>CM066321.1:66397054-67702054 GCA_033807775.1 Saussurea involucrata | reverse complement strand
ATATATATATATATATATATATATATATATATATATATATTCATGAAGCCAAATTTACAAAATCATGAAGCTAGGTATGGTTTGTACGAGTTTGTACAAACTAACTGGTTTGTATCCGATACCACCCCTATATATATATATATATATATATATATATATATATATATATATATATATATATATATATATATATATATATTAGAGTAATTACATAATTGGTCCTTAATGTTTGATGATTTTTGGAAAAACAAAAAATTAAGAAAACAAGTGAAATGACTAAAATACCCCCCTTTAAATTGGATTTAACTGAAAAAATTAACGACCGTTAAGTTAAGGGACAAAATCTGTTGCGAGTTGTCAAACGTCAGGGTGTTTTTGGCAAAAATGAACTTTAGGGACCAAAACCGTTGAAATCAACATACCTCAAGGACCAAAAGTGAACTTTACTCTTAAAACAATTATAAATAGATATTATTAGAGCAAGACAGGGAAGGAAAAACATAGTTTTAAAAAGATACCCAAAACTATAAAGAAATCACTCTCCTACCTTTTAGTTTTTATTTCCTTAATTTAATTAAATTTCAACTAATTAGCATTTAGCAAAGTTCCTTAAAAGTCTCTTCTTTTTTTAAATATCATTAACAATTCCTATAGGTTGAGTGCCAATAGAGAATATAGCATACAATTAAAATAAAAATACAATAAGGTTATAGTCATAGAAAAGATATCCATATGTTATAGTTCTAAAAGTATTATAAGGTTACTTATTAGCAATACAATGATCAACTACTATAACTCATTTCATACAATGATATGGCAATAAAAGTAATTTTCATAATTCATATGAAGAAAAAGTCCATCTACACTTAGAAAATAGCGTCCATATGTATTTCTAACCTCGGTAAATCTTTAACTAAATTTGTAAGAAATTCAATGATCAACCACATATGATCCTAAGTCAATCTAATGTTGTTCCTCACAAATAATGTCAACCATGTTTCCTTTACATAAACAAAAAAACAATTATTCTGAAGTTCTTTTTGTCTCATAAGATGCCAGCAAGACAAGTTTGATTGGTAGTCTAAGGAGCCGTTTACCAAAACGCTTACGAGGAGCTTTGTGGTAAGAGTCGCCACTCTTACTTACATTAACGGGTAAGATTGTTGGCTATAAAAATGGCATTGTATGCAACAATGTTATTCACTACTTATCGGTTGACACTTGCCTCTTATCGACTAAGATTCTCGGCCTTTTCCATGTTAATCGGGTAGGATTCCATCTGTGGTTTAAGCTCCCCTCATGCTTCGTGTCCCGAATTAGTCATTGTTCTTCCATTTCTAATTTGGCTACCAACCATGAGGGTTTATGTGCCTATACATTTAATGATTGTATATTGAAACTATTATCTAAAGGTTTGAAGAAAATACGAAAAGATATAGTTAAGTCGATAAATATGCAACTTTTGTTCACACATATACATACACACATGTACAGATGTAAGATTGATTTTCGGTAACAATAATAGTTATCGTGAGAAGGTTATTCTTTTCAGCCTCACCCACAACATGAGTAAAGGCGATCCATGTCTCTAAACAGTCTTTAAATGAAAAAATTAAGTCTTGATTGCTATCTTTGCATCCCTCTATGTAAATATATATATCTCAATCACTGTGCCTCCTTCGTAACAACGCTACCATCAGTAGCAATTGTTCTCTATACTGCAGATTATTTAGACCTCCAGATTTCAGCCTAGAAAACTCAAGATTAAATAATATTCGGACCAGAAAAATAGCCATACCACTTAGCTACATCCTTGATAACCACCAATTTGGAAAATTTTCAACTAATCTAAATGCATAATATGTGCTCAAGCTGTAGAATAATATATGGAATCTCTAAGGCCACATAAAAGAAACCATGAAATAATCAGTGCCCACTTTTCATCATCTACTAATTCATAAGAAAAAGAGCCTATATTGAGAAAATAAAGAAAGCAATGATTCTCATGTTTAGAAGATGCACAAATATCATAAGATCACCTATCAAGGTAATGCTAGAGAATTCTCCCAACTCAGAAATGGATAAATGCATCGACGGAATTAATAACAGATGTCCAAATTTAAAATTTACTCGTAACTTAACAAAAAATGCACATAAACCATGATTGTATAACCTTGGATTGAACACATAAGAGATCAGCATAATGCCACTTGATTTCCTTTGCTCAGAGTAGAGTGTCTTCAATACAATAAGTTTACACATTATATCGACCTTTTGTCGTTCTTGTCTTAGGGGCCATTTACCTAATCACTTACCCGGTAAGTGTTTATCGGTAAAACTCAACACTGTCACTTACTTACCGGGTAAAATTTTAGTCCACCAAAATGGCATCGTATGCAACAATTACCCGGTAAGCGGTAAGAGTCGTCACACTCACTTAGTGGATAAGACTCTCGGTCCTTCCCTTCGCTCTTATCGGGTAAGATTTTTGGTCCTTACCTTGTTCATCCAATAAGCTAATGTGACTTGGTAAGCACACTTACCCAGGTAAGAGTTTGGTAAACGACCCCTTAGAATCATCGCTCATCATAGGAGGTGTTTAGATATAGAAGGGCAGAATTATTCAAACAGATATACGAATAAAATATTCCCAACTCAATCTCCCACCAAAAATCAGGGAAGAAATGGGAGGGAAAAAACCCTATAAGATTTAAAAAAACAAGTAAAGATAGTGAGCCAATAATGATATTTACATGGAAGTTGTAGATGGTCTTGTCTCTCACGTCTAGTATTTCCTTCCACTTTCTTCCGATGCTCATCTACAAATCACAAATCAAAATCTTCATATTGAACTTTTAATATTAGCATAAATGCATTGTCAGAATTGAAAGGCTTCAAATATCAAGAGATCCAACATGACAGATGACACAATATGGAAATGAATACAGGTTCTTCCATGTAACCACATTCAATTGTCATGAAACCCTAACATTAGGTGGAAACCCCATGGACAAACTGAGAAAAACAAAAAGATTATAATGCCTAGAAGATGCCACATGAGCTCATGTTTATTTAAACTTCGTTATTAAGATTTACCGACCAGGATATACATATTAAAACACTTAATTGTTGCAAACTTTTAGTCCATCCTTTATAATATTTCCCTCGATAGCTTGTTCTTTTTTTGGGATCCTATTTTATTTTTCACCACATCAAGTGCACATTTTGATTTCTTCAGTCACAGACCACAAAATAAAATGGTTAAACGGTTCATCTACATCATCTAATCACACTCCTTAGCCACGATTTTAGTTATAATAATAATACTTTCTATCTCACAGATGATGGAGCTTTCTATTCTCAATCTTCATGGAATCAAATTACTTACTTCAAAAATCAAACCAAGTACATTATGCCTTAGGGTTGAAAATATAAACCATCTCTTATGCTTTTTTCTAATGTTATCCAACAGACAATATCCTACTGAAACAATACTCCACCTATAAAAACTTTCTAATTTTTATGAATTAATAACCAAATTAACCTCGTAATCAATCTCCTACCAAACAAATTGACAAAAAAGTTAACACTCTCACCTGGTGTGTACGTGGATTTCTGATGTAGAGGCAACAAAACACACCTGGTCAGTCGATACTGTGAATCTATTAACAAATATTATTTGTGAATCCTTTGTTCCATATGACAGAGAATAGGTGTTGACTGAGGAGAGAAATGCGTTCCAATAAGGGAAAAGATTAGTTTAAAAGGAAGTAAAATATTGAGAAAAAAGATGAGAACCTTGAATGAAGTCAAAATATAGGCAAAAGATGGAATAGAAAATAGGAAAGCGTACCAGTAGTTTACAACCCGCACATGGAGATCGAAATGGAGAAGGAGAACACATAAATGAAAAAAAACGGATACAAAGGGAAGATGAAGGGTTTTGGAGTTAAATGCCTTTGCAAAACTTCAAAGAAAAAAAAAATCAAAAATTTGGAAAAAAGGAAAGGCATGATCTCTGCATCCAGAAGGCGTCACGTCAGTATCTAATGTTTCTGCTTTATAATATATATAGATATAGATATAGATATAGTCATATAGATATAGATTAATGGTGATCATTTGAAATGCTCGTGGTCTATGTTCGTGATGGGTTAAACTAGTCGGTGGTAGTGTAGTAATATAAAAAGTGTAAAATACATGTTTTAAAAAAATGATAAAAATACAAATTACTTCTCACTTAACAAATGAAATTAACCACTCTCATTGGCCCATTTAGAACAAAAATAAACATTCTTACATACCATAAGGGGTTCTCCTTGCAATAAACTTTTTTGTAAGGACCCAATCCATAAAAACAACAACAAACATTATGGACCAAAATTACAATTTACCTTAATAGTTTTATGTGCTATAGGGTTACGAAGAGGTGAGTTCATACGAGAACGCTAACTATTTAAGAAAACAAGAAAACAACCGCTATTTACAAAAAATATATATGATTCACGTACAAAATCATATATGATTACGCAACTTTTCCCGCCACTTTAAGTCACAGCCAAAGTCGTGTGTGTCCAGTTTTTACAGTTAATGTAAAATCACATGTGATTTTGCACATGATTTGCTGTTTTCTTGTTTTATTAAATAGTTAGCGTTCTCGTTTGAACATTTCTCTGGTTATGAATATCTGTATCTATATATACTACTATATGAAAATTATATTATCGTTAATCTTGAAAAATTAAGAGGTACAATAAAATAACCATAATGTACAACCTTAAAAGCTCATAATCCCAAGTATATAAAATCAAACAATTTTCAATTTCTATGTTACACTTTATAGTCTTATAATTAACTATTTAATTAATTTTAATCCTTTACTTTTTCATTTTTCATTTTACACCTTTTTTCGTAATAACATAAATAATCGTATATGAACTAGAATGCATTACAAAAATGTATTGTTTTTACAAATTATACCATTGTAGTCGTCTCGTTAATACCTTCGAAATAAGTCCAATATTGAATATTTTTTGATTTTTTTATTAATTTAATAATATTATTAAATATCATGAATATATACGAATTAAATTGTTTTATATTTCTTACGTTTTTCATTTTCATTTACACTCTTGTTATATTAAAAATACATAATCATAAATTAACTAAAATACATTATTAAATGCAATTTTTACAAATTATACCATTATAATCTTTTTGTCAATAATTTCAAAATAAGTTTATATTGAATCTTTTTTAATTTAATAATATTGTGAAATATCATAAATACGTATCAAGATTTTTCAAGAATGACTTATCGAGATTTTTTTAAACTTGTACATTTTACACTCTTATCTATATTATCTATATGTACTTCTTTAAAAAATAATTCTATTTACGGTTATTCTTAAATTTTTAAGAAGTACAAATCTCAATACATCATGTACAAGTTTAAAATCGTTAAAACCTCCCACGTTCAACATGATAATTAAAAATAAAATTATTTTTTATTTTAAACTACTCTTTATACCATTATAATTAGTTATTTAATTTACTTTATATCCCTTTTCTTTTTATTTTTCATTTTACATCTTTTCATATCAACATACATAAATTAGAATACATTAAACATATATGTTTTTTTTAATAAATTATACCATCTTAATCGTCTAATCAAAACCTTCAAAATGAGTACAAATGTTATGGGTTTGAAGACCCCACTATCTTAATCGCCATATTGATTTTTAATTTTATACATTTGATATGCGGTTTAAAAACAAATAAATATGAACATGAAACAAAATTATTTTTTTGAATTCTCAGCTTTAGATTCGAAATTGTTCATGTAAGTATCTAGTTTTGAATGAAATAAATACACAAATATTTATCTTTTTGTAATTCATGATATTTTGGAAGTACTTAAACGTGGAAAGTATTTAATTGAAAGAAGGTGAAGGAGCAAACACCCTGATTGAAGTAATTGGCTAACACTATCTATCACACACACATGATACCCCACCCCACCCTTTTCTTTCTTTAATTTCTTCTTCTATATAATCAAATCCCATTCTCATCATAACTTCAATTACATCTCCCACCGGAAATTATGGTTCACAACGACGATTTGGGTCTCACTCTTAGCCTCAACTTTCCGGCTGTTGCTGTCGTAGCTGCCGTTGACTTAGGGATAGATGTCGTAGCAGAGGAAGAGGGTGGCGTCTCATCGCCGAATAGCACATTATCGAGCATGAGTGGGAAGAGGAGCGACGAAGAAGACGCTGATAACTCCCGGAAGAAGCTCCGGTTGTCGAAAGAGCAATCGGCAGTTCTGGAAGAGAGGTTCAAAGAGCACAGCACTCTGAATCCCGTAAGTAATGTAGGATTGAATTGGTTGTACAGATAAAAAAAAAGTCAATTAGTTCATTCATGGGCGTTTTTGTTTGTTTCCAATAGAAGCAGAAGCAGGCCCTGGCTAAGAAACTTGGGTTGAGGCCTCGCCAGGTGGAAGTTTGGTTTCAGAATAGAAGGGCAAGGTCAGTCATTTTCACAATTTTACTTTCAGCAACATTTAACATTGAAAATGGATATTTTATCGGTTAAGGCTTACCCGGGTAACTGCTTACCAAGTCACATTAGCTTATCGGATGAATATGTCAAGGACTAAGAATCTTACCCGGTAAGAGCGGAAGCAAGGACCGAGAGTCTTACCCGGTAAGTGAGTACGACGGCTCTTACCACGGTTAGCGTTTACTGACTAAATTGTTGCATATGAGGCCATTTCGGTGGACTAAAATCTTACCCGAGAAGTAAGTGATAGTGTTGAATTTCACCCGAGTAAGTGATTAGGTAAACGGCCCCTTAGTATTTAATGAATCCAACATGGATTGTTGCATAAAGCAATGGAAGTTGTACCTTTTTTTGACTTTTGGTGTTGGGTGTTATTCCAAAAATAGAAATATTAATGTATTTTAAGAGTTTAAGTAACAACATTCCAATGGGTGTTGTAGGAAATTCCAATATTGACCCTGGAGGATATGATATGATATGATATGATATGATATGATGGGGCAATAATAAATAGAATTGAATGAATATGTATGGTTGTTGCAGGACAAAGCTGAAGCAAACAGAGGTGGAATGTGAGATGATGAAGAGATGCTGTCAGAATCTAACACAGGAAAACAGAAGGCTAGAAAAGGAATTACAAGAATTAAAGGCATTCAAGCTTTCTCCACAACTCTACATGCAGAGGACTCCTCCTCCTACCATGTGCCCATCATGTGACCATGTGGCACCCTCATCCACCATCAAATTACCATTAAACCCCTGGCCCTACCATGGACCCTCATGGATCATGGAATGAGTCAAAGATCATGGTGGTTGGAATGTCATTTGGTGGTGGGTCTTAATTATATATATATATATATATATATATATATAATCTATAACTAGATTTTACTAGTCTCCCAATTTTTTCTAGAGGAGCTCAAATCTTGTGTGTTTTTAGTACTCATGAATGTTTAGATTAGATTGTATATACTTTAAGAGACTTGGAAGATCGATCATATGTATATAGTTAAAAATAATTGCAGTGATTTGAAGTACTTTTGAATTATAAACCCATAAAAAGCAACTTTAAAATCTAGCATTTATTTACCTGTTAACTTCTTAGACAAGATTATATTTTTGCTTAAAGGAATGGGGTTCCATGTTACTTGATTATTTGCCTTTGGATCAAGAAATCTTTGTGGGGTTGGAGTTTTGAAATTTGTGTACATTCTTTTTTCACCCAGTTTTGGAATCATACTCTCTCTCTCTCTCTCTCTCTCTATATATATATATATATACAAATATTCTTTTGTAAACCATCATTTTCGTGTAAATCGTTGATTTCATAAGTTTTTTTGACGAATTTTTTTTTATTAAATTGTTTCATATCATTCATTTATTGATAAATTTGTTTTATATATTTGTGTTTTTTTATGTGAAGACGAAAATATATGAAACAGTTTTATAAGAATGAAAAAATACATGAAACTACAAATATTCACAATTTCAATTTCATCAAAATAAACAATTTCAAAAAAAAATCATCAAAAAAACCTATGAAATCAACGGTTTACACGGAAATGATGGTTTACAAAAGAAAGAGACATATATATATATATATATATATATATATAGAGAGAGAGAGAGAGAGAGAGAGAAAGAGGTTTAAGGGAAAACCTAAAAAAACGGAAATTGTATGCACTTGTACATACAAGTAAATAGTTGACTTTTTGGTTTTATGTACAAGTGCATTATGCATTTGTGCATATATGCACAAATGCATCTTACAAATAACTTGTATGCACAAGTGCATACCGTCCAGATGAAGGGCTCCTAGAATGTTTTTCAGTTTTCCGTTTTTTTGAGGTTTTTCTTTGAACCTGACCCTCTATATATATATATATATATATATATATATATATATATATATATATATTATTTTTTATTACAAGATTTTGATATACAAGTTTTTATATAAAAGATAGTATGTTAATTGTTATCTGGTTTAATATTTTATTTTAGAATGTTTTTTCAACAAGTCTTCAGCTTATAAATAGATAACAAGATGTTACTATAATTTAAAAAATTTATAGTAGAAACTATTATTGTAGAAAGTTCTTATAAGAACCCAAACTCCTTTAGGTTTTTAAATATGAATCTTGGTTCTTACCTTGATGTTAGTGTGAAGTGACATATTTGTTACTTTTTTTAATTTTCTTGATTTTATAATTATAATCATTAAAGTTGGAAAAATACATGGGATCTACAAAAAGAATATTCTTATAAGAACTACCAATGTAGACTTTTACATGAGTTCTTATTTTGATGAGTTGGAAGTGATGTGACAAAAAAAATGTAAAAAAAAAGATTATTATAAGAACCTCCATTAAAAATGCTCTTATCAATCGAAATAATTTATAACAATAATTTTCTTGGGTTTTATGTTTAATTATTTATGGTCCATGAGGAATTGTTAAAATAGCACAACAATAGTGGCACGATACAAGCTATATATTGCGTTGTATCCTAGGAATTTTATAACAAGAAGTGAGAGTCCATAAAATACAAAAGTGAGAGAAAAGAGAGAAAAGTTCGACTAAGATTTTCGGGCAAGCGCAGCCGTGTCGTTTCGTCTATTCCCGGAGTTTAAACCGTCGGATCGTCGTCAGTTTTGGACAGTAGTTTCACGACATCTTTATCTACATTCCGAACGGCGGAGAATGGTTTTTGAGGTGCGGACGTCATCTTTTTATTGTTCGAAAGATAGCAGTTTTTCTGGGTGATATTTCTTTCTCTTTTTCTTTTGATTTGATTTCATATTTCTTGATGATCTGTTCCAAGAGTATGATGATTGTGGTGTGCATCTAGTTTTATATACAGAAGACTTTTGTATTGTTTATTGGTGGTAGTGGACCTTAAGCGGCCTAAGGGTCCCGTGGTTTTCCTCTCGCCTTGAGAGGTTTCCACGCAAAAATTCGTGTGTGCTTGATTGTTGCTTATTTCTGATTTGGTGGTTGATTAGCATTGCATTTAGTATACCTTATTTGTTTGCATCCTCAAAGGTTCATATAAGTCGAAAAAGTTTGTTCAACAAAGTTTTATTCCGCATTATTGTTACCGTTGTGACGCGTTTTTTCCATCAAATTTGAGCATGAAAAATTTATGAATATTTTTTTTATTGAGAAATGAAATACAAAATTTCTTTCTCTTCAACACTTATTGTATATTTAAACGTTCCTTAGGCATTGTTTGGCAAAAAAGCGATATAAGCTAGTTTTTTTTTTTGGTGTACATGTTTGGATGACCATAAACTAGTTTTTTGAAATGCTATTTGAAATAGCGTTTCAGTAGTTTTTTGTGAATATTTCAATATTGCTTCTTATTATTATTTAGTAACTATTATTATTAATAAATTTTATTTTTTTAAATTTTATTTTTTTAAATTTAATTATAATTAATTAATTAATATTAACTGAAAATTATTAAATTAATATTAAATTATATATTGATATTAAATTTTAATTATTTAGAATTATTGTTAATCAT
Source organism: Saussurea involucrata (assembly GCA_033807775.1). Taxonomy (NCBI): domain Eukaryota; kingdom Viridiplantae; phylum Streptophyta; class Magnoliopsida; order Asterales; family Asteraceae; genus Saussurea; species Saussurea involucrata. The sequence goes on along the minus strand of CM066321.1, from coordinate 67,691,959 downwards.
ATAAATTATTTTTATTTATTTTTTTATATTAATGAATATATTTTAATCATCAATAAGTATTATTTTTAATTATTATTTGATTATTTTAATATTGTATGTAATGGTTATTTAAAATCATAAGTTAATATTTTTTTCTAAAACTTGTTTTAACAAATTCAAAATTTATAGTATATATGTAATAATAAATTTTAAATTTCTTTAAATTAACATATTATATTATTTCATTTTTCTTTATTACATTGGTTGTATTAATTAACATATTATATTGTTTTAAATTTGTGTTGATTACATAATTAAATTTGTAATTGATAATTATTTGAAGATGCCCTTTTTAGTCATTTTACATGCTTATAAGCTGCTTTTGTCAAACGTGACTTTTTCACCAGTTAGGTATCAGCTACCAGCTAGTTTATCAGTCAACAGCTAGCTTACCAGCTAGTTTGCCAAACATAGCCTTAATTTAGTTGAGTTTATATGTGGAGGTGTGAACTTGTACATATACAATAAGAGTGTCTCCAACATATTTTTTGTAATTTGCTTAAAATATATAATTAAAAGTTAAAACTTCTAAAACAAATTACATTAAACTTCAAAAGATTTTCTATTTTAAAAATTCCAACATTAATTATAATATTAAAATATTCTATAACTTTAACGTTCCGATACACTTTAAAAAGGTTTTATGTGAAATAATAATAATTCAATCTTACCGGTGAGAATGAACAAAGAAATCACTTTTTTCTTTACATAAAGTTTTAGAGGATTTTTAAACTTAGAGGTTTTTCTTTTTTTGGAAAGGTATTCGAGGACATTGTCCCGACTAATCCCGACAAGGTGAGGCAATTGCCCCAGCTGCTAAAGTGTGCAGCCCTGAGTTAATCTCCAGTGGCCACAAGTTGAAAGTGTCTGGATTCGAACTTGGGGTAGATGAGTTACTAGCCACATCCCCCACAAGCCTTAACCAGTACGCCACAAGCTTTGTGGTTAACTTAGAGGTTTTTCTTGTTTTCTCTATTTTATAAAACAATATAAAAAAACTTGTTTGAGCAAAATTAAGAATCAAAATCCTTATTTTCTCTATTTTAAAAAACATGTTAAAGATTCTCTAAAAATACGTAAAACCTGAATATTAACGAATTGTGTTTTGGTAAACGGTATTTAATGTTTAATAACTATTTTTAACAATGATTTATAATAAAATCAGAAGCGTCCAAAAGGTTCATCTTCGAATGCAAAACCTTTTGGGTTTCTGCAGGTGGACCTCACGTAGATGAAGGTTAAATTAGTGATTTAAATGGTTTGATTTTTTCTTTAAATTAGGTTAAATATTTTTCAATTAAAAGACTGATTTGCCCCTTGATTTAAACAAGGGGTTGGATGATGTTAACGCCGTTAACTATTGAAGGACCATGAGTGAAAGTTAATTACAAAGTTAAGGACCACCACCGTAGATAGCTTATTTTAGGGACCAAATCCAAAATTTGGACAAACCACAAGGACCACCGGTGTAATTCACTCTTATTTTAATTTAATTTAGGTTTAATAAAGATATACTTAATTTTAGATTTAATAATATACATTTTTAATAAGAAAGATAATTATGTATTTAATTCTAAATTCAATGATTATTCAAATTATATTTAAATGCGATGTTTATCCTTTATTTGATTATGTTTATCAGTTCAGCTATAAAGTTGTACTCATGCATCAATTATTTGTAAAACTTGAATTTTAAGTAATCGTACATAAATATATTGTATTTCAAGCATAAAAAAAATGTTTTTAATTTTTTTTTCTCAAATACTCTATAATATAGTATAGATATAAAAATACTTTGCATTGTTTTAGTTTATTGTATACTTTTTCAAAATATATTACCTCAATTTCCAAGTGGAAACCCATAAAGAAAACAAAAACGTCACCGTCTCTAACCGACTAACCCCAATTGGTTGTATCTAATCATATGTTAGATTTCTTCATTTCCCACTTTTAGAATCAAAATTTTGAATACAGTCATTTATAATCAAATTCAAATTCTTTGACTTTGACCTTTATATTTGAATGAGGAACATTTGATGTTTAAAATAATACTATATTAGATTATTATATGGATAAAAAAGACAGATATATTAAGAGGATAAGAAAAAATGATTTATATACAAATTATTGGCGAAAGGAAACTTAGCTTCACATAAATGAGTTCATATATATGTGTATATATATATATATATATAGGGATGGTATATTTTGAAACCATTAAAAAATCTTGCAACTTGTGCAACGTATGATATAACCATTAGTTATACAATAGATGGCTAGGATTAATTCTTAAATTATTTAGTAAAAATTCAAATTTTTAATAGTATAGATTCCATTTATAAGGCGCTAAAGGGTAAAAGGGTAAAACCACCATTCAATGAATTTGGGTAACGATGGCAATTGAGATTCCTCATGATCAAAACACCGAAAATCTCTCCTGGAAGGAGATTCAGTTTCCTAAAAACGTGGTTTGAATTTCGAATAACTCTTCGTGCAACCAAATCAATCGAAGATGGGTGATAGATTTAGAGGTTTGTTTACAACCTATAATAAATTTCCATTCACTTCGATTCGATACTCTGTTCATGTTTTCTAATTAGGGTTTTCTTTGCATCTTCATCATAATCATCAGGAGGTCGAAAAAACGAAAGAATCGTGCTCAAATACTCTTTCTCTCGCTTCAAAAACACTACAGCAGACCCCATTATGATAGATTTAGATGATTCACCACAACAAGAAGCAATCGATGTGAAGGATGAAGAACAACACAAAGTGCATGAACCGGACAACATGATTCTTGATATTCTCTCACCCGATAATCCACCTACACTGGAAACTTTGCCTTCAATCATCACACCGAGCAAGGCAGATGAAGGTACACCACTTGCAATGTTGTTTTATTATTTGATTTTAAAAAAAATGGTTCTATTTAGAACATATGGCAAAACTTCTGTATTGTTATAAAACTAAATATGCTTTTAACTGGGTATGTAATAAAGAAATTACCCATTCAGATTTTGAGACCATTTTCTGGGAACCATAGATTCGACTGTTCATGAATATGGTTTAATTAATAAATTAATAAAGTGTTATATTTGTAAAAAGAATATTTGTTTGGCAATTTTATGGTGGAGGATGGGTTTCTTTGATAACTACTGCCTAGTGCCTATAGTTGAGGCATTCATGAACAAGCACTTCAATATCCAATCTGTCAATTCATGATTGCCACATCTCAAACTTTAAAAACTAAAAACTAAAGGGTGAAACAGCTAGTGTTGATTTGGATTGATGTTAAAGAACTAAAGACTTTAAAAACTTTTAAACTAAAAACTAAAGAAAACCATGACTGAAACACAAGAATTTCGTTGTTTCCCATTGGTTTATTCATGATGTTGAAACTCATGTGTTTGCCAGTTACTCATGATTTGGATTGATAAAAGCAACCATCTTCAAAATATTTACTAAATCAACATTCATGAATATGTGTTACATATGTAGGAGCAGATGGTCTTAAACATATGACTCTGTATTGTAGTGACTTGGGCATAAATTAAAAATTAATCATGTATTACATATGCAGCTCGTAATCTGATTCTGTTAATCATGATTTGGTCACATATGCAGAACACCATATTTGGTCTCATATGCAGTTTGTATTCTGATTCTGGTATTACATATGCAGCTTGTATTCTGATTCTGGTAATCATGATTTGGCACATACCATAAACTTTACATCTTTTTCTTGGCATTCATGAATTTAAGATAGCTGGAACCATGATTCTGATAATCATGAATATAGATTGAGCAATGAATTATAATTCTCATAATCATGTATTCACTCTAAGGGTGAAACATCTAGTGTTGTAAGAAGCTACCGCTAGAGTTATGGCATATTGGTTTGCCGAGGAAAGGAGAAGCGAAAGAGATTCAAGACGGTGGATTTGGTTTGTTTCCCATTAGAGGTGAAGCATACAATGGAAAAAGGTGAATGCAGCCTTAAGGATTGTACAACTGAGAAAGAATTGGGCAAGCAGGTAACAAAACCTAAACCTTCAAACTAAAGATATATGCATTTTAAAATAGGATGGTCCAGTATTTACAAATGTAAATCTCAGTACTTTATTTTTAAACTTTGAACTTCGGGAAAAACAACCTGCTAAATCTGAACACAATTCAGTCATTGATTGGGGATCTGTTCATATATATGTAGGTTGATGTGAAATCATGATTACTACTTAATTGTTACTATTACATCGTATGGTTGAAAAAAATGATTATTGTGAACACTTGAAATGTCCTTGAGTTTTAATTAATGTATAACATGATTTTTCAGGAATACATTGAGATAATAGAGATGAGGATAAAGAAGGTCCGTGATGCAAAGCAAGAAACAAAAAGATCACTAAGAGACGCAAGCAGTAAGTTTCCCGAAGACCAATCATTCGACAAATTCAAGACCGAGTTGGAGGAGTTGTTTGGGTTCAAAGCATAACACGAGAAAGATAATGCAGGAACATCATCGAATACTGAAAGTGGGCAAGATAACGTTGACATCAACGAGAACCCACTACAAATGGTAATCAGTGATCGGGACGACTCAGTTACCCGTTGGACACATGTTGGGATAGCCCTAAGTTTGTTGCTGAAGTTGAACAATCGGTAAGGATGGAAGTTGAAAGATCAGAAATAAGGAAGTCGCCGTCAATGTCTAAAAAAATAGATGATTCAGTAGACCCGCTAGATTTCGATCTGGGATCGTATGAATAGCTGATTTTGTTTGGTGAAATCAATGTTGGTTTTGGTTTATTAGACATAAAACATATTAATCTCTATTATTAAGATTTAGGAGTTTGGATGATGTTTTTTACTCAGTATGATTCCTTTTTTGGTAAACTGTGATGTTTTGGATGATGTTTTTTACTTGATATGATTTAGGATTTAGGATGATGTTTTTTACTTAGAAATAATCAGACATATGCTTTTAAGTTTCCATTGCTTTGTTTCAGTAGTTTTCAGGGGATTAACATTACAAATAATTTTCGATTGATAGCAACTGATGTTGGTTTTATTACTGATGTTTTGATAACAAAGGATAATTAAATTCACAATAATGTTGGTTGGATAATTAAACGTAATGATTGATAACACTGAGTTTCTTTTAAATTCACAATAATATTAGGAAGATGTTGCAACCTTTATTTAGCACACTTAACATTATAAGTGGAACATTTTTTTTGAACATTCCGAATACAAAACTAGTTTAAACAATTATAACCTTATGAATTTCTAATTTAAAATTTATGATGATTCCAAAACCACAATCTGTGGTGTTAACAAGGGAATACTAACCAACGTAATTTAAGTAACCAACGTAACTTAAGTGATTAACTTTACACAAATTATAATTTGAACATCACAAAAAAAAAACAAATCATTGAAATCGTTAATTGCCCCAACAGAATTTTAATCCAATATTAAAAAAATTCGGATGAATTTTAATCCATTATTTTATATAAAACCCTTTATTGTAGGAGCATAAAATAATCCATTAATTCAAATATTTTGAAACTTGATCGAGGTTACCATAAATTTCCCATGCACCAGTTATGGAATCTTTTAGCAAACTGCCGATTAAAAAAAAATTGAAAATCACAAAATTTACAAATTCCTAAATTACCCTTAAAAGAATTAGGAACAATCAATTAATAAAAGAAACTAATCTAATGAGATCAACGGTTATGATGAAGGTTGCAAAGGTTGCAACCTTTTTGAGGGTTGCAAAATAGTCTTCCTCTCTCTCTCTCTCTCTCTCTCTCTCTCTATATATATATATATATATATATATATATATATAGAGAGAGAGAGAGAGAGAGAGAGAGAGAGAGGGAGAGGTTCAATAGAGAAGTGCAAAATTTTAGAGAAATAGAGAAGTGATCTTGGCCATTTATTCGATCAAGATCGGCGGCTTTGACCGAGAAGCATCAGATAAATCCTCGCGTGGTCTGCGCGTGGTCTGCACAAGATAGAGGGGTAGTTTCGTAAAAAATACGCGTGACGAATTTATATATGAATCTGTGTGATTCATATATGAACCTTTGTGTTCATATATGAAACTTTGTAATTCACATATAAACTCTTTTTAACTAATTCATATATGAACATTTGTGATTCATATATGAACCTTTGTGATTCATATATGAATCAGTTAATTTGTTCAGATCAGAAGTAGTTAAAAAAATTTCATATATGAATCACAAAGGTTCATATATGAACACAAAGGTTCATATATGAATTAGTTAAAAAAAATCATATATGAATCACAAAGGTTCATATATGAACACAAAGATTCATATATGAATCAGTTAATTGGTTCAACTGATTCATATATGAACCTACAGTTAATTAGTTTCATATATGAAATACAAAGGTTCATATATGAATCACAAGATTCATATATGAATTAGTTATAAAGAGTTCATATGTGAATTACAAAGGTTCATATATGAACATATAGTTCATATGTGAATCACACAGATTCATATATGAACTCAGCACGTGTTTTTGTAAAAGTTACGAAATTGCCCTTCTATTTTTGGAACAGCCGCAACTTTTGACCAATTATAACCGATCTTGACCGAATAAATGGTCAAGATCACTTCTCTATTTCTCTAAAATTTTGCACTTCTCTATTGAACCTCTCCCTATATATATATAGCCTTAGGTTCAAATGAGAAGTGTTAAATATTTGAGAAGTAAAGAAGTAATCTTGGCCATTTATTCGGTCAAGATCGGTTATAATTGGTCAAATGTTGCGGCTTTGACTGGTCAAAAGTTGCGGCTTTGACTGGTTAAAAGTTGCGGCTGTTCCAAAAATAGAAGGGCAATTTCGTAACTTTTACAAAAAAACACGGGACGAGTTCATATATGAATCTATGTGATTCACATATGAACTCTTTATAACTAATTCATATATGAACCTTTGTGTTTCATATATGAAACTAATTAACTGTAGGTTCGTATATGAATCAGTTGAACCAATTAACTGATTCATATATGAACCTTTATGATTCATATATAAAACTAATGAACTGATTTATATATGAATCTTTGTAATTCATATATGATTTTTTTTAACTAATTCTCATATGAAAAAATTAACTGATTCATATATGAATCACAAAGGTTCATATATGAATTAGTTAAAAAGAGTTTATATGTTAATTACAAAGGTTCATATATGAACACAAAGGTTCATATATGAATCACACAGATTCATATATGAACTCGTCCCGCATATTTTTTTACGAAACTACCCCTCTATCTTGTGCAGACCACGCACAGACCACGCGAGGAATTATCCGCTGCTTCTCGGTCAAAGCCGTCGATCTTGACCGAATGAATGGCTAAGATCACTTCTTTATTTCTCAAATATTTAGCACTTCTCATTTAAACCTCCCCCTATATATATATATATATACATATATATATATATATATATATATATATATATATATATATATATATATATATATATATATATATATATATATGGGTGGTTTAATTAGCAAACCAAAAAAACTAGCAAACTCTGCAACCCATATCTACACCCTACATATTTTAATCCACGGTCCTTGATTTTTACTGATTATTTAATTATAATAATAATAATTAATTATTAGTATATTTTCTATAAAAATTACGATGCAGGGGCAAAATAGGGCTTTTCATCACGAAAACCACTCCCATTAAAAAAGGTAACTGGAATCCGTTGATTAGATTAAAACGATTACCCCATTTCATCAAAGATCATCTTCCATTAGGTGAAAATCAGTTTCTTCAGAAAATCAAAGATCGTTTGAAGCTATGGAACGCAAGAATGGTAAGATTCACTGTGTATCGTCGAAATCATGTAGTGAATGTTTGTTCATCGCCAGATTCATTCTTCGTATACTATTTCAGGGCTAACTAGAGGAGGACAACTGCGGATACTGAAGCCTTTTGCAAAATTCACAAACACCGCTGCACCCCGTATTCTTCTGGATTTGGAAGATGAAGATATAAAGGATGTAAAAAACAAGAGTCCGGAACCAAAAATCGCAGGGACCACATCTTCTGTCAACGGTAACATTAGGGTTTAATTAAGAAGTTACGATTTCATCTAAAAAAGTTGCGATTAATTGCAATTTTAGGGTTTAATTAAGAAGTTAAGATTTCATCTACTAAAGTAAATTAGGGTTTCGAAATATTTACTACTCAATTTAAACATTTCGAAATTGAATAATAAACTAAAATGCATTTTGTGGTTTGAGGATATTCCAGTATTTGATGAAACATAATTCATGTAATGCATTTGGGGCTTATTCATGATGTGTAAGCTTATGCATTAAATGTTTCAAGGGGTATGTAAAAATACTGTAAAATCTCGCACCTAATGACAAATGATTCAAATAATGTAAAAAAAACATAAAACAATGTGTTTTTATTCCTTGAAAGTCAATGCATGCTTCTGTTTGAATTTGTTCTTGTTGGTTTGCATATAATAAACTCTAGTGGATACTGTTGAGTGATGAATGGGGGATGTGTTGTTTCCTTTGGTGGGTTTTGGTACTGATGGTTGTAATGCTTTGCAAAAAAAAATAACGATGCAGATTGTTTCATATATTAATTGTAGTATAAAACTTGTCTTTTATTTCCAAATTCATGTAATACATAAGGGGCTTATTCATGATGTGCAAACTGATGCAGAAAATGTTTAATGGGGTGGTAAAAAATAATGAAACTTGTTGCACCTAATGGCAAATTCTTCAAATTATGCACAAAAAAACATCAAACAATGTGTTTTTATTCCTTTCAAGTGCCTGCATCCTTCTGTTTGAATTTGTTCTAGTTGATTTGCTTGTGATAATTTTTAGAGGGTACTATTGAGTGATGTATGTTGGAGGTTTTGTTTCCTTTGATGGATTTTGGTAATTAAGGTTTAAATGCTTTGCAAAAAAAAATTAAGTTGGAGATTGTTGCATATATTAATTGGAGCATTCAAGTTGTCTTTTCTTTCCGAATATATTACATCAAAACATCTTCATGCTGAAACCAAAAACATGAAATGCACATTCTGCACATGAAATTTGTTTCATGTCATATACAAAAAAACCTTGCAAGATTTCAATCTAATTTCATCCATTCCTATCGGTGAAATAACGTTCAATCCATCAAAAAAATGCAGCAACTATGAAATTCACAGGAGAAGAAGAACTTGCATATGGAATGTAATTATATTCTAAAATGGTTTACGTAATACATTAACATTTGATTGAAGATCTTCACATTTATTGACAATTAAACAGGTGTTCAAAGTTTGCTGCAAGAACTATCAATGGATGAAATGATGGGTAACGATGGCGATTAGACGCAAGAAACGCGCACACATGCATCGGAGTCATCAAAAAAAGGTCTATCAAAATAGGGAGTGGAAAACTCAACGTAACTATGATGACTACGAAATTTTCAAAATGTGACACATGGAAAGTTACATGGCCAACAAACGGGATTGACGTGCACGTCTATCAAAAGAGGGAGCAGTCCAAGACATGCAACTGGGGGATCTTCACATCAGATACGCAAACAAGTTGCTTCTAAGTGCCTGCAATAAGAGGAAGGGGTACGTGGTCGGAGAAGTTGAAAAGTTTTTCTCTACTGATGAAAAGATCCGTAGGCAACTGATAACAGCAACACGCAACACGCATTCTGACCGGCTTACACTCTAGCATCTTTGTTGAATCAATCATGCACAGTATGCTGGATCATACTATGAAACACCTTTCATTTCATTTGAATTATGTCTTCTAGGAAGGATTTTGCTATTTTTTTCAGTTTCATGAACCCTACAGTTTCATGTCGTTTGGTTTATGACTACTATGATGGTTTTTGGTATTTGACATTTTTTGGATTGGTTTTCAATAAAATATTTAGGTTTATGAACACTTTTGATTGGTTTTCATCACCGTCACCCGTTTCATCCAAACCTGCTTCGTTCGTTACATCCTTCGTTTTAAATCCTGTCTTGCGCTTGTCATCAACACCCAAATCAAAACCATTAAACGATCCGAACACTAAGCATCGACCGTCGTTAATGGCTTCGCTACTATCTCCGATGCAACCATTAACAGCGGATGTGATATTATTCTGCGGATGAACAACAACTTCATTATTCGGAGTCTGTGATGGTATGTCATTATGCAGTTGATGAACGACAACATCGTTGGAACCCAAAACAACCGATATCGACCCAAAAATCAAATTGTAATAAAAAAATCATCGTTGATACTTTTCAGTTCATGACTTCTATCCATGGAACACGATTAGTTTCCCAGGCGAATTGGATTTCTGTGTATGTTGAATAGCAAAAACAATCGATATCGTATGCAATTGGAACAAGCAGACACGATGGGGAATATGAAACCAAGAAAGAAATAACTTCCATAATAAATAAATTAATTACTCTAATTCCAATCCCTAAAATCATGGGATAAGATTCTACAAAATAAAACAATGAAATGAAAATAATTATGGACTACCTAAACTACCCTTAATAATTAATTAATTAATTAACTACCTAATATTGATCTTCAATCAATTTAATCCTACGGTTATAAAGTGGTTTGCATGGTTTGCCACTTTTTTGTGGTTTGCTGATTATCCATGGCATATATATATATATATATATATATATATATATATATATATAGAGAGAGAGAGAGAGAGAGAGAGAAGTTCAAGAGAAAACCTCAAAAAAATGAAAAAATGAAGAACACCCTAATAACCCTTCATCTACACGGTATGCACTTATGCATACAAGTAAGTTAAGTTGTTTTTTGGCTTTATGCACAAGTGCATCATGCATTTGTGCATATATGCACGTGTGCATGTTACAAATTATCTGTATGCACAAGTGCATACATTCCAAATGGAAGGCTACCAAAGTGTTCCTTAGTTTTCCGTTTTTTCAGGTTTTCCGTGAACCTGCCCTATATATATATATATATATATATATATATATATAGGGTCCCCTTCTTTTGTTAACCGTCCATTTACTATTAACCGTGTTAACTTTTTTGGACCAATAGGAATTAAGATAAGTTACTGGTTTGGTAGGGGTAGTTTAAGAATTTTAGAATTTTAATTATTTAATGGTTATTTACTTTCCTAATTTCATGCACAAGATATTTTTGGTAGTTATTAATGATAATCTTAATCATCTAAAACCCATTTTCAAACATAATCTTCATCTTCACGTTTTAGAGATTCTTTTCATGTTTTTTTTTGCATATATGCACGATTTAAAACTGCATATATGCACATCATAGAATTGCATATATGCACATATTAGTACTGCATATATACATACCTTAGAACTGCATATATGCACATCATAGAATTGCATATATGAACATATTAGTACTGCATATATGCACATATCGAAATTGCATATATGCACGATTTAAAATTGCATATATGCACCAAAGGAAAACAAAAATGGCAAAGCATCATGATGTTCTTATTTCTTTGCCATGTTAGTATTAAGCCATGAACACATGTTTCTTATTCGTTTACTAAAATATGATAACCATTTTAACCATCACATACAAGGTAGCAACAAAGAAGCAATAAAATAGCAATGTCAACCGGTTACGGGAATGTCAAATTAAAACATTTAATAATAGCCGAATTTTGTACAGGCAATGTCAATATTATCAATCTCCGATAATCAATCTCGGAAATTATGTAAAGTCACAATTAAACATATGTTCGATGGTTGGGGGTTCTCTTGCTCACGTACATCACCATCTACTTCCCATTTGCTATCGTTGAATATGCTTGCTAAGTCCATCTTGAACTTGTTGAAGTCTCTATAATTTAAAATTATCTGCATCGGCTTCCCATCTTGAAAAATTAATGTCCAATATCAAATCATCCAGCTTTTTTTCATGATAACCTATAATTTAAAATTATCATTGCAATTAAATCAACATTTATCCAAAACATCAATCAAGCAGACAACATGTCTCTTTCCATTATATTCACATCATGTTAAGTTGCATAAACATGTAAATTCATATTAGTCTACTTTAGCAGTTTATGTGCACCTATGCACAGTTTATGTGCACACATGCACATAAGCAAAAATTGTTGAATAATTAAGTACGACAGTTTATGTGCACATATGCACACATGCACATGAACTTAAGCATGTTTATTATATACATACTATTGTTAATGCCATTGCACATGTGCACATATGGAATTGAGGGTGTTGCTAATTCTGCCAATTTTAAAACAACTTGAACTTATATTATTTTACATGTGCATATATACACATATACATAACAATAAAAACAACCGATACCATCCATCAACTGAGATAATACAACTAAAAACCCTAGGTATCGGCTTAATTTTCTTCAATAATACAATCAGATAGAAAATCCTTGAGTATAAACGAAATGCATCAGAAGATAACTACGAAAACCTTACCAGTTTCAAACTTGCAAAGTCAAAAAAACGTCGATCACACGAACTGACACACGATGCTTTAATCGAAATTACCCCTGATTAAATCGTTCCCGTCGTGCGCCATGAAAATGTCGATTGCTTCTTAAGTTCAATAATCCCCTTGAATTTCTTCCAAAACATCGTGATAGTATCTCCGATTTTGTGATTCTGTTCGAAAAAGGCGTGATTTTGTGATGTTCGTAGCCACTTCCTTTGAAGTTAACGGGAGAAAAAACCCAATCTCCAAGATCCTCCCTGTCGCCTTCCTGCACCTCTCAATCGAAAAACCTTGTTGGTCCCGGAGGGGTTATACAAGTTTGTAGAAGGGGGTTGAATACAAACACACGATTTTTACTTTTCTAAATTGTTTATTGATATGTATCAAACAATTTACAACTTGTTGCGGAACAAGATTAAGGAATAAACCTAATCTAAACAAGTTAAGAGAATCACTAAGATTTCTTACACTAGAAATAAGTTAGAAGAAAGATAAGAATATTAAAGAGAAATATTCTAACACACAGAATAGTAAGATAAAGAAATGGCCGAGCACTTCATTTCTGAAGTAGGGTTTCCTTTATATACTGCATGCATTTAATGCACATCAGTATCACTTTACACGTGGCAGCAGCTGATTGGTTGCATGGTTTGACCTTGGTAGACAACCTAGTAGCCGCATGATGAACAGTGTAGAATCAGAGTTGGTTGTACGATTCAAGACAAAAGGGATGTCCATTCTGACATTATCGTACGGAGGCGTGCAAGGGGGTAAGACAAAAGTAACTTGTAGAGGAAGACTTCATGATCAGCGTTCGCTGAATAGTTCTTTATCAGAGAGTGATAAAGTTCAGTGTTCGCTGAAGTATTCTACTTGAAATTCACGTTGAGTGGACAGGTTTTGGCTTCGCTGATATCCGCATCAGTTCATTAGTAGACTTTGTCGCTGGTTCTTTGCCTTGATCTTCGACTTCAGCGTAGAACATAGTTGACGTGAAACTTGTCTTCAGAGATCATAAGTAAACAACATATTTTATCAGCGATCATCAATGAGTGAACAAACTCAGGGCTCACTGATGAACAGTATCGCTGAATGTATAGCTGAAATAACGAGAGTTCCTATCAGCGGTACTGTAACAGTCTTAGTACTTATCAGCGATAGTGAAACTCCAATACATATTGTCTACTTACAATTTTCACTAAGTGTTTCTCAGAGAGTCATTATCAAATCACTGAGGGTTTGGATCAACAATCTCCCCCTATTTGATTATGACATAGCAACAAAAGAAAATTGCTAAAATAAGAAAACATAAGGATAAAAGGAACTCATAAAATATTTGTCCCATTTACTGTTTTCGGGGATCTTTTAAGTACTGATCGAGTAAAGTACATTCACTGAAATTTTTCTTTAAACTTCGTATAAGTTACAAAGGGAAGTGGAAAAATTACAAGTACAGCAAAATAAATTTTACAAGTACAAAAGATATAAGCTGATAAAGATAGAAGAATTACAAGGAAATCCTATCAGCTATACAGGTTCATCCTTAATGATAAGTTCATCAAGGGACTGTGTGGTAGGGATCATCCAATCAGGGACTTCTTGTCCAAGATCCCGTCTTCGCTTAGCTTCTTTAAAGATCAGAGGCTTGAAGAAGTGTCCGAGAAGGTTTTCTCTAAATCCGCACCAGTAGACGAGATTCCTGAGTTGTTCGATATGGGCAATGCATAGCTCAGAGACGCGTTGGAAGCATTCTCGTCCATCGTATTCTCTGAAGAAGATACCATAAGGATCACTCAAGACTTTTCCAGGAACAAAGCGTTCGCCAGGGGGCAGGGAGATGTCGAGAACTGAGAGATCAGGTTCAGGACCAAGAACTTCTTCGCGTGAAAAGAGAATTCTGGTTTCATTTCTGATAGGAGGACCTGGGTCTGAAGGTATTATATTTTTCTTTGCAGAGGCCCTTCTTTGTTGAACTGGAGCAGGAGGGGGAGGAGGAATATCCACAGCAGATGTAACCAAGTCGATATGTGTATTTAAAATTTTCTCGACATGGTTTTTAAAGGCTGAGCGAGATCGCTGAATGGCTATTTGCATCTCCAACCACTCAGAGAAACCGTACTTGCTAATCGAAGAAGCATAGATGGTTTCCTTAGTACAATTTTCTCTGAATATGTCAGCTTCAACAACTGGAACTTTTATGGATGTTCTTCCCCTGTTGTACACTTTGTTGATTCTAGAGACACATAATCGATAGTTAATTCGTTCTTTGCACCATTCCAGAGTTGAATCAGATACCTTGGTCTTCTTCTTGATGATCTTTGTGGCGTCCTTCCATAAATGTCGTTGAACAGCGATGGGAGTCTTCTTCAGTGCAGGATCTTTCACCGATCGTTGAGCGAGTTCAATAGCATAAGCTTTATCTCTTTCTTCAGCTTTCTTTTGATCGGTGAGTTGTTATTCAGCTTGAAAGTGTTCAGCGACTTCCTTTCTTGATATTTTAAATCGAGGGCCACGGATGATTTGCTGATCCAAGCTTTTTGATCATTGCTTCTCTCTTTTTCAGATCTTCTTCACTTAGCGTTTGAGGAGCCAAGGAAGATCTATTTTTATGAGAGAGCAGTTCTTCTTCAGGTTCATCAATCTCAGCGAAGTCTAAGACTGGGATTATTTCTTCAACACTATGGGCTGGATGTTTTGTTGATGTAGCTGGATGAACTTCAGCTGGATCCTCAAGCAGGGGAGAGGACTAGCTGAAACATAACGATCGTTTAAGTAAGATCATTTGGGAGAAGAGATAGAGAAATAATGAGGTTTAAGTGTATAGAGGTCATATGGAAAGGAGAACTGAGGTTGAGAAAGGATAGAGGAGGGATGCAGTGTAAGGGAAGAAAAGATATTGTACCTGACAAACTGGCTTTCTTTGAAGGATAGTCAGATTGCCTTCTGCAGCTAGGCCTTTATTTTTGCCTTTGTCTGCTTCAGTCGATGTAGGCTTTTTCGTTGTCCCCTCCCCTGATGATTCGGTAATGATTATCCCTTTGAGAGCAGGGGTCTTTTTGATAGGCTGGAAGGAGTAGTCGATATATTCATTATCGTCATCATCATCATCATCTTTAGGGGATGATGATGGTTCGTCATCAGCGATATCGACGTCTTCATCGTCTTCTTCTTCTTCTTCAGCCTCGTCGTCATCAACAAACGGTTCTTGGAATTCAACATCAGCGTCCTCTTCGAGTTGCTCCCCCTCAGATTCATCGTGGTGTTGGGAGAACTCGGTTCCCTCAGGGTTTTCAACTCCCTGAGGTTTTTCAGCAGTAGTAGAAATAATACCCTTCCCCTCAGAGTTATGGGGAAGGTCTTCTTGAGTCTTCTTCTCCCCCTCAACATTATGGGGAAGATTTTCTTGATTCTTCTCCCCCTCTTCCACATGATGGATGGGGGAGGAAACAACAGCAGCAGCAGCATCAGTATGTTGTGGGTCACTGTCTTCTTGGCCAGTGATCCCAACGCAAGTTTCAATCCTTGCTATTCTATCTTCCAGGCTAGAAATAGAAGGACTGGTCTTTTGAGGAGAATCTCGATCCGCCTGAGTAAAGTGTGATGGTGCACAAGTTGGAGCATTCAGACGTTCGAGAATTTGCTGCAGTAGATTTGTTGCAGTGCTCACCTCTGATTTTAACGTTGAAACCTCTCCCTTAAGATTTCCAACCACTGTCGATAACGATGTGACTTCGTTCGACAGGGTGGTGAAGTTGTTGGAGAGGGTGCTGTTGGTAGCATTCAGGGTGTTGATGGAGGTGGAGTTTTCAGCCAAAGTAGTAGCCAAGTTTGATAGGCTACCTTCCACCTTCTCTAGATCAGCACTGGAGGCTTTTCCTTTCACCTCTGTGGTGAGTGTCTTGAGAGCCTTTCCAGCATTTGTAACCACTGAAGAGTTTGCAGAGAGAGTGGTGGTGAGAGATTCCACCTTTGTAGTCAGATCCTTGAGCGAGTTGTTGATGTCGCCCAAATTAGGACCTGTAAAAGTTGAAAACTTATGAACAAAGGAAAGCTCAGAAGTTGGGGATTTTGAGAGAGGAGTGTTTAAGGTTTTGTGTATACCTGCGGGTGGGTTGGTGAAGTCCTCGAAGTTCCGGTGACCTGAGAAATGTTCATAGTCATCTTCCAGAGAAGATTGACGTCTTGAAGTGCCCGCAGGTCCTATATTCGGATCCATCATCCTTTGTAGAGATTCAGCAAATGTATCACTTAAAACGATGTTTGTTGAAGAGAATGGGGGAAAACAGGTGGATTAGCCAAAGGAATAGTAGGAGGTATGAAGGTTGAGAAGAGGGATTGGGAAGCAGGTTCAACAATGAAATCGCTGAGGAATACTTCCGCAGTACTTGGAGGTACTGAGGGAGGGAGGTTCTGTTCCAGGACAACCTCAGCGTTTAGAGACGTTGAAGCGGGTATTGAAGGGGTGGATTCAGCAGCTGTGGCAGAGCGTACCATGGAACTTTCCAGCGGCTCTTGTGGAGAGAGAGAGTCGTGGAGTCTTCAGCCTGGGTAGACTTAGGGGGTTTCTCTTTGGACTTCTTGGTCTTGGGAGTGCCAAGTGGGGTGTCAGATGGTTTCCTTTTTCGAGAAGGAGTGGATTTTGCAGCCTGGGTACCAGCGGTTGGGATTACCTCTGCCGAGGTGGTAGCTGCAGAAGTAGAAGAAGTGGGAGGTCTGAGAAGATATAAGATAGTAGAGAGACGTACCTCGTTTGGCATGGGCGAGTAGTCGAGAACTGTAAAGCCCGTGTCCCGATATGCGTTTTAATTAATTAATTATTTATTTATTTTATTAAGCGAAATTATTTAACGGGATTAGGAGATAAGAACCAAATGGTAAATCTTAACTGTTGGGGTTTAATATCAAAGTATTGGAAAGTGAAGGGACCATATATGCATTTTTACCCAAGATTTGTGCATGGGCCGAGCCCTCTCTTTGTCCCTCGTCCTTTTCCTTTTTTTTGGGGGTCGTTCACGGCTATCAACAGCAACAACCAAGAAACCTAAAACCCTAGTATTCTCCTTCCCATTTTCTTTCTTGGAATGGCCGTGAGCAAGAAGAAGCGAGAGAGAGATTCGCGAGAGAGAGAAGTAGAGAGAGCGAGAGAGATCGAGAGTGGAGGGAGAAGCCGCCGGAGATCGCCTGTTGCCGCCGCTGCTGCCGCCGGGAGCTCGCCGGAGGAGTCGAGAGGAGGAAGAAAGGTCGGGACCAGGTGCTGCGGGTGCGCCATCGCCGCCGGCGTAAGGTAACTCTCTTTTCCGTTCCTTCTCTTATTTTCCGGTGAGACAATCATCGGCGACGCCGCCGCCGCCGCCGCGCGCCGCCACTGTGGTGGCTGGGTGTCGGGTGGTGGTGGTTGTGTGCGCTGGGAGTGGGTGCATGCGGACAATCGGTCGAGAGAGTAGAGTTTTCGCGGTGGTTGCGGTTCGTTTTACTTGTTTCGTCGAAGAACCGCCGCCGGCTGCCGCCGGCGACCACCACTGCCGGAGGTGGCAGTGGGTGGTGCGTGGCCGTGACCTGTTAATAATCAGTAGAGCCCTTTAAACCGTGACTTAATCGATTAAGCCGATTCGATAAAACCGTCGTTTTTATAATCATCAATTCATGTGGAAAATGGTGCAGCCACTGTTTTTACGACGGCTATAACTTTTCCGTCGTAACTCCGTTTGAGCCTAAACTGGCGCCCACGGTTCAAGTTCAGGGTCGGGCACGTTTTCCGTGTTTTAGCGGAAAACTGGTTCGGTCTCTAGCTGGACGAAAAAGTGGTCGCAAATTCGGTGTTTCGTCATTTCATGTGAAAACTTCTGGAATCTGCCTTGATCTTGCGAAAATCATAACTTTCTGCTCGTAACTCGGTTTGGGGTGAAACCGGTGTCAAAAGTTCCCTTTTTGAGTCTAGAAACGTTTCTGTGTTTTGTGCAAAACCCAGTTCGGGACGTAGCATGGGTCGATTTGTCGTTTTATACTGAAAGGTGCTGAATTTCGCTGTTCCGGAAACTGTTTTTGTAAAATCCGTAGTAAATTGTAGAAAAATCGTTAGGAGGCGTATAATATGTCATTGGAACCCTATCTCAGAGTACTTTCTAATCATGAAATAATATTGGGAATTTTCTGGGTTTAAAGGGGTCGAAACAGGTCCCGAACAGACCTGTTTGGCGAGAGCGGAAAATGGTTTTAGTGACGGTTTGAGCGTGTGTCGTGTCATAGGGTCCGGGTCTCGTATTGACACGTTTTAACATGCATTTAGGTGCTGGGAAGTGACCGTATTTGTGAAGCTTGAATTGTGTTATTAAGCTGGGCGCGCATTCGAGGTGAGTTCTCTCACTGTGTAGTTAGGGGTTGTATGCATGTCATAGTAGTTTGTATGTACTACTGTCTTTGTGGTGTGAACTAGTTGTTTGTGGTGTGTAATATTTGATTGGTTTGAATGCTTAGTATAAATGTGTTACATTACAATTCGGTGGGACCGAGGATGTGGAAAGAAACGTTGTGGGAACTCGGTGTGACGAGTGTGTTACATTACAATTCGGTGGGACCGAGGTGTTGGATACATAATTACTTGTAGATGTTTACTCGTTTTATGTAACTGTGATGTTGTTGCTTATGTGCGGATAGGGGTGATGTGTATATAATTCCTATCTGCGCATGTGTTGGAATTCACTAAGCTTCGTGCTTACCCTTTCCCAATAAACTGTGGTTTCAGGTCCGAGCGGCTCCAAGGCGTGACAAGTACACACTGGCGCGCGAGGAGAGCTGGTTGCTTTATGGTTTTTAATAATTAAACGTTTATTCCGCTGGGTTTTATTATGAAGATATTAATTATGAGTTTGCAAACGAAACGTTGGGATTCATTTAATGAGTTGTTATAAATGAATTGTTTATTTAAAAATTTAAATTTGCTTGTAATTTTTGGAACGTTACAACTTGGTATCAGAGCACGGCTTGAATGAATCAAACGCATTTCGGTGTGTTTGATCTCAAGTTTGTGGCTATAAAAATTTTCTTTAAAGTTTTTGGGAAATAAAACGAAGGAAAGATCCGTTTGAGAAACGGTGATTGGAGGCGCAGTGTGTACAGTCAGCCGGAGCCAAAAGGGGAAAGGTACAGTACTTAGTGTTTTATTACTTTCTAGATCATAGAGTATGCATGCTAGATTGCCTGTTGTGGACACTATGCTGTATGTTGAACTACTTGCTATTAGGAATTTATGCTAATTATGATAGGTTACTAAGTGGATGCTCTCTAGGTTGTATGCAGTAAGAGATTTATAGCCTTAGAATATTCGATTTAGTTCTATTGCGCAACTCTTGTTTGAGTCCAACCGTTCTAGGATAGAATCTTGTATTCGAATGTCTATTTATTTCGCACTTCATATAATCGGGTATTCGCGAGGTCACTCGTTATAATTAGTAGGGATTCGGTAGTAGCAAGGGTAGTGGGATAAGAGGAAGTTCCTAGAGAGCTGGGAAGGGTGTTTATGTATGGGTATGTGTGCTAGATTGCTTTCTAGAACATAGGAGTATGTATGCTAAATTGCTTGGTGCTTATTACACTGTATTGCATGTTTGTTGCTTGCTAATAGGAGGTTATGCTAGCCTTGATAGGTTGTTAAGTGAATGCACTATAGGTCGTATGCGGTAGGAACCGAATAGCCTTAGAGTGTCGGATTTAGTTCTATTGCGCAGCTCTTGTTTGAGTCCAACCGTTGTAGGATAGGATCTTACATTCGAATGTCTATCTGGTTTGCACTGTGTGCGACTGTGCATTCGCGAGGCGACTCGTCATGACTAGTGGAAATTTCGTTGTAACAAGGGTAGTGGAATAGGGTGAAATTCCTAGGGAGCTAGGAAGAGTGGGTGTATATATATGCTGGTGCGGGCATATGGTTTATAATTTTTGTTGTATGGTCGGGGTGACCGATGGTTTATTATGTATACAATTGTGGTTGTCTGATCGGGGAGACCGATGGTTTTATATATACAGTAGTTGTATGAGTTTGCCTGCTTAGGATATGTTCTTGAACTGGCATGTGTGGATTAATTGTATTATGTGTATAGTTTCGACGAGAAACTACTTGGACCCTTGGGATGGGACTCGGAACGAGTGATGATAGGTGTGGAAGGTAGTAGTAGAGCTCCTACTACCGGAAGCACAGGATCAATGCTCGAGTCGGGGAAGTCACGAGGAATCCAAGGAGTTGGGCGTGAGTGTTGTTAGTGTGCGTTGTTACGTGCTAATAACGCGTTGTATTATCTACCCAGAATAGCTGTCACAAGGAGGAACAACTATAGTAAACCTACTAGTACAGGTGTGTACTTGTTTTGCTTTGATGGGATGATCGTTGGGGTAGTGTCGAAGGTTATAAATTAGTAGTCGTTGGAATAAAAGGACGATTCTAGTATTAGTCACTTGGAGTGACGATGAGGATGATGGTTGTTTTGGGCCAAGATGGATGATTGTGCTAGAATCATAGGCTTTTGAGCCGACTTTGATTTGAGGAAAAGCCGTAAGATGATTTGAAGTAATTTCCCCAACTTGCCTAAGAGGTTTAAATGTCCGGATGACGTTAGTGGATCAGAGAGATTTGGAGGAGTAGGAGTCGAGGCGTAGAATGCCGACTGAGTCATGCACAAGGTTTGATTTTGAAATAGATTGTATTAACAAATTCTTGTGTTTCAAATCATTTTATGGATGGTGCTTCGAAATTTTGGAAAATGTTTAGCACACACACAAGATGTCGAATTATGGTTTTGAAAGTGCATGAAACCTTTTTATAACGAGAGTTACAAACTTTGTTGGTGATTTGTTTAAAATGAGTTTGGAATTCTAGTGTCGCTTAATTTTTTTTTTCGAGAGTTTGCGTTACTAAGTATTTTATTGCAAATAGTTCAGTGTGTGGATTGATTCATGCGTGACATAAGTGGTGCATGGAGGAATTTTGGTAACATTTCATAAGGAGTTGTTTAGTGCGCTTTTTTTTAGTCAGCTAAAGGTTTTATTGACATTTCCATGAAAATGCGATTTATCGACTTAGGGGTATGCATACTGGGGTAACCTTTGTTCTCGACATTTTGATAAACGAGTCGTGCAAGAAAATGTTTTAGTTCCTTTTTGTCGAAATGAAAGACCATTTGATCCAATGAGTGTTTTAATGTTGTGAATATCATGCATTCGATTACACGGTGTTATATTTTGGAAATATAAATGCGTAGATTGTGGACATTTGGTTAATTTAGAATTACCGATCATTTCTTTTTGGAAATTAAAAACTTTTGCTTTGGAGGAAACGAGTATTTTGAGCATTTTCGATAAATACATTTTTAAACTATAATGTTTTGACGTTATATGTCCCAAGTACGAAACTTGAGGAAGTGTTACAAGCTTGCATGCCTGCCCCCAGTTTGAGATTTTATGAGGTTTTAGTCGATATTTCCAATTAATAGAAGCGGACTGGTTTCTGTCTTTAAGTTTGAAACTTACACGAGACAGTTGTGTTTTAACAAAAATATATTTGTAAACCGTGTCATCGTTTTGTGTGATTAGCTGACGCGCGAAAATTTGTGGCGAACCCTGTGCCACGTCATTTTATGATTAAAAAGAAGAATTTTTGAATCAAATGTCGTGAAACTTATTTTGAATTATGTGCACACCTTTGTCGCACCTTGTTTAAGGTCAAGCGGTTACTTTAAGTGCACGTCATGAGTCAATCCATACTGGAATCGAGGCGGTTCATTTTAAAGAAATTATTTATTACGCTTGCTTTTGTGTGAGTAAACTGAACTGCAATGGAACGATTTTCAACATGATTTTCCTATGTGGGACGAGCGTGTCCAGTTTTGCGTAACTATTGATCAGGTAATAGTAGTTTTATTACATACGATCTTGTTGAGATGAAAATCCGGATGTTGAAAATATTTTGTAAATGATTTTGTAAACCATTTGGGGAAATGTGCTTTTAAGTGTCATGTGTCATTTCGAGAGTTTTAGGGGTGTGAGTCCTTTTGGAAAACTCTTTTGTTTAACCCGTGTTGAGTCTGGGACTAAGGTTGATTTCAGAGTATTGCTTGCTTAAACTTTGTCTAAACGCATTTTCCGACCTATGGGTCTAGCAAGCGTGGAGCATTTTGCTCGGTTTTGACTTGGAGTTAGTCATGGGCTAATTGCCCGGTTTTAATGACTCGAGGTGGAGTCTTGTTGATGAATTCTTTTGTCGCACCGCTTGGCATTCATTGCACGTCGAGTATTTACACGTTTGGGTGAGGGAGACAATCCGGGATAGGCACTTGTGGGTAGGCTGTTTTGCTTTGGATCCTTAGGCACGTTAGTCAGTCGCTGGTAGTGGTCGGTTGGGTATCTCGGGGTGAGGCCCCGGTGTTCAGATGTTATAGCCTAGGCTTTCTAGTAGGTGCTAGGAGGATATAGTTGTGGGTACTTACCTGAGAGGTAATTCCGATGTGAGGGGCCCTGAGGCGTTACCTGAGAGGTAGGCGTCAGGGTGTATCCTCGGTTCAGCTGAATTAGCTTTGTAGAGCGAGTGTGGGGTATACGTCGTCGGTGGGAGGTTGGGTATTCCACGCGTGTTGGTAATGCAGGTCGGGTAGTATCGGTTAAGGGAATGACCTACGTGTGTGTTAGTTGACTTGATTGTGGGGGATATCTATTTGTGTTAGTGTCTAGGATAATACCACGCTTATGTTTATTATTGTAATCGGTTGGACCGATGTTCGGCGGGTGGCCGATGTTTGTTATTGTAATCGGTTGGACCGATGTTCGGCGGGTGGCCGATGTTTGTTATTGTAATCGGTTGGACCGATGTTCGGCGAGTGGCCGATGTTTGTTTTTGTAATCGGTTGGGCCGATGTTCGGCGGGTGGCCGATGTTTATTATTGTAATCGGTTGGACCGATGTTCGGCAGGGGGTCGATGTTTTGTTAATATAACTTATTAAAAATCTTTGGAGTCTATTAGAATTCGTGGAAGTTAATCGACAGTTAAGGGTAGGAATGATCGTAGTCGAGTATCCTGTAGGGTATACTGTGAGCAACTTTAGAATGGTTAAAGCTTGAAAGTGGATTGAGTTTGGGATATCATCAAATGCCAGAGAGTTATTAGGAGCTGTTTGCGGACGTAGACTTCGGGGACGAAGTCTAATTCAAGTGGGGGAGAGTTGTAAAGCCCGTGTCCCGATATGCGTTTTAATTAATTATTTATTTATTTATTTTATTAAGCGAAATTATTTAACGGGATTAGGAGATAAGAACCAAATGGTAAATCTTAACTGTTGGGGTTTAATATCAAAGTATTGGAAAGTGAACGGACCATATATGCATTTTTACCCAAGATTTGTGCATGGGCCGAGCCCTCTCTTTGTCCCTCGTCCTTTTCCTTTTTTTTGGGGGGTCGTTCACGGCTATCAACAGCAACAACCAAGAAACCTAAAACCCTAGTATTCTCCTTCCCATTTTCTTTCTTGGAATGGCCGTGAGCAAGAAGAAGCGAGAGAGAGATTCGCGAGAGAGAGAAGTAGAGAGAGCGAGAGAGATCGAGAGTGGAGGGAGAAGCCGCCGGAGATCGCCTGTTGCCGCCGCTGCTTCCGCCGGGAGCTCGCCGGAGGAGTCGAGAGGAGGAAGAAAGGTCGGGACCAGGTGCTGCGGGTGCGCCATCGCCGCCGGCGTAAGGTAACTCTCTTTTCCGTTCCTTCTCTTATTTTCCGGTGAGACAATCATCGGCGACGCCGCCGCCGCCGCGCGCCGCCACTGTGGTGGCTGGGTGTCGGGTGGTGGTGGTTGTGTGCGCTGGGAGTGGGTGCATGCGGACAATCGGTCGAGAGAGTAGAGTTTTCGCGGTGGTTGCGGTTCGTTTTACTTGATTCGTCGAAGAACCGCCGCCGGCTGCCGCCGGCGACCACCACTGCCGGAGGTGGCAGTGGGTGGTGCGTGTCCGTGACCTGTTAATAATCAGTAGAGCCCTTTAAACCGTGACTTAATCGATTAAGCCGATTCGATAAAACCGTCGTTTTTATAATCATCAATTCATGTGGAAAATGGTGCAGCCACTGTTTTTACGACGGCTATAACTTTTCCGTCCTAACTCCGTTTGAGCCGAAACTGGCGCCCACGGTTCAAGTTCAGGGTCGGGCACGTTTTCTGTGTTTTAGCAGAAAACTGGTTCGGTCTCTAGCTGGACGAAAAAGTGGTCGCAAATTCGGTGTTTCGTCATTTCATGTGAAAACTTCTGGAATCTGCCTTGATCTTGCGAAAATCATAACTTTCTGCTCGTAACTCGGTTTGGGGTGAAACCGGTGTCAAAAGTTCCCTTTTTGAGTCTAGAAACGTTTCTGTGTTTTGTGCAAAACCCAGTTCGGGACGTAGCATGGGTCGATTTGTCGTTTTATACTGAAAGGTGCTGAATTTCGCTGTTCCGGAAACTGTTTTTGTAAAATCCGTAGTAAATTGTAGAAAAATCGTTAGGAGGCGTATAATATGTCCTTGGAACCCTATCTCAGAGTACTTTCAAATCATGAAATAATATTGGGAATTTTCTGGGTTTAAAGGGGTCGAAACAGGTCCCGAACAGACCTGTTTGGCGAGAGCGGAAAATGGTTTTAGTGACGGTTTGAGCGTGTGTCGTGTCATAGGGTCCGGGTCTCGTATTGACACGTTTTAACATGCATTTAGGTGCTGGGAAGTGACCGTATTTGTGAAGCTTGAATTGTGTTATTAAGCTGGGCGCGCATTCGAGGTGAGTTCTCTCACTGTGTAGTTAGGGGTTGTATGCATGTCATAGTAGTTTGTATGTACTACTGTCTTTGTGGTGTGAACTAGTTGTTTGTGGTGTGTAATATTTGATTGGTTTGAATGCTTAGTATAAATGTGTTACATTACAATTCGGTGGGACCGAGGATGTGGAAAGAAACGTTGTGGGAACTCGGTGTGACGAGTGTGTTACATTACAATTCGGTGGGACCGAGGTGTTGGATACATAATTACTTGTAGATGTTTACTCGTTTTATGTAACTGTGATGTTGTTGCTTATGTGCGGATAGGGGTGATGTGTATATAATTCCTATCTGCGCATGTGTTGGAATTCACTAAGCTTCGTGCTTACCCTTTCCCAATAAACTGTGGTTTCAGGTCCGAGCGGCTCCAAGGCGTGACAAGTACACACTGGCGCGCGAGGAGAGCTGGTTGCTTTATGGTTTTTAATAATTAAACGTTTATTCCGCTGAGTTTTATTATGAAGATATTAATTATGAGTTTGCAAACGAAACGTTGGGATTCATTTAATGAGTTGTTATAAATGAATTGTTTATTTAAAATTTTAAATTTGCTTGTAATTTTTGGGACGTTACAAGAACCTTAGTGCCAACCTGTGAGAGTTTCAGGTCGCCCACCTTTGGGTATTTGTCCCCGAGCCCTTGTTGGAAGAGAGCACTGACAAACCGGGGATATGGAACAGTCTTTGGCCTCTTTGTTTTGTCGACTCTGAGCATCATGTCGTCGAAGATGATTTTGGCCCAGTCGATGTGAAGGCCTTTCAGCAGTGCGTAACCCATAGCTTGTTGGGGTTTGGAGGCTTGGTCAGTAGAACCAACCTTAGATGTCATGCAGCTGATCAGATGAGCGAAGATGAAGTTCATCTCGCTAGGCATTTTGGATTTCTGGATCGAGGTAAGCTTCTTCTCAGGGAGGCCATCTCTCCCTGTTCCCCAAACATACTTCATTGCATCAAAGAATGCAATGAGTGCTTCTATATCAGTAGGGTTCTTGGGATTGGGTAGAGGAATGAAGCGTTTTTCCTTATTACCAGGGAGGTTGAGGGCAGACCTGATAGAGCAGGGAGTAATCTTGGAGGAACCATGTTCGGTGTCGAAAAGAATGACATCGATCTTTTTCTTAGGGTCTTTGGTGGAGGTTATCTAAGCTCTTCTGGAAGTATACCGGAACTGAGCTAGAAGGTGCCTGTGAGTAGGGGGTATTATGGTCAGTGTTGTCACCAGAGGACAGGTCTGAAGGAAAATGACAGCGTCGTCCAGATGTGTGATCTGCTTCCTTGGAGGAAAGTTGAAGAGGGCATAGGGATTGTTTCCCTGAAAAGTCACTTGCTCTATTTTGAAGGAGACATGAGATGCTTTGATGAGTTCAATACTTTCAGAGGTAGTAGGAGACTGAGCAGTGGTAGCTTCAGTAGATGCCATTTCTGTTTACAATATATAAACATGAAGAAGATAAAGAATAATGTCTTAATGGGGAAAGATTTTCCAAAATAAGATGTTTTAAGGGTTTTGCACATTTCATTTAGAGAAAGAAATGGAGATTAGGGTTTTGCTAGTTTTGAACAACATACAAAACATAGTGAATATTCTTGTTTTCTAGTTTCCTTTTTAAAGAAGAGATTCTGGAAAAACGTATGAAATGTCAAGTTTAAGATTTGTATTAAACTTGAAGAACAATCTGAAAAACTGATTGTATTTATAAAATCATGAAGAGAGAATGATTTCATTTTAAGAAAGTTCTTTTGTTTGATCTTTTAAAACCAAGAATAAGATCGAAAACAAGTTTGTGCAAGGAAAATAACAGAAATATTAACCTTTAGCGTTGAAGAAGATGAAGATGAACAGTTTCTGGAGAAAATAAGTTCAAATGCAACAGTGTTTTTGCTCGAGAGAGATGATGTTCGCATAAAAGGTAAAAATATAAACTCAAATGGGTTTATATAGTGAGAGTAGAGAGAGAAAAACTATGAGCGGGAAAGTTTTTCATGATGACACGGACACGTCCCTTGAATTTGATTGGTCAAGGAAAACGAAACGGGCGAACGTGTCAGAGAAAGCGTGCCATGGTCTATCCATTATGATGACGTCACAAAGGTCCTTTCACATCTTAAGGTGTCTCTGTGGATTTTGAAAATTCAGGGACATTTTGAAAACAAGAAGCACTGATTAGAAGTATCAGTGTTATTTAGAAATTTCAAAAGTATCATTGAAAGGAAGAGATATTCAGCGATGCAATTTGTTTTGAAATCTTGCATTCATAGGCGAACGTCAGCGAGTAAGAGAGAACATGCCTTGATATCAGTGATTCAATTTTGTTCAGAGAGTAGGTGATTAATAGGGTTATATAAGTTCATTTTATTATCACTAATCAAATGTGAACCACTGAAGATTTTACTTTTCTAAGTTCAGCATTCCAAGCTCGCTGATGAGAAAGTTGAATCTTGTCTCATCAAGAGGTTTGGCGAACAGATCAGCTAACTGAAAGTCAGTTGGGATAAAATGAAGTTCTATATCACCATTCATCACATGATCTCTGATAAAATGATACCTGATTTCGATGTGTTTGGTCTTTGAGTGTAGCACTGGATTATTGGCTATAGCGATGGCACTACTGTTGTCGCCATATATTGGAATTTTGGAGAGCTGAATGTCATAGTCCAGTAGTTGATTTCTCATCCACAAGACCTGAGAACAACAGCTTCCAGCGGCTACATATTCAACTTCAGCGGTTGAGGTGGACACTGAGTTTTGCTTTTTACTTGTCCAACTCACCAGCTTTCCACCCAGGAGCTGACAGCCTCCTGTAGTGCTTTTCCTATCCATTTTGCATCCTGCAAAATCACTATCTGAATAGGCGATTAGATCAAACCATGAGTCTTTGGGATACCAAAGACCTAGTTTAGGAGTACCCTTAAGGTATCGAAAGATTCGCTTTACAACGATCAAGTGAGATTCCTTAGGTTCAGCTTGATATCATGCACATAAACAGGTTGCGTACATAATATCAGGTCGGCTTGCTGTAAGATACAGAAGAGAGCCGATCATCCCACGGTACGCTGTGACATTAACAGGTTTTCTAGAAGGATCCTTGTTGAGTGTCAGCGGCGGTGCCATAGTGGTTTTCATAGCTGAGCTCTGAGTTAAATCAAATTTTTTTAGCATATCTTTAACATATTTTCCTTGGTGAATGAAAGTTCCTTTTTCACTCTGCTTGATTTGAAGACCAAGGAAATAGGTTAGCTCACCCATCATACTCATTTTGTATTCAACTTTCATTCTTTCAGCAAAACGAGTACATAAGTCAGGGTTAGTGGAACCAAATATAATATCATCGACATATATTTGAACAAGAATAATATGACCTTTTACTTTCGTGAAAAATAAAGTTTTATCGATTTTACCTCGCTCAAATTTTTCAATATGGAGATAAGAAGAGAGAGTGTCATACCATGTGTAACACCCGGATTTTTGGTTTGGAACACTTTGGAGCGAAATATATATATATATATATATATATATATATATATATATATATGTATAGAGGGAGGTTCAGGGGAAAACCTCAAATAAATGGAAAACTAAAAAACACTTTATTAACCGTTGAATTAGATGATCCGATGGATGTGATTAGACGGGCGGTTACAACAATATTAATTAAATTAAAAAACTTCACCCCCCTGTTTTTTATTCGAAAAAATACGAAAAATGAACAAAATTCGAACGAAATAAATTGCACCAAATAAACGATCATATTTTTCTCGTTAATTTGACATCCATATTGATATACTTTTTTCTCCGTATTATTGTGGTTTTCTGGTTTTCCAGTTATTTAGGGTTTTCCCCTGAACCTGACCCTATATGTATATATATATAAAGAAGAATCATATCTCACTCATCTTAGCCCCGATTTAAGTGATTCAAGATTATATAGAAATTTAACACACATAACTACAATATTCGTGTTTTGAGTTTTTGCAAATTCGATTCCCATAAGGCACGAAACCAATGCCAAAGTTGGACAAAATGTTGAATCTGTTGGAAAGAGAATAAAAGAATTAAAAGAGTTATTATGACAGATAAGTGAGCCGTGGTATGGTGGTAGAGTTGTCCATCTGCGTGCTGTTGGTCTCGAGCTCGACTCTTGCAGGCGACAAACTTTTCTTATATCCTTGATAAGGAATAAATCTCGGCCCATTGTTGTATCAGTCCAGACTCCAGTGTGTGAGGCCCAATGTTGTGGCAGTCCAATCTTCTATGTGTGAGGCCAGCCCAGTTCATCTCTAGGGCATCGATTTCTTTTTTTAACAAGAGAAAAGCAGCAGCAATTTTATTTCTTTTATAAAAGGAAATACAACAACAGTTGGCATATTGAAGAAATAAAGAAAAGCAGCTGTTATGGATCTTATATATATATATAGAGAGAGAGAGGAAAGTTCAAATGAAAACTTAAATTCAATTGTAAACATGAGGACGAATCTTGACCCTTCCATCTATATTGATCCAATGACTCATATTAAATAGAGTTTTTAATTGAAATTATTAATTAAGGTGATTATGGGTAAAAATGGAAGATAATTAAAACTCACGCCTACCATGTTTGATTTTTTATTGTCTTTTTTAATTAAATTTTTTTACCCCCCCTTAAAGTTTAAAATAAATTAACTGAAAAATTACTAACATTTTAATCAAACAAATTACATCAAAAAAACGAGAATTTCGTGTTCTTCGATATGACATCCATCTCGATATAGTTTTTTCTTCATTTTAACTGTTTTTACGTGAAATGTTATGTATGTGTTATATTCACTCTGAATATAATTAATATTCAGTTTATGAGTATTTTATATTCAGTTTGAATATATATTTTTATTCAGGCTGAATAAAATGTAAAAATTCAGTATGGATATATTCAGACTGAGTATTTTATATTCAGTTTGAATAACACAGTTTGGATATATTCAGTTTTTTCTTCATTTTAACTGTTTTTACGAGAAATGCTATGTATATATTCACTCTGAATATAACTAATATTCAGTTTGAATATATAGTTTTATTCAGACTGGATAAAATGTAAAAATTCAGTATGGATATATTCAGACTGAATAATAGGGAATTAAAAAGTCATATTGATTATTATCGCTAAAACGTTGCTAAGATCTTTGGGAGCAGTGATATTCAGACCGAATATGTATCTTTATAGTACATATTCGGTATGAATATTCACTTTTATTCAAACTGAATATATAATACATATTCGGTATGGATATTCACTTTTATTCAAACTGAATAAAGGTACACATTCAGTATGGATATCACTGCTCCCAAACATCTTAACAACGTTTTAGCAATAATAATCAACATGACTTTTTAATTCCCTATTATTCAGTCTGAATAATAGGAATATATTAAGAAGTTGAATTGATATTAATACTGAATATTTTACCTTTTATTCAAACTGAATAAAGATACATATTCGGTATGGATATCACTGCTCCCAAACATCTTAATAACGTTTTAGCAATAATAATCAATATGACTTTTTAATTCCCTATTATTCAGTCTGAATATATTCATACTGAATTTTTACATTTTATTCAGTCTGAATAAAACTATATATTCAAACTGAATATAAAATACTCATAAACTGAATATTAGTTATATTCAGAGTGAATATAATACATACATAACATTTCACGTAAAAACAGTTAAAATGAAGAAAAAACTATATCGAGATGGATGTCATATTGTAACACCCCAAAAATTACAAGCAAATTTAAAATTTTAAAGTAAACATTTCATTTATAACAACTCATTAAATGATCCCAACGTTTCGTTTGCAAACTCATAATTAATATCTTTATAAAATAAAACCAGCGGAATAAACGTGTAATTATTAAAAACTATAAAGCAACCAGCTCTCCTCGCGCGCCAGTGTGTACTCGTCACGTCTTGGAGCCGCCCGTACCTGAAACCACAATCTATTGGGAAAGGGTAAGCACGAAGCTTAGTGAATTCTACACCATAAGTAACACAGTTATTTCCACACCACCATAAACAGATATTTGCACATAAACAGCATTCAAGTCTACGAACAAATCATAAACCTGCATACTCACACCAACCCACCTAATAGGCATACGTCGGTCCCACCGACCACACGACCATCGTGTAAACGCAACCCGGCACCCCCGGGTTCATACGCCACCCGCGTATACAACCTTCGGTCCCACCGAATTACTACGCCACCCGCGTATGTGACCCTCGGCCCCGCCGAACTCCTACGCCACCCGCGTAGTCACAACATTAAAGGTCCTACTAGACACCCCACTATTTAACCCCGCATCAAAAGCAAATAGAACTACCACATACATACACAACGTAATGTAAAAATAACCGACATTAATTATAGTGAGAGAACTCACCTCGAATGCGCGCCTAGCTTAACAACACAATTCAAGCTTCACAATTACGGTCCCTTACCAGCACCTAAACGCATGTTAAAACGTGTCAATACGAGACCCGGACCCTATGACACGACACACGCTTAAACCGTCACTAAAACTATTTTCCGTTCTCGCCAAACAGGTCTGTTCGGGACCTGTTTCGACCCCTTTAAACCCAGAAAATTCCCAATATTATTTCATGACCAGAAAGTACTCTGAGTTAGGGTTCCGAGGACATATTATACGCCTCCTAACGATTTTTCTACAATTTACTACGGATTTTACAAAAACAGTTCCCCGAACAGCGAAAATCAGCACCTTTCAGTATAAAATGACATTTTGACCAATGCTACGTCCCGAACTGGGCTTCGCACAAAACACAGAAAAGTTTATAGACTCAAAAAGGAAACTTTTGGCGCTGGTCTCACCCAGATACGAGTTACGAGCAAAAAGTTATGGTTTTCCCAAGACAAATGGCAGATTCCAGAATTTTTCACATGAAATGACGAATCACTGAACTTACGACCACTTTTCCATCTAGCTAGAGGCCGAACCAGTTTTCCGCTAAAACACGGAAAACGTGCCCGACCCCGAGCTTGAACCGTGGGCGCCAGTTTCGGCTCAATCGGAGTTACGACAGAAAAGTTATGGCCGTCGCAAAAACAGTGGCTGAACAATTACTCACAAGAAATGACGACTCTAAAAGCAACGGTTCGATCGATTTGGCTTAAGCGATTAAGTCTCGGCTTAATGGGTTCAACAACGATTATTAATAAGACATGGCCACGCACCACCCACTGCCCTCCGGCAGTGGTGGTCGCCGGTGGCGGCCGGCGGCGGTTCATCGACGAAGTGATAAAAACAACCCGCAAACCACCGCGAGATCACTACCCTCTCGATCACCCTACCGCACGCACCAACGACTGACACCACCACCGCCACCCGACACCCAGCCACCACAGTGGCGGCGCGGCAGCGGCAGCGGCGGCCGGCCGGCGGTGGTCCTCCGGTGACGAAAACGAAAAGAAAAGAGACGTCGAGTGAAACCTTACCTCGATGACGACACAACGACGAAACCCGACACCCTCACTCTCTCTCGCTACACCCTCCTCTTCGCCGGCAGAACCAGCAGCGCCGGCGCCGGCTGCTTGTGGGTGGCTCACGGCGGCAGCAGCGACTCCGGCGGTTTCAGCAACTCCGGCGACTTCCCTTCCTCCTCCGGCGAACTCTCACACTCTCGGTTCTCTTTCTTCTTTCACGTCCGGCCGAACACCAAGGGGAGGGGGAAAAGAACGGCTGCTGCAGGGAATTAGGGTTTCCTGCGGTTTGTGCTTTGCGAGAGACGAAGAAGACGAGAGGGGGAAGGGAGAAAGAAGACTTAGGTTTTTCTCATCACGTCACCACACACAAACAACATACAAAAGGGTTTTGGTTTATTTCTTGCTAATCACGACAACCACACACAAAAACTCAAAGTCACGGTTTGGGTTTTTTTTTTGCATGGGCCACACACTACATTGGTCCATTGACAATAATGATCCCTCAACTACACCCTTCTCACAATCTAACCAACGTTCCGACATCTTTAACGATTAGGTCCGATTCATCTAACCTTGTTAACGGAAACCACAATAAATAAATCTTAAAAAAAAAGATTTAATACAAAGAAATTATATACCGGGATACGGGCTTTACAACTCTCCCCCACTTGGATTAGACTTCGTCCTCGAAGTCTCTGCCTACGAATAGCTCCGGATAGTTCTCCCTCATCTCAACCTCAGGTTCCCAAGTCCACTTGAAACCCCTTCTAAAACTTCTCGAATACTTTTCTTACTAACGTACTCTTTCTAAGACACTGGAATTATGATCGGCAGAACACCCCAACAATTGAAATCATTCCTAGCCAAGCGACTTCGGTTGTCCCCAACCTTAGATATTCCATACATCCCGAGTCAAATCTCCAGCTCTAACCATTCTAAAGTTGCCCACCAGTATACCCAACAGGATACTCGACTACGATCATTCCTACCCTTAACTGTCGATTAACTTCCACGAACTCTAATAGACTCCAAAGATTTTCAATAAATTATTTTAACAAAACATCGACCCCCTGCCGAACATCGGTCCAACCGATTACAATAACAAACATCGGCCACCCGCCGAACATCGGTCCAACCGATTACAATAACAAACATCGGCCACCCGCCGAACATCGGTCCAACCGATTACAATAACAAACATCGGCCACCCGCCGAACATCGGTCCAACCGATTACAATAACAAACATCGGCCACCCGCCGAACATCGGTCCAACCGATTACAATAACAAACATCGGCCACCCGCCGAACATCGGTCCAACCGATTATAATAACAAACATCGGCCACCCGCCGAACATCGGTCCAACCGATTACCATGAATCACATAAGCGTGGTATTATCCTAGACACTAACACAAATAGATATCCCCTACAATCAAGTCACTAACACACACGTAGGTCATTCCATCATAACCAGTCATCACAAGTGATCATTTCAGGGTTACTACTACCATCACCATGATTATCTTAGAATCGGCTACAACTCTCTGATTATACTAAAGGTGTTCGGCCTCAAGCCCAAACGTCGACACCTAAATATATCACCTACCTCAAAATGGTTGATGCGCATTTATTCTCTTAATAACAAAGGGCATCAATCCCTTAACCGATACTATTCGGCCTACAGTACTAACGCGCGTGGAATACCTACCTTCCACCGTCGACGTATCATCCACACTTGCTCTACGAAGCCAAGTCACACCGTATCGAGGATACACCTTGACGTCTACCTCCCAGGTAACGCCTCAAGACCCAGCACACCGGAACTACCTCCCAGGTAAGTGCCCACAACTATCTCCTCCTAGTACCTACTGGAAAGTCTAGGTTAAAACACATGAATACCGGGGTGCCACCCCGAGGTACCCAACCGACCATTACCAACGACTGACTGACGTGTCTAAGGATCCAAAGCAAACAGCCTACCAACAACATGCCTATTCCGGATTGACTCACTCACCCAAACATGTAAACACTCAACGTGCAAAGAATGCCAAACGGTGCGACAAAAACATCTCATCAACTAGACTCCACATCGAGCCATTAAAACCGGGCAATTGGCCCATGACTAACTCCAAGTCAAAACCGAGCAAAATGCTCCACGCTTGCTAGACCCATAGGTCGGAAAATGCGTTTAAACAAAGTTTAAGCAAGCAATACTCTGAAATCAACCTTAGTCTCAGACTCGACACGGGTTAAACAAAAGAGTTTTCCAAAAGGACTCACACCCTGAAAATTCTCGAAATGACACATGACACTTAAAAGCACATTTCCCCAAATGGTTTACAAAATCATTTACAAAATATTTTCAACATCGGATTTTCATCTCAAAAAGATCGTATGTAATAAAACTACTATTACCTGATCGATAGTTACGCAAAACTGGACACGCTCGTCCCACATAGGAAAATCATGTTGAAAATCGTTCCATTGCAGTTCAGTTTACTCACACAAAAGCAAAGCGTAATAAATAATTTCTTTAAAATGAACCGCCTCGATTCCAGTATGGATTGACTCATGACGTGCACTTAAAGTAATCGCTTGACCTTAAACAGGGTGCGACAAAGGTGTGCACATAATTCAAAATAAGTTTCACGACATTTGATTCAAAAATTCCTCTTTTTAATCATAAAATGACGTGGCACAGGGTTCGCCACAAATTTTTCGCGCGTCAGCTAGTCACACAAAACGATGACACGGTTTACAAATATATTTTTGTTAAACACAACTGTCTCGTGTAAGTTGCAAACTTGAAGACAGAAACCAGTCCACTTCTAATAATTGGAAATATCGACTAAAACCTCATAAAATCTCAAACTGGGGGCAGGCATGCAAGCTTGTAACACTTCCTCAAGTTTCGTACTTGGGACATATAACGTCAAAACATTATAGTTTAAAAAATGTATTTATCGAAAATGCTCAAAATACTCGTTTCCTCCAAAGCAAAAGTTTTTAATTTCCCAAACAAAAAAATGATCGGTAATTCTAAATTAACCGAATGTCAAAAATCTACGCATCTATATTTCCAAAATATAACACATTTTAATCGTATGCATGATGTTCACAACATTAAAACACTCCTTGGATCAAATGGTCTTTCATTTCGACAAAAAGGAACTAAAACATTTTCATGCACGACTCGTTCATCAAAATGTCGAGAACAAAGGTTACCCTAGTATGCATACCCCTATGTCGATAAATCGCATTTTCATGAAAATGTCAATAAAACCTTTAGCTGACTAAAAAAAGCGCACTAAACAACTCCTTATGAAATGTTACCAAAATTCCTCCATGCACTACTTATGTCACGCATGAATCAATCCACACACTGAACTATTTGCAATAAAATACTTAGTAACACAAACTCTCGAAAGAAAAGTTAAGCGACACTAGAATTCCAAACTCATTTTAAACAAATCACCAACAAAGTTTGTAACTCTCGTTATAAAAATGTTTCATGCACTTTCAAAACCATAATTCGACATCTTGTGTGTGTGCTAAACATTTCCCAAAATTCCAAAACACAATCCATATAAGGATTGGAAACACAAAAATTAGTTAATGCAATCCTATTTTCAAAATAAACTCTGTGCATGACTCAGTCGGCATTCAACGTCTCGACTCATACTCCTCCATCCTCTCCAATCCACTATCGTCCTCCGGACATTTAAACCTCTTAGGGCAAGATGGGAAATTACGTCAAATAATCCTTACGATTTTTCCTCAAATCAAAGTCGGCTCTATAAGCCTATGATTCTAGCACAATCATCCATCTTGGCCCGAAACAAACATCATCCCCATCATCACTCCAAGTGACTAATACTAGAATCGTCCTTTTATTCCAACGACTACTAATTTATAACCTTCGACACTACCCCAACGATCATCCCATCAAAGCAAAACAAGTACACACCTGTACTAGTATGTTTACTATAGTTGTTCCTCCTTGTGATGGCTATTCAGGGCAGATGTTACCACGAGTTATTAGCACATAATAACTCATACTAACAACACTCACGCTCAACTCCTTGGATTCCTCGTGACTTCCCCGACTCGAGCATTGATCCTGTGCTTCCGGTAGTAGGAGCTCTACTACTACCATCCACACCTATCATCGCCCGTTCCGAGTTCCATCCCAAGGGGTCCAAGTAGTTTCTCGCCGAAACTATACACATATGCCTGCACCGGCATAAGTACACACTCTTCCTAGCTCCCTAGGAATTCCATCCAAACCACTACCCTTGCTACTGCCGAATCCCTACTTATCATGACGAGTTGCCTCGCGAATACCCGATCATATGCAGTGCGAAACAAATAGACAGTCGAATACAAGACTCTATCCTAGAACGGTTGGACTCAAACAAGAGCTGCGCAATAG
Source organism: Saussurea involucrata (assembly GCA_033807775.1). Taxonomy (NCBI): domain Eukaryota; kingdom Viridiplantae; phylum Streptophyta; class Magnoliopsida; order Asterales; family Asteraceae; genus Saussurea; species Saussurea involucrata. The sequence continues at coordinate 67,654,644 of CM066321.1, read as the reverse complement.
AACTAAATCGAATATTCTAAGGCTATAAATCTCTTACTGCATACAACCTAGAGGGCATCCACTTAGTAACCTATCATAATTAGCATAAATTCCTAATAGCAAGTAGTTCAACATACATCATAGTGTCCACAACAGGCAATCTAGCATGCATACTCTATGATCTAGAAAGCAATAAAACACTAAGTACTGTACCTTTCCCCTTTGGCTCCGGCTGACTGTACACCCTGCGCCTCCGATCACCGTTCCTCGAACGGGTCTTTACTTTTTCTTTTATTTCCAAAAAGATTTAATAAAGAATTTGAAAATTTCCCAGCCGCAACTTGAGACCAAACACACCGAGGTGCGTTTGATTCACTCAAGCTGTGCTCTGATACCAAGTTGTAACACCTCAAAAATTACAAGCAAATTTAAAATTTTAAAGTAAACATTTCATTTATAACAACTCATTAAATGATCCCAACGTTTCGTTTGCAAACTCATAATTAATATCTTTATAAAATAAAACCAGCGGAATAAACGTGTAATTATTAAAAACCATAAAGCAACCAGCTCTCCTCGCGCGCCAGTGTGTACTCGTCACGCCTTGGAGCCGCCCGTACTTGAAACCACAATCTATTGGGAAAGGGTAAGCACGAAGCTTAGTGAATTCTACACCATAAGTAACACAGTTATTTCCACACCACCATAAACAGATATTTGCACATAAACAGCATTCAAGTCTACGAACAAATCATAAACCTGCATACTCACACCAACCCACCTAATAGGCATACGTCGGTCCCACCGACCACACGACCATCGTGTAAACGCAACCCGGCACCCCCGGGTTCATACGCCACCCGCGTATACAACCTTCGGTCCCACCGAATTACTACGCCACCCGCGTATGTGACCCTCGGCCCCGCCGAACTCCTACGCCACCCGCGTAGTCACAACATTAAAGGTCCGACTAGACACCCCACTATTTAACCCCGCATCAAAAGCAAATAGAACTACCACATACATACACAACGTAATGTAAAAATAACCGACATTAATTATAGTGAGAGAACTCACCTCGAATGCGCGCCTAGCTTAACAACACAATTCAAGCTTCACAATTACGGTCCCTTACCAGCACCTAAACGCATGTTAAAACGTGTCAATACGAGACCCGGACCCTATGACACGACACACGCTTAAACCGTCACTAAAACTATTTTCCGTTCTCGCCAAACAGGTCTGTTCGGGACCTGTTTCGACCCCTTTAAACCCAGAAAATTCCCAATATTATTTCATGACCAGAAAGTACTCTGAGTTAGGGTTCCGAGGACATATTATACGCCTCCTAACGATTTTTCTACAATTTACTACGGATTTTACAAAAACAGTTCCCCGAACAGCGAAAATCAGCACCTTTCAGTATAAAATGACATTTTGACCAATGCTACGTCCCGAACTAGGCTTCGCACAAAACACAGAAAGGTTTATAGACTCAAAAAGGAAACTTTTGGCGCTGGTCTCACCCAGATACGAGTTACGAGCAAAAAGTTATGGTTTTCCCAAGACAAATGGCAGATTCCAGAATTTTTCACATGAAATGACGAATCACTGAACTTACGACCACTTTTCCATCTAGCTAGAGGCCGAACCAGTTATCCGCTAAAACACGGAAAACGTGCCCGACCCCGAGCTTGAACCGTGGGCGCCAGTTTCGGCTCAATCGGAGTTACGACAGAAAAGTTATGGCCGTCGCAAAAACAGTGGCTGAACAATTACTCACAAGAAATGACGACTCTAAAAGCAACGGTTCGATCGATTTGGCTTAAGCGATTAAGTCTCGGCTTAATGGGTTCAACAACGATTATTAATAAGACATGGCCACGCACCACCCACTGCCCTCCGGCAGTGGTGGTCGCCGGTGGCGGCAGGCGGTTCATCGACGAAGTGATAAAAACAACCCGCAAACCACCGCGAGATCACTACCCTCTCGATCACCCTACCGCACGCACCAACGACTGACACCACCACCGCCACCCGACACCCAGCCACCACAGTGGCGGCGCGGCAGCGGCAGCGGCGGCCGGCCGGCGGTGGTCCTCCGGTGACGAAAACGAAAAGAAAAGAGACGTCGAGTGAAACCTTACCTCGATGACGACACAACGACGAAACCCGACACCCTCACTCTCTCTCGCTACACCCTCCTCTTCGCCGGCAGAACCAGCAGCGCCGGCGCCGGCTGCTTGTGGGTGGCTCACGGCGGCAGCAGCGACTCCGGCGGCTTCAGCAACTCCGGCGACTTCCCTTCCTCCTCCGGCGAACTCTTACACTCTCGGTTCTCTTTCTTCTTTCACGTCCGGCCGAACACCAAGGGGAGGGGGAAAAGAACGGCTGCTGCAGGGAATTAGGGTTTTCTGCGGTTTGTGCTTTGCGATAGACGAAGAAGACGAGAGGGGGAATGGAGAAAGAAGACTTAGGTTTTTCTCATCACGTCACCACACACAAACAACATACAAAAGGGTTTTGGTTTATTTCTTGCTAATCACGACAACCACACACAAAAACTCAAAGTCACGGTTTGGGTTTTTTTTGCATGGGCCACACACTACATTGGTCCATTGACAATAATGGTCCCTCAACTACACCCTTCTCACAATCTAACCAACGTTCCGACATCTTTAACGATTAGGTCCGATTCGTCTAACCTTGTTAACGGAAACCACAATAAATAAATCTTAAAAAAAAAGATTTAATACAAAGAAATTATATACCGGGATACGGGCTTTACAACTCTCCCCCACTTGGATTAGACTTCGTCCTCGAAGTCTCTACCGGGATACGGGCTTTACACATATCGAAGAGCACGAAATTCTCGTTTTTTGATGTAATTTGTTTGATTAAAATATTAGTAATTTTTAAGATAAATTATTTTAAACTTTAAGGGGGTAAAAGTTTTTTAATTAAAAAAGAAAATAAAAAGTCAAACATGGTAGGCGTTGATTCAAATTTCCAGATTTGCCCCTAATCACTTCTCAATTGGTTTAATTAAGTTTTAACCATTGATTAGTTTTCAAAATCTTGATCAATGGTTGTGACTTGTCATCATGTTTACAATTGAATTTGAGTTTTCATTTGAACTCACCCCTATCTATATATATATATATATATATATATAAGATGGAGATGGAGATACAATGCTAGCTATTCATGGAGGGATTGAAGAAGATTGAGTTTGTTGGTGGTTTATGATTCTTAGCAATTGAAAGGTATAATATTCCTATCTCTTTTATTTAAGGTTCTCTAGTTATTGGGTAAAAATCTAGACTTTTGAGATATTATGATTTCGATGATGTTAAAATTCTTTTTGGAAGTAATCTCTATAATAGTAAATGTTGGATTTGGTTAGCATTTTACTTATAAATTAAATTGAGGAATTTACTTATGTTGATAAGTTTATTTGGGGCTTAAGTGTTTCAAATATGAAGGTTTTAAATTTATAGCTTTTAGATGGATAAATTTATATGAAGTAAGACTTGAATAGTTTTGATTTCGTTGTGAGAGGTATATATATATGTATATATATATATATATATATATATATATGTATATATATATATAGAGGAAAGTTCAAATGAAAACTCAAATTCAATTGTAAACATGAGGACAAATCTCGTCCATTGATCGCAGCCATATTTAAGCCATTCCTAAAATTCAGCTTTAGGGGTATTTTCGTCAAATTAGAATGAGCGCATCCTTTATAGACTTTTTATTTTCTTTTTTAATTAAAAAACTTTTACCCCCTTAAATTTTAAAATAAATTATCTAAAAAATTACTAACATTTTAATCAAACAAATTACATCAAAAAAACGAGAATTTCGTGCTCTTCGATATGACATCCATCATGATATAGTTTTTTTCTCGTTTTAACCGTTTTACGTGAAATCGTGTATATGTGTTATATTCAGAGTGAATAAAGGTACATTTATTCAGTTTTGAATAGTTACCTTTATTCAGTCTGAATATATAGAGTTATTCAGACTGAATAAAGGTACAAAATTTAAACATTTATTCGTTTTGAATATCTACCTTTATTCAGTCTGAATATAACACATATTCAGACTGAATATAACACATATTCAGTCTGAATATAACACATATTCAGACTGAATATAACACATATTCAGTCTGAATATAACACATATTCAGACTGAATATAACACATATTCAGACTGAATATAACACATATTCAGACTGAATATAACACATATTCAGATTGATGTATTTATATGTATATATACCAACATGCAGTTTGTGCAACCACAATATATAGTGTAGCTACCAACTTTTACAACTCAAACAAACAAAGAGCTTTGTCTTTGTAACTGCACACAAATTATAACTTTCATTTAACATACACGTGTTTGCATCATAATGTTTATTGACACATATGATGATATGATAGATGTGGTAACAATGGCGATCATTATATGAAAACAACCAACTGCTAAACCAGTAATTAAATCACCATCATATCATCAGCAAATATTTATACCTTATTCATAAATTAACTGTCAGTGTATATATATTTCCTTACGCGTGGTTGGTCTGTTTTGATTGGGCAAACTGCGCTTGTACGTACGTTCTGAATCTAGTTGCATGTTTTAATTAAGCATACAACTCAGCAATACCAAATACCAGTTCGTAAGTTAAAAATAATCTACTAGCTTTTTCCTTTCTTATGTTAGGTTGGTTCTCTACTTAGGAGTTAGGGCCATCCCAACTATAAGAAGATTTTTTTTTATATATTCAGACTGAATATGTGTTATATTCAGTCTGAATATAACACATATTCAGTTTGAATATGTGTTATATTCAGTCTGAATATAACATATATACACGATTTCACTTAAAAAACGGTTAAATCGAAAAAAAACTATATCATGATGGATGTCATATCGAAGAGCACGAAATTCTCGTTTTTTTGATGTAATTTGTTTGATTAAAATGTTAGTAGTTTTTGAGATAATTTATTTTAAAATTTAAGGGGGTAAAAGTTTTTTTATTAAAAAAGAAAATAAAAAGTCAACAAAAGAGGGCTGATTCGAATTTTACCCCTGCGCGCTAAAAATTCACTAAGCCATGGACATAGTTTTCAAGTTATTTACAAAATTGCCACCGTGTTTTTTATTCATTGATCTGATCTCCGATTTTTTAATCAAGGGTTGTGGTTTGTCCTCACGTTTACAACTGAAATTTGGTTTTTATTTGAACCCACCCCTATATATATATATATATATATATATATATATATATATATATATATATATATATATATATATGTATGTATGTATATATATATATATAAAGAAGAATCATATCTCACTCGTCTTAGCCCCGATTTAAGTGATTCAAGATTATATAGAAATTTAACACACATAACTACAATATTCGTGTTTTGAGTTTTTGCAAATTCGATTCCTGAAGGATATTATGATATGTTCTTAAATAGAACGTGCCAACATCAAGATTTATTGATTCAGGAACTTTAAGAACTCTCATAATTGTCATGCATAATATCAATTTGGAGTTGTTAGAAAATATAAGAGTGAATTCCCGGCTAGGAATCACTTAGGAAGTGATTAATTGATGTCATAGACCAAGTAGCATGAGTCACCTAAGGTTGGGTAGACATCCGAGATCGTATTATTGGAAATTGCTCAAGCAAGGTTTAGTGTCTACACTTGATATTGATGTAATGTTCGGATATTGAAGGAACTTTTGGGTCGAATATGTTTAAGTCAAAGAAAGATCAAACTGTTGAGAGTCGGGCAATCCGTTGTGAGCGGCTTTCGAGTTTTAGATTGGCACTAGATTTCGAGGACGAAATCATTCTAAGGTTGGGAGGATTGTAACACCCGGATTTTTGGTTTGGAACACTTTGGAGCGAAATATATATATATATATATATATATATATATATATATATATATATGTATATATATATATATATATATGTATGTATATATATATATAAAGAAGAATCATATCTCACTCGTCTTAGCCCCGATTTAAGTGATTCAAGATTATATAGAAATTTAACACACATAACTACAATATTCGTGTTTTGAGTTTTTGCAAATTCGATTCCCATAAGGCACGAAACCAATGCCAAAGTTGGACAAAATGTTGAATCTGTTGGAAAGAGAATAAAATAATTAAAAGAGTTATTATAACAGATAAGTGAGTCGTGGTATGGTGGTAGAGTTGTCCATCTGCGTGCTGTTGGTCTCTAGCTCGACTCTTGCAGGCGACAAACTTTTCTTGTATTTTTGATAAGGAATAAATTTCGGCCCATTGTGGTATCAGTCCAGACTCCAGTGTGTGAGGCCCAATGTTGTGGCAGTCCAATCTTCTATGTGTGAGGCCAGCCCAGTTCATCTCTAGGGCATCGATTTCTTTTTTTAACAAGAACAAAGCAGCAGCAATTTTATTTATTTTATAAAAGGAAATACAACAACAGTTGGCATATTGAAGAAAGAAAGAAGAGCAGCATCGGCTGCTATGGATCTTTTTCTATGGATCTTATATATATATATATGTAGGGGTGGGTTCAAATGAAAACTCAAATTCAATTGTAAACGTGAGGACAAACCACAGCCGTTGATTAATAATCTGGTGAATAGATCAATAGCAAAAAAACACGGTGGCAATTTTGTAAATAAGTTGAAAACTCTGTCCATGACTTAATGAATATTTAGCGCGCAATGGTAAAATTGGAAAGTTGAGAATCAGCGCCTATTTTTGTTGAATTTTTATTTTCTTTTTTAATTAAAAAACTTTTACCCCCTTAAATTTTAAAATAAATTATCTCAAAAATTACTAACATTTTAATCAAACAAATTACATCAAAAAAACAAGAATTTCGTGCTATTCGATATGACATCCATCATGATATAGTTTTTTTTTTCGATTTAACCGTTTTTTACGTGAAATCGTGTATATGTGTTATATTCAGACTGAATATAACACATATACACGATTTCACGTTATAACACATATTCAAACTGAATATAACACATATTCAGTCTGAATATAACACATATTCAGACTGAATATAACACATATTCAGACTGAATATAACACATATTCATCACTCACGTCTTCTTTTGTTCACATCTATTGCTGCATTCTTTCACATTGCATATACATGCCACGCATGCATACTAAGGCCATTCTCCCTTAACCATCTGTGTTGTTCATCGAATATTGTTGCTGTTATTATCCATCTTTGGTTTTCTTGGTGACATACATATCAATACATCGCATGAATTTTTTTGATTTGGTTATTGTTCAACTACCGCTAGCCTCATATTTTTTAGCTACATCTTGGTTTGAAGAACTTGATCATCACGTGATATCATATACCACATATTAGGTTTTACCACACAATTATTGGTCGTGTTTATCGCATGGTTTTATGTGTTATATTCAGTCTGAATATCTGTTATATTCAGACTGAATATGTGTTCTATTCAGTCTGAATATGTGTTATATTCAGTCTGAATATGTGTTATATTCAGACTGAATATGTGTTATATTCAGACTGAATATGTGTTATATTCAGTCTAGATATGTGTTATAACGTGAAATCGTGTATATGTGTTATATTCAGTCTGAATATAACACATATACACGATTTCACGTAAAAAACGGTTAAATCGAAAAAAAACTATATTCAGTCTGAATATAACACATATTCATCACTCACGTCTTCTTTTGTTCACATCTATTGCTGCATTCTTTCACATTGCATATACATGCCACGCATGCATACTAAGGCCATTCTCCCTTAACCATCTGTGTTGTTCATCGAATATTTTTCCTGTTATTATCCATCTTTGGTTTTCTTGGTGACATACATATCAATACATCGCATGAATTTTTTTGATTTGGTTATTGTTCAACTACCGCTAGCCTCATATTTTTCAGCTACATCTCGGTTTGAAGAACTTGATCATCACGTGATATCATATACCACATATTAGATTTTACCACACAATTATTGGTCGTGTTTATCGCATGGTTTTATGTGTTATATTCAGTCTGAATATGTGTTATATTCAGACTGAATATGTGTTATATTCAGTCTGAATATGTGTTATATTCAGACTGAATATGTGTTATATTCAGTCTGAATACGTGTTATAACGTGAAATCGTGTATATGTGTTATATTTAGTCTGAATATAACAAATATACACGATTTCACGTAAAAAACGGTTAAATCGAAAAAAACTATATTCAGTCTGAATATAACACATATTTATCACTCACGTCTTCTTTTGTTCACATCTATTGCTGCATTCTTTCACATTGCATATACATGCCACGCATGCATACTAAGGCCATTCTCCCTTAACCATCTGTGTTGTTCATCGAATATTTTTTCTGTTATTATCCATCTTTGGTTTTCTTGGTGACATACATATCAATACATCGCATAAATTTTTTTGATTTGGTTATTGTTCAACTACCGCTAGCCTCATATTTTTCAGCTACATCTCGGTTTGAAGAACTTGATCATCATGTGATATCATATACCACATATTAGATTTTACCACACAATTATTGGTCGTGTTTATCGCATGGTTTTATGTGTTATATTCAGTCTGAATATGTGTTATATTCAGACTGAATATGTGTTATATTCAGTCTGAATATGTGTTATATTCAGTCTGAATATGTGTTATATTCAGACTGAATATGTGTTATATTCAGACTGAATATGTGTTATATTCAGACTGAATATGTGTTATATTCAGTCTGAATACGTGTTATAACGTGAAATCGTGTATATGTGTTATATTTAGTCTGAATATAACACATATACACGATTTCACGTAAAAAACGGTTAAATCGAAAAAAAACTATATTCAGTCTGAATATAACACATATTCATCACTCACGTCTTCTTTTGTTCACATCTATTGCTGCATTCTTTCACATTGCATATACATGCCACGCATGCATACTAAGGCCATTCTCCCTTAACCATCTGTGTTGTTCATCGAATATTGTTGCTGTTATTATCCATCTTTGGTTTTCTTGGTGACATACATATCAATACATCTCATGAATTTTTTTGATTTGGTTATTGTTCAACTACCGCTAGCCTCATATTTTTTAGCTACATCTCGGTTTGAAGAACTTGATCATCACGTGATATCAAATACCACATATTAGGTTTTACCACACAATTATTGGTCGTGTTTATCGCATGGTTTTATGTGTTATATTCAGTCTGAATATGTGTTATATTGAGACTGAATATGTGTTATATTCAGTCTGAATATGTGTTATATTCAGTCTGAATATGTGTTATATTCAGTCTGAATATGTGTTATATTTAGACTGAATATGTGTTATATTCAGACTGGATATGTGTTATATTCAGTCTGAATATGTGTTATAACGTGAAATCGTGTATATGTGTTATATTCAGTCTGAATATAACACATATACATGATTTCACGTAAAAAACTGTTAAATCGAAAAAAAACTATATTCAGTCTGAATATAACACATATTCATCACTCACGTCTTCTTTTGTTCACATCTATTGCTGCATTCTTTCACATTGCATATACATGCCACGCATGCATACTAAGGCCATTCTCCCTTAACCATCTGTGTTGTTCATCGAATATTGTTGCTGTTATTATCCATCTTTGGTTTTCTTGGTGACATACATATCAATACATCGCATGAATTTTTTTGATTTGGTTATTGTTCAACTACCGATAGCCTCATATTTTTCAGCTACATCTCGGTTTGAAGAACTTGATCATCACGTGATATCATATACCACATATTAGGTTTTACCACACAATTATTGGTCGTGTTTATCGCATGGTTTTATGTGTTATATTCAGTCTGAATATGTGTTATATTCAGTCTGAATATGTGTTATATTCAGTCTGAATATGTATTATAACGTGAAATCGTGTATATGTGTTATATTCAGTCTGAATATAACACATATACATGATTTCACGTAAAAAACGGTTAAATCGAAAAAAAACTATATTCAGTCTGAATATAACACATATTCATCACTCACGTCTTCTTTTGTTCACATCTATTGCTGCATTCTTTCACATTGCATATACATGCCACGCATGCATACTAAGCCTATTCTCCCTTAACCATCTGTGTTGTTCATCGAATATTGTTGCTGTTATTATCCATCTTTGGTTTTCTTGGTGACATACATGTCAATACATCGCATGAATTTTTTTGATTTGGTTATTGTGCAACTACCGCTAGCCTCATATTTTTCAGCTACATCTCGGTTTGAAGAACTTGATCATCACGTGATATCATATACCACATATTAGGTTTTACCACACAATTATTGGCCGTGTTTATCGCATGGTTTTATGTGTTATATTCAGACCGAATATGTGTTATATTCAGACCGAATATGTGTTATATTCAGACCGAATATGTGTTATATTCAGACCGAATATGTGTTATATTCAGACCGAATATGTGTTATATTCAGTCTGAATATGTGTTATAACGTGAAATCGTGTATATGTGTTATATTCAGTCTGATCATAACACATATACACGATTTCACGTAAAAAACGGTTAAATCGAAAAAAAACTATATTATGATGGATGTCATATCGAAGAGCACGAAATTCTCGTTTTTTTGATGTAATTTGTTTGATTAAAATGTTAGTAATTTTTGAGATAATTTATTTTAAAATTTAAGGGGTAAAAGTTTTTTAATTAAAAAAGAAAATAAAAATTCAACAAAAATAGGCGCTGATTCTAATTTGACGAAAATACCCCTAAAGCTGAATTTTAGGAATGGCTTAAATATGGCTGCGATCAATGGACGAGATTTGTCCTCATGTTTACAATTGAATTTGAGTTTTCATTTGAACTTTCCTCTATATATATATATATATAAGATGGAGATGGAGATACAATGCTAGCTATTCATGGAAGGATTGAAGAAGATTGAGTTTGTTGGTGGTTTATGATTCTTAGCAATTGAAAGGTATAATATTCCTATCTCTTTGATTTAAGGTTCTCTAGTTATTGGGTAAAAATCTAGACTTTTGAGATATTATGATTTCGATGATGTTAAAATTCTTTTTGGAAGTAATCTCTATAATAGTAAATGTTGGATTTGGTTAGCATTTTACTTATAAATTAAATTGAGGAATTTACTTATGTTGATAAGTTTATTTGGGGCTTAAGTGTTTCAAATATGAAGGTTTTAAATTTATAGCTTTTAGATGGATAAATTTATATGAAGTAAGACTTGAATAGTTTTGATTTCGTTGTGAGAGGTCCTTATTGAGTTGGAAAGTTTAAAAGGGGGTCTAGATATTTTATTTAGAGTTCTTTCTTTGATTTTGTGGTTACACGTGTTTTATCTAGGTAACAAGAAGTTTACGCAAGTTGGATGAAAACTAGGCTTAACGTAATCTAGCAAGGTGAGTTCAAGTTGGTTTGTGAAAACTTTGTACATGCCAAAAATGTCCATTTTGAAGTATTGAGGTGTTTTACTTGGTGTTTATCAAATGTGCTACTTGTTTGATGAAATTTACATTTTTGATACATTTGATTTTATAAATATTGTAAAATGCCATATTTGGGTTTTTGGGACATTATGAAAAGGAAATCATACTAATGTGTTCTTTTGATGGTTTATTATATAAATCGAGGTCATTTGACGAAAGGTATTTTTAGTGTATTTGGTTTATAAACTGTGTGAAAAATGTATATTATTGAGTTATAAAACATTTTGAGATTTTAAATGGTATAATTTTATTTGAAAAATGATACATGTCAACTCATGACGTTTTTTTAGTTAATCATACTTTGAAGCATATAATTGCATAAACGTTGGTTAAATACATTTTTATCGTTTATGATGACTTTTATTTTATAGTCAATGGTGTTGTTGAGCTATTGGCTCGACTTTGATTCAGATGAGTCTTGGGAGACATTTTTCCGATTTAAATTTACTTTATGTCGGGTTTTTGGAGTTATATGCGATTATGACATATCTATTCGAAATGTTACATGCTTTGAGTGCGTTGTCGTTCATTTGGGGTCATGTAAATTTAGACTGTAACGCAATGGATCCATAGGCAAGTGAGTCAGTCTTTAATTGATGGTTTATCTCTTTGTGCACGAGGAGTGGACTATGGGGACGCATGGTTATATGCGTAGGCCGTGGGGGCCACTAGCGAGTAGGCAATAAGGGACATTGAAGTCCTTGAGGTGTAACTCGTTTAGACTGGATATGCAATAAGGTCGCCTGTAAGTCCTTGAGGTGTAACTCTACGGGGTATGCAATAAAGGCAATCTATTTATGGCTTGAGGTTGTGATGTCTTTATGGCATGGGAACTAAGGTCGGGGCTTGAGGTGTAATCCAGTAACATCACGAGTGACTTAACTTTGTGTGCCCGTCACTTTCGATGGAATCGGGTCTCCCCCGTCACCGAAAGGTGTGGTTTTGGGTATATGTTTTTATCCATATTTTCGGTGACGTACTTTATTTATACGAACTGTATTCATGGTTATTGGCAGGGTTCTATGCTTCATACTTATTGGATGTTTTGGAATATTGGAGTTTTGTCCATGTTTATAATTCTTAGGATATTTACGTCTAAACATGTTTTGAGTGAGTTGGAGTTGGAATTCATTTTAGAAAACGCTTTATACACTTTGGGAACTTTTCTCCTAGATTTTGTGTGCGTTGGAAAATGAGTCATTTATGCCCGCTTGGGAAACCCTTTGGAAATAATAATCTTTGTCGCAACTTTCAACGAAAGATTTATCTAAATCATGACTAAAACCACAACCTTCCGATTTATGATTTTTTTTATGTAGTCATGATAAAATGCTTGAACTCACTAGGCGTAAGCCTAACCCTTTTTATTTGTCGTCATGTGCAACAGGCTCAGGTTGGGGTAACTCTAGCTACATTATGAAGTGGCTGGTGCTAGTAGTGTGCACGAGAGGTGAAGTGTTTAGTGAAGTCTTCCGCACTTGTTTGAACTAGCAACTTGTGTTGTGTTAAGTGACACTCGTTTAGGTTGTTTTATTTGGGGAATTATAATGTTTTTAATTCCAAGGTATTTTGAGGAATAAATTGTAGAAATGAATTTATCTATTTTTGTTGATTATTGAATTTTAAAGTTAGTTGCTCTTTCCCAATTCGAGGGTGTTACAAGTTGGTATCAGAGCATAAGTTTGAGAGATTTAGGTGTTGATTTGTAGATACCTAGACTCAAGCTAGCGATCTTTTAAGTGATTGAGAGTAAAATTTCACCATTAGGCACTTTAAGATAGGATGTTTTGAATTGATGGAGTCACTAGAAACGAGAAATCATGTCTAGTGTAGCAAGGATGGTCATGTACGGTACGTTCATAATTGCACCTAGCCAGTGTTATGGTGAACCTACAAGTTACATGTGCATACTTGGACTACTTTGATGTGATGATCGTTATGGTAGTGAAGGAATTTCTAAGTGAGTAGTCGTTCAAAGAGGTTGACGATTTTAGTATTTGTCACTTGGAGTGACGATAAGCATGAGAATTGCATTAAGTGGACCATTTCGGGTCGAAGTTGTTGGTTGGGTTAAGACCATAAGCTTATGGAATTGACATTATTCAAGGAGAAATTGTAAGGTGAACCGGTAGAATTCTCGGTTAATGCCTTAAGATGTTTGAGCATTTGGACGACGATAGTGTGACCGAAAGAATTTGAGGAGTGTTGTTTCGAGACGTTAAGTGCCGACTAAATTCATGCACCAAAATGTATCTTCAAAATAAATTGCACCAATTATTTCTCGTGTTTCAAATCGTCACGGGAATTGTGTTACAAAATCTCAGAAAAATGTTTAGCACACACAAGATTTTAAATCATGATTTGAACATGCATAAAATTATTTTATTGCAAGTAATTGCAAACCTTATTGGGACTTATTTTGTTTTGTTGTTGTCCAATGTTATTTTTGGATACCATGTTATCCATATATTATTGTTGTTTAAGATTTTGGACAAGTAACAACGACATATGACTTTAACATTGGATCTCCTCCACATATGTTAAGGTTGAACGGAGAGTTACTTTCCGATATTCGGTGTTTTTATTGGGAATTTTATCCCATGCAAGTTTTCTTTCAGATTACTACTTTATGGTGTATTGCAACAAGTGGGAATTTGTGGAATTATGACATTTTGGTCATAACCTTGTTTTTGGGATTTGATCGTTGGAAACAAAATTTTTGGTACCATTTGATTGGTTGGATGCCGTTGAGCCTTATTGAGTTTTATGGAAGTTTTGTTGGGTAATTTGGAGTTTGTTTTACGACGTTATGTGTCGCGTGAGTACAACTTCGAAATATGAATACTTTAATTATTATGTGCATTAATTTATAGATTTTAGTGTGTATTTTGTCTCATGCGGGTTTTGTCGGAAAATATTATTTTATGGCGTAGCAACCAAAAAGGAGTTGCTTTTACGGGTTTGGTGTCACGTGGTTTTCTCTTTTGAGACTTGCGTTAGCACATTACGTTACAACTTGTTGAGCGTACGAATCAATTTATACTTTTGGCGTGAGTAAGCGTATAAGAGTACCATGACAATTTATTTTAATGCTTTGTTTTGTACATTTTCGGTTGTAGTTACCATCACTTATTGGTTCACACATATGCATTATATTGATTATTGATATGCATGACATTATAGCCACCACTTTTGGAACAAAGATGCATATTATCTATATATCTTGAAATTTGAAGCCAATCTAAATAATTTCATGTTACGACTAAATCGCATGCACATATCGTTTTGCTAAGTTTTGAAAAGATAAACTGATCCATGCGGGTCTTGTTGGGAAATTTCATCCCGCATCATTTTACGGTTAAATGGGAAAATTTTGGAACTTGATTACGTGAATTTTCTCTTTTGAAGTTTTGTATAAACAACCTGTGGCACAATACTTTAATGCATGAAAACTACTCGGCGTGCATGGCATAAGTAGATACATGCTAGAACCATAATGGTTTATTATAAAAGTTAACCGATCATATCTTTGCGTCATCATTATTAACTTCATTTGTGATCAAGTAGTTTTCAAAATGATTTTTTATGTCTGACAAGTATGTATACTTTACACAACTATCGAGTAAACGGTAGTAGATTTTTACACGTAAGAGTAATTATTATAAAGATTTTGAGTTGAAAATTCTTATAAAATATTTGGATTGGCATATTTGTTGAGTCCTACACTTGAAACGTTGAACTCGTTAGGGTCTTAAATGTTAGAAACTCTCGTTAAGAGTGGGGACTCAAAGGGCCTTGGGAGTGGAAGTGTTAGATAGTCTAACTTGTGATAGTACCGTAATCCGAGTGGTACCGCTTGTTAAGTCAATGTACTTTTGATTTTAAGGTATTAGACTTATGAGTTATCCGGCTATTTAAGTGATGATCATTCCATTTCCGTAATGAATATTAACTCTTGTAATGAATATTAACATCATGCAAAGAGTATTAACTTTTTGTAAGGAATATTATTCATCTTGTCATATATTTATTCAGCTTCTGAGGTCGATGACTCATTAGGGGTTTGGGGTGTCATCCGTGTTGAACTCCTTGAGAAGTTTAGAAAGTAAACAATGACTCTGCGGATATTTGATTTTGGGTAATTAGTGATCGATGATTGAAATCATCCCGCCCTGCTAAGGATTTAAGTTTTAGATGAACAGTGTTGAGGTGTGCTTTGAGTAACGTGCAAGGGTTGCCTTAAGATTACTATTTCTATGAAGGTTTTGTTGGTACGCTTCTAGAGAGAATGTTAGACCAACGACAAAAATAGTTTTACTCGAGAAATGTTGAAAGTCCCTACACATGATGTGTCTTGAGACGAGTTAGTGTACTTGTGTGTACTTCTCGTGAGTTCTAAGAAACATTGCAATATAAGTGGTATATCTAAGGGGTCAAGACTTTTGGTAATTGGCAGTTGATTATTGATATCTTTTGACTTGCTAGCGATTTTATTTCGAATGATCAGTGTTAGAATGAGTTTAGAAATTTGTGAAAGAGTTGAGTTTGGGATAACTAGATTCCTGAAGGATATTATGATATGTTCTTAAATAGAACGTGCCAACATCAAGATTTATTGATTCAGGAACTTTAAGAACTCTCATAATTGTCATGCATAATATCAATTTGGAGTTGTTAGAAAATATAAGAGTGAATTCCCGGCTAGGAATCACTTAGGAAGTGATTAATTGATGTCATAGACCATTCTTGAAGTAGCATGAGTCACCTAAGGTTGGGTAGACATCCGAGATCGTATTATTGGAAATTGCTCAAGCAAGGTTTAGTGTCTACACTTGATATTGATGTAATGTTCGGATATTGAAGGAACTTTTGGGTCGAATATGTTTAAGTCAAAGAAAGATCAAACTGTTGAGAGTCGGGCAATCCGTTGTGAGCGGCTTTCGAGTTATAGATTGGCACTAGATTTCGAGGACGAAATCATTCTAAGGTTGGGAGGATTGTAACACCCGGATTTTTGGTTTGGAACACTTTGGAGCGAAATATATATATATATATATATATATATATATATATATATATATATGTATATATATATATATATAGAGGAAAGTTCAAATGAAAACTCAAATTCAATTGTAAACATGAGGACAAATCTCGTCCATTGATCGCAGCCATATTTAAGTCATTCCTAAAATTCAGCTTTAGGGGTATTTTCGTCAAATTAGAATGAGCGCATCCTTTATAGACTTTTTATTTTCTTTTTTAATTAAAAAACTTTTACCCCCTTAAATTTTAAAATAAATTATCTAAAAAATTACTAACATTTTAATCAAACAAATTACATCAAAAAAACGAGAATTTCGTGCTCTTCGATATGACATCCATCATGATATAGTTTTTTTCTCGTTTTAACCGTTTTACGTGAAATCGTGTATATGTGTTATATTCAGAGTGAATAAAGGTACATTTATTCAGTTTTGAATAGTTACCTTTATTCAGTCTGAATATATAGAGTTATTCAGACTGAATAAAGGTACAAAATTTAAACATTTATTCGTTTTGAATATCTACCTTTATTCAGTCTGAATATAACACATATTCAGACTGAATATAACACATATTCAGTCTGAATATAACACATATTCAGACTGAATATAACACATATTCAGACTGAATATAACACATATTCAGACTGAATATAACACATATTCAGACTGAATATAACACATATTCAGATTGATGTATTTATATGTATATATACCAACATGCAGTTTGTGCAACCACAATATATAGTGTAGCTACCAACTTTTACAACTCAAACAAACAAAGAGCTTTGTCTTTGTAACTGCACACAAATTATAACTTTCATTTAACATACACGTGTTTGCATCATAATGTTTATTGACACATATGATGATATGATAGATGTGGTAACAATGGCGATCATTATATGAAAACAACCAACTGCTAAACCAGTAATTAAATCACCATCATATCATCAGCAAATATTTATACCTTATTCATAAATTAACTGTCAGTGTATATATATTTCCTTACGCGTGGTTGGTCTGTTTTGATTGGGCAAACTGCGCTTGTACGTACGTTCTGAATCTAGTTGCATGTTTTAATTAAGCATACAACTCAGCAATACCAAATACCAGTTCGTAAGTTAAAAATAATCTACTAGCTTTTTCCTTTCTTATGTTAGGTTGGTTCTCTACTTAGGAGTTAGGGCCATCCCAACTATAAGAAGATTTTTTTTTATATATTCAGACTGAATATGTGTTATATTCAGTCTGAATATAACACATATTCAGTTTGAATATGTGTTATATTCAGTCTGAATATAACATATATACACGATTTCACTTAAAAAACGGTTAAATCGAAAAAAAACTATATCATGATGGATGTCATATCGAAGAGCACGAAATTCTCGTTTTTTTGATGTAATTTGTTTGATTAAAATGTTAGTAGTTTTTGAGATAATTTATTTTAAAATTTAAGGGGGTAAAAGTTTTTTAATTAAAAAAGAAAATAAAAAGTCAACAAAAGAGGGCTGATTCCAATTTTACCCCTGCGCGCTAAAAATTCACTAAGCCATGGACATAGTTTTCAAGTTATTTACAAAATTGCCACTGTGTTTTTTATTCATTGATCTGATCTCCGATTTTTTAATCAAGGGCTGTGGTTTGTCCTCACGTTTACAACTGAAATTTGGTTTTTATTTGAACCCACCCCTATATATATATATATATATATGTATGTATATATATATATATAAAGAAGAATCATATCTCACTCGTCTTAGCCCCGATTTAAGTGATTCAAGATTATATAGAAATTTAACACACATAACTACAATATTCGTGTTTTGAGTTTTTGCAAATTCGATTCCTGAAGGATATTATGATATGTTCTTAAATAGAACGTGTCAACATCAAGATTTATTGATTCAGGAACTTTAAGAACTCTCATAATTGTCATGCATAATATCAATTTGGAGTTGTTAGAAAATATAAGAGTGAATTCCCGGCTAGGAATCACTTAGGAAGTGATTAATTGATGTCATAGACCATTCTTGAAGTAGCATGAGTCACCTAAGGTTGGGTAGACATCCGAGATCGTAATATTGGAAATTGCTCAAGCAAGGTTTAGTGTCTACACTTGATATTGATGTAATGTTCGGATATTGAAGGAACTTTTGGGTCGAATATGTTTAAGTCAAAGAAAGATCAAACTGTTGAGAGTCGGGCAATCCGTTGTGAGCGGCTTTCGAGTTATAGATTGGCACTAGATTTCGAGGACGAAATCATTCTAAGGTTGGGAGGATTGTAACACCCGGATTTTTGGTTTGGAACACTTTGGAGCGAAATATATATATATATATATATATATATATATATATATATATATATATATGTATATATATATATGTATGTATATATATATATATATATATATATATAAAGAAGAATCATATCTCACTCGTCTTAGCCCCGATTTAAGTGATTCAAGATTATATAGAAATTTAACACACATAACTACAATATTCGTGTTTTGAGTTTTTGCAAATTCGATTCCCATAAGGCACGAAACCAATGCCAAAGTTGGACAAAATGTTGAATCTGTTGGAAAGAGAATAAAATAATTAAAAGAGTTATTATAACAGATAAGTGAGTCGTGGTATGGTGGTAGAGTTGTCCATCTGCGTGCTGTTGGTCTCTAGCTCGACTCTTGCAGGCGACAAACTTTTCTTGTATTTTTGATAAGGAATAAATCTCGGCCCATTGTGGTATCAGTCCAGACTCCAGTGTGTGAGGCCCAATGTTGTGGCAGTCCAATCTTCTATGTGTGAGGCCAGCCCAATTCATCTCTAGGGCATCGATTTCTTTTTTTAACAAGAGAAAAGCAGCAGCAATTTTATTTATTTTATAAAAGGAAATACAACAACAGTTGGCATATTGAAGAAAGAAAGAAGAGCAGCATCGGCTGCTATGGATCTTATATATATATATATATATGTAGGGGTGGGTTCAAATGAAAACTCAAATTCAATTGTAAACGTGAGGACAAACCACAGCCGTTGATTAATAATCTGGTGAATAGATCAATAGCAAAAAAACACGGTGGCAATTTTGTAAATAAGTTGAAAACTCTGTCCATGACTTAATGAATATTTAGCGCGCAATGGTAAAATTGGAAAGTTGAGAATCAGCGCCTATTTTTGTTGAATTTTTATTTTCTTTTTTAATTAAAAAACTTTTACCCCCTTAAATTTTAAAATAAATTATCTCAAAAATTACTAACATTTTAATCAAACAAATTACATCAAAAAAACAAGAATTTCGTGCTATTCGATATGACATCCATCATGATATAGTTTTTTTTTCGATTTAACCGTTTTTTACGTGAAATCGTGTATATGTGTTATATTCAGACTGAATATAACACATATACACGATTTCACGTTATAACACATATTCAAACTGAATATAACACATATTCAGTCTGAATATAACACATATTCAGACTGAATATAACACATATTCAGACTGAATATAACACATATTCATCACTCACGTCTTCGTTTGTTCACATCTATTGCTGCATTCTTTCACATTGCATATACATGCCACGCATGCATACTAAGGCCATTCTCCCTTAACCATCTGTGTTGTTCATCGAATATTGTTGCTGTTATTATCCATCTTTGGTTTTCTTGGTGACATACATATCAATACATCGCATGAATTTTTTTGATTTGGTTATTGTTCAACTACCGCTAGCCTCATATTTTTTAGCTACATCTCGGTTTGAAGAACTTGATCATCACGTGATATCATATACCACATATTAGGTTTTACCACACAATTATTGGTCGTGTTTATCGCATGGTTTTATGTGTTATATTCAGTCTGAATATCTGTTATATTCAGACTGAATATGTGTTATATTCAGTCTGAATATGTGTTATATTCAGTCTGAATATGTGTTATATTCAGACTGAATATGTGTTATATTCAGACTGAATATGTGTTATATTCAGTCTGGATATGTGTTATAACGTGAAATCGTGTATATGTGTTATATTCAGTCTGAATATAACACATATACACGATTTCACGTAAAAAACGGTTAAATCGAAAAAAAACTATATTCAGTCTGAATATAACACATATTCATCACTCACGTCTTCTTTTGTTCACATCTATTGCTGCATTCTTTCACATTGCATATACATGCCACGCATGCATACTAAGGCCATTCTCCCTTAACCATCTGTGTTGTTCATCGAATATTTTTCCTGTTATTATCCATCTTTGGTTTTCTTGGTGACATACATATCAATACATCGCATGAATTTTTTTTATTTGGTTATTGTTCAACTACCGCTAGCCTCATATTTTTCAGCTACATCTCGGTTTGAAGAACTTGATCATCACGTGATATCATATACCACATATTAGATTTTACCACACAATTCTTGGTCGTGTTTATCGCATGGTTTTATGTGTTATATTCAGTCTGAATATGTGTTATATTCAGACTGAATATGTGTTATATTCAGTCTGAATATGTGTTATATTCAGTCTGAATATGTGTTATATTCAGACTGAATATGTGTTATATTCAGACTGAATATGTGTTATATTCAGTCTGAATACGTGTTATAACGTGAAATCGTGTATATGTGTTATATTTAGTCTGAATATAACACATATACACGATTTCACGTAAAAAACGGTTAAATCGAAAAAAACTATATTCAGTCTGAATATAACACATATTTATCACTCACGTCTTCTTTTGTTCACATCTATTGCTGCATTCTTTCACATTGCATATACATGCCACGCATGCATACTAAGGCCATTCTCCCTTAACCATCTGTGTTGTTCATCGAATATTTTTTCTGTTATTATCCATCTTTGGTTTTCTTGGTGACATACATATCAATACATCGCATAATTTTTTTTGATTTGGTTATTGTTCAACTACCGCTAGCCTCATATTTTTCAGCTACATCTCGGTTTGAAGAACTTGATCATCATGTGATATCATATACCACATATTAGATTTTACCACACAATTATTGGTCGTGTTTATCGCATGGTTTTATGTGTTATATTCAGTCTGAATATGTGTTATATTCAGTCTGAATATGTGTTATATTCAGACTGAATATGTGTTATATTCAGACTGAATATGTGTTATATTCAGTCTGAATACGTGTTATAACGTGAAATCGTGTATATGTGTTATATTTAGTCTGAATATAACACATATACACGATTTCACGTAAAAAACGGTTAAATCGAAAAAAACTATATTCAGTCTGAATATAACACATATTCATCACTCACGTCTTCTTTTGTTCACATCTATTGCTGCATTCTTTCACATTGCATATACATGCCACGCATGCATACTAAGGCCATTCTCCCTTAACCATCTGTGTTGTTCATCGAATATTGTTGTTGTTATTATCCATCTTTGGTTTTCTTGGTGACATACATATCAATACATCGCATGAATTTTTTTGATTTGGTTATTGTTCAACTACCGCTAGCCTCATATTTTTTAGCTACATCTCGGTTTGAAGAACTTGATCATCACGTGATATCATATACCACATATTAGGTTTTACCACACAATTATTGGTCGTGTTTATCGCATGGTTTTATGTGTTATATTCAGTCTGAATATCTGTTATATTCAGACTGAATATGTGTTATATTCAGTCTGAATATGTGTTATATTCAGTCTGAATATGTGTTATATTCAGACTGAATATGTGTTATATTCAGACTGAATATGTGTTATATTCAGTCTGGATATGTGTTATAACGTGAAATCGTGTATATGTGTTATATTCAGTCTGAATATAACACATATACACGATTTCACGTAAAAAACGGTTAAATCGAAAAAAACTATATTCAGTCTGAATATAACACATATTCATCACTCACGTCTTCTTTTGTTCACATCTATTGCTGCATTCTTTCACATTGCATATACATGCCACGCATGCATACTAAGGCCATTCTCCCTTAACCATCTGTGTTGTTCATCGAATATTTTTCCTGTTATTATCCATCTTTGGTTTTCTTGGTGACATACATATCAATACATCGCATGAATTTTTTTGATTTGGTTATTGTTCAACTACCGCTAGCCTCATATTTTTCAGCTACATCTCGGTTTGAAGAACTTGATCATCACGTGATATCATATACCACATATTAGATTTTACCACACAATTATTGGTCGTGTTTATCGCATGGTTTTATGTGTTATATTCAGTCTGAATATGTGTTATATTCAGACTGAATATGTGTTATATTCAGTCTGAATATGTGTTATATTCAGTCTGAATATGTGTTATATTCAGACTGAATATGTGTTATATTCAGACTGAATATGTGTTATATTCAGTCTGAATACGTGTTATAACGTGAAATCATGTATATGTGTTATATTTAGTCTGAATATAACACATATACACGATTTCACGTAAAAAACGGTTAAATCGAAAAAAAACTATATTCAGTCTGAATATAACACATATTTATCACTCACGTCTTCTTTTGTTCACATCTATTGCTGCATTCTTTCACATTGCATATACATGCCACGCATGCATACTAAGGCCATTCTCCCTTAACCATTTGTGTTGTTCATCGAATATTTTTTCTGTTATTATCCATCTTTGGTTTTCTTGGTGACATACATATCAATACATCGCATAAATTTTTTTGATTTGGTTATTGTTCAACTACCGCTAGCCTCATATTTTTCAGCTACATCTCGGTTTGAAGAACTTGATCATCATGTGATATCATATACCACATATTAGATTTTACCACACAATTATTGGTCGTGTTTATCGCATGGTTTTATGTGTTATATTCAGTCTGAATATGTGTTATATTCAGACTGAATATGTGTTATATTCAGTCTGAATATGTGTTATATTCAGTCTGAATATGTGTTATATTCAGTCTGAATATGTGTTATATTCAGACTGAATATGTGTTATATTCAGTCTGAATACGTGTTATAACGTGAAATCGTGTATATGTGTTATATTTAGTCTGAATATAACACATATACACGATTTCACGTAAAAAACGGTTAAATCGAAAAAAACTATATTCAGTCTGAATATAACACATATTCATCACTCACGTCTTCTTTTGTTCACATCTATTGCTGCATTCTTTCACATTGCATATACATGCCACGCATGCATACTAAGGCCATTCTCCCTTAACCATCTGTGTTGTTCATCGAATATTGTTGCTGTTATTATCCATCTTTGGTTTTCTTGGTGACATACATATCAATACATCTCATGAATTTTTTTGATTTGATTATTGTTCAACTACCGCTAGCCTCATATTTTTTAGCTACATCTCGGTTTGAAGAACTTGATCATCACGTGATATCAAATACCACATATTAGGTTTTACCACACAATTATTGGTCGTGTTTATCGCATGGTTTTATGTGTTATATTCAGTCTGAATATGTGTTATATTCAGACGGAATATGTGTTATATTCAGTCTGAATATGTGTTATATTCAGTCTGAATATGTGTTATATTTAGACTGAATTTGTGTTATATTCAGACTGGATATGTGTTATATTCAGTCTGAATATGTGTTATAACGTGAAATCGTGTATATGTGTTATATTCAGTCTGAATATAACACATATACATGATTTCACGTAAAAAACTGTTAAATCGAAAAAAAACTATATTCAGTCTGAATATAACACATATTCATCACTCACGTCTTCTTTTGTTCACATCTATTGCTGCATTCTTTCACATTGCATATACATGCCACGCATGCATACTAAGGCCATTCTCCCTTAACCATCTGTGTTGTTCATCGAATATTGTTGCTGTTATTATCCATCTTTGGTTTTCTTGGTGACATACATATCAATACATCGCATGAATTTTTTTGATTTGGTTATTGTTCAACTACCGCTAGCCTTATATTTTTCAGCTACATATCGGTTTGAAGAACTTGATCATCACGTGATATCATATACCACATATTAGATTTTACCACACAATTATTGGTCGTGTTTATCGCATGGTTTTATGTGTTATATTCAGTCTGAATATGTGTTATATTCAGTCTGAATATGTGTTATATTCAGTCTGAATATGTGTTATATTCACACTGAATATGTGTTATATTCAGACTGAATATGTGTTATATTCAGTCTGAATACGTGTTATAACGTGAAATCGTGTATATATGTTATATTCAGTCTGAATATAACACATATACACGATTTCACGTAAAAAACGGTTAAATCGAAAAAAAACTATATTCAGTCTGAATATAACACATATTCATCACTCACGTCTTCTTTTGTTCACATCTATTGCTGCATTCTTTCACATTGCATATACATGCCACGCATGCATACTAAGGCCATTCTCCCTTAACCATCTGTGTTGTTCATCGAATATTGTTGCTGTTATTATCCATCTTTGGTTTTCTTGGTGACATACATATCAATACATCGCATGAATTTTTTTGATTTGGTTATTGTTCAACTACCGCTAGCCTCATATTTTTCAGCTACATCTCGGTTTGAAGAACTTGATCATCACGTGATATCATATACCACATATTAGGTTTTACCACACAATTATTGGTCGTGTTTATCGCATGGTTTTATGTGTTATATTCAGTCTGAATATGTGTTATATTCAGTCTGAATATGTGTTATATTCAGTCTGAATATGTGTTATATTCAGTCTGAATATGTGTTATATTCAGTCTGAATATGTATTATAACGTGAAATCGTGTATATGTGTTATATTCAGTCTGAATATAACACATATACATGATTTCACGTAAAAAAACGGTTAAATCGAAAAAAAAACTATATTCAGTCTGAATATAACACATATTCATCACTCACGTCTTCTTTTGTTCACATCTATTGCTGCATTCTTTCACATTGCATATACATGCCACGCATGCATACTAAGCCTATTCTCCCTTAACCATCTGTGTTGTTCATCGAATATTGTTGCTGTTATTATCCATCTTTGGTTTTCTTGGTGACATACATGTCAATACATCGCATGAATTTTTTTGATTTGGTTATTGTGCAACTACCGCTAGCCTCATATTTTTCAGCTACATCTCGGTTTGAAGAACTTGATCATCACGTGATATCATATACCACATATTAGGTTTTACCCCACAATTATTGGCCGTGTTTATCGCATGGTTTTATGTGTTATATTCAGACCGAATATGTGTTATATTCAGACCGAATATGTGTTATATTCAGACCGAATATGTGTTATATTCAGACTGAATATGTGTTATATTCAGTCTGAATATGTGTTATAACGTGAAATCGTGTATATGTGTTATATTCAGTCTGATCATAACACATATACACGATTTCACGTAAAAAACGGTTAAATCGAAAAAAAACTATATTATGATGGATGTCATATCGAAGAGCACGAAATTCTCGTTTTTTTGATGTAATTTGTTTGATTAAAATGTTAGTAATTTTTGAGATAATTTATTTTAAAATTTAAGGGGTAAAAGTTTTTTAATTAAAAAAGAAAATAAAAATTCAACAAAAATAGGCGCTGATTCTAATTTGACGAAAATACCCCTAAAGCTGAATTTTAGGAAAGGCTTAAATATGGCTGCGATCAATGGACGAGATTTGTCCTCATGTTTACAATTGAATTTGAGTTTTCATTTGAACTTTCCTCTTTATATATATATATATAAGATGGAGATGGAGATACAATGCTAGCTATTCATGGAAGGATTGAAGAAGATTGAGTTTGTTGGTGGTTTATGATTCTTAGCAATTGAAAGGTATAATATTCCTATCTCTTTGATTTAAGGTTCTCTAGTTATTGGGTAAAAATCTAGACTTTTGAGATATTATGATTTCGATGATGTTAAAATTCTTTTTGGAAGTAATCTCTATAATAGTAAATGTTGGATTTGGTTAGCATTTTACTTATAAATTAAATTGAGGAATTTACTTATGTTGATAAGTTTATTTGGGGCTTAAGTGTTTCAAATATGAAGGTTTTAAATTTATAGCTTTTAGATGGATAAATTTATATGAAGTAAGACTTGAATAGTTTTGATTTCGTTGTGAGAGGTCCTTATTGAGTTGGAAAGTTTAAAAGGGGGTCTAGATATTTTATTTAGAGTTCTTTCTTTGATTTTGTGGTTACACGTGTTTTATCTAGGTAACAAGAAGTTTACGCAAGTTGGATGAAAACTAGGCTTAACGTAATCTAGCAAGGTGAGTTCAAGTTGCTTTGTGAAAACTTTGTACATGCCAAAAATGTCCATTTTGAAGTATTGAGGTGTTTTACTTGGTGTTTATCAAATGTGCTACTTGTTTGATGAAATTTACATTTTTGATACATTTGATTTTATAAATATTGTAAAATGCCATATTTGGGTTTTTGGGACATTATGAAAAGGAAATCATACTAATGTGTTCTTTTGATGGTTTATTATATAAATCGAGGTCATTTGACGAAAGGTATTTTTAGTGTATTTGGTTTATAAACTGTGTGAAAAATGTATATTATTGAGTTATAAAACATTTTGAGATTTTAAATGGTATAATTTTATTTGAAAAATGATACATGTCAACTCATGACGTTTTTTTAGTTAATCATACTTTGAAGCATATAATTGCATAAACGTTGGTTAAATACATTTGTATCGTTTATGATGACTTTTATTTTATAGTCAATGGTGTTGTTGAGCTATTGGCTCGACTTTGATTCAGATGAGTCTTGGGAGACATTTTTCCGATTTAAATTTACTTTATGTCGGGTTTTTGGAGTTATATGCGATTATGACATATCTATTCGAAATGTTACATGCTTTGAGTGCGTTGTCGTTCATTTGGGGTCATGTAAATTTAGACTGTAACGCAATGGATCCATAGGCAAGTGAGTCAGTCTTTAATTGATGGTTTATCTCTTTGTGCACGAGGAGTGGACTATGGGGACGCATGGTTATATGCGTAGGCCGTGGGGGCCACTAGCGAGTAGGCAATAAGGGACATTGAAGTCCTTGAGGTGTAACTCGTTTAGACTGGATATGCAATAAGGTCGCCTGTAAGTCCTTGAGGTGTAACTCTACGGGGTATGCAATAAAGGCAATCTATTTATGGCTTGAGGTTGTGATGTCTTTATGGCATGGGAACTAAGGTCGGGGCTTGAGGTGTAATCCAGTAACATCACGAGTGACTTAACTTTGTGTGCCCGTCACTTTCGATGGAATCGGGTCTCCCCCGTCACCGAAAGGTGTGGTTTTGGGTATATGTTTTTATCCATATTTTCGGTGACGTACTTTATTTATACGAACTGTATTCATGGTTATTGGCAGGGTTCTATGCTTCATACTTATTGGATGTTTTGGAATATTGGAGTTTTGTCCATGTTTATAATTCTTAGGATATTTACATCTAAACATGTTTTGAGTGAGTTGGAGTTGGAATTCATTTTAGAAAACGCTTTATACACTTTGGGAACTTTTCTCCTAGATTTTGTGTGCGTTGGAAAATGAGTCATTTATGCCCGCTTGGGAAACCCTTTGGAAATAATAATCTTTGTCGCAACTTTCAACGAAAGATTTATCTAAATCATGACTAAAACCACAACCTTCCGATTTATGATTTTTTTTATGTAGTCATGATAAAATGCTTGAACTCACTAGGCGTAAGCCTAACCCTTTTTATTTGTCGTCATGTGCAACAGGCTCAGGTTGGGGTAACTCTAGCTACATTATGAAGTGGCTGGTGCTAGTAGTGTGCACGAGAGGTGAAGTGTTTAGTGAAGTCTTCCGCACTTGTTTGAACTAGCAACTTGTGTTGTGTTAAGTGACACTCGTTTAGGTTGTTTTATTTGGGGAATTATAATGTTTTTAATTCCAAGGTATTTTGAGGAATAAATTGTAGAAATGAATTTATCTATTTTTGTTGATTATTGAATTTTAAAGTTAGTTGCTCTTTCCCAATTCGAGGGTGTTACAAGTTGGTATCAGAGCATAAGTTTGAGAGATTTAGGTGTTGATTTGTAGATACCTAGACTCAAGCTAGCGATCTTTTAAGTGATTGAGAGTAAAATTTCACCATTAGGCACTTTAAGATAGGATGTTTTGAATTGATGGAGTCACTAGAAACGAGAAATCATGTCTAGTGTAGCAAGGATGGTCATGTACGGTACGTTCATAATTGCACCTAGCCAGTGTTATGGTGAACCTACAAGTTACATGTGCATACTTGGACTACTTTGATGTGATGATCGTTATGGTAGTGAAGGAATTTCTAAGTGAGTAGTCGTTCAAAGAGGTTGACGATTTTAGTATTTGTCACTTGGAGTGACGATAAGCATGAGAATTGCATTAAGTGGACCATTTCGGGTCGAAGTTGTTGGTTGGGTTAAGACCATAAGCTTATGGAATTGACATTATTCAAGGAGAAATTGTAAGGTGAACCGGTAGAATTCTCGGTTAATGCCTTAAGATGTTTGAGCATTTGGACGACGATAGTGTGACCGAAAGAATTTGAGGAGTGTTGTTTCGAGACGTTAAGTGCCGACTAAATTCATGCACCAAAATGTATCTTCAAAATAAATTGCACCAATTATTTCTCGTGTTTCAAATCGTCACGGGAATTGTGTTACAAAATCTCAGAAAAATGTTTAGCACACACAAGATTTTAAATCATGATTTGAACATGCATAAAATTATTTTATTGCAAGTAATTGCAAACCTTATTGGGACTTATTTTGTTTTGTTGTTGTCCAATGTTATTTTTGGATACCATGTTATCCATATATTATTGTTGTTTAAGATTTTGGACAAGTAACAACGACATATGACTTTAACATTGGATCTCCTCCACATGTGTTAAGGTTGAACGAAGAGTTACTTTCCGATATTCGGTGTTTTTATTGGGAATTTTATCCCATGCAAGTTTTCTTTCAGATTACTACTTTATGGTGTATTGCAACAAGTGGGAATTTGTGGAATTATGACATTTTGGTCATAACCTTGTTTTTGGGATTTGATCGTTGGAAACAAAAATTTTGGTACCATTTGATTGGTTGGATGCCGTTGAGCCTTATTGAGTTTTATGGAAGTTTTGTTGGGTAATTTGGAGTTTGTTTTACGACGTTATGTGTCGCGTGAGTACAACTTCGAAATGTGAATACTTTAATTATTATGTGCATTAATTTATGGATTTTAGTGTGTATTTTGTCTCATGCGGGTTTTGTCGGAAAATATTATTTTATGGCATAGCAACCAAAAAGGAGTTGCTTTTACGGGTTTGGTGTCACGTGGTTTTCTCTTTTGAGACTTGCGTTAGCACATTACGTTACAACTTGTTGAGCGTACGAATCAATTTATACTTTTGGCGTGAGTAAGCGTATAAGAGTACCATGACAATTTATTTTAATGCTTTGTTTTGTACATTTTTGGTTGTAGTTACCATCACTTATTGGTTCACACATATGCATTATATTGATTATTGATATGCATGACATTATAGCCACCACTTTTGGAACAAAGATGCATATTATCTATATATCTTGAAATTTGAAGCCAATCTAAATAATTTCATGTTACGACTAAATCGCATGCACATATCGTTTTGCTAAGTTTTGAAAAGATAAACTGATCCATGCGGGTCTTGTTGGGAAATTTCATCCCGCATCATTTTACGGTTAAATGGGAAAATTTTGGAACTTGATTACGTGAATTTTCTCTTTTGAAGTTTTGTATAAACAACCTGTGGCACAATACTTTAATGCATGAAAACTACTCGGCGTGCATGGCATAAGTAGATACATGCTAGAACCATAATGGTTTATTATAAAAGTTAACCGATCATATCTTTGCGTCATCATTATTAACTTCATTTGTGATCAAGTAGTTTTCAAAATGATTTTTTATGTCTGACAAGTATGTATACTTTACACAACTATCGAGTAAACGGTAGTAGATTTTTACACGTAAGAGTAATTATTATAAAGATTTTGAGTTGAAAATTCTTATAAAATATTTGGATTGGCATATTTGTTGAGTCCTACACTTGAAACGTTGAACTCGTTAGGGTCTTAAATGTTAGAAACTCTCGTTAAGAGTGGGGACTCAAAGGGCCTTGGGAGTGGAAGTGTTAGATAGTCTAACTTGTGATAGTACCGTAATCCGAGTGGTACCGCTTGTTAAGTCAATGTACTTTTGATTTTAAGGTATTAGACTTATGAGTTATCCGGCTATTTAAGTGATGATCATTCCATTTCCGTAATGAATATTAACTCTTGTAATGAATATTAACATCATGCAAAGAGTATTAACTTTTTGTAAGGAATATTATTCATCTTGTCCTATATTTATTCAGCTTCTGAGGTCGATGACTCATTAGGGGTTTGGGGTGTCATCCGTGTTGAACTCCTTGAGAAGTTTAGAAAGTAAACAATGACTCTGCGGATATTTGATTTTGGGTAATTAGTGATCGATGATTGAAATCATCCCGCCCTGCTAAGGATTTAAGTTTTAGATGAACAGTGTTGAGGTGTGCTTTGAGTAACGTGCAAGGGTTGCCTTAAGATTACTATTTCTATGAAGGTTTTGTTGGTACGCTTCTAGAGAGAATGTTAGACCAACGACAAAAATAGTTTTACTCGAGAAATGTTGAAAGTCCCTACACATGATGTGTCTTGAGACGAGTTAGTGTACTTGTGTGTACTTCTCGTGAGTTCTAAGAAACATTGCAATATAAGTGGTATATCTAAGGGGTCAAGACTTTTGGTAATTGGCAGTTGATTATTGATATCTTTTGACTTGCTAGCGATTTTATTTCGAATGATTAGTGTTAGAATGAGTTTAGAAATTTGTGAAAGAGTTGAGTTTGGGATAACTAGATTCCTGAAGGATATTATGATATGTTCTTAAATAGAACGTGCCAACATCAAGATTTATTGATTCAGGAACTTTAAGAACTCTCATAATTGTCATGCATAATATCAATTTGGAGTTGTTAGAAAATATAAGAGTGAATTCCCGGCTAGGAATCACTTAGGAAGTGATTAATTGATGTCATAGACCATTCTTGAAGTAGCATGAGTCACCTAAGGTTGGGTAGACATCCGAGATCGTATTATTGGAAATTGCTCAAGCAAGGTTTAGTGTCTACACTTGATATTGATGTAATGTTCGGATATTGAAGGAACTTTTGGGTCAAATATGTTTAAGTCAAAGAAAGATCAAACTGTTGAGAGTCGGGCAATCCGTTGTGAGCGGCTTTCGAGTTATAGATTGGCACTAGATTTCGAGGACGAAATCATTCTAAGGTTGGGAGGATTGTAACACCCGGATTTTTGGTTTGGAACACTTTGGAGCGAAATATATATATATATATATATATATATATATATGTATGTATATATATATATGTATGTATATATATATATATATATATATATATAAAGAAGAATCATATCTCACTCGTCTTAGCCCCGATTTAAGTGATTCAAGATTATATAGAAATTTAACACACATAACTACAATATTCGTGTTTTGAGTTTTTGCAAATTCGATTCCCATAAGGCACGAAACCAATGCCAAAGTTGGACAAAATGTTGAATCTGTTGGAAAGAGAATAAAATAATTAAAAGAGTTATTATAACAGATAAGTGAGTCGTGGTATGGTGGTAGAGTTGTCCATCTACGTGCTGTTGGTCTCTAGCTCGACTCTTGCAGGCGACAAACTTTTCTTGTATTTTTGATAAGGAATAAATCTCGGCCCATTGTGGTATCAGTCCAGACTCCAGTGTGTGAGGCCCAATGTTGTGGCAGTCCAATCTTCTATGTGTGAGGCCAGCCCAGTTCATCTCTAGGGCATCGATTTCTTTTTTTAACAAGAGAAAAGCAGCAGCAATTTTATTTATTTTATAAAAGGAAATACAACAACAGTTGGCATATTGAAGAAAGAAAGAAGAGCAGCATCGGCTGCTATGGATCTTTTTCTATGGATCTTATATATATATATATATATATATATATATATATATGTAGGGGTGGGTTCAAATGAAAACTCAAATTCAATTGTAAACGTGAGGACAAACCACAGCCGTTGATTAATAATCTGGTGAATAGATCAATAGCAAAAAAACACGGTGTCAATTTTGTAAATAAGTTGAAAACTCTGTCCATGACTTAATGAATATTTAGCGCGCAGGGGTAAAATTGGAAAGTTGAGAATCAGCGCCTATTTTTGTTGAATTTTTATTTTCTTTTTTAATTAAAAAACTTTTACCCCCTTAAATTTTAAAATAAATTATCTCAAAAATTACTAACATTTTAATCAAACAAATTACATCAAAAAAACAAGAATTTCGTGCTATTCGATATGACATCCATCATGATATAGTTTTTTTTTTCGATTTAACCGTTTTTTACGTGAAATCGTGTATATGTGTTATATTCAGACTGAATATAACACATATACACGATTTCACGTTATAACACATATTCAAACTGAATATAACACATATTCAGTCTGAATATAACACATATTCAGACTGAATATAACACATATTCAGACTGAATATAACACATATTAATCACTCACGTCTTCTTTTGTTCACATCTATTGCTGCATTCTTTCACATTGCATATACATGCCACGCATGCATACTAAGGCCATTCTCCCTTAACCATCTGTGTTGTTCATCGAATATTGTTGCTGTTATTATCCATCTTTGGTTTTCTTGGTGACATACATATCAATACATCGCATGAATTTTTTTGATTTGGTTATTGTTCAACTACCGCTAGCCTCATATTTTTTAGCTACATCTCGGTTTGAAGAACTTGATCATCACGTGATATCATATACCACATATTAGGTTTTACCACACAATTATTGGTCGTGTTTATCGCATGGTTTTATGTGTTATATTCAGTCTGAATATCTGTTATATTCAGACTGAATATGTGTTATATTCAGTCTGAATATGTGTTATATTCAGTCTGAATATGTGTTATATTCAGACTGAATATGTAACTCGTTTAGACTGGATATGCAATAAGGTCGCCTGTAAGTCCTTGAGGTGTAACTCTACGGGGTATGCAATAAAGACAATCTATTTATGGCTTGAGGTTGTGATGTCTTTATGGCATGGGAACTAAGGTCGGGGCTTGAGGTGTAATCCAGTAACATCACGAGTGACTTAACTTTGTGTGCCCGTCACTTTCGATGGAATCGGGTCTCCCCCGTCACCGAAAGGTGTGGTTTTGGGTATATGTTTTTATCCATATTTTCGGTGACGTACTTTATTTATACGAATTGTATTCATGGTTATTGGCAGGGTTCTATGCTTCATACTTATTGGATGTTTTGGAATATTGGAGTTTTGTCCATGTTTATAATTTTTGGGATATTTACGTCTAAATATGTTTTGAGTGAGTTGGAGTTGGAATTCATTTTAGAAAACGCTTTATACACTTTGGGAATTTTTCTCCTAGATTTTGTGTGCGTTGGAAAATGAGTCATTTATGCCCGCTTGGGAAACCCTTTGGAAATAATAATCTTTGTCGCAACTTTCAACGAAAGATTTATCTAAATCATGACTAAAACCACAACCTTCCGATTTATGATTTTTTTTATGTAGTCATGATAAAATGCTTGAACTCACTAGGCGTAAGCCTAACCCTTTTTATTTGTCGGCATGTGCAACAGGCTCAGGTTGGGGTAACTCTAGCTACATTATGAAGTGGCTGGTGCTAGTAGTGTGCACGAGAGGTGAAGTGTTTAGTGAAGTCTTCCGCACTTGTTTGAACTAGCAACTTGTGTTGTGTTAAGTGACACCCGTTTAGGTTGTTTTATTTGGGGAATTATAATGTTTTTAATTCCAAGGTATTTTGAGGAATAAATTGTAGAAATGAATTTATCTATTTTTGTTGATTATTGAATTTTAAAGTTAGTTGCTCTTTCCCAATTCGAGGGTGTTACACCATGCACGAGGAGCTTGCTTTAAGCCATAAAGTGCCTTATCCAGTTTATAAACATAACCTGGATGCTTAGGATCTGAGAATCCTGGAGGTTGTTCCACGTAGACTTCTTCGTTCAGCTTTCCATTGAGGAACGCTGATTTAACATCCATTTGATAAAATTTGAAGTCTTTGTGTACAGCGTAAGTTAAGAATAGACGAATGGCTTCTAGTCTTGCCACTGGAGCGAATGTTTCGTCGTAATCTATACCTTCCTCTTGTCTATATCCCTGAGCAACAAGATGATCCTTGTTGCGGGTTACAGTTCCATGTTCATCCAACTTGTTTCGATAGACCCATTTAGTGCCTATCACTGACTTATCGGATGGTCGTGGAACGAGCTTCCAAACTTCGTTTCTTTCGAATTCTGTCAGCTCTTCTTGCATAGCGTTAAACCCAGTTTGGATCTCTGAGGGCATCATCTGTTTTCTTTGGTTCAATCAGAGAAATAAAGTTAACAAATAAACAAATATTACCTGCACTTCGTCGAGTCTGAATACCAGCGTTTGGATCACCAAGAATTTGATCAATAGGGTGATTAATAGTCCATCGCTGAGCCGGAGCATAAGTCGCTGACTAAATCTGAACTTCTGGAGGAGCTGAAGATGAGGCTTCAACAACTTCTGGTATATCGGCCAGAAGAGGAAGAGGTTCAGGCGTCATTTCATTCACTGATTGCTGAGAAGTATATGGAATGTCTGAGATAGAAGGTTCAGAAGCAGGCATAGTGTTAAGAGGAACAGCTGAGACCCATGAGGATTCAGCTTCACTTGTCTGCATGCTTGGGATGATAGTAGGATCATCATCTTCAGCGGTATGAGTATGAGTTTGATGGATAGGAGCATCTACTGAATCACCAAGATGAGAAAACATCCATTGATTCAGTTCTTCAGTATCAGCAGAAGGTCTAGAGTTCGCTGAACGGGATTCGTCAAAAGTGACGTGGATTGTTTCTTCTACAGTTTGCCTTCTTCGATTGAAGACTCTGAAGGCTTTGGAGACTGAGGAGTATCCAAGAAAAATTCCATCATCAGCCTTAGGATCAAACTTTCCAAGGGCATCTCTGTTGTTCAGTATGAAACACTGACATCCAAAGATGTGAAGAAAGCTAATTGAAGGCTTTCTCCCATGGAAACGTTCATAGGCTGTTTTCTTGAATCTTTTGACAATCAGCGACCTGTTTTGAGTAAAACAAGCAGTGTTGACAGCTTCTGCCCAAAACTGAGTAGGTAGATGAGAATCGCTGAGCATTGAACGTGCAGCTTCGATGATAGTTCGATTTCTTCTTTCAGCGACTCCATTTCGTTGCGGTGTTCTCACTGAGGAAAAGTTGTGACAAATACCCTTACTTTCAAAAAAGGAATCAAGGGAACTGTTTTTGAATTCAGTCCCATGATCACTCCTTATTGAGCGAACGGTCATGTTATTCAAGACTTCCATTTTCCTGACAAAAGTGATGAGTTCTTCAGGGGTGTCACTCTTTGAACGGAGAAACATAACCCAGGTATAGCGAGAGAATTCATCAACTATGACCAATGTATATTTCTTTCCAGTGATGGATTGTTTGTTAACAGGGCCAAACAAATCCATATGGAGAAGTTGTAGAGGAGATGACACTGAGGAAACTTGTTTAGATTTGAAGCTTGCCTTGGTTTGTTTGCCTTTCTCACACGCTGAACATAGAGATTCCTTAGCGTATGAGTGTTGAGGTAGACCAGTGACCAACTCTTTTGAAGAAAGAGTATTTAGTGTCTTGAAGTTTAGATGAGAGAGCCTCTTATGCCATAGCCAGTTGACATCAGATGATGCTTTTGAGAAGAAACAGAAGTTCTCAGTGGTTGTGGAGTCCTGTTTATAACATAAACATTTTCCATACGGTATCCGCTGAGAGCGATCTTCTCCTTTTTGTCAGTGACAAAGCAAGATTCCTTAGTGAAAATTACTTTGTTATCCTTGTCACACAACTGACTGATGCTTAGAAGATTATGCTTCAGCCCTTCAACATATACGACTCTTCTGAATGTTGTTGTACCATTAGAGAGTACACCAAACCCTCGGGTATAGCCTTTTCCGTTTCCACCGAAGGTTACTGAGGGACCCTTCTCTTCCTTATATTCAGTGAGTAGGTTTTTCTTGCCAGTCATGTGTCTAGAGCATCCGCTATCGAGATACCAGATACCCATCTTAACCTGCAAACAAAGAAAGATTAGTTTGACTTGGGCACCCATTTCACCATGGGTCCACACTTGTCAGTGGAGGTAGAGGAAGTGGAAGGTTCAGCAATCTTCGCAGCATTTGAAGATTCAGCTTCAGGATTAGTCTTTACTTTGGTTAATTTCTTAACCTCAATGGTTGGTTTCACCTTAACCTGATTTGCACCAGGATTGGTCTTCTTTGCCTTGGGGGCATTGATCTTCACCTTAGCTAACTTTTCAGCTTTGGTGGCTGTGGGGCACTTACTAGCAATATGATTGGTAAGTCCATAAGTGATAGCATTTCCTATAACTAAAAGTAGCTTTAGGACCATTTGCTTGCTTAGCCGTTAATTTTAAATGAGTAGGGCCAGCACCAAGTATACCTTTGGCATTAGAAATGGGAGGAACAATCAGTTCTTCAGATTTCTTACCAAATATATCCACTCTGATTTTAGGAGTAGATCGCTGAATAAATCCAGGGATCTTGTTCTTAGAAGTGGAGGGATAAGTCACTGAAGCTTTAGATGCATTCAGCTTAGGTACAAAGGTACCCTTATGAGGTTTTTGGTTGATTTTTTTTTTTATTTTCCTTTACCTTTAGAGATTAATGTAGGTTTTTCCTCAGGGATGGGGTTTTTAGAAGAGAAACACTGAGATGAGGAAGTGTCAGGGATAGAGGACACGAACATTCCAAATTTGAGCATGGAATGATCAATGGTTGGTTCTTCAGCGTCAGCTTTGTAACCAAGACCACGTTTGTCACTCAAGGGAATCTGAGACTTTATTATCTCAGTGATCGTTGTTGAGGATTTACACCATCCTTCAACAGTAGCCTTCTCAGTTTTTAATGCAGCGATAGCTTCTTCACGCTCGATTTTGACTATTTGATTTATATGGACCTGATCTTTTAAATCTTCTTCAATTTTAGAAAGCTTTTCTATTTGAAGGTGACAGATTCTAAGCTGTATAGCGAGATCAAGGTTTTGATTTTCAACTATGGTCTTGCCATTCATGGCATCATATAAATTTATAGTCAGAAGTTCGATTTTCCAAAGACTATCAGCTTCATTAATATTTGAAATATTAGTAAAGAAAGAAGTTGATACCTTAGAGGTAGGAGTTGAAGTAGAGGGAATTTCAGTCTGTTCTTCCTCTTCTTCAATTTTGGCCATGAGGCAGATATGGGCCTCATCATCATCTTCGGAGTCAGATGATTCTTCATCAGAAAGAGCCCAGTCATGATCTTCAGCGATCATGCCTTTGCCTTTCTTCTTAAAGCTTTTCAGCTTTGAATATTTTTCTTTCAACTTCTTGTATTTGTCATCTCTAGCCCTGAGGTTAGAGGATTTCTTATAGGAAGAAGATGAGGGTTTGAGGACTTTCTTAGACCTGCATTCACTAGCAAAGTGTCCTACTTTTTCATAGTTAAAGTAGGTAGCAGTAGCCTTATCAACAGGGGTTGATGATCTTGGCTTGTCAGTGAGTGCAAGAGGTTTATTCCTTCTGAAGTTACTCTTTCTGGAGAGTCTCCTGAATGTATTAGTCAGGAGTGCCAGTGATTTATCAAGATCTGAAGGATCAGCGTCTGATGAGCATTCAGAGTTAGTTTCCAACTCAGTGATAGTGATAGTTGATCGCTGAGTGGAAGGTGACTCTGAGAGTAAAGTAACAGGTGTGCTTTTGGAATCTTTTACAAGATTCTTCTTCAGATGACACGACTGCTCATGATTGAGCATAGTGCCAAATAAGGTAGAGAGGGTCATAGATTTTAGATCCTTTGATAGCTTGAGACACATTGAATAACTGTCCCAACTTTCAGGTAGACATTCTAGAAACTTTGTCAGGATCTCAAAGTTAGAATATTTCTTACCAATGGTTTTTAGGTCAATAATTAAACAGTTAAACCGCTGATGTACTTCAGAGAGAGATTCATTCTTACCACAAATGAAGCTTTCGTATTGTCTTACCAGGTTGATCTTTCTTGAGTCCTGAAATTCAGATGTACCTTCATATTGAACACAAATTGTGTCCTACATGGCTTTGGATGTTTTCAGGTCCATGACGGAATGGTAGACTTTGTCAGGAAGAGCTATCGAGATGATATATCTGGCTTTAGTGTCGATAGCCACCTTCTTCTTGTGTTCATCAGTCCAAGTGTGAACTTCCCTAGGAATGATTCTTTCAGGAATGGAAGCTTTAGTAGCATTGCCTGGAACTTCAGGATCAATCCTAACTGGGATATATGGACCATTTTCGATGTAATAAGGCATAGTAGGGTCTACACCTTCCAAGAAGAGCATCGTCCTATTTTTCCATAGATTTAAGTTATCTTTGGAAAATCTAGGGGGTTTTGCAAGAGAGCCATTATCAATATAGTTTGTGTTTGTGGTTGATGAGTGCGTGGAATACACCTACAGGCATGTGCTAATAGAACCAATAAGCAAGTATACTTATATAGAACTATGTCGTCTCTCAAGTAATAAAGTGGTAAAATACCGAATATCGTCCCACAGAGATTGGAGTTAAAATTGCCATTAAAGTATGATGAAAGAAATGATTTCAGAAGATGATTTGGAAGTAAATATCTTTGATTGGTTGGTTGATGACACATATTCTAATTAACAGTAATTAAATAGAAGCAAGGGTGTAAGACTCATGGTGATACGTTAAACCAAATTCCAGCAAACTAATGCTACAACAGTGCTACAACATGATGCTGCAGTGATGCTGCAGCATAACAGTGACAAAAACTAGTTTTATTATCTACTTTGAGACACGTTCCTCTCGGACTCTCACCATCCCATGATTCCAGTAGCAGTCAGCAATCTCATCTCTGAGTAGAACCAAAGGTAAAGGAATGATGGAATGGAGTTCTCAAAGTATACGACAAAACAAATTCTCTTTGTTAAAAGTTACTCTCTCGATATAACCCCGTACCTCCCAAGTTGGTGTAATCCTAAGTAGCTTATCTCTAAGACTACTCCATTTTAACCCTTTGAAAAAGTGACAACTTATCAAGAATGAATCATTTTAGAAAACAAAAGTAACAACTCTCGTTGCAAGTAACTCTCTCGATATTACCCCTTATGTCATCCAAATTGACGTGCTATTCAATGGCCTATCTCTAGGTCCATGACACTTTAACACTATCAAAGTGATCAATTTGTCAAAGGATTGTATTATCTTGATAGAACTTGGGTTGGAATAATAAAACATCATTTTTGCCACAAAACGCCTACTTTCCTTTGGTTAACATATCACCCTTTGCCTCACACCCAAGCTTTTATGCTTAGCTACTCATGACGATAAATAAAAGAAAGAAAATGTAAAAGACTTGGAAAGTAAACATGATGCTTGGAAAGTAAATGACTTGGAAATGTAAATGGCTATAACTACAATGACAAGAAAATAAATTGCAAGTAAGTAAATGACAAGAATGTAAAGCGGAAAGTAAGTGAAATAATATAAAGTACTGAAATAAAGTGCTAGAAATTAAAGACGTAAAGTAAATGACAATATTAAAGATGAAAAACGGATTTAAAGAAAGTGATTTTAAAACTGTCAGATTTATGCTGCGGAGGTGCTGCAAGCATTCATCTGGGTAGAAGGAGATTTAAAGAAGGAATGAAGAACATTCAAAGCAAGAATATTTCTGAAGATGATTGGAATTTAAAGAGGGAATTGGTACTGATTAAGAATCAGCCCAAGTGGTGTACAATTAAATGAGCCTAAGCCCTCTATTTATAGTACAAATAGAGGAACCAAAAGTGTAACAAGCAACTAATCCCATTAGGTTACAATAACTAAGTTAAGCATAAGTAACTAGAAAGTACACAAAAGACTTAAGTTACAACTAGAGTGTTTAATCAGCTGATACAAATGAAAAGACCATTGGACAAAAGAAAAGCCATTTCCACTCCATAATAATCATCCGCCAATTCCCCCTCTCAAAACGTCAGATTCATGCTCCAGCCATGCTGCAGCATTGCCTGTGATAAAAAAGAATTTGCAAATTGAACCAAACATTAGCCATTCATACTAAATAGCACAAGTAAACCACAAACCTTAGCTCCAACCTAATAAAAGAGAAAAGAAGTGAAAAGATTACTCAAGTTGGGATTTTAAAGTGCAAAATTCTATAAAAAGACTAAAAAGGAAGTGCGTAAATACTCAAAATTGAGCACTTATCACCACCCCAAACTAAAAACTTTGCTTGTCCCCAAGCAATAAAAAGACAAAAGAAAAGACTCAATTTGTTAGAATTTTGCAAGATATGAGCATTAAGTGCAAACCCATGAAGTTGATAATGTCAAATGTGCAAAGCATAACCTTTCATGAATCCAAAGTAACCAAAGAAAACAAAATCTAAGTGCAATTTTGAACCATATGCTAGCATTACATTCTCTTTGTTATGGTCACATATTCATCATCACAAATTACTAAAGCTTTTGGGTGAATTGAGTTTCTCTCTTTTGGCATATTTTTTCTCACTTTTGCCTTTTCACACCCCATGTTTCAACATTGAAAATTTTCAAATTTGGCACTTTTTGGCTCTTTTTCTATTGAAAGCATACACCTACCCCTATGGGGTATTTTTGGTGTCTTAAACCACATGGCAATTTTCTGATTTTGATGAGCCTTGCTCTTGCCAATTTCTTTTGCCATTTTTAGGCACCCTCCACCCCAAACTAAAGAATTTGCAATGTCCTCATTGTAATGGGAAAAAGAAGTGCATAGCAAAAGAATAAAGTGGCTAAAAATGTGAAAAAGTAATAAAGGCATAGATCATTTTTGTGATTTATGATGAATGTGGACCAAATTGTGTCCCAAGCAATTGTGAGTCTAGTTCTAGCATAAATCACCCCTAGAAATGATACTTTGACTTTTTGGAATTATTCGGGTTATGCTAACAATTATCTATGTACCAATCATGTTATTAATGCATGCAAAATAAACCTAAAAAGTGTAAAAACAGATCCCAGACTCAGTTAACTAAAACTAAACATAAAATGGAGTATAAGGGCATGATTTAACCTGTCCTACTCAGACGTGAGTAGGCTGTTTGATCCCAAAAGTAGTGGTGATGTGAGGTCCTTCCTCCCTGGATGCTGCAACACCAATCTTGGCAGCAGCTTCTGCCCTCAAGGATGCATTTGCATCCACCAGCTCAACCTTTTCTTCTTTCAGCTTGGAGATCTTGGCTTTCTTCTCTTCCAGCCTGTGTTTCAATCTCATCACTTCCTTCTCTACAGCATACCCCTCCTCAGTTTTCTTCTTCTTTGCATCCACCACCGCTACCAACTCTTTCCTCAAATCTTCGTACTTTGCCATGAATTCTTCCTTCTGTTTGTTCATGGCTTCCATCACAGCCCCATTCTGATTTAACGGATCCTGGATCACATTCAGCATGTCAGAAGATTCCATCCCCTTCTCTTTCCTATCTGTCAACCGAGATACCGTTTTCATGTCAATTTCCCACTTTTCCCGTTGTTCCTTGACTATTAAATCGTCTGTATATTGTGGCACACCATCTTCTATCAGCATCTGAGTGAGCATACCAGGGAAGTAAAACTTTCCCCTTACCCTGGTAGCACACTCCTGCATACTCCCCAAAATAATTCGCCCCAGATTTATGGTTTTCCTGTTAACAAACAATACAGCAACAACATCCTTTCCACCGAAATGGAGTTGTCGTGAGTAGTAGGAAAGATAGAATGTCATACCAGATTGATCCAAATGTTGGAATTAGCCGTCAAATTTCAAGCTTGAAAGGTTCTTAGCATCAAACTAACATGGGATTCCCAATCAGTTCTGGGCTTGCCCAAGGTAGCCACAACTTCAGCCAAATCATCGTGAGTAGCATGGTGCAACAACCTGGAATACTCAGTCTTCTTTGGAGGTGACAGGTTGAGGTATCGGTTAATTCTTTTGGATGTCATGTTGATTAGGACACCTCTAACTTGGTGTTTTGAAGAAGAGTTCACAAAAAGTTCACAGTAAAATTCCCGAATGAGGCTTAGGTTGTAATGGGTATAGACTTGGCAAAGTTTCTCAAGTCCTTGGAAATCAATAACTTGGCTAATGAACTGGTATTCTATAAGACTTTGTTCATCGAATCCCTTGTCAGGTAATCCCACTTTGGTTTGAAATTTGGACCATACCTTAAATGCAGGTTTGGAACTGAAACCATGGTGTGGTTTCTGTGGTCTAGGTACAAAATCATCTCTCTCATCCTCTTTCCCCTTACCCTTCTTATCCTTTTTCTTCTTGACAGACTGCTCATGCTGCAGAGATGCTACAACATTGCAGTTGGTTTCCCCTGTTTTAGTCCTAGAAGGCTCACCTTCTTCCATGTTTCTCCTAGTCCTCTTGCTAGGTTGTGTTGTGGTCTTGGTGGCATGGGTTTTGCCCAAAGCTTTTCTTTTCCTTGGTCTAAGGGTCTCAACCAAAAGTTCATCATCCGAGTAGAATAAGCTCTCGTTTAGGTCAGGCGGTTTTTCTCCCTACGCTCTTCATTCTCAACCATTTCACCCTCTGTTTGAGTCATTCCTACCCATGTATCTATTATCACAGTCTCAACATGGTCCACTTCCTCCCCATTATTTTCAGTCTCATTCACTCCCTCCCCTGCCTTTTTCTTTTTGAATCACCCCCTCCCCTGTTTCCATATTCTCAGTTTCAACAATAGGGTTGGTGGTGATGTTTTCAGGTTCTACACAGAAAAATGAGTCCATTGGTCCATTTTTTTAAAAGATTTGTGTGTTTACCTTGGTAGACACAATGGGTCTGCCAGTTTCATCTTCCGAATAGGAAGTGATTTAGCCATCTTCCAGTGTATTGACAGGTTTGGTTTTGGGATTAGGTGGTTTAGAGAGTACCTCTTTAGGAGCAGAATAAAGTACCAAAGCCATGGCGCTTGAAGGTGGTTCTGCGATGGTGGTTGCAGCTCCATCAGGTTCCTCGGTTGTGTTTGTGGCTTCAGATGGTTCATCGATGGTGGTCGCGGCCTTAGAGGGTTTACCCACGACTGCATGCTTTGCCTTTCGCAACATTTCTTCATGAGTCAGAGGTGCGGCTGACTGATCATCAAGAACAACGGTCTCTGGTGGCTGATTGGTGGTGGCCGCCGGCCGAACCACAACTTGGTTGCGCCCACTCCTTCGAAGAGGGCGATTCTCACCGCCATTAGGGTTTCTCGGCCCAACTCGCTTGACTCTCGCCATTGAAATCGAACGAGAAGGTGGATTCTCAGAGGGATTTTGAGTGTTCTCGGTGATGGTGTTTAGTATTCAGAAGCAGAGAGAAGAGAGTAGAGAGTGAGATACGGTTTAGAGAGAGAGAGGGAAAAGTAGAAGTTGAAAGGATGGTAGAAGAGAGAGGTTGTACTTATCTGAATTAAGGAGTGGTTATCTATGGTTTACAACTGTAAATGTGGGTGTAAGGGTTTTGTTCAATGGGCAAAGGTTAAGGTAGTACTTTTTAGAAGCATTA
Source organism: Saussurea involucrata (assembly GCA_033807775.1). Classification (NCBI taxonomy): domain Eukaryota; kingdom Viridiplantae; phylum Streptophyta; class Magnoliopsida; order Asterales; family Asteraceae; genus Saussurea; species Saussurea involucrata. The sequence goes on along the minus strand of CM066321.1, from coordinate 67,610,272 downwards.
GTATATACTTTGGAGTTCTAGCTAGAAAGATTAGCTATAATGCCTTCTTTTTCAAAAACATATACTGATATTCCCATTATACCCCTGCTAATTCCCATATAACAATTGCTATTCCAGACCTCACCCCAAAAATTACATCTGATCTTTTCTTGAAAAACTAGGGTTTCTGATGTTGCAGCATTGATCCAGCATCACCCTGGTGGCTTTCTTTCTTTCACGTCAGCTGCACACTAACAAACACATTAACTAAAGCAGAAAATATACGTAAAGCATCAAAAGAGTATTTACAAAGGTCTTGGAACTTTGAGATAGTTCCTATCTTTTGTTTGAAGCTTTTTAGCACAAAGAAATCACCTCCACAGGATAATGCTGTGGAGATGATGCAGCATCATGGTATAACTTTACTCTTTGACCATTTACCTTGAACACAGTATTGTCCTCCGGATTAACTAAGTCTACGGCCCCATATGGGTAAACTTTGTGGATGACAAATGGGCCTGACCATCTATACTTAAGTTTACCAGGAAACAATTTCAGCCTGGAATTAAACAAGAGGCATTTCTGACCTGCTTTCAACTCTCGGTGTCTAATTCTATTGTCATGCCATTTTTTTGTTTTCTCCATATAAAGCTTGGCATTCTCATAGGACATGTTTCTATGTTCCTCTACTTCACAGAGTTGTAACTTTCTCTTGTTACCAACATCATCTAAGTTCATGTTTAATTCCTTTATGGCCCATTATGCTTTGTCTTCTAACTCTAAAGGAAGGTGACAAGCCTTTCCAAAGACTAACTTGTATGGGGACATACCTAAAGGTGTTTTAAAAGCAGTCCTATATGCCCATAAAGCATCATCTAATTTGAAAGCCCAGTCTTTTCTATTTGGCTTGACAATCTTTTCAAGAATCCCTTTAACTTCCCTATTCAAGAGTTCAGCTAAACCATTTGTTTGAGGGTGGTAAGCAATGGCAACTTTGTGTTTCACATTGTATTTTTTAAGAACTTTACTCAACAAATTGTTTATAAAATGGGTACCCTCATCACTGATTAGTGCACGGGTGATAACGCCACTTTTTGGCGTTATTTTCAATCTACAAACCAATGAGATTGGCTTGTGTTAAAGCAAAATGGCGGAATTTTATGGTTTATCGAGTGAAATGTTCAGGTAATCTAAAAGACAGTAATCATCGAGAAAAGAAGCGAAAAAGAGTCCAAAAGAGAGCCAAAACGAAGCCCAACGGAAGCCCGAGATCCAAGCCCAAGACCCATGCCCAAACCATGACCCAGAACCTGATCCGGACACATCAGGGAAACCGCGCGGTTTGTCCCGCGATTTGCAAGCCACGGGACAAGTGGCGTAAGTCCCTGTTTCAGCTCTATAATTTGGTGTTTTCCGGATTTTAGGTCATAATCTCGACACGCGCGACGGGAGGCAGCTTGGGGGCGATTTTCAGAGGTTCTTCACAGACTTTTGAGCCACGATAGAGGATCGGTTGAGGAGACGTTCACCACGCGAAGCGAATTAAAGCCGAGAGAAGGGAGTTCACCATTACATTCATCACGTTCACGATCATTATGTTTGCACACATGATTTCTCTTCCTTTTCTTATGTTTTTATCCACCACCAACATGAACTAATCTTTAGATGTTGGGGGTTGGTTTGAATTTGGTTTAAGCTTATGAACAGATGATTTGAGACTTTTATTAGTTTTTCCTAATTAATGAAGCATGTGATTTGAGTGTTTAATGCTTTTGTGAGTCTGGCCAACTTTCAATTGTTTCGTTTGTTTTCAGTTAAGTTCGAGAGAATTAATTGTTAACTAGAACTAGAATTTGCATGCCTAAGGTGAGAAATTGGATAGAGATATACCAAGTAAGCCTTAGGTGATGTTCGGTAGCGGCTTAATGGTCTGTGTGGGAGATATGGCTGATTCGCTCAGCCATATCTACCCGTTCGGTAGTGGTTTAATGTAAAAAAACTTGGCTGACCGAATCAGCTAAGGAAGAGGTGTCCTTACCACTCAGCTACTTTATTTCCCCCTTTACCCCTCTCTCTCTCAACTACCCACTTTAACCCTGAAAACTTCACAACCCACCGCCTCCCTCCTCACTTGCAAACCCATCGACTCCTCACTGCTCACCACCTGCTCGGTACCACTGCTCGCCACCGCTGCTTGCCACCACTGCTCGCCACCACTGCTCGGTGGTGGCTCGCCATCTTCTCACCGCCGGCGCTACCCTATCGCCATCGCAGGTATATCTGATTTCTCAATTTTCTGATTTCTTTCATACATCTATATATCTGATTTCTGATTTCTCCATAGATCTGGATATTTCTGATTTCTCCATATTTCTGATTTCTCCATTTTCTCATACATCTATACATCTATATAACTGGTGTTGTCATTTTCATACATCTAGATATTTCTGATTTCTCCATATTTCTGATAATCTAATAATATGCTGTTGGTGTCCAACTAGGAATGTGTATGGTGTCATTTTCTTGATTTTTGTATGCTAAAAAATCTGCTAGGAATGTGCTAATCTGATTTTTGTGTGCTAATAATATGCTAAGAATGTGCTAATAAAGACTTGATTTTTAACAAACAGTTTATTTATATAAGCAAAAATAAAGACTGGGGGCAAAATGGTCATTTCTGACATTCTGACTGTTTATTCAACACAACAACCGAACACCAACATATCTGTTAACACTCAGACAACCAAATCCACTCAGACAGCCATATCCATTCAGGTCTTAACAGCAAACGAACCGAACAGCCCCTTAGTCCTATTAAAATCTTGAGTTTAATGTATTTTGACTCCCATAGGTTGAGATCGAGAGATAAAACCTATCCTTTCAAAATAAAATCCGTGGTTGCTTGAGAAAGAACCACGGTGATCTTAGAGATTTCCAGCCCTCAACCGCTTTCTCTATCAGAAGTTCCTTAAGTTGTCTACTGTCTTGTTCTTGATTTATTTTCAATTAATTAGTTAATACCTACAACTCAAATTTGCGACCGTTCAGTTAATAGATCTTATAGTCATTGTGATACTTAGTTCCTAGTTCCCTGTGTTCGATACTCGTACTTTTGTACTATTACTTGATTTCGACCCGTACACTTTCGGGAAGATTTAGGGGGTGTAAACCCGCCTAACAAGTTTTTGGCGCCGTTGCCGGGGAACTAGTTGCAACTGATAGCACTACCAGCTATAAGCCCTATTACATTGAGCATTTTTTTTTATTTTTGTTATTTTATTTTATCACTGTTAGTTTTTGGATTGCTATTTTGTTTCCTTTCCATTTCAGGTACTAACTGGTTTATGCCAAGGAAGACCCGAGGGAAGGAAATCGAACCGATCAATCCGGAAATCGAAAGAACCGCCCGTCAGATACGAAAAGCATCCAAAGCTCAAAGACAATTTAAGATGGGTGACGAGAGACCTCCTCGCAATGACCCACCTCCACCACCTCCGGAAAGACGTCCTATGCGGTCGTTTGCCAATCCTAATGTGGCAGTCGCACGGATAGGCGTCCAACCACCCACGACTGGGGTGAACTACTTCGAGATTAAGCCAAGTACCATTGTCATGGTACAAAAAAATCAGTATGGAGGAGCACCGATAGAAGATCCTCATGCACATCTCCGTGCATTTGAGAGGATTTGCAACACGTTCAAGATCAATGGGGTGAACGAAGACGCCATCAAGCTAAGACTGTTTAGCTTTTCACTCAAGGGTAGAGCTGAAGTATGGATAGAAGGCCTACCATCAGATCAGATCACTACATGGGTGACCCTGAAAGTTGCGTTCCTCCAGAAATTCTTCCCAACGGGAAGAACCACTCAACTGATGGCCGACATTACCCACTTCGCTCAATGGGACCAAGAGACACTATATGAGGCGTGGTAAAGGTATAAAGATATGTTGAAGAAATGCCCTCATCATGGGTTACATGGTTGGGTTATTATTCAGACGTTCTTTGGAGGCCTCCACCCGCAGTTCAAGAATGACATCACTGCTGCAGCGGGTGGAGCTCTCATGAATAAAACACATGAAGAAGCAATTGAGTTGATCGAGAACTTAGCCGAACATAGCTATGCCACTCCCTGATCTTCTATCAGACGAGTAGCTAATGTTCAAGAATCGGAAGAGTTGAAGGTGATAAAAGCTCAGTTAGCCGCTATCACAAACCATTTGAAGGGAAGTAGTCCGGAAGTGTTCCCCGCTCCTCAAGAACCTGAACAGGTTCAATTTTTACAAAATTGGAACAACCAGCCGAGGAACGACCCTTTCTCGAATACCTACAATGAGGGGTGGAAAAAGCACCCTAATTTTTCATGGAGTCAACCTCAAGGGCAACAACAGTACGGTAATTCTTCTAACTTTTCTAATTCTTCACAGTCTAACAACGTTTACCGTCCTCCAGGTTTCAACCAAATGAAATTCGACGAAGGACCATCCGTAGAGAAGAAACCAGGGCTGGAGGATATGATGATGAAGTTTATGACAAAGATGGATGGCACGGTTGAAGAGTTAGCAAGCACGGTTAACACAGTCAAGGCAGCTACTGATCAGAACACGACATCCATAAGGCTCCTTGAAAGGCAAGTGGGGCACATTTCTGAAGCCTTACAAAACCAAGCTCCCGGAACCTTTCCGAGTCAAACCGAAAGGAAAACCCATGAAGAGTGCAAAGCCATTTATCTAAGAAGTGGCAAGGAGCTGATCAATGAACCTACACGAGAACCGTCATCAAAGGAAACCAAGCCCAAAAGGCAAGATGTTGAGATCATAGATATGGATGAGTTGGAAGCCAATGAAGGTATTGTGTTTGAGGAGAACTCGAAGAGTGAAGAGAAGAAGAAAGAGCAGCCAATTATGCCAAAGCAACCACTGGTCAAGCCGACAACTCGAAAAGTACCATATCCAAATAGGCTTAAAGCCCACAGGGATGATCTAAACTTTTCTAAATTTCTTGAAGTTTTTTAAGAAATTGCATATTAACATCCCTTTTGCAGATGCGTTGGCACAAATGCCCTCATACGTGAAGTTCTTAAAAGAAATCCTCTCCAAAAAGAGGAAGATTGAGGAGCATGCAACGGTGGCACTTACTGAAGAGTGTAGCGCGATCATCCAATATAAGCTTCCCCTGAAGCTTAAGGATCCAGGGAGTTTCACTATCCCTATTCATCTTGGAAATCTTTATTTTGATAAGGTATTATGTGATCTAGGAGCAAGTATAAATTTAATGCCTTTATCTATTTTCAGGAAACTTGGCTTGGGGGAAGTGAAGCCAACAAATATGACCCTCCAACTCGCTGACAGATCAATCCAATATCCATATGGAGTAATAGAAGACGTGCTGATTAAAGTTGACAAGTTCTACTTCCCGGTGCACTTCGTGGTACTGGATATTGATGAAGACAAAGAGGTTCCGCTAATATTGGGGAGACCATTCCTGGCCACGAGCAAAGCACTGATTGACATGGAAGAAGGCGAGATGACCTTGAGGGTTGGCGACGAAAAAGTAATATTCAAGATGTTCGAGAGTGAAAGAGGTAGAAGTGAAGAGGAATCCGATAATCAAGGAAAGCCGAAGGAGTGATCAGAAGGAAGGCCGAGCCACGACCGAAACCAAGGCGCTAGGTGGGAGGCAACCCACCGAGGTTTGATTTTTTCGTTTTTCTTTTTATGATTTGCGTTTTTTAGTGTTAATTATATATAAAAAAAAGTGGAACAGAGACTTACGCGGTTTTGGCCGCGGCCTCAAGCCGCGCGCCAAACCGCGGGTGTCTCTGGATGTTTTGCTGAAACAGTTACTTACGCGGGATATCCCGTGGGATAAGGCCGCGGCCTAAACCGCGCGGGTCCCCCTGATGCTTCTAGGTGATCTCGTGCTGTGGTTTTCCTTTCTTGCTTTGTGTGTTTCGTTTCTTTGCTTCTTTCATCTTTTGCTTTGATTTCATTTGTTTCTGCATTCTCTCTCCATCCTCTCCGATGTCTCTCAACTGGTCGCTTAAACCTTTCATGAGAACCTCATCCGCCCGATCAGACAGGTATGTTCTAACTCTGTACGTTAACGAGTGGTGTATGATGTTTTGTTTCCTTATTAGTTAAACGAGATGCAGCAAACCTAAGTTTCACTTAGGTTTGGGGTACCTCACTTTTCAACATCTACACACTCACTTTTACGCCTGTGCAAACCTCGGTTTAGCCGAGGTTTGGGGTTGTCTTTATTTGACAAACCTAGGCCACGGCCTAGGTTTGGGGTGCCCATATTTGAAAATCTTTGGGCGAGCTCTTGGATGTTTCGTGTTAATATTTTGTCCTGCCTGTTTGATAACTGCTATAAATGCACAATGATACGTGTCACACCTGTGTATCGCCTACACCGCTGCTTACCCATTGGGGACAATATGTGGGTAAGGTTTGGGGTTGCCCAATCGGGCCCACGTACATGCACGTAGATTTCCTGCACTTCTGAATGTTTAGATCATAGTAGCTAAATTTTTGTTTTGAATGATTGAGACCGACCATTGTGGGAAGAATCTTGTGATAGTAACGTGACCATTAGGGAAGGACCGGGAAAAGACATGACTAGGGACATTAGTGGAGACCACCCAATAGCGAGATTTGAGCCTAAAAGACTTTTTTCATTTCGAGGGATTTAAACACCTAATTCGTATACACTTTTTCAAATTCCTTGTCGTGATTATAGAGTGATCTCGCTATAATATTGCATTGAGTAGCAAAGACGACCATCGGGATATTGGGTAAGGGTGTAGTAGACCATATCGTGTGGATCTTAAGAGATGATTCCAGGCATTGTGTGTATGTTTAACCCATTTTTAGCTATCGTTCCTTTTGACCCATTATGTGTGTACCCAAAACACCTTTTGTAGCCAAACACTCACCTTGTTCATTTCAAACCCACCATTAAACCCTAGCCAAAGACCTTAGCCAACCCTTATCCGAAAGTGTGTCAATCAGAGGCGGTAATGAACAGAAGAAGATAGAGTAGAAAAGAAATAGTACAGGCCAGTCATGAAAATAAAGAGGGCCAATGTCACCCCAATCAAATAAAGAGGGCCAATGTCGCCCCAATCAAAGAAAGAGGGCCAATGATGCCACACAAAAAAAGAGAAAAAAAATACAGTTAGTTAGATAGTATTTGCAGCAGCTAAATAAGAGAGTCAAAGAGACTTCGGTCGTGACAAAGAGGGCCAAGTGATAGAATATGAAGTCAAGAGATTCAGAACTGCTAATGGTTGACACACCGAGGATTTTTGATCCGTTTACCCTTCGTTCTTAGCCATAACCCTAGCCCCGTTACAACCCTTATAAAGACCTGGATGATCTTCTGGAAAACGTGATTAGAGTATACGACTACCTTTACCAATATTCCCTGTCTTGCTACTTTATTCCTTTCTGAGATCAACCTTTTGGACATTTGTGCGTCTTTCATTAGAGTTGTCATGTGATTATTGAGTATTCTTGTTCATAACTTCCTTATACATGACAACATGTGTGACAGCCTAGGTTCGAGTGAAATGAGAGTATCCCATGAGGGAGGGTTGAGGCGAAATGTTTTCCCTCGTATGTTTGGACCTAGTACGACCTTAATATAATCGGAGCAGTCACGAGTTCAACTCACAATGGAAGGCCATAGATAAACAAGATAAGGATGAGGCGAGGGTGAGATATGCATTCACGGGTAAGGGAAATCACCAGTGCATTACATGGTACCGATTGGGAGTTGTGCAGTTATTATTTCTCCGATATATGCTTTTATTCTATTTTATCGCTGATTTGCTTGAGGACAAGCAACGCTCGGTTTGGGGTTGTTGATAACGCCACTTTTTGGCGTTATTTTCAATCTACAAACCAATGAGATTGGCTTGTGTTAAAGCAAAATGACGGAATTTTATGGTTTATCGAGTGAAATGTACAGGTAATCTAAAAGACAGTAATCATCGAGAAAAGAAGCGAAAAAGAGTCCAAAAGAGAGCCAAAACGAAGCCTAACGGAAGCCCGAGATCCAAGCCCAAGACCCGTGCCCAAACCATGACCCAGAACCTGATCCGGACACATCAGGGAAACCGCGCGGTTTGTCCCGTGGTTTGCAAGCCACGGGACAAGTGGCGTAAGTCCGTGTTTCAGCTCTATAATTTGGTGTTTTCCGGATTTTAGGTCATAATCTCGACACGCGCGACGGGAGGCAGCTTGGGGGCGATTTTCAGAGGTTCTTCACAGACTTTTGAGCCACAATAGAGGATCGGTTGAGGAGACGCTCACCACGCGAAGCGGATTAAAGCCGAGAGAAGGGAGTTCACCATTACATTCATCACGTTCACGATCATTATGTTTGCACACATGATTTCTCTTCCTTTTCTTATGTTTTTATCCACCACCAACATGAACTAATCTTTAGATGTTGGGTGTTGGTTTGAATTTGGTTTAAGCTTATGAACAAATGATTTGAGACTTTTATCAGTTTTTCCTAATTAATGAAGCATGTGATTTGAGTTAATGCTTTTGTGAGTCTGGCCAACTTTCAATTGTTTCGTTTGTTTTCAGTTAAGTTCGAGAGAATTAATTGTTAACTAGAACTAGAATTTGCATGCCTAAGGTGAGATATTGGATAGAGATATACCAAGTAAGCCTTAGTCCTATTAAAATCTTGAGTTTGATGTATTTTGACTCCCATAGGTTGAGATCGAGAGATAAAACCTATCCTTTCAAAATAAAATCTATGGTTGCTTGAGAAAGAACCACGGTGATCTTAGAGATTGGGTATTCATTAAGGGAATAGCTGGTAATTGTTTTGAGTCAGATGTTTATATGTGAAAACCTTAGGATTTCCAACCCTCAACTGCTTTCTCTATCAGAAGTTCCTTAAGTTGTCTACTGTCTTGTTCTTGATTTATTTGCAATTAATTAGTTAATATCTACAACTCAAATTTGCGACCGTTCAGTTAATAGATCTTATAGTCATTGTGATACTTAGTTCCTAGTTCCCTGTGTTCGATACTCGTAGTTTTGTACTATTACTTGATTTCGACCCGTACACTTGCGGTAAGATTTAGGGGGGTGTAAACCCACCTAACAACGGGGGGGGGGGGGGGTACCAAACCTTGTAAAAATTTGTTTTTGTAAAAACTTTACTACAGTTTTTGCATCATTTGAAACACATGCCATTGCTTCTACCCATTTGGATACATAATCAACAGCAACAAGAATGTATTGGCAATTGTTTGATGGTGGAAATGGACCCATAAAATCGATTCCCCATACATCAAACAACTCAACCTCCAAGATCCCATTCAAAGGCATTTCATTTCTTTGAGAAATGGAACCACTTCTCTGGCATTCATTACACCTTTGTGCAAAGTTATGGGCATCTTTGAAGAGAGTGGGCCAATAAAAACCAGATTGAAGAACTTTAGCTGCTGTTCTTTGGCCTCCAAAATGTCCTCCATAAGCTGATTGGTGGCAATGCTGCAGAATTGCTACCACTTCTGTTTCTGGGATACACCTTCTCAGTATTTGATCTGCACCAAGTTTAAACAGAAAAGGGTCATCCCATATGTAAAATTTACAATCATGGAGAAATTTCTTCAGCATATGGTGAGTATAATCAAAAGGTTTGATGCCACAAGCTAAATAATTAGCTATGTCAGCAAACCATGGCAGCTGTGATTGCACCATAAGAATCTTTTCATCAGGGAAGGTTTCTATGATGTCTCCTCCTTCCCTACTTTCCACAAGCTTTTCTAATCTAGATAAATGATCAGCCACTTGGTTTTCCACGCCTTTTCTATCAACAATTTCCAAGTCAAACTCTTGCAATAACAAAACCCATCTTATTAGCCTTGGTTTTGCATCTTTCTTTGAAATGAGATATTTAATGGCAGCATGGTCAATGTGAACAATGACTTTGGCTCCCATTAAATATGATCTAAAATTTTCAAATGCAAAAACCACTGCTAATAATTCTTTTTCAGTTGTTGTATAATTAATTTGAGCTTCATTTAAGGTTTTGCTTGCATAGTAGATAGAATGAAAAATCTTTCCTTTCCTTTGACCCAAAACTGCACCAACAGCCCAATCACTAGCATCACACATGATTTCAAAAGGTTTGTCCCATTCAGGAGCAACAATCACTGGAGCAATCACCAAAGCTTTCTTTAAAGTGAGGAATGCAATTATGCAATCTTCATTAAAATCAATTTTTTGGTCTTGTTGTCATAATAGACATAAAGGTTTTGAAATCTTTGAAAAATCTTTTATGAAACGTCTATAAAAACCAGCATGACCAAGAAAGCTTCTGATTCCTTTAACAGTGGTTGATTCAGGTAGTTTTTCAATAACTTCAAGTTTAGCTTTGTCTACCTCAACTCCTCTTTTTGAAATTAAATGACCAAGGACAATCCCTTCTGTTACCATGAAATGACATTTTTCCCAGTTAAGAACCAAGTCAGTTTCTTCACACCTTTTAAGACTTTGTTTTAGATTTTCCAAACAGTGATCAAAAGATGAACCATAAACAGAAAAATCATCCATAAATATTTCAATGGATTTTTCAAGCATGTCAGAAAATATAGACATCATGCATCTTTGGAAAGTAGCAGGTGCATTGCAAAGTCCAAAAGGAATTCTCCTAAAGGCAAAAGTGCCAAAAGGACAAATGAAAGTAGTCTTCTCTTGGTCTTCCAGTGCTATGGCTATCTAATTGTAACCTGAGTATCCATCCAAGAAGCAGTAGAACTCTTTTCCAGCCAACCTGTCCAACATTTGATCAACAAAAGGTAAAGGAAAATGATCTTTTTTAGTAGCATTGTTTAGTCTACGGTAGTCCATGCAAATTCTCCATCCGGAGACTATTCTAGTTGGGATGAGTTCATTCTTGTCATTGGAAATGACAGTTATCCCTCCCTTCTTAGGCACACATTGGACTGGACTAACCCAAGAACTACTGGCTATTGGGAAAATAATTCCCGCATCTAACCATTTTAAAATTTCCTTTTTTACTACCTCTTTCATGACAGGGTTCAGCCTTCTTTGAGGTTCTATGGACTTGAAGTTCTTTTCTTCTAAGATGATCTTATGTTGACAAATGGAAGGACTAATCCACCTAAGGTCAGCAATGGTCGATCCTATGGCTTTGGTGTGTAACTTCAACATGTCCACTAACTTCTTTTCCTGATGCAAATCTAGGGTAGATGATATGATGACAGGCAATTTGTCTTCTTCTCCTAGAAAGGCATACTTCAGATGGGTTGGGAGTTTCTTCAACTCCAGGTCAGGTGGTGAGACTATGCAAGGCACGACTGGTTTTTGCTCACTATTTTCCAGCAACTCAAATGTTGCAGCAACCAGAGGGACAGTCTCTTCCTCTATGGAAATCTCATCATCATCATATTCCTCACTTTCTTCCTCATCCTCCTCTTCTATCCTACAGGTCTGTTTGAATTCTTCCTCATGACACAATGACTCAATGGTACCTAGGCTTGATCATTCTTCCATGTCATTAGGGTATTTTAAAGAATTGAAGACATTAAATGTGACTTTTTGGTCTTGGAGTCTCATGGTCAATTCTCCTTTCTGTACATCTATTAAAGTTCTACCCGTGGCTAAGAAAGGTCTTCCTAAAAGAATGGGAATATCCTTATCAGCCTCAAAGTCTAAAATGATAAAATCAGCCGGAAAGATGAATTTGTCAACTTGGACTAAAACATCTTCAATCTTACCCTTTGGATAGGCAATGGTCTTGTCTACTAAAATGAGTGTGACTGTGGTAGGTCGGGCCTCTCCTATGCCTAAGCTTTTGAAGATTTATAAGGGCATAAGATTGACACTAGCACCTAAATCACACAAAGCTTGTCCAACTTCTTTCCCACCTATGGAACAAGGAATAGTAAAACTCCCTGGATCTTTTTGCTTAGGGGGTATTTTGTTGGAAAACAGAGCACTGCAACCTTCAGTGAGGGCCACGGTTTCATACTCAGTCAGCTTCTTTTTCTTACTCAAAATGTCCTTAAGGAACTTTGCATAATTGGGCATCTGCTCAATTGCTTCAACAAGAGGTATATTGATGTGCAATTGTTTGAAAACATCCAAAAACTTTTTAAATTGCAATTCCTCCTTCTCATTCCTCATCCTTTGGGGATAAGGAATGTAAGGGGGAACTGGTTTGATAACAGCTTTGTTTGAAAGTTTTGAGCCAGATGGTTCCAATATGCTTTTGGTGTTAGTCACATTGGGTGGACTTGAAGTTGTGATCTTAGGGTCTTGGTCTTCTTGTTGACTTGGTGGTTTTGGAATAACCTGAATCTCTGGAGTAGGATTGGCTTTGGATAATTTTTCAAAATCTGTTTTGGTTAAAGGGCCAAATTCCTTTTCCACAGTTTCAGGTAATTCCTTCCCGCTCCTAAGAGTCACAGCTTTTACATATTCTTTTCCTGGGGCCTTAGGGACTTCAGTGTTACTAGGTAAAGTACATGTGGCCCTGTTGATCTGGTTAAATGCCAATTGACTGATTTGAGTTTCTAAGTTCCTCAAAAGTGTGATGTGTTGATTAAAAAGAGACTGATTTTGTTGTTGTTGAACTTGTGATTGTGCCATGTAATTCTTGATCATTGTCTCCAAAGAGGCATTGGGATCATCTTGTGAAGGTGCATGATTTTGGTTTTGAAAAGGTGGTTGAGTGTTTTGAAAACCTTGGTTACGGTTATTCTGATGATGATTGCTTTGAAAATTTCCCTTAAAATTGTTTTGGGAACTGCTTGCTTGATTTTGAAAATTTGAATTCCCTTGTGGTTTTTGTGCAGGTGGATTCAAACATGGACTAGTCCAAGAGAAGTTTGGGTGCTGCTTCCAACTGGCATTGCATGTGTTGGAGTGAGGAGTTGGTCTATTTTGAACATAGTTTACAGATTCAGAATTATGAGGACAGTGTTCATAGGAATGTTCCTCACCACAACATACACATTGCACAGAAAGGACATGTGCAGGAGTTTTGGTGGCAGCTGGTTGTGCTCCTTGACCGGAAGTGATGTTTTTAAGCATATTAGTCATGGAAGCAAGTTGAGCTGTCAATGAAGTGTATGCATCAATCTCATGCAACCCGGCAGTCTTCTTGTGAGTTGAAGTTTGAGCTCTTGGATCAGCCCATTGTCCATTGTTTGCTGAAATCTTTTCAAGAATTTCATACCCGGTATTGTAGGTGTTAAAGGTAAAGGCCCCTCCTGAGCATTTGTTTTGCATTGGAATCAAGTCCATTGTAAAACGTATCGAGTTGAATACAGTAGGGAATGCCATGGTGAGGGAATTTCCTTAATAATTCTTTAAACCTTTCCCATGCATCGGGAATTGCTTCATCGTCCATTTGTTTAAACATGCAAATTTCATTTCTGGACTTAGCATTCCGGGTAGGTGGAAAATATTTTCGCAAAAACTTTTCAGCCAAATCATTCCAGGATGATACAGAACCTGGTGTTAATGAATTGAACCATACTCTTGCCTTATCCCTTAGAGAAAATGGAAATAGCGTAAGCCTTAAGGCTTCCGGTGAAACTCCAGGGATCAGAAAAACATCGGTGATCTCCATAAAAGATTTTAAATGGGAATGAGGATCCTCCGATGGTAATCCGGCAAATTGACCATTGGCTTGCAATATATGAAACATGATGGGTTTTGGTTCAAAATGTAATGTATCTAATTGTGGCCTAACAATCCCAGAATTTAATTGCTCAAAGTTCGGGATTGCATAGTCCATAATTCTTCCATCTTTCGAGTTTGTAAGATCAATGATGTTAAGTGGTTCGACATTACCCATAGATCCATTATCATCTCCTTCCTCGTTGTTAGGATTGTGAAGTGGTGGATTTTGTTGAAAAGGTGGATTTTGTTGAAATGGATGAAACGGTGGATTACCAAAAAGTGGTGGATTTTGATGATTATTTACAAAGATTGGCGGAGGCCGAATTGGATTTTCTAAAGGTGGTCTCACGGGATTTTCCAAAGGCGACCGAACGGAATTTTCTAAAGGTGGTGGATTTGGTGGTCTATTTTCAAAACCGGGTGGGGGTCCGTCCATATTGAGAGAGTTTGATGTTCTTTGAATTCTTCTTCTTTGATGAAAAGTTCTCTCAATATCCGGATCTAACTCGAAAAGTTCCCCACGTGATATTCTTGGCATACACCACTCTCAGAAAATCTGCAAAATTCCCAACGGTGCTAGAAAAATCAAATCTTTGAAAATACTTTTATAGTCTTTTAGCTTACCAAACCCCGGCAACGACGCCAAAAACTTGATGAGTGCGTGGAATACACCTACAGACGTGTGCTAATAGAACCAATAAGCAAGTATACTTATATAGAACTATGTCGTCTCTCAAGTAATAAAGTGGTAAAATACCGAATATCGTCCCACAGAGATTGGAGTTAAAATTGCCATTAAAGTATGATGAAAGAAATGATTTCAGAGGATGATTTGGAAGTAAATATCTTTGATTGGTTGGTTGATGATTATCACAGATTCTAATTAACAGTAATTAAAGAGAAGCAAGGGTGTAAGACTCATGATGATACGTTAAACCAAATTCCAGCAGACTAATGCTACAACAGTGCTACAGCATGATGCTGCAGTGATGCTGCAGCATAACAGTGACAAAAACTAGTTTTATTATCTACTTTGAGACACGTTCCTCTCGGACTCTCACCATCCCATGATTCCAGTAGCAGTCAGCAATCTCATCTCTGAGCAGAACCAAAGGTAAAGGAATGATGGAATGGAGTTCTCAAAGTATACGACGAAACAAAATCTCTTTGTTAAAAGTTACTCTATCGATATAACCCCGTACCTCCCAAGTTGGTGTAATCCTAAGTAGCTTATCTCTAAGTCTACTCCATTTTAACCCTTTGAAAAAGTGACAACTTATCAAGAATGAATCATTTTAGAAAACAAAAGTAACGACTCTCGTTGCAAGTAACTCTCTCGATATTACCCCTTATGTCATCCAAATTGACGTGCTATTCAATGGCCTATCTCTAGGTCCATGACACTTTAACACTATCAAAGTGATCAATTTGTCAAAGGATTGTATTATCTTGATAGAACTTGGGTTGGAATAATAAAACATCATTTTTGCCACAAAACGCCTACTTTCCTTTGGTTAACATATCACCCTTTGCCTCACACCCAAGCTTTTATGCTTAGCTACTCATGACGATAAATAAAAGAAAGCAAATGTAAAAGACTTGGAAAGTAAACATGATGCTTGGAAAGTAAATGACTTGGAAATGTAAATGGCTATAACTACAATGACAAGAAAATAAATTGCAAGTAAGTAAATGACAAGAATGTAAAGCGTAAAGTAAGTGTTGTAATATAAAGTACTGAAATAAAGTGCTAGAAATTAAAAACGTAAAGTAAATGACAATATTAAAGATGAAAAACGGATTTAAAGAAAGCGATTTTAAAACTGTCAGATTTATGTTGCGGAGGTGTTGCAAGCATTCATCTGGGTAGAAGGAGATTTAAAGAAGGAATGAAGAACATTCAAAGCAAGAATATTTCTGAAGATGATTGGAATTTAAAGAGGGAATTGGTATTGATTAAGAATCAGCCCAAGTGGTGTACAATTAAATGAGCCTAAGCCCTCTATTTATAGTACAAATAGAGGGACCAAAAGTGTAACAAGCAACTAATCCCATTAGGTTACAATAACTAAGTTAAGCATAAGTAACTAGAAAGTACACAAAAGACTTAAGTTACAACTAGAGTGTTTAATCAGCTGATACAAATGGAAAGACCATTGGACAAAAGAAAAGCCATTTCCACTCCATAATAATCATCCGCCAATTCCCCCTCTCAAAACGTCAGATTCATGCTTCAGCCATGCTGCAGCATTGCCTGTGATCAAAAAGGATTTGCAAATTGAACGAAACATTAGCCATTCATCCTAAATAGCACAAGTAAACCACAAACCTTAGCTCCAACCTAATAAAAGAGAAAAGAAGTGAAAAGATGACTCAAGTTGGGATTTTAAAGTGCAAAATTCTATAAAAAGACTAAAAAGGAAGTGCGTAAATACTCAAAATTGAGCACTTATCAGTGGTGTTAGCCATTTTGGAAAATAGCAAGATCTTGTTTATTGGATTAAACAATCCGCTCTGATACCACTTGTTGGTCCCAGAGGGGTTATACAAGTTTGTAGAAGGGGGGGGGGGGTTGAATACAAACACACGATTTTTACTTTTCTAAATTGTTTATTGATATGTATCAAACAATTTACAACTTGTTGCGGAACAAGATTAAGGAATAAACCTAATCTAAACAAGTTAAGAGAATCACTAAGATTTCTTGCATTAGAAATAAGTTAGAAGAAAGATAAGAATATTAAAGAGAAATATTCTAACACACAGAATAGTAAGATAAGGAAATGGCCGAGCACTTCATTTCTGAAGTAGGGTTTCCTTTATATACTACATGCATTTAATGCACATCAGTATCACTTTACACGTGGCAACAGCTGATTGGTTGCATGGTTTGACCTTGCTAGACAACCTAGTAGCCGCATGATGAACAATGTAGAATCAGAGTTGGTTGTACAATTCTGGACAAAAGGGATGTCCATTTTGACATTATCGTATAGAGGCGTGCAAGGGGGTAAGACAAAAGTAACTTGTAGAGGAAGACTTCATGATCAGCGTTCGTTGAATAGTTCTTTATCAGAGAGTGATAAAGTTCAGCGTTCGCTGAAGTCTTCTACTTGAAATTTCACGTTGAGTGGACAGGCCTTGGCTTCGCTGATATCCGCATCAGTTCATTAGTAGACTTTATTGCTGGTTCTTTGGCTTGATCTTCGACTTCAGCGTAGAACATAGTTGACGTGAAACTTGTCTTCAGGGATCATAAGTAAACAACATATTTTATCAGTGATCATCAGTGAGTGAACAAACTCAGGGCTCACTGATGAACATTATCGCTGAATGTATAGATGAAATAACGAGAGTTCCTATCAGCGGTACTGTAACAGTCTTAGTACTTATCAGCGATAGTGAAACTCTAATACATATTGTCTACTTACAATTTTCACTAAGTGTTTCTCAGAGAGTCATTATCAAATCACTGAGGGTTTGGATCAACAAAAATAACCTCCAACGTCGCTTTGTTGCTCCTTCACGTTACAGATCAAAGGTTTTAATATATTGCATTTGGTGGTGAGGTTTTTCATAATATTGTATTTTATTTGAATGATTTTTCATATTATTTTATTTTTTTGAAAGATTTTTCACAATGGATAGAGATACTGTTTGATTTTTATTATCCTAATGTTATTCAAGATGTCTGATATTTAGGATAGTTACAATCTCGTTCCTGATATTTAGGGTGTTTCCAATTTTAAGTTTTGGTATTTAGGACAAAAATACCCCTCTGCACTTATGCACAAACATGAACCTTTTATTTTTTAATTTTGAATAATATTAAAATCCATTAATTAATTATAACCGTTGATCTAATTAATCTATGGTTGTGATTGGTTAAGTGGTTAACAAAAGAAGAGCAATATATATATATATATATATATATTAAATTGATTTTTTTCGAGTTTTCCAATTCACATATGAAATATTATTTTTAGGTTCTCAATGTTGTTGTCTTTAGTATTTCAACCGTCTCCTTGGCTATTACTAAATATTCCAACTTTTTGTTTGAGGAAACAAGAAACGTAATATCACATTTTTTAAAATACACAAGAATTATATTAAGTTTCACGACAATATCGATCGTAACTGTAGATTAATGTTTTTTGGTTTTAGTGAGAGTTTTAATAGAATCTACAATTGGTTAATCACATTAATTCCTTTACTTTGAATGACGATCATCATTCGTATCTTTTATGGGTAAAATAGCCGATTGATATATACGTAAATAAGTATATTGCAACTATTAACATCAACATAAAGAATTCGACAATTATTTTATGTTATCTAATTTAACACACGTCCATGTACAGTTACCATCACGCTTCCTCTTCAAAACTGTAATATGGAAACATACCATTGATGTGTCGATAAGCAATCACATGGTTTACCAACAGTTTCCGGATATAGAGATGTACAAAGGAGCGATTAACTCCTTTTGTAGCGTTAAAAAAGATCGCTATAGACGAAAGCTTGTTTTGATCCTAAAATTTGAGCAAGGTTAAAAAGACCGCGATAAAACCCAAAAAAGTCATTGGTTAACCGATAACCGGTTTGGTTAAGGCCGGAAAAAGCCCGTTCAAAGGCCAAACAAAGTTAGTGAAGAGTCACGAACTTGCTTTTAACCAATTATTTATTATGACTAATAACTTAAAAAAAAATATCAAAACAGTAATTTGTGGTCATAAATAGTGAAATTAATACAAGAACATTTTATAAAATATTTTAAAGATATGTCTCCGCTTTTTGTGTGACTCAACTTTAAACCCAACATGTAACTCAAATGCAATTGATGGTTTATTAGAAGAAATATGTGATGCTTTAGATCTAAACACGATTCAATTAATTGCTTATAAAATGTTAAAATTGATGAAAATTATTCAATACGATAAAGATACAAAAAATATTCCACAAACAAAAAAACCGAAGACGTCAAAAAAATTAATTAGTTAATAATGTTATAGTTCAACTAATTTATTTTTAACTTACGATTAATTAGTTTACGATAAATTTGAGGTATATTTAAAATAGTTGTCCATTTCATTATTTTATATATGTATTTGTTTTTTTTTTCTTTTAAAAACCCAAAATGATATGTTAGGACACGTTAAGGACCAATTAAGACCCATTAGGACCGCCGATAATTTAGTCCTAACTTTTTTTTTCTAAGGACCAGTTAAAACACAACTCGATCTTTTTTGAGCTAAAAGGACCGGTTAAGACCAAGTCTTGATGCATCTCTAACCTGATAAACACTTACCAGATAAGAATTACCGTATCCACTTACGTTACCAGATAAGCGTTCTAACTTGATATTTACTAGGTAAAAGTCACCATCCTTATTTACTGAGTAAGATTCTCCGTCATTGTCAAATTTTTTACATCAGATAATTTTATCACTCCTTACCATGTTCATTTGGTAAGTGATCCGATAAGGCCATCTGTATTGGAACCCTCAAGCCCTCAAGCCACCTCAGCGCCACATCAGTTTTTCTCCTTATCCTCTCCTTACCCTAAAGTGGCGTAGCGGAACCCTCAAACCTTCTTGCCACCTCATATTTTTTAATTCTTTTATTTATACATTTAATTATTTAACAAAATAAAAATATTTATATATTTTTTAATAAATAAAAATAAGATAAATAATAAAAATAAAAATTCATATCATTCATTAAAAATAAAAATTACAAAATAAATTTAAAAATTACAAAATAAATAATCTACTTGTCGTCATTGTTGGGAACTTGGATACGCCAAATATGTTCGACCAAATCCGACCGAAGGTTATTATGCGTGTCCCGGTTTTTGACTTCTCGAACATTTGCCGCGCGTTGTTCCTCACTGATTTGGGTTTCGATATCATCCGTGAAAAGGTCGTTTTCATCGCCACCACAAATAGCATGGTCTTCGTCTTCGAGTATCATATTGTGTAATATGACACAAGCGTACATAATGTTTCCCAATCTTGTCGGTTCCCATCCGCGTGCCGGGTTATGAATTATATGCCAACGTTGTTTAAGCACGCCAAAATCTCGTTTAACATCTTTACGTGCCGCTTCTTGCGTGGACTTAAACTTTTGTCGTTTAGGGTTATGTGGGCACGTAAATGATTTTACGAAAGTAGCCCGTTCCGGATATATCCCATCCGCTAGATAATATTTGTGCTCGTAGGTGGCTCCATTCACCTCAAAAGGGCAGTCGGGTGCTTTTCCATCATATACATCGTTGAAGATGGGCGACTGATTGAGAACATTGATGTCGTTGTTGGAACCGGCAACACCAAAGTATGCGTGCCAGATCCATAGATCTTGAGAGGCCACTGCTTCTAGCATGATTGTCGGGTGCTCATGATCACCTCTCATGAATTGACCTCGCCATGCTACCGGACAATTTGCCCACGCCCAATGAGTACAGTCTATGCTTCCGAGCATGCCGGGAAATCCGTGTTTAGCTTCATGCGCGGCGTACAACTTCTGAATATCAATAAAAGTAGGCTTGCGTAAATATTTTTGACCATACAGTTCAATAATACCTGTGCAGAATTTGTGCAGACAATCTCGTGACGTTTTCTCTCCCATACGGATGTACTCGTCAAGTGCGTCAGCAGCTACTCCATACGCCAATTGCCGAATAGCGGAAGTACAATTTTGTATCGGAGAAAACCTTTTTTGTACCATGCGTCCAACCGAAGTGTAAAATATTAATATTGTCCTTGTAAATCTTCAATTATTCGTTCGAATAGCTGCCTCCTCATCCTGAACCGCCGCCTAAACATATCCGGTGTATAAACCGGGTTGTTGCCAAAGTAGTCCCGCATAAGCCGCTCGTTTGCAGCTACTCGACCTCTTTCTATGTTCGTGGCCCTCTTTCTTCTTGACGATGAGGCGGTGCTACCATAAATTAATTGTGCAGTCTCTCGAACCAAGTCTACAAAAATTTCCCTTTGTAGATGCAACAACTCGTCGGTGTCTACGGATGATGATGATGCGGTCGCTGAACCGGGTTGTGACGAATCCATATTGTTTAAAATATAGAGAATGGAAGAGAATGAGAGAATGAGAGAGTTGTTTTGTGTGAAAAATAAAATGGGTTATAGGATTATATATATAGTGTGATTAAATTGAAAAAAAAATTAAAAAAATAAAATAAAAATAAGATAAAGCCGTTGATTTTCAAATTTTTTAAAAAACAAAATTAAAAAAAAAAACAAACCAGCGGGATGAATCGGGTTGGGGAACCCGGGGCTGGAACCCGCCTCCAAGCCCCCCGCCCCCGTACCGGAGCCCTCCCAAGCCCGCTCCCTAGAAGGTCTAATTAAGTAATTACCCAGTTAGTGTCTGACAAAAGAGCACTGAGGGCCCACTAAACCAATGCAATTCATCAATAGTGATTTTGAGTAATTTATGAGCGGATACAAATATTCGTTTTTTAAGGTAATAAAGATAATAGTTTCATATGATGGCAGCGATATGTAATTCATACAACGTATTGAATGAATGTATGTAATAAAAATAGATATAGTTTTTAGTTTATACAATTATTAAACTTTTTAATTAACTAAATGATATTTTTATCATAAAATTTCTTAATCTCATAATTAATTAAGGGTAAAATAAAAAACAGGCACTTGTCTTTTAAAAGTGGCCACGGAGTATTATTTTTATGAGTAATTTTTTTATAGGAAGACTAAAGCAAAAATTTGGACGTAATATTAACATTTTTTCGGTTATATTAAAAGAAATTATATAAATATCATATACTTCAAAAAAAAATTATATTAGGTAATATAATAAAAAATTACATAAATAATGTGACATGCATATTTAGTATATTTTGTATTTCACTTTGTTAATAAGCATTATAAGGACAATTACATCACCAATCCGTTGTAGTCTAGTTGGTTAGGATACTCGGCTCTCACCCGAGAGACCCGGGTTCAAGTCCCGGCAACGGAATATTTTTGGATTTTTATTCTTTTCGTTGAATCTTTTAACATCTTAACCGATAACTGAACTGAATGTTAAACCAAATCAAGGTTAACCATGAGTTGACCTAACCATTTTCTGAATTCATCCAGAGTCAACTCGAACCAGGATTTTGAATGTATGCCGAAAATCAAATCCAAATTCTTTTAAGAAATTTAATGACCATTTTCAAATCCAATGCATTTTTCTGTCAGGTTTTCTTCCGAATCCATGGATACTATCTCTAAGAATGTTTTACCGGAATAAACCAAACAAACACGGTATGTCCCACCCGGAGGTATAGGGTCAGTGTGATAAGATGTACACAGATCTCCAAAAGGTAGAGTAGCTGATCCCCATGAGGATCTCTCCAGCTTGTGAAAAGTGTAAACGATGAGAATTATAAGAAACTGATAACAAATGTAAGCAAATTGTTGAACCACCTTCTCAAGGAACTTGCATTCGTAAATGATTACATAACTCTTACACAAAAAACATCCTTTAGCAGCAAAAACAATGGTACAAGTGGTCTGATGATAGACTTGTAAAAGGAAAAAGAAGTTGCTTTTATTAGTGATTTGGTGCATCCGAGTGAGCATCACACGATCAAATTCGAGCAGAAGAATTACAGTAACTGCCATGAAGTTAAATTTGCGGCTACACCACTAATCAGACAGTGTAATGTGGGTTCACATCGATATCTAATCCTCTTAGCTTCGCGAAAGACTCTACTTTCCCCTTTAGAGTATGAATTTCCCTTAATCTGACGGCCAACAATGAAGAATGTTAGAGATTATGAAGAAACTGTTTACAGTTTAGGGTTTAAGGAACTAAGGACAGTTTATTCGATATGAATTATGTCAAAAGAAAAACATTAACCTTGCAATCTCTGCACGACGCTTTGCTTCTTCCGCCATCATGTTTATGTCTCTGAATGTGTAGTTTTCCGCAAAAATCTTGGTTTCAGATGTAAGGCCATGAAGTGTTCGTTGTTCGGTTGCCCATGCCGCCTCACGTGCTTCCCTACCAAAGTCCTTTTGCGTGGTGAAGGCCGTCTGACAATGTAGAAATAGATGAGTACTTTAAATTAAAAAAAAAAAAAGGTAGTCACCACCCTCTAGAGCGCCCCCACCACCAATCCCACAATTATCATTATCATGGGGGACTGGTGGAGAGGCGGTACACCCAGGTGCTCACACATATGGACAGGGCCGTTCCTGACATATTGTAGGCCCTGGGCGAGATGTAAAAATAGGCCCTCGATAAGTAGAATTTCTTTTTCAATACGTTGTGTTTTATCATTAGAAATAACATTGAGTTCAAAAAATATTATTAATTCATATATAACTGTATTTCCGAGAATTCCTAGACGTAAAATCAATCAATAATTATTTCTAAGTTAATATTATCTATCATATCATTTATGATATACCTTTAATATATAGACCGACATCATTTTATGTCACAATATTGACTATTCAGAGTAACACTATATGCAAATTAATATAAATCACTTGGGTAATTCCATATCACCTCGTATTAATGTTTTCACCATTTTAAACTTTTAGGGTTAATACATACTTTTACGAACCATCAATCTTAGAATCAAAAGTCCATGTTGGTTATAACTTGAGATCTTATTCTTGTTGTAGATATAGGAGAATACTTAAATTATGCCTTCAATATTAGGTAATAAGGAAGTCCATCATGTATGGAAAAACAAAGTTAGTTTTGAAATCCTAAATATAGATATATGGTGGATAGTCCCATATGGTTGGGTTTTTTTTTTAAGGAAATGAGTTTTCTTAGTTAATAACAAAAAATCTAATATAAATTCTTTTTGGGTCCTATTAAAACTAAAAAAAAATTCTGTCTTTTTTATTGACTAATTTTTTTGAACTACTGTTATGTACTAAAAAAATTGG
The DNA here is from genome assembly GCA_033807775.1 of Saussurea involucrata. Classification (NCBI taxonomy): domain Eukaryota; kingdom Viridiplantae; phylum Streptophyta; class Magnoliopsida; order Asterales; family Asteraceae; genus Saussurea; species Saussurea involucrata. The sequence goes on along the minus strand of CM066321.1, from coordinate 67,586,671 downwards.
GCCCCTATTTCTTGTGGGTCTTTAATACAATGTTAAATTCCTTTTGGGTCCTACTAGATAGTAAAAAAAATTGTTTCTTTTATAGATTATTTTTTTAACTAGTACTATATATTATATAGTATATAGCAAAATAATTTAAGTCCCTACTTTTTGTGAGCCGTTAATATAATGTTAAATTATTTTTGGGTGTTATTAGATACTAAAAAAATTGTGCTGTTTTATAGATTTATTGACTAATTTTTTTGAACTATTATTATATACTATATAGTATATATATACTAAAAATGTTTGGGCCCCTACTTTTTGTGGACCCTGGGCGTGCGCCCGGCCCGCCCTCCTCCTGGCACGGCCCTGCATATGGATTACACTCATACCTCTACTGCTAGAACAGATCAACGATGATCAGATGAGTACATTACAGTAGTAAAAAGATATTAAAATTGGATTGATTCAGCAAGATTTAGTAATTGTACATTTGTAGTTTTGTACTATGAAATGTTTTCATTTTAGGGTTTGGGGTTTAGGGTTTAGGATATAAATTTTCTGTGTCTTACCTTACGGTTGATAACATGGCCCCACGCTCTCCCGCTAAGTGCATATCTGACCGCGAATTTGATAGGGTCAAGCAGCAAGTAACTTAAGATGTTATACAACCATACAATGCCGGTCCAACCCCAACCAATCTCGCCAATCTTAGCGAAATTCCATGTCAACTTTGCAGACATGATGGTGGCGAACTGAAAACGAATTTGCAACCATATTTTCAAAAAGTAAGCAAAAGAACTATATCGAGTTCTTGAAATAAATTAATAGGGTGCTTACCAGTTGAGCTAGAATGAATGCGGCAACCAACAGAAGACCTGGGCGTTCCATGAAAGACCAACCCCTTGAGCGGGTGACAAATATTAAGGCCTGGCTGATCGTGCTCACCTGAAGGTATACAGCTGATGCTAGCTTTGCGTTCAATACGGCTTTTGTGAAATGGGTTTCATGAATATTGAAGTCATCCACATGAAAGGTATTCTGAGGAGAAATAGAGTAAAAGAGAGTTACAAATTGAGCTTACCTCAAGATTTATACTCCCTGCCCCAATTGTAAATAAGTGTCCATATTTCTATTTTAGTTTGTTCCATAATAATAAGTTTCTACTTTCAGAAGTGAAGTTTCCAATTCTACCCCTTAATAATTATAAAATGAAGAAATTCATTACTCCCACGATAAAACAGTCATTTAGTTATAATTAAAAGTGTAAAAAATTATGCATTTCTAGAACTGTGTGGACATTCATTTTGGGACGGTCCCAAAATAAGTGTTCATATTTCTAATTTAGCTTGTACCATAACAAATTTCCACTTTCAGAAGTGAAATTTCCAATTCTACCCTTAAGTATTCGATGGAGAAATTCATTACTCCCACTATCATCAAAGGTAAAACTGTCAAGTAGTTAATTAAAAAGTGTAAAAATTATGCATTTCTAAAACTTCGTGCCTTTTTCATTTCGGGACAGAGGGAATACTATTGGAACATGGAAAATTACCGCAAAAAAGCTGGTTCGACTTGCCAAATGGAAGAATATGACGGTCATTAGAGCAAGGTAAGTTCCTATAACGACTCCAGTTGCGAAAATTTCACTGAGCTTCCAGCTATCTGGGCTGGGAGATGGCTTGACTCTATCTTTAGAAATAGTCATGATAGTACCTGCACAAATCTTGGGTTAAAAATTGATCTCGAAGATGAATAACAGATTTGAAAATAATTGCATTTTAACCAATCATACCATCATTCAAAATAGCTATGACAAGAACAAGAAGCGGGGGGAAATTGAATCTGTAAAAGGCAGTCAGCAACATAAACCCCAACTGCAACAAACCAGATTACCAATTAAAATGATAACTAACATGATAAATATAATTTGTTAAAATTGAGTTAACAAGTACCGATTAGACTTACCACAATACGTATAGTGATTGAAACAGCGTATATCTGGAGAAAAGAAGGGAAAGTTTGTCAAATGAATCCAAGAAAGCGATAGTGAATAACCAATAGAATGGACTACTTACAGTGTAGTTTTTCATCCTCTGGAAGATGGCGCGGCTAGTTAACACTGCACTAATGATGACACTGAGGCCGGGTTCGGTCAGAACTATGTCAGAAGCGCTTCGAGCTGCATCAGTGGCATCGTCCACAGCAATTCCAATGTCGGCGATCTTTAATGCAGGTGCATCATTCACACCATCACCAGTCATTCCACAAATATGCTTTTTACTTTGCAGAATCTTCACAATCTCATACTTGTGTTCTATGGAGTAATCATGGAGTTAGAATTGAAATATTGGTACATTTCATACTTCTATAGCTGGCTAGCTGATTTTGTTATTTTTCATAAATTCTAGCTAAACATGGTTAATTTTAGTTACCTGGGAAAACACCAGCAAAACCATCTGCTTTCTCAATGAGTTCATCAACCGGTAGAGCGGCAACTAGCTGATCCTTATGACCACCAAGCAACGATGATGAAGGGTACATATTAACTCCCATTCCTAGCCGTCTCCCCGTCTCCTTAGCAATCGCCAATTGGTCACCTAAAATTTTATAACTCATCGATAAATACATAATATGAGAATATGTGGAACCTAGACGGGGACAAATTGTCTCGGAGAGGGGGCCAGTGTCAAGTCCCTAGAGTGGCAGATATGGCTCTGATACCATGCGAAAGTATGTGGGCCCCATTAGATTACTCTCCAAAAGAACCCTTTAGGTGAGAAGAAATGGTCCAAGTCTAGCTGATGTGGGATATAAACGTACCTGTGATCATTTTAACACTCACTCCAAGGTCTAAAGCTCTTCTGATTGTTTCAGCACTGTCATGACGAGGTGGGTCGAAAAGAGGAAGAAGACCTACAAATTCCCAGGGACCACCAGGACTATCTTTGCTATTTGCAGGTACTTCCTGTATGGAGAAGAAAACCATTCAACCAACAAGTCATTATCAAATAAAGAAAATAAAAATAAAAAACTTATGTTTCTAAAAGCGGTTAATTGTTACCTGGCGAGCTACTCCAAGGGATCGAAGTCCACGTTCAGCAAATTTATCAATAATTGAGTGTACCCTATTTTCAATCTCAGATTTATTCTTTGCCAGATTTAAAATCTAATAGTTCACAAGAAAAGACAAAAGAGTTAGAATTTGGGTTTCTATGAATTTCAGGATTAGAGAAGTCCATGCTAACCTGCTCTGGTGCACCTTTGCTCACTCTATGCATCTTTCCGGCACCATCAATGTATGTCAGAGCTGTCCTCTTATCAGTCGGATTAAATGGAAGGAAATGCACTTCTGTAATTCCGTATCGTGCCTTAAAAACCCAACAAAATGTTTTTTACAATAATCAGGAGTTGCAACTTGTAACTAGTATTGAAAAGTTGTATAATTCATAAAAATGGTCTTTTAATTATTTTCACCGTAATCAAATAAAAAGAGATAATAATACCTCCTTAGGATCAGCCAGCATTGAGACTATAGCAGTATCGATGGCATCCTGGTTTTCCAATCTTGATGCTCTAGCAGCCATTAAAACAACTGTGTCTTTATCAACACCGCTGGCAAATACCTGCATGAATTCATCATGAATATATATATATAGCATAATACTTGTTTTTTTTGTACATTTCAGTTTTGTTAACTCAAGGCAAAACCATACCTCGATCAAATTTTTGTCCACGGAAAGTTTGTTGAGAGTTAAGGTGCCAGTTTTATCACTACACAACACATCCATTCCCGCCATTTCTTCAATGGCTGTCATTCTCTTTGTTATGGCACCCTGCATCAGATATCATGATGTGTTATTACTACTAATCCTAGCTATGAAGAATGATAATTAATATAAGATTAGTAGTCACAAACCTGTTGAGATAAGCGATGGGAACCAATTGCCATTGTGACAGATAGAACTGTCGGCATTGCAATTGGGATACCACCAATAAGTATCACGAGAAGGTTATCAATGCCTTCACGATAGTCCCTATGTTGAATAGCATATATCACGATCAACTCAATAAACATGCCTATCGCGATTGAGCAAATGCAGAAGTTCCCAATTGCAGTCAAAACCTGTGTCCATTATAATCATTAAAATAAAAACCAATAATAGCGGAAAATCATTATATCGCATTTATGTACAAACCTGCTGAAAGTGGCCAACATGTGTAGTATTGTCCACAAGATGAGCTGCCTTCCCGAAAAAGGTATGGACTCCCGTAGCAATAACAACTGCCTCAATTTCTCCTTGTTTACATGTCGAGCCTGAGTATACCCCATCACCTGGATTCTTGGATACTGGGAGAGATTCACCTGTAAGAGCCGACTGAAAAAGTAGACAAGTGATTTATGCTCCAAAAGCATTTAAAAAGCAATTATTTCTGTTATTTATACAAAATAGCTGCTCTGGTTTAATAATATTGTAATCAACATTGTAATGTTATTAACCATCAAGAAGTTACACCAAGTGTTTGTAATTCTGTACACAATCTGTGTGTTAAAAATGCAAATCTTCTTATTTGGAACATTTATAAAAAAATATAACTTACTTGATCAATCTTTAAAGGATCTCCTTGAAGCAGACGTGCATCGGCAGGAATAATATCTCCTAGCTTAATACTGATGATGTCTCCAGGTACCAGCACACACGCATCCTCTTCGCTCCATTTCCCGTCACGTAAAATCTAGTAAGGTCAATTTACATTTGGTCAAAATAACATTACCCGATTGCCAATTAGCTAAAAGACATAGAAGTAAATGTTATATAGATAGAACCGATCATTTTCATTTGGTTTTCTTTTTGTTCACGTTATAGAATGCATACCTTAGCCTTTGGAGCCAAACGAGCCATGAGGGCTGAAGCTGCATTTCCGGCATTATTCTCCTCCACGAAACTTATGGTTGAGTTAATAAGCAGAAGTACCAATATGCCACCAAAATCGTGGTAATCAGCAGGCTGGCCCTGGAAGCAAGAGATTCGGAGTGCAAGAATCAGAATATATATATATAGGGGAGGTATCCGTTGCAAACCAGTCAGTTTGTGCAAACTATACAAACCAATCTTAGCCGTTGATCAAGTCTAATAAATATATGATTTTATTATGTTTCCTAATTTAAAGTCATGATCATAATGAATGAATCGTATCATCTTCCATATATATCTCAGTCTTAATTAATGAATCATAGTGATTATCCATAAATACATCTATTGTTTCCTAATATAGTGGTTTGTATAGTTTGCACAAACTGACTGGTTTGCAACGGATACCTCCCCTATATATATATATATATACATATATATAGGGGCTTTGTATGCTAGCACAAGTTCGTCAAACATGCATATATTTTAAATAAGATGCACAAATCGACTAACCCCTCCTCTTGCCATAGCGATAGCCATTATTGCTGCTGCTTCCATCACCCAAGAAAGAGGATTCCACATAAAGCCCAAAAACTTGAGTATTTTATTTTCCTGCGAATTGCACGAATTTCATCGTCAAATTGTTGAAAAACAAAAGATTACAAATATGGATATGTAATAGGATGAAAACAAGAATATGGTGAACCAAGTACGACTATACCTTTTTCTCTTCCAACTTATTGTAGCCAAACATATTCAAACGCTTTTGAACCTCATCAGAACTAAGTCCTTCTTTTGTGCATTTTAACTTTTCGAAAACTTCTTCCACCGGTATGTTTTCCTGCCAAAAAGTAACTTATTTGTCAGACAAACTAGGATATACCAAACAATGATCCAATCTAGCTGAAAGATGGCCAAACATTATGTAAAACCAAATTACATTTTAGTTCTATAGAATTATGTGTGTGTGTGTGTGTTTCTTCCATATATATAAAATATAGAAATCTATATAAAAGATAAACAAGTTCTTGAATACTGTGAATGCTTACTAGTTATTTTGTTACTGTTCCCTTAAAAATTTCCAAGATTGTTTCTATAATACGTCAATATCACTCATTCTAAATATATCTTTGTTTATTTTTTTTTTCTTGATTTACAAATAAACATTATCTAAAACCCCATTTATCTGATATAATATCTGGCATCAGAACTTGTCAGTTGGTACAATGAGGTTTCAATATGAATAAGAAACTATACCAAGTCAACAGCTTCTTTGTTGATTGCCTCGAGAGCAACTGCCTTGTCCTCTTCCATGGTAGCCCTTTTTATGCTTCAATCACGATCCTTAATTGTGTAAAGAGTCTCTATATCAGAAATAAGATACAAAATTACTCTATGCCATTTATTGGGTGTTACCCAAAATCTTTGTCTGGCACAGCTATTTCATTGTGTTTAAGCCACATATTTATTGACTGTTTATAGTACTTAATAGGATATGGGGCGATGTCTTAACAAAGCCAAAAAATCTGTAAAAGAGAGGGAAGAGAGTAATAGTTCATAATTTACATTTTTGGGGGATATACATTTTTTAGTTTATGACATCGGACCAAAGATACACCATAGGACCAAAAAGCACTGGACTCGGATCTTTCTAGCAAGGTTTATTGTCAGGAAAATGAGGGATACAAGACACATATATTACAACCTATAGATGGAAAAATAAGGGGCAAATTGGATCTTTTTCACCACTTCACACATATATGGCCCAAAAGATAATAAATAACTAGGACCCTTATAAGTAGATGAAGATTATTTGTATTTCATATCAAACACAATCTTAAAGATTGAAGCATTCAATGAATCTGAAACGTTTTTGACTGAGACAAAACATCAAACACGTGGTGTTCACCTGTTATTGAAGCTTAAGAGCAAGTTATGACAACAACAAAAAAGAAGAAGAAAACAAAGCCTCCAATATTCCCCTCGAGCAAAGAGAAAAGGGACCCAGCTGGAGATAAACGAGTAACTTAGTGGAAGGATTACAATCTGAGAATTTCGAAAGATATATAGGAGGCCGGAGAAGACATGTAGAGACATTGTATCGATCACAACAATTGGAGAACACGATGAGACAGAAGAGAGAGGGAATCCAAAGAGGAGAAATTGAGGAAATTGGGATTTGTTTTTAAATAAATTTTGGATTTTGAAAGGAGTTCTTGAAGGATCCGCCACCAGATCCAACTAAAGAACACACGGATGGCTTTCCTTTGTTCTCCAACTGAAATCTGCAGGATTCTTTTTGGCGCCACTTTTTAACGGCTTTCAAAAGAGAATCTTCACTAGCCTTTGTACGACCATCAATCATAGTTTTATGATTTTTGATTCATAAGATTTTTTTATATTATTTTTTTATCCAAAGTATTTACAAGATATAAATAATTGTACCATATATTATATTTTTGATTACTTATACACAACAGATCTAAGTGTTTTTTTAACTGTGTATCCGAGCCAATTTACGTACGCCTTGGAGAATCGATCCAAGTGTTAACAGACTCTTGAACAGTTAGGAAAATCCTCAGTGACCTACTGACCTTGAAGAATATATTCAAGTGTTAACGGGCTCTTTTATAAGAAATGTTGAAAAATATGGCCAACTTAAAATGATCATAACTTTTGATCCACTCGAAGTTACAAGGTACTCTTTTATGAAAACAAACACAAGATATGTACAGAAAGCTTTCGACAGATCTGATGCAATGTTCAAAAAGGCTCGCCGCAACAGCCGTCATGGCGCGCCGTGGCTCAAGGCTTGTGTCTCACGCCGCTTTATACCTGTGGCACGCCATGGCCTAATGTGCGGTCTTTTGTGGCGCGATATTTGATTTTTCTTTACGTTTATAACGCATTATGTCCTAGTTTTTAGTATATAACCTAATTTAACATGTTTATTGTCATTGGTTCGTCGAATAATAGTACAAAACATATGTTTTTATATAATATTACATATGATATAGAGATTTGCCGCTATAAGTCACTCCTTGATAACGTCATGGCCTCGTCGTGGCTCTAAGGCTTAAGGCTTTGGTTCGCCGCCACGCCTCACGCTATTTAGAACATTGATTCTGACGTAATAACAATCACTCAATCAACGTAAGGTTTTTTATCCCAAAATCGACGTTGAATATTTATTTGTGATTCTCGGTTTTTAATGATTTCAAATATCATAATGATCGCGTGAAATAAACAATTAGGTTTATTTGCACTTGGAGATTATTGGCTACCTATAAAAAACAAATCCAACTATAAAAAGCCAAACTTTGTAATTTGAAGGTATTAAACATAAAGAAATTTCTCATAATGTGTGTAACATTGCATGCATTGTGTTTATGTAAAATTAATCTTGCTTTAGATCTATACAAAATTTAGACATAAAGTTAATAAAGACAAATTGTGTACTTTACAATGAGTTATAGAATCGTACCTGGTGCTTAGGTGGGTGGTCGTACTATGTGGTCGTTGTCATCATAGGTTTGGTCGATTTGGTTATTTCTATGCATAAAAAACATTGTATTAGTTGTCAAAAAGGCCAAACCACATTAAGCCGCATCACATGTTCTATAGTTTGACGTTTGTTATATGTATATATATATATATATATATATGGTACAAATCAAATACCTAACTCTAATGCCAGTTATCTTATTCCGTTAACACCAATTAAATAACAGATATTCTGGACATTTGTCTTTTCAAAGAATCTTTGATGGTTTCAAACCGGAGCTCTATCTCTGGTGGGCTTTGACTATATAGTTGTTAGATGCAAACATGACCCTCACTTCTCTTCTCCTTTCTATAGTAGATGGATTTTCAAGACCCCGTGTCATAGGTTTTGTACTTGCTTCTTCTACTAGTTAGAACTCTTAGTTTAGAAACATTAGTAGAGGCATTAATTACATGAAATCACATGAAATCCGATATATATATATATATATATATATATATATATATATATATATATATATATATATATATATATATATATATATGGTCAGGTTCAAGGGAAAACCTCAAATAAATGGAAAACCACGAAAAAACGGATGAAAAAATATATTAATATGAATGCCAAGTTAACGAGAAAAATATTGTCGTTTATTTGGTGTAATTTATTTCGTTCGAAATTTGTTTTTTTTTCGTTTTTTTCGAATAAAAAATAGAGGGGTGAGGTTTTTTAGTTTAATTAATATTATTGTAACCGCCTGTTTAATCACATCCATCAGATCATCTAATCTAACGGTCGATTAGGTGTTTTTTAGTTTTTCATTTATTTGAGGTTTTCTCTTGAACCTCCCTCTCTCTCTCTCTCTCTCTATATATATATATATATATATATATATATATATGTGTGTGTGTGTGTGTGTGTGTGTGTGTATTATCAGGATCCAAAATGCTATGAAATCCGAAATACATATCGGCATCCGAAATATTATCAAATCCAAAATTTATGGGATTCCAGAGAAAGATCAGGATACAAATTGTTTTATAGATTTGGTTCATCTTAAGGACCCAAAACACTTTTTCGGATCCAAATTCTTTCGAGAATCTGGTGTATTGTAATTTTGTTGGATCTAAAATATATCTTATGTTTCGGAGAAATTTGGAATATTATTTTTATTATATAAGTCTTATCATTGTATTTAGTATCGGTCCAAAGTAAAATGCCTTCAACGGAATCGAAAACTAGTTGGAGTGAAACCAAGATTGGCGCTAGAGCAGATTAAATAGCCATCTAGCAGATTGAAGACCCGAATCGGTTAAGTCAGAACAGTTTGACAAATATTGTTTTGGCAATTTGATTTTGGAGTGCATGACAAGTTTTGCTCACCAACTCCTACCAACTCATGTCTTGGTATGGGAATATGCGCAACGGCCGGCCAAAGTAGGTTCTTGTTGGGAACTGAAGATATGCTAAGTATGGTTAGTACTGCTAAGTCTTCATTACTACTGCCAGTTCTTCGTTACTACTGCTGGGCAAGGTTACTGCTGCTAGATGAAGTTAATGCTGCTAGATGAAGTTAGTACTGCTAGACGAAGTTAGTGCTGCTAGACCAAATTACTACTGCTAGACATGGTTAGTACTGCTGAGCTGAGTTACTACTGCTTGAAGACTGTGAAGGTTAATACTGCTGAAGGTCATTAATGCTGCTGAGCCAAATCATCATTAATACTACTGAAGGTTGTTAATGCTGCTGAGCCAAATCATCATTAATACTGCTGAGTTGATAAGTTTGGGATGCGATGCTTTTGGAGACAAATAAGGAATTGATCAAGATATGTTTAACGAAGATTCAGAAGATCAATTTACTTTTTATAGTTATCTTGTAATTACTTTTGTATAAATAGTATTGATAGATAGCTATTAGAAATATACAAAAACAGAAGATAGATAGTATACAGAATTCGATATTCAAGAGTGAATTAACCTCAAGATCATAGATCCTATTTCTAGAGAAGTAGAAATCGTCTTGTTGAGCCTGTTCAACAAGATTGAGGTTTGGTGTAAAACTTGTGAGTTATAACTGTTTGATATATATACAGTTTATTGAATTTCTATTGATTGTTCTTTAATTGATTTAGAGTTCTATTCCGCAAGATTCTCTAAATTCTGTTTCTAAGAAGTTTAATTCTTGTTAAGAATCGATCCTGACAAGTGGTATCAGAGCTTTGGTATCTTAGAAACTATGGACAATTCAATGGATTCTCACAGTACTCTTGTTTCAAAGGTTCCCATGCTCAAACCCAATGAATTTGACATGTGGAAACTAAGAATCAAGCAGTACATTCTTCTTACTGATTATGCCATATGGGACATCATAGAAAATGGCCCATGTAATGAAGGAAAGATTGGAGCAGATGGAAAGAGACCTCCTCCCAAGACAGATGCTGAAAAGAAAGTAAGACAAACAGAGATGAAGGCCTTAAGCACTCTGCTTTTGGCTATTCCTAATGAGTACCAACATCAATTCCAACACTGCACAGATGCACAGATGTTGTGGAATGCTCTGGAGAAAAGATTTACTGGCACAAAGAGCACAAATAGAAATCAAAAGGCTATTCTCAGGCAACAATATGAAAACTTTATGTCTGCAAAGAATGAGTCTATGACTCAAACTTTTGACAGATTTAACAAGTTAATTGGAGAATTAGCAACTGTGGGTGTACACATGGATGCTGATGATGTCAATAGAAAGTTCCTTAGATCATTGGGAGAAGAATGGACCATGTACACAGTCTCATTCAGACAGAATGACCAATTGGAGGACAAAGAGCTAGATGACCTCTACAATGATCTGAGAGTATTTGAGGCTGAAGTTGAAGCCAAGAAAAGGCCATCAGGATTTGTTTATAATGCTGCTTTATTATCTTCATCCTCTGATACTGCTGCTAATCCTGATTCTGTTAATACTGCAGGTTCTGTTAATTCTACTAGTGGAACCAATCAAGAGAAGACTACAGATTCTGTACTAGAAGCATTCTTTTCTAGTCATGTTCACTCTTCTCTAATCAATGATGATTTAGAGCAGATCAATGCTGATGATCTGGAAGAGATGGACATCAAGTGGCAGATGGCTATGCTATCAATGAGGGTGAAGAAATTCATCAAAAGGACTGGGAGAAACAACTTTTCCCAAAGAAGAGAAGATGGTGCAGGCTTTGACAAGTCCAAGGTTGAATGTTATAAGTGTCACAAGATGGGACACTTTGCCAGAGAATGCAGAAGTGGAGGATCACAGACTCCAAATGGAAACCAAAACAGGAGCTCCTCTCAAGCCCTTGTTTCTCAACAAGGAATGGGATTTGATTGGAGTGATCAAGCTGAAGAAGCCTGTCAGAATCAAGCTCTTATGGCAGAAGTATCTGATATCCCCACTGAGGTACAATCTAAACTCTGTTCTCAAGCTTGCATTGATGCTGTTAAAAGATATAGGGATCACAATCAGAGTATGTGTGATGACCTTAAAAGGCTAGAGAAAGATGTGAAAGATTATGTTAGGATTGTAGAAAGGTTTGAGGAACAGATTAGAGCTTTTCAAGCTAATGAACTTCAACACCACTATGATACTAACTATTGGAAGTGGGAAAAGAATGAGTATGAGATTAAGCTGAAAGTGTCTGGGGAGGAGAATGAGAAGTTAAAAGAAGAGCTTAAAAAGGTTAAACTTGATGTTGAAAAGTTTACCTGTGCTTCTAAAACCATGGACACCATCATTAAAGCACAAATCCATGACAAGATGAAAGTAGGGATAGGGTACAATACCACACCTCCACCCTACAATAACAACTACATACCTCCTAAGTCTGATTTGTTAGAGACCAAGGATAGAAAGGAACCTGAATTAAAGATTAATATAGATCCTTGTGAAAAAGAAATAGTTGTTGAAGATGAGACTGACAAAGTAGACTCTGATGAGGAATGTGAGAGTCCATGTGTCAAAAACACAGAGATCAAAAGGACTGAAGAGAAAAAGGAAGTTCATTACACACAGCCCAAAGTTGTGAACTCTAATACTTGTAAACAGTGTTCCTGCAGGAAATTCAAAGAGAACAAGCCCCAAAAACATGATAATCAGAGGGGAAATCAAAGGAACTGGAATAACCAGTGGGCTATGAGACAAGGAGTTGACCTGAAAAGAATCAACAGGCCAAAACCTTGTTTCATCTGTGGTAAGCTAAATCACTTAGCCAAACACTGTTATTTCAATCCTGTTAACCAAAGGTTTAATGCTCAAAGATCTTTTCAAAAACCTGGTGGTTACAGAAAGAATGGTGGATATAAAAAGTCTGCAAAGAAAAATGTGGCAAAGAAACAAGGAATGTGATACTATGTGGGTTCCAAAAAGCACTAAAAACAATACTGCTGCTAGCAGTGTTAGTACTGCTAACACTGCTAGTACTGCTTCAAAAGTTAGTGCTGCTAGCAGTATTAATACTGCTAGTAATCATTCCAAAGTTAGTACTGCTAGCAGTATTAATACTGCTAGTAATCATTCCAAAGTTAGTGCTGCTAGCAGTGTTAATACTGCTAGTATTCAGTCCAATGTTAGTGCTGCTAATACTTTTAGTGCTTCTTCTTCAGATAGTACTGCTGCTAGCAGTATTAATTCTGTTAATACTGCTTCTAGCAGTGTTAACTCTGTTAATACTGCTACCTCTGTTAGTACTTCTGAGGTTAATACTGCTAGCACTGTTAGTACTGCTAGCACTGTTAGTACTGCTGCAAGTGCTGCTACACCAATAATTTTGACAAAGTATTCCAGCACAGCAGTACCAAAAGTTAAAAATCTCATCAAAACCAAGTGTAAGTACTTTGATGAGCAAGGGAGACCCAAGACCACTTCGGCTTGGGTTCCAAATAAAACTAACTGATTTATCTTGATGTGCAGGGCAACCAACAGCTCAAGGGGAAGAGCATTTGGCATGTTGATAGTGGTTGCTCCAGGCACATGACAGGTAACATGTCCTGCCTCAAAAATTTCAAAAAGGTTGATGGAGGACATGTTGCATTTGGGGATAATCCTGCTGGTGGAAAGATAAGTGGTAAGGGTGATGTTTCAAAGGGTAAGATGACCTTTGAAGATGTATACTATGTTGAACAATTGAGATACAACCTGTTAAGTGTATCACAGGTTTGTGACAAGAAGCATAGTATATTGTTTACAGACTCTGAATGTATTATCCTTGCTCCTGGATACAAAGTGGTTGATGAAAACATGATACTTCTGAGAACTCCTAGGAAGGATAATGTTTATTGTTTAGATTTGGAAAGTGTTTCATCTGATTCATCTCTAAATTGTTTAGTTTCAAAAGCTTCTTTAGATGAATCATCACTTTGGCACAGAAGGATGTGTCACATGAACTTTAAAACAATAAATAAACTTGTTAAGAATAACCTTGTAAGGGGTTTGCCATCCAAAGTATATTCATGTGATGATCATTGTGTTGCTTGTCTCAAAGGCAAACAACACAAAACTTCTCATAAGTCCAAAGAGATAAACACTATATCAAATCCTCTTCAACTGTTTCATATGGATCTGTTTGGTCCTACCAATGTGATGAGTATTGGCAAGAAATCATACTGCTTAGTTATTGTTGATGATTATTCTAGATTTACTTGGGTATATTTTCTGAGAACTAAAGATGAGACAAGTGGACTGATCAAATCTTTCATTCTCAAAATTGAAAACCAATCAAATCAAAGAGTGAAAGTCATTAGATCAGATAATGGAACTGAGTTTAAAAATTCTGATCTAAACACCTTTTGTGAAGAAAAAGGAATTGAGAGACAATACAGTGCTCCTAGGACTCCACAACAAAATGGTGTTGCTGAGAGAAGGAATAGGACACTGATTGAGGCTGCTAGATCTCTGTTAGCTGACTCAAAGTTACCAATTACTTTTTGGGCAGAAGCAGTTAATACTGCCTGCTATGTTCAAAACAGAGTTTTAGTTGTAAAGCCTAAAAACAAGACACCTTATGAGCTTTTCCATAAAAGGAAACCATATATTGGATTTTTCAAGCCATTTGGATGTCCTTGTACTATTCTCAATACCAAATCTCACTTAGGCAAGTTTGATAGCAAAGCAGATGATGGTTTTCTTGTTGGGTATTCATCTTAAAGTAAGGCCTACAGAGTTTTTAATACCTCTTCTAGAATAATTGAAGAAAGTGACAATGTCAAATGCAATGAGAACACACCAAATCCTATTGGTTCAGGTCCTAATTGGCTATTTGACATTGATTCACTCACTAATTCTTTGGGTTTCAGTGGTGATGTATATGCAGGACAAAGGGATACACCATCATCAGAACACAGAATTCAATCTGTGATATTTCCAATCCCTTCCATTGATCCTGTGGAATTCTGTGAACACCATGAGGAGACTGAACCTATTCAGAATGAAGAAGAGAGGAGAGCAGAGGAAAATCAGTCTTCAGGTTCAAATTCCAGAGAATCTGAGGTGACTGAAGAAGCAGAAACAAATCCAGAATTAAATGAGTCTAATCTGGATGAGGACTTACAAGAGGAAGCTGGTCATCAAACAAGAACTCAGAAAAATCATCCTCCTGAGTTGGTAATTGGAGATATTGCATCTCCCATGATGACTAGAAAGCAAAGCAGACTCCAAGAGTTGCAAGAGCAGCAAAATACAGTTAACACTGTTCTTACTTGCTTTCTGTCCCAGATTGAGCCCAAAAAGGCTTATGATGCCATGAAAGACCCAAGCTGGATAGAGGCAATGCAAGAGGAGCTGCTACAGTTCAAATTACAGGATGTTTGGGACTTGGTAGATCTTCCAAAAGGTCATAGAGCAATTGGCACCAAGTGGATTTTCAGGAACAAGAAGGATGACAGAGGGATTGTGATCAGAAACAAGGCTAGACCGGTTGCACAAGGGTACACTCAGGAAGAAGGAATAGATTATGAGGAAGTCTTTGCTCCTGTGGCAAGGATTGAAGCAATCAGGTTATTTCTAGCCTATGCCTCATACATGAAGTTCAAAGTGTACCAAATGGATGTCAAAAGTGCATTTCTGTATGGAAGCATTGAGGAAGAAGTATATGTCTGTCAACCCCCTGGATTTGAGAATCCATTGCACCCTGACAGAGTATACAAGCTGAAGAAGGCTCTCTATGGTTTGCATCAGGCCCCAAGAGCATGGTATGACACTTTGTCTACCTATCTCTTGAAAAATGACTTTGAAAGAGGAGTAATTGACAAGACCCTGTTCATCAAGAGGAGAAAGAGAGGTACTTTACTTGTTCAGATCTATGTGGATGATATCATCTTTGGATCCACCAATGATCAAATGTGTAAAGAGTTTGAAGAATTGATGCACAAAAGCTTCAAGATGAGCTCCATGGGAGAACTTACATTCTTTCTTGGGCTTCAGGTAAAACAGAGGAAAGATGGAATTTTTATTAGCCAATCCAAGTATGTGAAAGACATCCTGGACAAGTTTGGTTTATCAGACTCAAAGTCAGCAAGCACTCCAATGGAAACACATAAACAGATCACTGCAGATCTTGAGGGGGAGGATGTGGATGTCCATCATTACAGATCAATGATTGGATCTCTCATGTATCTCACAGCCTCTAGACCTGACATTATGTTTTCAGTCTGTGTTTGTGCCAGATTTCAGGTTTCTCCTAAGCAATCACACCTTCATGCTGTCAAGAGAATATTCAGATACTTAAAAGGGCAACCTAGATTAGGTCTCTGGTATCCTCATGAATCCTCTTTTGACTTGCTGGCATATTCAGATAGTGATTTGGGAGGAGCCAACATGGATAGGAAGTCTACTTCAGGTGGATGTCAGTTTTTGGGTACAAGACTAGTATCTTGGCAGTGTAAGAAACAAACCACAGTGTCCTTATCTACCACAGAAGCTGAGTACATAGCTGCTGCAAGCTGCTGCTCTCAGGTTCTATGGATTCAGAATCAGATGTTGGACTATGGGGTAACTTTTCTTCACACACCAATCTTCATTGATAACAACAGTGCTATTAGCATTGTTAATAATCCAGTCAAACACTCAAAAACAAAGCATATAGAGATAAGGTATCACTTTATAAGAGATTGCAATGAAAAGAAATTAATTCAGGTTGCTAAAGTTCATACAAATGACCAGTTTGCTGATCTATTCACAAAAGCTTTTGATGTGGGTAGATTCACCTTTTTGGTAACAAGTGTGGGCATGATCAACCTAGAGTAAATTTATGACTTTCTGTTTTTATACCTGTATTTCTTCATATATTTGGTGCTACTAACTTTCTTTCTCAGGATCCTCTGTTTTCCTCAGATTACCAAGTGAAGAAAAGTGTAAGTGTAGTTACTACTGCCAGAACAGAAGTTACTACTGTCTGTGTTCTAGTAGTTACTACTGCTTGTGCAGTTACTACTGCTCAGTAGTTAATACTGCTCAGCAGTTAATACTGCTAGTGCAGTTAATACTGCTAGTGTAGTTAATACTGCTTGGTCGTTAATACTGCTCAGTAGTTAATACTGCTCAGTAGTTAATACTGCTAGTGCATTTAATACTGCTAGTGGAGTTAATACTGCTCGGTAGTTAATACTGCTCGGCAGTTAATACTGCTCGGTAGTTAATACTGCTTGGTAGTTAATACTGCTAGGCAGTTAATACTGCTTGGCAGTTAATACTGCTCGGTAGTTAATACTGCTCGGTAGTTAATACTGCTAGGTAGTTAATACTGCTTGGCAGTTAATACTGCTCGGTAGTTAATACTGCGAGGTAGTTAATACTGCTTCTGATAATCTAGGGCATATAAATACCCCTGTTTGCCCGCCCATGTTCATAACGACTCTTCGCATTTACTTCTTCTCTCTCGTTCTAACCTAGCCTCCCCAGAATCTCTGTGCTTTTCTTTCAAGAATCCTTAGGCATCATGGAGTTTGTGGATGAGCACAATGAAATAGCCATGCTTCAGAAGCCGAAACAAGCTGCGGGATTCCACGATATAGTCGATTTTCTCAAATCCTCGCACATCTCCTATGCACTCACGGTGAGCCCAACAATCTATATCGAACATCAGAAACAATTTTGGGAGAATGCCACTGTTAGTGTTGAAGAAGGGCAGAAAACCATTCGAACAAGGGTTTGTGATAAACCCTTGAAAGTCACTGAAGAGGTTATTCGCATCTCCCTTCAGTTGAATGATGCTTCAGGTATATCTTCTATTCCTTCTGAAGACCTCTTTTCTACTTTACAAAGAATGGGGTATGAAGGTCCCATTGGTGTTTTTAAATTCTACAAGTCAAAATTTTTTAACCAATGGAGATTTCTTGTTCATACCCTGATGCACTGTATTTCCAAGAAAACTACTGGATGGAGTGAGTTCAGCAGTCCCATTGCATATGCCTTGGTCTGCTTATCCACTGCCAGAAAGTACAATTTTTCAGCAATGATCTTTAATGATCTTGTATCAAACTTGGAATCCAAAAAGACCTTTTTCATGTATCCAAGGTTTGTGCAAGAAGTTCTTAACAAGGAGTTGATGGACTTACCTCAGCTCACTGAGGTATATGTACCCAAATCCCCTAAAGGGAAGGTTTTTTCAAATATGAAAAGACTTCCTAGGGACTCGGAAGGAGTTGACACACCATTGTTCTCTACAATGATGGTTGTGTCCCACCCCTCTGAAGGTATGGCATCAGGATCAAGGCCCTCATTAGATCAACCCACTGATGACCAATCCCAACCTTCCATCTCAAAAGAAATCCCTCAGTCCATTCTTGAACAGCCCACTCCCACAATCACCAAAAGGTTTCAAAGAAGAAAGGTGCACAAGGCTCCTTCCCTTGATGTACCTACTCAAAGCCCTAAGCCTTTAAGCCCTCAATTGGAGCATTCTCCAATTGAGAATATCAACAGGGAAACCTCAGGGGTGTCTCCCAACCCCAAGAAGGTGGTCTCTAAGGAGAAGGATGACCATATGGGTGCTAAGGCTGCCACTACTTCTGCTAGCACAGAGAAGGACAGTGGTAACATAAATAAGACCTTCCCCATGGCAACTCTAAATGAGAAATCATTAGGAGGACCCAGGTGCCAAGAAACCAAGGGGGCAGGTAGTGCTTCTGCTAGGCAGAAGGCTTCTGCTGAAACTTCCAAGGATCCTTTAAAGAAGGTAAATACTTCTAAACAAGGGGAGGATAGATATAACTATGAGGAATTGATGGAAACCTTAGGGAATATCAACTTGGATGTCATGGCACAAAAGAAAGAGATTGAGCAACTTAAGACTGTGGTCACCTACCAACAGTCTCAAATTGAGAAGCTCAAAAAGATGGTCACCAAGTTGCTGAACAAAAAGAAAAAGGCAAGATTTGTGCTAAGAAGGAGAACCTCAACTGATGATGCTCCCAAAAAGGGGGAGTCAGAGTCAGAAGCAGAACTGAAACTGAAGGGTCCACAAATTGAGGGGGAGACTGTTCACATAGAGACTGAGATGGAAATGGACTATGCACAGTTTAAGGGGGAGTCCAGTGAGACAGAAAAGGGGGAAGAGTGTGTTAAAGCAGCAGAAACCACAGCAGCAGAAACTACAGCAGCAGAAACCACAGCAGCAGAAACCACAGCAGCAGAAACTGTTAATGCTGCTGAGTTTGAACAAGCAGCAGAAACAGTTAATGCTGCTGAAGGCCAAACAGTCAAAGCAGCAGAAACTGAGCAGGAAGCAGTAACTACAACTCAAGCTGAAATAGATGAAGAAATTTACTGGATTGTAAAGAACAGTATTGAAGCAGCATCACTACATGTACTAAGAGAAGCAGTAACAGCCATAGCAGCAGAAATGGTTATTGCTGCTGAAAAACTTAAAGCAGCTGAACCAACTCCTGAGGCTGTCAAAACTCTTAAAAGAACCAAGATGATGTCAAAGAAAAGACCAAGAACCCAGCCCATAACTTCAAAGAAGAAAAATGAAAAGAAGCCAAGGGTGGAGTCATCTGCAGAAGAGGCCCAGGAGGAAACAGTGAAATCTGATGGAAAAGTTGCTGAAGAAGAAGTGGCAACTCCATCAGGGCAATCAGGCAATGTGCAATCACAAACGGATGCCCAATGTGATTTGTACATTACTAGTGTTGACTCTAACCCAATTCCACTTCAGGCTGAACCAATATCATCTAAGGCTCCTGAAATCATCTTTTGGGACACTTTGAAAGATGGTAGAAAGGAGTTCATTAGGATAAAAAGAGCTGATGGAAAATTTGAAGTATTTTCTACTTGGGGAAAAATTGTCAGAACTTGCTCAAGATCAGACTTAGAAGAGATGTTCAAAGTTGGGATGAAGATATATGGAAACATGCTGACTGAGCCAGGGATGTCAATTTCTAAAATGGTACTTGAATTCTTGTGCCAAATGTTCAAACCTGAAGCAGTTCAGCATAGGTTAAACACACAGTTTCAAGCCATTACCAACTGGATGCTCTATGAAAACTGTGGAGTATATGTCATCTCCCTTGACTCTGCAACTCAAGAATACTATCTTGTAGATGAAATATACAATCACAGCATGAAGAGGCTGCAAGGAATGTTACACACTAAGCTGACCTGCAACAAGGATTCAGCAATGGGTAGATTCTTGGTAAAGAGGATTCTAAATCAAAGTCTAGGTCTAAGTCCTAATCTGTGTGTACATGATGACTAAGTTTTGGAAGCATCATCTGAAGAACTTGACTTCTTTTCCTAAAAGTCAAGTTAGGGGGAGATTGTTGGGAACTGAAGATATGCTAAGTATGGTTAGTACTGCTAAGTCTTCATTACTACTGCCAGTTCTTCGTTACTACTGCTGGGCAAGGTTACTGCTGCTAGATGAAGTTAATGCTGCTAGATGAAGTTAGTACTGCTAGACGAAGTTAGTGCTGCTAGACCAAATTACTACTGCTAGACATGGTTAGTACTGCTGAGCTGAGTTACTACTGCTTGAAGACTGTGAAGGTTAATACTGCTGAAGGTCATTAATGCTGCTGAGCCAAATCATCATTAATACTGCTGAAGGTTGTTAATGCTGCTGAGCCAAATCATCATTAATACTGCTGAGTTGATAAGTTTGGGATGCGATGCTTTTGGAGACAAATAAGGAATTGATCAAGATATGTTTAACGAAGATTCAGAAGATCAATTTACTTTTTATAGTTATCTTGTAATTACTTTTGTATAAATAGTATTGATAGATAGCTATTAGAAATATACAAAAACAGAAGATAGATAGTATACAGAATTCGATATTCAAGAGTGAATTAACCTCAAGATCATAGATCCTATTTCTAGAGAAGTAGAAATCGTCTTGTTGAGCCTGTTCAACAAGATTGAGGTTTGGTGTAAAACTTGTGAGTTATAACTGTTTGATATATATACAGTTTATTGAATTTCTATTGATTGTTCTTTAATTGATTTAGAGTTCTATTCCGCAAGATTCTCTAAATTCTGTTTCTAAGAAGTTTAATTCTTGTTAAGAATCGATCCTGACAGTTCTAAAGTATTATTTTAATAGTATCACGCTTCCTTTACTGTTCTCTCTACATACAAAAGGATGGGTTGGGATAACAAACGTCTAGATCATATCTTTAACATATTCAAAGGTTGAAATGAATAGTACAAACATGCAATAATCAACAAATCAAATGAACACACGCGTTAAAGTTGGCTAACAACATTTATCGCATTGGTGGATATAAAAGACGACTTTTGAAAATGTTGCAACTTGCCTATTTGACAAAAATTCTGAGTGATAGTTTCTTAGGCAAATCAGCGTCAACATATGAAGACTATCTCAATTCTTCAAATTTGAAAGAGTAATTTTTCTATTCTTTTAGTATATCCTTTGTGAGCAATTTTTTTACGAGCCAAATTATTTAGAATAAGGTCTTATCTTCCTGGTTTTGGCAACAAGTCGGTAGTTGTTTGTTTTATAACATAGAAAATTAAAAACTAAAACCTGTTGTATTTGTATTCTAACTCCCCCACTTTATGTGTTAGTCGTTCGTTACCTTATCAAGACTAACAATATGAATGTTAATATATTTAAAAAGAACATAATTAATGTTCGTAGTTGCTTACAAGGGTACGCCATGAGATGATGGCCTTCCTAGAGTCCACTAACGACCGCTAGGCTCGAGGACCAAATGCGAAGCCTCTGCTGATCACGGTGGTACACAAAAGTACACCGTGGGATGTGACTCTTCAGGAATGGGTAGGGGTGGGATGACGGTGGATTGGTGGTAGTCATTAATGATCAAAGATAGACAATTTTTTTAACAAAATAAAATCAGGAAAAATAAAAAGACCAAAATGCCCTCAAGTTAAACGGTGTGCACTAAAGGTCTGTTGGTTCGAGGAACCAAAACTGGAATACGTTGCAAACCTTAATGACGTACTACCATTGTAATAATAAAGTTTAGAGACGGAAAATGATAGTAGAAACATACCATATGTGCCAAAAAGTGTAATTTACATTAAAGGTTACGATATATAACTTCATATATAATTTAAAATTCAAGGAAGATGCAATATATTTTATTGAATAAATTACATGTATGGTCTCTATGTTTTTTCATTTTTCCCAATATAAGTTCAAATACATTGGTAAAACTTGTAACGAAATGTTAAGATAAACACGTGTACGTGAACATAAAAATATAAAATATATTTCCATTAATTAATCACATTAAAAATACAAAGAAATAATAAAAATCCAAAATGTTCATCACTTAACAGCTAAAAATTGACAGTCGTTATCCAGTTACGTACGTACAAGCGTTTATACAAACTACGTTGACTAATTAAGTTATAATTTTTAAATTGTAGAAATGAAAACTGGGAAAATGAAATAGAAAGGAACCAATATGAATGTATTTTACTATATAAATTATATTAACCTTATATAATAAGTATAGTCCATAACTCATTACGTGGAATTAATGTTGTTGAATTTTTTTCGATAACTCAAAGTTCCTCTCTTCTGGGTTCCTTAATTCCTTTTATGGATGAGAACAGGTATCATGGCGTACTGGTTAAGGCTTGTGGGGGATGTGGCTAGTAAACCCATTTACCCCAAGTTCGAATCCAGACGCTTCCAACTTGTGGCCACTGCAGGGCTGCACGCTTTAGCAGCTGGGGCAATTGCCTCACCTTGTCGGGATTAGTCGGGGTAATGTCCTCGGATACCCTTCCAAAAAAAAGGTATCATGGCTTCAAGTTGTCTTCAATGTCAATATTATTGGATACATGAGAGTTATTCATGGTCGTTAGTAGCATCGATCGATAAGCATCTTGAGATGGATAAGGTTATTGATAATGATTATAAGCATCAATTTTAGGTGTTGTTGGTTCGAAGGTATAATGAGAGCTTAAGGAGGTGAAAAGAGAAGTTCAATGATGTTGATGTCTATAAGTTTCAATTTTCACATAGAAAAACATGAAGTTTTTTGTGGTGTAACTTCTCTCACATATTGTTTGTAGTAAGGATCATGTATGATAACAGGTCAA
Source organism: Saussurea involucrata (assembly GCA_033807775.1). Taxonomy (NCBI): domain Eukaryota; kingdom Viridiplantae; phylum Streptophyta; class Magnoliopsida; order Asterales; family Asteraceae; genus Saussurea; species Saussurea involucrata. Next base: position 67,563,711 of record CM066321.1, on the reverse strand, counting down.
GAGGTTTTGGGCTAGTGAATTTCTCAAGGGAAGACGAAGGCGATTTAATTAGCTAAAAATGCCATGAATGAGAAGGTTAGCAAATACCTTTTATACCTTCATTAGGAGTTGTTGATACACCATTTTCTGTCATTCATGATCATCAACATGCAAGTCATGTGTAGGTTCTTTATCATATTGCTTTCAATTGTTTACTGTTTTCCTTAATATTGTTTTAACTAATTTTGTAATGAACTAAAAAACTATGTTTCATCATGGGTGGTTTCTTCAAGTTCTTTATCTATATATTGATGTGGTTAAATTAGGGTATTAATTCATTTCGTTTAATTGAGTTAAGAATAGCCAAGAACGTATTCCAACGGTCTCTTGCAACTAGATGAACATTTTTCTCGTGAAAGAATTTGTTTCATTGTGCTTACTTACACAAGGTGTCTGCTTAAGTGCAAATGAACTTCTGAAACCAACATTTTATTAGGAATGCTAGGAAGAAGCTAGCTAGGACTTCTGGAGAGAATCCTCTCCAGGTGATTTTCTGTAGGTACATTAGCCAATCATGGTTACTTAAATACATGTGAATCTGTAATTTGATCCTTGCATTGCTAAATTGTTGGTTGATCAGTACTTAATTACAACTGGGGAATAATGGATATGATTTCAGCATAGGTTGGTCTATGAGTATGTAACAACCCACTCCAAAGCATGCCAAATTTAAGACATTATATATATCGCCAAAACATGACCAAAGGTTCACATCAACAAAATTCCAAAATTTGGGTTTGCGGAAATAACCCTATTCCAACTGAGAGTATCTAAATACTGAAATGTAGGGAAGTCCACTAATGCAAGCCACGCCCGCCCTCACGCCTTCTCTTTACCACTAGAGGAACCGCACTTAACCTGCTTACCTGAAAAAGGGTTTCAGTTTTGAAAATGCGAGGGTTAGACCACAAGGTCTAGTGAGATCCCTCAGTTACATCCACACCACATATAGCAATTAAAGAGTTATGCGAAACATAAATCAATATGAAGTTTGGTTAATAACATTCACACAATTGACCAAATCGTCCATCCAGTCACACACACCCGTGGCTTGATCCCAGTGCGCTCAATCACCCTCGTATGGGACACACCCCCCATATATCCGTCACACCATGTCATATGGGCGACACCCCCCCCCCCCCCCCATAAGCGTCATACCACAACAGATGGGACACACCCCCCCATAAGCATCACACTATGACATATGGGTCACACCCCCCATAAGCGTCATACCACAACATATGGGACACCCCCCCCCCCCCCCCCCATAAGCATCACACTATGACATATGGGCCACGCCCCCCATAAACGTCATACCACAACATATGGGACACCCCCCCCCCCCCATAAGCATCACACCTTAATGATTGGGACACGCCCCCCTCCCCCATATACCTCGCACCAAGCATAAGTAATTTATATGCAACATATATTAAGCAAACGCACATGTACGAGTAAATGAACAAGTACCATCAAGCTTCAGTTAGAAAACTCACCTGTTACGCTTACGATCCTTTCCTACTCTGACCTGCACTTCCAGATGGTCTACCAGAGCGAAAGGGTAAACGCATAAGTTGACAGCTCAACTATCCGGACACACTACCCTATCCGGACAACACCTTTATCCGGACAACACCTATTCGGACGGCACCTCTATCCGGACAACACACCTATCCGGACAACACCCTTATCCGGACAGCACCCTTATCCGGACAACACCCTATCCGGACAACATACCCATCCGGACAACACACTCATCCGGACAACACTTCTATCCGGACAACACACTCATCCGGACAACGCTTCTATCCGGACAACATACTCATCCGAACAACACACTCATCCGGACAACACTTCTATCCAGACAACATGATCTCCGGGTGCTTACCCGGACACCTTCTTCTATTGAAGGTATCCGGACGGGGCGATGTTCGAGTTTTTCACTCGAAAATCCCGTCCTGAGCTCCGCCAAAGCAACGATTAGGCAATAACAACTACCAAAAACGTACTAGAACCAAACCCCACAATATACATCCATAAAAACATAAACAATAGGAGCTTAAACCTTCCACGAGAGTTTTGGCAATACTATTATCCAACTAAACTTCTCAATACTCTACAATCAACAACCTCATTAAATGGAGTAATGGATTGAGAGTTTACCTGCTCAAATGCTTGCCAGAAACGAAAACCACAACAATCCTTCTTCTGATTTCCAAAGTTTGATTACTTCTTTCTCTAGTGCACCAAAACCTTCAAGAGCTCATTTTCCCTCTTTCTTTCACAAAATCAGCCGACACCCACACACCAAAATCAGGAGAATATGGTTTCTCCTAGGGTTTTGAGCCCATTTTATACCTTATCCCACATTTACAAAATACCCCCTTCAACTTCCATCTTATTACATTTCCACCACAAGGCTTGAAACTCCTATTATTTGGACACGGTTACTACAACACTCCCCCCTCAAAAGAATTTCGTCCCCGGAATTCCATTCTCGAAAAGATGAGGGTACTTGGACATCATATCCGACTCCACTTCCCACGTAGCCTCTTGTCCCTTATGATACCTCCACTGAACCCTCACTAGACGAGTCTCCCTATTTCTTGATTTCCGGACCTTACTGTCCACATTAACTATTGGATCCTCTTCGTACCCCAATTTCTCGTCAATACGGACATCTTCTAACGGAGTAGCCACATCCGTCTCGGCCAAACATCCCTTTTTTGTGGTCTAGGGCCACCCTTAACTTCCTGCGAACCTAAATGGCTTATCAGTAGCCGACCGCGCGACCTCCGGTCTTACATAACGTCTCTTTCCCGCGATACATCTTTACTCACGGAAAGTTCACAGATAACTGCACATGCCAACCCCTTTGCTTTTCTAAGGATTTTCTTACTTCCACTTGCATAACCCTTCAACAACAAAGCGTACGCCAACAATTTCCACACTTTCGAATGATTACAACTCCTACTCTAGGAAATTTGCGTACCACAACTATGACGCCTCAGGTCAACGGTACATGGTACCGTCCACACACTTAGACGCACGGTTGCAACAAATTTAGAATTTTCGTCCACAACTTCAATCCCGTGACAGCACAAGTTACAACGGTTAGGGCCACAACAACATCCATTTCTTAACGAACCTTCAATTCACCAACCTAGCACAAGACCAACCTCGAGTATCACCTTAGATCACAGACATAATCCTCTTCGACTGATAACACACAATTCTACGATCACTTTCCCCATCTCAATACACGTATAAGACAGATAACACTTTCTCACCTGAACTGTGTTGCCCACGGTTCATCAATAATAATCAATTCACACCCTTCCGCCATAGCAACACCCCCACACTATACAGAGCCAAAAGTAGAAACCTACACACTTTAACATCTGACGTACCCATCAATCCAACCCGAACCAATCTTGAAGTCACGCATCCGAATTCTCCTTGCATCTAACAGTCGTCCATCCACATGAGAGATAATTCAGGGTTCACCTGCTACCAGCAAGGAGCAACTATGCTCACACAAAAATATTCTTACTAGCTTAACACTGAACGACAAAGTTTACTTGGAACATTTCTCACACTACTACCAAGTCCACTCCAATGGTCCTTTTCGCGAACACTACTTTCGACTACATCCTTCCACTTCCTTTTTACTCATAAAACACGATTCCAAATATCGGCTCACGGGAAGGTGCACACTCTTGATCAACCACACAAGCTGACTTTCCTTGACTCGAAAACCAATCACATACATGCCAATCCCCCTTTCTCATACTCCCACTAGGAGTTCATGCACCCGACGGTGACGTTCTTGAAAACATTGCTTCCACTTTTCGTGCCACTTGCCACACCTTCTACTTCACGCTTACACACCCATCCCAACCTACCGTCCCAATTACCCTATGGACATTTCTCATCCAACATTTACCACTCCATACACGCAATTTCAACGGTTACTATGCCCAACCAACAGTTTCACCATCTTTCATACGAGAAACTCCACCCAGTCAATCCGAAACACACTCGATGTTCGAAGCGACCACACATTTCTCATTCCTCAAAGATATTAACTCACCCCTTTGCATTTCCTTTATAAACAAGGATTAGTCCAGTATACCCAAAGATTTCATATCTACAACGAAACACTGTAAACTACTCAATCCAAGATCACACCGTCTCCCTCTTAGCTAGCCACCAACTTCCACCCCAATCTCTTGTTTTCGGATAAAAGCACCACACCCAACTTTAGCCACATCGAACAACTTATCAACAAATCCCGAGCAAGGATCTCCACTTACGCTCATCTCATAACAACACTAATCCACCACTTAACCTCACAACACTTCATTTCCACCATGCTTCGCATGCTTACTAAATATAAGTTACTGCCTTCATATCTACACAACCCCACACACTAGAGGTTCTATCCTCACGACTACTGTCCGCTCACTAGACCATGCTTTCTCCCGCCAAACATCACATATATGAAAGAGTTGGCGAAAACATTATGCAATAACTAATCTTGCAATTCAACATCCTCACACGAATAACGGAAATTCCTGGCTGGTCACTACACACCTGTGACCTGAACTAGGGCTCACACCCGCCCTTGGGAACAGACCAAGTCTATTCGAACAAACCACATGGGACGCACCCCCCATGTATTTTACACCATCAACCTGAGATTTACACACTTATATAAACCAGATGCAAACACACAATAATAAGTATGCACGTTCAACTAACAAACAGGTACTATCAAGCTTTGATTTAGAAACTCCCAACTTTTCCTTCCTCCCATCTAGATGAACCACAAAATTATGACCGTCTACCTCACTCAACCGAGCCCTTAATTCCGACCGACTCTTCGGATCCACTTGAGACACGCTCAAGTAAATCAAACAATAAGACACACCCTTGCAATCCAACATAGTCTACTTGTCCCACATTAGTTAGCTAACCACCTCCTTCGCAAATGACATAATCGCCATATAGGATGAATCACTTATCCTACTAACACATCTCCACTTTCAGGATATTTACAAAAGGCGGCCCATCCTCTTGACAGATGCATACCTTTCCACACCGACCTCTCATCTCCACGCACATACCCGACAAAGTGATCACTCAAAGGCAACCTTTCAAATTCAAATCTCTCGACAACGAATTCAACACCCGCCGCTGACTTCAACCTCAATGCTTGACAATTAGTCTAAAGGCAAGTTAACCACGACCCCGGCTTCATGCCGATACCGTTTCATTCACATACCACGACGTTACCTTTCAAAGTAATTTGTCTACTTTGAAATCACCCGGGACACACCTCCCCCATCGACAGTCATATGTCAACTTACCAAAAGAGTAAGGACTCCCACCACACAAGCATTTCTATGGTCAAAGACCAAGACTACAGGTAGACACGGTCCTCCCTATACTGTAACACTAAGATCACAAATCAACCATCGACGACTCAACCACATTTTCCACTCCCGGAACTTCGCACCTTCTTAGGCCCGATATCGCTTACTACCTAGCGAGTTCATAAAATCATACACGGATATAGGTCCGTCCCTTTATAAAACGTTCACGGAATAAGGTCCGCCCCTTTATAAAACATTCACGGAATAAGGTCCGCCCATTTATTAAACATCCACGGAATAAGGTCCGCCCCTTTATAAAACATCCACGGAATAAGGTCCGCTCCATTATAAAACATCCACGGAATAAGGTCCGCCCCTTTATAAAACATCCACGGAATAAGGTCCGCCCCTTTATAAAACATCCACGGAATAAGGTCCGCTCCTTTATAAAACATCCACGGAATAAGGTCCGCCCCTTTATAAAACATCCACGGAATAAGGTCCGCCCCTTTATAAAACATCCACGGAATAAGGTCCGCTCCTTTATAAAACATCCACGGAATAAGGTCCGCCCCTTGTAAATTGGCACCCTAAAGTCACCCTAGGGTGACAACGAGTCAGTCTCATGCTGCCTTACAGGGCCACACTACCCTTAGCATAAACGGGTCACACCTCCCGACACGAGCTGGCGGGCCACACCCCCCCCCCCCCGACTTAGCCAATTTACACCTCGAACAATGTATGACTCACTTAACATTGAAGGCTATTTGCTCCAGCAGGGTTAACCTTTTTGCAGTTACAACAATTCGACGCCGACACCCTACTTCCAACCAAACCATTCGGTTCCTTACATTAGAAACAACCTTTGGTACCGATACTTTCCTTCACACTTGGATGCTCCAACCCCACAGTCCACTTGACTATAAATACGGCTTCACCTCGGTCCAAAATGGTTGACCGACACCAGTGTTACCAATCCATGCATCTATCACTTCTCATCCACTCCTGTCACTCTTCCACTAACTCGAGAGTGAGACGGCACATCTCCACTATCCGATCCTTGAGTTGAAACTCTCAAGATCTCAATTCGCCGACATCGGGGACTCCCAGAATAAGGACTCATCAGAGATTTGGAGCTCATCTCTAATCATTTATTTCCCTTAAGAACTCTAAAGGTTCTACTTCACACGGACACTCATATCGAATACGATGCCTCTTCTAGGTAGTATCATCAATCACGCCAAGAATAATCTGCACAACACACTAAACCGTTGCCATAATGACAAGGTTAACTTTACACACAACACAGATTAACAACCGTCCCAAAATAACAAGGCAAGAATGATCGCCGTCATGCACCTGTAAATTCACAATTACACTGGCCAGGTGTAATCCCGAACTTACCTTACATGATAGTTTTCACCACCCTGTTATTCACGCTTCCCAGTGAGGTCTTCCTAGGCCTTCCTACATTCTCAGTTGTACTTCTACAGTTTAACTTTAGGCCCATCCGGTCACCTAAATCCCTTAAACTATGGCTCTGATACCAACTGTAACAACCCACTCCAAAGCATGCCAAATTTAAGACATTATATATATCGCCAAAACATGACCAAAGGTTCACATCAACAAAATTCCAAAATTTGGGTTTGCGGAAATAACCCTATTCCAACTGAGAGTATCTAAATACTGAAATGTAGGGAAGTCCACTAATGCAAGCCACGCCCGCCCTCACGCCTTCTCTTTACCACAAGAGGAACCGCACTTAACCTGCTTACCTGAAAAAGGGTTTCAGTTTTGAAAATGCGAGGGTTAGACCACAAGGTCTAGTGAGATCCCTCAGTTACATCCACACCACATATAGCAATTAAAGAGTTATGCGAAACATAAATCAATATGAAGTTTGGTTAATAACATTCACACAATTGACCAAATCGTCCATCCAGTCACACACACCCGTGGCTTGATCCCAGGGCGCTCAATCACCCTCGTATGGGACACACCCCCCATATATCCGTCACACCATGTCATATGGGCGACACCCCCCCATAAGCGTCATACCACAACAGATGGGACACACCCCCCATAAGCATCACACTATGACATATGGGTCACACCCCCCATAAGCGTCATACCACAACATATGGGACACACCCCCCATAAGCGTCATACCACAACATATGGGACACACCCCCCATAAGCATCACACTATGACATATGGGCCACGCCCCCCATAAGCGTCATACCACAACATATGGGACACCCCCCCCCCCATAAGCATCACACCTTAATGATTGGGACACGCCCCCCATATACCTCGCACCAAGCATAAGTATATTATATGCAACATATATTAAGCAAACGCACATGTACGAGTAAATGAACAAGTACCATCAAGCTTCAGTTAGAAAACTCACCTGTTACGCTTACGATCCTTTCCTACTCTGACCTGCACTTCCAGATGGTCTACCTGAGCGAAAGGGTAAACGCATAAGTTGACAGCTCAACTATCCGGACACACTACCCTATCCGGACAACACCTTTATCCGGACAACACCTATCCGGACGGCACCTCTATCCGGACAACACACCTATCCGGACAACACACCTATCCGGACAACACCCTTATCCGGACAACACCCTTATCCGGACAACACCCTATCCGGATAACATACCCATCCGGACAACACACTCATCCGGACAACACTTCTATCCGGACAACACACTCATCCGGACAACGCTTCTATCCGGACAACATACTCATCCGGACAACACACTCATCCGGACAACACTTCTATCCAGGCAACATGATCTCCGGGTGCTTACCCGGACACCTTCTTCTATTGAAGGTATCCGGACGGGGCGCTGTTCGAGTTTTTCACTCGAAAATCCTGTCATGAGCTCCGCCAAAGTAACGATTAGGCAATAACAACTACCAAAAACGTACTAGAACCAAACCCCACAATATACATCCATAAAAACATAAACAAGAGGAGCTTAAACCTTCCACAAGAGTTTTGGCAATACTATTATCCAACTAAACTTCTCAATACTCTACAATCAACAACCTCATTAAATGGAGTAATGGATTGAGAGTTTACCTGCTCAAATGCTTGCCAGAAACGAAAACCACAACAATCCTTCTTCTGATTTCCAAAGTTTGATTACTTCTTTCTCTAGTGCACCAAAACCTTCAAGAGCTCATTTTCCCTCTTTCTTTCACAAAATCAGCCGACACCCACACACCAAAATCAGGAGAATATGGTTTCTCCTAGGGTTTTGAGCCCATTTTATACCTTATCCCACATTTACAAAATAACCCCTTCAACTTCCATCTTATTACATTTCCACCACAAGGCTTGAAACTCCTATTATTTGGACACGGTTACTACAGAGTACATGGATTGTTATAAGTGTTGTAAAACCACCTGATATTAGAGACACGAAAACATACATTCTTTCGAGTCAAGCAATCATATATTTGTTAGAGCAACCTTAATACTTCATATGTTATTCATTGAACATCAAACTTGATACATACACTAGACACATACATATATAGAGTACGAAGGGTTGCCACCCTTGTAACCAACAGACACAACGTTCTGCCGTTAGAATGACTAACGGTCAACTACTTAACTAACACAATCAACCATGAGTAGCTTAATTTTAACACACCCCTTTAAGCTAGTAATGGTTGAATCTTCAAGATTTCCAATCTGCATGCAAATCCTTTGTTCCACAAAACTCAATTATGACTTCACCATTTGATACAAACTCCCGAATAAAATGAAACTTAATCCTGATGTATTTGCTCTTTCCATGGAACACTAGATTTTTGGTGAGAGCAATAGTTGATTTGTTGTCAGAATATTGTAGTAGGCCCCTTTTGTGTATGCTCCAATTCATCTAAGATTGCCCTTAACCATAGAGCTTGACACCCTGCAATTGAGAGAGACCTATATTCTGCCTCAGCAGAAGATAAGTCCACCACACTTTGCTTCTTTGATTGCCAAGACACAACTCCAGTTCCCAAGTTGAATACATATCTTGTTGTGCTTCTTCCATCATCCATGTTCCCTCTAAAATCATTATCACTATACCCCGTGAGTTTGAAATCATTTGTCATGATCCAGAGTCCCTTCAACATATTTAAGGATTCTCTTCCCTGCTTCCTAATGGCTTACCTTAGGAGACTCCATAAACCTGCTTATCATGCTAACAGAAAACACCAAATCTGGTCTGGTGGCAGTCAAATACATAAGACTGCCTACTAAGCTTCTATATAAATTGGCATCCATGTTTTCTTATTTACTATCTTTAGAAAGTTTTAAGTTCAAATTCCATGGGAGTACTAGCAGGAGTAGACTGTCCCATGTTGAACTTATCAATCAAGTTCTGAGCATACCTTTGTTGAGTGATCTTAATCCCTTCTTCATCATGTCTAACTTCAATTCCCAAGAAATAATGAAGTAGACCCATATCAGTCATATCAAATTCAATATTCATGATTTCTTTGAAGTCCTCTATTAATTTTTGTGAGTTTCCTGTAAAAAGAAAATCATCTACATAGATGCAAACTATGAGAATCATACCTCCAGTCTTCTGAGTGAAAAGAGTGTGTTCTTGTGAACACTTGTAGAAGCCATTTGTTATGAAATAACTTTCAATCCTACTGTACCAAGCACGTGGTGCGTACTTTAAGCCATATAAGACTTTCTTCAAGTGGCGGACTTTGAACTCTTCACCTTTCTTCACATAACCCTCAGGTTGATCTATGTAGACATCCTCTTCCAAATTGCAATTAAGGAAGGCTGACTTTACATCCATTTGATGTACCTTCCAATTGTTTTGTGCAGCCAAGGCTAGAACCAACCTAACTGTTTCCAATCTGATCACACGGGCAAAAACCTCTTGGTAATCAATGCCATACTTCTGTTTATACCCCTTTGCCACTAATCTTGCCTTGTACCTATCCATCCCTCCTTCCTCATTTAATTTAGTTTTGTAAATCCATTTAACTCCAATTGATTTATGACCATTTGGAAGACTTACAAGTTCCCAGGTGTCATTATTCATAACGGCTTCTACTTCTTTGTACATAACATCCTTCCATTTCTCTTCTTGGCAAGCTTCTCCAAATGACATTGGATCTGCATCGGAGAATTAGACAAAATCTACAGCATCATTATACTCCAAACTTCTTGTGTCATTGTAGATGTCCCTTAGGCTTCTATATCCTCTTTTTGGTGGACTTTCAGAGGTAGACACATGAGTATTTGGTACTTCAGAGGCTTGAGAATTATTAGGAGTTGTTGGAGTGTTCACTGTTGGAGAGTTTGGGCCATGATCTTCTTGGCTCAAATTGGTTTCCTTTTGTTCTTCATCATCTTCTATAATCTGTGTGGTGCTTCCTTCGTGTTTTGATGGATCATTCCTGTTAGTATTTTTCTATATATATTAATCATACACTCGATTAATTATTGTCAAATGAAAAACCGAAAATATGTAGAAATAAGATGAAGCAGAATATTTAAAGGAAACAAATTCAAATAAACAAAGAACCGCTGAGGCTCGTGTTAAACACGATTCCCTTAAACAGAATTTCCGTCTGTTCCTAGGGTACAACAGCGTAAGCAGTTCTTTTGGAACTGCCGGAGATGACACTCGCCTGAAAAGTTCGCCGGAATGTTGAACTCGTATGCAATGGTTACTGTTTCATGTGGAGAAAATACCGAGAGATAAATCAGTTCTAGAAATCGTGAACTGTTTTGTGTGTCTTGGATGAAAGGTAGACCACTTATTTATATATGAATTTGAAACCGACAAGCATCAATTCGTAATTAAAAAATCGATTATGAAACCGAAATTCATAATTAACAATCAATACCGTAACCGACATTCATAAATTCGGAATTGATTATGAAACCGAACACTTAATTACGAAATTTAAAACTGTAACCGAAATTCAGTTTCAGTTTCAACAAAAATTCAAAATGGTCAAAATAATATTTAGCAAAACCGAGCTGCGTGAGCATGAGATTTTGGAGCTGCATTCGTGTCCGCAGGTCGCGCTCGCACACAAGTTCGACGATTTTAGCTTACGAAATCGTCAATCGGCACCCCCCCCCCCCCCCTGCGCGAGGGTAGGAGTTGGAGTAAAACACATCAAGGATCTTGTCAACTCCTCCCACTTCTTTGCTTATAAACCAAAGAATATTTACTCTCTCTTCCTATGTGGGACGCCTTCCCACACCTAACTTGGTTTTTTTTGCTAATTTCATCCAATTACTCAACTTTGAGCATCGATATCTCATTCACACATATTCCGTTTTGGATGCATTATATATCGTTTTGAAGCTCTCATATAGGAGAACATAAACCCACTAAGAGTTAATTATATATAACGAATATATATATAGGGGTTGGTTGTTTTACAAACCAGTTAAATCTAACAAACCGTACAAACCACGTTCAACCAATCATATTTTTTCATTGTCTTCACTTTTTCTTTATTATGAGAGTTGATTAGTCAATAATACATGAAACAATTTCATCAAGAATATATGAAAATTGATTAATCAACAATATATGAAACAAATTTCATCAAAGTGAGAAATACATGAAACAATTTCATCAAAAAAAGAAATTATATGAAACAGTTTCATCATATGAAACACTTTCATGAAACAATTTCATTCAATTAAACACTGAAAATAAGAGTTTGTACGGTTTGTTAGATTTCATGGTTTGTAAAATAGTCTTGGCATATATATATATATATATTTAAATGCGTCCAAAGTTTAGTAAAAACCATATTTTTTACTAAAATTTCCAACAATTCCATCCTTTTCTTTCTTCAAACACTACATCTCTACTTATGATAATCTTTTTAGTGATAGGATTGTATAGGTTATAAGCTTTTGATCTATCACTGTAACCTACAAGTATGGTCTTCTCAGATTTCTCATCCGGTTTACTTCTCTTTTCTTCAGGTATATGAGAGTAAGTTATACACCCAAAGGTTCTAAGATATCCAACGATAAGCTTATATCCACTTCATGCCTCCTACGGTGTCATGTTCGAAAGGTCTTTTATAAAAGTTATGTTCATCAAGTAGCATGCACAAGCCACTACTTCTCCCCAAAAGGGGTTATCTAGGTTTTTGCTTTTTAACATGCTTCTGGCCTTCGCAATTATGGTCCTATTTAGTCTCTCTGCTACCCCATTTTGTTGAGGGGTATACCTAGTGGTGGATTCCATTTTCCTTTAGGAAATCCAAGAAGTAAGTGGAGTTATATTCTCCACCACCATCTGATCTAATGGTTTTGATCAAATGTCCACTTTTCTTCTCAACATAGGCCTTGAATATCTTAAAGTTATTGAAGACCTCAGATTTTTCTTTTAAAAAATAAACCCATAATTTTATGCTAAAATCATCTCAGAAGGTGAGCATGTACCTGTTTCCACCAATAGAGGGAGTCTTCATAGGTCCACACACATATGTGTGGATAAGCTCAAGTGGCTTAGTGGCTCTCCAGGCTCCTTCTTGAGGAAAAGATTCTCTTGATTGTTTCCCAAGCATGCAACCTTCACCAAGTGTCTTCCACTTTGCTTATACTTGGTATTCCCTTCACTAAGTTGTGTCTTTGCATGTAACTTAGATATCCAAGATTTGCATGACCAAATCTGTAGTGCCATAATAGGGAATTCTGCATTGTGGATAAGTTAAAAGAAAACAAAGTGTTTTTCTTAAAGCTGAAAGGAAACATTTTATTTCCTGTCATATTGATCTTACCTATTATGCTTCCATATTCATCTTTTACTTCACATGTTTCACCTTTGAAATGTAAGGCATACCATTTCTGTAGGAGTTGTCCTTTCAATCCTGGAACATAATAGACAATTGGTATCTTCTTCTGTCCAATCTTTGTATCAACCAGAATATCTCATATTCCTTGCACACTTAATCTTTTGTCATCACCTATTCTTGCCTCTTTCTGTTGGTCCCGAAGGGCTATACAAGTTTGTAGAAGGGGGGGGGGGAGTTGAATACAAACACACAGATTTTACTTTTCTAAATTGTTTATTGATAAATCATTAACAATTTACAGCTTGTTGCAGAAACAAGATTAAGGATAAACCTAAATCTAAACAAGTTGGAACACTAAGTTTCTTGCACTAAGAAAGGGAAGGAAATTACTAATAATAACCTATCTCAAGATAAGAAGGATGAACTTGTCCAGAGTTAGCAAGTTACTTCAAAATGAAGTGAGTTCTTCTTCTTATATATTGCATGCATTTAATGCATTACAGTTTACACTTTACACGTGGCATGTAACAACCCAAAAGTACAATAGAACAAACATGGCATTTAAGCATAAATTTACAAAACTGGGTCCCAAAATTTTCGTCACATCATACGTAAACTAAGGTTGGTGGAAACAACCTATACACAACTGAGAATAGTCTACTTCTATAAGAGATACTGGCACAGTCTCTAGTTGCGTCTGCACCCTATCTTGCTCTTGCTCACTTACCTGAGCCTTCCACTAAAAGCTTACCTGAAAATGGTTTAGTTTTGAAAAGCGAGGGTTAGACCAAAAGGTCTAGTGAATTCCCCCTTAAAAGTGTGACCACAAACCATTTAAAGAAACACGTTTCATTTCAAAACAGTAACATATCAATCATGTTCTCAACAAGGGTGTACACAGTGGCATAGACTAATATCACCTTACAAAGCCAGGCACGGCAACTCAACACCTTACAAAGCCAGGCACGGCAACTCGACACCTTACAAAGCCAGGCACGACAACTCGACACCTTACAAAGCCAGGCACGGCAACTCAAGGAGTCTTCCACTGTGCAAACCGACTCTACCATGGCAATAATCATAAAAGCATGTATTCAACATTCACGCATAACGGTACGTATAAACAACTTGTATGCAATTGTAAACATTTCTATGTCATGCACAATAAAATCTTTCCAAAACGTTTAATCATGTCGTCATGCTCAAAACGATATTCAGTTATGAAAAACTTTAGCAACACATTTCATTTGCACCAAAAAGGGGTTAAGGGAACTCACCTGGTTTGCTTGCTCCAAAGCTCCTCACTTACACTTCTGATGTCTAGGTGGAACACCTATTATATAGGAATGTATATCAATATCTAATAATTTATATTCGAACTTGCCCCGAACTTAACCCAAACTTATCTAAGTTGGTAGCTTCCACTTCTAGTCCACAAATCATAATTAATGGTCTTTGCTTATTTATCCAATTGAAATGCTATACCGGATCCATTAATTTACCCGACTCTAGGTTTCCCCCGACATAAAATTATAACTCTAGATTCTAAATGTCAAAGCCGGATCATGATAATAATAATATGACCAAATTTAATAAATAGACTATCGATTACGTACTATGCCCCTTTAAATAATTATAGACTTTAATAATAAATTAAGCCCAATACAATAACTAAGCCCAAAAGGTCTTAATAATTCATTTGGCCCAAAACTCAATTCGGCCCAACTTAAATTACGGGTCAACTTTCGGGTCATACCGACTTCCAGTACACACAAGCTTTAGGCTCCAGTTAAAATAATTATTCCGACCCTTTTTCTTAAAATTACACTCCGGTCCAATTATTAACTTACCGGGACTCAACAAAATGTTACCGTAACCTCAATCAATTTCCAACACTACCGGAACTTCATTTTCTTTAAAAATACCATATCGTTTTCCAAACAAGTCCGGGTATTTAGACAAAAACCCCATTTCTTCGTTTTTAACTTATTCTATAAATTAACCATCACCATTTCTTCCGAAATCAAGAATCCACAAACATTTGGTTTAATCTTCACAATAAGTATTGGGAATCAAAACTCTAGTAATGTTCTAATCTTGATTTCTCCGCTTACAAATCGAGAACTATAAACTTTCAAATCGTGCATTACTTGCAAAAGAGGGAACGCAAGAGAATGGTTTCTTACCCGCAAAAAGCCTCACGAAAAGGAAGACCGCTGCCAAACCTCGTCACCGCCGGCGACCACCACCGACAGCCGACCACCGGCGACCACCACCGGCAGCCAACCGCCGGCAACCAGCAGCAGCAGCACACCGTCGGCGACCACCAACAGTAGCAAACTACCGGCGACCACCAGCAGCAGCAAACTGCCGGCGACCTGCAACCGGCCGGCGACCTGCAACCTGCCGGCGACGACCCCAGCCCCCATCTTCATCTTTCGTTGTCTCTCTCTCCTCGTCGTCTCTCTCTTCTCTCTCGACTGTTTCTCTCTCTCTCGACCTCTCTCTCTCGACGTCTCTCTTCTCTCGCAGCTCTCTCTCTTCTCTCGCAGCTCTCTCTCTTCTCTCGCAGCTCTCTCTTCTCTCGCAGTTTCAATCTCTCGCCATCTCTCCCATGGCAATTTCTTCCTTTCTGCGTTTTCTTTTTACTCTCTCTCTCAAAGCAGGTTTTCATAAAACCCTAAAAACCACTATTTGATTCCTAAACTAAATGAAAAGCGGCGCTTTCCAAGAAAAAGGGAATTGATTTCCCCCAAATGTTCACATTTTACCCTCATACAATTCGAAATAGACAAAAAGAACACCCCTAACTTCTCTTTAATGTACATTACATTTTGGGTTATTACATGGCATCAGCTGATTGGTTGCATGTCATTGACCTTTGTTGACAACCTTAGTAGCCGCATGTTGAACAGTGTAATATCAGAGTGGTTGTACGATTTCAGACAATAAGGAGGTTCTTTTTCTGACATATCGTACGGAGTCGTGCAAGGGTGGTTAAGACAAAGGTACTTTGTACGGAGGACTTCATGATCAGTTTTTCGTTGATTCAGCGATCTATCATTCTTTGTCAGCGAATGATAGAGTTCAGCGATAGCTAAAGTCTTGTACTTGATACTTTACGTTGAGTGGACAAATCTGAGTCTTCGCTGATCCGCATCAGTTCATTAGGAGACTTGTCGCTGGTTCTTGAGCTTGATCTTCGACTTCAGCGTAGAACCTATGTTAACGTGAAACTTGTCTTCAGGGATCATAAGTAAACAACTAACTTATCAGCGATCACCATAAGTACTGAACAGACTCGGAGTATTATGGTGAACAGTTTCGCTGAATGTTTAAACTAAAGAGAGTGAGAGTTCCTATCAGCGGTACTGTAAGATCTTAGTACTTATCAGCGATAGTGAAAACTCTGATACATATTGTTTACTTATAATTTTCACTAAGTATATAAGAGAGGGTCATTATCAAATCACTGAGGGTTTGGATCAACAATCTCCCCCTATTTGATTATGACATAGCAACAGAGAAAATTGCTATTTAATGAAAACATAAGGATAAAAAGAACTCATAAAAATATTTGTCCATTTTACTGCTTTCTGGGATCTTTTCTGTACTGATGGAGTAAAGTACATTCGCTGAAATTTTTCTTTAAATTGTGTAAAGATTACAGAGAGAAGTGGAAAAATTACAAGTACAAAAGATGTAGACGGATAAGGATAGAAAGAATTACAAGGCGATCCTATCCGTCAAAAGGTTCTTCCTTGATGAGAAGTTCATCGAGGGTCTTTGATGTGGGAATCATCCAGTCAGGGACATCTACTCTTTGATTCTTTTTCTTCAGAGCTTCTTAAAAAATCAAGGGCTTCAGGTGTCTAGCTTTAATGTCGCGTCTGACTTCACACTAGTGTATGAGATCTCTGAGTTGTTCGATGGGAGCGATGTGGAGCTCAGAGATGCGTTGAAAGTGATGGTTTCCTTCGTAGTCTAGAAAGAATATACCATAAGGATCACTTACAACTGTGCCAGGAATGAAAGTTTCTCCAGGTGGTAGGGAGGTGTCAAGCACTGAGAGATCAGCATCAGGGCCAAGAACTTCAGCACGAGAGAAACCAATACCTGTTTCATTCCGTATAAGAGGACCTAAGTCTGAGACTTTCTTTTCCTTAGCAGAGACTTTTCTTTGTTGAGGAAGAAGAGTAGAAGGAGGAATATCAACAGCAGAAGAAACCAGGTCGATCTGTTTGTTTAAGATCTTCTCGACATGGCTTTTGAACTTTGAGCGTGATCCCTGAATGGCTAATTTCGTTTCTAACCATTCAGAGAGACCAAACTTTTCTAAGGTAGCAGCATAGAAGGTTTGCTTGGTTTTGTATTCTCTGTAGACATCCACTTCAACAACAGGAACGTCTGCGTACAGTCTTCCTCTGATGTTTACTTTGATGATTTTGGATTGTCTAGATCGATAGGTCAGCATTTGTTTAGCCCATTCCAAAGTCGTATCAGAGACCTTAGTCTTTTCTCTAACAATCTTTTGAGCATCATCCCATAGCTGACGTTGAACATCAATGGGAACTCTTTTCAGCTTGGGGTCTTTTATTGATCGTTGAGTAAGCTGGATGGCGTATTCTCTGTCTTTTTCTCCAGCTTCCCTTCTTTCAGCGATCAGGCGTTCAGCTCTGAGGTGTTCCTTGTATTCCTTTTGGGAAACTCTGAACTTTGGAGGAACCGAAGGAAGTTGATCACGCTTCAGAATAATTCGCTGATCTTCGAGTCTTTTGATCATTTCATCTCTCTTTTCTTGATCCTCTTCACTTAGCTTTTGAGGAGCAAAGGAAGGTCTGTTTTTGTGAGAGAGCATCTGTTCTTCAGGTTCATCAGTCTCAGAGATCAAATCTAAGACCGGGATTATTTCTTCAGCGTTGGGAGCTGGGATTATTGTTGGTGAAGTCGCAGCTGTAGGAACTTCAGCGATATCTTCAAACAGGGGAGAGGACTAGCTGAAACAAAGCGATCTTACAGGTAAGAACATGGGTAGAACAGAGATAAGAAAGAGTGGGATAAAGTGTATGGAGGTTTGGAGAGAGTAGAACTGATAAAGTGTATAGATGAGGGATGTGGAGTAAGGAAGAGGTTAATGTACCTGACAAACCGGCTTTTTAAGCAAGATCATCAGATTTTCATTTTCAGCGACACTTTTTCCTTTGCCCTTGTCAGCTTCAGATGCTGATGGCTTTGTCTTTGTCCGCTCCCCTGTAGGTTCATTTATCAGAATACCTCTAAGAGCTTTAGATCTCTGAGCAGGCTTGACGATAAAAGAGTCATCATCATCATCATCTTCATCATCAGCATTCTTTGAAGAAGAGGATGGTTCATCATCAGATAAGTCGATGGCTTCTTCATCTTCAGCTTCAGACTCAGTTTCTTCAGCTTCTTCTTCGAGTTGCTCCCCCTCAGATACAGAGGTAAGCTTCTCGGTTCCCTCAGGGTGTTCATCTTCCTGAGGTCCAGCGGCTGCTTCAATTGTCTTCTCACCCTCTTCAGTAAAGGTGAGGTCTTCAATCTTCTCTCCCCTGATAGATTCATCATAGGAAAGGTCTTCAGCGCTCTTGGAAAGGTCTTCAGCGCTCTTCTCAGGGTCTTCAGCGCTCTTCTCCCCCTCTTTTTCATGATGAGTGGGGGAGGAATGTGATGATTCAGCAGCTCGTGTGGTTTCCTTGTCTTCTTGGCCAGGGATCCCCACACAGATTTCAATCGCTGATAATCTGGTTTCTAGACCAGAAATACCAGGATTGATCTTCACGAGTTCAGCACGATCTGCCGTAGTAAAAGATGGAGGTGCAGGGGCAGGTGCAGGAGCAAGTGCAGGGGCGGTCGTGTTGGTCAGGATCTGCTGCAACAAAGTATTCATAGAGGTGATGTCATTCTTCATCGTATTGACATCAGTCTTCACAGAACTCATGTCAGTCTTGACGGAGCTGACATCAGTCTTTACAGTAGACATGTCACCTTCGAGTTTGCCAACCGATGTCTTCAGCGTTGTGACTTCGCTGGACATGGTGTCAACTGACTTTTTGATGGCGAGGTAGTCGGAGAGAACCTTGGCAAAGTCGGTGAGTGATTTATCAACCTTCTCCAAGTCAGCTTTGGAGGCATTCTTTTCGACGACAGTTGTCAGCTTTGTAAGATTCTCTCCAGCGTTTGTTACAGCTGAAGAGTTATCAGAAAGAGTAGTAGTGAGACCTGTCAGCGTCGTCTCTATTGTCTTCAGAGAGGCGTTGATGTCTCTCAAATTAGGACCTGTAACATTTAAGAACTTGTGAACAGAGGAAAGCTCAGAAGTTTGGGGTTCAGTTACAGTGTATAGGGGTTGGTGTATACCTGCAGGAGGATTGGTGAATTCATCAAAATCTCGGGTGCCTGAGTAAAGTTCCATGTCGTCAGCTAACGTGCGTGGACGTATGGTCATCTCTGCAGGTCCTATGCCCATCACTCCTTGAAGAGGATTTTCTTTAGCTTCTGGAGGAATGACAGGTGCTTCAGTGATAACTGGAGTGGAGTCCAAATGAGTAGAGGGAGAAGCGAAGGGTAAGAATGGAGGTTGGGTACTGAGTTCAGCGTTGGATTCGCTGAGAATCACTTCATCAGTCTTTTGAGAGACTGAAGAAGGTTGGGTAGATTCCAAGTTTGTAACCTCAGCGTTTGGAGACGCTGAAGTTGGGATAGAGTGGGTGGCTTGTTCAGCTGTGGCGGAGCGTACCACTGAACTTTCCTTCAGCCCAACAAGAGGAGCTGAGGAGTCTTTAGCAATAGATTGCTGGGGTTGCTCTTTGGTTTTCTTAGTTCTTTTGGAACCAAGTTGGGTGTCAGAGTGTTTCCTTTTAAGAGAAGGAATGGAGGTTGCAGAAGTAGAAGAAGTAGGGTTTAGAAGAGTTAGCAGAGTAGAAAGACGTACCTCATTTTCCACCGGCTTGAAGTCGAGAATCTTAGGGCCGACCTGAGAGAGTTTCAGGTCACCCTCTGATGGGTAGCTGTCCTTCAGGCCTTTTTAGAATACGGCGCTGATGAATCGAGGATAGGGAACCCATGGAGATCTGTCAGCGATGGAGTCCACTCTGAGTACCAGGTCATCATAGATAATCGATGCCCAGTCTATATGTAGACCTTTCAGCAATGCATATCCCATTGCTTGCTGAGGCTTAGCGGCTTGGTCAGAGGAGCCGGTCTTGGCAGTCATGCAGTTGATCACATGGGCGAAGATGAAATTCATCTCGCTGGGCATTTTCGATTTCTTGATAATGGTCAGCTTCTTCTCGGGCTTCATGTCCCTTCTAGTTTCCCATATATATCCCATTGCATCGAAGAATGCAATGATGGCTTCCCTGTCTGAGTTTTTCTTGGGGTCAGGGAGAGGAACAAAAGGTTTTTATTTGGTGGCCAAGGGAAGGTTCAGGGCTTTGCGAATGATGGCAGGTGTAATCTTCATAGTGCCATATTCGATATCGCAGAGGATGCAGTCAATTGTTTTTTAGGGATCTTTGGTTGATGGTAGCTAAGAGTGTCTGGCAGAGTACCAGAATTGGGATAGCAAAAGCTGTTGTGCAGGAGGTGTTATGGTCAGGGCTGTGAAGATGGAGCAGTTCTTTAGGAAGTTTACAGCATCATCTAGATGTGTAACTTGCTTTCGAGGAGGAAACTCGAGAAGCGCATAGAGGTTATTTATCTTTATCCAATCTAGTTTGTCAAGAGAGAACTTGACCTGAGGAGCCTTGAGGATTTCCAGTTCCTCAGCAGTATCATCAGCAGCAGTGTTCTCAGCGATGGTGTTCTTGGGAATGTCAGAAGATGCCATTTTCTGTATTATCAGTTCAACCAAAGATTAACAAATAAGAATAATCTTAATGTGGAAAGATTTTCCAATAAGATGGTTCGAATTTTGTCCATTTCATTCAGACAAAATGTCTTAATGAAGATTATCTTGTTTTTGGAAAAAAAAACGAAATGCAAACCCAAAAAAATCTTGTTTTCCAGTTTCCTTTGAAGATTGGGATTTTGGAAAAAACGAATGAAGAACAAGTTTAAGATTTTTGCATTTAAACTTGAAGAACAACCATGAAATGGTTGTGTTTATAAAACCATGAAAGAAAATGATTTCATTTTTAAGAAGTTCTTTTGTTTGATCTTGTTAAAACAATGAGAAGATCAGAAACAAGTTATTTGCATTTGGTAAATAATAAGAACATATTAACCTTTGATGTTTGAAGAAGATGAACAGTTGTTCTTGAAAAATTCGAGAGCAAAATGCAACAGTGAATTCTTTCTTTGCTTGGAGGAGAAGTTTGCGTAAAAGGAAAATATAAACCAAGAAATTGTTTATATAGAGAGATTAGAAAGAGAAAATCTTGAGCGGGAAAAGATTTTCATCATGACACGGACACGTGTTTGCATTTGATTGGCGAGTAAACGAAACGTGCAAACGTGTGTCAGAAAGAAGAATGTGCCAGGGCTTATCCGTTGTAATGACGTCACAACTGTCCTTTCATATTCTTGGATGTCTCTGAGGTTTTGAAAACTCAGGGACACTTTTGAAAACATGAAGCACTGAATAAAAATATCAGTTGGTTTTAGAAATTTCAAAGTATCGCTGATAAGGAAGAGATATTCAGCGATGTAATTTATTTTGAAATCTTGCATTTACATGCGATTGTTAGAGAGAGAAACATACCTTGACATCAGCGAATCACGTTTATGATAGAATGGGTTATACAAGTTGATTTTATCCTATTGCTGATCAAATGTGAATCGCTGAAGATTTTACTCTTCAAAATTCAGCATTCCAAGCTCGCTGATGAGAAAGTTGAACCTTGTCTCATCAAGAGGTTTGGTGAACAGATCAGCTAACTGATAATCAGTTGGGATAAAGTGAAGTTCTATATCACCATTCATCACATGATCTCTGATAAAGTAATACCTGATTTCGATGTGTTTTGTCTTTAAGTGTAGCACTGGATTATTTGCTATAGCGATGACACTTGTGCTGTCGCAATAGATTGGAATATTTGAGAGCTGAAGGTCATAGTCCAGTAGTTGATTTCTCATCCACAAGACCTGAGAACAACAACTTCCAACGGCTACATACTCAGCTTCAGCTGTGGAGGTGGACACTGAGTTTTGCTTTTTACTTGTCCAACTTACCAGCTTTCCACCCAGGAGCTGACATCCTCCTGTGGTGCTTTTCCTATCCATTCTGCAACCTGCAAAATCACTATCTGAATAGGCGATTAGATCGAATCCTGAGTCTTTGGGATACCAAAGACCTAGATTCGTTGTACCCTTAAGATATCAAAAAATTCTCTTTACAGCTTTCATATGAGATATCTTAGGTTCATCTTGATATCGTGCACACAAACATGTTGCATACATAATATCGAGTCGGCTAGCTGTAAGATATAAAAGAGAGACGATCATCCCACGGTACATCGTGACATTAACAGGAACACCCTTAGTGTCCTTATCAAGTGTCAGCGGTAGTGCCATAGGGGTTTTCATAGCTGAACTTTCAGTTAAGTCGAATTTCTTCATCATATCTTTAACATACTTTCCCTGATTAATGAAAGTTCCTTTTTCATTTTGCTTTATCTGAAGACCAAGGAAATATGTTAGTTCACCCATCATGCTCATCTTATACTCATCTTTCATTCTATCAGCGAAACGAGTACAAAGATCAGGGTTATTAGAGCCAAATATAATATCATCAACATATATTTGAACAAGAATGATATGACCTTTTACTTTTCTGAAAAATAGAGTTTTGTCGATTTTACCTCTCTCAAATTGTTCAATATGGAGATAAGTAGAAAGAGTGTCATACCATGCACGTGGAGCTTGCTTTAAGCCATAAAGTGCCTTATCCAGTTTATAAACATAACCTGGACGCTTAGGATCTGAGAATCCTGGAGGTTGTTCCACATAGACTTCTTCATTCAGCTTTCCATTTAGAAACGCTGACTTAACATCCATCTGATATACTTTGAAGTCTTTGTGTACAGCGTATGCTAAGAATAGACGAATAGATTCTAGTCTTGCTACTGGAGCAAATGTTTCGTCATAATCTATGCCTTCCTCTTGTCTGTATCCCTGAGCAACAAGACGAGCCTTGTTGCGGGTAACAGTTCCATGTTCATCCAACTTGTTTTGATAAACCCATTTAGTGCCTATCACTGTTTTGTCAGTTGGTCTTCGAACAAGTTTCCAAACTTTGTTTCTTTCGAATTCAGTCAACTCTTCTTGCATGGCGCTGACCCAGTTTGGATCTCTGAGGGAATCATCTACTTTCTTTGGTTCAGTTAGAGAAATAAAACTAACAAATAAACAAATATTACCTACACTTCGTCGAGTCTGAATACCAGGGTTTGGATCACCAAGAATTTGATCAATTGGGTGATTTATAGTCCATCGTTGAGCCGGGGCGTGAGACGCTGAGTCAACTTGAACTGGAGGAGCTGAAGATGAAGCTTCAGCGACGTCTGGAGTATCAGCCAAGAGAGGAATGGATGCAGTTGTCATTATATTCACTGATTGCTGAGAAGTAGATGGAATGTCTGAGACATTGGGTTCAGAAGCAGGTATAGTGTTTATAGGAATAGCTGAGACCCATGATGTTTCAGCTTCACTATTCTGCATATTTGGAATGATAGTAGGACCATCATCTTCAACTGTATGAGCATGAGGAGTGGGAATATCTTCTGAATCACCAAGATGAGAAAACATCCATTGATTCAGTTCTTCAGTATCAGCGGACGGTTTAGAGTTCGCTGAACGGGATTCGTCAAGCGTGACGTGAATTGTTTCTTCAACAGTTTGTCTTCTTCGATTAAAGACTCTGAAGGCTTTGGAGATTGAAGAATATCCAAGAAAGATTACATCATCAGCCTTAGGATCAAACTTTCCAAGGGCATCTCTGTTATTCAGTATGAAACACTAACATCCAAAGATGTGAAGAAAGCTGATTGAAGGCTTTCTCCCATGAAAAAGTTCATAGGCTGTTTTATTGAATCTTTTGACTATCAGCGACCTATTTTGCGTAAAACAAGCGGTGTTGACAGCTTCTGCCCAAAACTGAGTAGGCAGGTGAGAATCGCTGAGCATTGAACGTGCAGCTTCAATAATTGTTCTATTTCTTCTTTCAGCGACTCCATTTTGTTGTGGTGTTCTCACTGAAGAAAAGTTGTGAGAAATACCCTTACTCTCAAAGAAGGAATCAAGAGAACTGTTTTTGAATTCAGTCCCATGATCACTCCTTATTGAGCGAACGGTCAAATTATTCAGGGTTTCCATCATCCGAACAAAGGTGATGAGTTCTTCAGGGGTGTCACTCTTGGAACGGAGAAACATAACCCATGTATAACGAGAGAATTCATCAACTATGACCAGTGTATATTTCTTTCCAGCGATGGATTGTTTGTTAACAGGGCCAAATAAATCCATATGGAGTAGTTGTAGAGGAGATGACACTGAGGAGACTTGCTTTGACTTAAAGCTTGCTTTGGTCTGCTTTCCTTTCTCACACGCTGAACATAAAGACTCTTTGGCGTATGAGTGTTGGGGTAGACCAGTGACTAACTCTTTTGAAGAAAGAGTGTTCAGTGTCTTGAAATTCAGATGAGAGAGCCTCTTATGCCATAGCCAGTTGACATCAGATGAGGCTTTTGAGAAGAAACAGGAGTTCTCAGTGGTGGTTGAGTCCATGTTTATTACATAAACATTTTCCAAACGATAACCGCTGAGAGCTATCATCTCCTTTTTGTCAGTGACAAAGCAGGATTCCTTGGTAAAGATTACCTTGTTATCCTTGTCGCAAAGCTGACTGATGCTTAACAGATTATGCTTTAGCCCTTCAACATATGCGACTCTTCTGAAGGTTGTTGTACCATTTGAGAGTACACCAAACCCTCGGGTATGTTCTTTTCCATTTCCACCGAAAGTAACAGAGGGACCCTTCTCTTCCTTGTATTCAGCGAGCAGGCTTTTCTTTCCAGTCATGTGTCTAGAACATCCGCTATCGAGATACCAGATACCCTTCTGAACCTGCATCACAAAGGAAGATTAGTTTTTCTTAGGTACCTACTTAACCATGTGTACACGTTTGTCAGTGGAAGTAGTTGGAATGGAAGGTTCAGCAATCTTCGCAGCATTTGAAGATTCAGCTTTGTCGGTCTTCACTTTGGTTAATTTCTTAACCTCAGTGGTCTTCTTTGCCTTGGGGGCAATCTTCACCTTAGCTATCTTTTCAGCTTTGGTGGCTGTGGGGCACTTACTAGCAATATGATCAGTGAGTCCACAGTGATAACATTTCCTATAACTAAAAGTAGTTCTAGGACTATTTGAATGCTGAGCTTTTGATTTAGAATTAGAAGGACCAGCACCAAATAAGCTTTTGGCTTTTGAAATGGGAGGGACGTTTAGTTTTTCAGATTTCTTACCAAGGACATCCACTCTGAGTCTAGGAGTAGATCGCTGAATAGACCACGCTGAGTAGATCCAGAGATCTGATTCCTTGATCCAGAGGAATAAATCACTAAAGCTTTAGAAGCATTCAGCTTTGGTACTAAAGTACCCTTCTGAGGATTTTGGTTAAAAGCAATTCCTTTACCTTTATCTTTAAAGACAGAGGTAGGTTTTGGATAAACCATTTTTTCTTTACCTTTTGAAGAGGTAGAAATTTCCTCAGGGATAGGAGGTCTGGACGAGGAACACTGAGAGGATGAAGTGTCAGCGACTGAGGATACGAAAGTTCCAAATAAGAGCATGGAACGATCAGTGGTTGGTTCTTGAGTTTCATTTGTAACCGAGACCACGTTTATCACTCAGGGGAATCTGAGACTTGATTATCTCAGTGATCTTTGTTGAAGAATTACACCATCCTTCAACAGTAGCTTTTTCAGCTTTCAATGCAGCTATAGCTTCTGCTCGTTTGATTTTGACTAGCTGATTTAAATGCACTTGATCTTTAAAATTTTCTTCAATTTTAGAAAGCTTTTCTATTTGAAGGTGACAGTTTTTAAGCTGTTCAGCGAGATCAAGGTTTTGGTTTTCAACTATAGTTTTGCCATTCATGGCTTCATATAAACTTCTAGTCAAGAGATCGATTTTACAGAGACTATCAGCTTCATCAATATTTGCAATATTTGTAAAGAAGGAAGGTGATACCTGAATTGCAGAGGTTGAAGTAGAGGGAATGTCTGAACTTTCTTCCTCATCTTCAATCTTTGCCATAAGACAGAGATTGGCTTCATCATCTTCAGAGTCAGATGATGATTCTTCTTCTTCAGAAGCAGCCCAATCGTAAACCATCAGGCCTTTGCCTTTCTTCTTGAAGCTTTTCAGCTTCGCAGATTTTTCTTTCAGCTTAGCATATTTGTCATCTTTATTCCTGGGAATAAAGGATTTCTTGGGAAACGCTGAGTTTCTCGATACTTTCTTAGACCTGCACTCGTTAGCGAAATGTCCAGTTTTTTCGCAGTTAAAACAAGTAGCAGTAGCCTTATCAACAGGAGTTGATGATCTTGGCTTATTAGTTATAGAAAGAGGTTTGTTCTTACTGAACATTTTCTTTTTGGCGAATCTCCTGAACTTTTTAGTTAGGAGAGCCAAAGATTCATCATTATCTGAAGAGTCAGAATCTGATGACCTTTCAGAGTTACTCTCTAACTCAGTGATAGTGACCGATGGTCGCTGAGTAGAGGGTTCCTCTGAGATTAAAGCAACAGGAGTGCTTTTGGAATCTTTTACAAGATTATTCTTAAGATGGCTTGATTGCTCATGATTCAGCATCGTGCCATATAAGGTAGCAAGGGTCATTGATCTTAGATCTTTTGACAGCTTGAGACACATAGAATAACTGTCCCAGCTTTCAGGTAAACATTCTAGAAACTTTGTCAGCACTTCAAAGTTAGAATATTCCTTACCAACAGTTTTCAGATCTATTATTAAGCAATTAAAACGTTGGTGAACTTCAGAGAGAGTCTCATTCTTACCACAAATGAAACTTTCATACTGTCTTACCAGGTTGATCTTTCGAGAGTCATGGACTTCAGCAGTACCTTCATACTGAACACATATTGTGTCCCACATGGCTTTTGAGGATTTCAGGTTCATGACGGAATGGTAGACTTCGTCAGGAAGAGCCATGGACAGTATGGATCTGGCTTTGGTGTCGATAGCCACTTTCTTCTTATCTTCGTCAGTCCATGTATGAACTTCTTTGGGTACCAGCCTTTCTGGAATAGCAGGTCTATTCTCAGTGGCTGGTACTGCGACATCAATTCTTACAGGAATGAATGGGCCGTTTTCAAGATAATAAGGCATAGTAGGGTCTACACCTTCTAGGAAGAGAGTCATCCTATTTTTCCATAGATTAAAATTATCTCTGGAGAATCTAGGGGGTTTTGCAAGAGAACCATTGTCGATATAATTTGTGTTTGTGTTGGTAGCCATTTTCAGAAATAGCAAGGAAGAGAAATCTTAGTATATATTAGATCTTGTTTATGAGATTAAACAAATCTGCTCTGATACCACTTGTTGGTCCCGAAGGGCTATACAAGTTTGTAGAAAGGGGGGGGGGTTGAATACAAACACACAGATTTTACTTTTCTAAATTGTTTATTGATAAATCATTAACAATTTACAGCTTGTTGCGGAAACAAGATTAAGGATAAACCTAAATCTAAACAAGTTGGAACACTAAGTTTCTTGCACTAAGAAAGAGAAGGAAATTACTAATAATAACCTATCTCAAGATAAGAAGGATGAACTTGTCCAGAGTTAGCAAGTTACTTCAAAATGAAGTGAGTTCTTCTTCTTATATACTGCATGCATATAATGCATTGCAGTTTACACTTTACACGTGGCAGCAGCTGATTAGTTGCATGTCATTGACATTTGTTGACAACCTTAGTAGCCGCATGTTGAACAGTGTAATATCAGAGTGGTTGTACGATTTCAGACAATAAGGAGGTTCTTTTTCTGACATATCGTACGGAGTCGTGCAAGGGTGGTTAAGACAAAAGTACTTTGTACGGAGGACTTCATGATCAGTTTTTCGTTGATTCAGCGATCTATCATTCTTTGTCAGCGAATGATAGAGTTCAGCGATAGCTAAAGTCTTGTACTTGATACTTTACGTTGAGTGGACAAATCTGAGTCTTCGCTGATCCGCATCAGTTCATTAGGAGACTTGTCGCTGGTTCTTGAGCTTGATCTTCGACTTCAGCGTAGAACCTATGTTAACGTGAAACTTGTCTTCAGGGATCATAAGTAAACAACTAACTTATCAGCGATCACCATAAGTACTGAACAAACTCAGAGTATTATGGTGAACAGTTTCGCTGAATGTTTAAACTAAAGAGAGTGAGAGTTCCTATCAGCGGTACTGTAAGATCTTAGTACTTATCAGCGATAGTGAAAACTCTGATACATATTGTTTACTTATAATTTTCACTAAGTATATAAGAGAGGGTCATTATCAAATCACTGAGGGTTTGGATCAACACTTTCTTTTGAGTTCCATCAATGTGGACATAGATGTCCTTGTTTTCAGACATGTGATTGTTGCATCCACTGTCAATATACCATGTATCATCAACAGATACTTCTTGAGTACTAAGTATCATGAACATGGTGTCATCATTATCTTCTATATTG
The DNA here is from genome assembly GCA_033807775.1 of Saussurea involucrata. Classification (NCBI taxonomy): domain Eukaryota; kingdom Viridiplantae; phylum Streptophyta; class Magnoliopsida; order Asterales; family Asteraceae; genus Saussurea; species Saussurea involucrata. The sequence continues at coordinate 67,534,782 of CM066321.1, read as the reverse complement.
ACAAAATTGTTATCTCTTTCTTCTGTTATTCTCTTTCTACAATATTTGGCTATGTGGCCAAACTTTTGACAATGAAAATATTGCACTAGTGTTGATGGTTTTCCTCTGCCTCTTCCTTTGGTCTCTCCTTGTTGTTCCTTTCCATAGAATCTGCTTCTTTCTTGAATATTTGAGGATTTTAGTTGAAAGGCCTACTCATAGGGTGTAGAGTCGAATTGTCTCATCCTAAGTTCATGAGATTGCAGGGTTCCAAGTAGACTCTCAAGGGATAACATTGAGAAATCCTTGGATTCCTCAATTGCTACTACAATATACTCAAATTTTCCGGTTAAACTCCTGTGGGTTTTCTCAATTACTCTTTTGTCATCTATGATCTCACCATTTAATCTTAGTTGATTTAATACTGTTGGGAACTGAAGATATGCTAAGTATAGTTAGTACTGCTAAGTCTTCATTACTACTGCCAGTTCTTCGTTACTACTGCTGGGCAAGGTTACTGCTGCTAGATGAAGTTAATGCTGCTAGATGAAGTTAGTGCTGCTAGACCAAATTACTACTGCTAGACATGGTTAGTACTGCTGAGCTGAGTTACTACTGCTTGAAGACTGTGAAGATTAATACTGCTGAAGGTTGTTAATGCTGCTGAGCCAAATCATCATTAATACTGCTGAGTTGATAAGTTTGGTATGCGATGCTTTTGGAGACAAAGAAGGAATTGATCAAGATATGTTTAACGAAGATTCAGAAGATCAATTTACTTTTTATGGTTATCTTGTAATTACTTTTGTATAAATAGTATTGATAGATAGCTATTAGAAGAGACGAAAACAGAAGATAGATAGTATACAGAATTCGATATTCACTCAAGAGTGAATTAACCTCAAGATCATAGATCCTATTTCTAGAGAAGTAGAAATCGTCTTGTTGAGTCTGTTCAACAAGATTGAGGTTTTGGTGTAAAACTTGTGAGTTATAACTGTTTGATATATATACAGTTTATTGAATTTCTATTGATTGTTCTTTAATTGATTTAGAGTTCTATTCCGCAAGATTCTCTAAATTCTGTTTCTAAGAAGTTTAATTCTTGTTAAGAATCGATCCTGACAAGTGGTATCAGAGCATTGGTATCTTAGAAATTATGGACAACTCAATGGATTCTCACAGTACTCTTGTTTCAAAGGTTCCCATGCTCAAACCCAATGAATTTGACATGTGGAAACTAAGAATCAAGCAGTACATTCTTCTTACTGATTATGCAATATGGGACATTATAGAAAATGGCCCATGTAATGAAGGAAAGATTGGAGCAGATGGAAAGAGACCTCCTCCCAAGACAGATGCTGAAAAGAAAGTAAGACAAACAGAGATGAAGGCCTTAAGCACTCTGCTTTTGGCTATTCCTAATGAGTACCAACATCAATTCCAACACTGCACAGATGCACATATGTTGTGGAATGCTCTGGAGAAAAGATTTACTGGAACAAAGAGCACAAAGAGAAATCAAAAGGCTATTCTCAGGCAACAATATGAAAACTTTATGTCTGCAAAGAATGAGTCTATGACGCAAACTTTTGACAGATTTAACAAGTTAATTGGAGAATTAGCAACTGTGGGTGTACACATGGATGCTGATGATGTCAACAGAAAGTTCCTTAGATCATTGGGAGAAGAATGGACCATGTACACTGTCTCATTCAGACAGAATGACCAATTGGAGGACAAAGAGCTAGATGACCTCTACAATGATTTGAGAGTATTTGAGGCTGAAGTTGAAGCCAAGAAAAGGCCATCAGGATTTGTTTATAATGCTGCTTTATTATCTTCATCCTCTGATACTGCTGCTAATCCTGATTCTGTTAATACTGCAGGTTCTGTTAATTCTGCTAGTGGAACCAATCAAGAGAAGACCACAGATTCTGTACTAGAAGCATTCTTTTCTAGTCATGTCCACTCTTCTCTAATCAATGATGATTTAGAGCAGATCAATGCTGATGATCTGGAAGAGATGGACATCAAGTGGCAGATGGCTATGCTATCAATGAGGGTGAAGAAATTCATCAAAAGGACTGGGAGAAACAACTTTTCCCAAAGAAGAGAAGATGGTGCAGGCTTTGACAAGTCAAAGGTTGAATGCTATAAGTGTCACAAGATGGGACACTTTGCCAGAGAATGCAGAAGTGGAGGATCACAGACTCCAAATGGAAACCAAAACAGAAGCTCCTCTCAAGCCCTTGTTTCTCAACAAGGAATGGGATTTGATTGGAGTGATCAAGCTGAAGAAGCCTGTCAGAATCAAGCTCTTATGGCAGAAGTGTCTGATATCCCCACTGAGGTACAATCTAAACTCTGTTCTCAAGCTTGCATTGATGCTGTTAAAAGATATAGGGATCACAATCAGGGTATGTGTGATGACCTTAAGAGGCTAGAGAAAGATGTAAAAGATTATGTTAGGATTGTAGAAAGGTTTGAGGAACAGATTAGAGCTTTTCAAGCTAATGAACTTCAACACCACTATGATACTAACTATTGGAAGTGGGAGAAGAATGAGTATGAGATTAAGCTGAAAGTGTCTGGGGAGGAGAATGAAAAGTTAAAAGAAGAGCTTAAAAAGGTTAAACTTGATGTTGAAAAGTTTACCTGTGCTTCTAAAACCATGGACACCATCATTAAAGCACAAATCCATGACAAGATGAAAGTAGGGATAGGATACAATACCACACCTCCACCCTACAATAACAACTACATACCTCCTAAGTCTGATTTGTTAGAGACCAAGGATAGAAAGGAACCTGAATTAAAGATTGATATAGATCCTTGTGAAAAAGAAATAGTTGTTGAGGATGAGACTGACAAAGTAGACTCTGATGAGGAATGTGAGAGTCCATGTGTCAAGAACACAGAGATCAAAAGGACTGAAGAGAAAAAGGAAGTTCATTACACACAGCCCAAAGTTGTGAACTCAAATACTTGTAAACAGTGTTCCTGCAGGAAATTCAAAGAGAACAAGCCCCAAAAACATGATAATCAGAGGGGAAATCAAAGGAACTGGAATAACCAGTGGGCTATGAGACAAGGAGTTGACCTGAAAAGAATCAACAGGCCAAAACCTTGTTTCATCTGTGGTAAGCTAAATCACTTAGCCAAACACTGTTATTTCAATCCTGTTAACCAAAGGTTTAATGCTCAAAGATCTTTTCAAAAACCTGGTGGTTACAGAAAGAATGGTGGATATAAAAAGTCTGCAAAGAAAAATGTGGCAAAGAAACAAGATAAACCCAAAAGCCACATAAAGAAAATGACTGAAAAGGAATGTGATACTATGTGGGTTCCAAAAAGCACTAAAAACAATACTGCTGCTAGCAGTGTTAGTACTGCTAACACTGCTAGTACTGCTTCAAAAGTTAGTGCTGCTAGCAGTATTAATACTGCTAGTAATCATTCCAAAGTTAGTGCTGCTAGCAGTGTTAATACTGCTAGTATTCAGTCCAATGTTAGTGCTGCTAATACTTTTAGTGCTTCCTCTTCAGATAGTACTGCTGCTAGCAGTATTAACTCTGTTAATACTGCTTCTAGCAGTGTTAACTCGGTTAATACTGCTACCTCTGAGGTTAATACTGCTAGCACTGTTAGTACTGCTGCAAGTGCTGCTACACCAATAATTTTGACAAAGTATTCCAGCACAGCAGTACCAAAAGTTAAAAATCTCATCAAAACCAAGTGTAAGTATTTTGATGAGCAAGGGAGACCCAAGACCACTTCGGCTTGGGTTCCAAATAAAACTAACTGATTTATCTTGATGTGCAGGGCAACCAACAGCTCAAGGGGAAGAGCATTTGGCATGTTGATAGTGGTTGCTCCAGGCACATGACAGGTAACATGTCCTGCCTCAAAAATTTCAAAAAGGTTGATGGAGGACATGTTGCATTTGGGGATAATCCTGCTGGTGGAAAGATAAGTGGTAAGGGTGATGTTTCAAAGGGTAAGATGACCTTTGAAGATGTATACTATGTTGAACAATTGAGATACAACCTGTTAAGTGTATCACAGGTTTGTGACAAGAAGCATAGTATATTGTTTACAGACTCTGAATGCATTATCCTTGCTCCTGGATACAAAGTGGTTGATGAAAACATGATACTTCTGAGAACTCCTAGGAAGGATAATGTTTATTGTTTAGATTTGGAAAGTGTTTCATCTGATTCATCTCTAAATTGTTTAGTTTCAAAAGCTTCTTTAGATGAATCATCACTCTGGCACAGAAGGATGTGTCACATGAACTTTAAAACAATAAATAAACTTGTTAAGAATAACCTTGTAAGGGGTTTGCCATCCAAAGTATATTCATGTGATGATCATTGTGTTGCTTGTCTCAAAGGCAAACAACACAAAACTTCTCATAAGTCCAAAGAGATAAACACTATATCAAATCCTCTTCAACTGTTACATATGGATCTGTTTGGTCCTACCAATGTGATGAGTATTGGCAAGAAATCATACTGCTTAGTTATTGTTGATGATTATTCTAGATTTACTTGGGTATATTTTCTGAGAACTAAAGATGAGACAAGTGGACTGATCAAATCTTTCATTCTCAAAATTGAAAACCAATCAAATCAAAGAGTGAAAGTCATTAGATCAGATAATGGAACTGAGTTTAAAAATTCTGATCTAAACACCTTTTGTGAAGAAAAAGGAATTGAGAGACAATACAGTGCTCCTAGGACTCCACAGCAAAATGGTGTTGCTGAGAGAAGGAATAGGACACTGATTGAGGCTGCTAGATCTCTGTTAGCTGACTCAAAGTTACCAATTACTTTTTGGGCAGAAGCAGTTAATACTGCCTGCTATGTTCAAAACAGAGTTTTAGTTGTAAAGCCTAAAAACAAGACACCTTATGAGCTTTTCCATAAAAGGAAACCATATATTGGATTTTTCAAGCCATTTGGATGTCCTTGTACTATTCTCAATACCAAATCTCACTTAGGCAAGTTTGATAGCAAAGCAGATGATGGTTTTCTTGTTGGGTATTCATCTCAAAGTAAGGCCTACAGAGTTTTTAATACCTCTTCTAGAATAATTGAAGAAAGTGACAATGTCAAATGCAATGAGAACACACCAAATCCTATTGGTTCAGGTCCTAATTGGCTATTTGACATTGATTCACTCACTAATTCTTTGGGTTTCAGTGGTGATGTATATGCAGGACAAAGGGATACACCATCATCAGAACACAGAATTCAATCTGTGATATTTCCAATCCCTTCCATTGATCCTGTGGAATTCTGTGAACACCATGAGGAGACTGAACCTATTCAGAATGAAGAAGAGAGGAGAGCAGAGGAAAATCAGTCTTCAGGTTCAAATTCCAGAGAATCTGAGGTGACTGAAGAAGCAGAAACAAATCCAGAATTAAATGAGTCTAATCTGGATGAGGACTTACAAGAGGAAGCTGGTCATCAAACAAGAACTCAGAAAAATCATCCTCCTGAGTTGGTAATTGGAGATATTGCATCTCCCATGATGACTAGAAAGCAAAGCAGACTCCAAGAGTTGCAAGAGCAGCAAAATACAGTTAACACTGTTCTTACTTGCTTTCTGTCCCAGATTGAGCCCAAAAAGGCTTATGATGCCATGAAAGACCCAAGCTGGATAGAGGCAATGCAAGAGGAGCTGCTACAGTTCAAATTACAGGATGTTTGGGACTTGGTAGACCTTCCAAAAGGTCATAGAGCAATTGGCACCAAGTGGATTTTCAGGAACAAGAAGGATGACAGAGGGATTGTAATCAGAAACAAAGCTAGACTGGTTGCACAAGGGTACACTCAGGAAGAAGGAATAGATTATGAGGAAGTCTTTGCTCCTGTGGCAAGGATTGAAGCAATCAGGTTATTTCTAGCCTATGCCTCATACATGAAGTTCAAAGTGTACCAAATGGATGTCAAAAGTGCATTTCTGTATGGAAGCATTGAGGAAGAAGTATATGTCTGTCAACCCCCTGGATTTGAGAATCCATTGCACCCTGACAGAGTATACAAGCTGAAGAAGGCTCTCTATGGTTTGCATCAGGCCCCAAGAGCATGGTATGACACTTTGTCTACCTATCTCTTGAAAAATGACTTTGAAAGAGGAGTCATTGACAAGACCCTGTTCATCAAGAGGAGAAAGAGAGGTACTTTACTTGTTCAGATCTATGTGGATGATATCATCTTTGGATCCACCAATGATCAAATGTGTAAAGAGTTTGAAGAATTGATGCACAAAAGCTTCAAGATGAGCTCCATGGGAGAACTTACATTCTTTCTTGGGCTTCAGGTAAAACAGAGGAAAGATGGAATTTTTATTAGCCAATCCAAGTATGTGAAAGACATCCTGGACAAGTTTGGTTTATCAGACTCAAAGTCAGCAAGCACTCCAATGGAAACACATAAACAGATCACTGCAGATCTTGAGGGGGAGGATGTGGATGTCCATCATTACAGATCAATGATTGGATCTCTCATGTATCTCACAGCCTCTAGACCTGACATTATGTTTTCAGTCTGTGTTTGTGCCAGATTTCAGGTTTCTCCTAAGCAATCACACCTTCATGCTGTCAAGAGAATATTCAGATACTTAAAAGGGCAACCTAGATTAGGTCTCTGGTATCCTCATGAATCCTCTTTTGACTTGCTTGCATATTCAGATAGTGATTTGGGAGGAGCCAACATGGATAGGAAGTCTACTTCAGGTGGATGTCAGTTTTTGGGTACAAGACTAGTATCTTGGCAGTGTAAGAAACAAACCACAGTGTCCTTATCTACCACAGAAGCTGAGTACATAGCTGCTGCAAGCTGCTGCTCTCAGGTTCTATGGATTCAGAATCAGATGTTGGACTATGGGGTAACTTTTCTTCACACACCAATCTTCATTGATAACAACAGTGCTATTAGCATTGTTAATAATCCAGTCAAACACTCAAAAACAAAGCATATAGAGATAAGGTATCACTTTATAAGAGATTGCAATGAAAAGAAATTAATTCAGGTTGCTAAAGTTCATACAAATGACCAGTTTGCTGATCTATTCACAAAAGCTTTTGATGTGGGTAGATTCACCTTTTTGGTAACAAGTGTGGGCATGATCAACCTAGAATAAATTCATGACTTTCTGTTTTTATACCTATATTTCTTCATATATTTGGTGCTACTAACTTTCTTTCTCAGGATCCTCTGTTTTCCTCTGATTACCAAGTGAAGAAAAGTGTAAGTGTGGTTACTACTGCCAGTACAGAAGTTACTACTGTCGGTGTTCTAGTAGTTACTACTGCTTGTGCAGTTAATACTGCTCGGTAGTTAATACTGCTTGGTAGTTAATACTGCTAGGTAGTTAATACTGCTTGGCAGTTAATACTGCTCGGTAGTTAATACTGCTCGGTAGTTAATACTGCTAAGTAGTTAATACTGCTTGGCAGTTAATACTGCTTGGCAGTTAATACTGCTCAGTAGTTAATACTGCTCAGTAGTTAATACTGCTAGTTTATTTAATACTGCTAGTGGAGTTAATACTGCTCGGTAGTTAATACTGCTCGGTAGTTAATACTGCTAGGTAGTTAATACTGCTTGGCAGTTAATACTGCTCGGTAGTTAATACTGCGAGGTAGTTAATACTGCTTCTGATAATCTAGGGCATATATAATACCCCTGTTTGCCCGCCCATGTTCATAACGACTCTTCGCATTTACTTCTTCTCTCTCGTTCTAACCTAGACTCCCCAGAATCTCTGTGCTTTTTCTTTCAAGAATCCTTAGGCATCATGGAGTTTGTGGATGAGCACAATGAAATAGCCATGCTTCAGAAGCCGAAACAAGCTGCGGGATTCCACGCCATTGTCGATTTTCTAAAATCCTCGCACATCTCCTATGCACTCACGGTGAGCCCAACAATCTATATCGAACATCAGAAACAATTTTGGGAGAATGCCACTGTTAGTGTTGAAGAAGGGCAGAAAACCATTCGAACAAGGGTTTGTGATAAACCCTTGAAAGTCACTGAAGAGGTTATTCGCATCTCCCTACAGTTGAATGATGCTTCAGGTATAACTTCTATTCCTAATGAAGAACTCTTTTCTACTTTACAAAGAATGGGGTATGAAGGTCCCATTGGTGTTTTTAAATTCTACAAGTCAAAATTTTTCAACCAATGGAGATTTCTTGTTCATACCCTGATGCACTGTATTTCCAAGAAAACTACTGGATGGAGTGAGTTCAGCAGTCCCATTGCATATGCCTTGGTCTGCTTATCCACTGCCAGAAAGTACAATTTCTCAGCAATGATCTTTAATGATCTTGTATCAAACTTGGAATCCAAAAAGACCTTTTTCATGTATCCAAGGTTTGTGCAAGAAGTTCTTAACAAGGAATTGATGGACTTACCTCAGTTTACTGAGGTATATGTACCCAAATCCCCTAAAGGGAAGGTTTTTTCAAATATGAAAAGACTTCCTAGGGACTCGGAAGGAGTTGACACACCATTGTTCTCTACAATGATGGTTGTGTCCCACCCCTCTGAAGGTATGGCATCAGGATCAAGGCCCTCATTAGATCAACCCACTGATGACCAATCCCAACCTTCCATCTCAAAAGACATCCCACAGTCCATTCTTGAACAGCCCACTCCCACAATCACCAAAAGGTTTCAAAGAAGAAAGGTGCACAAGGCTCCTTCCCTTGTTGTACCTACTCAAAGCCCTACGCCTTTAAGCCCTCAATTGGAGCATTCTCCAATTGAGAATATCAACAGGGAAACCACAGGGGTGTCTCCCAACCTCAAGAAGGTGGTCTCTAAGGAGAAGGATGACCATATGGGTGCTAAGGCTGCCACTACTTCTGCTAGCACAGAGAAGGACAGTGGTAACATAAATAAGACCTTCCCCATGGCAACTCTAAATGAGAAATCATTAGGAGGACCCAGGTGCCAAGAAACCAAGGGGGCAGGTAGTGCTTCTGCTAGGCAGAAGGCTTCTGCTGAAACTTCCAAGGATCCTTTAAAGAAGGTAAATACTTCTAAACAAGGTGAGGATAGATATAACTATGAGGAATTGATGGAAACCTTAGGGAATATCAACTTGGATGTCATGGCACAAAAGAAAGAGATTGAGCAACTTAAGACTGTGGTCACCTACCAACAGTCTCAAATTGAGAAGCTCAAAAAGATGGTCACCAAGTTGCTGAACAAAAAGAAAAAGGCAAGGTTTGTGCTAAGAAGGAGAACCTCAACTGATGATGCTCCCAAAAAGGGGGAGTCAGAGTCAGAAGCAGAACTGAAACTGAAGGGTCCACAAATTGAGGGGGAGACTGCTCACATAGAGACTGAGATGGAAATGGACTATGCACAGTTTAAGGGGGAGTCCAGTGAGACAGAAAAGGGGGAAGAGTGTGTTAAAGAAACCAAAGCAGCAGAAACCACAGCAGCAGAAACCACAGCAGCAGAAACTGTTAATGCTGCTGAGTTTGAACAAGAAGCAGAAACAGTTAATGCTGCTGAAGGCCAAACAGTCAAAGCAGCAGAAACTGAGCAGGAAGCAGTAACTACATCTCAAGCTGAAATAGATGAAGAAATTTACTGGATTGTAAAGAACTGTATTGAAGCAGCATCACTACATGTACTAAGAGAAGCAGTAACAGCCATAGCAGCAGAAATGGTTATTGCTGCTGAAAAACTTAAAGCAGCTGAACCAACTCCTGAGGCTGTCAAAACTCTTAGAAGAACCAAGATGATGTCCAAGAAAAGACCAAGAACCCAGCCCATAACTTCAAAGAAGAAAAATGAAAAGAAGCCAAGGGTGGAGTCATCTGCAGAAGAGGCCCAGGAGGAAACAGTGAAATCTGATGGAAAAGTTGCTGAAGAAGAAGTGGCAACTCCATCAGGGCAATCAGGCAATGTGCAATCACAAACGGATGCCCAATGTGACTTGTACATTACTAGTGTTGACTCTAACCCAATTCCACTTCAGGCTGAACCAATATCATCTAAGGCTCCTGAAATCATCTTTTGGGACACTTTGAAAGATGGTAGAAAGGAGTTCATTAGGATAAAAAGAGCTGATGGAAAATTTGAAGTATTTTCTACTTGGGGAAAAATTGTCAGAACTTGCTCAAGATCAGACTTAGAAGAGATGTTCAAAGTTGGGATGAAGATATATGGAAACATGCTGACTGAGCCAGGGATGTCAATTTCTAAAATGGTACTTGAATTCTTGTGCCAAATGTTCAAACCTGAAGCAGTTCAGCATAGGTTAAACACACAGTTTCAAGTCATTACCAACTGGATGCTCTATGAAAACTGTGGAGTATATGTCATCTCCCTTGACTCTGCAACTCAAGAATACTATCTTGTAGATGAAATATACAATCACAGCATGAAGAGGCTGCAAGGAATGTTACACACTAAGCTGACCTGCAACAAGGATTCAGCAATGGGTAGATTCTTGGTAAAGAGGATTCTCAATCAGAGTCTAGGCCTAAGTCCTAATCTGTGTGTACATGATGACTAAGTTTTGGAAGCATCATCTGAAGAACTTGACTTCTTTTCCTAAAAGTCAAGTTAGGGGGAGATTGTTGGGAACTGAAGATATGCTAAGTATAGTTAGTACTGCTAAGTCTTCATTACTACTGCCAGTTCTTCGTTACTACTGCTGGGCAAGGTTACTGCTGCTAGATGAAGTTAATGCTGCTAGATGAAGTTAGTGCTGCTAGACCAAATTACTACTGCTAGACATGGTTAGTACTGCTGAGCTGAGTTACTACTGCTTGAAGACTGTGAAGATTAATACTGCTGAAGGTTGTTAATGCTGCTGAGCCAAATCATCATTAATACTGCTGAGTTGATAAGTTTGGTATGCGATGCTTTTGGAGACAAAGAAGGAATTGATCAAGATATGTTTAACGAAGATTCAGAAGATCAATTTACTTTTTATGGTTATCTTGTAATTACTTTTGTATAAATAGTATTGATAGATAGCTATTAGAAGAGACGAAAACAGAAGATAGATAGTATACAGAATTCGATATTCATTCAAGAGTGAATTAACCTCAAGATCATAGATCCTATTTCTAGAGAAGTAGAAATCGTCTTGTTGAGTCTGTTCAACAAGATTGAGGTTTTGGTGTAAAACTTGTGAGTTATAACTGTTTGATATATATACGGTTTATTGAATTTCTATTGATTGTTCTTTAATTGATTTAGAGTTCTATTCCGCAAGATTCTCTAAATTCTGTTTCTAAGAAGTTTAATTCTTGTTAAGAATCGATCCTGACAAATACTAAGATCCCACGGTTGTAAAACTCTTATATTGTCTCAGAATCCTTCATCTTGAGACCATCAAACTCACATCTTAGAGTTTGCAATTTGACTACCTTTACCTTGTCTTCCCCACAATATGTTCTGTAGAGCATGTCCCATGCATCCTTAGAAGAGATCGAGGAGGAATTCTTTCAAATATAACCTCATCTACGGCTTGATATATTATGTAAAGAGCCTTCTTATCCTTCTTTCCTAAATCCTTTAGTTCATCTTCTTGTTCCTGTGTGGGTTCATCTATCTCAACAGGTTCATCAAATCCTTGTTCAACGATGTCCCATAGTTCCTGTGATTCAAACAATACCATCATCTGTATGCTCCAGTGGTAATAATTCTTCCCGTTTAATTTGGGAAGTTAAGGGTGTAAGATGCTATTCGAACTTGAAGCCATCTCTGGGCTTTGATACCACAATGTTAGAGCAACCTTAATACTTCATATGTTATTCATTGAACATCAAACTTGATACATACACTGGACACATACATATATAGAGTACAAAGGGTTGCCACCCTTGTAACCAACAGACACAACGTTCACAAAGGTTGACACATACATATATAGAGTACAAAGGGTTGCCACCCTTGTAACCAACAGACACAACGTTCACAAAGGTTGACAATTATATAAATGTCAAACCTTAACTATCAACTAGGTGTTAGAATGACTAATGGTCAACTAACTTAACTAACACAAACAACCATGACTAGCTTAAGTTTAACAATATTCTCATAGCACATCATATAATTTGTCAAAAATTTCCACTAGAAGAGATGTTGGGCTTTTTCATTCATTAAATTTAGCAGTGACACCAAAATAGAAATAGGTAAAGCCATATCAACGAGGAGGACAATATTTCAGTGTGTTGGCGTAGATTTTTGTTATACTTTTGGTGATCAATGATTTTTTGGGTTTCTGTTTTTTTTTTCTTCGTAAAATTGTTTGCAAGATTACTTTTAAATGAGTGTTTGACCATATTTGTGTGCATTTTGAATTCAAAGAAAGAAATAACGAGTTTTATTAATAAATAAATAAAAACGAATCATTTTTTAGTTTAGCTATGTTATGATTTGTTGGCTTCTTAACCACAAGGGTTGTGGCGTACTGGTTAGGCCCTGGGGATGTGGTGGAATATCTCATCTGTCCAGGGTTCGAATCCAGGCGTACATAACAATTGTGACCACTGAGGTTTAATCAGTGCTGATGTCTTATAGTCATGATTTGCCAAGGGATTAGTCTAGGCATAGCCTATGACACCCTTTTAAAAAAAAGATTTGTTGGCTCCAGGGTTTTGAATTCCATAATTCTTTCGATTTGGGGTTGGTTTATTTTATGCAAATTTTGAACTTTTATTTTCTTCAAATATTTTAGGTCTTTGAGCTAAATTTATGTTACAAAAGAAGCTTTATAAGTTAAATTTTACAAACATGTTTGCGATACACGTTTCCTAACCGTTTTTATACAAGTTTCATCAACTTCGACATTGGAAGATTATTTCTTTTAACCGAGTGAGTACCAAAATAATGTGCATCTAAAACATCCTCATTACATTCAACCTATTATATTGCATTGCATTAATTAGTTGTCAATTACCAAATTATATTTCATATTAACGTAGTTACATATTTTCTAACAAAAAATGTAACTTAACAATTTTGTGTTTAACGTTAATGAAATGTATTGTAATGTTGGGAAAAGGAGTTTTCTTCACATCTACCAACTGTTTAGTCACATGTAACAAATGCGGCCTTAGATTAGAGTTGTAGTTCTTTTCTAATCTAGATGCATTTCACGAGTTTAGCATAAATTCATTTTGCGACTATCATGCTCTAAATTGGTAGTTTTTACCGATTGTTTAGGCTTGAGCTATAAGATTCGATAACAAATCGTAAGAGGCTCTATAGTAAATTCACCTTTTTAGTTAGTTATTTGTTAATAGATGTTTATTAATTAATATTATCTAATTATTTATTATTCTGTTCGGAAATGCAATAAATAGATTGATATTCGGGTTGTTAATAATAGTTGACTAAAAGATGTTATAACGGGATTTTAAATATATACATAGCATTATTATACATGTGACTGACAAAAATGATTTGATTTTAAACCTAAAAAAGTGGTGAAGGTGTTTTTATATTATGTAAATGTATGATACAAGGAATATGAAGAAGGTTATATGATTTGAACCTCTAACTTTACTAGTTTTGGTAAAAGTTGTTACACACGTCTTCACATAATATATATATGAACTTTTAGATATATTAGGTGAACATTCTATTCTATTCTCACAAAAAGAAATTTGGAATCTTCATTTTTGTTTGGGACGAGGGTGGTGTCCGTGACCACGACACCTAAGATAATTGCAAAAACTCTCGTTGAGCGTCTTAAGAAAGTCAATGGAAAATCTCATTGTGGAGGAACAAAATGTTTTCGTGGAAGGAAAGTAATGGCGTTCTCATCGTGGACTCTACTTTGGCTTACGTAAAAGAAAATCTATAAGTCGGGTGGACTTTGAAAAGCTTTTGATTGCACCAATTTGGACTACCTTCGTGATATTATAACCTAAATGACATTTGGTAGAAAGTAGATTCGTTGGATTCGGGCATGCTTAAGCACCACGACGGTCTCCGTTTTTATTCTCCAACTCATGAATTCAATATTGCATCAGGGAGTCCAACGAGGAGATCTATCATCCCCTTTTCTCTTTCTAATAGTGGCAAAAGGTTTTAATGCATTTATGCATGCGGCCTATAGTTGTGGGGTCTTTATCGGCATTATGGTCTAAATGAGGTTTGTGTTTCTCACCTGCAATTTTCTTCTTTGGAGATTGGAACCCTACTAATTTGAGAAATTTAATGGGGCTCCTTAGATGTTTTCAGTTGGCTTCGGTCTTGAAAAGTAACGCTGCAAAGAGTAAGGTTCATGGAGTGAGGACTTCGGACAGTGAAATATTGTCGATGGCTTTGGAGATGGGATGTGTTTCATGATCCTTACAGTTCACCTATCTTGGGTTGTTGATTGGGGAAAACATGACTGGAGTCTTCTCATTGAAGTTTTCAAATCCAAATGTTCATCTTGGAGGGCTAGGTGCCTTTCACCCGGACGGAGACTTATGCATGTGAAAAATCTCCTTGTTTCCTATGCCTACACGTGTAGTTAAGATTCTCGAGAGTTTACGATGTGAGTTTTTTTTAGGAAGGGGTGGATTCGCATAAAAAATGGGCTTGGATAAAGTCAGAAATTAACAATGCTAAGTAATTCAACATTGGAGGATAAGGTGTAGGCAGCCTTCGGGGTACCAACTAGGGTCTTCTCAGGAAATGGTGATAGCGTCTTACAACTTGCTTGGAATCTTTAGGAATGATGGGGAGGATGGATTATATTAGAAATTCTATACGTTTTGTGTTTGGTTTTCTTTGTTGGATGATTTTCTATATCTTGTAGAAAACTTTCTCTGTTTATGATGTATTATCTTTCTTTGTTGAATATGTGTGTCGTTAAAAAAAACATAAAACATATCTTAAGTATGTTTTAGTGATTCATTAATTTAATTATTAATGACCACACATTTATTGTTTTGATTGATATTGTTTTAATTTTTTGGTGGTAAAAATAGTTGAGGTAAAAGAATTACGTCTTTACTTAAACAATAACCCATTCAGATTTCAGGCTCTTTTTAATCATGTTGAGGACCGGTCTCTTTCAGAAACGGTCACCAATTTTTTATCAATTAACCAATCCTTTTATGCATCTCGATTATCGAGTAATCATTATAAACCATCCAATAAAATTTAATTTAATTTAAAACAAAAAAATATTTCTTCCAATCCTAAAATAAATGAAAAAAACCCACCATTGATCATGTTCTCCAACGACATATTAACATCTTTCAAACCCGATTTTAGCCTTTTTACCCGTATTCAAATCGAGTTAAAAGAAAAGCAACTTATCATCATGACTTTAACAAGTTCTAAAACCAAATCAGCATCAAGATCCACAAATAAATCTAAAACCTTGAATTCAAATCAAATGACATAAACAACAACCCTAAGGATGGGTGTAACATCAATCAATAAACATAACTTAAGAAGGAATTTGTAAAAATAATCAAATCACTATATTGAATTTAAAAGAAAAACCTAAATCGAATTTAAACCAAAAACAAATTCCTCAAAACCCACTCTTTGGAGGTGAAAACCCCAATCTAGTGTTTCTTCCTCGATTCATCCTTGATGTGTGTGGCTGTGTGTGTGTCAAAGTTTGTGATTTGATTCCTTTGCAGATCTGAGTGGATGAACTCCTATTTGTTGCATTTGTTTCGATGGTTGTGGGATTTCACAGTCGCTGATTTTGCGTGGGGTTTAGTGGGCTTCACTGACCAGGAAGACGAAAGGAAGGTGGGGGCTTCTGGTTTAGTGGCACAAGGTTGAAAACGACGACCTCAAATCTAGATGGAAGGACAGTGAAGAGAATTCTATTTCGATGGCGCAAGGTTGAAGACGACGACCTCGAATCCAGGAAGGTGAAGGGAATTCTATTTCGATGGCACAAGGTTGAAGATGGCGGCTTCAGAGCGCTCTAAAACAATATTGATCGCTTGCAAACACTGTTCTAAAAGGCTCGCCGCACATGACTCGAGGATTGTGTCTCACGCCACGTCGAGCATGTGGCATGCCATGAGGCTAATGTGCGGTTTTGTTACGCAATATTTGATGTTTCTTTATGTGTTTAATTTCTTATTTGCTAGTTTTTTAATATATATATATATATACATATATATATATATATATATATATGTGTGGTTTCATTTGCAAACCATTATTAATTTGCAAACTATGAAACCCACCTTATCACTATAGATCAGAATAATTGATGGTTTAGATTAGATTAGTCTAAAAATGGTAATAATGAAATTTAAAAAAATTAATTCATTAAACCGTAAAACATAAAAAGGGTAAATGTGTAATTTGCCATCTAAATTAATGATGGAAACTAATTTAAAAACAAACAAGAAACCTTCGTGTGCGACTATTCAGGCAACTATCGATGAAACAAATCCAAATCAAGATCATGGCCGATTAATCTGGAAGAGAAACCCACGTCAAACAAATCCGCTATTCTTTCTTTTGATTTCTTAAGATCTTCTACAACGATTTCAGCGCATTAGGAACATGATTCGACTTGGTGGCGGTAAGAAATTTAGGGTTTTTTTCTTTCACTTTTCATCGACTGATAAATCGATTACATCAACGTTACTTGTTTCTTGCTACCGAACTGAAACAGGGAGGAAGACGAGCGAACACATTCGTAAAAAATACTCGTTTAGTTGATTCAAGAATAGCCCTGATAATCCACTCGACGAAGACGGGAATGAGATATTGGGGAAGGAGGATTCAGTTTCTTGGATAAAAAAGGGGTTTCCAATAAATGAGCAGAGAAGATGAAATGTGCACTGGTATGAATTTCATTAAAAACTCAAACGTTATGGGATTTTGAGTGAAAAATATAATAGGCGCCACCGTCAAAAAGGTTGTTAGTGTTTTGGTATTGTTTTTTTCTTGATTAATCGTTTTCACATGAGTTTGCATTTTGTGAAAATCAAGTGGAATTGATTTTGGTGTGACACTAGTTTGAACACCTATGAGTATTGTGCATATATCATGAGTGAAACATCGGAAAACTGGTTGCTTTTTTTTTGGAATCATCTGCATGTAGTGAAACCATAAGCGTATACAGAAGTGGTTATGATGAAATTAACATGAATCAGTGAAACATTGGAAAACTGGTTACTATTTTTTGGACTCATCTGCATGTAGTGAAACCATAAGCATGTACTGAAATGGTCATGATGAAACTAACATGAGTCTGGTGTGACACTAATTTGAACCCCTATGAGTATTGTGCACATATCATCAGGAAAACTGCTTGCTTGATTTTTTTTGGAATCGTCTGAATGTGGTGAAACCATAAGCGTGTACTGAAATGGTCATGATGAAACCTGTTTCTACAGTGAAACCGTTCATGTAATGAAATAGTGAAACAATGTGCAGTTAATGAAACGTGTAGTGGTGTACTTTTCTAGTTATCTTTTATGATATGTAACTCGTGTGATATTTTGGCAAAGCAAACAATACATAACACACCAAACAATGAACCCGTTCACATTTTAATCATGTACACAATGAAACTGTACGGTAACAATAATAGAAAAATATATGCATCATCATAATTTACAATGATGTAAACCCTAAAACGGTATGCAAAAACAATAATACAGAACTATATTAATTATCATGTTAAACATAAACAGTATGCAATACCATTCAAATCAAATGAACAAAAAAGCATATCATGGGTAATTCACACTGTGATTAAACTTTTGCAGTGAAATAATATATAAACTGAAAAACAGTTATTCTTAGATTAGACATACCTTTGGATGTTGGTTTTTTCTGCAACTCGGCATCATCGTCAAGCAACTGATCATTGGAATGATATTCGTTACAATCCATCGATGAATCTTCTTTGAAATCGCGAATAAATAGAGAGAAAACGGATGGTTTAATTCAGATTCATATCAGCGTTTTAAGAACTGACGAATTATGCATATACAACCTACATGTTCGATGAAACTGGTTTCTTCAAAAACCGAAACCCACTCTGAACTATATACGTATCGATCCTTGTTTAATAATCAGATAACAATTCCAATAGAGACAGTGTCGATCATTGCTTAATTCCAATAGAGATAGTGTCGATCATTCCAAAACCGAAACCCACTAACTGATATGTATGATAGCCGATTTTTTTTTCTCCATAAAAGTAGGGATTTTAATCATAAAAGTAGGGATTTTTTTCTCACGTGAACCTAACTCTCTCTCTCTCTCTCTCTCTCTCTCTATATATATATATATATATATAACCTAATTTAACATATTTTTATATAAAAAATTAGGGTAAATTAGGGATGGCAAAAAAAACCCGTCCCCGACGGGGATCCGACACCCGAACCCGGTTTGACCGGGGAATCCCGGAATTTGTTTACTGGGGATGGGGCCGGGGATGGGGATACCTCTCAAACCTGACCCCGACCTGACCCCGAGTATTTAATATAAGTTTTTATATGTAGTATGTGTTTATATATATATATATATATATATATAGAGGTGGGTTCAAACGAGAACGCTAACTATTTACGAGAACGGCCGTCCATGTATAAAATCACTAGTGATTCGCGTACAAAATCACTGGTGATTCGCGCGACTTGCCACGCGACTTGCAAGTCGCGGCCCAAAGTGCGCGTGTCCAGAATTTTAATCACCAGTGATTTTGTACGCGAATCACTAGTGATTTTGTACATGGTCGGTCGTTCTCGTAGTTCTCGTAAATAGTTCTCGTTTGAACCTTCTTCTATATATATACGTATATATAACATAATAAAAATGATAAATCCAATGAGTATATATAGTATATCAAACACACCAATATAATCAATCTTCGATTATGAGAAAACTTTCAAGATATATTATAGTATTGGTATTATTGTTCGGAAAAACTTTTAGTTATATAATGTAGATGTATAAAATATATATTATTATGTATTGTAATTATTATATTTATTTCATAAAGACTTTTTTACAAACGCAACAAATTAAAAGTTAGTTAACTAAAGTTTATAAAAATACGTCATTCAATTGTGAAATTATTATATATAAAAAATTAATTTTTGTAAACGGAGAAAAATCCCCGAATCCCCGGTGGGGATCGGGATGGGGAAGAAATTTTGTTCCCCGGCGGGGATGGGGGATTGCGATCCTCGGTATCCCCTGCCCCGTTGCCATCTCTAGGGTAAATTACGGATTTGGTCCCCGTGGTATGTCGATTTTTACGGATTTCGTCCCTAGGATTCAATTAGAGACAAAGGAGCAGTACAAACTATTTATACAGAGAAGAGAATGCAAGTTACTTAATGACATCAACTACACCTTTTCCTAACTACACTATCATGCTTTTAAATATTGAATGGGTCGGTGTTTACAAAAATATTAGTCTCTTGATTAAAGCTAAACATACAAAGACTGATTGTTGACATTATCTTTTAATTTTGAGTTGTTTGTTTGATCAACGAATCATCTACTTGGTCCACTACCAACACCAAATTAAGGCTTGAATTTGGTTTCATTTTGAAGGATGCCTTGGAAACAATTGAAATATGACTATTAAATTGTTCCATAAATCCTAAGGCATCATGGCTACATCAACCGACCCACTATAATTGACCATGATTCCAAATTGGAAGTGATTCCAATACTCACTAATCTGATAGCGGTTGTCAACAAACTTCAACCTAATTTCGTCAACGACAACCGTGGGAGAAGAGACAGGTTTGACAGAATTGTTTAGGGTTCCGCACGATGGCAACCGTAACAAGGTTAATCTTTCGAGTTCCAAATCCGAAGAGGACCCCCAAAAAAAGATCAATATCGTTGACACGGGCTACTCCGTCAGTGTTTAAACCCTCATTTCTATCTTCATTTTAGCTTATTTTCATAGTTTATATCCTAACCTTGAGTCTTTTATTATCTTATTTTTCACTTATTAGTTTCTTGGAGCTAAAGTTATGATTTACCTGTTTTACAACAATAAGTAGGCTAATTTGAACTCTATGGGGTTGGTTGTGAATGCGGCAGGAATGTTGTAGCATGCTGGACAGTGGATATTGGTATATAGGCTTAATCCTGAAGACAAGGGAATGGCTAGAAGACAAAGTTGAAGATTCTTCTAGAATTTTTGGGGGATTCATTAACTTTATTAGTTGTAGTTTTATTAACCACTGGATAATTAGTTTTGTTGTTATCTTTTGGGTATTACACTTTAGTACCTTATTACCCATGTGGTAAATGTTTTATTTTATGCTCTTTTCATTTTATGGTTTCAGTCACCCTATATGGGTCCACCTCCCAGTATATACTTTTACTCGTTCTGTATGAGCTGAACCAAAGCCAAGAGACACTTCCAGTCACTCCATTTGAGTTGTGTCACAACTAATACGTACTTCCATTCGTTACATACCATACGTTCCAAAGTGATGGGACAGCTCCGAGCACTTCATATCAGTCGTACCGAACTCCGTATCAACCGTTTTCAAAATCCATATGAAGTGTGTTGTGTACCAATCTCAGTATCACTCGTTTCAAAACCAGGGAACGTACAAAACTCAAGGTCGTACGAAACTCCATATCAGTTGTGCCAAACTCCATATCGAGTTAGTTGCTTGTGATTCATATAAGTATTTTATGTAGGAAATTATGTAAGTAATGATATGGTTAGACTTGATGTTTTTCGCTACGGATTATTTTAGAAATCTCGGGACGCGTGTATTTTAGGTGATTTTGGATTTTGGATCATTCCAATAATGTACAGGGATTTAATCGCTCAAAATAAGAAAAACATGTTGGATTTTTTTAATTTTATAAGTTGGAGGAACCGATTTGAATGGTTTCAATAAATTAAATGATTTATTTATTCAAAACTTATTCAAATATTTAACGTTAAAACAACTGTCATACTTTGAAATATGTTATCATAAGATTTTACATGATTAAGATTATGTATTAGGAAAAAGAATTCGCTATGATTTATTGTTTGGTTTCCAATAATTGCACGTTTTAATCATGAAACTATTTATTTGCGAAATTTAAAGGCATTCTAAACATAAACCAGTTGAAGTTTAAACAAAGGATCGTGTAAGAAAAAAAGTTAAGGTGAGACGTTAAGAAATGATCTGGACCCTTGATCACTTATAATCTGAAACCTATCCCATGAATCATGCTTGATAGGGAATTGATCAGATGCATCAAGATGCATCTCATCCTAATATGCATCCAATGGTTGAGATCTTTTCTTATCATTCTCACCATAACTTTCATTCTCATTGGAACCCGACAGCCACCAATTCCTAATTATTTAGTTAGTAGTCTTAATATTTGTGATACTTAGAGGCCGTTTACCTAATCACTTACCCGGGTAAATCACTTACCTCCCGAGTAAGATTTTAGTCCACCAAAATGGCATCGTATGCAACAATTTAGCTGGTAAGCGCTAACCGTGGTAAGAGTCGTCGCACTCACTTACCGGGTAAGACTCTCGATCCTTGCTTTCGACTCTCGGTCCTTGCTTCCGCTCTTACCGGGTAAGATTCTTGGTCCTTGCCATATTCATCCGGTAAGCTAATGTGACTTGGTAAGCACTTATCCGGGTAAGCATTTTGTAAACGGGCCCCTTAATCTCTTAGTTTATTGCATTCAATACTCCTACTTACCATATATTATATGTGATTTAACACCGTATACATGCTATTAGAATTAAGTGTGCAAGCGTCCCATCGAGATATAATTGGAAATGGTCTCTACACTTCGTTTATTACATTTTCGATCATTATGGTTTTTCAATTTTATTACGAATTCAGTCCATATGTTAGACGCCGTTAACTTTTCTTCTTCAAGTGAAGATCCATGTATAAATGTAGTTAAATATTCGTGAGGTCATTAACATTTCAGTCGTAACTCAGGTCTAGATAATCTTTTTAATATACTTGTATTTTCAAGATACACATGCTCATAGAATGATTGCCGGTTCCTAAGCTCTGGCCTAAAGACAACTGCCTTCTCAACCCACTCGTACAGCTCGTTCACAACTCTCAGGTCTTCCTAGGAGGAGGCGTAGGTGATAGGAAGCTAATCAAGGACAGTCTAAGGATTCGAACAGTCCGTGCGACCTTCAAGGACACTCTAAGGATTCGAATAGTGAATTACTATTCTCATTAATAACATTTCAGGGCCATCCCTGGGGGAGGGCGGGTCGGGCGTAAGCCCAGGGCCCAAAAAATGTAGGAGCTCAATTTTTTTAGTATATACTATATAGTAGTAGTTCAAAATATTTTTTTTGATAGAGAAATAGATTCATTCATCAATGTCTTCAAACAAGAAAGGATTTGAAACGACAGAAAACAAAAATATTAGTATTTAGTATGATCCAAAAAGAATTTTGCATTATATTAAAGGGTCCAAATATGTATTATGTAACTACATTGGACAAGAAAATTTGTAAAAAGTTAATTGGTCTTCTATTTTATAGTGTTGCTTATTGTTTCTATAATTTTTTTTATCTAGTACTAATATCTAAAATTATTTTTCCTAGAAACATTTATACTCTTTTGATTATTTCACCCTTATGAATTCTAGTTTTGTGTTAAAATATTGTAGATTTCTTGTTATTAACTAATAAAACTCATACATTTTGAAAAAAAAAAATTACCAACTATGTGAGACGATCCACCTTATATAAACATTGTAAGTACACTCCTATATCTAAAATAAGAATAAGATCTAAAGTTATAACCAACACTAAGGGGTTGTTTGTTTACCTCTTAATACTTCCATTAAGAGGCAACCTCTGAATCATTCAGAGGTGAATCTTGTTTGGCAAAAAAAAAGACTGCCTCTTAATGAGTTAGCATCTTGAGCCTCCCTTAACCATTCAGCACCCTGATTTCATTCTAAACAAATACCAAGCAACCATATTTCATTTTACACTATATCATAAAAGTATGTTAACCATTCTGACCTCTTAATCATTCTACACTAAACCATTCAGCAACTGCCAAACATCCCCTAACTTTTGATTCTTATATTAATGATTCTTAAAAAGTTTGTTTTAACCCTAAAACCATCTCCAACCCACAACTAAAAACACAAAAACAAAGATGTTTTCATCTTGGATTGCCATTTTTGTATGTTTTAAGTGTGTTCTTAACAAAGTATCAAACACATTTTGTTTGAACGAACTTCTTTCGTATTGTGGGACTTGAGATTGAGGTACCGAATCCTTATACAATAAGTAATTTCAAAGCATTATGTTTTGTCTCGATACATTTGTTACTTATCGTTCATTGATTGGATGTTTATCGAGCTAGTATGTTTGATCATATTTAGTTCCACATTTGATTGCCATATTGCTGTCACATTTATTCAAATCTCCAACAAAATGTTGTACATCTGTAGTCATTAAATTTTATGGAAACCACAAAATGTTACAACCAACAAAGTTAACTTTTGAATTGAACCATTCTCTAGCTATTGGTTGATTTCAAATCACCGTTAATTGAGATAACGGTGACAATGGATGGATGATGGAAAAACACCAATCGTCATCCCAAACCTCCATCCAATTTGACGGCTCCGTTATCCTCTCCTTTTTTACCACCACCGTCTCAACCACATCTCTGGTTTTTCTTTTCCGGCAGCCATTGGAAACGCTGCTAACAGTTTCAGTTGTGGTTGAATTCCCAATCTCTAGTGGAAAGTTAAGAATCGCTTTTCTCCCACGCATTTCAAACGCCGCCCTATCATAAGCCTTTGCAGCTCCAATAGCTGTATCAAACGTCCCCAACCAAACCCTAGCACCATTGCGTTTCGGATCTCGGATCTCAGCAGCGTATTTTCCCCACGGCCGCCGTCGTACTCCTCTGTAGTGAAGCTTCACCTCCTCCACACACTCTGTTTCCTTCAAATCGACCTCTAATTGTGGTTTTCCGGATCTACTATCGACTGATTCTGGCGGTGTTAAAGGAGTTAAGAGATGAGAGTCAAAATGATGAGAAATTGATGTTTGAGAAGAGGAAAAGAGGCAATCGGAGGTTTCATATTCGTCGAGCAGGTGGTGTCTGATGAACTGGAGAGCTGAAACTTCATCAAATTCAAAGGTCGTCATTGTTAATGGAAAAGAGGAAGATCGGAGTGAGAAGAATGAGTGAATTGTTTGAAAGATGATAGTGGAATAAAGAGTGAAGGTGGTTATTTATCGGTATTGTGCAGTCAAACAGGCTACCTTCGTGGTGGTCAACTGGAAGGTATCAGGTATGGATATAAATAAAAATTCATTTATATTTTTATTTATATCTGATGAGGCTGCATTTATGTATATTATTATTTAGAGTAAATTGCAATTTTGGTCCATGTGCTTTGTTGTTTTTTCACTTTTGGTCCCTTCAAAACTTTTATTGCACGAAAACCCCTGTGGTATGCAAAAGTGCTCGGTTTTGGTCCCTCAAACTAAACTCTGTTAGATCCTCTCCCGTTAAACCCCCTCATGTGCCTTGCACATGAGGGTATATTGGTCATTTTGCTTACTTTTTTTTCACTAAAAACAAAAGACTTCAGGGACCAAAATTGCAATTTACTATTAATTATATGATATATATACGTGTTTATATATATATACTAGTTGAATGCCCGCGCAATGCGGCGGGATGCAAACTTTGTTTAAATGTAATCATGAGGACATGTGGAATCCATCTAAACAACGACACATTAAGTTTGTTGTGCAAAAAATGACAATTCTAGTAGATAAATGTCGAGATTATGAATTGTTTGTTTCAGAGTTATATTGATGATCATACCAAAAAAGTTGGGTAGAACTTTTATTATAAACCGAATAGAAAACTAATACAATCTTTCACCAAAAAATCAAAATTAATATTATCACAAAATATAAAATTTAATAATATACTATCATAAATCTTTGTCTCGTAATTGCTAATTATGTAAAAAAAAATTAAAAATAGATGTGTTTGTCAAAGAGAAGTCTTTTCCATTGCTTTCGGAGGGTGTGGGATGCAACAAAACTGTTCCCACTTGTGACACTCGATCGTCTGCTCCATCTCTAGAAATCTACGGAAAAATCAAAAACCAACAAAATGATATAGCATTAAGTTACAAATACGTAAATATATGCTCCAAGCACAATAAGTTCTTGATTCATTTATACCGTTTCCTTATGTTCTTTAGTGTGCGGGTCTCATCTTTATTTCTTTGCAGATCAAGAAATTCCCACAATCACGTCCTTATTTGCCATATACTATATAAATAGACTCAAAAGACAGGAATGGTAAAATGATACCAACAAACAAAATCTTCAAAACTATAGAACAAAAGCCAATCTGTCCGTTTGTAAATCTTAAAAGATTGTTTTCCTGCATAGGATAACATTTCTCAGCAAATTGAAGAACTTGTGTCCCTAAAGAATCATTAGAAATAGGCTTAAATCTGCACATCAAGTTACCAATGATGTCAAAAAAGCTTTGAATAATCAATTCTAAATTGAAAAAGTCATTAAGAAACAATTGGATTTTCATTAATTTTTGTTCCCTCGATCACATGAAAACAAAAGCTAGAATGTGTTTTCCAAGGCACATGAAGTGTTCTATTACATCAAAACTTCAAGCGGTGAAACCTTAACACCTGCCTGCAAAAACAGATGGATTACTTCAACAAAGAAGATTACAGGCTTGCAAACACTTACCCGATAAGTGCTTATCGATAAAATTCAGCAATATTACTTACTTAACGGGTAGATTTTAGTGCACAAAAACAACATCGTATGAAAAATTTACCACCACCACTTATTTCTTTATTCTATTCCACTGTTAGAAACAAACACAAAGCTTGATGCTTTCTTGATTAAAAACACCAAGAAAATCAAAGATCTAATATAAAAAACAATCAAATTGGAACCACATAAAAAGCAAATAAAAGGGTAACCAGGCAACAAATATCAGACCACCAAAATTTCTAAACAGCCTCTAAACATGGCCGGAAATAGTCTCGAAACGGCATCTAAACAGTCCCTATTGCTGCTATTTTTTAAGCCACAAAACAGCCCATTTAGCTGCTTTTTTAGCCAGAAAACAACCCCTGTAGCTGCTGATTTTTAGCCGCAAAACAACCCCTTTAGATGTTGATTTTTACCCACAAAACAATCCCTTTAGCTACCGATTTCAAGCGTGCCAGTCCAAAACAATCTAGGCATTTTAAAAGTACAAGAGATTGCAAATCAAAACATACATACACAAACACGACGCATGTTTGTTATGAAATATACACATACAAACCTTTATATGAATCTAAATACGTACTCGGACAATTTACGAGAGATATGTATGTAAATTTGCAGATCAAAAATGTTTCTTTTTTAAGGTCGTGCTTGATGAAGATCCTATCAAAAACCCTTAGTTGCATAATTACCCATTAACCTTATTAAGCAGCTATATTTAAGTTAACATTTTGTTTGTTTAAGGGGTTATTAAACTGCTTTTAAAAATGGTCTTCACTTTGTGTTTTTGGTCTTATGCTCCATTGACATGTTCAAAAGCTATAGCTACTGCCACTTCTGCTTTATTTAGAGATCTAATGGATGTAATGTCTGTGACATGCAGGTATACGCAACAAACACAAATCCAAGAGGTCAATTCCTACTCATTTTTTCCTTATTATTTCAAATAAATATAATATCTTTTTTAGTTATTGTTTTTTCAAATGACAGCAATATTTAACATATCAATAACTCAAATTTCTGCTTCACATCTTATTAGCACCTTATTTAACCATATCAAATACTATGGATTTGGTGGTCTGATTATCCATATCAAATACTATAAATAAGCAAAACCCACAATATGCACCTTATTTAAAGAAATTTTTAAATACTATAAATAAGCAAAACCCACAATATGCACCTTATTTTAAGAGCAATAACAATCTCACCAAATGTTTGAATGAAGAATCGATCGAGACACCTTGGTCACGGATAATATACAAACTTTCTAATTTGAAAACAGAACCCAAATCGATTTTCTAATTTGAAAACAGAACCCAAATCGATTTCTTGATTTGAAAACAGAACCCAAACAGAAATAAAGAAGAAACTGTGTGCAAACAGAAACCCAAATCAACGTACCTGAGAAGAATGTGAAACCCGGAGAAGAATGTGAAACCCTGAACAAACCGTAAAACCGTGAAACCCAGAGATAAACCTGATTTGAATCGATGTGAGAAAAAAATCAATTAAACCCTAAACCCAAATCGATGAGCAAAAATAAATTTGGTGCAAACAGAACCGAAATCGATTAAACCCTAAACCAACCTGAGATGGTGAAACCTGAGAAGAAACCGTGAGGCTGAGAATCGATTTTCAAGGCCTCCTGGAGGGGAAGAGCAGTCTTGAAAATCTAAATCCCCATCTTGAAAACAGAAAATATATATGGCAGATTCATAAACGTAGTTAGAAGGGGCGATGGAGATGATGAATGAAACTGATAAAAACGTACCCGAGAAGGAGCAATGCAGAAGACGAGATAATTACTTTACCTAAGATAACCCGGATTAAATCTTGAAGCATCAACATGAAACTGATGGTAGATGAACGATTCTGATTTTGGACCAGTGAGGTGTGTTTTAGGGTTTAGGGTAAACTCTGATTTTTGGGAGGGGAGTAGACGAACGTAAAGGCGGATTTTGGGGAGAAGACGAAGAGGCTGGTAATAATGATGAGAGTCTCACGCGTGCAGCGTGCTTTGAAAGACATCAGGGATTGTGCAGCGTGCTTTGAGAGACATCAGAGAATTTTAGCAACCTAATCTTTCTCACTCTAAATTTTAAGTACTTAAGCTTTAAATGGTGGTACATTTAGCTTTAAAAGTTGTTTTTTAAAGTTTAGGGGTTAAATGTATTAAAAGAAAATGTTTTAAGACTTTAAGACTTTAAGACAAAAGTCTTACATGCTTTATAAGGTAGTATAGATATAGATATATGTATATATATATTATACACACTGTAAATCGTAAACCCAACCACCGACCATCTCCATCATCGGCGACCCAATCACCGGCCATCTCCATCGTCAACGGTTCCATCTCTCTCCCTCTCAGGGTCGATGTGGAGATCAATGGAGTTACAAAAGGTGGAGAACGAAGGTCGACGTTAAGGGGTGAGATCGATGTCGAGCAGCCACTAGTGGAGACTTGGTACAAACATTTCTTGCGTTTGTTGCATCCCGGCGAATCGAGGTGGTTATAGAGAGGGCTTCCACAAGCTACTCCACCAAACGTTGATTTGTTGGGGTCAAAAATGGGATCAGATTGTGTGTAACATCTCCGACAAGGAGAGCACTGGATCCACACGACATTGCTTCTGGCGTCGAGTACCATGTAGGCATACCTGGGAGGAGTTCCGATCCCGACGCAGGTGAAGTACTCACCAAAGCCATGTGCAAGGCCGGAGATGTTCGAACTGTTGGCGGTGGCGGTGACGTTGGTGGTGGCAAGGGACTCCAAGGTGGCATTGAAAGAGTGTGTCTAGATGGTGCAAATATAGAGAGATGGCGTTTTGATCACCAATGGAGGTTAGAGTTTAGGAAATTGGGTGAGTATTTGGTGGGTTGAGGAAGAGAGTGAGGGATGAGGGTTTGGAATCGAAGAGAGATGGCAGTGGGCAACAGGAGGAGGAAAAATAAGAAGATGGGTGGGGGCGACTATTGTTGAAAATGGAGGTGGGAGAGAAGACACTTTGGTGGAGACGATGATATATATATATATATATATATATATATATATATATATATATAATATTTGTTTATTTTTTTAATTGAAAATTAAAGGAAAAGCAAATTGCAAGTGGAGACGATGATATATATATAATATTTGTTTAATTTTTATTTAAATTAAAAATAAAAGCAAATTGCAATTTTGGCCTATGTGGTTGGTTGTCTTTAGTGAAAAACCAAAAAGTAAAGTAAAAGGACCAAAAAGCCCTCATGTGCAAGTCACATACAAGGAGTTAACGGAGGCAATCTAACGGTGTTACTTTTCAAGGATCAAAATCGAGCATTTTTACATACAACAAGGTTTTTCTTGCAATAAAAATTTTGTAGGGACCAAAAGTGAGAAAAACAACAAACCACATGAACCAAAATTGCAATTTACTCTATTATTGAACTAAATTAACGATTTGGTCCCCATTGGTATTTATTATGTATTATGTATATTATCCGATGATATGCACTTTTTTATGTATTTGACTGACCCCTAAACTAAACAGCCATTAACATTTTATATTAAATTTCAATATATTTTTCAGTTTTATTACATTTCCCTGTTTTAACATTAAATTCTTTTTTTTGTTTTTTGTCTTTTGTCTTTTAAAGGGTTAAATTCTTTTCCTTTTTTATATTTTAATAATATCATATATATTAAAGGGAGGCTAATTGCACCCCAAAGTTGGCTAATTGCACTCCAATCATTAAATTCATGATTACTTTTTTTTTTTGTTTTTTGTATTTTTGTTGTCTTTTCTTTTTTTATTTTATTTATTTATTTGTATTATTTATTTGTATTATATAGTTTAAATTTTTTTTCTTTTACTTTTTAGTTTTATTTAAAAATAAATATTACTAATTTTTTATAATTATATAATTATAAAAATAAAACATAAACATTGCTTAGGTGGCATTCTTTTATATCCCCTTTCATCCTTTTGATCTCCTTTTCTTCCACTTCGATCCTTGTCAAGTGGACTTTCTTCCTGACGATAATCTGTTTCCACTCTTCTGTCAGTTGGTCTATCTTCTTTTCCCTTTCTGCTATCGCCTCCTAGAGTTTATGTGGCATTCTTTCAGGTGTAGACGATGGGTTAGATGACGATGTCATTTGTTTACTGAAGAAAGAAAGCAAGAAAGAAGGATGGAATTGTGTGAATTATGAATTTCATTTTACTGATATTTATGGATGAAATCTCAAACATGTCAGTGAATTTGAACCACAAATTGGTCTTCAAAGTACAATAATTGTGGAAAAAAACAGTAAAAGCATGCAAGATTCGTTCAAGTACAGGGGCTGAAAGTGTACATTTTTTGCCCATCGTGGGATACCTCCGCAGGGAGGGACCAAAGGTGTCACCGCGGCCATAGTTGAGGGGCTCCGCGGGACACTTTGGCCAAACCTCGGTGCCACGTACGCCCTAGCCCGCGATCGCGGGCATTTGTGGCATTTTGGTAAACTGCACGAGATTTATGGTATTTTGATAAAGCAAAGTCAAACTTGTGGCATTTTAATTAATTTCCCATATATATATATATATATATATAATAGTATAATGGTTGCAAAAAATGATTGGATCAGAAATAAATGCATTCAACACCCCACTTTTGGGGTGCCATTAGCACTCCCCATATTAAAGTGGAGAAAATGGCAATAAGATTGTCTTCAGTTTTAATAGATAACGAATCTGATAGATGATTGTTAGGATGAAAGACCAAATTTGTAAAAAAAAATATACCATTAAGTGATAACTAGAAGTCTACTCGCGCAATGCAGCGCGATATATCTTGATTTAAATGTTCTAATTTATTTTAATGTGTGGTTTTTGAGGAGTTTATGATTTGAGGATTTAAAAGTGGTTAGAGATAAAGATTAACTAATAAGAGTCCACGATTTAAGGATTTGAAGGTTGTTAGAGATAAGTATTAATCAAGTAATTAGCATTAAAAGCGGTACATAAAGTTTCATTAGTTGTTTTTAAGAGATTTTAAGTAATTAGCATTAAATAGCAGTAAATGAAGCTTTAAGGGTTGTTTTTAAGAGTTTTTCTTAAATGGTTTATAATATAGTATAGATACATAAAGTTTAAGGATTGATTCATTAAAAATTCAGATACCTCAAGGACCAAATCCTTAACTTTACTCAAGTTATTATAATATGTGCATTTTGACATGTTGAAAAATGTTTTATAGTAAACTATTGTAGTTATGTTAAGGTTCTAAATGACGTGAGGCGTGGCGTGACGACGAGGCCAAACCTCAAGCTTTAGGAGCCACGGCAAAGCCATGACGTTTATCAAGGCGTGACTTATGGCGGCAAATCTTTATATCATATATAATATCATATATAAAAACATATGTTTTGT
Source organism: Saussurea involucrata (assembly GCA_033807775.1). Lineage (NCBI taxonomy): Eukaryota > Viridiplantae > Streptophyta > Magnoliopsida > Asterales > Asteraceae > Saussurea > Saussurea involucrata. The sequence continues at coordinate 67,503,649 of CM066321.1, read as the reverse complement.
ACTATTAATCGATGAGTCAATGACAATAAACAAATTAAACTAGGTTATATATTAAAAACTAGCAAATAAGACATTAAAAACGTAAAGAAAAATCAAATATCGCGTTATACAAGACCGTTCATTAAGCCATGGCGTGCCACAAGCATGGCGTGACGTGAGACACAAGCCTTTAGTCACGGCGAGTCATGACGGCTGTCGCGACGAGCCTTTTAAAACAATGGTTATGTATTTATTTATGTCGGCTTGGAGAGGTTCAATGTATTATGTACCATTTCTTTTACATTTTATAAGTGTAAATGATTCTAGAAAAAAAAAGTTTATTTTTATTTTTATGATTGAACTTTGGTTGGAATAGTTTAAATTTAATATTTAGATATTTATTTAATTACTTAACAAGAAAACAAAAATAAAAATACGTCTTTTCTAAAAACTTTGTCTTCATTTCACCCTCTCATACCAATTACTTGAACCATATTATTATTTTACTTATTGTGCAAAATCACCTCACTCCTTTACCAAATGAGCACACGTTAGAGACTATTATTTTATTTACTTTTCTATTCTCTTTTCTGAATAAATTGATAATGTACGTGATTGAAAGTTGCATTCCATTTCCTAAATTAAAAACCACCCAAATTTCACTACCAACACCAAATTAAGGCTTGAATTTGATTTTATTTTGAAGGATGCCTTGGAAACAATTGAAATTGGAAGTATCAAATATGCATAAAGTAGTTGTAAATATGATTTTTAAAATAACTTTTACTTTTTACTTAATTGTTTGAAAAGTTGGTTTTATAAATGATTTTCATTTTCTAGTTAAATGTTTTAGGTATGGTTTTGAAAGTGTGCGACTTTTTTGACATTTTTTTTGGAATTTGGAATCTTGAGCTGATTTCCATTTTTTTAGATAATTTATAAAAACAAATTATAAAAAATTTACTTTTTTATTAATCAATTATTATAAAACAAATGTTTTCTAACATATTTTGAAATGTTATTACACAAATCCTATAAAATCCCACGAAATATTAACAACCTGCATTGGATTCTAACTCCAATGCTTGTGGGATTTCAACTCCAAGAAATTCTTCAAATCAAACATAGGATTAGAATGGAATTCAAATCCTATCTATCTTACATACCAAAAGTTTTTGTAAAAGTATATATTATTGATGATTTCAATCCTACATTATTTATAAAAGATATTGAAATTTTTTTATTGAAAACAAGGAAAGATTACAGAAAAAAGAAAATTGACGACCCAAAAGATACTTTGGCAAAACCAACAGTAAGAGGCCGTTTACCGAATGCTTTACCCAGGTAAGCGTTTACCAGTTAAATTTAACACTATCACTTACTTACCGGGTAAGATTTTAGTCCGTTAAATCGGTTTCGTATGCAACAATTCACCCGGTAAGCGCTAACCGTGGTAAGAGTCGTCGCCATTCATAAGAGTAAAATGATATTCAAAACAACTCAAATGGATCCAAATTTGATTAGAAAGTATTTGAAACAAAAGTAGCGACATATATATATATATATATATATATGTGTCGATCTAACTGGGAGGGGCAGGGGCAGGGGCAGGGGCAGGGGCAGGGGCAGGGTACATACGCATCATCTCGGTGAAAGCTTTAACCTGTTCTTGCATATCGCGCCTAACAGCTTCCAACTCAACCCTCTGTTTCTCCAGCTCCTTTTCCGGCCCGCGCTTCCCGCTCTAATTTTTCTGATTCTTGCATTTGTTTCATGCTCTCAATTATTTCTTTAAGTTGTTGCGCCTGCAAACATTAAATTAATACACATACATAATTAGTAAAAGAAACTTGGTATAATTATAACATGAGAATAAACATACCTCTTTGTGAGGTACCTCTGTAGTATAGGAATTGAAGGTGCTTGAAGATCCTTGTGAAGCAGCCCTCAACAACTTGGGTTCCCGAGTCGCAACAAACTTGTCGTTTTCTGGCTTTCGCTTCCTACTTCGGTCCCACAGCACTTGATCAAAATGCGGTCCATCTCTCTCAGCGATACTTTTCCGACAGTGCTCCTATCATATATGTTGTATTCACAAAATAAGGACTATGTTTTTAATAAATATTATGATAAACCTATAACAACAGTCACAATGTCAACCAAAATGAAACCTATCTTTAACAAATAATGACAGTTATAATGCCAACCATGATATTGTTCTAAGCATCATATGCCAATTGCAATACTTATTTTATGCAAATAATAAATAATGGTTGTAAAAACTAATTAAAAAGGCTTACAATTCCTCTAACATCCTCTGGGGTTTCGGAGTAGTCTGTCTCGCTCCACGACGGCTCGTTACATAAAATAATTCCATTATTATCCTCATCCTCATCCTCATCCGGTTCACCATTTGTATCTTCAAACTCTTCTTCCTTATCACTAATAACATCGATGAATTGTCCTGGTGTGACAAGACAAATAGGTTCAGTATCCTCGACAGATGTTGTGCAGTGCACTACTTGGGTCTCTTGAAAGAAATGTTCTCCATCCACATTATCTTCGTCGGTAGTAACACCTTCATAATTCTCCTTTGGCTTCATGTTGACAACTGCCCACCAATCTTTTAAATCATCTGTCATTGAAGGATAAGGTGCATAATACACTTGTGTAGCTTGTGATGCCAGGACAAACGGGTCGTCTTTTCCCGGTTTTAGCCTCGACTTGTATTGGACATCGACCAAGTTATGTTTATCGTCGACTCGTACACCTTCAATAGCATCGAACCAAGTGCATTTGAACAAAACAGCGACGCAATGTTTTATGCGAGGATATTCAAGCTCTATAACCTCATCCAACAATCCATAGTAGTCGGGCTCAGAATCGTCGTAAACGGCCCCTTTCACGCATACTCCATTGCTATGTCGGACTCCTCCATCACCATGTTTTAGTGTGTGAAACTTGTAACCATTGACAAAATATCCTTGATGTGACCAAACATGACGTGATGGTCCTTGTGCTAGTACTTTCAAGTGTTTGGTACGCTTGTCTGACCCTTCCAGAACCTACATGTTGTGACAAAAAAAAACATGTCAGTTGAGCAACGAAACCATATTAGTAGGAAAAATAAATATTATTAACTTACGCGTTCCCTGAACCACGGGAGAAAATCTTCGACCCGACGTATATCAAGTGCCTCGTCATCAATACCAGGTTCTTTCCGTCTTACCAAATCCTCAAACTCACGTACACAAGAGGAAACTTCTTCACAATTAAGCAAGGTATAAACGTGAGCCTTGCGGTATTCATCAAGAGTGAGGGATCTACGTTTTCCACCTTTATCAAATAATCTCCGACATGGAACTTTGAATATGCTTAATCGAGAGTCGGTCCTCAAAGAACTAGGAACATCTAAGGCAAAATTATGAGACTCGCGACTTACCTCAAAATGTAAGGAGGAATAGGTAGCCAGTTCATTTACAAGATAAGACTCGACAATAGACCCATCCACCCTTGCAGTGTTTCTGGCCGTTCTTTCCGATAAGCCCATCTTCCTTTCGTAGGAATACATCCATCGATATTGCACCGGGCCACCAAGAATAGCTTCTCGCGTCAAATGTATTACCCTTGCAGTGTTTCTGACCGTTCTTTCCGATAAGCCCATCTTCCTTTCGTAGGAATACATCCATCGATATTGCACCGGGCCACCAAGAATAGCTTCTCGCGTCAAATGTATTACCCTTGCAGTGTTTCTGACCGTTCTTTCCGATAAGCCCATCTTCCTTTCGTAGGAATACATCCATCGATATTGCACCGGGCCACCAAGAATAGCTTCTCGCGTCAAATGTATTAGAAGGTGTCCCACAAAATCAAAGGATCCGGGCGGAAAGATTTTTTCCAACCTACAAATGGTTTCAATGACACGTTCTTGCAAAGGGATCAAGTCATCTATGCGTAACACCTGTGAGCATAATATACGGAAAATTGTACACAACGATGTAACTGCATCCCATATCTGATCTGGTAACATCCCTTTCAACGCAATCGGTAGCAATTTTTGCATAAACACATGACAATCGTGATTCTTGAAGCTACAAAAGTTGTCATCTTCGAGATTCACACATTCCCCTATGTTCAAAGCATACCCGTTAGAAATTTTCAGCTGCTTCAACCATTCACATACTTTTCGCACTTGCAATTTGGTTAAGGTATATGACGCTCTTGGTTTCATAACTTTACTACCAACCTTTAAGATATGCAACTCAGGTCGATCGCAATAAGTCTCCACATCCTGCCTTGCCTTCATATCGTCTTTCGTTTTCGGCATGTCCATGATAGTGTTAAAGAGATTCTCAAAAATATTATTCTCAATGTGCATTACATCGAGGTTGTGTCGGATTAACAAAGTGCGCCAATACGGAAACTCCCAGAAGATACTTCTCTTTACCCAATTATGGCTTATCCCAAATCCATCAATTCTACTATTCGTCGGTCTAAATGGAACGCCTTCATAAACAGTTGGAAGGTGATGTATTTGCTCCCAGATTTGATCACCGGTCAACTCCGGTGGTAGATATGATGCTACTACAGTTCGAGCCCGAAATCCGATCATATCACGTCGAAATGGATGTTTTCTAGGCAAATGTTTTCGATGACAGTCAAACCAACATACTTTCCCTCCATTTTGTAATTGAAATGATCCCGCCTTATCCATGCAATATGGGCAAGCTAACTTGCCATTAATGCTCCAACCAGACAAAATTGAATAAGAAGGGAAATCACTAACTGTCCACAAAACTATAGCTTTCATTGTGAAATTATCTCTACGATAAGCATCATAGGTAACAACACCCTCCTCATATAACATCTTCAGCTCATCCACTAAAGGCCTAAGAAACACATCCAAGTTTTGACCGGGACTTTTTCTTCCTGGAATGACCAATGCAAGTTTAACATTCGACTCCTTTATGCCCATTGAATGAGGTAAATTGTAAATTGTAAGAAAGACAGACCATGATGAAGACGAATTCGAACTTGAGTTATTTGGACTGAAGCCTTCGGTGTATAGCCCAAAACGAACATTTCGGATCTCTTCCGCAAAACTAGGATGATTCGAGTCAAAATGCTTCCAAGCCTCACCATCACTTGGATGTACCATCATGCCCGATTCCTTTTTATGGTCATGGTGCCAAGTCATCTCTTTGGACATCTTGTTTGACATATACATCCTTTGAAGCCTAGGAGTAATTGGCATGTATGTCAACACCAAATTAGGGATCTTTCGTCATTCATTCTTCTTGTAACGATATTCTCCGCATACTCGGCAATTGGTCAAGCTAGAATCATCCTTATAGAATAGCATGCAATGATTTTTGCATGCATCAATCTTTTCTTTTGGAAGAGCAAATTTTCTCAAAACCCTTTTCGTCTCATAGAAATTCCCAACTAACTTTTCACCATCTGGTAGCATATCTTTACAAATAGAAAGTACTTGATTATAAGCAGACTCAGGTACATTACATTCTACCTTCCAATTCAATAGCCTTGTAGCAGCTTCTAACTTCGAATAACCTTGACCCTCCCCACACAGGCCCGTCAGCATCTCGTAACATATCATAAAATCCCTTGGCAGATGGATTTGGGACTTGTTCACCATGTGCCCACCAAATTGTATAATCACGCATGAACCCGTATTTTAACAAGTGCAACCTCACATCATCTCTTTCTTTATAATGAGCAGTTTTGCATCTACAACAAGGACACTTGATACGAAGTATTGTCTCATCATCCTTTACATACCTTTCAACATTCTCTTCATTAGAAAACACAAAGTCCACAAAATCAGTTAGTTTATCGCAGTAATCATCCTTGAGATAACCCTCACTAGTCCACCTTTTGGCCATCCATCCTCTATCCGTGAGAAATGACTTCATCGATAGCTACAATCATAAAACAAATTCAGTCGAGCTAATCAAGGCAAGTACATATCAATTGTTAAGTTGGGATGCTTGGTTTTCCCTAGTTTATCTATTCTACTTGTAATCTTCATAAAACAATATTGATTAAGTATCCTCATGATGGATGGTCAACACTAAATGTGACATAAAAAACATAAAAAGATTATTTATGAGATCACAAATGATTGTTTGTTCCTCATATGCTTCATCATTCATAAATATACTTGAAATGAAAACCATCACAATCTGAGATCTAAACCTTAAAATGCTTCAAAAAACATGGCAATGCTTGGAAACAAATCTCATAAAATAAAAGATGTGGGGTTGCTTTGATCTCCTTTTAACTTCTTAACTGTGTTATTTTTAGTTATTCTTGAAGTTCCTACAAACACCAATAATTATTATATCTTCCCAGGGGAATTTTACATTTTGGTCAAGATTGCAGTGAAGTATTCAGTTGTTAAATTTTGAAATTTTCATGAATGACGACTCTCCATGAAGCATTCACTTCACTTTAAACATTTTTTACTCGTATTTGTCTACATTGCACCTGGATTCCTCGTTTTTGGCTGCATACCAGTTATAATTATCAAAATTCAGCTCTTAATAGTCCATTAACTATGGAAAACAGGGTTGTTAAAGAGGTAAGTTTGTGGTATGGAAAGGATCAAAAGACGATGAAATCTAACAATCAAAAGCCTCAAAATGGCAAACACACACATAATGACATAATTTTTAAAATCAACCCTAACAGGAATCTGAGCACTTGACATCCTAACAAACAAGTGAGAAGCACATAATTTTGGAGAATTTCGTTCTTTTTACCCTTGAAAAACAAGTTTAAGCATGAAAGACGGAAAGATGTAAATGCGTACCTCAATAAACAGATAAAAGTTGAATCATGGAAGATGGCTACTTGGTATTTGCAATTGATACTGAAGCAAGCTTCAGCACAATGGTTATGAGCGATGAGGGCCGACGGCGTGCAGCTGAGCAGCCGTTCGATTTCGATAATTCGCGGGAGGCGGAGAGCGGAGGGTGGAGTGTACATTGGGAAACAGATTTAGGGCTCAATCGGACAAATAGAATTTTGAATCCGTCGGTAACAGATTTTCAAAATCCGTCGAAAACTTCAATTTTTTAAAATCAATCGATGGAAATTAATTAAAATACCCCAATTTTGAATTCCCTTTACCAAAATACCCTAAATCTTTTTCAGTTTGCAAAAATGCCACAAGTGCCCGCGATGGAGCCCACGATCGCTGGCTAGGGCGTACGTGGCACCGAGGTTCGGCCAAAGTGTCCCGAGGAGCCCCTCCACTATGGCCGCGGTGACATCTTTGGTCCCTCCCCGCGGTGGCAGCCTGCGATGGGCCCGCGATGGGCCAAAATTTTACCCTTTCATCCTCTGTACTTGAACGAATCTTGCATGCTTTTACTGTTTTTTTCCACAATTATTGTACTTTGAAGACCAATTTGTGGTTCAAATTCACTGGTTTGTTTGAGATTTCATCCATAAATATGAGTGATATGCAATCCATAATTCACACTCATTTCTTGCTCTTTCTTGATTTCTCTCTTGCTTTCTTTGTATTTTTACTGCTTTCTCTCTTTGATTTCTCTCATTTCATCCACAAATGGCATCATCATCAAACCCTAAGTCTACTCCTGAAAAAATGCCTCCTAAAATCGAGATCGCCATAGCAAAAAAGCAAAAGGAGATAGAGGAACTGACACAAGAGTGGAATCAAATGATGGACAGGAAGGCAGTCCACTTGAGAAGGATCGAAGAGGAAGATAAGGAGATCAAAAGGATGAAAGTGGATATAAAAGCTAGGGAGGCTCGTATTCGTCGAGAACAATAAGCAATTCACCATATTCTGCAAGACTTCGCAATTCTTCAAGCGAAGGTAAACGATAAGCAAACTTGGATTGATGAAACTAAAGCAATTTTTGAGTAGGTGGTGGTTGTTTTAGTTGTTTTGTATTTGTTTTTTGTTGTTTTGAATTTTTTTTACTGTGTTGTTGTTTTGTATTTTTTTGTTGTTTTGTACTTTGTTGCTCATGAATAAAGGTTTTTAATTTGTCTGAAAATTAGTTTTTAAGTAGTCTGAATTTTGTCTGAAAAGTGGTTCATGTGAAAAATACAACTCATAAATGTTATACAAGATTATTTCATAGCAAACACATACTAGTAAATACAGTACAAATTTATCCAAATTTGAGGCTACGGCTAGACGATGGTTTGGTTTTTGACAACCCGGGTCTACTTCTTACATACTCTGGCGAGACGAGTGTAACAACCCAACTTCCAAATATACATACAACATATAATCCATAACATGTTTACAACAAAGTACTTCATATTTCACATTTGGTCCCAACTAAAGTCTGAACAAAAATAAATATTTCAGTACAACTTGAACCACTTTGAGTTACATAGTAATAACAATAAAATTATAAGTACAAAAGCATCCATAGCATCATGATGATCATCTTCTCAAAAGCTAGCCAACAAGTACTCTATTTACTTGTTCTTACTGGAACCACCACTTGGAATACATAATTTTTAAAACAGAAAATAAGGGTTAGACCTAAGGGTCTAGTGAGAAAATCCATGATATTTGTAATCTTTATAAATTCATTTATATAAACACTTTTTATATAAATACACATATATCATACGTAAATAAATACCAACCACAATTTGTGCTTCATACTTGTCTCATACCACCTTATCCCTCCATCAATGGCCAATATTATTGGTTGCGAGCCAATTTAACACACCGGTCCAAATCCCGACCATGTATTATATTTTCATATAATACTCACGTAATTATAATATCTCAATATATTATAATCACCCACGTATGACATATTCATACACTTTATCAAACATTCGTTATTCACATAATGCATTCCAGTAAAATACTCTTTAAAGAAAAACTCACCTGATATGTTTATCACAAAAGTCTTACCAAGTTAATATCACGTATGTCGATCCTTCACAAAATCTGAAATCATATAAAATACCAAATATCTCTTTTAAAACTAAACTTACGAAATCCTCGAATCAAGTGGCAACCCACTAAAAAGTAAATTAAAATCGCAATGAATAGTACCAAGTCGCAACCATCTACTGCGACTTCACCCCGAAATCGCAACCCACTATTGCGACTTCAATCCTAAGTCGCAATCAACTACTGCGATTCCAAACCCAAATCGCAATCAACTACTGCGATTCCAAGCCAAATCGCAAACGACCATTGCGACTTCATAATCAAGTCGCAACCAACCATTGCGACTTCGATGAATGTCACAGTCGTCCATTGCGACTTCGATGAATGTCTCAGTTAACTAAGTTCGTCCTAAACCCAGAAATTTTGCAGATTTAAAGCATGGATGTTTCTGATAATTTGCAGATATGTTTAAGACTAACAACATAACCTAACCATAAGCTCAGATTCCTCAAAACATCCATTTTTAACCAAAAACCCACTTAAAACTTATCTTGCAAACTCAAGAACACTTTTAAGAATTAAAACACTTAAAATATGAATTGTGCAGAATTGTTACCTTGATTTCTTCAGTTGTTCTAGTAATTCCAGCAGCAATCCTAAGCTTTCCTTCTTCTTCTTCTTCTTAATTTCTCCTTCGATTTCCTTCTCTCTCTCTCTAAACCAAACTTTCACACACACAACTTCTAAGATATTTCTAGGTTATGCTAGAAGAAGACATCATCTTCTAAATGAAGTATTAGAGGCGGTGGTGGGTGTAATGTTTGGCAAAATGACCAAACAAACCCTAAGTTTATCTCACTTGGCAATAAATACCCCTAATCTTTCAAATAAAAGTTGGAACTTATCCCTTGACTCCTAACTCCATAAAATACTAAAATCAATACTTATAAAATTTCTCAAATTTAAATTAGATAAAATACCTGGTTATTACAACATCTCCCCCTTAAAAGAATTTCGTCCCGGAATTCAGTTAAGAGAACAGATGAGGGTATTTGGCTCTCATATCCGACTCTGATTCCCACGTCGCATCCTGACCTCTATGATGTTTCCACTGAACCTTTACCTGCCTGATCTCTTTATTCCTCAATACTTTGACTTTGTGATCAACTATAGCTTCCGGTTCCTCCACATAGTTTAACTTTTCATCAACCTGAATATCTGGTAGAGAGACTGCCTGATCTGGGGTAACTAAACATTTCCGAAAATTCGATACGTGAAACGCGTTGTGAATTCTGCTCAATTCCGACGGAAGATCCAATCTGTACGCTACTTCACCGATCCTTTCCGTAATTTCAAATGGCCCAATATACCGCGGACTAAGTTTACCTTGCTTCCCAAATCGTATGACTCCTTTCCAGGGCGAAACTTTCAACATCACAAATTCCCCGACTTGGAACTCTAATGGTTTCCGGCGTCGATCTGCATAACTTTTCTGTCTGTCTTGAGCCGTTTTCAATCTGTCCCGAATCTGTGTAATTTTATCTGCTGTTAACTGTACTATTTCTGGCCCCGCTAATTGTTTCTCCCCCACTTCATTCCAACACAGAGGCGTTCTACATTTTCTTCCATACAGTACTTCAAACGGTGTCGCTTGGATGCTGGAATGATAACTGTTGTTGTAGGCGAATTCTATCAAAGGCAGATGTTTATCCCACGATCCCCCAAAATCAACTATACAGGCCCGAAGCATATCTTCTAAAGTCTGAATTGTTCTTTCACTCTGCCCGTCAGTCTGAGGATGACAAGCTGTACTCAATTTTATCTGCGTTCCCATCTCTTTTTGAAAGCTTCTCCAAAATCTAGAAGTAAAACGACTATCTCGATCGGAAATAATCGAGATTGGAACTCCATGTTGAGTTACTATTTCATTAATGTACAATTTAGCTAAACGTTCCAAGGAATCAGTTTCTTTTATCGGCAAGAAATGAGCAGACTTCGTCAATCTATCCACAATCACCCAAATAGAATCGAATCCCTTTGAAGTTCTAGGCAACTTGGTAATAAAATCCGTAGTGATCTGATCCCATTTCCACATTGGTATATCTAGTCGTTGTAACTGACCAAACGGCTTCTGATGTTCAATCTTTACTTTCTTGCAAGTAGTACAATCTTCCACATACTTAGCAACACTTCTCTTCATTCCCGGCCACCAATAGAATTGTTTCAAATCTCTATACATTTTATTTGTACCTGGATGAATAGAAAATCGAGATTGATGAGCTTCTTGTAGTACACGATCACGTAATCCACCCAAACGAGGCACCCATATTCTGTTTCCCATACATAATAACCCACGGTCATCTTTCCCAAGCAATGCTGATATTCCCACTAACCGTTCTGATTTCAAACTTTCTTCCTGATAAGCATCTATTTGGCACTTCAGTAATTCGTCAAAGATATTTGGAAGGAGTTCAGCTCGTAACGATATCGCTTTTATTGTCCCACTTCTTTCTTGACGACTTAATGCATCTGCTACCACGTTCGCCTTCCCGGGGTGATAAAGGATTTCACAATCGTATACATTTACCAATTCCAACCATCTTCTTTGCCTCATATTCAGTTCCTTCTGATCGAAAAGATGTTGGAGACTCATATGGTCAGTGAAAATTTGGCATTTAGAACCATAAAGATAATGTCTCCAAATCTTCAATGCAAAGACAACTGCTGCAAGTTCCATATCATGAGTAGGATATTGTCTTTCATGATCCTTTAGCTGACGAGAAGCATAGGCAATCACCTTTCCACGTTGCATAAGTACACATCCCAATCCCAGCTTAGAAGCATCACTGTAGACCACAAAATCATCGGAACCTTCTGGCAATGCTAATATCGGTGCGCTGCAAAGTTTCTCCTTCAATATTCTGAATGCCTCATCCTGTTCTGCTTTCCATTCAAACTTCAGATTCTTCCGAGTCAGCTTAGTCAATGGTGTTGCAATTCGAGAGAAGTCTTTTATAAACTTCCGATAGTATCCAGCTAGACCCAGAAAACTACGTACTTCGGTTGCCGTCTTCGGCGGTTCCCATCTTTCAATCGCTTCCACTTTCGCTGGATCAACTTGTATACCCTTCTCTGAAACTATATGACCCAAAAACTGAACTTCCCGTAACCAGAATTCACACTTCGAAAATTTAGCATATAATTTTTCTTTCTTTAGTAACTCCAGAATCAAACGAAGATGTCGCGCGTGATCCTCTTTGGATCGGGAATAAATAAGTATATCATCGATAAATACTATGACAAATTTCTCGAGATACGGCTTACATACCCGATTCATTAAATCCATAAAAGCGGCTGGAGCGTTCGTCAGTCCGAAAGGCATCACCAAGAATTCATAGTGACCGTACCTCGTGCGAAAAGCAGTCTTTAGAACATCTTCTTCTTTAACCTTCAACTGATGGTAGCCAGATCTGAGATCAATCTTGGAGAAGTAACAAGCTCCAACTAACTGATCGAAGAGGTCGTCAATTCTTGGAAGTGGATACTTGTTCTTAATCGTACGCTTGTTCAGCTCCCGGTAGTCAATACACATTCTCATTGAACCGTCTTTCTTCTTTACAAACAAAACTGGTGCACCCCATGGCGAAGAGCTAGGTCTGATGAAGCCCTTATCAGATAAATCTTGAAGTTGTGCCATCATTTCTTTCATTTCTGGAGGTGCTAGTCTGTACGGCGCACGAGCGATTGGAGTGGCTCCAGGTACCAGGTCTATACCAAATTCTACTTGCCTAACAGGAGGAAGACTATTCAAGTCTTCAGGAAAAACTTCTGGGTATTCACTAACAATGGAAATATCTTCCAGCTTAATCTTTTCAGGCCTACTATCTATCACATAGGCTAAATAACTCGAGCAACCCTTACTAACACATTTACGGGCTTTTATCATAGTTATAAAATTGGACTGATGATTCTTACGATCACCATAGATCACTACTGCCCTCTTATCAGGTAAAACAACGTTGATTATTTTCTTATCACAAACTATGTTAGCCCGATTTTCAGCTAACCAATCCATCCCCACGACCACATCAAACTCGATCAACTCTATAGGAAATAGTTGTATCGGTACCCCACACCACTCTATATTTATCATGCAACAATCAAAAACCTCTTTAACTGCCACTTGGTTATCATTTGCTGTATCTACTAATAAAGCATGTTTTAACATTTTTGGCTCTAAATGCATGTGAGCAGCAAATGAGGGAGACACAAAAGATCGGTTTGCACCGGAATCAAATAACACTTTAGCACGCGTGGAGTTTATGAAAAATGTACCTGTGACCACATCTGGAGTTTCCTCCGCCTCTTTAGCTGTCATTTGAAATGTACGGCCCCTCGTTTTCGGCGGTTCTATTCTTGGGACTACTGGTCTAGTAATGGCTGGTTTCCCGGATGTACCCCCTTGTTGTATTCTACCTCTTGGACATTCTGATTGGAGGTGATCCGGAGAATTACACAAAAAGCAAAACCGCGTTAATCGACAATCTTTAACAACATGCCCGGTTTTCCCACACTTAAAACAGACCCGAGATTCCACTTGACAATTTCCCTGATTGTAGCGATTACATCTTGGACATGGTCTATCCACTGGTCGAAACGTCGGACGGTTATCAAACCTCTGAAATCTAGGCTTCCTTGAATCCTGTGGTGGTCCTTCCCATTTCCTTTTCCCCAAGCTCCTATCTCCGGCATCCCTTTTATTATCTCGTTCTACATTTTCTGCAGCATTCACCGCAGCTGTAAAAGTATTTGGCCCTGTGGCAGTCACCAATCTTCAGACCTCTGAATTTAACCCATAGATAAATCTTTCCATTTTCATCTTCTCCGTAGCAACATAATATCCTGCAAAACGAGATTTTTCTAAAAATCGCGCAGTATAATCTCTAACCGACAGATTTCCTTGTTGTAGATTCATAAATTCTTCTTCCAACTGTCTGACAGCAGCTTGTGGACAGAAGTGTGTTGTGAAAGCTAACACAAATTCCTCCCACGAAAAGGTAGTATATACATCCGTTCCTCTCGACTCTATATGAGCCTCCCACCAATACAAAGCATCACCTTTCAGCATCGCAGCTCCATAAAGTACTTTATCTTCTTCAGCACATTTACACGTTTTGAAGATAGCCTCGATTTCTTTCAGCCATCTCATAGCTTTTACCGGATCCCGATCTCCTGAGTATGTAGGGGGCTTACAACTAAGAAACATTTTATAGTCACACTTTTTCATTACCGGTAAAACAGTAGAGGTAAGTGGCATCTCCACTTCATGTTCCGGATCTGGTCTTTCAGTTTCATTATGACGATTACGTTCGAACATGGCTTGAATGCTATCCTGTAATCTCCCCATTTCAGCAGTCAAATCATCCCGTGTAACAAACTCTGTACCATGCTAGGTACAGATACTAATACCTAAATCCCTTAAACTAGGGCTCTGATACCATCTGTAACAACCCAACTTCCAAATATACATACAACATATAATCCATAACATGTTTACAACAAAGTACTTCATATTTCACATTTGGTCCCAACTAAAGTCTGAACAAAAATAAATATTTCAGTACAACTTGAACCACTTTAAGTTACATAGTAATAACAATAAAATTATAAGTACAAAAGCATCCATAGCATCATGATGATCATCTTCTCAAAAGCTAGCCAACAAGTACTCTATTTACTTGTTTTTACTGGAACCACCACCTGGAATACATAATTTTTAAAACAGAAAATGAGGGTTAGACCTAAGGGTCTAGTGAGAAAATCCCTGATATTTTTAATCTTTATAAATTCATTTATATAAACACTTTTTATATAAATACACATATATCATACGTAAATAAATACCAACCACAATTTGTGCTTCATACTTGTCTCATACCACCTTATCCCTCCATCAATGGCCAATATTATTGGTTGCGAGCCAATTTAACACACCGGTCCAAAGCCCCGCCACGTATTATATTTTCATATAATACTCACGTAATTATAATATCTCAATATATTATAATCACCCACGTATGACATATTGATACACTTTATCAAACATTCGTTATTCACATAATGCATTCCAGTAAAATACTCTTTAAAGAAAAACTCACCTGATATGTTTATCACAAAAGTCTTCCCAAGTTAATATCACGTATGTCGATCCTTCACAAAATTTGAAATCATATAAAATACCAAATATCTCTTTTAAAACTAAACTTACGAAATCCTCGACTCAAGTCGCAACCCACTAAAAAGTAAATTAAAATCGCAATGAATAGTACCAAGTCGCAACCATCTACTGCGACTTCACCCCGAAATCGCAACCCACTATTGCGACTTCAATCCTAAGTCGCAATCAACTACTGCGATTCCAAACCCAAATCGAAATCAACTACTGCGATTCCAAGCCAAATCGCAAACGACCATTGCGACTTCATAATCAAGTCGCAACCAACCATTGCGACTTCGATGAATGTCGCAGTCGTCCATTGCGACTTTGATGAATGTCTCAGTTAACTAAGTTCGTCCTAAACCCAGAAATTTTGCAGATTTAAAGCATGGATGTTTCTGATAATTTGCAGATATGTTTAAGACTAACAACATAACCTAACCATAAGCTCAGATTCCTCAAAACATCCATTTTTAACCAAAACCCACTTAAAACTTATCTTGCAAACTCAAGAACACTTTTAAGAATTAAAACACTTAAAATATGAATTGTGCAGAATTGTTACCTTGATTTCTTCAGTTGTTCTAGTAATTCCAGCAGCAATCCTAAGCTTTCCTTCTTCTACTTAGCTTCTCCTTCGATTTCCTTCTCTCTCTCTCTAAACCAAACTTTCACACACACAACTTCTAAGATATTTCTAGGTTATGCTAGAAGAAGACATCATCTTCTAAATGAAGTATTAGAGGCGGTGGTGTGTGTAATGTTTGGCAAAATGACCAAACAAACCCTAAGTTTATCTCACTTGGCAATAAATACCCCTAATCTTTCAAATAAAAGTTGGAACTTATCCCTTGACTCCTAACGCCATAAAATACTAAAATCAATACTTATAAAATTTCTCAAATTTAAATTAGATAAAATACCTGGTTATTACAACGAGTCTCAAAGTGTTAAGCTCCACTTTCTCGATGTACACTTCAATCACAGTACGGCCGTCAACATACTGGCGTATGTTGGCTACATCTTCGTCGGTACTCAATTCTACCAGTCCAGTCAAGAAGTCTGCATTCGGCCTCTTAAAATACAACCTATTATATTTTGGTTCTTCATATTCCAGCTCTTTCGTGATCTGTTCAAGCAGTTGCATAGAAAGATCCTCCACATCTAACATGTCAACATAAATTTCTAGACCACGAAAATAATGTCTTTTAGGTGGTTCCGTAAAGTAACCACCATGGTGGACTTTCATGGTGAACAACTGTGGATATTTATCTGTTGATGAAATTAATTAATATAGTTAGTTCGTAGAAACAAGCAAAAAACTCAATGAAACATGAACACTAACCATATAACTCTTTGCCAGTGTCTGAAAGCGATTCAGATAAACGTCTAAAGCACCAAACATGAAGGTTTAGGGATGCCATGTAAGAATCCGTTAATGAATAATATGTTATCGTTTATGTGTTTTACGACTAATCTAGCCTAGGTTATTTATAGGCAAATGTGGATGCTTTTACTATACTTAGGTCCCTGTCTTTGCTCTAACACAACTTAGGTCCCTGTCTTTTCTCTAACACAACTTCGGTCCCTATCAACGCTATCATATGATATAGTTCTATATAACCATTACTATTCTCTCCATTTAGACTACTACCATTATTATCATCATCCCATGTTCTGTTTCAAGTACCTTTCAAAAGATAACTGGTCCCAATCAATGTTCAGATCAACGCACATAAGTTATGTTTGATAAATTACAACGCACTAAACATACAATATTTATTCGTCTCAATCAATGTTCAGATCAACAGTATCATATGATATAGTTCCATGTGGTTCATGTGAAAAATACAACTCATAAATGTTATACAAGATTATTTCATAGCAAACACATACTAGTAAATACAGTACAAATTTATCCAAATTTGAGGCTACGGCTAGTGAATAAAGCTGTACAATGTCCCCACCTAAACAGCCGAGTACACAAGAATTCCGAATCTCTGTGCACTTGACATCCCGTATAGGTTGGCTGATTGGAGTTTTAAGCCGCTGAACCACGGTTAGGTTGGATACATCATGCAAGGTCAAGTCAGAGGTTACCTCATTCGGATAAACAAACATGGGGTTTTGCTTGTTAATGATGATAGATTTTGGTAGCCGTACTCTATCCACGTGGGCCCGCAACGAGCCTGTTTTTGAATTCTTATGGCACGTTTAGATCAACAGTATCATATGATATAGTTCCATGTGGTTCAAGCTCTGACGGACCCGCGGTGTTACTTAGTTGAGTGCTTGTGCGTCTACTCCTTGGCACGGTTGAAGGGGCGGGATTTGGACACTCTCCACGAGCATGTCCTACGCATTGGCACCGAGTACATCTTCGCTGTATCGAACCTTCACCACGTGATGGACGTCGGTCGTTCTTTCTCGGTCTCCCGGCTCTGTTCTTATTGATTAAAGGTGGATAACATGGCGGAAGCGGGTCGGTGGAGACACCCATGCTTCAGGGGGTCCAGCTGGGTTTATTACCTCCACGTATGTTCTCCGGTAATATTCGGACCTGAAGAAAGGAACAGCCAAGTCGCTGCAATCTCTACGACCCATATATCTTGCCGCAACGATGGCATGGCCGCACGGTAACCCAGATTTTTCCCATTCGTGACACGAACAAGTGTGGTCGGTCATATGCACAATCGCGTGAACATGGCCATCCTGAACCTCGTACCTCCCATACCCGATTTCTCTTACCGCCCATGTCGTCGCGCGACGCGCCTTGTTCTGAACTATCTCCTCCGCCGTTGGTGTGAGTGCATTTTGCATCTCAGCTCCTTTTCGGCGTCGAAGTTGGTACCACTCTTGTTGAAAGGCCCGAAAGTAGTCCATAAGATTAACAATCGGACATCTACGCGCAAAACGAGAGAGTGCATTCACCGAATCTGCACTATTGTAGGTCAGAATGTCATACCGTTGTCCAGGAAAATGGGTCGCGGACCACCTCTCCGGTCCAGCTTCGTCCATGACTTTGGCTGCTTCCTTGGCACTAAATCGTAGCAGATTCATGTACCGGTTAAACTCTCGATCCGTATATGATATGCATGCCGCCCAGTAGACATCCTTATGGGTGGTAATACGTCTGTCCTTGGTTTTGGCGTTCATCTCCAAATGTCGACAGCATATGGCGTGAGGGGCGTTTGGGTACATGGCAGAGATTGCGGCGCTTATGGAAGGAGCCCTGTCGGACAAAAACACCAACCCTTGCGGGTCTCCGATAGCTTGTCTCAACATGGACAGAAACCAAGTCCACTCGTCCCCGGTTTCGGACTTGCCTACGCCGAAAGCTACTGGAACGATGGAGTTATCCCCGTCCATGGCAACCGCCAGGAACATCATACCCAAGTAACGGCCCTTTAAATGGGTTGCGTCTATTACCAGGACACGACGTAGATTTGCCAGAAATGTGTGGATCTGCAAAAACATAGGTGGTTTTCCTTTGTAAATGTTATAGTTTATAATGTGTAAACATATGACGTGTTAAAATACGTACCGCGGGTCCAAGGGCCACGAAGCACATCTCAAACCGTCCACGTGAATCGGTCCGTAGCTGCGTGACAGTACCAGGGTTCTGCAGCTGCAAATTATATAAATATGTTGGGAGTCGTTCATACGACTCCTCGAACATGCCTCTCACCATAAGCAGTGCCTGGCATCGCGCACGCCACGCTTGGTGGTAACCAATCGTGACGCCGAACTGCTGGTGAACATCGTGGACGATGTCCTTTGGACGCAATGACCTGCTAACATCAAGAAATTTGTTTTTCAGTATCGCACCCAAAGTCTTTTTGCCGGTTTGTTTGTGGTGGGGATTCAGTTGCGTCCTCGTACAAGTGTGTACGTCGTGCAACTTTCTAATCATTAACGCCCCTCCTTTGGGACCCGTGTGAATCGCGTACATCCCCCACTCACAGTTTTCTCTGGCACATTCAACTATGTATCTGCTTTTGTCAGATTTCGGCGTGTGACTTTGGAAACCCTCTTCCAAGAACTTAAGTCCGACCTGACTTGCCAAGATATCCTTCGAATCGAATATCTGACCTACTCTTAACCTTTCACTGCGAATATAAGGTGTAGGTTCGTAGGTTTGTGACTGGGTATTCTGGTCTGGAAGAATAGGGGCTTATCAAAAAAGTCATTTATCTGACTACATGATTTTCTACTAGGGGTATATTCTTCGTGATCATCACTATCGGTATCTGATCTGTCTATATCAGCATTACCCGTTTTGAAAACGTAGGTTTCGTCATCAGCAACTCTAGCACAACGTCCTTCTTGTGGTTGTGGTTGTTGTTGTTGCGTCTCCGGAACATAATCAGGAATACAGTCGTTAAGACCATATGCATGATCTAAATGAACTGTTGGGCCGTGGGACGCCTGAGAATCAGTCTGCTCTATTTGGAGGTCTTCGTCATCAGCGTCGTCGTCACCGTCGTCGTCACCTTCGTCGTCATCTTCGTCGGATTCGGCGGCATACACAAAAAGTAATGGCGGCCTTTCTGAATCTACTGCAAAGTGCAGCAAACCAGAGATATCCCCATCGTTGGATAAATCCACAAATGACCCATCAGCATTTTTAAACACTAACTTGCAAACAACAGAAGGGTTGATTCCACATTTTTGCATGGCATATGCAACAAACTTCTGATAAGTATAGTTTATTGACAATTTTACACCATGCTTAGATTTATAAGCAAAATTCCACTCATTGTTATCTTGCACCCATTCACCATCAAAACAGAAATATAGCTTAGCCTTTGCAACAGATGAACTCATTTTTTCAGTAGTATCTCAAAATCAAAATATTGAAGAAAGAAAGCAAGAAAGAAGTATGGAATCGGTGTGTGGATTATGGATTGCATTTTGCATCTATTTATGGATGAAACAACCAACATTGATGACAACCAATCTCTCATTTCATCCACAAATTGGTATTTCAGAAACACTGATTCAACATTGATGAAAACATGCCAGTGAATTTTAACCACAAATTGGTCTTCATAGTACAATAATTGTGGAAAAAAATAGTAAAAGCATGCAAGATTCGTTCAAGTACAGGGGCTAAAATTGTAAATTTTCTGCCCATCGCGGGCCGCCATTGCGGGGAGGGACCAAAGATGTCACCGCGACCATAGTTGAGGGGCCCCGCAGGACACTTTGGCCGAACCTCGGTGCCACGTACGCCCTAGCCCGCGATCGCGGGCTCCATCGCGGGCACTTGTGGCATTTTTGCAAACTGAAAGAGATTTAGGGTATTTTGGTAAAGGAAATTCAAACTTGGGGTATTTTAATTAATTTCCCTAATATAAGTATGGTATAAAAATATTCGCGTTCGTTATTATTGAATTTTTTACTTCTTTTAATAGAGTTTGTTGCGACTGAAATGAATAGACGGATATTCCCTGTAAAAAACATAGAAGGATATTAAATAAAATGTAACCGTTATACATATATAAAGGGGTCGGTTATTTTACAAACCACTGAAATCTAACAAATCGTATAAACCACGTTTAACCAATCATATTTTTTCTTTTCCTTCACTTTATCTTTATTATGGTGGTTGATTAGTCAATAATACATGAAACAATTTCATCAAGAATATATAAAGGTTGATTAATCAACAATAAATTTCACCAAAGTGAGAAATACATGAAACAATTTCATTGTTACATAAAAACAAGTATATATGAAATAATTTCATCAAAAAAAGAATTATATGAAACAATTTCATCATATGAAACAATTTCATCATATGAAACACTTTCATTCAATTAAACATTGAAAACAAGAGTTTGTATGGTTTGTTAGATACCAATGGTTTGTAAAATAGTCTTGGAACCTAAAATAGGTTGAGAACCGTGAAAACCAATATCTGCCGTTAATTGATTTTAATCTATGGACATTATTATAGACAAAAATAGGTTGAGAACCGTGAGAACTTATGAATGAATTTTTATGTTTTTAAAACCATAAGATCAAAACCAAATGACGGCTTAGATCGATTCCCACGGTTCTCAACCTATTTTTTGGTTCTCATGTGATTTAACCCTATATATATAGATATATATATACACACACACACACACAATAATAGAGTGATGTTCAAGGGAAAACTTCAAAAAACAGAAAACTGAATAACATCCCGGTGGCCATCTGGATGGTATGCATTACAGATAATTATGTTGTTTTTTTGTTTTTATGCACAAGTACATTATACACTTGTTGTTGTTTTTGTTTTTATGCACAAGTACATTATGCACTTGTGCATGTTACAAAATTAGTTGTATACACAAATGTATATCCTCCAGATGAATGGTAACCAGGATGTTCCTCGGTTTTCTGTTTTTTTGAGGTTTTTCCCTGAAATTGAACCTACAATAATAAAAAGAGGCATTAAAACTTTCACTTTAAAGTATTGTTTCACATGATTGTTTTACCTTTAAGGCTAACTAATGTGGGTCCCGTGTTGCACGGTAGCCAGTGGTGGAGCTAGAAGTTAGGTGAATCTAAAACCAAATAACGCATCTGACCCAAAACGATTGTAGGTTATTGGGTTTGCGGATTAAATGGTTTGGTTAACTGAATAAAGTAAGTTTCGGTTTCGATTACTTTTTTAACCATATCGTCGACCCCATTTAAGCATTCTGCCCCTACGGATAAAATTTTCATCTCTAAATGTGGGCCCACCAAACAACTTGAAACAACATGAATTGAACAAACACAACATGGAACAGCATTACACAGAGAATTGTCGGTGGTAACTGTGCTACAACAACCAATTTGATTACACTGAGGTATCCCTCATGCTCTATTCTAAAATTATACAAATTAATTATGATACTGTAAAAATGGCTTACAACTTAATTACAACACAATACTTGGTTAAATGGAAATACCGATAAATTCAAGCAAATGAAAAGCATCAACATGGTTGATATCGTCTGAAATGAGACCCCATTAATGCGACTCTTCAGTATCTAAGTTAAAGTAGAGAACTTTGGATCATTGATTGTCCATGAAGCAAATTGTCTTCGTCTACTTAGCGCTTGGTCCTCCTATACCCTCGAGTTCGTCCAAATTTTACTATCAAACGAACCGTGAGAGTGCACAAATGTATAACGTATTGGACACTCAACTGTTTAGTATAACTTTTCGAGACCAAAATGAGTCTCTTTTCCAAAAATCAACAGGGTTCATGTAAACTGAAAACTGCAATCTGCAATTAATTGTCTGCAAGAAAAAATATAAATGCATGTGAAGTAAAAGAGATTTCAATTTTGGGATGAAGAACTTGCTAACAAAAAGAAATAAATATCAAGAATCTTAAATTTGTTAATAAAAAGGAGTCTTCTAAAGGCTTGTGATTGTAAAGGAAGGCAATGAGAAGTTGAAACTCAAGGATCATATAGACTTGTCATCTCAACTTAATTCTTTCTTCTTGTTTTCTTATATTTAGTTTTGTCTAACATTCAGGATCTCAAATAATCACAACTCCAGACTTCAACTTCCCACCATCACGTCTAATTTGAGTACTTGAACGTTGATGCATAAGCTTATCTTAGAAGTCACTGCTTATTGTATTTAACTTTTAATTTGGTGAACATCCTAGAGCTTGCTCTAATTTCACTTTGTAGCTCTAGCCACGATTCATCACATATAAAATTAGTTTATCTCAATTTGAAGTTCACTTTTAAGTTTTAATCATCTCTCTATCTCGGTGGATCCTTAAATTGTCTACATCTTTTTTCAGGTAGAAAAGTTGCATTACCTAACCTTCATATATGAGTGATATTATTAATCCTATGAGGTGAGAAATTAATATCATGAATATTGCGTTATAAGTTATTCCTTAACACCCAACCTTACAAATTATTGCAATATGTATAGTTTATGTAGAATGACATTGCTATTAGGCCCACTAAGCTCTAGGAAAAAAAACAATGCTTTTGGCTTTGGCTGAAAAACCTAGGTCAGATCACATGTCATGTTTTTTCTATCTCATCCATTGGTATGGTTTCCTTAAACACACAACAATACTAAAATTAAAGGAGTAACTGTTGTGAATTAATCTTCATAAAAAAAACCACCCTGCTTGGCACATTGCAAATTGATCAACCTTGATAAGTGTATCATTTAGTTCATATGATTAAGTAAAGTTTAAAGAAATGTTGGCAAAAATGTCGACTAACCTACTAAATTGTTGCATACGATACCGTACTGATAAACTACAATCTTACCCGATTAAGTAAGTTAGAGTAAGCATTTGGGTAATCAACTGTAACCCCCCAAGTCCTTAAAATCTGAACCTTTTGGAATTTTGGGGCTAAAGTGTGAAGTGTGCAACTTTAAGGACTTAGTGGCAAAATCTGAATATATATATATATATATATATATATATATGTATAGAATGGGGTAAAACCCCTAAAATCCCTTCATTCTTCATCATGGACGGCTGGAGCATTGAGGAAGGGGAGGTTGAGATGAAGAACCCTAATTGGGAGTGTAGAAGAAGGATAACTTCAAGGGGATTGGTAGTTTCATCTACATGGTATGATTTCTCATCCTTATTTCCCAATTTGTGGTTAGTTTGATTGATGGTTTAGAGTTTTGTTAAACCATGAGATTTTGAGTTATAATCAATGGAAAAAGGAAACAAAATAGTTTGTGATTGATTTCCTCATGAGTTTTGGTTAAACCATGGAGAAACTTCATCTTCTTGCTTGGTAATCTCCATTCTTGTCAAGGAGTGAGTTTTTAGGTTTGAAATCATGAACCAATGGATGGGTTTTGAATGGGTTTCATTGGGTTAAATGATGTTTTAATGTTTGGAAATTGAGGGGAAAAGTTTAGAACATCAATTAACTCATTTTGGAGGCTTAAAATCGATTTGGGATGAGTTGGGATTGAGAAAGGGTGAGTTTTCGGCTGAAAATCGAGTGCAGGAGCTCCGCGTGGATCTCGGCGCGGGTCAACCTGCGCGAGCATCAGTGCCAAAGTCTGTCCAGTTCTCCGCGCGGGTCTTGGCGCGGGTGTACTAGCACGGGCATCAGCGCCAAGCCCTGTCACGTGTTTTGGCTCTTGTTTCACGTACTGTTTAAGGCTAGGATTGTGGCATCATCTAAGGGTTGTCTTAGGGTCTATTAGGGATGTTTTGGGATGTAACTAGATGGTTTAACACCACTTTTATGACGTCCATTTCACGTGTTCGGTTTGAGCTAAAGTGAGTTTCAGAGCGTGTGTCGAATTGCTAAAGCTCAGGTGAGTTCCCTTATACCCTACTAAATTTGGAAATGATTTGTGAATGTTTTAAATAACTGAATTTGGTATCATGATGATAATATGCATGTGTCACGTTTGAAATGAAATATGATCTTTATGCATTAAGAACGTATTTTCCTACGTACGCGTTGATTGCATGTTCTCATGAGTTACTGTTATATGTGGAGTCGGGTTGCACAGTGGGGAGGTGGACCTTGGATTTTTGAGAATCCTTGGAGAGTTGATTAGACCGTGTGCCTCGAATCCGTTTCTTGTGCACACGGACATGGCTTCTTCTAGGGGTCGTAGGGATCTACTAGTGGCCCCGAGTGTTAACATCACATGAGGTGATGGGAGTTGAGACCACTGTGCAAATACCCAAGTGATTTTGATTGGTTGAAATGATTTTTGATGGGCCTTTATGGCGGTTTGTATAATGCTAAATGTGGTTTGTTACACTGTTTTCGAGAGAGAATTCACTAGACCTCAAGGTCTAACCCTCGTTTTTTTTCCAAAACTAAAACCATTTTTAGGTAAGAGTTTTATTTGGGGTTTCATCTGAAGAAGATGGAAAGAGGTGACGTTGTAGAAGAGGTATAGTCTAGTGTAGGCTAGTAGTTCACCGTCGGGCTTCCCGTAGCATCTCAGTTGTGAAGGTGTTTATCTGATGCGTACCTAGAATTAGAATGGATGTAACTTGTATACTTTGGGACCGATTTTGGTTGTAATGTTGAGAATATTGTTTTATTGAATTTGGGTTGTTACATCAACCCCTAAGTCGTATATTGATCAATTAATGTAAAAAGATCTAAGTTTCAAATACTACTTACAACATATATTCCACTTTGTATATTTGAAAATTTGGCTTCAAAAAAATACAACTTAATAACTATTTTCAATATGAAAGTACATTTGACAAAGAGCAGAAGAATACCTACAATCTTTTTGGCATTTAAAATATTGCAAACAAAGAAATGGCCGAGACAGAGAAATACCCACCACCGCTGCATACTCCACTCCGTTGACTCAAACTCTTTTAAACAATTTTTTCCTGAGACAGATTTGGGATGGCCATCAGTATTAAAATCACAAAAACACATCAGCAAAGTATTGACATAAACTCTATGAAAAATAAGCATCAATCGTACGAAATCCATTACATCGGACAAAGTAACATACAATAGACATGAAATACATGATATAATAGAAATATCCCGAGTCATCACGACATGTTTGACTAATAATACATGTTCATAACTCAAAATAAAGAAGAGAGTGATCGAGATTCAAGACATAACCTAAAATTCAAAAAGATCGTAGTAAAAGTAACAATCAAAGAGCAAACGATTGAGAGGAGCATGAAGCAAAAGTAAACCTGAATTGAGAGACACAGATTGAGAGATGGGAAATATGGAGAAAAATAATATAAAAAGTTGGATAGGATAGTTGGAAGCCAGATAGTTTGGAAGGTCAATAGTCTGGAGGTTAAATCTTAGCTTTCAAGCAAAATTACTAAATAACGGTGAAACCTACATAATTTATATAAGGGTATAAAAGTCTTTGCAACATTAGATATTTTTAAAAATCAAAAATCTTAGAAAATAGATAAATAAGAATTCTCACCTTAAACACTGGCACATCAATACTATTAGGTTTTACTTTAATAGATATATAGATAATTAATATATTTAGGATCATTATGTATTAAGTTCACATTTAACCTGTAACTTGTATTTCACAAATAGGCTAAAAAGGCTCACACATTGCACGTAACATATTATCAAACAAATATATGTTAATCAATGTTATAAATCTTAGTCATGGATTAAAAAAACATATAAAATAGCACATAATGCATTAATTCTCAAGTTTATCACAATTTCATGGGTTTTCAAAAGAATGCCTCCTTATACACATAAGCATGTATGTGTATAATATGTGTATATATCATGCATACATCTGTATGTATACATGTTCATACATATGTGTATATACGTGATTAGGAACAATACATACAAACATATATGTAGATAGTTAACATATATACACGCTAATTATATATATAGGCCGATTCAAATAATAAAGTTAAATATTATGATAAGCTAAGAAGATTAAATTAATATGTAAATCATTGAAAAAACTCATTTGAAGATGCATATTTAAACTCGTATAGATAATCTGTAATGTCGGTTCACATATGCATTTTCAAATAGATTTTTCCCATTTTTCAATGATTCACATACTTTCCCTTCTTATTTTTCACGATATTTAGTCTTCTTATTTGAATCATTCACTCAGGTTCAAACGTGAAGTTAAACACTTTACGAGAAGGCAAGAAGTCTCATTATCATATATTATTACACACATGATACACAAGTTTAATCATATATGATTAAACACATGTTGCATTGACAACGCATAGTCGCTTAATCATATATGATTAAACACACTTAAAGGAGTGTTATCATAAATGATATTGACGCAGTAGGAGTTTGCGTGGAATGGATCGACAATCGTCAAATCCAAAAGATGAACGAGTCTACAAACGTAGAACCCGGAAAATAAGAGAAAACTCTTAAACTAGAGATAAAACTCTAAAAGATTGATTAATCAATAATAATTCAGCATGGAAAACAATGAAACCTACTGGTCCTATTTATAGCTAAACTAAATAAGAGATAACTATGTAAACTAGTATTGGTATCAATCTCTAATAGAAAGAACCCTTATTGGAACACAACTGGAAAGCAATAAAGAACGAAAATAGCTGATAGGACGAACTGGATGAACCGCGCGGTTTGAGCCGCGGGTTGTAAGTCGCGGGCAAAGCCGCGGAAGGCTCTGTTTGGCTTAATCGATTAGAGGGCTGCGCGGTTTATGCCGCGGTTTCAAGTCGTGGGCTAAACCACGTAAGCCTCTGTTGTGGTTTCCTTTGGCTTGGTCTATTTTCTCTTCATACCGAGTTGCTAGGCGCTCTACATCAGATATTGAGACTTATCATAAATGATATTGAGACTTCTCGCCTTCTCACAAAATATTTAACTTCTCGCATGATCCTTCCTATATGTATACATGTATATAAATAGACAAATATACTTGCATACATACATTTATAAACACATATTCACACTCACACATATAGTGTGTGTGTTGGAAAATAATTGATTTTATTAGTTCTTTTATGTTATCCGTTGATAATACACCAAGTTAAAAATAACTATTCAAAAACCAAAAATACCTATCGAATGCTCGAAGTTGTACTATATTAACGACGAATATTAAAGAAAAAGCTAAAATAATGGTTACGTACATACAAACTTACATATACATATACAAGTAGACATATATACACATGTAGAGGAAGGTTCAAACGAGGAGCGCACCAAAACGTGAGAACGTGAGGAGCAATTGACAGTTATGAATCACATGTGATTGGCAGTTGTGGATCACATGTGATTCACAACTGATCTGGAGGAGCAATTGACAGTTATGAATCACATATGATTAACAGTTGTGAATCATTAATGATCCGCGACTTGCCACCTCGCGCCACGCCTCGCGCCACATCTTGCGCGAATTTTCGATTTGTTCCGATTTTTTAGCAGTTGTTGATCACATGTGATCAGAAGCATGGAAGTGCTCCTCACGTTCTCTTAAATTGATGCGCTCCTCGTTTGAACCCGCCTCTACACATGTATACATGCATTTATATACACATGTTGATATGTACTGATAAATAGTTATTTATATTGTTTGTCGATAATATAAATTAAGAGGAAATTAATTAAAATGCCATAAGTTTGACCTCAAGTTACCAAAATGCCACAAAAGCCCGCGATAGGCCCCGCGATCGCGGGCCCCAGGCCCACGTGGCAAACTGTTTCGGCCAAAAGCCCCGCGGAGCCCCCCAACTTTGCCCGTGTTGGCAAGTTCAGTCCCTGCCCGCGATCGCAGCCCGCGATGGGCCAAATTTTACACTTTTGGTCCCTGAAAAATTACACTTTCAGCCCCTGTACTTGGACGAATCTTGCATGCTTTTACTGTTTTTTTCCACAATTATTGTACTTTGAAGACAAATTTGTGGTTGAAATTCATTTGCATGTTTGAATCAATGTTAAATCAGTGTTTTTGGAATACCAGTTTGTGGATGAAATGAGAGATTGGTTGTCATCAATGTTGGTTGTTTCATTCATAAATAGATGTAAAATGCAATCCATAATTCACACACCGATTTCATACTTCTTTCTTGATTTCTTTCTGCAATATTTTGTGTTTGAGATACTACTGAAAAAATGAGTTCATCTGTTGCAAAAGCTAAGCTATTTTTATGTTACGATGGTGAATGGGTGGAAGACAACAATGAGTGGAATTTTGTTTATAAATCTAAGCATGGTGTAAAATTACCAGTAAAATTTTCTTATCAGAAGTTTGTTGCATACGCCATGCAAAAATGTGCAATCGACCCTTCTGATGTTTGCAAGTTAGTGTTTAAAAATGGTGATGGGTCATTTGTGGATTTATCCAACGATGGGGATATCTCTGGTTTTCTGCACTTTGAAGTCGATTCAGAAAGCCCTCCATTACTTTTTGTGTATCCCGGCGTATCCGACGAAAACGACGACGGTGACGACGAAAACCTCCAAATAGAGCAGCCTGATTCTCAATTTCAGGCGTCCAACGCCCCAACGGTTCCGGAGATGCAACAACAACAACCACAACCACACGAAGGGCGTACTGCTGGAGTTGCTGATGACGAAACCCACGTTTTCAGAACGGGTAATTCTGAAATAGACAGATCAGACACCGATAGTGATGATCAGACCCCTAGTAGAAAATCATGTAGTCAGATAGATGACTTTTTTGATATGCCCTCAATTCTTCCAGACTCCCATACCCAGACACAAACCTACGAACCTACACCTTATATTCGCAGTGAAATGTTACATGTAGGTCAGATATTCGAGTCGAAGGATCTCTTGGCAAGTCAGGTCGGACTTAAGTTCTTGGAAGAGGGTTTCGAAAGGCGCACGTCGAAATCTGACAAAACTAGATACATAGTTGAATGTGCCAGAAAAAACTGTGAGTGGAGGATGTACGCGATTGAAACGGGTGGCAAAGGAGGGGCGTTCATTATTAGAAAGTTGGACGACGTACACACTTGTACGAGGACGCAACTGAATCCCCACCACAAACAAGCCAGCAAAAAGACTTTGGGTGCGATACTGAAAAAAAAAATTCTTGATGTTAGTAGGTCATTGCGTCCAAAGGACATCGTCCACGATGTTCACCAGCAGTTCGGCGTCACGATTGATTACCACCAAGCTTGGCGTGCGCGATGCCATGCACTGTTTATGGTGAGAGGCATGTTCGAGGAGTCGTATAAACGACTCCCGACATATTTATATAATTTGCAGCTGCAGAACCCTGGTACTGTCACGCAGCTACGGACCGATTCACATCGACGGTTTGAGATGTGCTTCGTGGCCCTTGGACCCGCGGTACGTATTTTAACACGTCATATGTTTACACATTATAAACTATAACATTTACAAAGGAAAACCACATATGTTTTTGCAGATCCGCACATTTGTGGCAAATCTACGTTGTGTCCTGATAATAGACGCAACCCATTTAAAGGGTCGTTACTTGGGTATGATGTTCCTGGCGGTTGCCATGGACGGGGATAACTCCATCGTTCCAGTAGCTTTCGGCGTAGGCAAGTCCGAAACCGGGGACGAGTGGACTTGGTTTCTGTCCATGTTGAGACAAGCTATCGGAGACCCGCAAGGGTTGGTGTTTATGTCCGACAGGGCTCCTTCCATAAGCGCCACAATCTCTGCCATCTACCCAAACGCCCCTCACGCCATATGCTGTCGATATTTGGAGATGAACGCCAAATCCAAGGACAAACGTATTACGACCAACAAGAATGTCTACTGGGCGGCATGCAGAGCATATACGGATCGGGAGTTTAACAAGTACATGAATATGCTACGACATAGTGCCGACGAAGCAGCCAAAGTCTTTGACGATGCTGGACCGGAGAGGTGGTCCGCGGCCCATTTTCCTGGACAAAGGTATGACATTCTGACCTCGAATAGTGCAGAGTCTGTGAATGCACTCTCCCGTTTTGCGCGTAGATGTCCGATTGTTAATCTTATGGACTACTTTAGGGCCTTTCAACAAGAGTGGTACCAAATTCGACGCCTAAAAGGAGCTGAGATGCAAAATGCACTCACACCAACGGCGGAGAAGATCGTTCAGTACAGGGCGCGTCGTGCGGAGACATGGCTGGTAAGAACAATCGGGTATGGGAAGTACGAGGTGCATGATGACTATCTTCACGCGATTGTGAATATGGAAGACCACATTTGTTCGTGTCGCGAATGGGATACATCTGGGTTACCGTGCGGCCATGCCATCGGTGCAGCAAGACATACGGGTCGTAGAGATTGCAGCGACTTGGCTGTTTGTTTCTTCACGTCCGAATATTACCGGAGAACTTACGTGGAGGTAATAAACCCAGCTGGACCCCCTGCAGCATGGGTGTATCCACCCGACCCGCTTCCGCCATGCTATCCGCCTTTAATCGATAAGAATAGAGTCGGGAGACCGAGAAAGAACGACCGACGTCCATCACGTGGTGAAAGTTCGATACAACGAAGATGTACTCGGTGTCAATGCGTAGGACACACTCGTGGAGAGTGTCCAAATCCCGCCCCTTCTACCGTGCCAAGGAGACATTCAGTCAGTCACACCCCGGGCCCGTCACAGCTTGAACCATATGGAACAAACACATATGATACTATTGATCTAAACGTTGATTTGTAAATGATATATATATATATATATATATTCATATTATATATATACACATACATATGCTTCTAAATGAACATTGATAACACAGCTAGTTTGTAAATGATATATATATATATATATATATTCATATTATATATACACACACATACATATGCTTCTAAATGAACATTGATAACACAACTAGTTTGTAAATGATATATATATATATTCATATTATATATACACACATACATATGCTTCTAAATGAACATTGATAACACAACTAGTTTGTAAATGATATATATATATATATATATTCATATTATATATACACACATACATATGCTTCTAAATGAACATTGATAACACAACTAGTTTGTAAATGATATATATATATATATATATATATATTCATATTATATATATACACACATACATATGCTTCTAAATGAACATTGATAACACAGCTAGTTTGTAAATGATATATATATATATATATATATATATATATATATATATATATATATATATATTCATATTATATATATACACATACATATGCTTCTAAATGAATATTGATAACACAGCTAGTTTGTAAATGATATATATATTCATATTATATATATACACATACATATGTTTTTAAATGAACATTGATAACACAGCTAGTTTGTAAATGATATATATATTCATATTATATATATACACATACATATGCTTCTAAATGAACATTGATAACACAACTAGTTTGTAAATGATATATATATATATTCATATTATATATACACACATACATATGCTTCTAAATGAACATTGATAACACAACTAGTTTGTATTCCATCCAACAGGCTCTTCATCTTCAATCTTTCTGACCCTTCTTCAACGGCTTCTGCTTTTGCAACCACGTATGGCCATTGTGTACCACAACCCGGACACACTTTAGCAAATGAGTTGAGGGTTGTCATATATTCTACAAGAGGAGTGGGCCCACGTGGATAGAGTACGGCTACCAAAATCTAGCATCATTAACAAAATAAACCCATGTTTGTTTATCCGAATGAGATAACCTCTGACTTGACCTTGCATGATGTAAAAAACAACAAAAAAATACAAAACAACTAAAACAACCACCACCTACTTAAAAATTGATTTTGTTTCATCAATCAAAGCTTGCTTTTCGTTTACCTTCGCTTGAATAATTGCGAAGTCTTGCAAAATATGGTGAATTGCTTCTTGTTCTCGACGAACACGAGCCTCCCTAGCTTTTATATCCCTTTTCATCCTTTTGATCTCCCTGTCTTCCTCTTCGATCTTTCTCAAATGGACTGCCTTCCTGTTCATAATTTTTTTCCACTCTTCTGTTAGTTCATCTATCTCCTTTTCCTTTTTTGCTATGGCGACCTCGATTTGAGGTGGCATTTTTTCAGGAGTAGACTTAGGGTTTGATGACGATGCCATTTGTGGATGAAATGAGAGAAGAGAAATCAAGAGAGAAAACAATTCAAAGAAAGAAAGCAAGAGAGAAATCAAGAAAGAAAGCAAGAGGATGTGTGAATTGTGAATTGCATCTTACTGGTATTTATGGATGAAATCTCAAACATGCAAATGAATTTCAACTACAAATTTGTCTTCAAAGTACAATAATTGTGGAAAAAAACAGTAAAAGCATGCAAGATTCGTCCAAGTACAGGGGCTGAAAGTGTAATTTTTCAGGGACCAAAAGTGTAAAATTTGGCCCATCGCGGGCTGCGATCGCGGGCAAGGACTGAACTTGCCAACACGGGCAAAGTTGGGGGGCTCCGCAGGGCTTTTGGCCGAAACAGTTTGCCACGTGGGCCTGGGGCCCGCGATCCCATCGCGGGCTTTTGTGGCATTTTGGTAAACGTGGAGAGATTTGTGGCATTTTGGTAACTTGAGGTCAAACTTGTGGCATTTTAATTAATTTCCCTAAATTAAGCTATTAAAATAGTCTTTATGGTTTGAGAAAACTCTAGTTTGTGTCCTTTGAGTTCAATAACCACATCAGTAAGCTCGTGGTGTACATCTTGCTACGTTTTCCATCCATAGCCCTAACGAACATTAGAAGCTTCCCTACATGTGAAGGGTATTTATGTCATCTTCCTTTTTTATTTTATTAGAAAATGTAAGTTCTTAAATCATATATACAAGTTGAAAAACCATTTAAAACTCTACCAACTTGAAAGCCTACTATACGAGAGGAAAATAAGGAAACGGACTACATACATTCTGAGAGCAATTAAGGTTTCGTCCTCTATAACCACAATTTGATTTTTCCGACCAAATGTTTTACATCTTGTAGAGATGTGGTGTGGAGATAGATTATCACTTTATGAAAAGAAAAATATTTGAAAGTTAGTTTGAGATTACAGTTCTACAAGAAAGTTGTTTGAAGTTTATTGTATTATTAGATATAATGAATATTTTAATATTATAACTAATATTGTGATCACCAAAATGAGAAAAATAAAAATGAAAAGTAGTAGTGTTAAATGTAATATTTGTTCGGTTACAGGATCTTAAGTACAACGAAAAATAAAACCGTAATCCTTTAAGGACCCATATGAACCGAAATATATCAGGTGTTTCAAAAATATACCTCACAGTTTACGAGACTTTGAATCACAACAACAAACAAAGCTTAACGCCTCCATGGTATCCACGCGAACAATCTGAATCATAACCACAAGGGTTGTGGCATACTGGTTAAGGCCCTAGGGGATGTGGTGGAATATCACATCTGCCCAGGGTTCGAATTCAGACGTACACAATAATTGTGGTCACTGAAGTTTAATCAGGGCTGATGTCTACAGTCATAATTTGCAAAGGGGTTAGTTAGGCATAGCCTAGGACACCCTTTCTAAAAAAACAATCTGAATCATTTGTCTTCTTATGATGCTAGTCACGGTTTCAAAATTTAAAAAGAAAAAAGAGCATATGATTGTAGGTGATTTTGAAAGAGAATTGCAAGACTAAAACTCTTTCATAATATGTCATACATTTTATATGGATATGAAAGGTATGGCATAACCACCAATATCCCTACACCAGTACACCATACTTGAATGTAAGACTTTTCATACACCATCACTTACTTACAAAGGTTATCCCTAGTCAACTTTATTTATGTACAATATAAATAATATCTGATTTTATTTAATCATATTAAATCAATACAAATAAGATATATAATAATTAAACATTTTAATTATTGAAACTCCTTAATCAAATATGTTCAAATTGTGTGACCCAATGAGTTCTCGACATGTTGGTAAAAAATATAAATCTCGTATTTATAGTTATAAATGATGAGCGATATCTAGCAATACATCACTGTTAATTATATGATGAGAGTTGGTGATACAACAAATTATCGGTTTTTAGTCAATTTTTAGTTTACATATTTAATGCTTTTGTTCTTGATGTCCAGATTGAACACGGATCATTGAATGTGTCATTCTCGTTATGTCCAATCTCTAGTTTCTTGATTTTCTAATATACTGATAAAAAACATATAATGATATATATAGATAGCCAATTCTAGTATTAAGAGCAATAAATTGTAAGGTTTGTGAGAAATGTGTACCAGGACGAATGGAATCGAGGAGATTGAGAGCGATTCGAGATTGTGTTTGCAGTTTGGAAATTTTAGTGAGACATGGATGAAACTGATGGAGGAGAGGGGGAGGAATTATATATAATATAGACCCAGCCGAGTCTAACCGTTTTTGGTTAGATCTCGGCCGTTTAAACTCATCTCAAAAATTGATCCTGACCGTTTAAAATCAATAAGCCACTAATTAAGCCATTCATTAGGAGCTGATTACTAGCATGTTGTAACTCCCGCCCCACTCCCCCTCTTCAGCCTTCTCCCACGTCCTCCTCCCTGATACCTAAACCGCAACTCCACTCCCCTCAAATTTCTCCCCCATTCAAACACCCTCCGCCCTGATTTGTCTCACACTAAGTCTTCCCCCGTTGCAGGTTTTTCTCCCCCTCACCGATTTCTCTCCCCACGTTCATGGAAGTTTCAACTTCCCACGAGTTCTGCAACTATAAATAGACTACTTCTCACTGTTTC
Source organism: Saussurea involucrata (assembly GCA_033807775.1). Taxonomy (NCBI): domain Eukaryota; kingdom Viridiplantae; phylum Streptophyta; class Magnoliopsida; order Asterales; family Asteraceae; genus Saussurea; species Saussurea involucrata. Next base: position 67,468,327 of record CM066321.1, on the reverse strand, counting down.
AAGTTGCTCACGCCCCTTCTAGCTTTATTTCTCTAGCCCGTTCTGCTTCTGCTCGCCATAAATCGCCATCTTCAATAATTATCGTTTTCAGCTTTTCTTTTGACGGGGGTTTCGCCACCGTCTCCGCCTCCACCTCCGCCGCTGCGTTCGCTACCACAACTATCAATCGTAGCAGAATTTCTCGCAACTTCAGAACCAAAATTCGATGCGTAGGATGGGTATGCACTTGCTCTCTTGGCTTACTTACCACTTGATTGCTTTTCATTCTTACATTTCTTATCTGATTGTGCGAAGGAAGGATCCGGAAGGGATATTAGGGCCATCGAGCACATGCCACTTATCCAGACGTGAGTTCAATAGACGCCTTGAGAGAGACGTCGATGCCCGCGAAGAATTCCAACGTCAAGTCCAAGAAGAAAAGAGCGTCGTCGGGCTTTGCATGAGGTGAATTCCATCTGTATTTTCTTAAACTGCATCATTCGCCTTTACTTATTCTTAAGAAAACTTGACTACATGATAGGATTGAAACTCGTATTCTAAAGCACAAGTTCAATTTATATTGTCCTATGTGAAACAACTTCTATAAATGTAGTAAAATTGTTGAACCACTTCAACACGTGTCTTTGATTTTTCATTTTTTTCAATTGTTGGCTTGTGTGATCTATGATCACAAGTCCTAACAGGTTAAAGTTTGTGCAACAAAATCCGTGTAATTAAAACTTATGCTAATGAGATCTGTAACATTTAGTGGGCCTCCATGTTATATGTTTTCTTAAACTGTCAACGAATGTCAAAGTTAGATCGATGGTAATCGTATGTACATCTTGTTAGAGTTATTATTGTGTTATCGTACATATGTAAAGTACAAGGGTTAGTTATGTATTTTCCTGTATCTTACCTGTATATATAGGTTGCTTAGTTCTCATTATTAGGTTAATCTTCTTGTAATCCTTTACTCTCATATATGAAAAGCCGCTGAAGCTTCAGCCACATATCTCTCTCAATTCGTTTATCAGTTCATCGATTGACTCTCGTATCGTTTCTAACATGGTATCATAGCTTTAGGTACGTCTCATCTACACGTCTGATTGTTTGATTTCTGTTCTTTGTTTTCTCCTTGTTCGATTTCAGACTCGCTATTCGTCGTTGGTCGAAAACACCGGATCCGGATCTCTCGATTCCGAATCTTGCAAAATTCCGGAACTGTTCATTCCGACTCTCCCGAAACTCTGGATCATCACGATTCCGGATCCTGCTAAACTCCGGATCTTTTGATTCTGGATCTCTTGACTTTCCAGATCCCCACGATTCCGGTTCCTACTAAACTCCGGATCCCTAGATTCCGGTTCTCTCGATTTTCCGGAACCTGTTTCTATTTTTTTCTCTTAATTCCGGAACTTACTTCCGGATCCTGCATACTTCCGATATCTCGATCTTTCAGAACCTGTTTCCTCATAATTCCGGAACTCACTTCCGGAACCTGTTTTCTGTTTATCTCAACTCCGGAAATCTCAACACCGGAACTCTAATTTCCGGTTCCTGCTTATTTTTTTGTTTGTTTACTTATCAAGATGGCTCTCAGTTCTAGTCACTCCAATCCTATCTCGGTTATTCTCAATGGGAATAACTACATTCTGTGGCATCATCATATGACTATTCTCCTCAAGTCTCATGGTCTGCATACCTATGTTACGGGTGCTACTCAATTCCCAGTTCAAAACGAAGATGAAAGTGCGGTTGATTTTGCAAAACACATGAATGATTGGGATATCATGAATGCTCGCATTTTGGGATTTATAAACGCATCCACAACTGCTGAGATCAATCAGCAATTTCTTGGCTATACAACAGCAAAAGGACTGTGGGATTTTCTTGCAAAAAGGTACACTTCTACAGGCCTTTCACATCAATATCAACTGTGGACTACCTTTCAGAACAAAAGTCAACTACCTGATCAGTCCATCAACTCGTACATTTCTGAGATGCAAGCTCTTAGAGATCATTTGAGCTTGGGTGCACCTCAAATCTTTGATGATACAGCTCGGAAGTTTACCGCCTATTTTAGCCAACTGCATTTGATTACTATCCTAATGGGTCTCACTGATCGTTTTGAGAACGTTAGAGCCTCTCTACTACACAGACATCCTTTACCTACTCTTGAAGAGGCCATCATGGAGCTGCTGAGTGAAGAAACTCGCCTTCAACATCGCTTCCCTCTGCCTTCGGATACTGTGCTCTATACTTCGAATTCAGGAAAGCCAAAAGGTAAGTGGAACAACAATGAACAGTCTAAATCTGCAGGAAAAGGGAATAATAGTGAATGCACGGTCTGTCACTCTACATCTCATCTTCTCCTCAACTGCCCAGTTCGTAAATGTCGTTGGTGTGGGGTCACACATCCACGACACTATGGGTCTGACTGCCCAAAGCATCCAAGGAACTCAGGTAATCAAAGGCAACAACTCCGAAATCAATCAGTTGTTGGATCAATCACTCAAGATACTCCTATGCCGGCAGTTCAGGCATCGTACAACAACAACTCATCGTCTGATCTTATGGAACTCATGTGCCAAAACCAATAACTTATGGAGCAACTCATGACAGGTTCTATGGGTATGAATTCTCAGTGCAATACCTCTGCATCAGGTAACCCTTGGTTATTTGACTCTGGATGTTGTAATCACATGACACCTAAGGCTGATGGTTTTGTCTCTAAGAAAACCTCCAAAATCTTCTCATCAGTCCGTACTGCTGATGATACACGCTTGCCTGTATCCTTCAGCGGAACTGTATCTACCCCCAATATACAATTACCTGATGTGCTACATATTCCTAACTTATCTCTGAGCCTGATTTCAATCACTCAGCTTATGGAATCCAGTCTAATTGTTCTATTTCATCCCTCTGGTTGTGTTGTGCAGGATCCAAAGACCAAGCTGATCCTTGGAGTAGGCCGTAAAGTTGGTCGGATGATTGAAGTGGTCTACCTCCGCCTTCCCTTACGTTCATCAAACTTTGTTGCTTCTGTTTCCAGTACTCCTTCATTTGAACAATGGCATGCGCGCCTAGGACATTTATCATTAGCCAGAATAAAATTGTTAGCTAGTTCAAGATTGTTCGGAAACACTTCTTCTGAAAATGTTTCTTGTTTATCTTGTCAACTTGGCAAATATCATGCTTTACCTTTTCAAATTAATGAATTTAAATATGCTTCTTCTTTTGATCTTATTCACTCTAATGTATGGGGACCAGCACCGCACCCATCCATGGGAGGTGCTCGATATTTTGTTATCTTTATCGATGATCACCACGTTTTACATGGATATATCTCATGAAACATCGCTCAGAGCTACCTCAAATATATATTACTTTTGCCCGTATGATTCTAACCCAGTTTTCCAAGCCCATAAAGATTCTTCGAGCAGATAATGCTATGGAATACAAGGAATCTTCTCTCCTCTCTTTTCTTCAATCTCAGAGTACTCTTTCTCAGTACTCCTGTCCTGGCACCTCTCCGCAAAATGGTCGGGCTGAACGTAAACATCGCCACATCCTTGATACAGTTCGTACTCTATTAATCTCAGCCAAGTGTCCAGAACGTTTTTGGGGTGAAGCTGCCTTCACGGCTGTCTACACCATCAACCGACACCCGACTCCTATTCTCAATCAAAAGTCTCCTTATGAAGTACTCCATGGGGTCTCTCCTGCCTATGAACTCCTAAAAGTGTGGGGTTGTGCATGCTTTGTCCAATTGCAACCTCATGAACACACAAAACTTGAACCTCGTTCTCGATTATGCTGCTTTCTTGGCTATGGAATTGAACACACAGGTTATCGTTGTTGGGATCCAGTCTCTAAGAGACTTCGTATATCCCGTCATGTCACATTCTGGGAACATCTTCCCTTCTCAACGGTGTCCAAATTTCAAGAAACACCCACTCCCTCTACTTCCTTCTTCACTGATATCTCTATCTCTTTGGACTCACTCCAATTAGATCCCATACTCACCCCTCCATCTGGTCCACCTCCTTCCGTTTCACCTCCATCTGTGCCCTCTTCCGATTCACCCTCATCTGTGCTCGTTGATCATGATCAATCATCTGCACCACCTCCAAGGACTACTTCTGAGTCATCTGCTGAGTCTATGGATCCTAGCTCTTCTCAACCACAGGGTGTACGACGCTCAAACCGGGTAAGACAAGTTCCTTCTCACCTTCGTGATTATCATTGTTATGCTACTCTGCTATCCAATCATGAACCCACTTCCTACAAGGAAGCTTCCTCTAACCCTGTTTGGCAGCAAGCAATGAATGAGGAACTCCAGGCCCTTGACAAAACAAATACATGGGAATTTGTTCCTCTCCCACCGGGCAAGTCACCTATTGGTTCCAAATGGGTCTTCAAAATCAAAACAAAGTCTGATGGGTCTATTGATCGATACAAAGCACGTCTTGTGGCAAAAGGTTTTAATCAAGAATATGGTATTGATTATGAGGAGACGTTTGTTCCTGTAGATCGAGTAACCTCGGTTCGCAGTCTCCTCGCCATAGCTACCACAAAACGATGGCCACTTTACCAGATGGATGTTAAGAATGTCTTTTTAAATGGTGATCTCTCAGAGGAAGTCTACATGAGACCCCCTCCAAGTGTGACCTCTCCACAGGGCCATGTATGCCGACTTCGAAAAGCCCTCTATGGTCTCAAACAAGCTCCTCGTGCTTGGTTTGAAAAATTTAGCACTACTGTCATTTCATTGGGGTTTTCTCCGAGTAATTATGATTCTGGTCTGTTTACTCGGACCACTGATGCAGGTACTATCTTACTCCTATTGTATGTTGATGATATGATCATTACCGGCAGTGACTCTACAGGTATCACCCATCTCAAACATTCTCTCAGCTAATGCTTTGAGATGAAAGATCTTGGTACGCTACACTACTTCCTTGGTCTTGAAGTCCTGTCAGATTCTTTCGGCATCTATCTCTGTCAAGCCAAGTACATTTCAGACCTGTTGTCCAAAGCTGGGATTACAGACAACAAAGTTTCATCTACACCTATTGAGCAAAATCTGCATCTTGCTCCCAATGTCGGAACCCCTCTGCGGGACCCCATACGGTACCGTCAGCTAGTTGGTTCTCTGGTCTACCTGACTGTTACTCGACCGGATCTTGCATATGCAATTCATATAGTCAGCCAGTTCATGTCTGCTCCGTGCTCCGATAACTATGCCGCGGTTCTTCGTATCCTTCGGTACCTAAAAGGGACAATGTTTCATGGGCTTCACTTCTCATCCACATCATCTTTAACTCTTCGTGCATTCTCAGATGCTGACTGGGATGGAGACATAACATACCGTCGTTCTACCACCGGTTATTGTTTCTTCCTTGGGGATTCTCTTATCTCCTGGCGCAACAAGAAACAATCTATGACAGCTCGGTCTAGTACTGAAGCTGAGTATCAAGCCTTAGCTGACACTACGCAAGAACTTGTATGGCTACGCTGGTTACTATATGATATAGGTGCTCATCAGATCTCTCCGACACCATTGTGGTGTGATAACAATAGTGCTATTCAGATTGCTCACAAAGATATCTTTCATGAGCGTACAAAGCACATCGAGATTGACTGTCATTTCACTCGTCAACATGTTCTTCGCAAGACGGTTCAACTTCTTCCAATCTCAACCATTGATCAGACCGCAGGCATCTTCACCAAAGCTCATCTTCCAGGGCGTTTTCGGGCTCTTGTTTCCAAACTCAACTTGGCTCATTCTTCCCCCACTTGAGTTTGAGGAGGGGGGGGGGGGGGGGGGGGGGGTTGTTAGAGTTATTATTGTGTTATCGTACATATGTAAAGTACAAGGGCTAGTTATGTATTTTCCTGTATCTTACCTGTATATATATAGGTTGCTTAGTTCTCATTATTAGGTTAATCTTCTGGTAATCCTTTACTCTCATATATGAAAAGCCGCTGAAGCTTCAGCCACATATCTCTCTCAATTCGTTCATCAGTTCATCGATTGACTCTCGTATCGTTTCTAACACATCTCTTGACATTGTGTTAGCTAGAAAGATGGAAATAGGTTTTCTTCACTACAAGTGATCAAATTGAGACTTTGTGTTTTGAAATTGAAGAATTTGGATATGCATTTTGATACTTATGTTTGTTTTACTTTCGGTTTAATATGTTTTATAGTCTCGACAACCTCCCAGTAGTCCTGCAGAGTTAATCGAGTATTTTCTTGATACCGAAGCTCAGGAGCTTGAACTCGAGATATTTGTAACAACCAATGATATTTGTAGGATATGGAAGACAGAGTGATTGAATTGGAGGCATTACAAAAGGCCCTTCTTGAAGGAACAGGTTAATTCTTGGTTGGCTATATAATGATATTTTTTCTAAATTCCTCTAGATACTTTATTTGTAAAATATCTGCATTTTATCATTTGCAGAAGCCTATGATAAATTGCAAGCTAACATATATAGTGAAGGCAAAAGAGAACCTAACCAAAATCTATACATCAAAGGATGTGAAAGCAACTGTATAAATGTGTTTGTTTCTCTTAATTCTTAAATAATTAGTTCTTTATAATGAAACTAAAATGATATTATTTTCTTACACAGTTACTGGACATGGTGGAAAAGAATGAGATTAATAGATCTACCTTTATTGGCACTTGTTGATGAAAACATAGCAAGTGCTCACAAGGGTAACCAGGTAAAATAGAATTAGTTAACTTTCAGTTGCAAATTATGACATGGATGCCTTTTTTTCATCATGCAGTCAGAATACATGGAAAAGCTTCGTGGGGCTGTGATCAAGTATTTATTATACCTGTCTAGCTTTGAGGTAGAAAATACATAATTAGTTTTTGTCTATATATATGTTGAGAATTGGTTTTGAGTGCTGCTACAATATATATATATATATATATATATCAAATAGCTAGTGACAATTAAACTACTAATAAATTGTATTTAAACATGCTGTTAAATTGTACAGCTTACAAGTACCTCTTTATTTTCTAATGCAAACTAAACATAGTCCATGCTGCTCCTGCTAGAACTGAACTATGCGAGTCTTTCTATTGACTCTAGTAGAGACCTGAAGTTCTACAATGATTTGCAATCCATCAAGCACCAATAGTTACCCTCTTATGCTATTGGAGGAGTTGCATAACGCCTTTGTTTGATCATTCATATGGTTTGTAATATAATTGATGTGGTAGAATAAAAACTTTACCTTTTAATATTTTCGTTATCAATTCTAGGGGTGCACAACTTTCTGTTCTCTTAGGGTGTGTTTGGTATATATCCAAGATATGATAGAAGAAGTCTCATTTGGGTAACGAATGGAAGAAGCCGTTTGTTGGTTCTTCTCATGCAAAAGGATTGCAGCCTTTGTTCCCAATGATGGCTGCTTAAACTACATCGAAGAAAATGTGGGTAGTCGGTGTCATTCTTTACAACCATAGTCGATCTTTGTTACACTACTTTTTTGTTGTCTCAGGTAAACCTTCCGCATGAAGCCTCTGTATATATCACACATTCTTCCAGAGAAAGAGATATGCATGTAAAACACTAGGGAAGTGAATCATTTTCTGGGTAACTTGGTTTGGATTACAACAAGGGAGACGATATGTTTATATGTATGCCCGACCAACGGACGAGTATAACACTAGTTTAGTTTGGGACGTGGGAGGGATTAAGGGGGCGTTGAAGGAGTTTAGATTAATGATGCTTTTAAACATGTACACAAAGCAAAATAAGCCGTACCCCTTAATTTTCAATACGTAACCCTTTTAATTGTTTATATATATAGGGTTGGATTCCGATGAGAAGTTGAGTTAATGTGAGAAGCGTAAGAAGTAGTTACCAACCGTTGGATGCATATTAGGATGAGATACACCAAGATAAAATGCACCAGAACGATACCCGTATAAAATGTGATTAATAGGTGAACTTGAAATTAAAAGTGATCAAGAATTCAAATCCACTTTCGATATCAACTCAACTTCTCACACAATCTTTCCACTAATATATAACTCTATATATTACATATATAAATTTCCAGACTTATGTTTTACCTTAAAAAATGTTACATGCTCACCCTGGAGTAATTTTTTATTTAAAATATAAAAAAAAGTTTCGTTGCTGCGGAGCATTTATGAGCAAGTAGAAGACGACGTCGTCTCTCTCATAACCACGACATCCTCCAACCGTTCCACCTCCACCGTCTGTATGGACTTTTTCCGGCGAGGTTTGACGACACCTGCATTTTCCGTCAAGTTCTTCTCAATCTCCAGCGGAAAGTTCAGAATCGCTTTTCTACCACGAATATCAAATGCTGCTCTATCGTAAGCTTTTGCAGCTTCAATGGAGGAATCATACGTACCTAACCACAGCCTACATCCACGCCGCTTTGGATCTCGGATCTCCGCCGAATACTTTCCCCATGGCCTTCTCCGCACACCTCTGTAGCGTCCTTCTTCATCACTCTCCTTCTTCATCTTCATCTTTCTCGATCGTTTTGTTTTTGGAGCCCTAGATTCAGGAACCGTGTTTAAATCAATTGCTTCAGGTTTGAACTCAAACTCTGAGAAATTAATTGAATCAAAAGGCCTGAGATGACCGAAATTGTTGAGTTGATTGGAGTGGTGATAATCAGGAAACGAGAGAGGTGAAGCAGGGGATGAGCTCCATGAGCTTGAAGAATCACAGCGGGGGATAGAAACAATTTGTGTGGACCAATTTAGGGAGTCAAAATCTGAGATTAAACAATCGTCTAGCTCAATATTTGAGAATGCATCTAGAGGAGGAGGAGGAGGGATTTGTTGCTTGATAATCTCAGATGTGGAGAATTTATTGAGTGTCGCCATTGATGAATTAAAATAGAGCTTAATGTCGATGGTGATGATGAGATGGGAGGAATGTGTATATAGAGTGGTCTTGGACAGAAAGAGAGACTTGCTGCTCGCATTTATATATGTGGAATGGAATGGGGGCTGCCCATGTTTTCTAGTAAAAAAATATATATTATATTAGTTTTGTTATATTTATAAATGGAACTTTATTATATATCAGAAATAATAATATATAAGCACGTGGAAGAGAAAGAAGGTTCAAAATAGAACTCTTAACTATTTAGAAAATTACGAGAACGACCGTTCATGTATAAACTATATGTGATTTTACACTAACAACAAAAAGCTGGACACGGACGACTTTGGCCGCGACTTAAAAGTCATGGGCAAGTCACGCGAATCATAGATGATTTTGTACATTAACGGTCGTTCTCGTGCTTTCTTAAATAGTTAGCGTTCTCGTTTGAACTCGTCTTTTAAACAGTTTATTATTATTATTATTATTATAAATTTAATTACATACATACCAAATATTTTGTTATTTTAAAATTATTATATATTATTTACGTTTACATCAGTATATATATGTTAATTATATTAAAGTAAACTACAATTTTGGTCCTTGGGATTTACACCAATCCCCGAAAGTGGTCCTTAAACTTCAATAACCACATTCATTGTTTCTATTGTTCACATTTTATCCCTGGTTACTAACTCCATTAAATTAGTCCGTTGAATAAGGGGGCATTTGGTCCTCATATTATTTTTGTTATTTTCTTTCTTGTTTTTACTCGAATAAAAGACCAAGGGCCAAAAATGTAATTTTACTTAATTTTATAATATATATATTGTAAGGAAAATCGCAACAAACAACACCCATGGACGCCGACGATCTACCACTACACCACCCATATCGTCGGCGACCCTTACCACCCCCTTGAGCCACCTCCATCGACCCTCCACTCCGATAGCCTTCCTTGTGTGCCCATTGAGAGGAAGAGAGATCATATGTTTGAACCTTCGATGGCTTCAATCTGTCCGGTGGATAGGAAGAGAAATCGAATGTTTGAATATGTCCAATGTCTTGAATCTCTCCATCTTCCAAGTGTTGCAACGATGGTCGATGATGCAATGGGGGTGGTGGTTATGTGGAGGTGTTGCAGCGGTAATGGTGGTTCAGTGAAGCTGTTGCTTTGGTGGTGGTTACGTGGAGGTGTTGCAACAGGGGTGGTGGTTATGTGGAGGTGCTGCAATGGTGGCGGTTTCGTGGAAGTGCTTCAAATCCGACGATTTTTGTTGCTCCGATCACCATCTTCGGCGATTTAATCGGTGGTACTTTGAACTCATTGGTTGTGCCCCCAAGAACAACCCTTTGTCTTCAACAGATGGTGGTGGCTAATGCAGATGATCGGGTGTGCTTCGAATCTTCGATGGATCAATGTTATATATAATAATAATAACAATTAAATATAAACTAAATAAATAATATTATATAGTAAACTCTTTTAAATTTTTAAACAAAAAATAAGTTAAGGACCAAAATGCCTCTTACTTAAGGAGTTAGTGAACAGGGACTACTTTCAATACAAAATGTAAAAAACAGGGTCGATGATTGTAGCTATTGAAGTCTATGGACAACTTTCTGAGATTCATGTAAACCGTAGGGACCAAATTTATACTTTACTCATTATTATACATTACATATTTTATTATTTTAAAGTTATATATTATATAATATATATATTTGTATCACATATATATATATAAATGGCGAAAGATTTTGTGAGAAGCTGAGGTCAACTTCTCGTCCTAATGTGCATGCATTTCTCATCCAACGGTTTGCACACTTCTATTGCATTAGCCTCAGCCGTTGAGTGAGTAAATAATGTTCCCTCACATTGGTGTCATTGAAGGTAGGTTTCGTTTAGGACCGGTTAAGGTTGTCGGTAATCAACTTTTTACCCAAATACTATTGCCGGTTAAGGTTGCCGGTTAAGATTGTAACACTTCTATTGTTAGATTACACGTGATTTTTAACAAATGTGTTCCTCATTTGCAACGAATTTCCGTCTCTTTCACATATTGCACGTGCTTTGATTATCTCATTAAATTAAATCAAACAAGTCCAATAAGTTTCTAAAAAAATTAAAATACAAAAAAAGTAAAATGTATATGAAAAATTGTCTCTATTATATACGTTTTTTTGAGTACTGTCTACTATTCTTAATAGCATTCAAAATCCGATGGATTATAACCGGGACATATCATTATAGGATAAATGGTGGGATAAATATTCTACAGATAAAACACATCTTAAGGTTGTTCAAGAGGTTTATAAGAAGATGCAATCTCCACCCAAGATGAAGCTCATTATCAAATATGACTCCTGTTTTATCAGCATATGTCAAACAAAAGAGACTGCTTTTGTAAAGACCGATGACTTAGGGGTCGTTTACCAAATGCTTACCTGTGTAAGTGCTTACCGACAAAATTCAATACTATGACTTAGTTACCGGTAAAATTTTACCTTGTAAGCGCTAACCGTGGTAAGAGTCGTCGATCTCACTTACCGGGTAAGATTTTCGTCCTTGCCTTCGCTTTTACCGGATAAGTTCTTGGTACTTTGCCATATCATTCGTTAAGGTAATGTGACTTGATAAACACTTACCCAGATAAACATTTGGTAAACGATCCCTTAGCTTTTATTATCTTATATATCCACATAATTCATAAAAATAAATAATTTCTATTTGTCAAAAGGTTTAAAATCTCTAAATGTGTTAACAATATTGCATATCATGTCTTCAAAAAAAATATCAACACTATTTGTAGGTAGGTATGTAATGAGAATATATTTGTGGTTACCACTCATTACCAATTCTCATTCCTATTTTCAAATAATTATACTTTTGGTCATCGTGTTGTCACTTTATTTCATTGTCGGTCCTTATGACTTACTCCCGTTAAAAAACTCCGTTAACTCTAAGGCATTGTGGTACTTTTATAATTTTATTTGATTTAAGTTTAAAAAATTAATAAATAAATAATGATATAATATATATATATATATATATATATATCATGTATATGTATATAACAGATCTGATGACCTTCACCATAGTTATTCGAGCACAACACCACACCCATTACTCCTCTTGCCACTGTTTTAGAAGCACCAAGCACCAACACCACAACCATCAATCCTCCGACCACCACTACCATCAAGCATTGATGCCTCTTTCCCCGTTCTCTTTCTCATTGTTGGTCTTGGACCACAATGACTCACACAGAAAGTGTTTCTAGAAGCGGGGATGGTTGAATATATACATAGTAAATTTTCTCTTTTTAAATTTAGTTTATTTCAAACATAAAATTACATATATGTTGCGTAAGCTAGGAGGTAAGACATTGATCCTAAACTATCTAAGGGTGAAAACTTTACACACACTGAAAGAGAAAAGAAGAAGGTCTCTATTTCAAATCTGAGAGATAAAGATATCTCTCAGATATTGATGCAAAATTTACTTTGAAGCTTTTCACTGAGAAGTTCTTTTCAAAATGGATGATTTGCAAGTTAACCCAACGAATTAATTTTATTGCATTCATTGCATTAAATTCTCTCCTTCAACTTTAACACATGTCTCTGTCGAATTTGTTGATCCTTGCATGCTTGTACTATTCACTCAGCCTTTCGTGCTGATGTAGACAAGTGTTAACGCTTCCCATCTTTTTGTGTGCAGAGGGAACAGTAAAGTATGATAAATATTAAATAATACTTTAGAACATACTTATGCTGACATGCTTTTGCATGTTCCATACTTTAGGATGAGAGTTAGGAAGAGTTGGTGAACCAAACTTGCTGGCTAAGTCAGCACTTCAAATTCGGCTTGCTAGTAGTAGTATTTGTCAGACTACATACTGATTGTATCTTTGTTTGTTGATGTGTATCTGTTGGTCCCAGCTATGAAATAGCAAACAGAACAAGTATTATAAAGGGGGGGGGGATTGAATACAATACAAAAAAATTTCACTTAATTTAATTTTTTATTGATATAAAATCAAGAATTACACACATAAACTTTTAAGATTGTTGCGAAAAAGAACAGATAAAATCTATCCTAACAATCTTTCACAAAGTATACAGAAAACTTGACACAACTTGAACAGTAAGACAAAGCTATGAAGTTCTTGAGAAAGAAAAGATGTCTACCGATTTTGACTGATCACTTAGTAAAATCTCCAAAAAGTGTAACCTTTCAAGGAGAGGTCTTCACCTTTAAATACTCTCAAGTGCATTAAATGCATAAGACACTTGTCATGATGAGATTGAAAGGCCATGTTGTCCTTGATAAAAGTAAAGTGTCATTTTTGTCTTATCATGGGACAGAGTTGACCTGCAAACTTTGGTGTAGACTATTCATGAAAAAGGTGTAAAAGCCAAACAACCTTTTTCTGCATCTTCAGATAATGTCCCCATCAAAGTATGATTTGCTGAAGATTTTCTTAGTAAGAAGACAAGAAGGATCCTCCAATTTTGAGGATCCTACCGATTTGTCAGGGAGGAATCGGCAAGAATAGCTTAGTTTGGGTTGAGAAGTTCATCTTCAATTCGCATTGGTAGATTCACTTTTACTTGATTTCGGCTGATCTTTGACTTCACAGAACTTTGAATACATGACTAAGCTATTACATAGAACCTAAAAATTATCTAAGTATAAAAGATGTTTTTCAGAGATTTATAAAGGAGATCGGGGAGGTCATTGTTGGTGCAAGTGTACCACATCTCTATATATTTATATATATTTATTTTGATGATTACAAACACAACGCATTATTGTTTATCTAACAATTTAATCCAAGTGTGCAGTTGTTGAAGAACACGAAGATTTAATCTGAAGGGTTCAAGACGGAAGTGTTTACGTCGTCATTATTGTTTATAACTAATAATGATAAACACCCTAAAATAATATACCACTTGGATATTTCTAAAAACCCAACAATTAATCTTAATAAGGTTTTGAGAAGATCCAGCAAGATTTGGGTGCTGTCCTGGAAGCTGACTTTTCCTGACGGCGGTATACCGTGGAGAATACTCGGTATACCGCGGGTACACTTTTGCCGGTATACCGCGGCTGTTCAGCCGGTATACCGCGGCAGTCCGTGTGCAATTCCTATTGGTTGAAGTGGCTTTTCCTGACGGCGGTATACCGCGAGACCCAGCCGGTATACCGCGGGTACATTTTCCTGCCAACTTTGCATGTAGCCGTTGTGTACCAGTGTACTTTCTGACCGCGGTATACCGCGGTGTGCAAGGCGGTATACCGCCAGGTCATGTGACCGTTGGAAGTCTTCATGCTATATAATGATGCATGCTGGAGAAGAGACATAAGACCCAAGATAACAACAACAGTAACAACAAGCAGCAACTCTCAGCTCTCTCATTTATATATATATATTTTATAAAACATTTTTTATAAAATATCCAAGTGTGAGATATTATACAAGAGTGATTACCCATTGTGAGTTATACTCCTCTTGTAAGTATTTGAATAACGGGTGTGTGATCCTGTACATCTCATAGCAGAAGCTTGAGAATCAATTACGTTACCTTTGTACTTGGTTTGTATTCTACCGTAAAGAATACATTTATTGGATCGTGTCGGGAAGTGTCTCGGCTGCTGGTTTATCACAGTTGGTGGTAAATCAGTAAATCTCTGTGTCAAGTATCTCTATCCCTTATCTCTTTATTTATTCCGCTGTGCTATATTATATTTATTTATATAAACTGCTTTGCATTTATATTTATTTATATAATCTCTGTGCATTTAAATTATATCTGTTTATATAATTGTTGTATATTTATTTGTTTATACTCTGATTTATTTATACTGTTTCAGTACTGTATTTATTTGTAAAAGAATTTTTGAAAGTAAAAGATTTTAAATACAACCTTACCCCCCCCCTAGGTTGTCCAACATTTGGTATCAGAGCGGGGCTTTCAAAAATTTTCTGTTTAAATTTTTAAAGTCATTTCTTTAATTTTTTTTAAATGGCTCAACAAACTAATTTTGTGTTCTCTAAAACTCCTTTGATAGATACTGAAAAGTTTGGCATTTGGGCCGAGCTATTTGAATGTCACGTTCGTGGCAAAAGTCAAAAAATTTGGGATATTATAGAAAATGGGAATTTTAACCCTACTATTATAAAAAATAATGTTATTGTTGATAAACCTGTTAAGGACTGGACTCCCGCTGAAGAATCTCTTTTTTGTTTAAATTTTGAGGCTAAAAATATATTATATGCTGCTTTAACTTCCGATGAAATAGAAAGAGTTTATACCTGTAAAACTGCTAACCAAATCTGGCAAAGCTTGAGTGACACTCATCGTGGAAATACTCAAGTTAAAAGTTCTAAAATAAACATTTTAGTTCATGATTATGAACTGTTCGAAATGTCAAAAGATGAGTCAATCGACTCAATGTTTAAACGTTTTAACCTCATTATGACTACTTTGAAGGGATTAGGTCGCACTTATCCTAACGAAGACTATGTAAGGAAAATTCTTCGAGCACTTCCTTCGGAGTGGATGGCAAAAATCACATCCTTGGAAGACTCCCGAGATCTCGCAACTATGAAGCTCGATGATCTCATCGGCAATCTTAAAGTGCACGAAATTGCACTAAAAAGAAATCAAGTCCGGGAGCAAGTCAAAAAGAAATCCATCGCTCTCAAGGTCGTTGCCTCAAAAGAAAAGGAAGAGGAGGAAGATGCAAGTTCATCCGATGATGAACCCGAAAATCTTGACGATTTAGTCAAGTTGGTAAGAAAACTTTCTAAACTTTTATCTAACAAAAAGTTTACTAATATTGATAGGTTTCAAGAAAATGAAGACTACCGTCGTGGTGGTAAAAACCAAAGTCGCAACGTCCACAAAAGTGAAGACAAATATGACGAATCTAGCGACGATGAAAAAGCCAATAAAAAGAAAGGCTTTTGCTATGTGTGTGGTGACAAGGATCACTATGCAAGTGTGTGTCCAAAACGAGCAAAACAAATCAACACACCAAAAGCTCTCGTTGGAGGCGCGTTGAGCGCAAGCATAGATGAAGCCAAAAATTTTTGTTTCATGGCCGACCATGATAATGAGGTATCTTCATCATATTCTTCTAAAAATAATTATGATAATAATTATAGTGATAATTACTATAGTGACGATGAAAATAATCTTGACGAATTATATAAATCATTTCATGCTATGGCCGCTCTCGCAAATAAATATAAAGATGAAATTTCTAATTTAAAAGAAACCGTATCTGTATATAAAAAGGAAATAGATGACGGTAAACAAAAATCTGCTTATGATTTAGATGTTATCACTAAATTAGAAAATAAATTAAGTGAAAAAGATATTTGTAAATCTTGTGTTATTTTAAATGATAAAATAGCATGCTTAAGTGAAAATAAAAATGAAAGTGTTGCATGTACAAAATGCGAGTCTCTTGAAAATGAAGTTGCATATTTAAATGCTAAATGTAAATCGCATGAGAAAGATAATCTGTTAGCTAATGCATTTCAAAATAGCAATGATAAAGTGCTTAAAATGCTAAATATGCCTAATCGTATAAATTGCCGAAAAGGCATTGGTTCAAATACGTGTATTGAAAAATGTGATTGTATGCCAATTAAAAAGGTTTTTGAAAAACCTAAATTTGTTGTTAAAAATAAAACGCAAAAACCTCCGTATGTTCCTAAAATGAATTATGTGAATTATATGTCGAGAAAATCACATGCGTTTATGTATAATAATAAGTTTGCGAATCCTAAGAAAAATGTTAATCCGCATACTTCTTTTTACGTCTATGATAAATACGATCGTAAAATAAAAATGGTTAGAAAATGGATTCCGAAAGGAATGTTTAATGTTGACAATCCCGGTGGGATGCGTTTGTGGTTTTAAACCATTTATATGGTTTTATATGTTGTCGTATTTTATTTTATGTCGACAACATGTTCTTTATTTATTTTTGCAGTTTATGTTTTATACTAACTGTTAAAAGGACCCATATGAAAAGGGTACCACGAAAAATTTTCTTTGCCTTTTGTAGGTGTTTCCTGGCGAGGATATAATACGTGTTTCCTGGCGAGGATATAATACGTGTTTCCTGACGAGGTTATAATACGTGGTTACCTGCCGAGGTTATAATACGTGGTTACCTGCCGAGGTTATAATACGTGGTTACCTGCCGAGGTTATAATACGTGGTTACCTGCCGAGGTTATAATACGTGGTTACCTGCCGAGGTTATAATACGTGGTTACCTGCCGAGGTTATAATACGTGGTTACCTGCCGAGGTTATAATACGTGGTTACCTGCCGAGGTTATAATACGTGGTTACCTGCCGAGGTTATAATACGTGGTTACCTGCCGAGGTTATAATACGTGGTTACCTGCCGAGGTTATAATACGTGGTTACCTGCCGAGGTTATAATACGTGGTTACCTGCCGAGGTTATAATACGTGGTTACCTGACGAGATCATAATACGTGGTGATTTTTTTTATCACATAAAATTAACCGAATATTGAAGCCTTAAGATCCGTTTTGGTGCAAGTGTTTCGTATTGGTTTGTATATCTTTGTCTCTATTGCTTTCTGCATTTTATTTTATCCCTCAAATTTTATAAAATCAAATTGATATCGTTATTAATTTGAGGGGGAGCGTTTTAGCTCTTTACCCATGAGTTTATGCTACCTCAATTATATGCATATTTTGAGGGGGAGCATCTCTCGAGGGGAAGCATACCGTCTTTCTTGACCCTTTTTGTTTCGACAAACGGGGGAGAGAAACCGCATATGCTCTTGCTTAGCGGTTGTGTTTGTCATCATCAAAAAGGGGGAGATTGTTGGTGCAAGTGTACCACATCTCTATATATTTATATATATTTATTTTGATGATTACAAACACAACGCATTATTGTTTATCTAACAATTTAATCCAAGTGTGCAGTTGTTGAAGAACACGAAGATTTAATCTGAAGGGTTCAAGACGGAAGTGTTTACGTCGTCATTATTGTTTATAACTAATAATGATAAACACCCTAAAATAATATACCACTTGGATATTTCTAAAAACCCAACAATTAATCTTAATAAGGTTTTGAGAAGATCCAGCAAGATTTGGGTGCTGTCCTGGAAGCTGACTTTTCCTGACGGCGGTATACCGTGGAGAATACTCGGTATACCGCGGGTACACTTTTGCCGGTATACCGCGGCTGTTCAGCCGGTATACCGCGGCAGTCCGTGTGCAATTCCTATTGGTTGAAGTGGCTTTTCCTGACGGCGGTATACCGCGAGACCCAGCCGGTATACCGCGGGTACATTTTCCTGCCAACTTTGCATGTAGCCGTTGTGTACCAGTGTACTTTCTGACCGCGGTATACCGCGGTGTGCAAGGCGGTATACCGCCAGGTCATGTGACCGTTGGAAGTCTTCATGCTATATAATGATGCATGCTGGAGAAGAGACATAAGACCCAAGATAACAACAACAGTAACAACAAGCAGCAACTCTCAGCTCTCTCATTTATATATATATATTTTATAAAACATTTTTTATAAAATATCCAAGTGTGAGATATTATACAAGAGTGATTACCCATTGTGAGTTATACTCCTCTTGTAAGTATTTGAATAACGGGTGTGTGATCCTGTACATCTCATAGCAGAAGCTTGAGAATCAATTACGTTACCTTTGTACTTGGTTTGTATTCTACCGTAAAGAATACATTTATTGGATCGTGTCGGGAAGTGTCTCGGCTGCTGGTTTATCACAGTTGGTGGTAAATCAGTAAATCTCTGTGTCAAGTATCTCTATCCCTTATCTCTTTATTTATTCCGCTGTGCTATATTATATTTATTTATATAAACTGCTTTGCATTTATATTTATTTATATAATCTCTGTGCATTTAAATTATATCTGTTTATATAATTGTTGTATATTTATTTGTTTATACTCTGATTTATTTATACTGTTTCAGTACTGTATTTATTTGTAAAAGAATTTTTGAAAGTAAAAGATTTTAAATACAACCTTACCCCCCCCCTAGGTTGTCCAACAGTCATCTTCAAATCTTTGGTGACCCAAAGTCATCTTCAAATCTTTGATGACCCAACACTAAAGATGTTTTTTCAAAGATTATAAATGAGATCAGGGAGGCCATCTTCAAATCTTTAGTGACCCAACAATCTCCCCCTATTTGAGAATGACATCCAAACTTAGAAAAAAATGAGTAAGATAATGAATAATACACGTTGACCATGTTTTACTCTTTTGGGTTCTTTTTCACATAGTGCATTTTTGTTCTATATCTTTTTTATTTTTTTAAGTATATCTGATATTTACAAACGAATGAAAGAAATGAAAGAATAAAGAATAGACGACATGAATGAAATATAATGTACTTGCCTCTTCAGCAGGAGCAAGTTGAATCTTTTGTTTGGCTTGAAGATTTTTCGTTTTGATCAACAGCCCGTTGATGTGTTGATTAACTTTATCTTTCAGGGCACTTTTGTTTTTCTTCAGATGTTCCAAAATTTCAAACCATTCACTTACTCTAAAAGATTCCAACCAAATGAGTATGTGGTTTTAGATAGGTGACAAACGCAGATCGGTGACAATCTTTGAAAGAGGTTTAAGTTTGAGTGAATCATCTTTAGGATGCCTCTGCCCATATCTTGCAACTTATTTCTTTCTCCTGGCATCCTCAGCTTCCTGTTCGGCATTATTCATCCTTATTCCTTTGTCTTTGCTTGCCCCCCCTCAGTTACATCGGTCGGACTGATGTGCTCCCCTTGGGTTGGTCCGCCGGTTGTCTCATCTTTGGCCAAATTCTCGAGTTAGACGTTGGATATGTGTACTGAGGGTTGGTGTTGCTCTCCATCAGATGGTTCTCCCCCCTAGCGGTCGACGGAGAAGAAACACCAGAAAATCGGAGATTTGTTTTTAATTCCATCGATTTTAAAGATCGGGAAGACCTCAAATCGGCACTTCAGTAGAAATTTCGGTAGGAATTGTTTTTGAAGTCCAACGATTTTAAGGATCGGAGAGACCTCAAATCGGCCAAAAAATCGGTAGGAATTTTGGTAGGAATATTTTTAGCACTTATACTTCTAGATACAATATTCCAAGTTCTCCGATGAGAAATTTGATCCTTGCTTCATGTAAGGGTTTGGTGAAGAGATCTGCTAACTGAAGATCGGTAGGAATAAAGTGCAGCATAGTAGCTACCGGCAGCTACAAATTCAATGTGCTTTGATCTTGAGTGAAGTACTTGGTTATTTGCAATGACAATTGCACTAGAGTTGTCACATAGGATTGGTATATGAGTAAAGAGATGATTGTAGTCCCTCAGTTGATTCTTCATCCAAAGAATTTGAGCATACCAGCTACCGGCAGCTACATATTCAGCTTCAGGAGTAGAAGTGGATACTGAGTTCTGCAACTTGCTAGACTAGCTAACAAGTTTACCACCAAGAAGTTGGCAGCTCCTAGTAGTGCTTTTACTGTCAACTTTTGATCCTGCAATATCAAAATCTGAATACCCAATTATATCAAAACCTGGGTCTTTCGGATACAAAAGATCTAGATGCATGGTACCTTTTAGATACCTAAAAATGAGTTTAACCGTAGCCAGATGAGATTCTTTAGGATTGGCTTGGTAACGCGCACAAAGACAAGTAGCAAACATTATATCAGGTCTACTGGCAGTAAGATAAAGAAGAGACCCAATCATACCCCGATAATTCGTAACATCAATAGATTTACCACCTGGATCAACATAAAATTTCAATGGTGGTGCCATAGGAGTTTTCATGGGGGAGAAATTTTCAAATTTAAACTTCTTGAGAAGATCACGAATATATTTACTTTGATTTATAAAAATTTCTTTAGAAGATTGTTTTACTTGAAGACCCAAGAAAAATGTCAGCACTCCCATCATGCTCATCTCATATTGACTTTTCATTAGAGAAGCAAACTCGTTACATAGTGACTCATCGGTGGCACCAAAAATGATGGCATCCACATAAATTTGAACAAGAATGAGATTAAATGCAGTTTGCTTGATCAAGAGGGTGTTGTCTATCTTACTTCAAGAATATTTGTTTTTTAGGAGGAAGTCGGCTAGAGTATCGTACCAGGCACGAGGAGCCTGTTTAAGATCATACAAAGCCTTATCCAGTTGGTACACATAGTCAGGGTGAGTGGGGTCTTCAAAACCAGGAGGTTGTTTCACATATACTTCTTCAGCTAATTCTCCATTGAGGAATTCACTTTTGACATCCATATAGAAAACTCTAAAATTCTTGTAAGCAACATGAGCAAGAAATATTCTTATGGCTTCAAGTCTGGCAACTGGAGCAAAAGTCTCATCATAATCAATTCCTTCTTCTTGCCGATAACCTTGAGCCACAAGCCTGGACTTGTTTCTGATTATAGTGTCTTCTTCATCCATCTTGTTTTTGAAGACCCACTTGGTTCCTATAATTGTTTTCCTGGAATGACGAGAAACCAGTCTTCATACTTTATTTCTCTCAAACTGAGAGAGTTCTTCCTGCATTGCAGTGATCCAACATGGACCGGCTAAGGCTTCTTCAATTTTCTTTGGTTCTATTATAGACAGAAAATTCACATAGAGACATATGTTGCCAATTCCTCTTCTGGTTTGGACACCAGCTTGTTGATTACCAATTATTTGATCAATTGGATGATCTTTGGTCCATTTGGTGGTAGGAGGTGGAGGAAGAGAAGACTGTGGTTGAGGGGTAGAAAGGGGATCTTCAGAAGTGAAGGTGGAAGGAAATCGATGAGAGTGGATGTAGAAGGGGTATCAGGTGGATGTGAATTTGAGGTACTTGGAAGAGTATCTTCATGAAAGTTTGGGTTTGGGGAAATTTGGTTTGGTGGAGTATTGGTCTCCTGATCAAGAGATGTGTTTGTTGATGTGGAGGGACCACCATTATGAGAATGAATATTTTGAAGAAAAGGTAAAGAGGGTGTTAAGTCTGGTGAGGGGTCCATCACCAACACAAGAAAAGTAATAGTTTGTATTCAACCCCCCTCTACAAACTATTACTTGTATAACCCTTCGAGACCAACAAGTGGTATCAGAGCAGATTGTTTAATCTCCATAAACAAGATCTTGCTTATACTAATCTCTTCCTTGCTATTCTCCAAATGGCACAAAACACAAACACAAATTATATTGATAATGGTTCACTTGCTAAACCTACTCGATTTAGTAGAGATAATTTTAATCTCTGAAAAAATCGAATGATGCTTTTCTTGGAAGGTGTAGATGTTACTATGCCTCACTATGTGGAAAATGGACCCTATATTCCATTCGTTCTTAATGTTTTTGTTCCTGCCACTGCTACTACCCCATCCATTCCTAAAAGGCAACTTATCAAAGAAATCTCCCAATGGACTGAAGAAGATTAGAAGAAGGTAGCCATTGATACTAAAGCCAAATCAATCATATCTATGGCTCTACCTGATGAGGTCTATCATTCTGTCATGAACCTCAGAAGCTCCAAATCCATGTGGGACACGATCTGTGTCCAATATGAAGGTACAACTGATGTATAAGAATCTAGAAGAATAAATCTGGTAAGGCAGTATGAAAGCTTCATTTGTGGTAAGAATGAAACTTTATATGAAGTTCACCAACGTTTTAATTGTTTAATCATTGATCTGAAAACTGTTGGTAAGGCCTACTCTAACTCTGAGATCCTGAAAAAATTCTTGGAATGTCTTCCTGAAAGTTGGGACAATTATACCATGTGTCTTAAACTATCCAAGGATCTTAAATTTATGACCTTAAGTACTCTTTTTGGCACCATGCTCAATCATGAGCTATCGTGTCAACTTAAGAAGAATCTTGTAAAAGATTCAAAATGCACACATGTCGCTTTACTCTCCTCAGAGTTAATGCCCACCCAACGATCTACTGTCACTATCACTGAGATGGAATCTAACTCTGATGACTCATCAAACACCGATCCTTCAGAACTTGATGAATCTATGGCCCTCTTGACAAACTCTTTCAAGAGATTTGCTAGAAAGAGTAACTTCAGAAGAAATAAACCTCTCCAATCACTGACAAGCCTAAATCATCTTCTGTTAATAAGGCTACTGCCACCTGCTATAACTATGAAAAGAAAGGTCACTTTGCTAGTACGTGCAGGTCAAATAAAGTATTCCAACCTTCTTCATCATTCAAGAACTCCTCTACCTCTAAATCAAGAGATGACAAATACCTGAAACTTAAAGAAAAATATGAGAAGTTAAAAAACTACAAGAGAAAAGGTAAAGGTCTAATCGCTGAAGAACACGATTGGGCTGAATCTGATGAAGAATCATATTCTGATGAAGAAGAGGCCAATCTCTGTCTAGTGCCCGACATCAAAGAAGTAAAGGAAGAACCAGCTGAAATTCCCTCCACTTCTTCCATCTCTCAGGTATCAATCTCCTCTCCTTCAGCTATTATTGATGCTGATAAACTTCGTGCTATCGATTCACTGACAATTGATTTATATGATGCCCTGAATGGCAAGACCCAAGCTGAACAACAAAATCTAGACTTAACTGAACAACTTAAAAATTGTCATTTAAAGATCCAAGAACTCTCTAAAATTGAAGAAAGTTTAAAAGATCAGGTTTATGTTAATCAAGTAATCAACATTGAACGCGAACAAGCTATCGCCGAGCTGAAAGCTGAGAAAGCTACTGTTAAAGGATGGTGTAAATCCTCAGCAAAGATCACTGAGATAATCGGTGCTCAGATCCCTGTCAATGACAGAAGTGGTCTTGTTTTTAATGCTAACACAGAAGAACCAACCAAAGATCGTTCCATGCTCAAGTTTGGAATGTTCGTGTCCTCCATCCCTGACACCTCATTATCTCAGTGCTCTTCTTCAAATAATCAAATCCCTTAGGAAAAATCCCCTTTAAGCCCCAAGCTTAAAGATAAAGGAAAAACCGTTTTACAAAAACCTCAGAAGGGTACCAAAGTGCCAAAGCTGAAGAAGTAAAAACCTTCAGCTAATCAACCCTCTATTTCTAAAGATAAGATCCCTGAACATGTTCAGCGATCAACTCCAAGAATAAAGGTTGATGTCATACGTAAGAAATCTGAAGAACCTAAGGTTCCTCCGTTATCTGATGCTAAAGACATTCTTGGTACAGGTCCTGCTCATTTAAAATTATCAAATGCTTATGCCTATGGTCCTAAAGCTACTTTCAGTTATAGGAAATGCTATCATTGCGGACTTACTGATCATATTGCTAGTAAGTGCCCCACAACCACCAAAGCTGAGAAATCCGCTAAGTTGAAGATGACTGCTGTAATAACTAGGTATTTTATTTATTTATTTTATAAGTCTTTAATTTTAATAATTTTTGGAATTAGAAGTTAAGGGATAAGTTTTATTTTATTTGGAAGTTTAGGGGTATTTATTGCCAAGTGAGATAAGTTTAGGGTTTGTTTGGTCTTTTATCCAAACCTCTTTAGCCAAAACCGACTTCCTATTTTAGTAAGGATAGGTGTCCATATTTCAATTAAGAGAAAATATCCTAAGTGTTAGTGTGTGTAGTGTGTTCGGTTTAGAGAGAGAGAGAAGGAAATCGAGAGAGAGATTAAGGGAAAGAAGAAGGAAGAAATCCACAGTTTGCTGCTGTGATTTAAGGACCAAACTGATGTAAGCAAGTTAACAAATCCATCCTTGTATGTGTTTTAATTGCTTAAAAGTGTTCTTGAGTTTGCTAGTTAAGTTTTTAGGTGGGTTTTGTTAAAAATGGATGTTTTGGGAAATCTAAGCTTAAAAGTACGATTTCTGGGTAAATATTGGACTAAAAGTCGTTTTTGCTGAGCTTATTAAAAAAGACGGTGAACAGTAATTTTTCAGGTTTTTGCAACAGTAGGTTGCGAGAAGTGGGGTTTTCGCAACAGTAGGTTGCGAGAAGTGAGGCTTTCGCAACAGTAGGTTGCGAGAAGTGAGGCTTTCGCAACAGTAGGTTGCGAGAAGTGAGGTTTTCGCAACAGTGGGTTGCGAGTTCTGAGGTTTTCGCAACAGTGGGTTGCGAGTTCTTTGGTTTTCGCAACAGTGGGTTGCGAAAAGTGAGGAATTCGCAAGCTGTGGGTTGCGAAAAGTGTTAAACTACAGATTTATTAATGAGGTGTATTCTTGTTAATTAACTATTTCAGATAGTAAAATTCAAAGATAAAAGTGGGACTTGTTGAAGAGATTTTTGGAGAACTATTGGAAAAGCATTCAGGTGAGTTTTATTTAAAAACGTTTTTCAACTGGAATACATATATATGTGATTTATATCTATATGAAATGGATATGTATGGATTGAGAATGTGATACATAATGTGATTATGTGTTTTTATTGAAATGTTTATATACATGATGGTATACTGTAATTATATGAGTATTCTGCGAGAATACGGGGCCGGGATCCGAGGTGCGGACCGGTGTGTTGCCGGGTTCCGGTAAGAGGACAGGCGTGTTTACTGTAGATGTTGTACAGCAGAGTAAATTGACTAGTTGGCTTGCAACCACTAGTTTGGCCAATTGTGGAGGAATAAGGGGGAATGAGTGGATACGAAACGCAAGTCTTGGTTGGTATTTAATTACGTGTAATATATGTGTGTTTGTATAAAAAAGTTTTATTTAATTGGATTCTTGGCAAGTTTCAACTGACAGGGATTTTCTCACTGGACCATTAGGTCTAACCCTCATCATTTCTGTTTTAAAAATATGTATTCCAGGTTGAGGATCGTTAGTTAGCAAAGGGAAGAATTAATGCGTAAGGCGGGGTTAATAGCTGACAAGGATTAGGAACTGAATATGTGTTATGTTGTATCGTTTCGAGACTGCTGTAATAACCAGGTATTTTATTTAAATTAAAATATGAAAATTTTATAAGTTTTATGTGGGTATTTTATGGAATTAGACGTTAAGGGATAAGTTTTAATGTTATTATGGAAGTTTAGGGGTAAGTTCTGTCAATTAGGATAAGTCTAGGGTGGCTTGGTCACTTTTGCCAAACCCTTCTCTCAACCGACTCTAGTGAAATCAAATGGAAGATGATGTCTTCCTTTTTATTAACAAAACACAAATATCCTAAATATCCTAAGTGTGTGTGTGTGAGTTTCGGTTTTGAGAGAGAGAGTGAAAGAGATCGAAGGAATTGGAAGAAGAAGAAGGAGAAGTGTTAGATAATTGCTGCTGGAATTATAGAGTTCATATCAAAGGTAATAATCCATCCTAATTCTTCCTTTTGATCTATATTAGGTTTCTTTTGAACTTTGAAGTGAGTTTAGGTAATTTTAGATGAATTGGTGAATTTTAGTTACAATTTAGGGTGTTAAAAGGAGTTTAGAACGATTCTGTGCAATCTGGGTAAAAGTTGGAATTCCTGAATTTGAACTGAACTTTTCTGAAAAAAGACGATGAACAGTGATTTTGCGAAAAGTAGGAATTCGCAAGCCTTGGTTGCGAAAAGTCCACTTTTCGCAAGTAGCTAAAGCGCCTAGTTAGGTTTTCGTATCTGTTGGTTACGAAAAGTAGGGAACTCGCAACTGTGGGTTGCGAGAAGTGAGGTTTTCGCATCTGTGGGTTGCGAGAAGTGAGGTTTTCGCATCTGTTGGTTGCGAAAAGTGAGGTTTTCGCATCTGTTGGTTGCGAAAAGTAAACTTTTCGTAATAGTGGGTTGCGAAAAGTTGGGTTTTCTGGATTATGTGTTAAAGAGTATGTATACTTTAATTTGTTTCAGATATTAAGGATCTGAGTTAAAAGATAATCTATTCTGAAGAAAGTTTGAAGGACCTTGCTTAAAAGATCAGGTGAGTTTTATTTTAAAGAGTATTTTACTGGAATACGATATGTGAATAATGAATTGTGATAAGTGTATGAATATGTCATACGTGAGTGATTATAATTACGTGAGTATTATATGAAAATATAATACGTGGCCGGGCTTTGGACCGGTGTGATAAATTGGCTAGCAACCAATTGATATTGGCCATTGGTGGAGGGATAAGGTGGGACGAGACAGGTATGATGCATAAACGTTAATTGGTATTAACTTACGTGTGATGTATGTGTAATTATATAAAGTGTGTTTTATATAAATAAATTTTAATAAATTACAAATGTCAGGGATTTACTCACTAGACCCTTAGGTCTAACCCTCATTTTCTGTTTTAAAAATTATGTATTCCAGGTGGTGATTCCAGTAAGAACAAGTAAATAGAATACTTGTTGGCTAGCTTTGGAGAAGATTATCATCATGATGCTATGGATGCTTTTGTAGTTATAATTTTTGTTATTACTATGTAATTCAAAGTGGATCAAGTTGTAATGAATTTTTATGTTCAGACTTTAGATGGGACCAAATGTGAAAGATGAAGTACTTTGTTGTAAACATGTTATGGAATGTATGTTATATGTATGTTTCGTTTTGCGGGATGTTACAGATGGTATCAGAGCCCTAGTTTAAGGGATTATCTTTATGGTTCTAAATGCCAAATTTTCACTGACCATAAGAGTCTCCAACATCTTTTCTATCAGAAGGAACTGAATATGAGACAAAGAAGATGGTTGGAATTGGTAAATGATTATGATTGTGAAATTCTATATCACCCTGGGAAAGCGAACGTGGTAGCAGATGCCCTAAGTCGCCAAGAAAGAAGTGGAACAATAAAAGCTATCTCGTTAAGAGCTGAACTTCTTCCAAACATTTTTGACGAACTACTGAAGTGCCAAATAGATGCTTATCAGGAAGAAAGTTTGAAGTCAGAACGGTTAGTGGGAATATCAGCATTGCTTGAGAAAGATGACCGTGGGTTATTGCGTATGGGAAACAGAATTTGGGTGCCTCATTTGGGTGGATTACGTGATCGTGTACTACAAGAAGCTCATCAATCTCGATTTTCTATTCATCCAGGTACAAATAAAATGTATAGAGATTTGAAACAATTCTATTGGTGGCCGGGAATGAAAAGAGGTATTGCTAAGTATGTAGAATGTTGTACTACTTGTAAGAAAGTAAAGATTGAACATCAGAAGCCTTTTGGTCAATTGCAACGGCTAGATATACCAATGTGGAAATGGGATCAGATCACTACTGATTTTATTACCAAGTTGCCTAGAACTTCAAAGGGATTCGACTCTATTTGGGTGATTGTAGATAGATTGACGAAGTCTGCTCATTTCTTGCCGATAAAGGAAACTGATTCCTTGAAACGTTTGGCCAAATTGTACATTAATGAAATAGTGACTCGACATGGAGTTCCAATTTCGATTATTTCCGATCGAGATAGTCGTTTTACTTCTAGATTTTGGAAAAGTTTTCAAAAAGAGATGGGAACGCAAATAAAGTTGAGTACAACATATCATCCTCAGACTGACGGACAGATTGAAAGAACGATTCAGACTTTAGAAGATATGCTCCGGGCTTGTATAGTTGATTTTGGGGGATCGTGGGATAAACATTTGCCTTTGATAGAATTTGCCTACAACAACAATTATCATTCCAGCATTCAAGCGGCACCGTTTGAAGTACTGTATGGTAGAAAATGCCGAACGCCTCTGTGTTGGAATGAAGTGGGGGAGAAACAATTAGCAGGGCCAGAAATAGTACAGTTAACAGCGGATATGATTACTCAGATTCGGGATAGATTGAAAACGACTCAAGACAGACAGAAAAGTTATGCAGATCGACGCCGGAAACCGTTAGAGTTCCAAGTCGGGGAATTTGTGATGTTGAAAGTTTCGCCCTGGAAAGGAGTTATACGTTTTGGGAAGCAAGGTAAACTCAGTCCGCGATATATTGGGCCATTTGAAATTACGGAAAGAATTGGTGAAGTAGCTTACAGATTGAATCTTCCGCCAGAATTAAGCAGAATTCACAACGCGTTCCATGTATCGAATTTTCGAAAGTGTTTGGTGACATCAGATCAGGCAGTCTCCTTACCAGATATCCAAGTTGATGAAAAGCTAAACTACGTGGAGGAACCGGAAGCTATAATTGATCACAAGGTTAAAGTATTAAGGAATAAGGAGACCAGTCAGGTAAAGGTTCAGTGGAAACATCATCGAGGTCAGGATGCGACGTGGGAATCAGAATCAGAGATGAGAGCCAAATACCCTCATCTTTTCGTTTAATCGAATTCCGGGACGGAATTCTTTTAAGGGGGAGATGTTGTAATAACCAGGTATTTTATTTAAATTAAAATATGAAAATTTTATAAGTTTTATGTGGGTATTTTATGGAATTAGACGTTAAGGGATAAGTTTTAATGTTATTATGGAAGTTTAGGGGTAAGTTCTGTCAATTAGGATAAGTCTAGGGTGGCTTGGTCACTTTTGCCAAACCCTTCTCTCAACCGACTCTAGTGAAATCAAATGGAAGATGATGTCTTCCTTTTTATTAAAAAAACACAAATATCCTAAATATCCTAAGTGTGTGTGTGTGAGTTTCGGTTTTGAGAGAGAGAGAGTGAAAGAGATCGAAGGAATCGGAAGAAGAAGAAGGAGAAGTGTTAGATAATTGCTGCTGGAATTATAGAGTTCATATCAAAGGTAATAATCCATCCTAATTCTTCCTTTTGATGTATATTAGGTTTCTTTTGAACTTTGAAGTGGGTTTAGGTAATTTTAGATGAATTGGTGAATTTTAGTTACAATTTAGGGTGTTAAAAGGAGTTTAGAACGATTCTGTGCAATCCGGGTAAAAGTTGGAATTCCTGAATTTGAACTGAACTTTTCTGAAAAAAGACGATGAACAGTGATTTTGCGAAAAGTAGGAATTCGCAAGCCTTGGTTGCGAAAAGTGGACTTTTCGCAAGTAGCTAAAGCGCCTAGTTAGGTTTTCGTATCTGTTGGTTACGAAAAGTAGGGAACTCACAACTGTGGGTTGCGAGAAGTGAGGTTTTCGCATCTGTGGGTTGCGAGAAGTGAGGTTTTCGCATCTGTTGGTTGCGAAAAGTGAGGTTTTCGCATCTGTTGGTTGCGAAAAGTAAACTTTTCGTAATAGTGGGTTGCGAAAAGTTGGGTTTTCTGGATTATGTGTTAAAGAGTATGTATACTTTAATTTGTTTCAGATATTAAGGATCCGAGTTAAAAGATAATCTATTCTGAAGAAAGTTTGAAGGACCTTGCTTAAAAGATCAGGTGAGTTTTATTTTAAAGAGTATTTTACTGGAATACGATATGTGAATAATGAATTGTGATAAGTGTATGAATATGTCATACGTGAGTGATTATAATGGGATATTATAATTACGTGAGTATTATATGAAAATATAATACGTGACCGGGCTTTGGACCGGTGTGATAAATTGGCTCGCAACCAATTGATATTGGCCATTGGTGGAGGGATAAGGTGGGACGAGACAGGTATGATGCATAAACGTTAATTGGTATTAACTTACGTGTGATGTATGTGTAATTATATAAAGTGTGTTTTATATAAATAAATTTTAATAAATTACAAATGTCAGGGATTTACTCACTAGACCCTTAGGTCTAACCCTCATTTTCTGTTTTAAAAATTATGTATTCCAGGTGGTGATTCCAGTAAGAACAAGTAAATAGAATACTTGTTGGCTAGCTTTGGAGAAGATTATCATCATGATGCTATGGATGCTTTTGTAGTTATAATTTTTGGTATTACTATGTAATTCAAAGTGGATCAAGTTGTAATGAATTTTTATGTTCAGACTTTAGATGGGACCAAATGTGAAAGATGAAGTACTTTGTTGTAAACATGTTATGGAATGTATGTTATATGTATGTTTCGTTTTGCGGGATGTTACAACTGCTGGGACCGTACGTGATTTGTTTGGTAATTTCTTTTTATGAATGTAACGATGTGATGCAATATATGTTATTTGAAACATGTTTGGGAAACCGGGTTGTTACAGATGGTATCAGAGCCCTAGTTTAAGGGATTTAGGTATTAGTATATGTACCTAGACTTAAACTGCATGTGAAGTAGGATGTCGCTATTATTTTAGAACCTTGGGATATTAAGTATAACAAGGTAGAAGGAACATCATGTAAGGTAAATTCGAGTTACACCTGGCCAGTGTAATTGTGAACTTACAGTTACATGATTGGACTGGAATACCTTATTATATGGGGTATGTGCCTATGTGTATATTAACCTTGTTTAAATCTACAGAGTGGCAAGTCGGTCTCGACGTATGGATAGAGACGAAGACAGTTATATTTATATAAACTCTACACGTGCTAAAGTGCTATTTGACTTGGGTACAAACTGATTAATTGTGTTTTCAATCTTTTGTTGCTTATATGCGTTAGAATAGAATTTGATAATTGTATTGGTAATATAGATAGGAGTGGAGTGCCTATTAAGTTATTTTTGATAACGTTGTCGGAATTTGAGGTAGTAGTAAGTATAGGATGGTGTTGGAACTTGATTTTTGTTAAAATTGTCGATTAGGTAATGATAAGTGATCCTCGGTAATTCGGTATATATTGGAATAAGTAGTTATGATGAAAGAAGAGATTGTCGAGTGTTTGATTTAAAGTTTCCGTTTGTTAACAAGTTTTATATTAAGGATATATGAATTAATTTCGATAAGGCTTAGTAAGAATGTAGGTTTGGAAGCATTTGGTGTGAAAAGAGGTTGGTTCTAATTTAGTAAGAGTGTAACAAATATTTTGGATGATATCGAATTTAGTATGCTTATTCATTATGATATTGCTTGGGATAAATTTAAGTGAGAAATCAGGGATAATTGAACTAGAAAGTGAAG
The DNA here is from genome assembly GCA_033807775.1 of Saussurea involucrata. Taxonomy (NCBI): domain Eukaryota; kingdom Viridiplantae; phylum Streptophyta; class Magnoliopsida; order Asterales; family Asteraceae; genus Saussurea; species Saussurea involucrata. The sequence goes on along the minus strand of CM066321.1, from coordinate 67,436,614 downwards.
ATTGTTTTTGGGAGTGATTAGTAAGGAAAAGCTATTAGTGATCAAGGTGATAACCCGTTATCATACGTGTTTGGATTTGAAAGATTTATCAAGGTGGTAGTAAAATTTATTGTATGAGAACGAAAGTGGATGGTAGTTTAAATTGGAATGAATGATCTAACACTTGCAATTGTTTACAAATTTTTTTTCAAATTGAAGGTGCATGTTAGAATTTTGGAAAGTTATTGCGAAAGTGTAGAATGTGGCGTTATGTATAATTCAGTATTTCAAACGCTAGGTTATGCCTCCAAATGTTAAAGTTTATGTTATGAATAAAATTTTAAACGTGTTAAATGATTTGTGATATATAAAAATATATATGTATATATATAATTTTGTGCTGAAAGAGGCATGATAAGATACTTTGTGCTGAAAGAGGCACGAGGTGAAATAAAGATGTACTGATTTTGTTATAAAGATGTTTTTATGGTTGTTATATTTTGGGGATGGGTGTATAGTGTAGATCCAATTTGTTTATTATCATTTTGAAAGAATATGTTAACGATATTTGAAAAATGAAAAAGTGTGTGGTTGTTTCGGGCAATGGATGTGATTTCGGATTAACTCGGTTAAATTCCTGATATGAGGTGTGGTGAAATTATTGGTTAAGTATAGTAATTGTGGGAATTGGGTGTGTGCGATTGGTTTGGAGGTGAAAGAAAGCTAGCTCATAGGATCGGTCTAGAGTAAGCACCTCCTGGTGAGCTATCCTTGGGGAAACGTATTTTATGTTGAGGAAAGAATAGAAGAAAATAGTCGAATGTAATGATCGGGGTGAAGGACCATGGGATAGGACGTGGTAGTAGTATGAGAGTGATGTTGTGGCAAGTGTGGAAATCAATTGTAATCTAAGATTCGGGGTCGGTGTAATTAATGCAAGAAAGTGTTGTCTGTCTTAGATATATTTTGGATTAGAGAAGTGACGGTAGAGTTGGGGATGACCTATGGAGAAAAGTTCAACTACGGGTTAAGGTGATACTCCAAGTTGATTTTGTAATCTATTGGGGAGTAGAATGTCGTTATTTTTTTTTGAGTGTTGGATTGTTGGGACATTTTAGAGACGGTGATCGAATGCGCAGTGTGTACAGTCAGCCGAGGCCAAGGGAAAAGGTAAAGTACTTAGTGTAATTTATTGCTTTCTAGAACATAGGAGTATGTATGCTAGATTGCCTGGTGCTTATTACACTTTGCTGCATGACTATTACTTGCCAGTAGGAATTTATGCTAGTCCTGATAGGTTGTTAAGTGACTGCCTTATAAGTGGTATACAGTAGGAACTGAATAGCCTTAGAATATTTGATTTAGTTCTATTGCGCAGCTCTTGTTTGAGTCTAACCGTTGTGGGATAGAATCTTTATTTCGAATGTCTATTTGATTTCACACTGTATGCGACTGTGCATTCGCGAGGCGACTCGTCATGACTAGTGGAGATTCCGTCATAGCAAGGGTAGTAGGATGAGGTGAACCTGGAGTCTGGATTTGTGAATGATATTGGTATGATTGATCTGGGATATTATACCTTGTTTGTATCACGCGGGTTTTCCTCTTGGAGTAAGGGTTGTTGTAGTTAGGAGGGTACTAAATTGTTGGTATGCGCCTTGGTATTGAAGGGTTACGCATAGTGAGAGTTCATTCAGCCTTTCCCGTGTCGATTCTGCGGAAGGGCTTAGCCGAAGCAAGTAAGGTTGTACCGTTAGAAAACACCGAATTGGATCAAAGGTGAAATGATGTTGGGGAAGCGTTGGCGATAGTGGGTCGCAAGGTTAGAAAACTAGGTTGCTGATAACCTGGACTTAACTGAAAGAGAATATGCATACTATGATAATAAAGTATAAGAAATTGATGCTTGAGAGTTTGCTGGATATAGAAAAAAAAGGTTCAATGGGTTGGATGTTTACCTAATACTTCCCATGGATTGGAGAATTTAAGTTGAAAAAGAGATTTATATTAAGTGTTATGATTAGTGGGAAGAAAGCAATGATCAATAAATATTTTGATGGTCGTGTGATGAACCTTCTTTATGGAGTTGTTTAAGATAAAGAGTTGTTTTAAACTAGGTGATGGACTTTGCATGTTAAGTCGTTAATGAGTTATATGATTAGTGACATGAAATTTTTAACGGAGTTGTGATGAATTCTTTTCGGCTTAGTTTTGTAGTGAAATTATTATATGATGATTTGGTAATTATTTTAGTTGGGTAAGGTGAGACCGGTGTTGATAAATTTCAAATTGCGGAGTGGTTTAAGTGAAACAAATGTCTAAAGATTTGTGTTAGTATTTTTGTGCTAAGTTGGAGATGTAAGGAATTGATGTGATAGCGAGTTTGTTATTTTATTAAGGAATGAATTGGTATTGATATTTGGATGGAAGTCGGTATGAGTTATGGTGGTGAGGTTATTGAGATAGTTGAAATGTTTGAAATTGTGTTTTGCTGATATTCGAGAATTAAGTTGCTATTTAGACTTTGTTTTAATTTGATGGATGAATTGGTGTCAAGCGCAATTAAGTATGGTTGTGTGATTATAGTAATTATGCTATGCTTTCATGGGAAATGGAAATGGTAGGATGAAGTTTACGGGTTTGATAAAATTAAGAAATTTTTCCGTGATATAAAGTGATTCGTGTTGAGTATATTCTATTCCATGAAAGAGTATAAGAAATAGGTAGTATTTACTAAACAAATTTTATATTGAAAGTATATGTTTACGTTTTAGAGTTAGTATTGTAAAAGTGTAGAACGCGACGTTTGTAGTAAAAGGCCGGTGAGGTTAAAAATAGTATTAGCGTGGTAAATGTCCCGATTAAGCATATAATGTTCTGTTATTTGGATTAGATCCATATGAGTATAAGTTATTTCTTTCTAAGAGATAAGTGAATTTTCGAGTTAATTTGAACCTTCGTAGGATTTGATTATTGAGTGTGTATCGTTGTTTTAGAGGGGCGGATTTCTTGTGAGAATTAAAACTCTTGATGTTTTGGGTTGAAATATTGAAGTGGGAACAAATGGTAAACTAGAAGCAGTAAAGCGGTGGGTCTAGTAAAAAGTCCTTTGAGGGTTCCGTAAACACTTTGATGTGTTCATAGAATTTGATATCTTTTCAACAATAGTTACCCTAGTTCGTTGCTTGAGTGAATTCCGGGACGAAATTCTTTTAAAGGGGAGATGTTGTAATAACTAGGTATTTTATTTATTTATTTTATAAGTCTTTAATTTTAATAATTTTTGGAATTAGAAGTTAAGGGATAAGTTTTATTTTATTTGGAAGTTTAGGGGTATTTATTGCCAAGTGAGATAAGTTTAGGGTTTGTTTGGTCTTTTATCCAAACCTCTTTAGCCAAAACCGACTTTCTATTTTAGTAAGGATAGGTGTCCATATTTCAATTAAGAGAAAATATTCTAAGTGTTAGTGTGTGTAGTGTGTTCGGTTTAGAGAGAGAGAGAAGGAAATCGAGAGAGAGATTAAGGGAACGAAGAAGGAAGAAATCCAGAGTTTGCTGCTGTGATTTAAAGACCAAACTGATGTAAGCAAGGTAACAAATCCATCCTTGTATGTGTTTTAATTTCTTAAAAGTGTTCTTGAGTTTGCTAGTTAAGTTTTTAGGTGGGTTTTGTTAAAAATGGATGTTTTGGAAAATCTAAGCTTAAAAGTACGATTTCTGGGTAAATATTGGACTAAAAGTCGTTTTTGCTGAGCTTATTAAAAAAGACGGTGAACAATAATTTTTTAGGTTTTCGCAACAATAGGTTGCGAGAAGTGGGGTTTTCGCAACAGTAGGTTGCGAGAAGTGAGGCTTTCGCAACAGTAGGTTGCGAGAAGTGAGGCTTTCGCAACAGTAGGTTGCGAGAAGTGAGGTTTTCGCAACAGTGGGTTGCGAGTTCTGAGGTTTTCGCAACAGTGGGTTGCGAGTTCTTTGGTTTTCGCAACAGTGGGTTGCGAAAAGTGAGGAATTCGCAAGCTGTGGGTTGCAAAAAGTGTTAAAATACAGATTTATTAATGAGGTGTATTCTTGTTAATTAACTATTTCAGATAGTAAAATTCAAAGATAAAAGTGGGACTTGTTGAAGAGATTTTTGGAGAACTATTGGAAAAGCATTCAGGTGAGTTTTATTTAAAAACGTTTTTCAACTGGAATACATATATATGTGATTTATATCTATATGAAATGGATATGTATGGATTGAGAATGTGATACATAATGTGATTATGTGTTTTTATTGAAATGTTTATATACATGATGGTATACTGTAATTATATGAGTATTCTGCGAGAATACGGGGCCGGGATCCGAGGTGCGGACCGGTGTGTTGCCGGGTTTCGGTAAGAGGACAGGCGTGTTTACTGTAGATGTTGTACAGCAGAGTAAATTGACTAGTTGGCTTGCAACCACTAGTTTGGCCAATTGTGGAGGAATAAGGGGGAATGAGTGGATACGAAACGCAAGTCTTGGTTGGTATTTAATTACGTGTAATATATGTGTGTTTGTATAAAGAGGTTTTATTTAATTGGATTCTTGGCAAGTTTCAACTGACAGGGATTTTCTCACTGGACCATTAGGTCTAACCCTCATCATTTCTGTTTTAAAAATATGTATTCCAGGTTGAGGATCGTTCGTTAGCAAAGGGAAGAATTAATGTGTAAGGCGGGGTTAATAGCTGACAAGGATTAGGAACTGAATATGTGTTATGTTGTATCGTTTCGAGACTGCTGGGACCGTACGTGATTTGTTTGGTAATTTCCTTTTATGAATGTAACGATGTGATGCAATATATGTTATTTGAAACATGTTTGGGAAACCGGGTTGTTACAACTGCCTCCAAGGCAAAGAAGATAACTCCAAGTGAAAAATATGCCAAGGTGAAGAATACCACTAAGGTTAAGAAATTAACCAAAGTGAAGGTTACCACTGACGCTGATTCATCAGATGCTGTGAAGACCGCTGATCCTTCCACTTCTTCCTCTACCACTGAAAATTTTGGACCCATAGTTAAGTGGGGACCAATTCAAAATTAATCTTCCTTATGTTTGCAGGTCTCGAAGGGTATCTGGTATCTTTATAGTGGATGCTCTAAACACATGACTGGAGAAAAGAACCTGCTCACATATATCAAGGAAGAAAAAGGTCCCTCAGTGACCTTTGGTGGAAATGGAAAAGGCTATACCCGAGGGTTTGGTATACTCTCAAATGGTACAACCACCTTCAGAAGAGTCGCTTACGTAGAAGGACTGAAGCACAATATTCTTAGCATCAGTCAGCTATGTGATAAAGACTACAAAGTTTGCTTACTAAGGAAGCATGCTTTGTCTCTGATAAAAAAGAAAAGGTTGCTCTCAGCGGTTATTGTTTGGAAAATGTTTATGTCATAAACATGGACTCAACAACCACTGAGAACATTTGTTTTCTCTCTAAAGCCTCCTTAGATGTCAACTGGCTATGGCATAAGAGGCTCTCTCATCTTAACTTCAAAACGCTAAACACTCTCTCCTCAAAAGAACTGGTCACTGGCTTACCCCAACATTCTTACGCTAAGGAATCTCTCTGCTCAGCATGTGAAAAAGGAAAACAAACTAAAACCAGTTTCAAGTCAAAGCAAGTGTCATCAGTGACAAACCCTCTTCAACTCCTGCATATGGATTTATTTGGCCCTGTCAATATACAATCCATTGCTGGAAAGAAATACACTCTTGTCATAGTAGATGAATTCTCTCGCTATACATGGGTTATATTTCTTCGTGTAAAGAGTGACACCTCAGAAGAACTCATCTATTTTGTCAGGAAAATGGAAGTCCTGAACAATATGATTGTTCGCTCAATAAGGAGTGATCATGGAACTGAATTCAAAAATAGTTCTCTTGATAACTTCTTTGAGAGTAAGGGAATTTATCAAAACTTCTCAGCAGTGAGAAAACCTCAACAAAATGGAGTCGCTGAAAGAAGAAACAGAACGATCATGAAGCTGCTCGATCTATGATCAACGATTCTCATCTTCCAACTCAATTCTGAGCAGAAGCTGTCAACACTGCTTGTTTTACTCAAAATAGGTCACTGATTGTCAAAAGATTCAACAAGACTGCCTATGAACGTTTCCATGGGAGAAAGCCATGTATCAGCTTTCTTCACATCTTTGGTTGTCAGTGCTTCATCTTAAACAACAGAGATTCCCTTGGAAAGTTTGATCCCAAAGCCGAAGATGGAATCTTCACAGGATACTCCTCAGTGTCCAAAGCCTTCAGAGTCTTCAACAAGAGAATAGAAACTGTAGAAGAAACCATCCATGTCACCTTTGATGAATCCCATTCAGCAAATTCAAAACCTACTGCTGAAAACGAAGAATTGAATTAGTGGATGTTTTCTCATTACGGGGAATCAGAAGCAAATTTCAACAATCTAATCGCTGATGATGACCCTATCATCATTCCCAGCATGCAAACAAGTGAAGCTGATTCCACCTCTTGGGTATCAGTTGTTCCCTTAAACACTTTGCCCCCTTCTGAACCCTCAACCTCTGAAAACCCATCAACTTCTAATCAGCAATCAGTGAACAAAGTTTATCTGAACCTCAGCAACTCTTGCCTGAGATACCTGAAACCATTGCTGTTGAAGCTTGTTCTTCAACACCACCAGAAATCCATTCTGAGCCAGAGATTCAAGCTTCTGCTCAGCGATGGACAATGAATCACCCAATCGATCAAATTCTAGGTGATCCAAACGCAGGTATTCAGACACGACGAAGTTCATGTAACATTTATTTATTTGTTAATTTTATTTCACTGATTGAACCAAAGAAAACTGATGATGCCCTCAGAGACCCAAACCGGGTCAGTGCTATGCAAGAAGAGCTGACTGAATTTGAAAGAAACAAAGTTTGGAATCTTGTCCCTAGACCATCTGACAAAACCGTGATAGGTACCAAGTGGGTCTATCGAAATAAGTTAGATGAATTTGGAACTGTAACCAGCAACAAAGCTAGATTAGTTTCTCAGGGATACAGACAAGAGTAAGGCATAGACTATGACAAAACCTTTGCCCCAGTGGCAAGACTCGAAGCAATTCGACTTTTTCTAGCCTATGCAGTTCACAAAGACTTCAAAGTTCATCAAATGGATGTTAAGTCAACATTCCTTAATGGAAAGATGAATAAAAAAGTTTATGTTGAACAACCACCATGATTCGCTGATCCAAAACATCCAGAATATGTTTATAAACTGGATAAGGCCCTTTATGGCTTAAAACAAGCACCCCGTGCATGGTATTACACTTTATCCTCCTTTCTTATCGATGAAAATTTTGAACGTGGTAAAATTGATAATACTCTATTTTTCAGAAAAAATAAAGGTCATATTATTCTTGTTCAAATGTATGTCGATGATATTATATTTGGTTCTACTAACCCATCTCTGTGTACTCGATTCACTGAAAGAATGAAAAGTGAATATAAAATGAGTATGATGGGTGAGCTGACATACTTCCTTGGACTGCAAAGTGATAAGGGTACTTTTATCCACCAAGGTAAGTACGTTAAAGATATGCTGAATGAATTCGATCTTACTCAAAGCTCAGCTATGAAAACTCTTATGGCACCTCCGCTGACACTTAACAAGGATCCCTCTGAAAACCTGTTAATGTCAATGCCTATAGAGGAATGATCGGTTCTCTTCTCTACCTTACAGCGAGTCGTCCTGATATCATGTATTCTACCTGTCTTTTGCACGATATCAATCTGAACCCAAAGAATCACATCTGATCGCTGTAAAGCGAATTTTCAGATATCTGAAGGGTACAGCCAACCTAGGTCTTTGGTATCCCAAAGACTCAGGGTTCGATCTAACCACCTATTCAGATAGTGATTTTGCACGTTGCAAACTGGATAGAAAAAGCACCACAGAAGTCTGTCAGCTCCTGGGTGGAAAGTTGGTAAGTTGAACAAGTAAAAAGCAAAATTCAGTGTCCACCTCTACCGTTGAAGCTGAGTATGTAACTGCTGGTAGTTGTTGTGCTCAGGTCTTATGGATCAGAAAACATATATTAGACTATGTCCTTCAGCTATAAAAAATTCTAATCTATTGCGACAGCACAAGTGTCATCGCTATAGCAAACAACCCAGTGCTACACTCAAAGACAAAACACATCGAGTGCAGATATCATTTTATCAGAGATCATGTGATGAATGGAGACATAGAACTTCATTTTATTCCAACTGAGTATCAGTTAGCTGATCTGTTTACCAAACCTCTTGATGAGACAAGATTTAACTTTCTCATCAACGAGCTTGAAATGTTGAACCTTGAAGAATAACTCTTCAGTAATAACGCATTATGTCAGCGATAAAAATTCTATCTCTTCTATTCATCACCTAATCTCTGAGTAAATGTTCTCTGATACTAAGGTATGTCTTCTATCCCTAATCACTGAAGTTCTCTTTAGTATGATGTATTTCAAAGAAAAATTTGATCACTGATTTTTCTCTGTCAGTGATCCTTTTGAAAACAATGAAATGTCATCACTGATATTTCTTATCAGTGATTCTTCAAAAAATAACTCAATTATGATTCTTTCAAAACAATCAGGAATGCTTTTTTTTAAATGAAAGAATAGTTTTATGACGTCATCATAAGAGGATAAACCACGTTACAACTTTTCGTCTGACACGTTCGTCCGTTACACTTCATGTCCAATAAGCTTCGTGGGACGTGTTACGTGTCATGATGAACTTCTTTTCCCGCTCATCACCCTTTCTCTCTCCTCTCTCCTCTCTCTTCTCTCATTCCTATATAAACGACCCTTGTTCATACTTTTTCTCTTTACGCGCTCATAACTCTCTCAAAGCAAAACAAATTTCCTTTGCAATTTACTTGGATTTATTGAGACTTAAGACTTGTTCTTCCCACCTTCAAACGAAACAGGTTCTTATCTCTTCCTTTAATGCATTTTGGAACACCAAAAACAAGTTTTTGATCTTTAATCTTGCTTTTATGGATCAAACTACACGTTTCTTCTAAGAAATCATCTTCTTTCATGATTTTTTTCAAAACCTTAAACAAAAAAAAGGTTTTTTCAAAAAGTTTAAACTTCTTCTTTCATCTTTAATATGTTTTTCCATAATCCTTCCTTAAAAGGAAACTAGTAAAACATTGTTTTCTACTAGTTTTGGTCTTCTTCAAAACTGGAAAATCTTCTCTTACAAGTTTCTTTCCTTAAAAAGAAACTGGTAAAACCCTATTTTTCATACTTTTGAAAACATTTCCTAACTTGGAAAGTCTTTTCCTCTACTCCTTGTTCTACATTTCACAGAAATGGCACCAAAAGTAGTTACCATGGTGAAATCCAAAAACATGAAGGGTGAATTGAACCAAATCACCTTTGGCTCCTACAACCACACCGCCCTCCTGAAATTCCCTGAGAAGAAGCCCTGCCTGCATCTCGTTGATGCTGTAAACCTCCTCAGAAATTCCCCTATCTTCTACGCTCTCACTATTGCTCCCCCAGCCCACAAACACCTCCTCCAGCAGTTCTGGTATACTGCTGAGAAGACCGAACAAACTCTCAAATCAGGGAGGAAAGTCACTGTGATCGTCTTCCAAACTCAGCTCGGGGAAGGATTATCACTGCCAATGGGCTACGATCTGCACTCAAACTGCCCGTTGGCCCCTTCGAACAACCACCTTCAGATGATGAACTCATCAAGTTCGTAGACCTGATGAAATATACATGGGACCCCAAGCCCCGCAACCCTGACGAATAAGACAAGAAGCTCACCAAGATTCTCTAGGCAAATATGCCTCCAGAGCTCAATTTTCTTTTCTCCCACATCATCTCATCGATGAGTGGCAAGACGGGTTCGCTGGACCAGGCGAACAAGTATTAACTGCAGATGGGATACTCTCTAATCACTAGGCGAAAGATCGATTATGCTCAAATGGTATTAGACGACTTCATGGTTAAAGTCGAAAAATAGAAGAGGGAAATGAAGGTTCCCTATGTCAGATTCGTCTCAGCGCTCCTTGCCTTCTTCCTTCAGAAGGACTATCCTAAGTGTTAGAGCAAAAATGTATTCAAGATTTATTATAATTGTAAATGGTCAAAGACATAGTCAAAGTCAAAGTATTGTCTTGTAAAAGGTCAAAGTCAAGGTTAGTAAGTGTTAGTCAAAGGGGTATAAATAGGTTCCATGTAATAGGAATTGTAAGAAGAGTTCATTTCACACGTGAGAGATTGTAATAGATGGATGACATTCTAGAGAGAGAGAGAGTCTAGAGAGAGAAACTAGATCTCATTCTCATTTCACTACAAGAAAAACGTTAGTTAGTGACAAAAACTTTAGTGACCACTTATTTTTTTGTCACTAACTGCAACGTTAGTGACAAAAACAAATGTCGTCACTAAAATTTTGTCGCTAATATGAATATAGTGACAAAAACTAAAATTTGGTCACTAGAGTGGTCACTAATTCTCATGGCTAAAATAAGATTATTCATTTCAATCTAATTTAATGACTAAATTTGTGACGATTATGTTTTTCGTCACTAATATTATAAAATAAAAGTATTAATGAGTAAAAATGGTGGTCATTAAAAAAAGTGTTAGTGAGAAAAAAATAGTGGTTACTAATCTCAAATAGTTAGTGTATTTGTGACTACAAATAGTCGTCACTAAGATAAAAGTGTTAGTGACTAAAAATAGTGGTCATTAAAATAAAAATGATAGTGACCAAAATATAGTGGTCACTAATTTCAAAGAGTTAGTGACTAAAATTGTTTGTCACTAAAATAGAAGTGTTAGTGACTAAAAATAGTTGTCACTAAAATGAAAGTGGTAGTGACCAAAAAATAGTGGTCACTAATTTCAAATAGTTAGCGACGAAAAATAGTTGTCACTAAGTACTCTTTAGTAGTTCATATTGATTAAAAAAATTTGTAACAAAAAATGGTGGTCATTAAAATAAAAATGTTAGTGACTAAAAATAGTGGTCACTAAAATGAAAGAGTTAGTGACTAAAAATAGTTGTCACTAAATAATATTTAAAATAAAAGAGTTAGTGACGAAAAATAGTTGTCACTAAAATGAAAGTGGTAGTGACCAAAAAATAGTGGTCACTAATTTTAAAGAGTTAGTGACGAAAAATAGTTGTCACTAAAATGAAAGTGGTAGTGACCAAAAAATAATGGTCACTAATTTTAAAGAGTTAGTGACGAAAAATAATTGTCACTAAAATGAAAGTGGTATGACCAAAAAATAATGGTCACTAATTTCAAAGAATTAGTGACGAAAAATAATTGTCACTAAAATGAAAGTGGTAGTCACCAAAAAATAGTGGTCACTAATTTCAAAAAGTTAGGGACTAAAAATTGTTGTCATCAAGTAGTATTTAGTAGTTTATACTGATTAAAAATATTTGTAACAAAAAATGGTGGTCACTAAAAAATTGTTAGTGACTAAAAACAGTGGTAGTGACAAAAAATTGTTGTCACTAATTTGAAAGAGTTAGTGGAAAAAAAGGATGGTTGCTAACTATATATCTTAAAAAATAATAATTAATTAGTAAAATTATGACATAAGTATAAAAATCTAAAATTCAGGGCTAAAATTACTAACCTTCTATTCTTATTTTAAAAACACTCAGAAATAAACCCTAGTCGTGATCTCCATTAGTCGTTCTCTCTATCTCCATCGCCTCAATAGAAAATTGTCGATATCTCTCAGTCGAGCCCTCTCTCTCTCTCTCTCTGGCGATCTCTTTCTCTCGATCTCTCTCTGTCGATCTCTCTCTGTCGATCTCTCTCTGTCGATCTCTGTTCGGAAAACGTCCCTAAAGGCAACTACGGGTAAGTATTGACGATCCTTCCCTTCGCCGCCTCCGATTTCCATTGATTTTGTAGATTCTGACCAACGATTCTCTAATCTCAGCTCTTTTTATGGAACGGAGACGATTCAGGTTGATTTTCCGCCGCCAGAGGATGCGGATGGATTTGATTTTGGATGCCAGGTGCGAATTTCGTTCGTTTTTGCTTGTAATTAGTTGGCGGAGAATTGTAATTACTGAAATTGGAAGAATAAACCTAAAATTTTAGCTTCTTCCAATCATATGCATTTTGTATGTGCATAAAGTAAACCCTAATTTATAGTTTCAATGTTTGTGGATTGTGATAATTTGTGATCTACTGGTTGCGTTTCAACATGAAGATTAAGGTTTTCTTTTCGTTCTTTCTCTTCTATTCTCTTCTGCTTTGCTTTTCTTTTCTTTGTGTATATTTCTGATGGATACCAAATTGGGATTTTAAAGGTACACAAACAGTCGGAGGGGCGTCAAAATTCAAACCCTCCACGTTCTCAAAGAGGGCAAGAGAAACAAAGATTCAAATTTTGTCTGAGAAGGTCTGGGGCCATTAAATGCAAAAGTAGTTTTCAATTTATAGCATGAGGCATGATTGAAAACCAATAGAGAGTTTTATCAAGATTCAAGTTGTTGGTCCCGAAGGGTTATACACGTTTGTAGAAGGGGGGTTGAATACAAACACACGATTTTTACTTTTCTAAATTGTTTATTGATAAATCAAGACAATTTACAACTTGTTGCGGAACAAGATTAAGAATAAACCTAATCTAAACAAGTTAAGAACACTAAGTTTCTTGCATTAGAAAGAGTTAAAGAAATTACGAATAATAACTTAACAATAAGAGAGAAATAAGAAGATGGTCCGAGCACACTTCAAAACTGAAGTAAGGTTCTTCTTATATACTACATGCATTTAATGCATGGCAGTATGGCCTTACACGTGGCAGCAGCTGAGTGGTTGCATGTCATTGACCTTTGTAGACAACCTTAGTAGCCGCATGGTGCATAATGTAGAATCAGAGTTGTTGTACGATTACAGACAAAAGGGATGTCCATTCTGACAGTTCGTACGGAGACGTGCAAGGGAGGTAAGACAATAGTAACATGCAGGGAGACTTCATGATCAACTTTCGTTGAGTCAGATCTTTATCAGCGAATGATAAAGTTCAGCGATTGCTGAAGTCTTCTACTTGATACTTCACGTTGAATGGACAGGTCTTGCTTCGCTGATATCCGCATCAGTTCATGAGTAGACTTGTCGCTGGTTCTTGAGCTTGATCTTCGACTTCAGCGTAGAACATATATTGACGTGAAACTTGTCTTCAGGGATCATAAGTAAACAAACTAAACTATCAGCGATCATCAATAGAACTGAACAGGCTCAGAGCTAGAAGATGATGAACATTGTTCGCTGAATATCTAATCTATAGAGTGAGAGTTCCTATCAGCGGTATTGTAAAGTCTTAGTACTTATCAGCAATAGTGAAACTCTAATACATATTGTTTACTTACAAATTTCACTAAGTGTTTAAGAGAGGGTCATTATCAAATCACTGAGGGTTTGGATCAACAATCTCCCCCTATTTGATTATGACATAGCAACAGAGAAAATTTCTATTTAATGAAAACATAAGGATAAAAAGAACTCATAAAATATTTGTCCCTTTTACTGTTTTCCGGGATCTTTTCAGTACTGATGGAGTAAAGTACATTCGCTGAAATTTTTCTTTAAACTTCGTAAAGATTACAGAGGGAAGTGGAAAAATTACAAGTACAACAAATAAAATTACAAGTACAGAAGATGTAGACAGATAAGGATAGAAAGAATTACAAGGCGATCCTATCCGTCAAAAGGTTTGTTAGCTTCAATCTTCCTAATCATAGAAATATTTAGAAGTAGTGAAAAATAGGCTAAGTGAAGAAAAGCATCTTACAGAGGCTCTGCCGAACTTACCGAGAGATCAGAGTCAAGAAGCCACAGAAGCAACAGAGACGTCCTACAGAACCTCTGTTGAACTTAAAGAAGACCCAAGACTCGGGAACAAAAGAAGACTGCTCTACGAAGGACCAAACCACAGAGCCTCTGTGACACTTCACAGAGCCTCTGTGGTCTTCAACAAAGACTTCAAAGATATTATTAATATCTTGCTACTATTCCAGAACCCGTTCGTCAACTTGCATGGAAACATACCCTGTCCAACTTCGACGTGTCAAACTCTGATTGGATTCAATAGGGCTTAGTACATAATAGACGTCTGCTGCATTAAATGCAATACAGCACGTGTGACTGTTCATGCCATCCTTGCAACTGTTCACGACATCCGCTCTACTATTCATACGTACCTTTTGAATAGTAGCATATGCTTTATGGTCCCCTTTAGAGTAGTATATAAGGAAGACTCATGTTGAGTTCTTCCTTACACCACTTCAATCGAACATCAAGAACACAAAAGCTTATTCACCTTAAAAGTCATATCTGTTTTAAAGCTTTTCTTACTCACGGTTCATAAACCTGTTCTTGATATATATATTCAGTAAACTTTGAGATATAATATTATGTTCACTGTTTATTTATATTTTGTTCTAAATCTATCAAACTTATCTGTTAGTTCTTTAAATACGCTTCCGCATCAAACATTAACTTGAACTAATAGATCTGATAATCTTGTTTAAAGCAAAACGGGAACCAACAATTGGTATAAGAGCAAAGCTTGATTTTCAATATCAAGTGATCCTCGTTTTACAATTTTTATTTGATAGATTATTTTCTTTCTCTTCATCACCATATTTCTAGATATTAGTTGTACCCAGAAAACCTTCCAGATCTTCATACTTAGAAATCCTCCATCAGATTATCCTTTCCTCAAAATGACAAATACAAATAACTTTTTCACTGCTGGCTCACTAACCAAACCTCCTACTCTTCTTAGAGATGAGTATCCTCAATGGAAGATAAGAATGGTTCATTTCTTTGAGGGTACTGAAAAAACTCTCAAACAATATCTTTACAATCTTCCTCCAGTTCCTATGATAACTATGCCACGTGTACCAGCTACTGCTGAATCTGCTGAAATCCCTGAACATCAAAAACCTAAGCCAAGAGAAGAATGGTCAAATGAAGATAAGGCAGAAGATGAAGTTTCCCAGAAAACAAAAAGAATACTGATCATGGCTATCCCCAACGAAATTTTTCAATCCTTAGATGCATGCGAAACAGCGCACGATCTCTGGAAAGAATTAGAAAGACAGTTGGAAGGGGGTGCTAAAACACAAAAGAACCGAAGGGCACAATACATAAACGAGTATCATGCCTTCAGAGCTTCTGCAATAGAATCTCTGCAAACAACATATGATCGGTTCAACTCTCTCATAAACAAATGCAGAAAGTCTGGTATTCACAGAACCACGGAAGAAAATAACGTCATGTTTCTAAAGAGCCTGAACGATGAGTGGCTTCAGCTGTCTATGTCTTTACAAACAAATCAAGATCTAGACTCCTGGACACTCTCTGATCTCTATGGAACACTAGCCGCACAAGAGCCTCAAATAGCTCAAGCTAAAACACTAACCATTGTACCATACGCATTGGTTAGTAAATCTACAGAGGCTACGGACAGACCAAGAAATGAGAGATCTACAGAGGAGAAAAAGAAGATAGTAATGGTTGATAGCGAAGAAGATGAGCTGATAGAGGAAGAAATAACTCTTGCGTCATTAGCTAAATCAATGGCTCTATTGACAAGAGAGTTTAGAAATAACCAAAGGAAT
Organism: Saussurea involucrata; assembly: GCA_033807775.1. Classification (NCBI taxonomy): domain Eukaryota; kingdom Viridiplantae; phylum Streptophyta; class Magnoliopsida; order Asterales; family Asteraceae; genus Saussurea; species Saussurea involucrata. Next base: position 67,420,974 of record CM066321.1, on the reverse strand, counting down.
TCTGGTAGAAAAGATGATGGAAGAAGAGAAGAATCAAGTGACCGACAGAGGTCAGACTACAGAAATGATGACCAACAGAGGTCGAGCGACAGAAGCTACAGAGGAAATGACCGACAGAGATCAAATGACAAGGTAGGCCACACACAAGAATGCTACAAATGTGGTAAGCCTGGTCATTACGCAAACGAATGCCGAACAGAGAAAGGTGGAGACCAACAGAAGTCCGAAGATCGAACAGGAAACACCTCCCAAGGTTGTTTCAACTGCGGCAAGCCAGGTCATTTCGCACAAGAATGCAGAAGTAGACAAAATCGCCCACAGAAGGACTCAGCTTTTTACAAAAAGAAGGCCGAGTATTATGCGCAAAAATCCCTAATGGCGAACAAAGGGCATTCTGAGGCAAACAAAGAAGACTTCGAATCAGACTCTACCTCTGATGATGAATTTCCCACAAATGCCCTGTTCTGTGGCATGGCAGAAGTTGACTCCGGCACTGACAATGAGGTATCCACTTCAAACTCTATCTCAAGTACTGATTCTGTAGATGATGATTTATTTAAACTTAACATTGAACTGAAAGAAGTAAATGAAAGCATTCAGAAAAGACTGACCTTTAATGAGAGAGAAGTAAGGCTTCTCACTCAAGAAAAAGCCAAAATCTTTGAAGAAAAAGAAAAAGTCGAAAAATATTGGAGCAAAAATATAGATCCTTTAAAAAGGCAAATTTCTGACCTAACCTATGCTTTAAAAATCAAAACAAAAGAACTTTCAGTTTCAAGAAGTGAAACTACAGACATAAGAGCTCTCAAAGAATACTTTCAAAACGAAAGAGAGGTACTTTGGCAAGATCTTTTAAGAAGAGAAGTTTTACTTAAAAACTATAAAGATGCACATAAGGTGTATGAAAAGGTAAACTCTCAAATAGCAAGACGAGGTACAGGGTACAGTGATATTACCTTAGGAGTTGAAAATAAACGACTAAAACCTCTGTCCTCTCTATTTGTTTTGGGAAAAACTAACAAACCAAACTTACTCTCTGTAAGTAAAAGGGTTAAAATCTCTGCAGAACCTCACTTGAGGAAACATACAAAGATGATCAATGTGTGGTTTGAAAACACAGATTCATCATCTTCAACCTCTGTCAATAGAGGAATCAAACCAAAGAAATATCTGAAAACACAAGATCAGATTGGTATCTTTAAGTTTGGTAAACCAGAGACTCAAACACAGGTCGCTTTTGTCTGTATGACAAATGTCGAAAAGAAATTGTCAGCAGAAGCTCCTGAGTTTAAACCCATCTTTTCAGAAGAAAAACTTGAAGAATCTATTGAAAAAGAAATTTTGGAAGTTTTGAAATCAAATGTTTTAGAAAATCTATGTACATCTTCTATAGATCAAAAACTCGCTGAAGAGATCTCATCAGAAACCTCTGCCATCTATGAAAGTTTTTCTACAGAGGAAGAAAGCTCGTATGATACATGCTCAGAAAATCCAGCCTCTGTCGAAAGAAATGACTCAACCTCTGCATATGAGGACGATTCATCCTCTGACGACTCAGAGACTGATTTCAAATCAGGGATAATTCACTGTGACACAGAGGATGTCAAATTCTCCTCTGAAGTTCTTAACAGAACAATTTCTCCAAAAGAGAAAATCACAGAGATACCTATCCATCCAGATTTTCTCAAAATGTGTATACAAGTCAAAACCTCTACAGAGCTTGAAAATTTGAAAAAGGCCTCTGAAAATCCAAAAAGCTTAAAATTTTCAAAACCTTTAAGGAAAATCAAAGAGAATCCCACTTGGCAACAAAAGGGAAAATGGCCTGAAGCTAACAAATATTTTTCCTCTGTGACAGTGAAGAAAGATGTTCACCACAGAAGAGAGTCACAGAAGGCAGGAACTAAACAAGACTTTTGCAAACAACATTCTAGTATTCATAGATCTTCTTGTAATAGGAAATCTAATGTAAAGAAAGAGTGTAATGTCTCTGTGGCTCAGTTCAAAGAATTCAATGAAAAGTTCAAACAAATCACATCTCATATTCAATACTGTCATTGTTTTGATCTTATGTTTAAATTAAATAAACACTTCTCAAGTCCAGATTGCTTTCTCACCACTGAAATTCAAAAGTCAGAACCAAAAGAGAAACAATCTGATTCTTCTACAAAAGATAAAATGTATTTCAAGAATGCTAAGGCAAACTTGAAAAATTCTAACAATATTGGACCCATGTGGATATGGGTACCTAAATCTCTGTGATTGTCTTACAGAAGCAACATGTGCCAATTTGGTATCTTGACTCCGGATGCTCAAGGCACATGACTGGCAACAGAAGATTACTATCCACATACAAAGAAACACACGATGGTGGATCTGTAACTTTTGGAGACAACATGAAGGGACACATCAAAGGCTATGGAGTCATACAGAAAGAAAATGTCTCTGTATACAAAGTTGCATATGTGAATGGCCTCAAACACAACCTACTAAGCGTAAGTCAACTCTGTGATACATGATTCGATGTGTTATTCAAAAGAACTTTCTGCTCTCTACAGAGTGAAAACACAGGAATGGAACTTCTGCGAGCTGAAAGAAGAGGTGATCTATACCTAATGAATTTTACTTCAAAATCCAAGGACAAAATTTGCCTAGTAGCCTGCAAAAGTGAAGAAGCTTGGTTATGGCACAACAGGTTCTGTCACTTAAACTTTCACACCTTGGATAAACTAGTAAAACTCAATCTAGTTAAAGGTTTGCCAAATGTTAAATTCAATAAGGATCACTTGTGTTCGGCCTGTGAAATGGGAAAACACAGAAGGGCTTCCCACAAAGGCAAAACAGATGTGTCTTGCACTAGGCCTCTGTACATGCTTCATGTCGACCTCTGCGGTCCCATTGCTATACAGAGCCTAGGAGGCAAGAAATACATACTTGTCCTAATTGATGAGTATTCACGTTTCACATGGGTTGAATTTATTAGAAAGAAATCAGATGTTCCAATTATATTGATAAATCTAATGAAAAGAATTCAAGTTCTTTATGACTGCAGAATACAGAAGTTAAGAAGTGACAATGGCACAGAATTTAAAAACTGTGTCATTGAAGCATATCTTTCTACAGAAGGAATATCACAGAACTTCTCTGTAGCTCGCACTCCACAACAGAACGGTGTTGTCGAAAGAAAGAATCGAACACTTGTGGAAGCCGCAAGAACTATGCTGTCAGCATGCGGATTATCAATGAACTTTTGGGCAGAAGCAATTTCTACTGCGTGTTATACTCAGAATCGTTCAACCGTTGTGAAAAGACACCTCAAGACGCCTTACGAATTGCTTAACAAAAGGCGGCCAAACATCAAAATTTTCCATGTATTCGGATGCAAATGCTTTGTCTTAAACGATAGAGATTCAAGAGGAAAGTTTGATGTAAAAGCTAATGAAGGCAAATTCATTGGATACTCTGCCACTTCCAAAGCGTACAGAACATTCCTTACAAAGTCTCACAAGATTGTAGAAAGCATCAATGTTTCTTTTGATGATTCATTCCAAATGACTTCTGAGCAAATCAGTTCAGAACTCGGAATTAAAGGAAAATCCTCTGTCATCTCACAAGCTAAAGAAGACTTGAATCTTCTATTTTTAGAGATGTTACACGATAACATTGATCCTTCTGTTGGAACCATCAGAGTTTCTGAAGAACCATCCTCTGTCGGACAAAATCCTACAGGTATGACTCTAACTGGTCCAAATAATGCTTCATCTTCTTCTATAAATACTACAGATGCAAATGCCGAAGAAGAAAATGCAGAAGATGAAACTTCAAGAAATACGACCACAGAAGCTGCTGAAAATCAAACTCCACAATCCACAGAAGAACCAATTATAGAGGAAGTTGAGGACCAAGACTATACGTCCTCAGAGGAACAAACTCCACCACGACTCATACCAATCATTCAGCAAACGGTAGGATCAACTACCAAGGCACGAAAAACGACAGAGGCTACACGAGAAGAAGAAACATCAAAAGCCTCTGAAGAAAGTTTTGATGACATTGATGATCATCTTCCACGCACAACTCAGTGGACAAAAATCCATCCTCCAAGCCAAATAATTGGAGAACCTTCTGACTCAGTAAAAACAAGGTCTGCCACTGCTAAAATTTGTTTCTTTACAAATTTTATTAGTGTGATAGAACCAAAGAAGATTTCTGAAGCCCTAGATGACCCAAACTGGGTAGACGCCATGCAAGAAGAACTTCTGCAATTTGAGCGTAACAGAGTCTGGACTTTAGTACCTCTGCCAAGAGGGAAACAGGCCATTGGGACTAAATGGGTCTACAGAAACAAGAAGGATGAAGATGGAGTGGTCATCAGAAACAAAGCAAGATTAGTAGCAAAAGGATATAAACAAGAAGAAGGCATAGACTACGATGAGACTTTTGCCCCTGTCGCACGGCTCGAAGCAATAAGAATATTCTTAGCCTTCGCAGCCCACAGAGGTTTTAAAGTCTATCAGATGGACGTAAAATCAGCTTTTCTAAACGGTGAAATCCAAGAAGAGGTTTACGTAAATCAGCCACCAGGTTTTGAAAGCTCAAAGTTCCCAAGGCATGTATACTACCTTGAAAAGGCTCTATACGGACTAAAACAGGCTCCAAGAGCATGGTACGAACGACTTTCCACCTTTCTTCTAGAAAATGGCTACAACAGAGGTACAACAGATACTACATTATTTTATAAACGCAACAATAGTGAGATAATGCTTGTACAAATATACGTAGATGACATAATTTTTGGGTCTACAAATTCAGAAGAGTGCAAAATTTTTGAAAAACTCATGCAGAGTGAGTTTTAAATGAGTATGATGGGATAATTAACATTCTTCCTCGGACTTCAAGTCAAACAATCTTCAGAGGGAATTTTTATAAATCAAGCCAAATATGTCTCTGACATTCTTTTAAAATATAATCTCTCTGATACCTCTGCAATGAAGACTCCAATGGCCACTGGAAATAAGTTATACTTAGATCCAAATGGTATTTCTGTAGAATGTACTCTCTACAGAGGCATGATTGGATCTCTGTTATACTTAACAGCAAGCAGACCTGACATTATGCATGCCACATGTCTTTGTGCACGTTATCAAGCTAATCCAAAGAAATCACATTATGATGCTGTAAAGAGAATCTTTAGATACCTGAAGGGGACCAACAATCTTGGTCTCTGGTATCCACAGAACTCTGGTTTTAGTCTTAAAGCTTATACAGATTCAGACTATGGAGGATGCATGCTCGACAGAAAGAGTACCTCTGGGAGTTGTCAATTCCTAGGTGGTAAACTAGTCAGTTGGACCTCCAAGAAGCAGAATTGTGTCTCCACATCCACTGCAGAAGCTGAATACGTTGCTGCTGCTAGCTGTTGTTCTCAGGTTCTATGGATGAAGACTCAGCTAAAAGACTACGGCCACATCCTATTCAAAATACCAATCTTTTGTGATTCCAAAAGTGCCATTGCTATCTCTGCCAACCCTGTGCAACACTCAAAAACCAAGCATATCGATATAAGGTACCATTTCTTGAAACATCATGTTGAATACGGTACAATCGAAATGCATTTCGTGCCCACAGAATATCAACTCGCTGACTTATTCACCAAAGCACTAGACGAGAAAAGATTCAACTTCTTGGTGGGTAAGTTAGGAATGATTAACATGGTGTGAAAATCCTCTGTATGTATAGCTTTATCTTCTGTAAATAAGTATAAATATCTATTATTACTTAAGTTATTGCTTTGATATTTTTATTTCTGTATGTAATTTTTTTTGTGTGTGCAAAAATAATTCTTGGTTACAGAGCTTCTGTGGGTCCGCTCAGATCTTCTGATAACCATTACAGAACCTCTGGTAAACATGATCTATGCTCAATACAAATCTTACCATTCTTTGAACCAAGCATAGATCAAGGGGGAGCAAAAGAAAAATTCTTGATCTACAGAAGTGATTAGATCAAGGGGGAGCAAAGGGACCCTGAAATGATCTACAGAGGTAAATCTTTCAAAGGAAAGCCATAGAAGAATGTCGATAATTCTCCATCGACAGAAGTAAGACAAAACTGCCGAGAACAGAAGAACCAAAAGGTATGTCTCTCGCACAAAAGGTTTTTGGAAAACAGTTTTCTAGGACAAGAATTGTCAAATATGTCCTAAATATACTATGAATAACATTTCAAAAATCAAAAGTTCAAAAAGTTTAACAAAATTCGAATTAGGAGAAATTTAAGGTCATAGAGCTTCTGCTGAGCTCAACAGAGGTTCTGTCAGAAAAAGCTCTGTAATCGCAAATTAACCCTCTATCGATCGTTTGAAATGTTATCTCGGAAATCAGATAGATACACCATGACCTTCTCGAACAATTTTTTTTTCAAAACAGTTTTCTCGGACACCAACTTTCAAATATATCCGAAAAACATCTCTTAAACCAGATCAAAAATTGGATGATCAGAAAATCTAATAGAATTTTAGTTATGAGATTTTTCCCCTCATAGAGCTTCTGCTGGCCCTCACAGAGCTTCTGTAAGTTCCAACAGAGCCACAAAACCTCTGTGAGTCAAATTTCTTGACAAAATCCTATTTGATCCTCTCCAATGTCTTTACAAACGTTTTCGTTAAAAGAAGAACCTACAGAGTCATGATAACAATGAGATATATGAGAAGAGGTTAAAAATCAAGATTTTCAAAATCACAGAGCTTCTGTAAAACACAAAAGTTCTGCCATTTTGTTATCTGGGCATTTCTGTAGTAATAACGGTTACTTTTACTGAGAGTGAAACTCATGTGGCTAAAAACAACCTCACGCGCCTAACATTAATGGGCCGCGCACGACGTCCTGTCATCCTCTGACAAGGCCTACGTGTCCCATTTTCATTAGGCGTACATGGAACGTTTTCTGTGGAAAGTTGAACCCGCCGTTCTCACTTGAGTACGGATTCCAAATGTTAATCCATTGCCATATATTTTACTCTTTCGATTTCTACCGTTTTATCCTCCTATAAAAACCATGCTTACCCTCTCATAAAACCTTTTACAAACTCTTATCTTCTTCTCCGGCGAAACCCTGCAAAAGCTTGCAAAAACCTTGTTCTTAAAATCAAATGGCTTCATCTTCTAAAGCTATCTCCCAAGAACTCTCTCCGGCGAACTCACCGGAACACTCACCTGCCCATTCTGAACATTCAGAAAACCCCAACCTTGCAAGAACTATTGAACAACAAGATTCCGGGGACTCAGCAGAATTTGCTCCGACGACACACTTCCAAAACTTCATAGCAAAAGATCACTTCGAAACCATACTTCCTATCAAATCCAACAACTGCTATTTGGTCCCCTCACCCACTGCTTTCGGCGAAGCCCATGCTATTCTTCTGAACATAATGGAAAATCACATCCTCTCCCCCCTACTCTCAAGAACCCCAAACAAAATTCCAGTCCGTTATCTGAACCAATTTTGGCAAAGCTGCCGATTTGATAAAGACGATTCTCTTATCAAAGGGTACATTTCAAGACCTGATAAATCTGAGCATCTTGAAATCAAGTTCAACAGAACAATGTTCTCACTTGAATTCAACCTACCAACAAGGGGTCTTCTGGGATTGAAGAGTTATGCAGAGCAACCAACAGACGAAGAGCTCTGTGGCTTCGTGGAAATGCTTGGGGTACAACACCCAACTACGGAAGAGAAATGACTTCCGCAGAGGAAGATTACCACCTCTGTGGAACACTTTGTTCTCCATTCTTAACAGATGCCTGACAGGGAAAATAGGGAGTATTGACCAAAGCTCACATCAAATCTTGAGCATCATGTATGGGGTTTACTATGATCTTCCACTAGATTATGCGACCCTAATGATGCAAGAGATCATAAACACCATCGACAGAAAGAACAACACGAGAAGGGTCAAAGAGAACGATCCCAACTTTCTACCACCTCTACAATTCCAAAGAATATTGGGAGTACTGTTCGAACCTCTACTGCTAATCCAAAACTGGCCAATGGAAGGACCAACTCCCAAACAGTTCCCGATGAACAAGAATACCCCCACTGATCATACTGATGGCTACTCACACTGCAGACCTCTGTCAAAGAAGCTTCTGCGCTACGCATCGAATAAATCCCTTAAGAAAGAGTATATACGCGATCATAGAACTCCTAAACCGAGTCCTATGACACCCCCGCGTTTAGGTGCCCCCCTAGGAACAATGATAGCAAAACCTCTTTCCACTCAAGAAGAAAAGGATCAGAAGTTAGCAAAGCACATGGCTATTCAACTCAGCTTTATAGCCAAACGTGCAGAACTTATGGGAAAGAAGTCTTCATAAAGAACCTCTGCATCTACTCCAAAAGCTAAGAAGAGAAAAACTGCAGAAGGCACCTCAACAAGCGCTGCAGAAGATCAACCTTCACCTCCTCATGCCACAGAAATTGGCTCCTCTGCTCCTCCCTCTTCCCCAAAAATGAAGAAGAAAAGAAGATCGAAATCAACAGAGGAAGGGGCACTAAAACCTAAGAGAAGGAAAACCAAAAAGAAGCATGGTAAATCACTTGAAAAGTTGGTTACCTTTGCAGAAGAGGAAACTGCAGAAGAAGAAAATGCAGAAGAAAGAACTGAAGAAGAAGTTGCAGAAGAAGGAATGGCTACAGAAGAGTATCAATCACCCTATCAATCTCCAGATAGATTTGCTTACCAAGGAGACCTGAACGACTTCTTACAGAACCCTGACATTGCCAACACCCTAAATACAGCAGGGTGGACGGCACAACCTCTCGATCACCACTCTCCAGAAGAACAAGATTTCTCCATTTCTGGCATTGACACACATCTGCAAGAAGATGACACAACACCCAAAGATCAACCAGCCAAAACCCCTGTTATTTTACAGAACCCTTTCATTCAAGGATTGGACGTCCACAGAAGGAGTCCAAACCCAGCTTCAGAAGAAATAGATCAAACAGAAGCTAAGTGGAATAGAGGTGAAATTACAGAGGCTTCTGAGAAAATGTTAGAAGAAGAAAAAGGAAAAGAGGCAGAAGTTGCACACGAAGAGGGATTTAGAACATGGGAGACAACAGAGGAGATCTTAGAGACAGATTCAGATGAAGAAGAAGCTGTCTGGATACGTAAAGGTCTCTATCATCCACATGTCATGAGATTATACGGATCTCATCAAATGTATGACTTTTTACGACCAGAGCAAGGAACTTCAACAGAACCTAGGGAAGAAGCACCAAGCCGAAGGATAGCTATAGAGGATGAAATGATAGACAATGATGTAGTGCTTGGATGCTTAACAGAGGAAGAAGTAAGAAAAGATGCCTGGATGAATAGAGGCACACAACCACAACCAACTCCCAGTGCAACCCACATTTCTAATTCCGCAGGTCTAGCTGCAGAAGGAATTATTGAAAAAGAGCAGCACAACTCGATCCAAACCCAAACCATCCAGCCAGAAGTCACTCTTTCGACTTCTGCACCCACAAAAACCGGGGAATTCATTCCCAGGGAGTCTCCTCAAAGAGACTCACCTATTGTTCGTGATCAATCGCCCCAGATCACACTAGAACACCCAACAGAGGAATTCGTTCCCTCTGCCACGCACACATTAGGGCCAAATCTTCTTTCAGAGAGAAGTAGTGAGCACAGAGACGAAGAGACTCTAGACAAGTCTCCTAGTCAACAGAAGGACATTCCAATACCCACCTCTGGAGTGGACTTGGACACTGTTCTTCGCAGAACTTCTGTAGAGATCGAAACTCATGTTTCTTCTCGAGGATCAGAAGGAAATCCTTCCACCCCCATCGTACAAACAAGGGTGAACGAAGGTGTCCCAGGAACAGGGACTCACTCTGGAGACGAATGTGTTCCTCCAGAGGTTACACAAGGAACACAAGTATCAAGGGATGAGTTCCAAACCCTTGTCACCTCTGTGAACCAAACAATGAAAGAGTTGCAAAGCTCTTTCAAATCCTTTACAGAGACAACATCTACGGCTATCCTGAATCTGAACACCAAAATGGACAATCTGTCCACAGAGGTAAAAACCGCCATCTCAGAGATGAAGTCTTCTGCCGAAACTACTGCCAAAGCTACAGCTACTTCTGCCGCTCAAGAATTTGGAACAGCTGCAACTTCTGCTTTCAGGGACTCTGTCAAAAATTTCCTTGAACAAATGAATACGCAATCCAACAGAGCAGAGGGCATTACTCCTGCAGATTTACAGAATGCCTTATCACAAGTCCAAGCAGAGGCAATACGCAACACGACAATGATGCAACCAAAAGACTATATGACCAGAGCACAGCTTACAGAGCTCGGACAGAACGTCATTAACCAGGTCACAGAAGTCATTGTCTCCTTCACAACTGCAAATGCCAACTATGTCAAGGATTTCAGAAAGAGTGTCGGCAGAATGCGTTTCAAAACAGAAGCAGAGCTTGCGACATTGATTGGCCTCTGCGATGATGTCTGTGAAAAATTGATGGCAGCAGGAGCTGAATTACCGAAGAAGCCCAACACTTCTTGCAGAGCAGAGGGTACTTCTGATAAAAGTCAGGATGATTCTGATGATGACCAACCTGGTCCATCAGATAATCCTGAGGGGGAGAATCTAAGGGAGAAAGCTACTAGCAGAGGAATACAAGGTCCACCAATCGCAACAGAACCAATCAGCCAAGCCCCTCCAGAACAAACCCAACAACAACAAACCCAAAAGACCACAGAGACAACACCCATCTCTGTGGAATCATCTCCTGACGAAACCAAAATCCCAGAAGCAGATCAGCAAACCACAGAGGCAACAACCGCCCCTGAGGTAATCATTTTGGAAGAAACAGATGAACAAACCACAGAGAAAACACCCACCTCTATGGAAACACCCCAAACCATACAAAGAAGAAAGTCGATTGCCACCAAACCAAAGAAAGCAACGACCTCTGCTTCTGATGTTCTGAGGAAAATGCACGACACAATGACTGAACGGATGGGGCAGAGAGAAGAAGAAAGGCACAAGTTCACACCAGCATTCAAAATGGCAAGAAGATTCGATGTCGAAACTTCAACAACAGAAACTGAGCTCACAGAAGAAGTAATCAAAAAACCTCCAACAGAGGTTACAGAGCAACTCAAGCCAACAAAACCATTGCCACAAAAGTCCTCTAAATCACAAATGTCAAAACCTACAGAGGCAATCCCCATCAAACCAACAGAAGTGCCAACCTCCAAACCTACAGAAGCAACATCCTCTGCCCTGCCAAAAGGAAAAGACAAGGGCAAAGGAATACTGACAGAAGAGCCTAAGAAGAAGAAATCATTGCCAAAGCCAACAGAGAAACTAATGAAGAGTGCGTTTGATGCCTTTCAAACTCCAAAACCTGAAGAAGTTGACTGGGCATATGGATTGAAGCCTCTGTCAGACATTCCTCTAACTGGTAGAGCTGCAGAAGTTGTTCAAGAGATGGAAAGTCTCAGAAGAAGAGTACCACAACCTGGTCCAACACATGAAGAGATGGAAAAAGTGGTATACAAATACCTCTATAAACAATCCTTTCAAACCAATTATCCAACAGATCATGTGACAGATCCAAGGATCAGAGAAGAATTTGAGAACATCTTCACAAGGACAAAGCCAAGAACCAAAGCAGATGTCTTCTCAATCCACAAGATCAAAAAGGTAATCTTCTGCAAATTCTCCTTCACAAGAACCTATCCAAAGGTCAGGTACAATCTTTACAAAGTCAGAAGAGAAGACAATTCAGAAACTACCTTCGCTGATGCTGATTTAAGAAATATCAATCCTTATGATCTACCTGACCTTCTGCAATGGACAAAGGACAACTACAACACAGAGGCAAACACCAGAGCCTATCAAGTGTTGAGAAAAGCGATGAGGGAAAAGCTTCTGCTCTACAGCATGATAGATTTCCAGCTGGGAAAGGATCTTGGTCTCAAGCATCTGGATTTACGACCACCAGAGGATCGCTGCCCACCGGACGCCGTACCTAACTCAATCATCACAGAACCATGGTTTGGGTTAGTATTTCAAAAACCTCAAGGAGAAACTAAACTATTTGTATGCATGGACTGTCAGAAGTACGCAACAAGTACTCTGAACAAGTTCAGAGCAAGCCTTGTGAAATACAGAGGTACAAAGAAAATGGATAAAGATGCTGCAGATACTATCATCAGAGAGATTGACGCAACAATCCACCTAAGAGAACTCTGTATCAGCTTCTACAAAGAGATCAGAAGAGTCGGAAGAGACAACAGAAGCTACAACGATTTCAAAGATGCCAAAATCTGATTCTCAGACCTCAAATCTCTGCAAACCAAGTCAAAGTTTATCTTTCATTGTACTCAAATGTAAAATGCCTCTGGCATATTTATAAATGAAAGAAATTTTGTGGTATTGTTTAACCTCTGTCTTATCTAACTTAGCCTAACTTAACTCAAGTTCAAATTTTTATTTTTCACTACTTAGGGGGAGATTGTTAGCTTCAATCTTCCTAATCATAGAAATATTTAGAAGTAGTGAAAAATAGGCTAAGTGAAGAAAAGCATCTTACAGAGGCTCTGCCGAACTTACCGAGAGATCAGAGTCAAGAAGCCACAGAAGCAACAAAGACGTCCTACAGAACCTCTGTTGAACTTAAAGAAGACCCAAGACTCGGGAACAAAAGAAGACTGCTCTACGAAGGACCAAACCACAGAGCCTCTGTGACACTTCACAGAGCCTCTGTGGTCTTCAACAAAGACTTCAAAGATATTATTAATATCTTGCTACTATTCCAGAACCCGTTCGTCAACTTGCATGGAAACATACCCTGTCCAACTTCGACGTGTCAAACTCTGATTGGATTCAATAGGGCTTAGTACATAATAGACGTCTGCTGCATTAAATGCAATACAGCACGTCTGACTGTTCATGCCATCCTTGCAACTGTTCACGACATCCGCTCTACTATTCATACGTACCTTTTGAATAGTAGCATATGCTTTATGGTCCCTTTTAGAGTAGTATATAAGGAAGACTCATGTTGAGTTCTTCCTTACACCACTTCAATCGAACATCAAGAACACAAAAGCTTATTCACCTTAAAAGTCATATCTGTTTTAAAGCTTTTCTTACTCACGGTTCATAAACCTGTTCTTGATATATATATTCAGTAAACTTTGAGATATAATATTCTGTTCACTGTTTATTTATATTTTGTTCTAAATCTATCAAACTTATCTGTTAGTTCTTTAAATACGCTTCCGCATCAAACATTAACTTGAACTAATAGATCTGATAATCTTGTTTAAAGCAAAACGGGAACCAACAAGGTTCTTCCTTAATGAGAAGTTCATCAAGGGTCTTTGATGTGGGAATCATCCAGTCAGGGACAGTTACACCTTGATCCTTTTTGTTCTTTGCTTCTTCAAAGATTAGGGGCTTGAGGTGACGTGCCTGGATGTCGCGTCTGACTTCACACCAGTATATGAGGTCTCTGAGATGTTCGATGGGAGTGATTGGAAGCTCAGAGATGCGTTGAAAGTGTTGATTTCCATGGCAGTCTAGAAAGAATATACCATAGGGATCACTTAGGACTTTGCCAGGGATGAAAGTTTCACCAGGTGGTAGGGAGGTGTCAAGCGCTGAGAGGTCAGCATCAGGACCAAGAACTTCAGCACGAGAGAAACCAATACCTGTTTCATTCCGTATAGGAGGACCTGAGTCTGAGGTTTTGTTTTCCTTTGCAGAGGCTCTTCTTTGTTGAGGAGGAAGAAGAGTGGAAGGAGGAATATCCACAGCAGAAGAAACCAAGTCGATATGAGAATTTAGAATTTTCTCGACATGGCTCTTGAATTTTGAGCGAGATCGCTGAATGGCTAATTTCACTTCCAACCATTCAGAGAAACCAAATTTATCTAAAGTAGCAGCATAGAAGGTTTGCTTGGTTTGTCTTCTCTGAATACGTCAACTTCAACAACAGGAACATCTACGAACAGTTTTCCTCTGATATTTACCTTGATGATTTTGGATGGTCGAGATCGATAGTTCAGCATTTCTTTACACCATTCCAAAGTCGGATCAGATACCTTAGTCTTTTCTTCAACGATCCTTTGGGCATCATCCCATAGCTGACGTTGGACATCAATGGGAGTTCTTTTCAGCGCGGGGTCTTTCACCGATTGTTGGACAAGCTGGATGGCGAGAGCCTTATCTTTTTCTTCAGTTTTCTTCTTTTCGGCGAGTAATCTTTCAGCTCTTAGATGATCCTCGTATTCTTTCCTTGATATCCTGAACTTTGTGGGAGCAGGGATTTTGTCACGAGGAAGAATGATTCGCTGATCTTCAAGCTGTTTGATCATTGCATCTCTCTTTTCTTGATCCTCTTCACTTAGCTTTTGAGGAGCCAAGGAAGGTCTGTTTTTGTGAGAGAGAAGCTGTTCTTCAGGTTCATCAGTCTCAGTGGTTAAATCCAAGACTGGGATTATTTCTTCAGCTCTTGTGGCTGGGTTTATTTCTGGTGTAGTCGTAGGAGCTTCAGCGGGATCCTCAAACAGGGGAGAGGACTAGCTGAAACACATCGATCGTTTAAGTAAGAAAAGTTGGGAAGAAAGAGATAGAGAAAAGAATGTGGTTAAGTGTATAGAGGTTTTATAGATAGAAGGATTGAGATTGAGAAGGGATAGAGGAGGGATGCAATGTAAGGGAATAGAAGGTAATGTACCTGACAAACTGGCTTTTGAAGCAAGATCGTCAGATTGTCTTCTTCAGCGAGGCCTTTGTTTTTGCCTTTGTCAGCTTCAGACGCTGCAGGCTTTGTCTTGGTCCGCTCCCCTGAAGGTTCTTTTATCTCGATCCCTTTTTTGAGCTGGGGCTTTTGCAACAGGCTGGACGTAGAAGAAATTGTCATCATCATCATCTTTGGGGGATGATGATGGTTCTTCATCAGAGATGTCGACAGGTTCATCGTCTTCAGTTTCTTCTTTAGACTCGACCTCTTTAGCATAAGGTTCGGTCACATCAGCAGCAGCTTCCTTAAGTTTCTCATCGAGTTGCTCCCCCTCAGATACAGAGGGAGGTTTCTCTGTTTCCTCAGGGTTTTCAACTCCCTGAGGTTGTGAAGTAGAAGTAGCAGCAGCATCAGTTTCAATACCCTCCCCCTCAGCATTATGGGGAAGGTCTTCTTTAGTCTTCTCCCCCTCTTCCACATTATGGTTAGGGGAGGTAATAGATTGTTTAGCAGCAGCAGTGTGTATTTGGTCTCTGTCTTCCAGGCCAGAGATCCCAACACAGTTCTCAATCTTTGCTAATCTGACTTCCAGGCCAGTTATAGCAGGATTGATCTTTTGAAGAGCTTCTCGATCGACCTGAGTAACATGAGAAGTTGGGGCGTTCAGGCGATCGAGTACTTTCTGAACAATTTCTTTGACGGCGGAGACTTCAGCCTTGATCGTAGAGACTTCACCCTTAAGAGAACCAACCTTTGTCTTCAATGATGTGACTTCATTGGACAGAGTGGTGAAGTTTGTTGAAAGAGAGGTGGCGGCGGTTGAATTATCAGCGAGGGTGGTAGCAAATTGAGTAATGCTACCATCCACCTTCTCCAGATCAGTTTTGGAGGCTTTCGTATCAACGATCTCGGTCAACTTTTTGAGTTTCTCTCCAGCGTCTGTAACCGCTGAAGAGTTCGTGGAGAGAATGGTGTTGTAATTTTCCACCTTTGTTTCCAGGGCCTTCAGGGAGGTGTTGATATCCCCCAAATTAGGACCTGAAACAGTTATTAACTTATGAACAGAGGAAAGCTCAGAAGTTTGGGGTAGAGAGAGAGGAGTGTTTTGGATTGTGTGTATACCTGCAGGCGGGTTGGCGAAGTTGTCGAACCCTTTGTGTCCTGAATGATATTCCATGTCGCCTTCAAGAGTACCTTGGTGCATGGAGGTGCCTGCAGATCCTAAGTTTGCATCCATCATCGTATTTAGAGTTTCTGCAGCTGAGTCATGTACGATGAAGGGTGTCCCTGAGAAAGTTGGGAAAATTGGTTGATAGACCAAAGATTGAGTAGGAGGAATGAGGGATGAGAATGATGGTTGGGTGCGAGGATCAGCGTTGGATCCGCTGACAATCACTTCAGTCTGTAGAGAGGCTGAATGAGGTGGGTTCATTTCCAAGTTTATAACTTCAGCGTTTAGAGACGCTGAAGCCGGGATGGAAGGGGTGGCTTGATCAGCTGTGGCAGAGCGTACCACAGAACTTTCCATCAGCTCTTCAAGATGAGTTGTGGAGTCTTCAGCGTGTAAATGCTGGGGGGGTTGCTCCTTGGTTTTCTTGATTCTTTTGGAACCAAGTTGGGAAGATGAGTGTTTCCTTTTTCGAGAAGGAGTGGAGGGTGCAGCGTGGGTATCAGTGGTGGGGATTTCCACTGAATGAGCTGCAGAAGTAGAAGAAGGAGGATTGAGAAGAGATAAGAGAGTAGAAAGACATACCTCGTTTTCCAGCGGCTTGAAGTCGAGCACCTTAGGGCCAACCTGAGAGAGTCTCAGATCACCCTCTGTTGGGTACCTCTCGCCAAGTCCAAGTTGAAAGACGGCGCTGATGAATCTGGGATAAGGAACCCATGCAGATCTTTCAGCCATATCCACTCTGAACGCAAGGTCGTCGTAGATGATTGAGGCCCAGTCAACATTTAGACCTTTCAGCAATGCATAGCCCATTGCTTGCTGAGGTTGAGCAGCTTGATCAGAGGATCCACTCTTCGTTGTCATGCAGCTTATCAGATGTGCGAAGATGAAGTTCATCTCGCTGGGCATTTTGGACTTCTTGATCAAGGTCAGTTTCTTCTCAGGCTTCTTGTCCCTTCCAGTGTCCCATGCGTAACCCATTGCATCAAAGAATGTAGTGATGGCTTCCCTATCAGCATGGTTTTTGTGGTTTGGGAGAGGGATAAAGCGGTTTTCTTTGGTAGAGGTAGGAAGACTCAATGCTTTCCTAATAATGGCAGGGTTGATTTTGGTGGTGCCAAATTTGGTGTCACACATAATGGAGTCAACGATCTTCGTTGGGTCTTTGGCATGGGGTACCTGAGCTCTTCTGGCAGTATACCAGAACTGAGATAGTAGGAATTGATGAGCAGGGGGTGTAATAGTCAGGGTTGTAGATAAGCAACATGTTTTGAGGTAATTCACAGCATCATCCAGATGTGTGACTTGCTTTCGAGGAGGAAACTCGAAAAGCGCATGGAGGTTGTTCGATTTTGAAAAATCGATTTCCTCAAGCTTGAACTTGACCTGAGGAGCTTTGACGAGAGTCAGTTTCTTTGCAGCCGTGGATTTCTCAGCGGTAGGAGCAGGAGTAGAAGATGCCATTTCTGTTGAACATATCAACCATGAACATAGATAAAAAATAGTCTTAATGTGAAAGATTTTCCAATAAGATGTTTTCCGTTTTTTGTCCATTTCATTCAGACAGAAATGTCTTAATGAAGATTAGGGTTTTCTTGTTTTGAAAAAGAAGAACAAACCCAATAAAAGTCTTGTTTTCCATTTTCCTTTAGATAAGGATTCTGGAAAAACGAATGAAGAACAAGTTTAAGATTTTGAGTTTTAAACTTGAAGAACAACCATGAAAAGGTTGTGTTCATAAAACCATGAAAGAAATGATTTCATTTTAGAAAAGGTTTCTTTTGTTTGATCTGTTAAAAGCAACAAGAAGATCAGAAACAAGTTATGCAGGTGAATAATAAGAATATTAACCTGGTAATCGAAGAAGAAGATGAACAGATTTCTGGAAATAAGCAACAGTATTTCTTTTCTTGCTTGGAGAAGAAGTTCGCGTAAAGAAAAAATATAAACTTGAAATAGTTTATATAGTGAGATTTGAGAGAGAGAAAAACTTGAGCGGGAAAGTTTTTCATCATGACACGGACACGTGTTTGCATTTGATTTGATGGTAAACGAAACGTGCAAACGTGTGTCAGAAAAAGAACGTGCCAGGGTTTATCCGTTGTGATGATGTCACAAACGTCCTTTCATATTTTAGGATGTCTCTGAGGTTTTGAAAGCTCAGGGACTATTTTTAAAAAAAAACATGAAGCACTGAATAGAAATATCAGTGTTAGTTTAAGAAATTTCAAAGTATCGCTGTTAAGGAAGAGATATTCAGCGATGCAATTTGTTTTGAAATCTTACATTCACATGCGAACGTCAGCGAGCAAGAGGGAAAACATACCTTGATATCAGCGAATCAATTATTTTCAGAGAGAATGATAGAATGGGTTATATAATTGTTTTATCCTATCGCTGATCAAATGTGAACCACTGAAGATCTTTACTCTTCAAAGTTCAACATTCCAAGCTCGCTGATGAGAAAGTTGAATCTTGTCTCATCAAGAGGTTTGGTGAACAGATCAGCTAACTGATAGTCAGTTGGAATAAAATGAAGTTCTATATCACCATTCATCACACGATCTCTGATAAAATGATACCTGATTTCGATATGTTTGGTCTTTGAGTGTAGCACTGGATTGTTGGCTATAGCGATGGCACTTGTGTTGTCGTAATAGATTGGAATTTTCGAGAGCTGAAGGTCATAGTCTAGTAGTTGATTTCTCATCCACAAGACCTGAGAACAACAACTTCCAGCGGCTACATACTCAGCTTCAGCAGTTGAGGTGGACACTGAGTTTTGCTTTTTACTTG
Source organism: Saussurea involucrata (assembly GCA_033807775.1). Classification (NCBI taxonomy): domain Eukaryota; kingdom Viridiplantae; phylum Streptophyta; class Magnoliopsida; order Asterales; family Asteraceae; genus Saussurea; species Saussurea involucrata. The sequence continues at coordinate 67,402,239 of CM066321.1, read as the reverse complement.
TCCAACTCACCAGCTTTCCACCCAGGAGCTGACAGCCTCCTGTGGTGCTTTTCCTATCCAATTTGCAACCTGCAAAATCACTATCTGAATAGGCGATTAGATCAAACCCTGAGTCTTTGGGATACCAAAGACCTAGGTTCATAGTACCCTTAAGGTAACGAAAGATTCGCTTTCCAGCGATCATATGAGATTCCTTAGGTTCAGCTTGATATCGTGCACACAAACAGGTTGCGTACATAATATCGGGTCGGCTAGCTATAAGATACAAGAGAGAGCCGATCATCCCACGGTACAGCGTGACATTAACAGGTATTCCATTTGAATCCTTGTTTAGTGTCAGCGGTGGTGCCATTGGGGTTTTAATAGCTGAACTCTGAGTTAAATCGAATTTCTTCAGCATATCTTTAACATACTTTCCCTGATTAATGAAAGTTCCTTTTTCATTCTGATTTATCTAAAGACCAAGGAAATATGTTAGCTCAGCCATCATACTCATTTTATACTCTTCTTTCATTCTATCAGCGAAACGAGTACAAAGGTCAGGGTTAGTAGAACCAAATATAATGTCATCAACATATATCTAAACAAGAATGATATGACCTTTTACTATTCTAAAAAATAGAGTTTTGTCGATTTTACCTCGCTCAATTTTTTTAATTAGGAGATAAGAGGATAGAGTGTCATACCATGCACGTGGAGCTTGCTTTAAGCCATAAAGTGCCTTATCCAGTTTATAAACATAACCTGGATGCTTAGGATCTGAGAATCTTGGAGGTTGTTCCACATAGACTTCTTCATTCAGCTTTCCATTGAGAAATGCTGACTTAACATCCATTTGATATACTTTGAAGTCTTTGTGTACAGCGTATGCTAAGAATAGACGAATAGATTCTAGTCTTGCTACTAGAGCAAATGTTTCGTCGTAGTCTATACCTTCCTCTTGTCTGTATCCCTGAGCAACAAGTCGAGCCTTGTTGCAGGTTACAGTTCCATGTTCGTCCAACTTGTTTCGATAGACCCATTTAGTGCCTATCACTGTCTTGTCAGTTGGTCTTCGAACAAGATTCCAAACTTTGTATCTTTCGAATTCAGTCAGCTCTTCTTGCATAGCGCTGACCCAGTTTGGATCTTTGAGGGCATCATCTATTTTCTTTGATTCAATCAGAGAAACAAAGTTAACAAATAAACAAATATTACCTGCACTTCGTCGAGTCTAAACACCAGCGTTTGGATCACCAAGGATTTGATTAATTGGGTGATTTACAGTCCATCGCTGAGCCGGAGCATGAATCTCTGACTCAAATTGAACTGGAGGAGCTGAAGATGAAGCTTCAGCAACTTCTGGAATATCAGCCAAGAGAGGAGTAGGTGCAGATGTCATTTCATTTACTGATTGCTGAGAATTAGATGGAATGTCTGAGACATTTGGTTCAGAAGCAGGCATAGTGTTTAAAGGAACATCTGAGACCCATGATGTTTCAGCTTCACTATTCTGCATGTTTGGAATGATAGTAGGACCATCATCTTCAACGGTATGAGTATGAGGAGTGGGAATATCTTCTGAATCACCAAGATGAGAAAACATCCATTGATTCAGTTCTTCAGTATCAGCAGAAGGTCAAGAATTCGCTGAACGGGATTCGTCAAAAGTGACGTGAATAGTTTCTTCAACAGTTTGTCTTCTTCGATTGAAGACTCTGAAGGCTTTGGAGATTGAAGAATATCCAAGAAAGATTCCATCATCAGCCTTAGGATCAAACTTTCCAAGGGCATCCATGTTGTTCAGTATGAAACACTGACATCCAAAGATGTGAAGAAAGCTAATTGAAGGCTTTCTCCCATGAAAAAGTTCATAGGCTGTTTTATTAAATCTTTTGACTATCAGCGACCTGTTTTGCGTAAAACAAGCAGTGTTGACAGCTTCTGCCCAAAACTGAGTAGGTAAATGAGAATCGCTGAGCATTGAACGTGCAGCTTCAATAATAGTTCTATTTCTTCTTTCAGCGACTCCGTTTTGTTGCGGTGTTCTCACTGAAGAAAAGTTGTGAGAAATACCCTTACTCTCAAAGAAGAAATCAAGAGAACTGTTTTTGAATTCAGTCCCATGATCACTCCTTATTGAGCGAACGGTCAAGTTGTTCAGGGTTTCCATCTTCCTGACAAAGGTGATGAGTTCTTCAGGGGTGTCATTCTTAGAACGGAGAAACATAACCCATGTATATCTAGAGAATTCATCAACTATGACCAGTGTATATTTCTTTCCAGCGTTGGATTGTTTGTTAACAGGGCCAAACAAATCCATATGGAGAAGTTATAGAGGAGATGACACTAAGGAAACTTGCTTTGACTTAAAGCTTGCTTTGGTATGCTTGCCTTTCTCACACGCTGAACATAAGGATTCTTTGGCGTATGAGTGCTGAGGTAGACCAGTGACTAACTCTTTTGAAGAAAGAGTGTTCAGTGTCTTGAAGTTGAGATGAGAGAGCCTCTTATGCCATAACCAGTTGACATCAGATGAGGCTTTTGAGAAGAAACAGGAGTTCTCAGTGGTTGTTGAGTCCATGTTTATTACATAAACATTTTCCAAACGATAACTGCTGAGAGCTATCTTCTCCTTTTTGTCAGCGACAAAGCAAGATTCCTTAGTAAAGATTACTTTGTTATCATTGTCGCAAAGCTGACTGATGCTTAGAAGATTATGCTTCAGCTGTTGGTCCCGAAAGGCCTATACAAGTTTGTAGAAGGGGGGGGGGGGGGTTGAATACAAACACACTATTTTACTTTTCTAAATTGTTTATTGATAAATCATTAACAATTTACAGCTTGTTGCGGAAACAAGATTAAGGATAAACCTAAATCTAAACAAGTTGGAACACTAAGGTTTCTTGAACTAAGAAAGATATGGAGATTACTAATAAAATCCTATCTTGAGCGAGATTTGAACTTGTCCAGAGTTAGCAAGTTACTTCAAATGAAGTGAGTTCATCTCTTTATATACTGCATGCATTTAATGCAATTCAGTATACACTTTACACGTGTCATCAGCGGATTGGTTGCATGTCATTGACCTTGGTTGACAACCTTAGTAGCCGTAAAGATGAACAGTGTAGTATCAGAGTGGTTGTACGATTTCAGATTTTCGGAGGTTTTTTTCTGACATTTCGTACGGTGGCGTGCAAGGGAGGTTAAGACAAAAGTACTTTGTATGGAGGACTTCATGATCAGCTTTCGTTGATTCAGCGATTATCATTTACTATTCAGCGGATGATAAAGTTCAGCGATAGCTGAAGTCTTGTACTTGATACTTCACGTTGAGTGGACAAATCTGAGTCTTCGCTGATCCGCATCAGTTCATTAGTAGACTTGTCGCTGGTTCTTGAGCTTGATCTTCGACTTCAGCGTAGAACCTTTGTTGACGTGAAACTTGTCTTCAGGGATCATAAGTAAACAACTAACTTATCAGCGATCACCATAAGGACTGAACAGACTCAGAGCATTATGGTGAACAGTGTTCGCTGAATGTTTAATTTAAAGAGCGAGAGTTCCTATCAGCGGTACTGTAAGATCTTAGTACTTATCAGCGATAGTGAAACTCTGATACATATTGTTTACGTACAATTTTCACTAAGTATTTAAGAGAGGGTCATTATCAAATCACTGAGGGTTTGGATCAACAATCTCCCCCTATTTGATTATGACATAGCAACAAAGAAAATTGCTATTAAATGAAAACATAAGGATAAAAAGAACTCATAAAATATTTGTCCCTTTTACTGTTTTCTGGGATCTTTTCAGTACTGATGGAGTAAAGTACATTCGCTGAAATCTTTCTTTAGATCTTTGAATCAGATTACAATGAAGAACAAAAAGATTACAAGTACAAGCGAAATAAATTACAAGTACAGAAGGATAACTGATACAATAGAGAAAAAGGAGATTATATCAGTTTTCAAAAGGTTCTTCCTTAATGAGAAGTTCATCAAGGGTCGTCTTTTCAGTGGGAATCATCCAGTCAGGAACCGTTATACCTCGTTTTCTTTTATTCAGCGCTTCATGAAAAATCAAGGGTTTTAGGTGTCGTGCCTGAATGTCCTTTCTGAAGTCACACCAGTAGATAAGATCTCTGAGCTGTTCGATTGGAGTGATTGGAAGCTCAGCGATCTGTTGAAATCATTTACGTCCGTCATAGTCAAGAAAGAATATTCCATAAGGATTACTGATGACTTTACCAGGGACGAAAAGTTCACATGGTGGCAAAGAGATGTCAAGGGCAGATAGATCAGGATCAGGACCAAGCACTTCAGCGCGAGAGAAACCAATTCCAGTTTCATTTCGTATGACAGGTCCGGAGTTTGAATCTTGACGTTTCTTCCTTGGAGAGCCCCTTTTTCTTTTCGGCTTTAGATCAGGAACAGGAGGAATATCCACACAAGAAGATATCAAGTCGATCTGTCTGTTTATCAGCTTTTCGAAATGATTCTTGTACTTAGATTGTGATGGTTGGATAGCTAACCTCATCTCCAGCCATTCAGAGAGACCATACCTTTTTACAGTGTCAGGGCGAAAGGTTTCAGATGTGCCATCTTCTCTGAACAGTTTGATGTCAACAATAGGTACTCCGATAGAGGTTCTTCCAGAGATGAATACCTTGTTGATCTTCGCTGGACGATATCTGAAGTGAATTTTCTCTTTACACCAGATCAAGGTGGTCTGAGAAACTTCAGTTTTCTTTTCCACGATCTTCTGGGCTTCTTCCCACAGCTTTCGTTGGATTTGAATGGGAACACGTTTCAGCTTGGGGTCTTTGACAGATTCTTGAGTGAGCTTGATGGCGTATTCTCTGTCTTTCTCTTCAGCTTCCTTCCTTTCAGCAATGAGGCGTTCAGCTCTAAGGTGGTCCTGGTATTCAGCTTTTGAAATTCTGAACTTGGGAGGAACTGAAGGCAGTTGATCAGGCCTTAGAATGATTCGTTGATCCTCGAATCGCTTTATTATTTCTTCTCTTCTCTTTTGATCCTCTTCACTCAGCCTTTGAGGAACTGAGGAAGGTGTCTTATTGTGCGAGAGAGGTTGTTCTTCAGGTTCATCAGTCTCAGAGATCAAATCCAAGACTGGGATTATTTCATCAGCAGCAGCTGGCTTTATTTGTGAAGTCGCAACAGTAGAACCTTCAGCGACATCCTCAAACAGGGGAGAGGACTAGCTGAAAAGCAGCGATCTTACAGATAAGAACTGGGTAGAAGAATTTGGGTAGAAAAGATAGAAAAATAATGTGGATGTGTAGAGAGGTTTGTTGGGTAGAGAACTGATTGAGTATTGAGATGTTCAGGGAAGGAAAAAGTAAATTTTTAGTGTACCTGACAAACCGGCTTTTCAAAAAGGATCGCTAGATTTTCATCTTCAGCGAGGCCTTTGTCTTTGCTTTTCTCAGCGCCAGAGGCTGAGGGCTTTGTCATTGTCTTCTCCCCTGATGGTTCTTTTATTGAGATTCCTTTAAGAGCTTTGATCCTTGGGGCAGGTTTGACGATAAAGAAATCATCGTCATCTTCATCATCATCATCATCATCCTTTCTTGGAGAGAAGGATGGTTTGTCGTCAGGGATGTCGATGTCTTCATCTTCTTCTGCTTTGGATTCCTCAGCATCTTCTTCGAGTTGCTCCCCCTCAGATACAGAGGCGAGCTTCTCGGTTCCCTCAGGGTTTTCATCTCCCTGAGGTCCAGTGGTCAGATCTTCAGTCCTCTCTCCCCTGATAGATTCATCATGGGAAAGGTCTTCAGCGCTCTTGTTCAGATCTTCAACGCTTTTCTCCCTGGAATGTTCAGCGCTCTTCTCCCCCTCTTTTTCATGATGACTGGGGGAGGAATGGGCAGACTCAGCATTGGTGTTATCTCTGTCTTCTGGGCCAGAGATTTTCACACAACCTTCAAGCTTTGCTATTCTGTCTTCTAGGCCAGAGATAGCAGGCGTGATTTTCCTCAGCTCTGTGCGATCCTCCTCTGTGAAAGATTCCAAAATAGGGACAGGGGCAGGAGCAGGAGCAGGAGCTGGACTATTTGCCTTGTTTACCAGCGTCTCGATCATCGTCTTCATAGAACCAACGTCGGTCTTTACAGAGCCTAAGTCAGTCTTGACCCCTGACATATCACCCTCGAGTTTTGCAACCGATGTCTTCAGCGTTGTTACTTCGCTGGACATGGTCGAAACTGATGTTTTGAGGCTTGTGTAGTCAGTGTAGATGTTGCAGAGCACCTTGGCAAAATCGCTGAGCGTCTTATCAAGACTCTTGATGTCTTCAGTGGAAGCTTTCTTCTCCACCACCGTTGTCAGCTTTGTCAAGTTCTCTCCAGCGTTTGTTACAGCTGTTGAGTTGTTGGAGAGTGTGGTGGTGAGACTGGACAGCTTTGTTTCCACGGACTTCAGAGAGGCGTTGATGTCTCCCAAATTAGGACCTGTAACATATAAGTACTTGTGAACAAAGGAAAGCTCAGAAGTTTCAGGTTTAGTTACAGTGTTTAAGGTGGGATTTGTACCTGCAGGAGGATTGATGAACTCGTCAAAGTTGCAAGTTCCTGAATAGTGTTCCATATCCTCTTCGAAAGTACGGTGAGGTATGGTGAACTCTGCAGGTCCTTTCTTCATCATTTGATGAGAAGCATCAGCGGCGGCTTCTGGAATGATGGCATCTCCAGTGTTCGCTGGAGGAGTGTCCAAATGAGTGGAGGGAGAAGCGAAGGTTAAGATTGGGGTTCGGGTTCTGAGTTCAGCGTTGGAATCGCTGACAAGCACTTCATCAGTCTTTTGAGAGACTGAGGGAGGTTGGGTAGTTTCCAAGTTTCTAACCTCAGCGTTTGGAGACGCTGAAGTCTGGATTGGAGGGATGGCTTGCACGGGTGTGGCAGAGCATACCACGGAACTTTCCTTCAGCTCTTCAGAATGAGCTGAGGAGTCTTCAGCATGGAATTGCTGGGGTTGCTCCTTGGTTTTCTTGATCCTTTTGGAATCAAGTTGGGTGTGTGAGGGTTTCCTTTTCTTATAAGGAGAGGATTTTGTGTCCGGGGTATCAGCGATTGGTATTGTTGCTGAAGGAGCCACAAAAAGCGGAGAATTTAGAAGAGTGAGAAGAGTAGAGAGACGTACCTCATTGGCGACAGGCTTGAAGTCGAGAACCTTAGGGCCAATCTGAGAAAGTTTCAGATCACCCTCTTCAGGATAGCTGTCCTTCAGGCCATATTGAAAGATGGCGCTGATGAATCGTGGGTAAGGAACCCATGCTGGTCTGTCAGCGGCAGAATCGACACGTTGAATCAGGTCTTCATAAATAATGGAGGCCCAGTCAATATTTAGACCTTTCAGCAGTGCGTATCCCATGGACTGCTGAGGTTGGGCGGCTTGATCAGAAGATCCGGATTTTGCTGTCATGCAGCTGATCAGGTGAGCGAAGATGAAATTCATCTCGCTGGGCATCTTGGATTTCTTTATCAGCGTCAGTTTCTTCTCAGGCTTCTTGTCCCTTCCAATATCCCAGATATAACCCATTGCGTCAAGGAAAACAATGATTGCTTCTCTGTCAGCATGCTTTTTATGGTCAGGGAATGGAATGAAGGGTTTTTCTTTGGTGGCATTTGGGAAGTTTAGGGCTTTGTGGATAATGGCGGGTGTAATCTTGATGGTGCCATACTCAGTATCGCTGAGTATGCAGTCTATGGTTTTGGATGGATCTTTGGCAGAGGGTAGCTCAGTGTGTCTGGCAGAGTACCAGAACTGGGATAAGAGCCGCTGACTGGCATGAGGTGTTATGGTCAGGGCTGTGTAGATGGGGCTGTTCTTCAGAAAACTTACAGCATCGTCCAGATGTGATACTTGCTTCCGAGGAGGAAACTCGAGAAGAGCTGAGAGGTTGTTGGCCTTAGTCCAATCGAGTTGATCCAGCTCGAACTTAACCTGGGGGGCTTTGAAGATGTCCATTTCCTCAGAGTCAGTGGAGATGGACTCAGCGGTAACATTCAGCTTTGAAGATGCCATATCACTGTTTTATCAGTTCAACCAAAGATGTTAACAAATAAGAATTATCTTAATATGGAAAGAAATTTCCGTTAAGATTTTTCGAATGTTGTCCATTTCATTCAGACAAAAAATGTCTTAATGAAGATTAGGGTTTTTCTTGATTTTTAAAAGAAAAGTAAAACCCATAAAGTCTTGTATTCCAGTTTCTAAAAGAAAAATGGATACGAATGAATAACAAGTTTAAGATTTAGATTTAAAACTTGAAGAACAACCATGAAATGGTTGTGTTCATAAAACCATGAAAGAAATTATTTTATTTTAAAAAGTTCTTTTGTTTGATCTTGTTAAAACAAAGAGAAGATCGAAAACAAGTTATACGCATTTGATAAAAGATAAGAACATATTAACCTTGAAGTTTTGATGAAGAAGATGATGAACGGTTCTTGAGGTTTTTGAGAGCACAAATGCAACAGAGGATTCTTTTCTTGCGGAGAAAGATTGTTCGCGTAAAAGACAAATATAAACCAAGAGTTGTTTATATAGGGATTTTTAGAGAGAGAAAACCTTGAGCGGGAAAAGGTTTTCATCATGACACGGACACGTGTTTGCATTTGATTGGAAGTTTGAACAAAACGTGCAAACGTGTGTCAGAAAGAAATCGTGCCGAGTGTAATTTGTTGCAATGACGTCACAACTGTCCTTTCACATTCTTTTAGGATGTCTCTGAGGTTTTGAAAAAACTCAGGGACTCTTTTGTAAAACATGAAGCACTGAATAGAAAATATCAGTGAAGATTTAAGGAATTTTCAAAATATCGCTGTTAAGGAAGAGATATTCAGCGATGCAATTTATTTTGAAATCTTGCATTTTCATGCGATTGTCAGAGAGAGAAAACATACTTGGATATCAGTTTAACCAAGTTTATTCAGAGAGAAGATGATGAAATGGATTATATAAGTTGATTTTATCCCGAAGGCTATACAAGAATGTATAAACGTATCGCTGATTAAATGTGAACCGCTGAAGATTTTATCCTTCAAAGTTCAGCATTCCAAGCTCGCTGATGAGAAAGTTGAATCTTGTCTCATCAAGAGGTTTGGTAAACAAATCAGCTAACTGATAATCAGTTGGGATAAAATGAAGTTCTATATCACCATTCATCACATGATCTCTGATAAAATGATATCTGATTTCTATGTGTTTTGTCTTTGAGTGTAGCACTGGATTGTTTGCTATAGCGATGGCACTTGTGCTGTCGCAATAGATTGGAATTTTGGAGAGCTGAAGATCATAGTCTAGTAGCTGATTTCTCATCCACAAGACTTGAGAACAGCAGCTCCAGCGGCTATATACTCAGCTTCAGCTGTGGATGTGGACACTGAGTTTTGCTTCTTACTTGTCCAACTTACCAGCTTTCCACCCAGGAGCTGACATCCTCCTGTGGTGCTTTTCCTATCCATCTTGCAACCTGCAAAATCACTGTCTGAATAGGCGGTTAGATCGAATCCTGAGTCTTTGGGATACCAAAGACCTAGATTCGTTGTACCCTTAAGATATCGAAAGATTCGCTTTACAGCTTTCATATGGGATATCTTAGGTCCAGCTTGATATCGTGCGCACAGACATGTTGCAAACATAATATCGGGTCGGCTAGCTGTAAGATACAATAGTTAGCCGATCATCCCACGGTACAGCGTGACATTGACAGGAACACCCTTTGTGTCCTTATCAAGTATCAGCGGTGGTGCCATAGGGGTTTTCATAGCTGAACTTTCAGTTAAGTCGAATTTCTTCAGCATATCTTTAACATACTTTCCCTGATTTATAAAAGTTCCTTTTTCAGTTTGCTTAATCTGAAGACCAAGGAAATATGTTAGTTCACCCATCATGCTCATTTTATACTCATCTTTCATTCTATCAGCGAAACGAGTACAAAGCTCGGGTTAGTAGAACCAAATATAATGTCATCAACATATATTTGAACTAAAATGATAAGACCTTTCACTTTTCTAAAAAACAAAGTTTTGTCAATTTTACCTCGCTCAAATTTTTCAATATGGAGATAAGTAGAGAGAGTATCATACCATGCACGTGGAGCTTGCTTTAAGCCATAAAGTGCCTTGTCCAGTTTATAAACATAACCTGGACGCTTAGGATCTGAGAATCCTGGAGGTTGTTCCACATATACTTCTTCATTCAGCTTTCCATTTAGAAATGCTGACTTAACATCCATCTGATGTACAGTGAAGTTTTTGTGTACAGCATATGCTAAGAAAAGACGAATAGATTCAAGTCTTGCTACTGGAGCAAAAGTTTCGTCATAATCTATGCCTTCCTCTTGTCTGTATCCCTGAGCAACAAGACGAGCTTTGTTGCGAGTTACAGTACCATGTTCGTCCAACTTGTTTCGATAGACCCATTTAGTGCCTATCACCGTTTTGTCAGTTGGTCTACGAACAAGTTTCCAAACTTTGTTTCTTTCGAATTCAGTCAGCTCTTCTTGCATAGCGCTGACCCAGTTTGGATCTCTGAGGGCATCATCTATTTTCTTTGGTTCAGTTAGAGAAATAAAGTTAACAAATAAACAAATATTACCTGCACTTCTACGGGTCTGAATACCAGCGTTGGGATCACCAAGAATTTGATCGATTGGGTGATTTACAGTCCATCGCTGAGCCGGAGCATACGTCGATGACTCAGTCTGAACTGGAGAAACTGAAGATGAGGCTTCAGCTACTTCTGCATTATCAGCTAAGAGAGGAATGTTTGCATTTGTCACTTCATTCACTGATTGCTGAGAAATAGATGGAATTTCTGAGACATTTGGATCAACTGCAGGTATAGTGTTTATAGGAACAGCTGAGACCCAAGATGTTTCAGCTTCACTATTCTGCATATCTGGAATGATAGTAGGACCATCATTTTCTACGGTGTGAGCATGAGGAGTGGGAATATCTTCTGAATCACCATGATGAGAAAACATCCATTGATTCAGTTCTTCTGTATCAGCGTTCGGTTTAGAGTTCGCTGAACGGGATTCGTCAAACGTGACGTGAATAGTTTCTTCTATAGTTTGTCTTCTTCGGTTGAAGACTCTGAAGGCTTTGGAAACTGAGGAGTATCCAAGAAAGATTCCATCATCAGCCTTAGGATCAAACTTTCCAAGGGCATCTCTGTTGTTCAGTATGAAACACTGACATCCAAAGATGTGAAGAAAGTTGATTGAAGGCTTTCTCCCATGAAAGAGTTCATAGGCTGTCTTTTTGAATCTTTTAACTATCAGCGACCTGTTTTGCGTAAAACAAGCAGTGTTGACAGCTTCTGCCCAAAACTGAGTAGGCAGGTGAGAATCGCTGAGCATTGAACGTGCAACTTCAATAATTGTTCTATTTCTTCTTTCAGCGACTCCATTTTGTTGTGGTGTTCTCACTGACGAAAAGTTGTGAGAAATACCCTTGCTCTCAAGGAAGGAATCAAGAGAACTGTTTTTGAATTCAGTTCCATGATCACTCCTTATTGAGCGAACAGTCATATTGTTCAGAGTTTCCATCTTCCGAACAAAGGTGATGAGTTCTTCAGGGGTGTCACTCTTAGAACGGAGAAACATTACCCATGTGTAACGAGAGAATTCATCAACTATGACCAGCGTATATTTCTTTCCAGCGAAGGATTGTTTGTTAACGGGGCCAAACAAATCCATATGGAGTAGTTGTAGAGGAGATGACACTGAGGAAACTTGCTTTGACTTAAAGCTTGCCTTGGGCTGCTTCCCTTTTTCACATGCTGAACATAAAGACTCTTTGGCGTATGAATGTTGAGGTAGACCAGTGACTAACTCTTTGGAGGAAAGAGTATTCAGTGTCTTGAAGTTGAGATGTGAGAGCCTTTTGTGCCATAGCCAGTTGACATCAGAAGATGCTTTTGAGAAGAAACAGGAGTTCTCAGTGGTTGTTGAGTCCATGTTTATTACATAAACATTTTCCAAACGATAACCGCTGAGAGCTATCTTCTCCTTTTTGTCAGAGACAAAGCAGGATTCCTTAGTGAAAATCACTTTGTTATCCATGTCGCAAAGCTGACTGATGCTTAGAAGATTATGCTTCAGCCCTTCAACATATGCGACTCTTCTGAAGGATGTTGTACCATTTGAAAGTACACCATACCCTCGGGTGTGTCCTTTTCCATTTCCACCGAAAGTCACAGAGGGACCCTTCTCTTCCTTGTATTCAGCGAGCAGGTTTTTCTTTCCAGTCATGTGTCTAGAGCATCCGCTATCGAGATACCATATACCCTTCTTAACCTGCAATACAAAGGAAGATTAGTTTTGCTTGGGTACCCACTTCACCATGTATACTCATTTGTCAGTGGAAGTAGTTGGAATGGGTTCAGCAGTCTTCGCAGCATTTGAAGATTCAACTTTGTCTTTCTTCACTTTGGTCAAATTTATGACCTCAGCGGTAGTAGTCACCTTGACCTGAATTGCAACTGGTTTGGTCTTCTTGGGTGCTATCTTCACCTTAGCTATCTTATCAGCTTTGGTGGCTGTGGGACACTTACTTGCAATATGATCGGTAAGTCCACAGTGATAACATTTCCTATAACTAAAATTAGTTCTAGGACCACTTGAGTGCTGAGCTTTTAATTTGGAATTAGAAGTGCCAGCACCAAGTAAACTATTGGTTTTTGAAATAGGATGAACATTCAGTTCTTCAGATTTCTTACCAAGGACATCTACTCTGAGTCTAGGAGTAGGTCGCTGAACTGATCCAGAGGTCTGATTTCTAGAACCAGATGAATGAATCACTAAGGCTTTGGAAGCATTCAGCTTAGGTACTAAGGTACCCGTCTGAGGATTTTGATAAATAACAATTCCTTTACCTTTGTCTTTAGAGACAGAGGTAGGTTTTGAATAAACCATTTTCTCCTTACCTTTTGAGGAGGTAGGAGTTTCCTCAGGGATTGGTGTAACCGACGAGGAGTACTGAGATGATGAAGTGTCAGCGACTGAGGATACGAACGTTCCAAATTTAAGCATTGAACGTTCAGTGGTTGGTTTTGGAGTATCATATTTATAACCCAGACCACGTTTATCACTGAGAGGAATCCGAGCCTTAATTATCTCAGTGATCTTTGTTGAAGAATTACACCATCCTTCAACAGTAGCTTGTTCAGCTTTTAATGCAGCGATAGCTTATGCTCGTTCGATTTTGACTAGCTGATTTAAATAGACTTGATCTTTAAAATCATCTTCAATTTTAGAAAGCTTTTCTATTTGAAGGTGGCAGTTTTTAAGCTTTTCAGCGAGATCAAGATTTTGGTTTTCAACCACAGCTTTGCCGTTCATGGCTTCGTATAAACTTCTAGTCAGTAGATCGATTTTACGGAGACTATCAGCTTCATCAATATTTGCAATATTGGTAAAGAAGGAAGGTGATACCTGAATGGCAGATGTTGAAGTGGAGGGAATGTCTGAACTTTCTTCCTCTTCTTCAATCTTTGCCATGAGACATTGATTTGCTTCATCATCTTCAGAATCAGATGATGAGGCTTCTTCATCAGAAGCAGCCCAATCATAGTCAGCCATCAGGCCTTTTCCTTTCTTCTTAAAGTTTTTCAGCTTTGCATACTTCTCCTTCAGCTTTGAGTATTTGTCATCTTTATTCCTTGGAACAAAGGATTTCTTTGTAAAAGCTGAGGGTCTCATGATTTTCTTTGCAAGAGAACTATTGTCTATATAATTTGTGTTTGTGTGGGAGGCCATTTTCAGATAATAGCAAGGAAGAGAAATATCTTAGATTAGATCTTGTTTATGAGATTAAACAAATCTGCTCTGATACCACTTGTTGGTCCCGAAAGGCCTATACAAGTTTGTAGAAGGGGGGGGGGGGGTTGAATACAAACACACTATTTTACTTTTCTAAATTGTTTATTGATAAATCATTAACAATTTACAGCTTGTTGCGGAAACAAGATTAAGGATAAACCTAAATCTAAACAAGTTGGAACACTAAGGTTTCTTGCACTAAGAAAGATATGGAGATTACTAATAAAATCCTATCTTGAGAGAGATTTGAACTTGTCCAGAGTTAGCAAGTTACTTCAAATGAAGTGAGTTCATCTCTTTATATACTGCATGCATTTAATGCAATTCAGTATACACTTTACACGTGTCATCAGCGGATTGGTTGCATGTCATTGACCTTGGTTGACAACCTTAGTAGCCGTAAAGATGAACAGTGTAGTATCAGAGTGGTTGTACGATTTCAGATTTTCGGAGGTTTTTTTCTGACATTTCGTACGGTGGCGTGCAAGGGAGGTTAAGACAAAAGTACTTTGTACGGAGGACTTCATGATCAGCTTTCGTTGATTCAGCGATTATCATTTACTATTCAGCGAATGATAAAGTTCAGCGATAGCTGAAGTCTTGTACTTGATACTTCACGTTGAGTGGACAAATCTGAGTCTTCGCTGATCCGCATCAGTTCATTAGTAGACTTGTCGCTGGTTCTTGAGCTTGATCTTCGACTTCAGCGTAGAACCTTTCTTGACGTGAAACTTGTCTTCAGGGATCATAAGTAAACAACTAACTTATCAGCGATCACCATAAGGACTGAACAGACTCAGAGCATTATGGTGAACAGTGTTCGCTGAATGTTTAATTTAAAGAGCGAGAGTTCCTATCAGCGGTACTGTAAGATCTTAGTACTTATCAGCGATAGTGAAACTCTGATACATATTGTTTACATACAATTTTCACTAAGTATTTAAGAGAGGGTCATTATCAAATCACTGAGGGTTTGGATCAACATCAGCCCTTCAACATATGCGACTCTTCTGAAGGTTGTTGTACCATTAGAGAGTACACCAAACCCTCGGGTATGTCCTTTTCCGTTTCCACCGAAAGTTACAGAGGGACCCTTCTCTTCTTTGTACTCAGTGAGCAGGTTCTTCATACCAGTCATGTGTCTAGAGCATCCGCTATCGAGATACCAGATACCCTTCTTAACCTGCATTACAAAGGAAGATTAGTTTGTCTTGGGTACCCACTTAACCATGTGTACACACTTGTCAGTGGTGGTAGAAGAGGAGGTGGAAGGTTTAGCAGTCTTCGCAGCATTTGAAGATTCAACTTTGTCAGTCTTCACTTTGGTTAATTTCTTAACCTCAGTGGTCTTCTTTGCCTTGGGGGCAATGATCTTCACCTTAGCTATCTTTTCAGCTTGGGTGGCTGTGGGGTACTTACTAGCAATATGATTGGTAAGTCCACAATGATAACATTTCCTATAACTAAAAGTAGTTCTAGGACCATTTGCATGCTGAGCTTTTGATTTTGAATTTGAAGGACCATCACCAAGTAAGCTATTGGTTTTTGAAATGGGAGGAACATTCAGTTCTTTGGATTTCTTACCAATAATTTCCACTTTGATTCTAGGAGTAGATCGCTGAATAGATCCACGCTAAATAAATCCAGGGATCTTATTCTTTGAACCAGAGGGATAAGTCACTGAAGCTTTAGAAGCATTCAACTTTGGTACAGAGGTACCCTTCTAAGGATTTTGATTAAAAATAATTCCTTTACCTTTGTTTTTAAAGACTGAGGTAGGTTTTGGATAAACAACTTTTTATTTACCTTTAGAAGTTAAGGTAGATATTTCCTCAGGTATAGGTGGTTTAGAAGAGGAATAATGAGATGAGAAAGTGTCAGGGATAGAGGATACGAACATTCCAAACTTAAGCATGGAACGGTCAGTGGTTGGTTCTAGAGTATCAACTTTGTAACCAAGACCACGTTTATCACTCAGGGGAATCTAAGACTTAATTATCTTAGTGATCTTTGTTGAGGAATTATACCATCCATCAACAGTAGCTTTTTCAGCTTTTAATGCAGCGATAGCTTCTTCGCGTTCGATTTTGACTAGCTGATTTAAATGAACTTGATCTTTAAAATCTTCTTCAATTTTAGAAAGATTTTCTATTTGAAGGTGACAGTTTTTAAGCTGTTCAGCGAGATCAAGGTTTTGATTTTCAACAACAGTTTTGCCATTCATGGCTTCATATAAACTTCTAGTCAGGAGATCGATCTTTCGAAGACTATCAGCTTCATCAATATTTAAAATATTGGTAAAGAAGGAAGGTGATACCTTAGTGTTAGTGCAACGTGTCTTCAAGGTTTAAATATAGAAAGGTCAAAGTCAAAGTCAATGTATTGAGTTGTATTGTGTTGTTTACACCTTGTATTGTGTTTAGTATAAATAGGTTTAGTTGTGTGTTTGTGAGGTACACGGGAAAAGGACACTTAAAAACACTCTCATTATTCATAACTCATATCTTAGAGAGAGAAAGTGCAAAACTCATATCTTGTATACAATGTGTTCTTGATAATTGGATGACGAATTCATATCTTCTCTATTTTGATTGATCTTTAGGGTTTAACAATTGATCTTTGGTGTTCAAATGATTAAATGTTAGTAGTTATAAAATGTTGTTCAATGAATTCTATTTTCTTTATATAAGTTTGTTAAAATGTGCGCTTATATGATTTTTATGCAAATTTTGAGGGGGAGAAAATCAACTTGCTCTACAATTCTTATTTTTAGGGGGGGCAAGATCTTTCGCTTATGGGGAGATTGTTCGTGTTTTTCAAGGGGAAGAAATGTTTTTGAAGAGGGAGATTGTCCGTGACTGAAATTGAAAAGATTTTCGATGCTCGTGTTGCTCACTTTCATCGAAAAAGGGGGAGAATGTCTACATCAATTTCATGTCAAAGAAAGTTTAAAATCAAAGATTCGTTTTATTGTCAACGGGGAGATTTGTAGAAAGAAGACTTCGTTTCAAGAAATGATAGGGGGAGTTTTATTCTTCAAGAGTTTTTAAGAAATTGATTGATCATTTCAGTGATCTCTTTCTTTTGAACTCGCGCGTTTATGAAGATCGACACTGAAGAATGAAATTCTCAAGTCAATGGAAATGGGAAGAATTCTTCAAGAGTTTGAGGAAAATCGATTGATCATTCTGTGATCTCTTTTTCTTGAACTTGTGCTTATTTGTATTAAAAAGCTTTATGTGAAGATTCATATTCTCCTGTTCGAAGAAAGAAGTTCGTTATTTGCCGTTTGAAGATTGGATGACGTTTTGACTTTGACAAGCTTTGATGAAGACCGAAGATTCAAGAAAGCTAAAGCTTGCTGATCGCATTTGTTTAAACCTTGAATCCAAGGGGGAGATTGTTAGTGCAATATGTCTTCAAGGTTTAAATATAGAAAGGTCAAAGTCAAAGTCAATGTATTGAGTTGTATTGTGTTGTTTACACCTTGTATTGTGTTTAGTATAAATAGGTTTAGTTGTGTGTTTGTGAGGTACATGGGAAAAAGACACTTAGAAACACTCTCATTATTCATAACTCATATCTTAGAGAGAGAAAGTGCAAAACTCATATCTTGTATACAATGTGTTCTTGATAATTGGATGACGAATTCATATCTTCTCTATCTTGATTGATCTTTAGGGTTTAACACTTAGTAGCAGAGGTTGAAGTAGAGGGAATGTCATAAATTTCTTCCTCATCTTCAAGTTTGGCCATGAGACATAGATTGGCTTCATCATCATCTTCAGAGTCAGATGATTCTTCTTCGTCAGAGGCAGCCCAATCATAGTCAGCCATAAGGCCTTTGCCTTTCTTCTTAAAGGTTTTCAGTTTTGTATACCTTTCTTTCAGCTTTTTGCATTTTTCATCTCTAGTCCTGTGAGTAAAGTTTTTCTTGGGAAAAGCTGAGGGTCTAGAGACTTTCTTTGACCTGCACTCGCTAGCAAAATGTCTTATCTTTTCACAGTTATAGCAAGTAGCAGTAGCCTTATCAACATGGGTTGATGATCTTGGCTTGTCAGTAATAGCAAGAGGCTTGTTCTTCTTGAAATTACTCTTTCTAGCAAATCTCCTGAACTTATTAGCCAGGAATGCCAGAGTTTCTTCATTATCTGAAACGTCAGAGTCTGATGATATTTCAGAGTTAGTTTCCAACTCAGTGACAGTGATAGTCGATCGCTGAGTGGAAGGTGACTCTGAGATTAAAGCAACATGGGTGCTTTTGGAATCTTTTACAAGATTCTTCTTAAGATGACTCGATTGATCATGATTCAGCATTGTGCCATATAAGGTAGAAAGGGTCATTGATTTTAGATCCTTTGACAGCTTGAGACACATAGAATAATTGTCCCAGCTTTCAGGTAAACATTCTAAGAACTTTGTCAGTACTTCAAAGTTAGAATATTCCTTACCAACAGTTTTCAGATCTATTATTAAGCAGTTAAAACGTTGGTGTACTTCAGAGAGAGTTTCATTCTTACCACAAATGAAGCTTTCATACTGTCTTACCAGGTTGATCTTTCGAGAGTCCTGGACTTCAGAAGTACCTTCATACTGAACACAGATTGTGTCCCACATAGCTTTTGAGGTTTTCAGGTTCATGACGGAATGGTAGACTTCGTCAGGAAGAGCCATGGAGAGTATGGATCTGGCTTTGGTGTCGATAGCCACTTTCTTCTTATCTTCATCAGTCCACATATGAATCCACATATGAATTTCCTTGGGAATCAGCCTTTCTGGAATAGCAGGTCTATTCTCAGCGGCTGGAACTGCAAGATCAATTCTTATAGGAATATATGTGCCGTTTTCAAGATAGTAAGGCATAGTAGGGTCTACACCTTCTAAGAAGAGAATCATCCTATTTTTCCATAGATTAAAATTATCTCTGGAGAATCTAGGGTTTTTGCAAGAGAACCGTTGTCAATATAGTTGGTGTTTGTGTTGGTAGTCATTTTAAGAAATATCAAGGAAGAGAAATCTTAGTATAGATCAGATCTTGTTTATGAGATTAAACAAATCTGCTCTGATACCACTTGTTGGTCCCGAAGGGTTATACAAGTTTGTAGAAGGGGGGGGGTTGAATACAAACACACGATTTTTACTTTTCTAAATTGTTTATTGATAAATCAAGACAATTTAGAACTTGTTGCGGAACAAGATTAAGGATAAACCTAATCTAAACAAGTTAAGAACACTAAGTTTCTTGCACTAGAAAGAGTTAAAGAAATTAAGAATAATAACTTAACAATAAGAGAGAAATAAGAAGATGGTTCGAGCACACTTCAAAACTGAAGTAAGGTTCTTCTTATATACTGCATGCATTTAATGCATGGCAGTATGGCTTTACACGTGGCAGTAGCTGAGTGGTTGCATGTTAATGACATTTGTAGACAACCTTAGTAGCCGCATGGTGCATAGTGTAGAATCAGAGTTGTAGTACGATTACAGACAAAAGGGATGTCCGTTCTGACAGTTCGTACGGAGACGTGCAAGGGAGGTAAGACAATAGTAACATGCAGGGAGACTTCATGATCAGCTTTCGTTGAGTCAGATCTTTATCAGCGAATGATAAAGTTCAGCGAATGATAAAGTTCAGCGATTGCTGAAGTCTTCTACTTGATACTTCACGTTGAATGGACAGGTCTTGCTTCGCTGATATCCGTATCAGTTCATGAGTAGACTTGTCGCTGGTTCTTGAGCTTGATCTTCGACTTCAGCGTGGAACATATATTGACGTGAAACTTGTCTTCAGGGATCATAAGTAAACAAACTAAACTATCAACGATCATCAATAGAACTGAACAGGCTCAGAGCTAGAAGATGATGAACAGTGTTCGCTGAATATCTAATCTATAGAGTGAGAGTTCCTATCAGCGGTACTGTAAAGTCTTAGTACTTATCAGCGATAGTGAAACTCTAATACATATTGTTTACTTACAATTTTCACTAAGTGTTTAAGAGAGGGTCATTATCAAATCACTGAGGGTTTGGATCAACACAAGTCTTAAATGATTAGGAATATTAGCATTGTGATTTCATAAATCTGAAATCTTAGAAGAATATCCAAAAGATAATCATTCTCATCTCCATCAGTAAGTAGAGTGGAATGATAAGAATGGAATTTAGTTCTCATCTTAATGTTGATGAAGCTTTCTATTTTTGGCATTTTCAAATTTATTGGCCGGTTATATCAGTGATGTTCAGAATTTGATTGCAGATATAAAGAGCTGTGATATGGCGTGGCTTACCGCTGTTGGAGTCTGTGAGATCAACTGCTAAACGTGTTGAGGAACTACTAAACAACATTTAAGCATTAACGACTGCTCGATTGGCTCAGAGGTTCCTATTTGTATCGAGGAGGACTTAACAGGTGATGAATAACAATTTTTTTTTCTATTTTAAAAATAAATAATGGGTTTTAGTTATGTTCTGAATCTGGTTGCTTTGAGTAAACTATTGAATATTGTTAACTTCAGTTTTATGTGGGTAAAAACGTTGTGGAGCTGAGTGGCCGAGTTTCATACATGCAGTACAGAAAGGTACCTATTTCTATATATATATATGTATGTATATATATATATATATATATAGACGAAGGATTGTGTGAGAATAGGAGTTAAGGTGAGAAATGTAAGAAGAGATCTGATTACTTTTAATTGGTGTTGATCTAATGATTCTGATTAAGTCCCAAAATAAACCATGAATTAGCTTAGAAGGGTATTTTTAGTTGATCTTCAATTAGAATTGATCCAAGGGTGGAGATCCCTTCTTATCTTTGTCACAATAGCTACTATGCTTACTGGAAACCAATATATTGTATATATGTATATGTATTATGTGTTCTACTAACTTTAGCTGTTCAGCCAAGGCCCATCTAAGTTCATATAGTATATAGATATAGTCATGTCCAAGGGAAACCACAAAAATGGAAAACAAACACTCTGATAACCATTTTTTATACGGTATACACATGTGCATAAAAGTAATTTATCCGATATGCACTTGAACATAAAATGCACAAGTGCATAGAAGCCAGAAAACCTTTTCCAGTTATTTTATGCAAGTGTATACTGTAGAGATGAATGGTTATTAGGGTGTTCCTCAGTTTTTTTGTTGTTGTGATTTTCCTCTTAACCTGAATTTAGATGATGATGTCTGATGTTGATTAAAAAGACTATTAATAGGAAAGTTTTTAATGTTTTTACTAAAAGTTGCAGCATTTGTGTATTCTGTACATCTAGGAATATTGTGTCTGCCGTTAATCTGGATTGCAAACCAGACCTCAAAGAGATTGCATTGCAAGCTCGGAATGCAACGCGATATATCTCGATTTTAATGTTCTAATTTATTTTAATGTGTGGTTTTGAGAAAACAGTCATGTTTTTTTTATAAATTTGTTTAAAGAGTGATGTTTTTTAAGGAGTTCATGATTTGAGGATTTGAAAGTGGTTAGAGATAAGGATTAATTAATGAGAGTCCACGATTTAAGGATTTGAAGGTTGTTAGAGATAAGTATTAATCAAGTAATTAGCATTAAAAGCGGTACATAAAGCTTCATTAGTTGTTTTTAAGAGATTTTAAGTAATTAGCATTAAATAGCGGTACATGAAGCTTTAGGTGTTGCTTTTAAGAGTTTTTCATAAATGCTTTATAATATAGTATAGATATATAAATAATAAACGGCGACTGTTTTATGATAGCCACTTGAAGAAAGCAAACCACTTATACTCTTGCTTGATGCTTGAGATTCTTTGGTTGTTTGATTATAATTTGTCAGTTTCTTTTTCCCATTTTTTGATAGTATATGTATATGGATACATATACTGTATATGCAATATTGCTCTTCATTTGGCTTTGGCCTCGCCGAGGGATCCATATGTGGACCTGTGGGTGGGTTGGATCAAAGTAGTCAACATCTCAAAACGGGTAGAGGCTCGCATAGGTGTTTTTCTTATAACATGTCAAAATGGGTGGAATCAATCGTATTTATATCGTATCGGAAGTAAAATAATGTGTATATTTATAACATGCCACCTCTAAAGGAGAGGTTGTCCATGTACAAAGTATAGTTTGTGGTTGCTTCATTTTTCATGCAATCTTTATGTCAGCTTGTGCATTATTTTATCTTCATCTTTGAATATGGGCCCATATGGCATTTTTCTGTCAGCCATAAACTAAACAGATATATAACTTGCAAGTTTGGTTTGAATTATTGCAGTGTCGAAGCTCAATTCATCTGAGGAATACATAGATAGATTTCAAGTCTGAGGAATACATGGTATTTGTGAGGTTGGTTTTATTTCATTCATACGACGCACAAGTGCACATATATTGAATCATACATTTAATTAGTAGGCATTGAATTGCATCACTGTGCATATGCATGTGTTTGATGACCGGTTAAAGAAATGAAATGAAGTTGCTTTGATGTCCTATTTACTTGTTGCAGATAAAAGAGGGGGATTGGCACATTGAAGATCTTGGGTTGCTGTAATTTTAGATGTTTCTTTTATAAATTTGAACAGATGTAAGGATTCAGTGAAACGTTATGGTTAGTCATTAAGTGATTTAGTGACAATAAATTGATATAACTTTGACATGTTTGTTTGGATCAAGAGTTATATTTTTTTGGATCAAGAATTATGCTTTTTGCAAATGAAATTAATTTTAGATTTTTATATTTACAAATTAGCAGGTTTTAATTATATTGTAATAGCAATTACGGTACAGATTTATGACATTTTTTTATTCATTTTTTATTATTAGTGACCACATTTTTTGGTCACTAATGAAAGTTAACGGACATTGACGGAGCCGTTATCTTGACAATTAGTGACGACTTTTATTAACTTAGTGACGAAATTTAGTGACCAATTTAGTCGTCACAATCATAGTGACCACTTTAATTTTGTCACTAATTAGTGACCATTTTTGTATTTGGTCACTATTGTAAATTAGTGACGGACCTTTAGTGAAGAAAAGTGACGACCGAAATTTTGGTCACTAAATGACCTTATTGACAAATTTTTGGCCGTTAGTGACCAAATTGTTTTTGTCACTGATTACCATTTTTCTTGTAGTGTTTGTATCTTTCTCTCTCAATCTAATGAAGATCTCTTGCATATTATCATTGTTACTTGATTAGATTGGACTCACAAGTGGTATCAGAGCCTAATCAGTTCGGATTATGCACCGATTTAAAGAAGATTTATCAAATTTTTGAAGAAATTGAGAGATTTTTGAGTTTTTGAGATTCTTCTTAAAAATCTTCAAAAATTTGGAATTAGCTTGTGTTTTGGATCGATTCAAGTTCACAAATTGATATGATTTGTTGTTTGAAACAATTTTAAATCAAAACTTTTGATTTTTAAACAACAAATTTGTTTTTGATTTTTTTTAATCAACAGTGCTCTTCGAAAATTCTTAACTATGTGTTGATTAATTTTGAATGATTGTGTTGTTTGATGTTGAGTGATCATCACAGACATGTTAGTTTGTTGATTTCAAACATATTGCTATGTTTAAAACTGAAAAAGAAGAAAGAATCAGCAGGTTTTTGAGGTGTTGAAGTCGACAGGTTGTTCATCGATAGTTTCTTGATTAAAAGCATTAATCGATCTTGATTTCTTGTGTTTTCTTCCAACTTTTAACTCCCCAGATCACTTCGTGTTGTTATTTAGAACATGTATCAAGTTTTAGAACGGAAAAAACACGAAGAAATCAGCAGTTTTGTGATTTGAAAGTCGTGGTGGCCGGAAAAACGTTAGCTGCCGGATTCTGCATTTCACGCCGGAAAACTCATTATTTCGGTGTTCATCCAGATTGCACAAGGTTTGTGCGATCAGGGTTCAAAGATCTCACACATAGCTTACCTTCAACATTGTCGCAAGGAAGTTGTGCGATCAGATTATCGCATGAACATCGTACGATCACAGTAAGTTGTCGCCGGAAAAAATTTCATCGCACACCCTTTATGCGATCAAATTGAGTTCTCGTACACGGTTTGTGAGACCAGACAAGTTCATCGATCAAAGCTTGTTCGTCAACAATATTTCTTATCGCACAAATTAACTGTGGTTATCATCTGAAAACATTCTCTTTGTCGGAAACATGTGGGTCACCGGAAAAAGATATCATCGACGGGGATGTTGTTTCACGTTGCATGCGATATGTTTTTGACGACAAAAGCGTTGTTTGACGTTCTAAAAACACAAAGAAACGAAAGGAAATCGTTTTTGACGTGAAAAGAAGCAAGAAATCAAATCTGAAAACAAGCAGATCGTTTGTGGTGATGATGGTGAACAGTAACTAACGAAGGTCGTTAGTACTCCGTTAAGTTTCTGACATGTTTGGTCCTTTTCCGTTAAGTTCTTCAAATTCAGTTGGTTCTTCGTTAGATTTGTTACATTTTTGGTCCTTTCAGTTAGTTGTCCGTTAAGTCATTAGATAGTTTAGGTTTATTACATTTTCAGTCCCTGTAGTATAGGATTGAGTTTGTGTCAAGTTTGGTCCCTGTTGTTTAGAGTTTAAAGTTTTGACAATTTTAGTCCCTGTACTTAGTGTTTTAGATTTTTCCATTTTCAGTCCCTAGACTTTTTTCTTTTAAAATTTTACACTTTTAGTCCTTTGAGTTTCAAGTTTCTAGTTGTGTCATTTTTTAGTCCTTTGAGTCTTAATTATAGATTTTGTCATTTTTAGTCCTTGTCTTTTTCAAGTGTTAGTATTTTACACTTTTAGTCCTTGTTTTTCGTTTTTAGTTTCGTCAATTGTCATTTTTAGTCCCCATTTTTCGTAAATTTTCATTTTTTGTTATTTTTGTCGATTTTTACCTGCTTTTGCTCATAACTGTATATTTTTCTTATATTTTACAGGTTTGTTGATTATAAGTCCAGTTTTCCGCATTAATTTTTCAGAATTAATTTTTGAACGACAAATTTATAAATTGTTATTCAAAATTTGATTTTGAAAATTTTTCTAACTTTAATCGATTTTTCTCTGATTATCGTTTGTGCATAATTCTACTTCTCACGAAGTATCTGACAACGATCATTTTTATTTTTTTCTGGTAACAATGCCTTATTTTGATTCAGAGGACCAGATGTATTGCCTTATGCAATTACCTGTTCGTACACGAGACAAAATTAAAGCTTTGGAAAGAAAGGTTGAAGAACTTGAGTTCAACTAAAAAGGCAAAAGTTTTTCAAGAAAAGTTTGAAAAGGATAAGAAATCTTCTGATTCTCAAATATCTGAACTTACAAAGAAAATCAAAGATTTGGAAGAAAAGAATAGTGAGAGTGAGTTTTCCTTGAAAAATATTTCCACTCAAAATACAGAGTTTTTAAACAAAATCAAAGATTTGGAAAAGAAGCTTTATTTGAGAGATCAAACAGATCAAACTATCCAAATGAACAAGCCAAGGCTTGTGAGTTCTTTAAATAAATATTGGGGACTTGGTTATGAAAATCCTAAACATCTGGCAAAAGCAATTGCTTATCTTCCAATGATTTATGAATTTAAATATTTGCGATATGCCATATATTTTCTTGAATATGCTATTAAATGGACCAATGTTGATGAAATCGAAAAGGAAGAAATAAGGAAAAGAACCACTACAACTTCCTTTTTGTTATACTCTAGAGAATGAAAAATATCAAAAGAATTCGACTGGAAGACTTTCAAATGACTATTTTGATATTTGTGCTACTAAACCTAACTGTGAAAAACCTCTTGAAGCAAAACGATATGTTCCACCTTTGATTCTAGAAGGAAGAATCTGTGAACTTGAAGATTCTGTTCTAGAACAAAGGATAAAATTTGAGCTTGAAAAGGACCTTCTTTCAACTATTTACTCAAATAGTTTTAAGGAACTATCTTCTAGTTTCAAGACTGAATTGGAAAAAGAAAAGGATATTCATGAAAAATCTTTAATTAAAAAGTTTTCAGATTCATCCAAGAGTGCTTTTGATGCAAAACAGAAAGTTAATCAAAAGTGTTTCCAGCTTTCTAAGCAAGTGTCGGATCTTGAGAAAGTTTTACTCTCTGAGCATAATCAATTTGAAAGTGAAAAAGCAAATTTTGCAACTGAATGCAAATCTTTTGAAGCAAACATAAGATAGCTTTCCAAGAAAGTAATTGATTTGGAAAATGTTTTGGAAAAAGAAAGAAAAGAATTTGCAAAGAATAAGTGGATTATTTTTGAAAATTCTTCTTTTGAAAAAGATTTTGATGATGATTTTCAATCTAACCTTGTTTCCAAGGAGAATTCAAAGCCTGAAGTTTGTAACAAAGGAACAACTTATGAATTTGATGTCTCTAAGAAGCTTCCTGACCATAATGCTGTTTTTTGAATGATGAAAAGAGAGATATTTTTAGAAGGAAAAGAAAGCTCTTGAACTTAAATGCATAAAACTTTCAAAACAATTTTCTGATTTTGAAAAAGTTTTATTTCTTGAAAAAGAAAAATCTGAATTGGAATTTTTGTTGGAAAAAGAGAGAAAAGAGTTTGGTGAAAAGAAGGATGTTTTTGAAAAGGAAAAGCAAAGTTTTCAAAAGAAAAACATGAATATTTTTAAAGAAATATCCGAGAAGAGTTTTGAAGAAGAGAGAAACATCTTTAAGGCTGAAATCTTAAAGTTAACAAGGAAGTTATCTGCTTTAGCAACAGAGGTTTTGACAGAGCAGAAGATCAAGTCTGGTCTACAGAAGAAATTTGACCTGACTGTTCAAGAAAGAAATGTTCTGTCCGATAAAGTTCAGAAATTGGAAGCAATTAAGATCAAAGTTAAATCATCTGAACAATTTAGTGCCGATACTATTGTTCAATCATCGTATGATGGTTCAACTGATTCAGATTGTTCGTTAAAGACTGCTTCTGGTTCTGTTCATGAACATTCTTCTTCGACAAAGTCTGTCAAATCAAGAGATCCGATGCGTCCTTCTAATCTTTTCTACAACCGTGATGCTACAAGTTCAGATACACCCATCTTTAAGCCTGTAAAGATGGTATGGAAGGTAAAAGGATCTACTTCTGAAAGAAATGTTCCGAAATCATCTGTTCCCAAGACAAACGACAACAAGAACAATACTCCTAAAGGTAAGTCTTTTGTTAACCCTAATCCTATATATTATGCAAATCATTTGATTAGGTTGGCACAAAAGCAAATTTGTTGTTCTTATTGTGGAACTCATGATTTTGTCAAACAAGAAAATGTTCATTTTTGGTACGGTACTTACAATATTTCTTCAAAAAGAACTACATTTAACAAGCCAGGACCCAAGTTCCGTTGGGTACCAAAATCTACTTAATCTGTTTTGCAGGTTCATCATGTGTGGTGCTGATTGTCAGAAATATACCAAACACATGACTGGAAAACAGAAGAGAAGTGTGCAATCTGAAGAAGAGTACCTATGCTGAAATATATGCATCATTTAGGGGGAGTAATTCTAATTTTTGATATATTTTGTGCTTATTGACATATTCTTTTTATGCTTCTTTGTAGGGGGAGCATACGCAGTTATGGTTTCTGAATAATTCAGTTCAGAACCCGCACTTCAATGATGTTTATGGCTTCTAAACACTTCAGTTTAGAACCCGAGCATACAAGTTATTGACTTCTGATCATATCAGATAAGGACTCGTTCTTCAACATGTTTGACTTCTAAACACATCAGTTTAGAACTTGTACTTTATTGTTTTAGACTTTGTTTGTCACATATACTAATCTTGTTTCGTTAAGATCTTTTGTAGATTTTGAGGGGGAGCTTATCTGATTTTACATCAGTCTATCATGATTTGAGGGGGAGCATAAACATTTCTGACTGTAAGTATCTTCTGAACTTAATCTGAGATTGTTTGAAAGAAGAACGACTTTCAAGCATGAAAAATGTTTTCTTAAATGTTCAAACCACTTCTGTAATTCAAACAGATTTTATGGATTTAGAAGTGTGATTTTAAATGTTTTTCATATATATACATATATATCTCAGATTATCGTAACATCATTTCTGACCGTGTGTTTCCAAATATTAATACTTGTGTATTATCTTTTCTATATACTTTCAAGTATTCGTACACATCGGTACAACTTCTTATTGACTTTGTTACTACCATATCACAAAACGAAACAATTTTTCGATGGTAATACTCCCGTTTGTATTTCATATTTTGTTGAGAATCATATTCATTTCAGCGTAAGAGCTTAATCGTTTCATTCAAAGATTGTTTATATTTGTTCATATAAACAAAATATCAATTCTTTGATACCCTAAACCTTACATGATTATCTTTCATGACTATCCTTCATATTTGATCTGATTGATACATTGTCAGATTCTCAAACAAGTCCTTTGATTTCATTTCATTCATTCAATATCCTTGTTTTGAGAAATCTTCAAAGTTCAAATGCTCAAATATTCATGATACTATTGAGGAGCATACATTCTGATGGCAATGTTAATCAAATGCCGATATTCATAATTGTTCAAGCTAAACTGTTGAACAACACATCATTTTAGGACAAAATTTCATGGGATCGGTGTGTGAGATTAACTGTACTTCTATGGATTCACGTTAACCAGTGTTTCCTACCCAAGAAGTTATCCTTGAGTGATTGAGGGGTGATGGGTCAAAATCAAAGAGTGGGGGAGATAAATCATACGGTTGAGTAATCTCATTGTGCTGAGGTAAAATTTAAATGAGAGTTTGGGTAGAAGTGAGCAGATTAAAAACAGAAAGAGGGTGTGAGAACAGAGTTAAAAGAATAAGAGAACTCCACACCAACCATTTTCTGAGCCGGGAAGCCACATTACTTATTGGTTCACATTCTTTGGTGACCATCATTGAAACAAGCAATTAGCCCATGCCAACTCTTGCATTAACCCCACCAGCCGCTCATTTCTTTCTCAACAAAGAAATGTTTCAATTTTTCTTGGGGACGCAACATATTATCTATCTAATCTTCATTCGAAAGGTTTGGATATTGAAAAAGAAGGAAGTTTGCCCCACCTTCGCACTTCAATCATGCACATTGAGTCCGTGGAAAACTTGTTGTCGTCTCAACAGTTTACACAATTTGAGCCTATTATTCAAGCATAAGTTGCTTCAATCATTTCTACACTTGCACGTACACACAAGGAATGTGTTTTCTTGTCATAACGTTCATAGAAATTCCTTAGTGTTTTTCGATGATTGAATGGAAGCTCTGGAGGAGTGAACATCAAAAAGCTCCTTTCCAAAGTGCATTCGTTGTACTAAGTGGCTCTGTGCAACTTACAGGCATTTTAACTGATTCATCCGTTGTTTCAGGGTTACCACTTTCATTTTATCTGAATTTGAAAAGATTCGGATAAACATTTTTAGAATTGACGGATAAACAGATCAAAAGGAGGAGATTGTTATTGGTATATTCAAAGACTGCTGAAATTGATATTGAAGTTTTGATGATCATGATGCTCACAATCATCAAAAAGGGGGATAACATATGAAAGTTTCAATTTCAAGATAAAGAGAAGTTTTTGTCAAAGTCAAGAAGCTCGAGATAAAAAGTCAAGATGTATCAAGATATTTCGAGAAAGTTCAATGTTCAAAGATTGTTATTATTAAAGAGGCGAAGATACATAGTTCAAGATATTCAAAGCTACAAAGATTCAAAACTCATACAAGAATGTTTTCAAAGCTCAAACCCAGTTAAAGCTCAAAGACCTGTTCATATTCAAAGACTGAAGATATTGCTCAAAGATGCAAAGATCAATGCTACAATGATTCAAAGATCAGTGATACTAAGATTTGAAGATTTGAAGAGATGAAGATTTTGTTTAAAGACTTTGATCAACATTACAAAGATATGAAGTTTGTGTTTCTAGACCTTGATGACTATTTGACTTTGAAGATCCATATGAAGATTAAAGCAGTCAAATTGGATTTCTGAAGACAACGCTTATTTGAAGATTCTTCAGAGTTATTTTTAAAAGTTTGATATTCCTTCAAAGCGAAGAGAGAGACTGTTCGAAGTAATTGAAGAGCTTAAAGTGTTGAAGATCTAAAGATTACAAAGAGCTGAAGACTATCGTCATGAATTTTTAAATCTTGAATCCATAGGGGGAGATTGTTAGAGCAAAAATGTATTCAAGATTTATTGTAATTGTAAATGGTCAAAGACATAGTCAAAGTCAAAATATTGTCTTGTAAAAGGTCAAAGTCAAGGTTAGTAAGTGTTAGTCAAAGGGGTATAAATAGGTTCCTTGTAATAGGAATTGTAAGAAGAGTTCATTTCACACGTGAGAGATTGTAATAGATGGATGACATTCTAGAGAGAGAGTCTAGAGAGAGAAACTAGGTCTCATTCTCATTTGTATCTTTCTCTCTCAATCTAATGAAGATCTCTTGCATATTATCATTGTTACTTGATTAGATTGGACTCACACTAAGAAAGGTGATTATCAACTTCCTCAGCCTGGGGCCCGCATCCTCGACTTCGAGCCAACTGTAAATGAGGTAAGTCTCTCTGCCCTGAAACAACTTCTCCTTCCTCATTCTTCGTCTTCAACGGCGACTATGTCAGTGGTACCACCCCCCGCTGCTACCCAGGCTGCCACCACATCATCCTCACTGAAGAGGAAACAATCTGAAACCTCCCTTGGTTCTAAAAAGACCAAGAGGCTTACAAAAGAGAAACCCCAACCCCCTCTGGTTACTACATCAGTGCCTGCCTCTTCATAGGCTGACGCCTTCGTGGTTCACTCCACCACTTCTGCTCATACAACAACGGCCACTTCAGCGCCTTCTACCGTTGATTTCTCATTGGTATCCACCCCCACTTTCTCAGTGCCTCAAAGCACTGAAGAGACTGTTCATGGCACCGCCATTGCCATACCCGCTCAGTGCACAACCGTCTCAACATTCACATCTCCACCTCCTTCTTCGGTCATCACTTTAGCACCAACGACTTCTCTCGCTGATAATCAAGAAACGTTTCTGCAAGGCATGATGCGCATAAATGAAATAGGACACGATGGTCTCCCTCTCGGAGGCACTTAGAGTATGCCTTCGACGTCCTTGTCTCCAATGGAGCAGGGAATGCTCTACTATGGAGGGAGTAGTCTCTTAGAGGACTTCTCTCGACCATCAGGTATTCCGACCTCCCTACCTATCTCTTCTCAACCCATTCCCTCTTTTGAGCTTTCCTTTGCTCAAAAAATTTCTTTTCTTACAAGTCCTAATTTGGGCACAATCGCTGCCTCTATCAAGGAGGTACACGATCGGGTGGAATCCCTCTCAAAGGATCTCACCAACAACACCAACGCCGTGAACTCTGCCGGTGAGTCCCTGAAGGAACTCTCCACCTCCATCTCAACGAAAGGGATGTGGTGCACAACTCTTCATCACTTCAGTCGCTGCAATCCACCATCGCCTCCCTCAGCACTGAAGTGGGCTCACTCAAAACTTCTGTTAGCGACCTTGGATCAAAGGTCGACACCACAAACTCCCTGCTCGAATCCATCCTAAAAAGGATGAATGAACCGGTGGCTCCCGCCCCAACCTGCACACCTGATGATCGTCAAAAGTTGGGGATGGCGGCTGACTTCGTTTTATCAGCCACCGATGCGATCTCTGGCCTCGAAGACAGAGCGGAAAAGTTAGAAGTTGCTCCTGCTTCTACCTCAGTGGCACCTGGCCTTGAAGACAGGTCCACTGAGCGTGTGAATACTGAAGCTCATGTACCTCCCCCTGTCAATATTGATGATGACAAAGAGGGGGAGAAGAATCCTCAAGAAGAACTCCTTCAAGCTGAGGGGGAAGGTTCAAGAAGACCTCCCTCACGCTGATAGGGAGGGAATTAATGAAGACCCCTCTCAATCTGAGAGGGAGAAAAATCCAACTCCTCCCTCCTCTCCATGAATTCAAATTGTCGACCTCGTTGCCCTTGAAGAGGATGAGAAAGAAGAAGAAGACGAGGAGGAGTTGGAGATAAAAGATGATGAACCCTCCAACATCCCTGATGGTGACGATGAAGAACCTGATTTTTGGTTCAAACCCGCAGCCATCAGGGTTCCAGAGCCAAAAGGAGTTGTTCTAAATGAAGCAGGGGAGACAACGATGAAGTCTCCAGCGAAGAAGGCTTCCAAAGGTAAGCAAAAGGGAGTTGCTACCTCTGGGAACCTTAAGATACTTTTCAACGCTGAGAATGTGCCAACTTCTCAGGTATGCCTCTCAATAATCCCCTTCTCTGCTTCTATCCATCCTTTCCTCAAACCCCTCATACACACTTAGCCTATTTTTTTTCTATCTTTTCTTCCCTCAAAAGAAACTAACTTTTATTTCTTTTGATTCAGCTAGTCCTCTCCCCTGCTTAAGGGGCACACTGAAGAAACCCTCATTCATCAACAAATAATCCCAGCTCCTAATGCTGATGCCCCATAAATAATCCCAGTCTCAGTGATTGAGACTGAAGAACAAGAAGAAGAAGAAGAACTGCTGACTCATCCAACCCGAGCCTCTCGACCTCTTCAAAGGTCAGAGGATGAAGAAAACCAAAGAAGATCAGCGATGATCAAACAAATAGAGAGTCAACGTCTGCGAGTTATCCCTCTTCCTGGCCTCGAGTTCCTGATGCCTGAAGAACTTGAAGAATCTGTCAAGCTGAGGAAATTCTCGCTGAGAGCCGAAAGGATGCTGAATTTGCCCTTAAGGTTGCCCATAGCTTAGTCTCTGACAAGAAACGAAAGAAATTTCCAGTACGGGTTCAGGAGCAACTACTCAAGGAAATAGGAAAGGAGACCCAGAAGAAGAAAGTTGTTAGTAACTCGACGTTGGACTGGTGCAGAGAAAAGGTCGATCACAGATACCATCCAAGTCGAATCATCTTAGTGAACATAAACGGGAAGAGTGTAAAGAAGACACTGCTGGTGGAAGTCACCATAATCAGGGAGAATGAATCGTCTCAAACCTTTTTCATGTCAAAGCTGACTCTCTTCGGTTTTGATGAATGACTAGAGATGAGGAATGCTATACAAAAGTCTAAATCCAGGTACAAATCTTACGTGGAGAAGTTCTTGAATTTGCAAATCAACAAAGTCACATCCAGAATGAATCTGCCTCCTCATCCAGCTCTTCTTCAAAATCAGAGACCTGCTCCAGCAAAGAGAAAACGAGCTTCTACCTTTGGTGGGCCTGCCATTTGAAATGAAACAGGCATCGAATTCTCAAGAGTGGTCGTGCTCAGACCCCTACCTGATCTTTCAGCACTCAACTTTTCACTGCCACCAGGAGGTCCTTTCAAACCTGGCCAAGTGATAAGTGACCCCTATGGAATCATCTTCCTAGACTGGAATGGTATAATGCGCTTTCAACGTTTTTTCTGAAATACCTATCTACCCAGTCGAACAACTCAGATATCTAATCCACTGTTGCAATCAATCAAGACCAGGCCTCTTCCTCAAGGGGGAACGTGCTCAGCGAAGCAAAGCTTAGAAGACAACAAGGACATAAGGTACCTGATTGGATGATCACTGACACTGACTCCTTTGATGAAATGCTCTTCAAAGATGAACCTCAATAGCTGATAGATCTCTTTTGAAATCTTATCTTGTATTTATCAGTAGTTATCTTTTAGTACTTGTAATTTTATTTCACTTGTACTTGTATTTTTCAATCGTCCCTTGTAAACTTATTTACGAAGTTAATGAAAATTTCAGTGAAGTACTTTACTCCATTAGTACTAGAAAAGATCCCTGAAAAAAGTAAATGGGACACGCATCTATGAGTCACATTTAACCTTATGTTTTTAACTTAGCAATTTTCTTATGTTGCTTTGTCATCATCAAATAGGGGGAGATTGTTGATCCAAACTCTCTCAGTGATTTGATGATGACCCTTAGAATTAGTTAGTGAAAATTACAAAGAACATCTGTATGTATTAATGTTTCGCCATCAGTGATAACACACTGAGTCTGTTCAGAATCACTGATGGTGACCATTATTCTTCAGAGTATTCTTGTTAGGGTTAAATTTGTATTGAATAGAAGTTTGAGGGTTAATGTTGTAAATGCCATAAATGGGCTTAGCCTAGTTTAATGGGCCGTGGGCCTTAGGCTTTAAGCCTGGGTATATATAGTTTAGTTAGCCTAATTGTTTAGGTTAATCATCCATAACCATTGTCACACGTATTGTAAACACTCTCTGAATGGTTTATCATGTTGAATGAATGAGATGGATGACGTATTGAAATCTATTGTTATTATTGCTTATTGTTCATTGGTTTCATATCTATTGCACTAATCTGGGATCCACAATTGGTATCAGAGAATACAGACAAATCGATTCAAGGTTATTCTAAAGGTTTCTGGTAAGTTTCTGATTGTTTTTTGTCGACTGTTCTTGAGTTCTAAAATTCTCATTATTTTGTTTCTGACGAAATTGCTTGATTCTGCTTGTTCCATTCGATTCATATTAGTAATATTTGGGTTTCTGCAAAGTTTTAGACTTCAATTTGATCGTTTGAGTGAGTTTTAAGCAAAATTATTTTTCAAAATTTTGGTCTCTGTTCTTGTCAAAAGTCTCATTTTTAATCAAAATTGTGTTATTTTGCTTAAAATCAATTTGGGTCTGTTTGTTTTGGCGTTTTGGTCGTTTTCTAACCTTTCAGGAGCAAAAACAAGAACCCTAGCTTCTTCATCGATCTGATTTTTTTGCCCAGCCGTAGTGTCCGGAACTTCGCTACTTTTCCCGATAAGTTTTATCTCCTCCCGTTACTTTCCGGACGTCCTCCTGTCCGGATTGTCCATTGTATCCGGTAAATCAAACTACCTGGACATCTATCCGGGTTGCACCTGTACCCGGACACCTCTATCCGGTTAGTCATCACTTCCCGGACGCAAGTTCCCGGGTTCCTTGCCCGGTTTGCTCACCATCCGGACACCCACTCTTCCGGTAAGTTCTTTATTCGATCACTTTATTTTCCCGATAACTTAATTCTTTTTTCGGTAACTTCCACTTTCCCGGTAACTTATTTTACCCAGATTGTTTTACCCGGTTTGTTTGGTTTTATTCGGTCACTTTTGCTATTCGGACACTGCACTCACTTCGGATCCGGACACTTCCTGATCCGGACACATCTATCTGGATTCCTATCCGGGTAAGCTTGCTTTGCTATTAGTCTAACCAGTTTAGTTAAAATCACTTTTAGACCTTGCGTTAGGACTATCACTCTTAGTGCCTTGCGTTAGGTTTCAACCTTGAATCGACACTACTGTCTGACGATCACCTTAGTGCATACTTCACGATGTCTCGCGACACTCTTGCTATCAGTACCGACTCCAAGCCTCCGATTCTCTATCGAGGCGAATACACCTAATGACGAGACAAATTCATAATCTTTATCGAATCTAAAGACAACTTCGAATACATCTGGCAAGCTCTCACTGATGGCCCATAAGACACCCCAATGCAAGTTGTTCCACCCCAAGCCGAAGGTCCTGCAGCTCAGGCAAAACCGAAGACGTTCGCCATGATGACTGACGATGAAAAGAACAGATTCACTGGGGAGCAACATGCGAAGAGATATTTGATTCAGAGTTTGCCGAACGAGATTTACACGACCATTGATAGCTACAAGGAAACTTCCAAAGGCATGTGGGATCAAGTCGAGAAGATGATGAGTGGGAGTAAAGTGGGAAATGGTCAACAGCTGCATCACCCGATATGACGGCTTCAAGCAGCGAAAGGGAGAATCGATAACTCAGGCATACGAATGATTATGCCTTCTTCTTAACGAGCTTCACAAGAACAAGATCACTCGATCTAACACGAAAAATGGCCTCAAGTTCTTAAATAACCTCCTTCCAGAATGGAAAATGTTTTCTTCTCATATCAAACACAACCATCGTATTGAGAACGTTCCAATCAATAAGCTTTATGAGATGCTCATGCAAGACGAAGACGAAGTCATGGAGACGATGAGCTCTCAGAAACCATCTTCTAAACCACAAGCTGATCCCCTCGCCCTTGTGTCTGCAAAAAGCGGCAAGTCATCCAGCCATAACTCCAAGAGAACCCAAGTGTCTAGTGAGTCAGAACCAAAATCTGAAGAAATAGAGGAAAGGGACTTTGACCCCGAGCTGACCGACATAAAGAAAGCAATGACCTTCATCACCAAGTCTTTTCAAAAGAAGACGTTCTTCAAGAAACATTCCACAAATAATCAGCGCTACTCTACCACTCCCAACAAGTGCCATGATTATAAAGAAAAGTATGAAGGTAAGAGAAAGTCTGACGAGCACAAGCATTCGGACCATAAGGAGAAGCACGATCGAAAGCCCGAATCAAAGAACAAAGATGAGTCAGTCACGTGCTATAATTGCGGTAAGTTGGGCCACTTTGCCAAAGACTGCAGAAAGCCCGTAGTTCGTAACGTGGAATACTACAAGGCAAAGCTGCTGTTCAACAAAAGGAAGCAGGAAAGGCACTGATGGTTGAAGACGACTACTGGCTAACTCGTTCCGACGACGAAAGTGATACTGAAGATGTCGATGCTTTCATGGGCAACCAATCTCCTCCGTCAGATCATGGAGATCTGTGTCAGGTATGTATCCCTATCCATCAAGGCTTAGTCGATCAGATGCAATTACTTGTTCAAAGAATAGACTCCCATAAGGTTTCCACTGATGAACAACTGCTTAAAATTAATTCTCTAAAAGAAAACCTAGATGTTCAAAGAGGATCACTGAAAAAGATCAAGTCCGACAATGCTAATCTTATAGAAAAATGTACAAATCTTTCAATAGCACCAAAGGACCTTAGGGCCAAGATATCTGAATTAAACTCAAAGCTTGATCAGTGTGAGGATGAGAAAGCAGAGATTGTCTATCAATGCTCCTCTCTTCAAATTCAACACAAAGAATATGTTTCTAAAATAATTGATCTTGAACTCAAACTTCATAAACGAGGTCAAACTGATCAAACGATCCATATGAACAAACCTAAGGAATTCACTTATTTCAATAAAGAATGGGGAATTGGGTATGACAACCCTCAATATTTGAAAAAGGTTCTATCAAGGAGGCCAACTCTATACGAGTTTAACCTTTTTGGCTTTGATAGAAAATACCCCGAATATAAAATCAGATGGACGGGACCTCTCGAGGAGAAGGAAGAGGAAACTGAGGAATACAAACGCAAACATACCACTAAAATGCAATTACCCTTTGCGTATGAAGTTCTTAACTATTCTTATACGAAAAATAAATCCAAGTACCTATCAAATGATTACTTTGACAGCTACAAAGTTGCATTGCCCAAGGATTCCTCCAAAAAGGATGAGGTCCCTGCAACCGAAACCAAAACAGAGACAGACGAGTTTAAACGCTATGTCCACCTCTTGTTTTGGAAATGAAAATAGTCGAATTAGAGGAATCATTTGAACAGGAAAGAATCAAGTTTCAAAAAGAAAAACAAGAGCTTTTAACTGAACTTGAGAAACTCAAATCCACCAAAACCGAATCTGTATCTATTGAGGAAAAGGAACTCCTTCAGGTAGAAATCAATCGGCTCACATCCAAACTGGCTACCTTGGCAACAGATTTGATGCATGAGCAAGTGAGTAAAGGTCAACTCCAAGAGAAGTTTGACCAACTCCAAAAGTAAAAGGTGAATCTACCAGACCCTTCCTCTGACTCCTCAGATACATCTTCGTGTAAAACTTTTATTGGCAAAACTACCTCAAGAAAAGGAAAAGAGTGTCAAGAAAAATGTGTTCCAAAGAATCTTAACTCTGAATTTCAAAAATCTTTCGCAACAGATTCTTCCAAAAACACAGAATCAAAGTGTTCCTCATCTCCCTCAACCACTACTGTTCCATCCGTGAATGAAATTGATTTTTTAGCTTTTATGAATTCCGATGTAAGTTTATATGAGGAGTTTTCTAAGTTTGAATTCGACAAACCTCTTCCAAATCACACTGACTTTCTTTCAAAAGAAGTAAATCGACCGGTCAAATTTCTGAAAGGCGAATGTTCTACAAAACTTAAAAACCGATATGTGAACGAAGTTTCCAAAAACGACTCAAGTTCTCAAAAGCGTTCACAGACACGGAAACAGACCGGTCGACCAAATGATAGACATCCTTCCTACTCACACTCTACTGACCATGCCTTTAATGATTTTTCAGATAAAAATGGTCGGGCCAAACAAGACAAACAAAAATGGGTAGCAAAATGATCTAACAAGAGCAAGTCAGAGTCAAAGTCGTTTAATTCTGCTTTCAATTCTAGGAAAGACATTAATAATTGTGGTTTTCATGATTCGAATAATTCTGTTGAACAAAGTATTAATTTCCCGTTAAGACTTTAATCAATACAACAGTTAATTCAATTATCCCAAGATTGTTTGTGTTGTTCTAATTGTGGATTGAATGACTTTGGTGATAATCGTTATGCATCTGATTGGTTTGGTTCTTATCATGTATTCAGTTCTCGTCCTAAACGTAAATCACGTAAACCCAAACAGAAGCCCAATTCAAAATGGGTTCCCAAGACAGGTGATAAACCTAACCCTCCAGGACCCATTTTCAAATGGGTACCTAAAAATGCCTAAACTTGTTTTTGCAGAACGGTCATGTGTGGTACTTAGACTCAGGATGCTCCAAGCACATGACCGGAAGGAGGGAGCTGCTCACAAACTTTACCGAGAAATACTGCGGAGACGTGAGATTTGGAAACAACTACAAAGCGCCAATTATGGGCTACGGCGACATCGTTCAAGACAAGATTACCATCAAGAAGGTTTTATACGTCGCGGGATTGGGACACAACCTGTTCAGCATCGAACAATTCTGCGATAAAGATCTAGAGGTCAATTTCAAAGCAAAAAGGTGTAGAGTCCGCACTGAAGACGAAAAGGAATTGCTGGTTAGCACGCGAAAAACCAACCTCTACACCATCGACCTCTCCTCACTGAAAACCGATGACTTTGTCTGCCTGATGTTGAAGGCTAACACTCAACAAGCTTGGATCTGGCATCGACGTCTTTCACACCTCAACTTCAAGAACATCAACAAACTGGTGCTACGCGGACACGTCAAAGGCATGCCTGAGCTCAAATTCGAGAAGGATAGACTATGCAGGGCATGCGAAATGGGAAAGATGAATCGAGCTTCTCACAAGCCAAAGGCCGCTCCGAGCATATCCCTGTCCCTCGAACTCATCCATATTGATTTTTGTGGATCGATGCGCGTTCAGAGCATCAATCAAAAGAAGTATGTCCTGGTCATGGTCGACGATTTCTCACGCTACACATGGGTGAAGTTCCTGCACTCGAAAGACGAAACCCTAGCTGATCATCACCCACCTGAAGACCATTCAGCTAATCCTACGACAACTGGTTCAAACCATCAGGACGGACAACGGGACGGAATTCAAGAATCACACTCTAGACGAATACATCACCTCAGTAAATAACTCTCAAAATTTCTCTGCCGCAAGGACTCCTCAGCAGAATGGAGTCGTGGAAAGGCGGAACCGGACCCTTGTCGAAGCTGCTCGCACAATGCTATCTCAATCAAAGTTGCCGTTATTTCTCTGGGCTGAAGTAGTTGCAACCGCTTGCTACACGCAAAACCGGCCCATCATCAATAAACGGTTCAACAAAACCCCGTACAGATATCATCAACAACAGAATCCCAAATATCAAGTATTTCCGCGCGTTCGGGTGCACGTGCTACGTTCTGAACGACAAGGATGACCTCGGAAAATTCAGTCCCAAGACAGATGAAGGAGTTTTCATCGGATACTCCATGTAAGCCAAAATATTCTGCGTTTACAACAAACGGACCAAAACCGTCTTCGAAAGTGTAAACGTGACGTTTGACGAAGCCGCGGATTTAGCTTCTGAGAAATTCAGTTCAGAACCCGCATTAACTGGCGTGTTAGCTTCCGAACACTCTCGTTCGGGATCTACACATCTTCCAATAAATCTAAATCACGCATCTACGTCAAAATCACATCTTTCTGATTTAGATTTACTGTTTGAGCACTTTTATGATAAGTTCTTTAGTTTACCTAATCCTCGTGTTACTGTGCATCCTAGGGTTGGAGCTGCTCAACTCGAAAACTCAACGAACCTCTCTGGTCCGCCCCCATCGACAAGCACTCCAACGCTGTCTACGGAAACCCCTCAAAGCTCAAGTGCTACCACTACCGAAACGGCCATCCCATTGGAGGACCCTGTGCCCATTCCGGAGATCACTCCAGAAGATTCGTCCTCAACAACGCAAATGGTTCAACCTCTGAATTCCCCGGAAGTTGCCCAACCAATGGCGAATCATGCTCCATCTCCTCCAAGGAACCCTCCTTCTTCACTTGAAGCCGTTCAAGATCTTCCCCCCGGTACGTATATGGACCCGGATACTTCCCATGCAATTAACGGCGCCAAAAACTTGATAAGCGGGTTTACACCCCCCTAAATCTAACCGTAAGTGTACGTGTCGAATCAAGTAATAGTACTGAAAGTACGAGTATCGAACACAGGGAACTAGGAACTAAGTATCACAATGACTACAAGATCTATTAACTGAACGGTCGCAATTTTGAGCTGTTGGTATTAAACTAATTAATTGCAAGAATTAAATCAAACACAAGACAGTAGACAGCTTAAAAACTTCGGATAGAGAAAACAGTTGAGGGTTGGAAATCCTAAGGTTTTCACGTACAAACACTTGACTTAAAACAATTACCAGTTATTCCGTATAATGAATACCCAATCTCTAAAAGTCACCGTTATTCTTTCTCAAGCAACAACGGGTTTTATCTTGAAACACATAGTTTTATCTCTCGACCTCAACCTATGGGGTTCAAAACACATTAAACTCAAAATTTCAACAGGACTAAGGCTTACTTGGTATATCTCTATCCAATTTCTCACCTTAGGCATGCAATTTCTAGTTCTAGTTAACAATTAATTCTCTCGAACTT
Organism: Saussurea involucrata; assembly: GCA_033807775.1. NCBI lineage: Eukaryota > Viridiplantae > Streptophyta > Magnoliopsida > Asterales > Asteraceae > Saussurea > Saussurea involucrata. Next base: position 67,361,408 of record CM066321.1, on the reverse strand, counting down.
AATTGCAAAACAACAAAACAATTGAAAGCTGGCCAAACTCACAAAAGCATTAAGGATTAAATCACACGCTTCATTAATTTAGGAAAAACTGATAAAAGGTTCAAATCACATATCTATAAGCTTAAACCAAATTCATTCCAACCCCCAACATCTAAAGATTAGTTCATGTTGGTGGTGGATAAAACAAAAGAAAAGGGAAGGAAACTGGTGTGTGCAAACATAATGAACGTGGACGTGATGAGTGTGATGATGGACTCCCTTCTCAAGGCTCCAATCTGATTATCGTCGTGAACTCCTCCTTGATCGATCCTCTATCGTGGCTCTAAAGTCTCCGAAAATCCTCTGAAAATCACCCCCAAGTCGTCTTCCGTCGTCCGTGTGCGAATTGATAACCTAAAAGCCGGAAAATGCCAAGATATAAACTGGAACAGGGGGTTGCGCGGTTTTGGCCGCGACTTGCAAACCGCGCCAGAAACCGCGCGGTTTCTGGATGCTCTCCGGGTGAGGTTCGGTTCATGGTTTGGGCACGGGTCTCGGGCTTCCGTTGGGCTTCGTTTTGTACTTTTTTAGGCTCTTTTCCGCATCTTTTCTCAATGTTTGTCTTCCTTCGGATTACCTGCACATTTCACTTGATAGAACATAAAATTCCGCCTTTTTGCTAGAACACAAGCCAATCTCATTGGTTTGAGGCCTGAAAATAACGCCAAAAAGTGGCGTTATCAGCAACTCATCAACCACTTCCACATACCACGAAATGGACACGAGCACACCCTCTTCATCAGATTATCGGCGATCCTTCCACTCCAGTTCAGACGCGAGGTGCCTCTGCTAACTTCTGTCTCTTCTCCGGCTTCCTCAACAAAATCGAGCCTACTTCTCCGAAGCACTCAACGATCCGGACTGGCTAATCACGATGCAAGAGCAACTCAACCAGTTTGAGGCCCCCAAGGTATGGCGACTTGTCCTACATCCAGCTAACAAGACGGTTATCAGCACGAAGTAGGTGTTCAAGAACAAGAAAAATGAAGATGTCATCGTCGTACGCAACAAGGCACACCTCGTGGCCAAAGGATACCGCAACAAGAGGGAATAGACTATGACGAGACATACGCTTCGGTAGCAAGAATTGAAGCAATACGTATGTTTCTTGCCTACGCCGCGCATAAAAACTTCACGGTCTTCCAGATGGACGTGAATACCGCCTTCCTCAACAGCGTACTCAAAAGAAAAAGTTTACGTCTCACAACCGGACGGGTTCGTGGATGACTCCATGCCAAACCACGTATACATCCTCGACAAGGCTCTGTATGATCTTAAGCAAGCTCCACATGGCTGGTATGATGCTCTGTCCAAATTCTTAGTCAAAGCTGGTTTTTTAAAAGGTAAAATTGACACCACTTTGTTTATTAAGAATGAAGAAGGTCATATTATTTTAGTCCAAGTATACGTTGATGATATAATTTTTGGTTCTACAAACCCTCAGTACTGTAAGAACTTTTTGGTTCTCATGGGAAAATATTTTCAAATGAGTATGATGGGCGAAATGAATTTCTTCCTCGGTCTTCAGGTTAAGCAACTGTCGACCGGGATATTCATTAACCAGGCTAAGTACATCCGAGACATTCTTCGGAAATACCAGATGGAACAGTCTTCGCCCATGAAAACTCCAATGTCTCCGGGTACGCGGTTACACACCGATCCTAACGGAAAGGATGTGGACACCAAGACCTACCGTGGGATGATAGGCTCTTCAATGTACTTGACGACGAGTAGACCGGATATCATGTTTTTAACATTTTTATGCGCCCGTTTTCAATCAAAACCAAAAAAGTCTCACTTAATTGCCGTAAAGCGCATATTTCGTTATTTAAAAGGTACTGCTGATCTTGGCTTGTGGTACCCGAAAGAGACGGGTTTAGAGCTTACAACATATTCGGACGCGGACCACGCGGGCAACATGCTGGATCGTAAAAGCACTTCGGGACACGTGCAGTTCCTGGGCGACAGTCTAGTCAGCTGGGCATCCAAGAAGCAGCAGTGTGTCTCCACATCTACTGCTGAGGCGGAGTACGTGGACGCCGCGAGTTGCTGTTCTCAAGTGATCTGGATGCACACCCAACTCAAGGATTATGGATTCTTTTACTCAAAGGTGCCCATCTACTGCGGCTCGAAGAACGCGATCGCAATATCTAGCAATCCGGTTCAGCACACTAAAACGAAGCATATAGACGTTCGGTATCATTTCATCAAGGATCACGTCGAAAGAGGTACAATCGAACGTTGTTTCGTTAATACAGAACATCAGATAGCAGACCTCTTTACAAAACCCTTAGACGACAAACGCTTTAACTATCTAGTGTCCAAGCTTGGTATGCTTAACCTGAAGGTTTAACATGTATATGCGCCTGGTACACTTTCCATACAATTACGTGGAGCTGTCTCTTAATCACCTGGTGTGTAATCTCCAGATGATCGAATACACACTTCCTCGTCTCTGTATTCTAATTGTATCGCGCACATCTCAAAATAAACCTCTGTATTAATTAGGTACATTTCGTTTGTTTGCTTCACATTCGCGTTGTGATTTCCTTTAATTTTATTTTCTCGTCTATTATGTTTTCCTCGTACCGCACTTGCATTTCACAAGTTTCTTAATGTGTTCAGGGGGAGCACATCCAAAAGAATGCGCCAAGTAAGTCCGTTCTTTGTTTGAGGGGGAGCGTCACACACTTTTTCTTCATATCATAAGTTTTTTATGTGTATTATCTCTTTTTCTTCCAAAATGCACAATCCGAGGGGGGGGGGGATCTTATTTTGTGCACATTCCGAGGGGGATTGTTTTTATGTTCATTATCTGTTTTGCGAAAGAACACATCAGTTTGAAAATACCTCAGGGTCAACTTTGAAGTTTTCCCACATGTTCCCGGATAGGGTATCCGGATACCTCATCTGGAAACCAACCTCTCCGAATAGGTATCCGGACCGGGTAGTTTTCGGACAAGGTACCCGGTAACCCGTGACCCTATTTATATCCGGATGCCTCATTCCTTCATTTTTTTCTAGAAACTTGCTTGCAAAACCCTCTCATACCTAAAACCCTCGGATAGCTTTAAAATGCTCGATTCCTTCGATTCTCGTCTCCAAACTATGGTATGTTCCTACAATGTCTCTCTTATATATGTTTTCGTCGCAATCGCACACGAATCACACATCAAATTGATAGATTTCTCGTTCGATTGGGGCGTTCGGTCACCGAACCCTTGTCGGTTCGTATTCCGACGTTTTTAGGGTTGTTTCTTGCTCTTCTTTTGTCGAAAACTACTCTCGCACACGAACACATTGTATTGGTTCACTTGGATTTGGTTTTTGCTAACTGCTATGGTTGATTCGACTTAATCCAGAACTCGTCCGGATAGTTTCAAACTATCCGGACACCTTCATATTGTCCGGACACCTTCAAGACGTCGGGTAACTTACATTCTATCCGGTAAGTCCTATCATCCGGACACCCTAGTTGTTCGGAAAGCCCTTTTGTTCGGTAAGTCTCATGTGTCCGGTAACCGCCCATCCGGTAAGTTCAACTTTATCCGGACACCTCATTTTGTCCGGTTAGTATTGCTTATCCGATAAGTTTTATGTTTAATATAGTATCTGATACTCCCTTGATCCGGTAAGTTGGTGTATCCTTTTACTAAAGGTATTCGGTAACTTTGTTATCCAGTAACCCTTGTATCCGGACACCCGTGTTTACCGGACACCCCTTTGTATCCGGACTCTATACATGTCCGGTCACTTTGCCCAATTTCATACCCTGCCTCACTGCCATATTTCTAAGTTTGGTGAAATTTAGCTGATCATTGCCAAGGTACGTACTGCTACATTTCTCTCAGTCAAATACTAACACTGTGTCTATCAGGTATTCAATGGATGATCAACAACAACACCAAGGTGACAAACACCATGAGGAATTCATTGATGAGGCGGCTGACAACGCCTTGTCTCACCCGATGATATTTCAGAAATCGAGGGCAACAACCATCACCTCGATGCTACTGAGTTCCGACCTCAACACCGAGTGGTCGTGGACATCCTCCTCGTCCACCCACTCTGACACGCACTCACGGCGACCACTGATGTCCCGGTTCTCTACCTGCAACAAGTCTGGAACACAATCCGGGTAGTCACCGGCGACAACACTCAAATGATTCAAGCAATGATCGACCACTACCCTTTCGTCCTCACGCCAGAGACTTTTCGACGACTGCTTTCTCTACCGGAAGCTACTCATGGCGGTCGAGCTACATTTAATCCAACCATCGATGATGCCACCCTTTGCGCCGAGATTCAGGCCTTGGGGTACAACCATGCACTGAACCGGCCGTCCACCTTCAATAGGAAGTACCTCGCTCCCATATGGTACACACTTTTCACCATCCTAAACCGATGTCTATCCTCAAGGTGGAAAGGCATCGACCAGTGCACAGGCAACTTCCTACGCCTCGTACATGCCGTCGTGTACGACCAACATGTGGATTTTTCCACAATCATCTGGCACGAACAAGTGACGACCATACGCGCCAACGGAGGAACAAAAGAGCGCAAGTTCATCCCGTACCTCCGATTTCTGCAACTTGCAATCTGTCAGCATATGGACGCCAACCCGGCCATTCCGCCCTGAGCTAATCACACTGTATGTCCTACTTTTAGCCTCCATTATCTTGTTATTCGTAACCCGCCCAACGCACAAGCCATGCGAATCCCTGAAGCCTTACTGGCCTACGTGAATTCGCAAGCCCCGAGTGTGATAGCTTATAGACAATCCCTAGGTTTAGGTGCTCCTATGGTCCAGCCAGAACCGGAGGGACCTCCCTGAGGAGCTAGGCCCGAGAGACGTAAGGGTCCTAGAACAAGAGGAGGTAGAGTTCAGGTAGCTGGGGCTCCCGGACGGGGCGTGCTGAGAGAACATATTGTGAAGGGAACTGGAGCGGGTGGTGCTGAGGATTCACGTGCCGGTACTGTTTGGGCAAAAAATCACGTTGCCCGACCACGACCAAAACAGGTAAGACGCATGTTCTAAGCTATATCTTGTATTAAGATAAGGTCTCAACAAGAACCCAGAAAACATCCGTCGTCTCCCGTAAAAAGTAAGTCGTACGTCCCCCATGATGCTCGACCATAGCGTCGCCCGTCCCGCACGACCATCGCATAGAACCATGCGAACTCGACCAAACTAACGTTAACCATGACTGTTACGTTTGTTAAGTGTTTAATGCATGAGTCAAAGTCATTGAGGAGCAACGGATATAACCGACGCAACCATCAACGATCGATAGCCATAACGGACGAAGATCATCATGGATAATCACTCCGACAACCGTTACAGACCGTTGCAACCGTTATAGCTGTTAAACGAAGCAATCAATGAGCTAATTAAAGCTTCTGAAGACTATAAAGACCGAGTTCAATCATCATTTCAGGGGGGAACACGGAACATCGAATATCCGACGATTAACAACCGAAACAATACTCAAGAACACTCGAAGAAAAGCTCAAGTCATCGCTCTCGACGCACGCCAACAGCTTTAGACCAACAGTTGTTTACACTTGTATTCACATGACAAACACCTGTTTTACATTCAAACATTTGTACTTTACATTTCAAAGCATTTCCTTCATTTGTATTGTAATATATGTACGATCGACACCAGTATCCAAGGACATCGCCCCTGATTGGCGACCATAGTGCAGCGACGACACCCACTGTCGTCCGCAGGTTTTTTCCTCGATTGAGGTTTTTCCTGCGTCGTCAAATCCCTTGTTTCTTTATTTTTATCCTCGTCGCACGTCTCGTCGAAAGATTCTTTCTTTAGTTGTTTAAGTCCACATCGACCTTAAGTTGTCCCTTTGGTGCGATTTTTGGCATTAACAGTTTGGCGCCATCCGTGGGACTACATCTAGAGAAAATCCTCGACGAACGTGCATTCTACTAATAGTTTCTTGGAGTTTCTTCTATTTTCTGTTGCAGAAAAATGGCAGCCCCTGGAAATCCGCAGCAAGCCGTCGCTCAGATGTATCAGGAGCTCGAGGTTGCAAGGAATCAACTCAATGCAATGGCAGAGCAGAATCGCAGAGCAGCTTAAGAGATCGCGCGGCTAAGGAATCCTTTTGGACCCCAGAATGGTCCTAGACCATTCATCCAGAATCCAGGTCCGGGACCAGGCCCGTCCGCACAAAATCAGCATCAGGTCCATTCATGCAGAATCAGCAGCCGGGTCCGTTCATTCCGAATCCCCAGTCTGGGCAGATTCCCCCTCAACATATCCAACCACCACCCTTGAACAATGGATCCCAACCATTGCAAGGTGGCGCCCAATCATTTCAGAATGGACCTTAGCAATTCCACTATGGGCCGCAGCCATATTTTGTACCGTTCAACGAGGACACCAATGGTTCGTCGCATGGTAATGGCACTAGTCCAGGGACCAATCCCTCGACAGGGGCAAATCCTGATCTTAATGATCCCGTCGCCCAGCGTTTGAAGATGTTAGAAGACAAAAATGAGCGCGTCCTGTCCTTGCTCTCCAAGTTGCCTTGGGCTGCCGTGCCTGTCGACGTCGAGCCTCGCTCGGGGTATCAGGCATTGCCCTTCATCGACGAGATCGCCACCGTCAAGGTCCCAAAGAAGTATAACATTCCTGCCTTCACTCCCAAGTATTCGGGTGTGACCGATTCCAACCGACCGGCCCAGCTCTCCATTGGTTGATCAATCTCAAACCCAAATATATCGGGTCGTTCGCCGAATTGGTCAACCAATTCTCCCGGCAATTCGCCAGCAGTCGTAAGATGGAAAAGCAGACTAGTGATCTGTACTATGTCGTGCAGAAGACCAATGAGTCTATTCGAAGTTATTTCAATAGATTCAATGCCGAAATGATCAGTATCCGCAATTGTGACATCAAAACTGCGATCGAAGCCTATAAGCGTGGTCTGGACGATAGTTCAGGTCTATATATCGATCTGACCAAGTATCCCCTAGAGACTTTCGAAGACGTCCGAGCTCGAACCTTAGCATATATGAGGGTCGAGGACGATGTCGCCTTTCGTCGCAAGCACACTGACGACAAGAAGTCATTAGGCGTCAGAAAGCCAGAGTTCAAGACAAAGGTTGTTTCCAGAATAGAGCCCGCGCGCCAAATTTCAAATGTTCGTTTCAAGACGAAAGCAGAAGCCAAGACCGTGACTAAGTTCACTCAGTACCCCAAGATATCCTCTTACGAATTCAAAGGGACCGCTAAGGACCTAGTCGAAGCTTTGAAAAGTTCCCAAGTGACCATTCGATGGCCAAAGAAGTCCGACCTGGACGATGCTAAAAAAGACAAATCAAAGTGGTGCGACTTCCACGTCGATCATGGTCATGCGACAGACGATTGTATCGCATTGAAGAAGGAATTAGCGTATCATTTCCCGAAAGGAAATCTCAAGGATATCATCGACGATGTCACTGTTCCAGCTAATAGCCATCGACCATCGACCCCCGAGCACGTGAAAGTCGTCAATTGCATCACCGGTGGTTCAGACGTATGTGGTCTGACGTATTCAGCGGCCAAACGTCATGCCAGTCAGGCGCCCGATGATCGGCCTATTCCTCGCTCGTCTAGACCCAAAGGAGATTTGGATCTAGAAGCCATGAAGATTGTGTTCGACCACGTTGACCTTGGCGACTCGTATCAGAAGCATCACGACGGGTTGATCATTCAGATCACGGTCGGTAACTGTCTAACATGTCGAGTCTTGATCGGTGGGGGCAGCTCAGCAAATGTCATTTTTTTCAACACCATCAAAGCCATGGGAATCGATCACTCGGAAATCACCTGACGTTCGACGACCTTGGTCGATTTCAATGGAGAAGCAACGAGCACCTTCGGAGAGATAATCTTGCCCGTCTATGCCGGAGGAGTCAACAAGAAGACCAAGTTCAGTGTCATCGATTGTGCGTCAGCCTATAACATCATCTTAGATCGACCATGGATCCATGATATGAAAGCCGTTCCTTCGACGTATCATCAAATATTGAAATTCCCTACGCCATGGGAAATCCAGGAGATCAAAAGCGAGCCAAAAATCGCCCGTGAGTGCTACAAGTCTACCTTGAAGCCGCGGAAATAAACTGAAGTCGCAAGATCAAGCTCTCGACAGGATCGCCGTGTCGCTCTGTCATTTAAAACCTGTCTTTTCCTCCCAAAAACAATAAGGTAATAAATGACAGGGGGAAAATAGAGAGAGTCTGAAATGGTACGTTCTCTAACACTTTTTCATACGATTTTTTCTCACAAAACGTTTACTGACTTAAGCATCGGAGGGTCGTTGGCTAGCCAACGACCAACCCCCGACATCGTTTTATCGCAGAATCGCACGACAGATTATCGCAGAATCGCACGACAGTAATCATTAAGTCTACTAGATGACTTTAAACTCGCAGAATCGCACGACATAAACAATCAGGATTTTCTTCCCTGACCATCCCTCCACAGAGGCATACGACGCAAATTCCTCGTACGATCTCGTCGTACAATCGCAAAGCCTAAATAACTTACATCTAAGTTTCTTAGCTTTTATACCCTGAATGGATGCTTTAATCGCGTGTTTTTTTTGTTTTACGTTCTTATTATCGTATTACAATGAGTGCCTTAGTCGCATGATTTCATATGTATCTTATGTTCGACTTTATAATCAAATGTGATTCGAATAAAGCATAAGCAAAAGATATATTCATTAAGTAAACCATTATATACATACTCGATCCCTGATTGGTCGAATGTAAAAACAAACAAGGAAAGGAAAATTCTAGACGGCAGGGGGAACATCGGTCGTATCCCTGCTCGAAGTCCCGACCCGAGGACCTTCATCTACCACTCCTCCCGCACGAATCTCCTGCAGTTCATACTGAGCATCGAAAAGCTGGATGGCTAGCTCGTCAGCACGCGCCAAGGCAAACCTCTCCCTATCTAAAGCCGCCTTCTCTCTCTCCAACGCCACAGCTTCCCTTTTCAAAGCAGACGCCACCAACTCCTCGGCTTTCGACATCTCGGCGTACAATGCCAGAGACGATTGGAACGTCTAAAAATACACGAAAAAGTGTTAGACAACGAACGGCATCGAACGTTGAAACAAGTCATGAAAGATTGACACTTACTGAGAACGCCAGACTGGCAACCTGAGATCCTATCTCTCCGACCGGAACCCCGTGAAAACGCTCCCTGAAAGATGGAAGCAAACACCTCTCCAAGTGAGGAAACAACGTCGTCCCGTCTAGGACACCATCCGCCATAAAGTCCGACGGCAATGAAAAATTAACCGTCGCGACTTCGGCCGACGACCCCTCGTCCCTGACGGCAGATGATGGGGTTGACATGTTGAACACCGGTCTCGTCATTGTTTCCGGAAGCGCCGAACTTGCCGGTGTCGCGTCCATCGCGCCAAGACGGCTGGATGACGCCATCGCTTTTTTAGGCAGAACAACTCCCGGTGAGTTATCAACCCTAGACGATGGTTCCCTCAGGACTGTCCTCCGGGTTCTCTTTTCGCTCGACCCAGCTGTCGAAACATTTTCACCCCGAAAGGCACGCATAACCTGCTCCCCTCTTGCCCTAGAGACCGATTTCCTCTTGGTCGGCACTGATCAGGAAATACATGAAGCGTCAGGCGGATAGAGTAAACAAAGTAAAATAAAAACTACGGTACGTTTACCAGTCGCTTCTTCCCTCTCATCCTCCTCTCCCTATTCTTCAGAATCTCCCATCGCGTCCTCGTCCTCGGCCGCCGGTTGCCACGTGACGAAAGATCGGTCGTCGGTACTATAACTCAGGAATCTGTCAACTTTGGCTCGAGAACCTTCGTTCGGGTGCAAGGCGTCGTACTGAATCTCTAAAGACGACAAAAAGCAATGAGTAAATAGAAAGCGGAAGAACCAAACAGTGACATATATCGAAAAAAGCATACCTCCCATGTTCTAGTCAGGACGAATCCATTTGCTATTGATGTCAAGCGAGTCAGTACGCACGAATACATACCTCGATTTCCACCTACGATCATTGACGCCAGTTCCCAAAACCAGGGTGCGGTCACCCTTAAACTTGGAATACAGACTGTAACGCCAATTCTTGTCTCTCTTAATATGATAAGCCAACCAGAAATCATTCAGGGTCATAGGTGGATCCCACTTTGCAGACAATTGCTCGATAACCAGAAAAACCCGCCAAAGTTGGGGCATCAACTGCCCTGGTGACAGGCCAAAATATCGCATGAAATTCTTAGATAAAACCGAATACGGCCACTCAAACCCTATTTTGAAGGGATACTCGTATATCACGAAGCATCCTTCGGGACAATTCTCAGGACGTATATCCCCTGGAATGGTTAACTCTACTTCCGCAGGGATCTTCGCTAGACGCCTAAAGGCATCTAAATCCTCCTGACTCACGATAGAACTCTCTGGTTCAATCGACATTGTTTATTAAACGAAGGAGACGATCGATAAAAACCAAAGCGGAAGAGCAATGCGTTATATAAACACTCTAAACCTCGAACAATCTCTACTAGGCCGAAGATTTGCAACGATTCGAGTAAGTTCGGACGAAGAATGAAAAGGAATCAAGGAGAAATCTGTTCCCAAATAAACACTTCGAAATATAGCAAGAAAAGATCCATCGTGATCTTTATCGCATCAAATCGAATCCCTGGATGACCGCCGCGCATCCCCGTCCTTTCGCATGCCCGCCCGGATCTTCGACACCTGTCCTCAACAGCTGGTAAACATCATCGTACGTCAGCATGACGTCACGACCTCGTTCCTCTTTCGACTTCTCGTTCAGTTAGAAGCGGACTAGTCTAGTTCCAAGACGATTAAATGTAATTTTCGCTTGCCTTATTTTCTCACGCGTCTGATTGACAAAATTTAAACTCGAACTTGCCATCCTTCTTTCAAATTTTGGGGGTAAACTGTTTGGGCAAAAAATCACGTCGCCCGACCACGACCAAAACAGGTAAGACGCATGTCCTAAGCTATATCTTGTATTAAGATAAGGTCTCAACAAGAACCCAGAAAACATCCGTCGTCTCCCGTAAAAGATAAGTCGTACGTCCCCCATGATGCTCGACCATAGCGTCGCCCGTCCCGCACGACCGTCGCATAGAACCATGCGACCTCGACCAAACAAACGTTAACCATGACTGTTGTTAGGGTAAAAAATCAAACCCTCGACCGACTTGGGAAATCCCCTCGACATGACCTATGGACATTGGTTACCCCCGACCAACAATGATAATACCCATTATTATCATATCCACGACATACGTTAAATAACCACGATAATTGATATATTGGGTCAATAGTCATATTACATCTCATGATCGCACGTCACGTGTCGCACGTCACGTATCGCACTTCGCACATCACTAGTCCTACGTCACTAGTCTTATGTCGCCAGTTACGGCTCGTTGGTCTTACGTCGACAGTCTCCTGTCATCGGTGTTATATCGCTCTGGTCCTACGACCAAGTGGTCTTATATTTTGGCGATAGTCGTATGTTCCATAAGACCGACATCCGAGACTTAAGACGGTCGTACGATTATACTAACTGTTAACAGTCAAACATCCGTTTCTTCTGTTTATCAATGCAGGTCTTGACCACGAACAGAAAAGGTAAGACATTCGTTATGAACCATATCTTGTATTAAGATAAGGTCCCGACAAAGACCCACAAAACATCCATCGTCCCTCTCGAAAGGTAAGTCGAGAGTTCATTGCGACACTCGACCTCGACGTCGCCCGCTCCGCACGACCGTCGCATATATACCATGCGACCTCAACCAAGCTAACACATAATATAACTGTTACGTTTGTTAAGTGGTTAATGCAGGAGTCAAAGTCATTAATGGGCAACGGCTATAACCGACGAAGTCATTAACAAGCATTTAATCCCACATTGAAGACAGCGACCGTTACGACAAGTCATCAAAGCCTTTAATGATGTAGTTAAAGCTCCCGAAAACTATAAAAGATCAAGCTCAAGCCTCATTTCGGGGACATCTGCTATCGAATCCAAGAAATCATCTAATGAAAGCTAACATCTGATACTGAATTCAAGAATTATACAGCGAGCTCAGGAACAACAGAAGAAAAGAAGCTTTCACTCGAAGAATCGCTCTCGACGCACGACATCCGCCCTCAACCAGCAGTTTACACCTTATTTTCACACACGACAAACACTTGTTTTACATTCCAAACACTTGTATTTTACATTTCCAAGCGTTTCCTTCACTTGTATTGTAATCTATGTACGATCGACACCAGTACCCAAGGACATCGCCCCTGATTGGCGACCATAGTGCAGCGACGACACCTCTTGTCGTCCGCAGGTTTTTTCCTCGTTCGAGGTTTTTCCTGCGTCATCAAATCTCTTGTTTCCTTTATTTTTATCCTCGTCGCACGTTTCGTCGAAAGATCCTATCTTTAGTTGTTTAAGTCCACATCGACCTTAAGTTGTCCCTTTGGTGCGACTTTTTGGCATTAACAGTTTGACGCCATCCGTGGGACCCCATCTAGAGGAAATCTTCGACGAACGTGCGTTTCTACTAACGATCTTGTAGTGCTTTTTCAGGTATATGGCGAATTATCAAGATCCCATGATTCAACTCCAATCAGAATTGAATGCGGCTCGAAGCCAGTTTCAAGCCCTGAAAAAAGATAAAAAATGCTCCGTCAAAAGTATCGCATGTGTCGCATCATCCAAGGGACTCGGGGGCTCGGAATACCCTTCACAAACTGAAAAAATACCACGTTTGATTTTGAAAATCCTCGGAAAAGGCGCTTATCGACTCCATGTTACGGTAACTGTGACGTCTTACTTAGAACAACTCTATATATATATACTCTAAGTATATTTTCCTCGTTTAATTATATTGATCTAATATATGATCGTTGATTTAAGCATCAAAGGATCATTGGTCAAAACCAACGACCACCCCCGATTTTTTCATTGCAGGCTCGCAAGATTATATAAATACAGGTCTTACGATTTACATCGTAAGAAACCAAATCTCTATAACTTAAAACGCAGGTTACAATTTATTGTCGTCGATAAAAGACGACTCACAGTTTTAATCTTGTGATCGCCTGTTATGGCAAGCACAGGTTGCAATTTATTGTCGTCGATAAAAGAAGACTCATATTTTTTAAATCTTATGATCGCCAGCTACGGCAAATGCAGGTTACGATTTATAGCCGTCGATAAGAGACGAATCGTATTTTAAATCTTATGATCGCCGGTTGTGGCAAAAGTAGGTGGCAATTTGTAGTCGTCGACAAAAGACGAGTTACCCCTTTTTAATCTTATGATCGCTAGTCATGACATATGTCGTCAATAAAGACGACTTGTACATTGAATATCGCAATCACCAGTCATGGTTCCAAGGGACCAGAATACTCAAGGCGACGCTTTAGCAAACCTTGCGTCTGCTTTGCTCGAACCAATACTCGACAGCATTCCAATGACCTATCTTGCGACGTCGTCCATCAAAAAATGACGATGACATCCAGATGGAAGACCAAGAAGACAATTGGTCAAACGACATCCGAAATTGTCTACGACAATGGATCCCAGTTCGTAAGCCACTTTACAGTTCTGTGAAGACCGCGACATCAAGCTGACGACCCCGACACCCAGAGGCAAGCGGTCGAGCGACAAGAACGTCACATCTAAAGTCTTTCAAAAAGGCGACTACGTCCTCCGTCGAGTGTTCCAAAGCACTTAATGCAGGTAAACTTTCCACCAAGTGGGAAGATCCTTATCGTACCTCAGTAGTCGTGGGTAAAAGTGCCTATCGGCTCCAAACCCTCGATGATCGAGATATTCTACGCAGCTAGAATGCAACGCATCTGAAAAGGTATTTCTTCTAAGTCCTTTTCCTTCTTTCATACGATTTTTTATTCGTCACGACAATTACTGACTTAAGCATCGGAGGGTCGTTGGCTAGCCAACGACCAACCTCTGACATTGTTTTATCGCAAGATCGCACGACATTAGTTACTAAAGTCTATTATATGACTTAAGTCTCGCAGGATCGAACGATATATAAGTCTATCGTACGATCTTAATCTCGCAAAGTCGCACGACATAAGTAATCAGGTCTATGACTTGACCATTCCATCACAGGAACACATGATTCAAAGTTCATCGTATGATCAAATCACACGATCATAAGGTCTAGCGACCTCACAATCTAAGTTCTTCAACTTAGAAAAACTTCATGTTCTGAATGAATGCTGTAATCGCATGCGCTTATGTTTACTTATACGATTCAGGAATATAAAAGTCTTATGACTTACGTTGTATTACAATGGATGCCCAAGTCGCACGACTTCTTGTTCATTTTTGTACTTAATTAATTTTTACAGTCGACATTACATCTGTCCATGACATGTATGAATCAGGTTCAATAGAAAGGTAAACTTTTTACAGACTATCGCTAAAGCGAAACTTACAACTAGCTAAAAATGCTAGACACAACGTATCATAGGTCTCTAGCGACCGTATCGGCTGTAAACGCCAGATCAAAGGTCTTTAATGACCAAATCGGCTCGAAACGCCAGATCGAAGGTCTCTCACGACCATATCAGCTATAAGTGCCAGAACATATGTCTCTAACGACCGTATCGGCTGTGAACGCCAGATCACAGGACCACGTCGACCGAGAACGCCAACCCGGCGACATGGGCCCCTGTCTCCTCGATAGGAAAAACGTTCCCTGAAAGACGGGAGCAAATATTTTCTCATATGAGGAAACAACGTCGTCCCGTATAGGACACCATCGGTCGATGACCCGTCCCCCTTGTCGGCAGACGCTGGGGACAACACCTTAGACACTAGCTTCGTCACTATCGCCGGAAGCGCTGAACTTGCTGGTGTTGCGTCCATCGCGCCAGAACGCCTGGATGACGCCCTCGCCTCTTTAGGCGTAACAACTCTCGACGAAACGTCAGCCCGCGAAGACGGTTCCTTCAGGACTACCATCCTTGTCTTCTTCAAGATTCCCGACCCAGCTGTCGGGGCATTCTTTCTCCTTTCCCGGCCTCGAAGGGCAAGCACAACTTGCGTCGCCTTCTTTGGCTGACCAAGTCAGTTTTCCTCTGATGATCTTAGTGAAAATAACACGTCTCCGTAGCAACGCATTTTACTTTAGTGCGAGATCTGAAATTCCACTGGCTTTGAAATTTAGATCTCGGGGGGCTAACTGTTTGGGTTAAAAATCACACCCTCGACCGACTTGGGAAATCCCCTCGACATGACCTATGGACATTGGTTACCCCCGACCGACAATGATAATACCCATTATTATCATATCCACGACATACGTTAAATAACCACGATAATTGATATATTGGGTCAATAGTCATATTACATCTCATGATCGCACGTCACGTGTCGCACGTCACGTATCGCACTTCGCCCATCACTAGTCCTACGTCACTAGTCTTATTTCGCCAGTTACGGCTCGTCGGTCTTACGTCGACAGTCTCCTGTCATCGGTGTTATATCGCTCTGGTCCTACGACCAAGTGGTCTTATATTTTGGCGATAGTCGTATGTTCCATAAGACCGACATCCAAGACTTAAGACGGTCGTACGATTATACTAACCGTTAACAGTCAAACATCCGTTTCTTCTGTTTATCAATGCAGGTCTTGACCACGAACAGAAAAGGTAAGACATTCGTTATGAACCATATCTTGTATTAAGATAAGGTCCCGACAAAGACCCAGAAAACATCCGTCGTCCCTCCCGAAAGGTAAGTAGAGAGTTCATCGCGACACTCGACCTCGACATCGCCCGCTCCGCACCACCGTCGCATATATACCATGTGACCTCAACCAAGCTAACACATAATATAACTGTTACGTTTGTTAAGTGGTTAATGCAGGAGTCAAAGTCATTAATGGGCAACGGCTATAACTGACGAAGTCATTAACAAGCATTTAATCCCACATTGAAGACAGCGACCGTTACGACAAGTCATCAAAGCCTTTAATGATGTAGTTAAAGCTCCCGAAGACTATAAAAGATCAAGCTCAAGCCTCATTTCGGGGACATCTGCTATCGAATCCAAGAAATCATCTTATGAAAGCTAACATCTGATACTGAATTCAAGAATTATACAGCGAGCTCAAGAACAACAGAAGAAAAGAAGCTTTCACTCGAAGAATCGCTCTCGACGCACGACATCCGCCCTCGACCAGCAGTTTACACCTTATTTTCACACACGACAAACACTTGTTTTACATTCCAAACACTTGTACTTTACATTTCGAAGCGTTTCCTTCACTTGTATTGTAATCTCTGTACGATCGACACCAGTACCCAAGGACATCGCCCCTGATTGGCGACCATAGTGCAGCGACGACACCTCTTGTCGTCCGCAGGTTTTTTCCTCGTTCGAGGTTTTTCCTGCGTCATCAAATCTCTTGTTTCCTTTATTTTTATCCTCGCCGCACGTTTCGTCGAAAGATCCTTTCTTTAGTTGTTTAAGTCCACATCGACCTTAAGTTGTCCCTTTGGTGCGATTTTTGGCATTAACAACTGTTACGTTTGTTAAGTGTTTAATGCAGGAGTCAAAGTCATTGAGGAGCAACGGATATAACCGACGCAACTGTTTGGGAAAAAAATCACGTCGTACGACCACGACCAGAGAAGGTAAATCGCACGTCATAAGTAAAATCTTGTATTAAGATAAGGTCTCGACAGGAACCCATAAAACATCCGTCGTCGCCCGTAAAAGGTAAGTCGTACGTTCCCCACGACGCTCGACCATAGTATCGCCCATCCTGTACGACCATCGCGTAAGATCATTGTACCTTCGACCGAACTAACGTTAACCTTGACTGTTACGTTTGTTAAGTGTTTAATGCAGGAGTCAAAGTCATTAAAGAGAAACGGATATAACCGACACAACCATCAACGATCGATAGCTGTAACGGACGAAGATCATCATGGATAATCACTCCGGCGACCGTTTCCAACCGTTGTAGCCGTTGATTGAATCATTAATGGGGTTAATTAATGACGCGAAGACTATAAAAGACAAGCTAAAGCATCATTTCAAGGGACATCGATTAACATCCAATACACTTCAGCGAACATCATCATACAGCAGAGAAAATCATCCAAACTCATAGCAAAGAACATTCAAACTCTGGAGATGGAGTACTGAAAGCCAGAATCCTACAGCGAACTCAAGAACACTCGAAGGAAAAGCTCAAGTATCAGTCTCGACGCACGACTTCCGCCTTCGACAGATGGTTCACACTTTGTATTCACACACGACAAACACTTGTTATCACATTCAAACACTTGTACTTTACATTTCGAAGTATTTCCTTCATTTGTATTGTAATCATCGTACGACCGACGCCAGTACCAAGGACGTCGCCCCTGATTGGCGACCATAGTGCAGCGACGATATTCCTTGTCGTCCGCAGGTTTTTTCCTCGATTGAGGTTTTTCCTGCGTCATCAAATCCCTTGTCTCATTTATTTTTATCTTCGTCGCACGTCTCGTCGAAAGATCCTTTATTTAGTTGATTAAGTCCACATCGACCTTAAGTTGTCCCTTTGGTGCGATTTTTGGCATTAACAGTTTGGCGCCATCCGTGGGACCTCATCTTGAGAAAATCCTTGACGAACGTGCACCCTACTAATAGTTTCTTGGAGTTTCTTCTATTTATAGTTGCAGGAAAATGGCAGCCTCTGGAAATTCGCAGCAAGCTGTTGCTCAGATGTATTAGGAGATCGAAGTCGCCAGGAATCAGCTCAATGCAATGGCAGAGCAGAATCACAGAGCAGCTGAGGAGATCGCACGATTAAGAAATCCTCTTGGGCCTCAAAATGGTCCTAGGCCGTTCGTGCAAAACCCAGTTCCAAGACCGTTCAACCAGAATGGCCCTAGACCATTTGTCCCGAATCCAGGTTCATCCGCGCAGAATCAGCATCCAGAATCAACAGCCAGGGTCGTTCAACCCAAATCCTCAGTTTAGGACAGTTCCTCCTCGGCACATAAGGCCACCACCCGTGAATAATGGGTCTCAGCCATCACAAGGGTCGCAGCCTTTCCAGCAAGGGTCGCAACCATTTCAGCAGCCATTTCATAATGGACCCCAAGGTGGATCGCAACCTCTCCAGCAAGGATCGCAACCGTTTCAGAATGGACCGCAGCAATTCCACTATGGGCCGCAGTCGTATTTCGTCCCGTTCAACGGGGACACCAATGGTTCATCGCATGGTAATGGCACTAGCCCAGGGGCCAATCCCTCGACAGGGGCAAATCCCGATCTTAACGATCCCGTCGCTCAGCATTTGAAGATGTTAGAAGACCAAAATGAGCGCGTCCTATCCTTGCTCGCCAAGTTGCCTGGGGCAGCCGTGCCTGTCGATGTCGAGCCTCGCTCGGGATATCAGGTGTCGCCTTTCATCGACGAGATTGCCACCATCAAGGTCCCAAAGAAGTATAACATTCCTGCCTTCACTCCCAAGTATTCGGGTGTGACCGATCCAACTGAGCATGTCGCGCAATATAAGCAGCTCATGTGGACGATCTCGATCCCATTTAAGTACCAGGAAGTATGCATGTGTAAGAGTTTTGGAGCAACCCTCACTGGTCCTGCTCTCCAATGGTTGATCAATCTCAAACCCAAATCCATCGGGTCGTTTGCTGAGTTGGTTAATCAATTCTCCCAGAAATTCGCCAGCAGTCGTAAGATGGAGAAGCAGACCAGCGACATATATTACATCGTGCAGAAAGCCAATGAGTCTATTCGAAGTTATTTTAATAGATTCAATGCCGAAATGATCAGCACCCGCAATTGCGACGTCAAAACCGCGATCGAAGCCTATAAGCATGGTCTGGACGATAGTTCGGGTCTATACACCGACCTGACCAAATATCCCCCGGAGAATTTCGAAGACGTCCGAGCTCGAACCTTAGCATATATGAGGGTGGAAGATGATGCCGCCTTTCGTCGCAAGCACACTGACGACAAGAAGTCACTAGGCGTCAGAAAGCCAGAGTTCAAGACAAAGGCTGTTTCTAGAGTAGAGCCAGCGCGCCAAATTTCAAATGTTCGTTTCAAGACGAAAGCAGAGGCCAAGACCGCGACTAAGTTCATTCAGTACCCCAAGATATCCTCTTACGAATTCAAAGGATCCACAAAGGACCTAGTCGAAGCTCTAAAAAGTTCCCAAGCTACCATTCGATGGCCAAAGAAGTCCGACTTGGACGATGCTAAGAAAGACAAATCCAAGTGGTGCGACTTCCATGCCGATCATGGTCATGCGACAGACGACTGTATCGCATTGAAGAAGGAACTAGCATATCATTTTCCAAAAGGAAATCTCAAAGATATCATCGACAATGTCGCTGTTCCAACTAATAGCCATCGACCATCGACTCCCGAGCACGCAAAAGTTATTAATTGAAATTCCCTACGCCATGGGGAATCCAGGAGATCAAAAGAGAAAATAAACTGAAGTCGTAAAGTCAAGCTCTCGACAGGTTCATTTTTCTATCCCTAAATTAACAATATCTTTTCCACATGGATAAATCTACTATGGTGCCTCGTCGCACGACAACATAGTCAACCGCAGGACAATATTTCTCCGTGTCATTCTGTCATTTAAAACCTATCTTTTCCTCCAAAAAAGAGTATGGTAATAAATGAAAGGGGGCAAATAGAGAGAGTCTGAAATGGTACGTTCTCTAACTCTTTCTCATACGATTTTTTCTCGATTTTTTCTCGCAAAACATTTACTGACTTAAGCATCAGAGGGTCGTTGGTGAGCCAACGACCAACCCCCGACATCGTTTTATCGCAGAATCGCACGACAGGTTATCGCAGAGTCGCACGACAGTAATCATTAAATCTATTGTATGACTTTAATATCGCAAGGTTGAACGACATAAACGATCAGGTCTCTAACTTGATTATTTCTCCACAGGGGCATACGACACAAACTCGCTGTACGATCCGATCGTACGATCACAGAGTCTAAACGACTTTACCCCTAAGTTTCTTAACTTTCATACACTGAATGGATGCTCTAATCGCGTGTTTTTATATTTGTTTTACATTCTTGTCATCGTATTACAATGAATGCCTTAGTCGAATGATTTCATACGTATCTTATGTTCGACTTTATAATCAAACGTGATTCGAATAAAGCATAAGCAAAAGATATATATTCATAAACCACTGTATACATACTCAACCCCCGATAGGCAAGTGGCAAAAACAAACAAGGAAAGAAAAAAATTCTAGACGACAGGAGGAACATTGGTCGTATCCCCGTTCGAAGTCCCGACCTGAGGGCCTCCACCTGCCACTCCTACCGCACGAATCTCCTGCAATTCATATTGAGCATCGAAAAGTTGGACATCCAGCTCATCGGCATGCGCCATGGCCAACTTTTCCCTATCCAAAGCCGCTATCTCCCTTTCCAATGCTGCAACTTCCCTCTCAAGAGCAGACGCCATCAGATCTTCAACTCTTGACGTCTCAGCATGTAACGCCAAGGAAGACTGGAACGTCTGTGAAAAATAGAAGGTGCATTCAAGAACAATCGACAAAGATTACACAAGTCATGAAAGATTGACACTCACCGTGAACGCCAGACTGGCAACTCGAGATCTCATCTCTCCGACCGGAACTCCGTGAAAACGCTCCCCGAAAGACGGGAGCAAATACTTCCCTAGATGAGGGAACGACGCCGTCCCGTCTAGGACACCATCCGCCATAAAGTTAGACGGCAATGTAAAATTGACCGTCATAACTTCGGCTGACGATCCCTCGCCCCTGTCGGCAGGTATTGGGATCGACACTTAAGACACCGGTTTCGTCACCGTCGCCGGAGGCGCAGAACTTGCTGGTGTCGCGTCCATCACGCCAGGACGGCTAGATGACGCCTTCGCCTTCTTAGGCAGAACAACTCTCGACGAGTCATCAACCCTCAACGACGGTTCTCAGGACCGCACTCCTGGTTCTCTTCTGGCTCGACCCAGCTGTCGAGACATCTCCTCCTCGAAGGGAACGCATGATTTGCTTCCCTCTCGACCTAGAAACTGATTTCCTTTCAGTTGGCACTGATCAGGAAAAATACGAAGTGTCAGATAGGAATAATAAATAAATGGTAAAAGACAGGAAACCATAATACACCCACCTGTCGACTCTTGTCGTTCACTTTCCTCTTCACCTTCTCCTTCTTCCTCCTCCACAGCGTCCACCACCACGTCCTCGTCCTCGGTCGCCGGTTGCCACTTGGCGAAAGATCGGTCCTCGACGCTGTAACTAAGGAATCTGTCAATCTTGGCACGAGAACCTTCATTCGGGTGCGGAACGCCGAACTTTATATCTGAAGACAACAAAAGGGGAAGAGTAAATAAAAGGTTAGAAAAACCATACTATGATCGAAAAAGAGCATACCTCCCATATTCCAGTCGGGACGGATGCACTTGCTGGCGGCGTCCAGCGAATCAACACATACGAACACATACATGGACCCCCACCTCCGATCGTTCACTCCAGTATTAAAAACTAAGGCACGATCGCCTTTATATCTGGAATACGGGCTATAACGCCCACGCTTATCTCCCTTAACTTGATACGCTGCCAAGAAATCATTCAAAGACATAGGGGGTCCCAATCTGCAGACAAACGCTCAACAACCAAAAGAACCCGCCAGAGTTGAGGCATCAACTGCCCTGACGACAAACCAAAGCATCGCATCAAATTCTTAGTCAAAGTCGAAAACGGCCATTCGAAGCCAATCTCGAAAGGATATTTGTATATCACAAAATACCCCTCGGGGCAATCCTTAGGACGAACAGTCCCCGGACTTGCTAGCTCTACTTCTAAGGGAATCTTCGCTAGACGCCTAAAGTCGTCTAAATCTTCCTGGCTAACGATGGAACTCTCAGGGTCAGTCGACATTTCTTACCAGGGGAAAGAAGGCAGTGAAAGCTGAAAGGAAGAAGCAATGCGTTATATAAATGCCCTAAATCCCAAACAATTTCCGCTAAATCAAAGGGATTCGGAAGAAAAATGGCAAGAAGAGCAAGGCGAAATTTCTTTCCAAAATAAACTCAGCGTAAGAAAAAAAAGGATTCGTTGTAATCTTTATTTATGCAGTCGATCATGTCAAGTCGAATCCCTGGATAAACGCTGCACGTCCCCGTCCTTTCGTATGACCGCAGGGATCGTGGACACCTGTCCTTAACAGCTGGTAAGCACCATCGTGTGTCAGTATGACGTCACGACCCCGTTCCTTTTTCAACTTGTCGTTCAGTTAGAAACGAACCAGTCTAGCTCCAAGGCGATTGAGGTAATTTCTAACTCTTGTCTTATTTCATATGCGTCTGATTGACAAAATTTAAAACTTAAATTTGACATTCAACTTTCAAATTTTGGGGGCAAACTGTTTGGGCAAAAAATCACGTCGTACGACCACGACCAGAGAAGGTAAATCGCACGTAATAAGTAAAATCTTGTATTAAGATAAGGTCTCGACAGGAACCCATAAAACATCCGTCGTCGCCCGTAAAAGGTAAGTCGTACGTTCCCCACGACGCTCGACCATAGTATCGCCCATCCTGTACGACCATCGCGTAAGATCATTGTACCTTCGACCGAACTAACGTTAACCTTGACTGTTACGCTTGTTAAGTGTTTAATGCAGGAGTCAAAGTCATTAAAGAGCAACGGTTATAACCGACGTAACCATCAACGATCGATAGCTGTAACGGACGAAGATCATCATGGATAATCACTCCGGCGACCGTTTCCAACCGTTGTAGCCGTTGATTGAATCATTATGGGGTTAATTAATGACGCGAAGACTATAAAAGACAAGCTAAGGAATCATTTCAAGGGACATCGATTAACATCCAATACACTTCAGCGAACATCATGATACAGCAGATAAAATCATCCAAACTCATAGCAAAGAACATTCAAACTCTGGAGATTGAGTACTGAAAGCCAGAATCCTACAGCGAACTCAAGAACACTCGAAGGAAAAGCTCAAGTATCAGTCTCAATGCATGGCATCAACCTTCGACAGATAGTTCACACTTTGTATTCACACACGACAAACACTTGTTATCACATTCAAACACTTGTACTTTACATTTCGAAGTATTTCCTTCATTTGTATTGTAATCATCGTATGACCGACGCCAGTACCAAGGACGTCGCCCCTGATTGGCGACCATAGTGCAGCGACGATATCCCTTGTCGTCCGCAGGTTTTTTCCTCGGTTGAGGTTTTTCCTGCGTCATCAAATCCCTTGTCTCATTTATTTTTATCTTCGTCGCACGTCTCGTCGAAAGATCCTTTCTTTAGTTGATTAAGTCCACATCGACCTTAAGTTGTCCCTTTGGTGCAATTTTTGGCATTAACAGCAACCATCAACGATCGATAGCCGTAACGGACGAAGATCATCATGGATAATCACTCCGACAACCGTTACAGACCGTTGCAGCCATTATAACTGTTAAACGAAGCAATCAACGAACTAATTAAAGCTCCCGAAGACTATAAAGACCGAGTTCAATCATCATTTCAGGGGGGGAACACGGAACATCGAATATCCGGCGGTTAACAACCGAAACAATACTCAAGAACACTCGAAGAAAAACTCAAGTCATCGCTCTCGACGCACGCCAACAGCTTTCGACCAACAGTTGTTTACACTTGTATTCACACGACAAACACCTGTTTTACATTCAAACACTTGTACTTTACATTTCGAAGCATTTCCTTCATTTGTATTGAAATATCTGTAAGATCGACACCAGTATCCAAGGACAACGCCCCTGATTGGTGACCATAGTGCAGCGACGACACCCACTGTCATCCGCAGGTTTTTTCCTCGATTGAGGTTTTTCCTGCGTCATCAAATCCCTTGTTTCTTTATTTTTATCCTCGTCGCACGTCTCGTCGAAAGATTCTTTCTTTAGTTGTTTAAGTCCACATCGACCTTAAGTTGTCCCTTTGGTGCGAATTTTGGAATTAACAGGTACTAGCCAATCCACCCGACCTTCCTCAAGCCAACCATCACGCCCATCAACAAGCCAACAACTCCATCCTTCCCATACTACATCAACCACCCGTACCACCGATGATGCCGGACCGTCGACTACCTTACACGAGGTCCCGGTCATCAATGCCCCATTACTCGAACAAGACCCTGGAACCGACACAACTGAACCACTATCCCCGGTTAATCAACCCCGGGCCTTGGATTCTAAAACCACCGACTCCGATATGGATCAAGCCATCCATCTATCCATGATACTCCCCCGTATCGGACGTCGCCCTCCCGTGACCGAGGAAACTCCATCCAACTCACCCACACCCTCTGAAACCCCTAACCCCGAGCCGAATACAGAAGACATAAGAAGAGAGGAGGGAGAATTAGGTGAAAATCTGGAACAGGTGAGGCGGAGAGAATGGAGATCTAAAAGGAACCATGAGAGAGCGAGTCTACTCAATAGAGCAGAGAATGAGCGAAACCGAGCCCGAGTCGCCCAGGTAGCCACATCTACTATCTCGTCTCATCCGTTGGGACGAGATATTGAAGAAGCCGTCGTGGACCTAGCGACGCATTTGCACAACCTCCCCAGCCACTCAAGTGACTCTCAACAGTTACTTGTTTCAACTTCTCACGGGGACTTAGCACAAAATCTATCGTTCTCTGACTCGGAGAGTTTCAATAATGAAAATAGAGAACATCATCCCCCGTTCTCGCCTTCTTTCGTCGCACCATCGAGTCTAGAGCCACTTGACATTTTATTAAATCCTTTGGCTAGGACACAGATCTCAACTGCTACTATCGGTGAATTAAGTGAACCGATCGGAACATCCGTAGTAAGTCTGCCCTTGAGCGGATTACGAGGATCGTATGGAAATCCTACCACAGCTAACATCATGCCAACTGTGAACGTAGGTGGCACTTCCGTTGCTTCAACAGTCGCGACCTCAACGGGCAATCTAAGTGATCCCGGTTGTGACTTACCCGACTTCGTGTCAAGGAAGTATTTGGACGGCGCCTTAAAGGCTGTCCGGGAGGCGATGTCCCAGGAATTCAAGACGGAACTAGACAAAGTCAAGAGTTTACTAAAGGGAAAGGAGAAAATGGTCGAACCTGAAACCGCACCAACACCTCCACCAGTAACCGCTCAACCATCCTACTCGGTGGATGATCTAATAACCATGCTCCTTGCCCAACTGCTCCAACATACCAACTCTGACTCCTCAACCGAAGCAGATTTGATTTCCGTGCTCCGATCACAGGTATCCGCTCCACCATATTCCGTCAACGCCAGATTGGACCAGCTTGACTCGACCCGGAAGGACGTTCAGAACGCCCTTTCAACCTTGTCTGACAGGGTCGCCTCACTCGAAGACACTTGCAAAAGTCAAGCTGGCGGACTTAAACGCTCGCACGATGATCAGGATTATCCTGATCACCGTGAGGGGGAGAACAAGCGCCAACGATTATCCGAGTTCGAGCCAATCACCATCGACACTACTCCAGCGGTTCAACCAGAACCATCAACTGTGGCACCATCAGAAGACCAGCCATAAAACCAGTTATGTCTAGTCGACATGGACATTTCAGATGAAGAAGACCCAACGGTTGAAAAGCCCGAGGGAGAAATACAAGACCTGATCAAATGCTCAGCAACGGAATGGCCAGAATTTGAAATGATAGATCTAGAGTCAGAAATGGACCCGAAAACCGAGAATGCATGGCACGAAAAAGCCGCCAGTGCAATAAATTCCGAGGTAAACCTGATTTTCCCGACCGAAGCTGATGACGATTTTGACTATGCTCAGCTTCTTCTTCAGTCCATTCAGAGTACCCCAGTATATGCTCAACTGTTACCCGAAACTTCTATAACAGCTCAACGGACATCTCCTCAGACCGATACAGCTCATGCTCAACCACCTCAGCCTGTAAAATGGGAGAAGATCGTAATCCTGATTCCCTATCTGGAAGTCTCCCTAAAGAAGCTGTTCATCCACAAGCTAAGACCACTCGATCCAACCTTTTGCCTCGGATTATCAAAGTTCGACGACGCCTACAAGAAACAATACCTTGAAGTCATGAAAATGTGTCAACCGGTCAGTCAGGTCCGAACAAAACATAAGATAACCGAAGTCACCAACATCAGGTCAGGCCGGATTTTGAAAATCTAGTACCCAGTCTTTACCGTCAAAAGAGAAGATGTGAAAGGTTGGATATTTTCTGAAGCCAACTTCAAGAATCTCCGACTGAGCGACTTCCACCCAATCATCAAAGATGTTGGGAACTGAAGATATGCTAAGTATGGTTAGTACTGCTAAGTCTACATTACTACTGCCAGTTCTTCGTTACTACTGCTGGGCAAGATTACTACTGCTAGAAGAGATTACTACTGCTAGAAGAAGTTACTACTGCTAGAAGAAGTTACTACTGCTAGAAGAAGTTACTACTGCTAGACATGGTTAGTACTGCTGAGCTGAGTTACTACTGCTTGAAGACTGTGAAGGTTAATACTGCTGAAGGTTGTTAATGCTGCTGAGCCAAATCATCATTAATGCTGCTGAGCCAAATCATCATTAATGCTGCTGAGCCAAATCATCATTAATGTTGCTGAGCCAAATCATTGTTAATACTGCTGAGTTGATAAGTTGGGTATGCGATACTTTTGGAGACAAAGAAGGAATTGATCAAGATATGTTTAACGAAGATTCAGAAGATCAATTTACTTTTGATAGTTATCTTGTAATTACTTTTGTATAAATAGTATTGATAGATAGCTATTAGAAAAAATACGAAGATACACGAAAACAGAAGATAGATAGTATACAGAATTCGATATTCATTCAAGAGTGAATTAACCTCAAGATCATAGATCCTATTTCTAGAGAAGTAGAAATCGTCTTGTTGAGCCTGTTCAGCAAGATTGAGGTTTGGTGTAAAACTTGTGAGTAATAACTGTTTGATATATATACAGTTTATTGAATTTCTATTGATTGTTCTTTAATTGATTTAGAGTTCTATTCCGCAAGATTCTCTAAATTCTGTTTCTAAGAAGTTTAATTCTTGTTAAGAATCGATCCTGACAAAAGACCTCTGAAGACGTACTATCCGACCGCTCCACATCACCAAAGCCCTCGAAGCGGTAAAGCGATTCCTGAAATACACGGTAACTATGTCTTACATCACCGATTTTCAAATGGGAATTGAACACATGACAAAAAAGATCAATCTGCTGAAACCCGATCAAAGAGCTCATGAATTGAAGATGTACCCGGCCAACACAATGCTGATGCAACCAGAGTTCGGAATCATCTATCTCAATGAACTGAACGAAAAGAAGTTTCTCCGCTTTAGCCAAGTTGAAAGATTATGCGATGGAACTTTAATGAAGGTCAGAGATGCTTTGAAGGAAATAATAGCCAAGGAAAAGCAAATCCAGAAGACATTTCTCATAAGTCTTAACGAGATAAATGCCCGAGAAGCCTTGGAAACTGTTGAAAACCGTATCGAGTACCGCAAAGCCATCTGAAGCTTCGAGATTCTTTTTGCCCTCCGAAAGAGATATGTTCCGAACTGGCGTGACATCGAACTTCAATTCAAAGGGGAAGATTGTAAGGGTTAAATTGGTATTGAATAGAAGTTCGAGGGTTAATGTTGTAAATGCCTTAAATAGGCTTAGCCTAGTTTAATGGGTCGTGGGCCTTAGGCTTTAAGCCTGGGTATATATAGTTTAGTTAGCCTAATTGTTTAGGTTAATCATCCATAACCATTGTCACACGTATTGTAAACACTCTCTGAATGGTTTATCATATTGAATGAATGAGATGGATGACGTATTGAAATCTATTGTTATTATTGCTTATTGTTTATTGATTTCATATATATTGCACTAATCTGGGATCCACAATTCCTCAGCGATAAATGTACATCAGTGATAACGTGAGCCTGTTCGCTTATCACTGAGGATCGTTGATAACTTGAATTGTAAGCAATGTTGTTTGTAATCCCTGAAGACAAGTTTCGTGACAAAGAGTTCATCGTTGACATCGAAGACAAAACTGATAAACAAGTGACAAGTCTACTAATGATCTGATGCGAACATCAGTGAAACCAAGTCAAGTCCACACACGCGACGTTTCAAGAAGAAGACTTCAGCGATAGCTGACTTACATCAGGTCTTCTCTAATGTAAGATCAACTCAGCGATCGTTGATCATGAAGCTTCTACTTCAAGAAACGTTTGTCTTATCTACTTGCACAACTCCGTACGATTTTTCGGAGGGGACATACTTTTGTCCAGGATCGTACAACCACTGCGCCACTTCACTGTTCACCATGCGACCCAAAGCATGTCTTGTAAAAAGTCAGAAGCATGCACCCAATGAGATGCTGGCACGTGTAAAGTCCTCCTGCCATGCATTTAATACATCGAGTATAAATAGGAGAAATACCCCTTCAGTTTGAAGGTGGTCTATCCCTGAACTTCTTAGTGCCTTAGAAAATTACTCTTAATTTTCTATCTCTTCTTTTGTCTCTTATTCTTAGTGCAAGAACTCTTAGTGATTCTCAAGTTTGTTTAGGTTAGGTTTTACATAATCTTATTCCGCAACAAACTGTAAATTGTTTGATTTATTAATAAACAATTTAGAAAAATATATATCTTGTGTGTTTGTATTCAACCCCCTCCCCTTCTACAAACTATTACTTGTATAACCCTTCTAGACCAACAGAGATCCATCTATTTAATTCATCATCATCACGTGAGAGTGATGATATTTTAAAATCATCAAACTTGATATGAATAGATTCATCAATACATTTCCTCCGAAGATTGTACACTTTAAAAGCTTTTGAAAAGAGAGAATACCCCACAAATATTCCTTCATAAGCTTTTGAATCAAATTTTCCCATATTTTCTCTATCATTTAAGATAAAGCAAATACACCCAAAAACATGAAGAAACCCAATGTTTGGTTTTCTGCCATAAAAGACTTCATAGGAAGTCTTGTTGTGTCTTTTGATAATTATGGACCTATTTTGGGTAAAACATGATGTGTTAATTGCTTCAGCCCAAAAGTAGGTAGGAAGGTTTGATTCACTTAGCATAGATCTGGCAGCTTCACATAGGGTTCTATTCTTCCTTTACACCACACCATTTGTTGTGGAGTTCTAACAGTTGAGAAGTTTTGTGAGATGCCTTTTCATTGAATAATTCATCTAAAGTACTGTTTCTAAATTCAGTACCATTGTCACTTCTTACAGATCTCACAAGTTGTTCGGTGAGCACTGTTGATCCAAACCCTTCAGTGATTTGATGACGACCCTTAGAATCACTTAGTGAAATTTGCAAATAAACAATATGTATTAATGTTTTGCCATCTATGAAAAATATACTAAGTCTGTTTAATATCGCTGATGGAAAACATATGTTCTTTAATTCACTTCAGCGATGAATGTACATCAGTAAGATCCGAGCCTGTTCAGTCTCGCTGATGATCGCTGAATGCCTATCATGTAATTGTTTGCTTATGATCCCTGAAGACAAGACTCGCAACAACAGAGTTCAAAGCTGCAATCGAAGACCAAGGTGACGAACGAGTGACTAAATCTACTAGTGACCTGATGCGGATATCAGCGAAGACAAGACTTGTCCATTTCATGCGATGTTTCAAGTAGAAGACTTCAGCGAGAGTTGAACTTTATCAATCCCTGATAAAGATCAACTCAGCGATCGCTGATCATGAAGGCTGATCTACAAGCAACATTTGTCTTATCCCCTTGCAAGTTTTTGTACAATTTGTCAGAAGGACATACCTTTGTCCAAGATTGTACAAACCACTCAGCCAACTACAATGTTCATCATGCGGCCAAGAGCATGTTTGCAAAAGTCAAATTCATGCAACCAACCAAGTGTTGCCACGTGTTAAGTTGTACTGACTTGCATTTAATGCATACAGTATAAATAGGAAACCCTACTTCATTTCTGAAGTGCTCGCTCTCCTATCCCTGAACTCTTAGTGCCAAGAAAAACTATCCTTAGCTTTTCTTAACTTCTTTCTTTCTTATTCTAAGTGCAAGAAATATGTGTGATTCTCTTAGTTTGTTTAGATTAGGTTTTATACTTGATCTTATTCCGCAACAAACTGTAAGTTGTTTGATTATATCAATAAACAATTTTAAAGATAAAAATCTTGTGTTTGTATTCAACCCCCCCCCCCCTTCTACAAACTTGTATAACCCTTCGGGACCAACAAACTTCAGGCTTTTTGATGAACTTCATGATTTCTTCAGTAGTGTCACTTTTATACCTGATAAAGAATACCCAAGTGTAACGAGTAAATTCATCAATAATAACTAATATGTACCTTCTTCCACCAAGGCTGGGAGTGCTGACTGGTCCACATAGATCCATATGAATCATTTGGAGAGGTAGAAAGATAGAGATACATTGTTTGGACTTGAAAGAGGATTTGGATAGTTTCCCTTTTTCACATGCAACACATAGCTTTTCTTTTACAAAAGAGAGTTTTGGCATTCTAGTAACAAGTTTATTATTGGAAAGAACATTCAGAGTCTTGAAGTTGAGGTGAGATAAATGTTTATGCCAAAGCCAACTTCTTTTAGCTGAGTTTTCAGAGTTAAAACAAGTATTTGTTCTGAATGATGAACTTTGTCCCATGTCTATTACATTGACGTTTTCCTTTCTATAGCCATATAATACAACTTGCATATTTTTGTCAGTTATAGTACACATAGACAGTTCAAAACTAACTTTATACCCTAGATCACATAGATGACTTATGCTTAAGAGATTGTGCATTAACCCTTCAACATAGGCTACTTTATTGAAGGTAACAAAACCATTTATGAGGGTTCCGTATCCTTTAGTACTACCTATAGAGTTATCACCGAAGGTTACAGAAGGACTTTTAGCAGGCACGAAGTTTACAAGAATAGATTTATTTCCGGTTATATGTCACGAACAACCACTGTCTAGATACCAGATCTGTTGGTTTACGAAGACCTGCAGTCACAAATAAATTAGTTCCTTGGTACTCGTATGAAGATGGGTCCTTTTGGGTTAGAAAAAGGAGAAGAAGATTCTTTAGCATTATTTCTGTCAATTCTTTCTTTTGGACAGTCTTTTGCAAGGTGAAAAGTATCTCCACAATTAAAACATTTTTTTGTAAATAAAGACCTTTTTTGAGCTTTGACCAAATTCCTTGTTTTGACATTTCACATTGACCTTGATGGATTTGGTATAGGAATGAGAAGGTATGGAGCCTAGGATTCCTTTGTTGGAATCAAGAATAGGAGAGAAGGAAATTTCCTTGGGTTTAGATTTCTTGATACTCACAGATCGGGAAACAAGATGTGTAAGAGGAGTCATAGAGTTGTTCTTTAAAGATTTGGAAGGGGATTTCCCTATTAAAGGTAAATTGGCAGATACCAGCGATTTTCCCTTCTCAGGAGCAAAGAGTCTTTTGACTGAGGTTTGAGACTCTCTATTAGAAAGCTTTGCAGGCTTAGGTTCAGAGAAGGGTACTTCATCGAGGATCAAAGATTTCAACAGTCCATGAATGGGTTTGGAAAGGTCATTTGAACCATGGGGTTCCTTATCTTCAAGATGTGGAGTAGAACCTTTAGCTTTAATGAACATTCCGAATTTTAAGCCTTCTAAAAGATCGGAAGAGTCCATGGACTGAGAATTATTTGAGTCATGACCAGTAGAGGTGAGCAAAACCCGACCGGTCCGAATAACCCGACCGACCTGACCCGAAATTATAACAAAAAACCCGTCACCCGATTTCCCCGAACCCGAATGCCCTGAACCGAAAATTTAATCGGGTAAAATAGGATCGGGTTGGGTTTGGGTTTTCCCACCCGATCTGACCCGATTATCCGAACTTTTTAAAAAAATTAATTTTTTTTACTAAATTTAAAATAAGTATATAACTTTCTTGTTGGAATTTTTTAGTAAAAATATGGTTTTTACTAAACTTTGGACACATTTAAATATATCTATATACGGGTGTTATATATAATTAACTCTTTGTGGCTTTATGTTCTTCGATATGAGAGCATCGAAACGATATATAATGCGTCCAAAACGGAGTATGTGTGAATGAGATATCGATACTCAAAGTTGAGTAATTGGATGAAATTAGCAAATACCAAGTTGGGTGTGGGAAGGTGTCCCACATAGGAAGAGAGAGTAAACTTTCTTTGGTTTATAACTAAAGAAGTGTGAGGAGTTGACAAGCTCCTTGATTGGTTTTACTCTAGCTCCTACCCGCGCGCAGGGGGGGGGTGCCGATTGACGATTTCCTAAGCTAAAATCGTCGAACTTGTGTGTGAGCGCGACCTGCGGACACGAAAGCAACTCCAAAATCTTGTGCTCACGCAGCTCGGTTTTGCTAAAACCAGTTTTGTATTTGTTTTTTTGTTGTATTCAATAATCGAGACCCAAAAAACCACAAAAACCATTCAGACCCAATCCCAAAAAACCACAAAAACCATTCAGACCCAACCCGAATCCCCCGCCCGACCCGACCCTGCACCCTAATGCCCCGATATCCGATATTCGATTTACTTATCGGACGGTTGTCGGGTGGCCACACCCCACCCCGAAATCCGATCGGGTTCGGTGTTTTCGGCCCCGACCCGCCCGACCCTACCGTTTGCACACCCCTAATGACCAGATGAGTCATAGAAGGAATGGAGTACAAAAGAAGCAAGAGCATGAACATTTGCAGAAAAGTCAATGTCCATCTTTCCAAAACCCAGTCCAGATTTGTCATCACACGGTATTTGGTCTTGAAATCTTTTCCAAATTTTTAGAAGAACTAGTCCACCTTTTCACTGTTTCTTGTTCCTTTTTAAGACATTTCAGCATTTTGTTTTTCTCTTTAGCAAGAGTGAAGTTTATAATTTTAAGATCTTCAAGTTATGCCTTAATTTTTTCAAAATGCTTCAGTTGACAAAGACATACATGGAGTTGAGAGGAAAGAGATTTTATCTCAGCAGTTGCCTTTTTCTTTGCATCTTTAGCATCATGATAGTCAGTGGTTAAGGAGTTAAATGCTTCAAAATATCATAGTCAGAGAGAGAGGGAGAGAGAGGGGGAGAAAAAAAAAGGATGTACCTGTGATGAAGACGATGAATACTCAATTAACACAAGGGCCATTGAGGGAGTGTGCCCTTCTGGATCGTCCGTGTCATTTATTTTTGCCATGAAGCAGACATTTGAGGTGTCCTTTTCACTTTCAGATGTTGTTTCATTTGCCCAGTCATGAGTTTCGGTAGCCATACCTTTTCCTCTTTTGGCAAGATTTTCATTTCTTTACTTTTCTCTTTTGTATTTGGCTTTGTACTTTTCAGTCCGGTCATTGTCTACAGAAGAGACAAATTGGCCGATTTTTCATGTGGGAGAGTGATTGGAAGCATCTAGCTTGGATCTGCCAGATTTTGAAGAATATCGGCCAGGGGAAGAAGTTATGGGTCTTTCAACTCGTTTACTTCTGTACTCAGAGGCAAAATGACCCCTTTTATCACAGTTAAAACATTCATCATTGATTTTGTCATAAGAGGAGTGTTTGGAAAGAGAAGAAGAAGGTTTTCAAGTGAAATTAGATTTACCAAAGGAAAAACGAGATTTGGATTTAGAATAACCAGCCAACATGGCCATTTCATCTGATAGTTGACCAACTGAAGTTTCTCACCTTCATCTAGGGTTGTAAACGAACAGAACGTTCAGCGAACCGTTCGTGAACCGTTCGGCGGGAAGTTCGTTTATGTTCATTCATTTATTAAATGAACGAACATGAGAACGTTTTTTTGTTCGTTTAGTTAAACGAACAAACATGAACAAAGGTCCCATTCGTTTATTTACGTTCATGAACTTTCGTTCATTTATGTTCGGTTACGTTTGTTTATGTTCGTTCGCTTGTGTTTGTTATATATTGAATTACGTAAACATATCAATATAAATAATCTTTTATTGAAATTCAATTTTTGTTACACTTTCAATTCAAACTTATTTAAAATTATAACTTTAAATAATCTTTTATTTAAATTCAGTTTTTGTTACCCTTTTCAAATTCAAACTTATGTTCATTTATGTTCGTTTAGGCATGTTCGTTTATGTTCGTTTGGTCCGTTCGTTTATATTCGTTTAGCCCGTTCATTTATGTTCATTGGGATATGTTCGTTTAGGCATGTTCGGTTATGTTTGTTTGGTCCGTTCATTTATGTTTGTTAATGATGTCTTCATCATCAACATCACTAAAATATGCTTCCGAATGGTCATTGGGATCTTCTTGACTATTATGGTCAGAGTCAGATGGGTAGGTGATTCTTGGGAAACACACAGTTCTTTTGGAAGAGTCACTTAAGAGATCTAGAGAAGAGCTATTTATATCTTTGATGACAGACTTCCTTTGCAGCTTAGTCTGCTCATAGTTGAAGAGAGTTCCATAAAGAGCAGTGAGATGCATATAATCAAGATCTTTGGTTGTATTTATGCAAGTACATATATTTTCCCAAAAGTTAGGAAGACAGTCCATAAACTTGCACAAGACTTCCTCATTATCATAAATGTGACCTAGCAGTTTAAGATCATTAAGAAGACTGTTAAAACGGTTATATTAGTCTGAAAGAGAATCTTCTTTCTCATAAGAGAAAAGTTCTTATTTTCTAACTAGAGCAATCTTTCTGCTCTTTTTCACGTTAGACGTACCTTCATAGAGGACACACAAAGTAGGCCACATTTCCTTAGTAGTGGGAAAGTTCACAAGAAAATGGTAAACCTTATCAGGCAGTGAGAGAGCAATGATTACCCTGACTTTAGTGTCAAGAGCTACAAGACGTTTGTCTTCATCATTGTACTTACTAGGATCTTTGACAATATATCTCCCAGTAGCTGTTGTTCTTTCTTCCTTAGAAGAATCATAAGCACTCTCTCTTTTATCTACCTTTTAGGCATTGTAACGATCCTAGACTCTAGGGATAAAAGGTCCTTCACTTATAATAGTAGGATATATGCTGTTAACTCCTTCTAAGAAGAGCGTCATATGACTTTCCATAAAGAGAAGTTATTGGGATTGAACTTAGGTGGTTTGGCTATGGAGCCATTGTCGTATGATCCAACAAGAGTGTTTTGAGAAGAAACATTGTTCAAGGAGGAAGATGATGCCATTACAGATCAAGTTTATTAGATTAAACTGACCTGCTCTGATACCACTTGTTGGTCCTAGCTATGAAATAGCAAACAAAACAAGTATTGTAGAAGGGGAGGGGAGGGGGTTGAATACAATACACAAAAATTTCACTTAATTTAATTATTTATTGATATAAAATCATGAATTACACATAGAAACTTTTAAGATTGTTGCGGAAAAGAACAAATAAAATCTATCTTAACAATCTTTCACAAAGTATACAGAAAACTTGATACAACTTGAACACTAAGACAAAGTTATGAAGTTCTTGAGAGAGAAACGATGTCTGCCGATTTTGACTGGTCACTTAGTAAAACACTCCAAAAAGTGTAACCTTACAAGGAGAGGTCTTCACTTATAAATACTCCCAAGTGCATTAAATGCATGGGACACTTGTCATGATGGGATTGAAAGGTCAGGTTGTCCTTGATAAAAGTAAAGTGTCCTTTTTGTCTTATCATGGGATAGAGTTGACCTCTAAGCTTTGGTGTAGACTATTCATGAAAAAGGTGTAAAAGCCAAACAACCTTTTTCTGGATCTTCAGATAATGTCCCCATCAATGTATGATATGCTGAAGATTTTCATAGCAAGAAGACAAGGGAGAATCCTCCAATTTTGAGGATCCTACTGATTTGTCATGGAGGAAATCGGCAGGAATAACTTAGTTTGGGTTGAGAAGTTCATCTTCAATCCGCATTGGTAGATTCACTTCTTCTTGATTTTGGCTGACTTTGACTTCATCGAACTTTGAATATATGACTAAGATATTACAAAGAACCTAAAAATTATCTAAGTATAAAAGATGTTTTTCAAAGATTATAAAGGAGATCGGGAGGTCATCTTCAAATCTTTGGTGACCCAAGGTCATCTTCAAATTTTTGATGACCCAATACTAAAGATGTTGTTCAAAGATTACAAATATCAGGGAGACCATCTTCAAATATTTGGTGACCCAACAGTACCCCAAGATCAGGATCAAGGGGTAGTGGTAGGGGTGTAAATGAGTCGAACTTTTAATGAGCCATTCGAGCTCGAGTCGATCTCGAACACAGAATGAAACTCGCTTAAATTAAACTGATGGAGTTTCATAACACCAATGTTCGACTCAACTCGTTCGAGAGCTTTCCATTCGAGCATACACTTTTTCGAGTTAGACATATTTATATGTTTACAAATTATATAATCAAAATATAAAATCATCGAGCTTGTGTAAATAAACGAGTTAAGCGATCTTGAATTTGAGCTCACAATGAGCATCGAGCTCGAGCTCAAACATTGAAAAAATATTCAAGCTCTATCTAGAGCCTGACTTTGAAAAGGTTAATCAAGCTCGAGTCGAGCTCGAGCCTGATATTATTTTTTTGAGTTAAGCTCGAATAACCTACTACTCGACTCAACTCGAATCGTTTACACCCTAGGTAGTGCTATTGTTTGTAAATCCTAGTAGGTATGATTGTTGGTTGATACAGTTATTTGACTATTGTTTCCATTGGAACGTAAGATTTGTTCACGTTAACATCAAGGGGATTTTGCTGTTCAAACTCATGTATGTTCATAAGTATTAGTTAGTGTATGTGGTGTCAATACCCGCTTTCAGTATGGGATTTGGATAGTGTATTCGTACACATGTATAATTCACAGGTTATTAAACAGGAAAATGTCGATGTTACAAATAGATCATGCCAAAATTACGTTAGAAATGCTATCACAAAGGTAGGGTGTTATATAAGAGCATCTCCAATGGAGGTTCTTATAAGAACCTTATTTTTATACTTTTTGATGCCACTACATTTCCAACTTATCAAGTTAAAAATTCATATAGAAATCCACAATGGTAGTTCTTATAAGAACCTCATTTTCGTGGGTCCCATGTATTTGTTAACATCAATAATTATTATATATTTATAAATAAAAATCAAATATTTAATTTAAACACCAATAAAAATGAGGAAATTGTCAATTCACACAAACTTCATGGTAAGAACCAAGGAAATAAGAACGCAAAGGAGATGAGTTTTTATAAAAACTCTCCACAATGGTAGTTCTTACAAGCCACATCACTTTTTGCTTATAAGAACCTTGCATTGAAGTTGCTCTAAGTTCTTAGTTTATTTTTGCATTTTACTTAGTTTAATTTCCCGCAATTTCCTTTCTGTTCACCACTATGGCGAGCTTGTGACCACAGTGACAAGTTTTATTTTAATGCAATTTATGTTTTAATACTCTTTTTCTTTTATTATATCTTTACTTCTCGATTTGGTCATTCAAATTGAAACATTAACCCATTATGGACAAGTCGACTAGTTATTATTTTATACATTTCCCCCTCTTTTTGTATAAGTTTCTTTCGGTTTAAAACAATTTAAATATGAAATTAAACATATTTTATAGGGAAACTAATTAAAATGCCAAAAGTCAAACATCTTGTTACTGAAATGCCACAAATCTCTCTCATCTTACCAAAATGCCCCAAAAAGCCGCGGTGGGCCCCGCGATCGCGGGCCTCAGGCCCACGTGTCACCAAACTTCGCCCAAATAGCCCGCGTTGGTCCCTCAAGAATGCCCACGGTCCATCTTTTCCCCCTCAAGAATGCCCGTGTTGACAGTTTTAGTCCCTGCCCGCGTTGGGATCCCGCGATCGCGGGCTAACCCGCCACGCGTCGGCATGGGGTTAACCCTAAAAATCTTTGTGAGCCAAACCCTATCTCTTTCTCTTCTCTATCGCCGCACTATATAAGAGGGGTGGGGGGACCAAACCGGCCACACCCCATTTTTTTAATAACTCTCTCAATTTTTAATCAAACTCTCTCAATTTTCTCCCACTCTCTCAATTTTGTCGTGTGGAATACGCGTTCGGGTTTTGTGAAGATGTCTCGTATTACCTCTGTGGTATGTTTTCCTTATGTTTTTTGTTATTTTTTGTATGTTATTTTAAGTTAAGATATATGATTTGTATGTTGTTAGAGTGTTTATAACTTTTGTTATGTTTGAATATGTT
This sequence comes from Saussurea involucrata, assembly GCA_033807775.1. Classification (NCBI taxonomy): domain Eukaryota; kingdom Viridiplantae; phylum Streptophyta; class Magnoliopsida; order Asterales; family Asteraceae; genus Saussurea; species Saussurea involucrata. The sequence goes on along the minus strand of CM066321.1, from coordinate 67,323,062 downwards.
CTATGTTTAACATTTTTAAGATATATGATATGTATGGTTTTATGTTTGAATGTGATATTTGTATGTTATAATGTGTATGTTGTTATTGGAGTATTTTTATTAAAAAAATGTTAAGAGTGTGTTTTTTTATAAAAAAATTGTTAAGAATGTGTTTTTTTATAAAAAACATTGTTAAGAATGTTTTTTATAAAAAAATTGTTAAGAGATTGTTTTTATAAAAATAATTCTAAAGAGTGTTTTTATAAAAAATGTTAAGAAGGTGTTTTTTATAAAAAAAAAATTGTTAAGAGTGTGTTTTTATAAAAAAATTGTTAAGAATGTGTTTTTTTATAAAAAAAATGTTAAGAATGACAACTTAGGTCCCTACGGTTTTAAGAATGACAACTTAGGTCCCTAAACTTTTAAGAATGACAATTTATGTCCCTAAACTTTTAAGAATGCCAATTAGGTCCCTAAACTTTTAAGAATGACAGCTTAGGTCCCTACGGTTTTAAGAATGACAACTTAGGTCCCTAAACTTTTAAGAATGACAGTTTAGGTCCCTAAACTTTTAAGAATGCCAATTAGGTCCTAAACTTTTAAGAATGACAACTAGGGTCCCTAAACCGCAACATCTATATATAACAATATGATACGTTGAAATAAAATAAACCGCAACATCTATATATAACAATATGATACGTTGAAATAAAATAAACCGCAACATCTATATATAACACTATTATACGTTGAAATAAAATAAACCGCAACCTCTATATATAACACTATTATACGTTGAAATAAAATAAACCGCAACCTCTATATATAACATTATTATACGTTGAAATAAAATAAACCGCGACATCTATATATAACACTATTATACGTTGAAATAAAATAAACCGCAACCTCTATATATAACACTATTATACGTTGAAATAAAATAAACCGCAACATCTATATATAACACTATTATACGTTGAAATAAAATAAACCGCACTATCTATTTATAACACTATTATATGTTGAAATAAAATAAACCATAAAATCTATATATAACACTATTATACGTTGAAATAAAATAAACCTCAACATCTATATATAACACTATTATACGTTGAAATAAAATAAACCGCAACCTCTATATATAACACTATTATACGTTGAAATAAAATAAACCGCACTTTATCTATTTATAACACTATTATATGTTGAAATAAAATAAACCGCAACATCTATATATAACACTATTATACATTGAAATAAAATAAACCGCAACATCTATATATAACACTATTATACGTTGAAATAAAATAAACCGCAACATCTATATATAACACTATTATACATTGAAATAAAATAAACCGCACTTTATCTATTTATAACACTATTATACGTTGAAATAAAATAAACCGCAACATCTATATATAACACTAACTATAACATCTGTGAATGACTATGTAGAGAGATTTCTTTAACATCGACTTGACGCTAAAGTGCAAAGTTGCCTACATCGAGGACTTAAGAAACCGCTTTAGGGGATTAGGTGGTCGCGCGGATACCCTTGAGGTTATCTTTAGAGGGACACCGTTCGGGCCATGGATGGATGTGTCTTACTCTGCTGGCGACCCTACGCTAGTACACATGTTTCTACAGTTGGAGGTCGAGGACGCCAACGCTGAGCCGGAGGAGATGCATTTTGATTTCTTCGGCGATCGATTGCATTTTGGGCGTCGTGAGTTCCGTCTAATTACAGGACTACGTTTTGGAGAGGCTCCCCCCTTTCCTCCCTTAGCAGACTGCTCCTTCGTTCCTAGGGTTTGGGGCATTTTAGCATCTCGTTTGAAGCTGAAGGCAGCCCGGGACATGATGAAAGAGGGCCTTAGTGCCCTAAGCGACACCGATGCTGTCCGTGTATGCTTGGTGGTGATCGTGGATATGGGCTTCATGGGCCGTGAGTATAGCCAGTATGCTTCCTCGACGGTCCTTAGGGCCATCAAGGACCTTGAGCTGTTTAACAGCTACCCGTGGGGTAGCCATATCTGGACACATTGCTACTCAATCTTGCACCGAGCCATAACCAGACGGGACTCCGATCGACATGGAAAGATGAACCTTTGTGGTTTTACATACGCCTTCAAGGTTAGATACGTAGTATAACAATTGTTAATAATACATACAAACTGTTTGGCTTTTCTATTTACGTACTTGCTCTTCTTGTCTAATTCCAGATATGGATCTTGGAGATGTTTCCCGCATCAATCTGATATTTCGTCAAGCGCGACGACCGAGTACTTAGGGGAACCCGTTGGGACAAGCGTGTTACCCTAAGTAGGTCTCTTTGGGTTCAGTTCTTCAATGAATCTAGACATGTAAGTTCTTTTACTATGTTTACAATTTGCATACGTTAGTTCCGCTTATTAATTTTTTTTATGTTTTATCATATATTTAGCTTCCACTCTTGCCTTTCGCTCGCCTTGAGCCTACTGCCGACGAGATGGACACGGATTGGTACAGAGACAGCGTTGCCTTTATTGACGCAGAGGCGGCAAGGGCTCGACGTCCCTCTCCTTCCACATCTCACGAAGATGAGGAAGACGACGACAGGCCCCCTTCCGGTGGATATCAGCAACCCCCTTCCTCCTCCTATCCGCCGCCCCCTTCCTCCTCCTATCCGCGGCCCCCTTGCTCCTCCTACCAGCCGCCCCCTTACGATCCATATCAGGCGGTTGAGGTAAGCTTCATACTTTTCTCCATCTAAGAAGTTAGGGTTTTGGTATTTTTGGTGGTTTTGGGTGTAATATGTTGGGGGAAATGATTCTAAGTGTTTGGGGATAAATATTTATGGTTGGAAATTGTGGATCTAGGTTTTTGGAAAATTTGGAGCTTGAGGATTTGTGTTTCTTCAAAGGAGCTTACGTTGGGGAAAATCTAGATTTAGCCTGAATCTAGCAAGGTGAGTTCAAGTTGATTTGTGAAAACGTTGTACATGCCAAAAATGTATTTTTCCAAGTATTTGTGTGTCTTACTTAATATTGTCAATTGCGGAGTTATTTGGTAAGCTTGACCTTTTTGAAGTGTTTAACTTTATAAAGTTTGTAAAACACCCATATTTGGGATTTTTAAATATTTTAATGTGTAGAAATCATGAATATGTCTTCAAATGATTTATTGCTCAAATAGAGTTCATTAAATGGTTTCTTTCATGTTGGGTAATTGATTTTATAAACCATTTGGGAAAAGACACATTTTAGTGTCATGAGTCATTTTGAGTATTATAAAGGGTATAAGTCCATTTGGGGAAACCCTTTGTTTTTAACCCGTGTAGAGTTTTGGGTTAATGATGATTTTGTGGTACATGTTTACCTAAACGATGTTTAAATGCATTTTGTATTATGAGGACCGTATTTATGGGTGTAATGGGTTTTGAGCATTTTGCTCGGTTTTGACTTTAAGGAAGTATTGGGAACATTTTGTCCGGTTTTGATGGCTCAATGTGGAGTCTTATTTATGGTTTGCATTTATTGCAATTTGATGCATTTTATTGCATATTATTGATATTTACATGCTCGGGTGCTTTAGTCATTCCAGGATGAGCATGTTAGTGTACACTGTGTTGCATTGGATACATAGGCACGTAAGTCAATCTTTATTTTATGGTATGTCTCTTTGTGCACGAGGAGTGGACTATTGGAATGCATGGTTATATGCGTTAGGCCGTTGGGGCCACTAGCGAGTAGGCAATGGGGGACATTGAAGTCCTTATGGTGTAACGCGTCTAGACTGGATAGGCAATGTGGTCCCATAAGTCCTTGAGGTGTAACTCGACGCAGTAGGCAATAAAGGCATGGGAAAGGTTTGAGGTTATGATGTCTTTTTGGCATGGGAACTAAGACCGGGACTTGAGGTGTAATCCAGTAACATCATAAGTGACCTAACTTTATGTGCCCGTCACTTTCGATGGAATCGGGTCTCCCCCGTCACCGAAAGGTGTTGTTTTTGGGTAGTTACTTTTATCCATATTTTTGGTGACGCTCTTTATTTATGTGAAATGTTTTCATGGTTTATTGACAGAGTTCTATGCCTCATCCTATTTGGATGTTTTAAATATTGGAATTTTGTCCACGTTTATATTTCTTGGGATATTTAACGTCAAAGCACGTTTTGAGTGAGTTGGAGTTGGAATTCATTTTGGAAATCGCTTTATACATTTTGGGAACTCTTCTCAAAGATTTTGCGTGCGTTGGAAAATGAGTCGTTTACACCCTGTCATAAACTCTTTTGGAAATCATGATTTATGTCGCAAACTTTCATCCTACAAATTATATAAATCATGTTATAAACTCTTGAACTCACTAGGCGTTAGCCTAACCTTTTTATTTGTCGGCATGTGCAACAGGTTCAGGTTGGGAGTAGTTCTACTGACACTACGAAAGGTGAGTGCTAGTAGTGTGCTCGAGAGGTGAATCGGTAGTGAAGTCTTCGGCATTGAGTTTTGGGAATAGCAATTGTACTTGAGTTAAGTAACACCCGACGTGAACTTAGCCTTTGTATTTAAGACTTGAGTTATATGTATTGATTGAGGTATTTCCCGTATTGAATTATTAGGAGAAATCCTATTATTTTGGGTTGTATTATCGAAAATTTTATTTAGTTGCTCTTTCCCAATTCGAGGGTGTTACAAGTTGGTATCAGAGCATAAGTTTGAGAGAATTAGGTGTTGATTTTTGGATACCTAGACTCAAACTAGCGTTCTTTTAAGTAAACGAGAGTGAAATTTCACCATTAAGCACTTTAAGATAGGATGTTGTGAGGTCGATGGAGTTGCTAGAAACGAGAATCACGTCGAGAGTAGCAAGGATAAGCATGTACGGTGCGTTCATAATGACACCTGGCCAGTGTCATGGTGAACATGTTAGTTACATGTGCATACTTGAACTACTTTAATGTGATGACCGTTGGGGTAGTGAAGAAGTTTCTAAGCGAGTAGTCGTTGGAAAAGATTGACGATTTTAGTATTAGTCACTTAGGGTGACAATAATTGCTTTAAGTGGACCGTTTCGGGTCAAAATTGATGGTTGGATTAGAACCATAGATTTATTGTATCGACTTTGATTCGAGGAGAAATCGTATGGTTAATCGTTGTAATTCCCAACTTTACCTTAAGAGGTTTGAGCATCCGGATGACGGTAGTGTGACCGGAGGGATTTGGAGGAGTATGGTTTGAGACGTTGAGTGCCGACTAGATTCATGCACATTTTTTTAAACAATTTGCATCAGTTATTTCTTGTGTTTCAAATCCTTATGTGGATTGTGTTACGAAATCTCGGAAAACGTTTAGCACACACAAGATTTTAAATCATGGTTTTGAATATGCATGAAATAATTTTATTACGGGAATCGCAAACTCCGTTGGGACTTGTTTTATTTTGTTGTTGTCCAACGTTACTTTCGGATACATTGATATCCATATTTTAATGATGTTTAAGATGTTGGGCAAGTAACTACGACTTATGACTTTAACATTGGATCTCCTCCACATATGTTAAGGTTTGGACGAAAAGTTATCTTCCATTATGTTTATGTCAAGCTTTATTGGAAAGTTTATTTAATGCATGATTTATTTGAAAGCGCTGTTTACGGTGTATTACAACAAAGAGGGGATTTTTGGAATTTTGACAGTTTAGTCATGATTTGCTTATTGCAATTCAGTTTTTGGAAGCGAAAGGTTTGGTGCCATTTTGTTGATTTGAAGTCGTTGAGCCCATTGAGTTCATGGAGTTTTGTTTCACGACGTTTTGTGTCACGTGAGTGCATTTTCGTGACGTGCATACTCCATTTATTTTGTGAGAATTTACGGATTATAATGAGCATTTTGTCTCATGCGGGTTTTGTTGAGAAATACTATTTTATGCCAAAAGGGGTGAGTTTTGGAACCTTGGTGTCGTGTCATTTCTCTTTCAAAAAATTGTGTTAGCACATTTTGTTGCAACTTGTTCAGTATACAGATTGATTTATGCGTGACGTAAGTAGGGAATGAAAGAATATCATGATTGTATTTCTTAACGATTTGCTTTGTACGCTTTTGATTTAATGATTATTTTATTATCATTTCACGCAAATGCATTATGCAAACCTAGGGGTATGCATAACTTGATAGACACTCATCCCCGACACTTTGATAAACAAATAGCGTGTTTTAATGAGTTATTGCATAAATGGAGATCATTTGGTCAAAGTATGTTTTAGTGTTGTGGGGACCATACATGGTTTACGATACGGTACATTTTGAAAACACGAATGTGTGAGTCGTAGAACTTTGGTCAATTTTAACTTGATGAACATTTTGGAAAAATTGTAAACTTTTTTGGTTTTAGAGAAAAGTTGTATTTTGAGTGTTTAATGAGTAAATTTTAAGCATCGACATTCTAACGTTTTGTAGTACAAGTGAAAAAAAAACCTTTTTAGTGTAAATGCTCCGTGATGGAGATTTTGAAAAAATCATTTGTCTCAACCTAGGGTGCGTGGAATTATTTAAATCTTTGGAACATTAATGCGCACTGTTTGTATGATTCGAAATTGGAAGTCGATCTAAAACCCTTTTTGGTGTCAATCATTTACAAGCACCTATTACTCTCGTAAATTTTGAGAAAACACATTAATGTGTGCAAGAGTCTTGTCATAGAGGTTTTGCTCATACGTCATTATATGACCAAATGAGGAAATTTTGAAATTGGTTTAAAGAATTCATCTTTTGAAATTTCATATGAATCATCTGATACATGTTATTTCGTTTCAAGAAAAACTACTAGTAGAGTGTTACAAGTTTGCATGCATGTTCCAATTTGAGATTTCCTCATGATGTTTTAGTCAATATCTCTGAATGATGAAAACGTATTGATTTTGTCTTTAAACTTGGAACTAACACAAGTCATTTTATGTTTTGACCAAAGTGTACTTACGAATCGTTTCATCATTTTTGTGAAATAAACTGACGCGCCCAAACTTGGTTGGTGAACCTTGTTCCATGCCATTTTATGGTTAAAAGGGAATTTTTGGAGTCGGGTGTCGTTTAAATTTTCTTAAGTACGTACGAACCTTTTTGTTGCACACTATTTAAAATAGGCAGTTACTTTACATGCATGACATGAATCAATCTGTAATAGGACCGTAGCGGTCCATTTCAAGGAAGTTGTTTATTACATTTTTGCGATTTGTTAATAATCTAAACTACGATGAAATAGTTTTCAATATGATTTTCATATGTGGGACGACCGTGCCCATTTTTGCACAACTACCGAATTGATAGTAGTAGTTTTATGCGTACGACTAATTTGATATGAAAACCTTAGTGTTGAAAATTTCTATAAAAGTTTTTTATTGGCATATTTGTTAAATAGCTCACTTGAGAACCTTGAACTCATTAGGACATTGGAAATGTTAAGTAACCCCGGTTAAGAGTATGTGTGTGGAACTTCGACCATGGAAGGTTGGGTATTCCGACGCGTGTTGGTACTGTAGGTTGTTGGTATTGCTTGCAGAGTCGATGTACTTATTGTAACTGAAGGGTTAGATTTGCGGTATCTTATTTTTGAGGTTGGTTGTAACCGTTATTGTTGGCAACTTGTTTTGGTGTCTTAGTCAATTTTCGCATAAAGGACGTGTATGATCTTATGGACACCATATTGATAACTTTTGTTTTGTGGGAATGCTCGGTGAATGGAACTCGTGTGTAGAGTACTGCGGTGGTTTGAATCTTGGTGGCATAATTAGGTGTCAACTTTAAATTCTGAGGCCATGAACCGTCAGTGTATTTGGAAGTGTTGTAGTCCAATCTTAAGGGACAATCGTATCGCTTGTAGTGCTTTTAAGAAGTTCGAATTGTGATAAGTGAATTAGTAGGACGACTTTCCTTGAATGGTAAAAGAATTTGCAGATTGGGTGATCGGTAATGGGATATGTTCTTGGAGTTGCATAAATCGTTGGGTCAGGGACGACCACATGGTTTGGGGTCTATTAGTGCTCGTTAGGGTCAAATGTCAATTCAGCATCGGGACGGTTGGACTTGAAGGTTTTGTTGGTTTCGGTGGTAATCAAACATCGGTTTGGTTGGGGAAGAAACTTTAAAGCGTGTAGACCTAGGTTGAGTGGAAATCGAGATCGGACGATGAGGAACTATGGATCACCTAAGGTTGGGAGACGACCGGACTCATCCAATTATAGGCTACCTTCGTAAATTAAGCGTTCACTCGAGCATAAGTGTAGTAGGTCTAAATGAACATTGATAGTGAGTATCGACATGAAGTTGTCTTCGCAGTTCTAGCAAGAAGGGATTCGAAATTCAGTTGGAAACTGAGGCAACGTGGAAAGTGTTGAGTTCGATAACCCTTGGGCGTTTGGGAGATATATTTCGAGGACGAAATCATTCTAAGGTTGAGAGGATTGTAACCCCCGTAATTTCGGATGAGTACACATTCGAATAAGTGTAGAATCGACCTTCTAAGATAAATATGGAAAATAGGATTTTGGATTAGTTCCTAGATTTTATGGTCTTGTTGGATGGGGAATTCGAATACGAGTCCAACGGTTCTTTCCGGAGAGAAAACGAAGCTAAAACGAAGAAGTTACGACCGAAATAGTACCCGACCCAAAATGGGGCTGCGCGGCCTGGTGCGTGACCTTAGGCCGCGGCCCAAGCTGCGTAACGCACTGAGTTCATATCTGCAGCATTAAGTCATGAATTTTCAGCTTCAATCTTCATTCCTTCATAACTTTTGCACCCCAACTCCGATTTGATGATTCAAGTTGCTATAGTTTCATTTTTGGGAGCTTTTCAAGGATCTAGAAAGAGTTTTGAAGTATATTGAATGATCCAATAGTATTTGGTGGTGGTTGAGGTAAGCTTCTCATTTTTCTCCATCTAAGAAGTTAGGGTTTTGGTATTTTTGGTGGTTTTGGGTGTAATATGTTGGGGGAAATGATTCTAAGTGTTTGGGGATAAATATTTATGGTTAGAATTTGTGGATCTAGGTTTTTGGAAGATTTGGAGCTTGAGGATTCGTGTTTCTTCAAAGGAGCTTACGTTGGGGAAAGTCTAGATTTAGCCTAAATCTAGCAAGGTGAGTTCAAGTTGATTTGTGAAAACGTTGTACATAACAAAAATGTATTTTTCCATGTATTTGTGTGTTTTACTTAATATTATCAATTACGGAGTTATTTGGTAAGCTTGACCCTTTTGAAGTGTTTTAACTTTATAAAGTTTGTAAAACACCCATATTTGGGATTTTTGAATATTTTAATGTGTAGAAATCATGAATATGTCTTCAAATGATTTGTTGCTCAAATAGAGTTCATTCAATGGTTTTCTTTCATGTTGGGTAATTGATTTTATAACCCATTTGGGAAAAGGCACATTTTAGTGTCATGAGTCATTTTCAGGATTATAAAGGATATAAGTCCATTTGGGGAAACCCTTTGTTTTTAACCCGTATAGAGTTTTGGGTTAATAATAATTTTGTGGTACATGTGTTACCTAAACGATGTTTAAATGCATTTTGTATTATGAGGACCGTATTTATGGGTCTAATGGGTTTTGAGCATTTTGCTCGGTTTTAACTTTAAGGAAGTCTTGGGGACATTTTGTCCGGCTTTGATGGCTCAATGCGGAGTCTTATTTATGGTTTGCATTTATTGCAATTTGATGCGTTTTATTGCATATTATTGATATTTACATGCTCGGGTGCTTTAGTCATTTCGGGATGAGCATGGTATTGTAGACTGTGTTGTATTGGATCCATAGGCACGTAAGTTAGTGTTTATTTGATGGCCTGTCTCTTTGTGCACGAGGAGTGGACTATTGGTACGAATGGTTATATGCGTTAGGCCGTTGGGGCCACTAGCGAGTAGGCAATGGGGGACATTGAAGTCCTTGAGGTGTAACTCGTCTAGACTGGATAGGCAATGTGGTCCCATAAGTCCTTGAGGTGTAACTCAACGGAGTAGGCAATAAAGGCATGGGAAAGGTTTGAGGTTGTGATGTCTTTGTGGCATGGGAACTAAGACCGAGACTTGAGGTGTAATCCAGTAACATCATAAGTGACCTAACTTTATGTGCCCGTCACATTCGATGGAATCGGGTCTCCCCCGTCACCGAAAGGTGTTGTTTTTGGGTAGTTACTTTTATCCATATTTTCGGTGACGCTCTTTATTTATATGAAATGTTTTCATGGTTTATTGACAGAGTTCTATGCCTCATCCTATTTGGATGTTTTAAATATTGGACTTTTGTCCACGTTTATATTTCTTGGGATATTTAACGTCAAAGCACGTTCTGAGTGAGTTGGTGTTGGAATTCATTTTGAAAAACGCTTTATACATTTTGGGAACTTTTCTCATAGATTTTGTGTGTGTTGGAAAATGAGTCGTTTACATCTTGTCATAAACTCTTTTGGAAATCATGATTTATGTCGCAAACTTTCATTCTACAAATTATATAAATCATGTTATAACTCTTGAACTCACTAGGCGTTAGCCTAACCTTTTTATTTGTCGGCATGTGCAACAGGTTCAGGTTGGGAGTAGTTCTAGTAACACTACGAAAGGTCGAGTGCTAGTAGTGTGCTCGAGAGGTGAATCGGTAGTGAGGTCTTCCACATTGAGTTTTGGGACTAGCAGTTGTACTTGAGTTAAGTAACACCCGACGTGAACTTAGCCTTTGTATTTAAGACTTGAGTTATATGTATTGATTGAGGTATTTCCCGTATTGAATTATAGGGAGAAATCCTATTATTTTGGGTTGTATTATCGAATATTTTATTTAGTTGCTCTTTTCCAATTCGAGGGTGTTACAAGTTTGTATCAGAGCATAAGTTTGAGAAAACTAGGTGTTGATTTTTGGATACCTAGACTCAAACTAGCGTTCTTTTAAGTAAACGAGAGTGAAATTTCACCATTAAGCACTTTAAGATAGGATGTTGTGAGGTCGATGGAGTTGCTAGAAACGAGAATCACGTCGAGAGTAGCAAGGATAAGCATGTACGGTGCGTTCATAATGACACCTGGCCAGTGTCATGGTGAACCTGTTAGTTACATGTGCATACTTGAACTACTTTAATGTGATGACCGTTGGGGTAGTGAATTAGTTTCTTAGCGGGTAGTCGTTGGAAAAGATTGACGATTTTAGTATTAGACACTTAGGGTGACAATAAGCATGATAATTGCTTTAAGTGGACCGTTTCGGGTCGAAATTGATGGTTGGATTAGAACCATAGACTTATTGAATCGACTTTGATTCGAGGAGAAATCGTACCGTTAATCGTTGTAATTCCCAACTTTACCTTAAGAGATTTGAGCATCCGTATGACAGTAGTGTGACCGGAGGGATTTGGAGGAGTATGGTTTGAGAAAACACATTAATGTGTGCAAGAGTCTTGTCATAGAGGTTTTGCTCATACGTCATTATATGACCAAATGAGGAAATTTTGAAATTGGTTTAAAGAATTCATCTTTTGAAATTTCGTATGAATCATCTGATACATGTTATTTCGTTTCAAGAAAAACTACTAGTAGAGTGTTACAAGTTTACATGCATGTTCCAATTTGAGATTTCCTCATGATGTTTTAGTCAATATCTCTGAATGATGAAAACGTATTGATTTTGTCTTTAAACTTTGAACTAACACAAGTCATTTTATGTTTTGACCAAAGTGTACTTATGAACCGTTTCATCATTTTTTGTGAAATAAACTGACGCGTGCAAACTTGGTTGGTGAACCTTGTTCCATGCCATTTTATGGTTAAAAATGAATTATTGGAGTCGGATGTCGTTTAAATTTTTTTAAGTACGTACGAACCTTTTTGTTTCACACTATTTAAAATAGGCAGTTACTTTTCGTGCATGAAATGAATCAATCCATACTAGGACCGTAGCGGTCCATTTAAAGGAAGTTGTTTATTACGTTTTTGCGTTTTGTTAATAATCTAAACTACGATGAAATAGTTTTCAATATGATTTTCATATGTGGGACGAGCGTGCCTATTTTTGCACAACTACCGAATTGATAGTAGTAGTTTTATGCGTATGACTAATTTGATATGAAAACCTTCGTGTTGAAAATTTCTATAAAATGTTTTTGATTGTCATATTTGTTAAATAGCTCACTTGAGAACCTTGAACTCATTAGGACCTTGGAAAGGTTAAGTAACCCCAGTTAAGAGTATGTGTGTGGAACTTCGACCATGGAAGGTTGGGTATTCCGACGCGTGTTGGTACTGTAGGTTGTTGGTATTGGTTGCAGAGTCGATGTACTTATTGTAACTGAAGGGTTAGATTCACGGTATCTTATTTTTGAGGTTGGTTGTAACCATTATTGTTGGCAACTTGTGTTGGGTCTTAGTCAATTTTTGCATAAAGGACGTGTAGGACCTTATGGACACCATATTGATAACCTTGGTTTTGTGGGAATGCTCGGCGAATGGAACTCGTGTGTAGAGTACTGCGGTGGTTTGAATCTTGGTGGTATAATTAGGTGTCAACTTTGAATTTTGAGACCATGAACCGTCGGTGTATTTGGAAGTGTTGTAGTCCAATCTTAAGGGAAATTGTATCGCTTGTAATGCTTTTAAGAAGTTCGAATTGTGATAAGTGAATTAGTAGGACAACTTTCCTTGAATGGTAAAAGAATTTGCAGATTGGGTGATCGGTAATGGGATGTGTTCTTGGAGTTTCATAAATCGTTGGGTCAGGGAGGACCACATGTTTTGGGGTCTATTAGTGCTCGTTAGGGTCAAATGTCAATTCAGCAACGGGACGGTTGGACTTGAAGATTTTGTTGGTTTCGGTGGTAATCAAACCTCGGGTTGGTTGGGGAAGAAACTTTAAAGCGTGTAGACCTGGGCTGAGTGGAAGTCAAGATCAGACGATGAGGAAGTATGGATCACCTAAGGTTGGAAGACGACCGGGCTCATCCAGTTATAGGCTACCTTCGTAAATTAAGTGTTCACTCGAGCATAAGTGTAGTAGGTCTAAATGGACATTGATAGTGAGTATCGACATGAAGTTGTCATCGCAGTTCTAGCAAGAAGGGATTCGAAATTCACTTGGAAACTGAGGCAACGTGGAAAGTGTTGAGTTCGATAACCCTTGGGCGTTTGGGAGCTATATGTCGAGGACGAAATCATTCTAAGGTTGAGAGGATTGTAACACCTGTAATTTCGGATGAGTACAAATTCGAATCAGTGTAGAATCGACCTTCTAAGATAAATATGGAAAATAGGATTTTGGATTAGTTCCTAGATTTTATGGTCTTGTTGGATGGGGAATTCGAATACGAGTCCAATGGTTCTTTCCGGAGAGAAAACGGAGCTAAAACGAAGAAGTTACGACCGAAATAGTACCCGACCCAAAATGGGCTTGCGCGGCCTGGTGCATGACCTTAGGTCGCGGCCCAAGCTGCGTAACGCACTGAGTTCGCATCTGCAGCATTAAGTCATGAATTTTCAGCTTCAATCTTCATTCCTTCATAACTTTTGCACCCCAACTTCGATTTGATGATTCAAGTTGCTATAGTTTCGTTTTTGGGAGCTTTTCAAGGATCTAGAAAGAGTTTTGAAGTATGTTGAATGATCCAAGAGTATTTAGTGGTGGTTGAGGTAAGCCTCTCATTTTTCTCCATCTAAGAAGTTAGGGTTTTGGTATTTATTGTGGTTTTGGGTGTAATATGTTGGGGGAAATGATTCTAAGTGTTTGGGGATAAATATTTATGGTTGGAATTTGTGGATCTAGGTTTTTGGAAGATTTGGAGCATAAGGATTAGTGTTTCTTCAAAGGAGCTTACGTTGGGGAAAATCTATATTTAGCCTAAATCTAGCAAGGTTAGTTCAAGTTGATTTGTGAAAACGTTGTAGATGCCAAAAATGCATTTTTCCATGTATTTGTGTGTCTTACTTAATATTATCAATTGCGGAGTTATTTGGTAAGCTTGACCCTTTTGAAGTGTTTAACTTTATAAAGTTTGTAAAACACCCATATTTGGAATTTTTGAATATTTTAATGTGAAGAAATCATGAATATGTCTTCAAATGATTTATTGCTCAAATATAGTTCATTCAATGGTTTTCTTTCATGTTGGGTAATTGATTTTATAAACTATTTGAAAAAGGCACATTTTAGTGTCATGAGTCATTTTGAAGATTATAAAGGGTATAAGTCCATTTGGGGAAACCCTTTATTTTTAACCGGTGTAGAGTTTTAGGTTAATGATGATTTTGTGGTACATGTTTACCTAAACGATGTTTAAATGCATTTTGTATTATGAGGACTGTATTATGGGTCTAATGGGTTTTGAGCATTTTGCTCGGTTTTGACTTTAAGGAAGTCTTGGGGACATTTTGTCCGACTTTGATGGCTCAATGTGGAGTCTTATTTATGGTTTGCATTTATTGGAATTTGATGCGTTTTATTGCATATTACTGATATTTACATGCTCGGGTGCTTTAGTCATTCCGGGATGAGCATGTTATTGTAGACTGTGTTGTATTGGATCCATAGGCACGTAAGTCAGTCTTTATTTGATGGTCTGTCTCTTTGTGCACGAGAAGTGGACTATTGGAACGCATGGTTATAAGCGTTATGCCATTGGGGCTACTAGAGAGTAGGCAATGGGGGACATTGAAGTCCTTGACGTGTAACTCGTCTAGACTGGATAGGCAATGTGGTCCCATAAGTCCTTGAGGTGTAACTCAACGGAGTAGGCAATAAAGGCATGGGAAAGGTTTGAGGTTGTGATGTCTTTATGGCATGGGAACTAAGACAGGGACTTAAGGTGTAATCCAGTAACATCATAAGTGACCTAACTTTATGTGCCCGTCACTTTCGATGGAATCGGGTCTCCCCCGTCACCGAAAGGTGTTGTTTTTGGGTTGTTACTTTTATCCATATTTTAGGTGACGCTCTTTATTTATATGAAATGTTTTCATGGATTATTGACAGAGTTCTATGCCTCATCCTATTTGGATGTTTTAAATATTGGAGTTTTGTCCACGTTTATATTTCTTGGGATATTTAACGTCAAAGCACGTTTTGAGTGAGTTGGAGTTGGAATTCATTTTGGAAAATGCTTTATACATTTTGGGAACTCTTCTCATAGATTTTGTGTGCGTTGGAAAATGATTCGTTTACATCCTGTCATAAACTCTTTTGGAAATCATGATTTATGTCGCAAACTTTCATTCTACAAATTATATAAATCATGTTATAAACTCTTGAACTCACTAGGCGTTAGCCTAACCATTTTATTTGCCGGCATGTGCAACAGGTTCAGGTTGGGAGTAGTTCTAGTGAAACTACGAAAGGTCGAGTGCTAGTAGTGTGCTCGAGAGGTGAATCGGTAGTGAAGTCTTCCACATTGAGTTTTGGGAATAGCAATTGTACTTGAGTTAAGTAACACCCGACGTGAACTTAGCCTTTGTATTTAAGACTTAAGTTATATGTATTGATTGAGGTATTTCCCGTATTGAATTATAGGGAGAAATCCTATTATTTTGGGTTGTATTATCGAAAATTTAATTTAGTTGCTCTTTCCCAATTCGAGGGTGTTACAAGTTGGTATCAGAGCATAAGTTTGAGAGAATTAGGTGTTGATTTTTGGATACCTAGACTCAAACTAGCGTTCTTTTAAGTAAACGAGGGTGAAATTTCACCATTAAGCACTTTAAGATAGGATGTTGTGAGGTCGATGGAGTTGCTAGAAACGAGAATCACGTCGAGAGTAGCAAGGATAAGCATGTACGATGCGTTCATAATGACACATGGCCAGTGTCATGGTGAACCTGTTAGTTACATGTGCATACTTGAACTACTTTAATGTGATGACCGTTGGGGTAGTGAAGAAGTTTCTAAGCGAGTAGTCGTTGGAAAAGATTGACGATTTTGGTATTAGTCACTTAGGGTGACAATAAGCATGATAATTGCTTTAAGTGGACCGTTTCGGGTCGAAATTGATGGTTGGATTAGAACCATAGACTTATTGAATCGACTTTGATTCGAGGAGAAATCGTAAGGTTAATCGTCGTAATTCCCAACTTTACCTTAAGAGGTTTGAGCATCCGGATGACGGTAGTGTGACCGGAGGGATTTGGAGGAGTATGGTTTGAGACGTTGAGTGCCGACTAGATTCATGCACATTTTTTTTTAAAACAATTTGCATAAGTTATTTCTTGTGTTTCAAATCCTTATGTGGATTGTGTTACGAAATCTCGGAAAACGTTTAGCACACACAAGATTTTAAATCATGGTTTTGAATATGCATGAAATAATTTTATTACAGGAATCGCAAACTCCGTTGGGACTTGTTTTATTTTGTTGTTGTCCAACCTTACTTTCAGATACAGTGATATCCATATTTTAATGATGTTTAAGATGTTGGGCAAGTAACTACGGCTTATGACTTTAACATTGGATCTCCTCCACAGATGTTAAGGTTTGGACGAAAAGTTATCTTCCATTATGTTTATGTCAAGCTTTATTGGAAAGTTTATTTAATGCATGATTTATTTAAAAGCATTGTTTATGGTGTATTACAACAAAGAGGGGATTTTTGGAATTTTGACAGTTTAGTCATGATTTGCTTATTGCAATTCAATTTTTGGAAGCGAAAGGTTTGGTGCCATTTTGTTGATTTGAAGTCATTGAGCCCATTGAGTTCATGGAGTTTTGTTTCATGACGTTTTGTGTCGCTTGAGTGCATTTTCGTGACGTGCATACTCCATTTATTTTGTGAGAATTTACGGATTATATTGAGCATTTTGTCTCATGCGGGTTTTGTTGAGAAATATTATTTTATGCCATAAGGCGACCAAAAAGGGGTGAGTTTTGGAACCTTGGTGTCGCGTAATTTCTCTTTCAAAAAATTGTTTTAGCACATTTTGTTGCAACTTGTTCAGTATACGGATTGATTTATGCGTGACGTAAGTAGGGCATGAAAGAATATCATGATTGTATTTCTTAACGATTTGCTTTGTACGCTTTTGATTTAATGATTATTTTATTATCATTTCACGCAAATGCATTATGCAAACCTAGGGGTATGCATAACTTGATAGACACTCATCCCCGACACTTTGATAAACAAATAGCATGTTTTAAGGAGTTATTGCATAAATGGAGATCATTTGGTCAAAGTATGTTTTAGTGTTGTGGGGACCATACATGGTTTACGATACGGTACATTTTGAAAACACGAATGTGTGAGTCGTAGAACTTTAGTCAACTTTTAACTTGATGAACATTTTGGAAAAATTGTAAACCTTTTTGGTTTTAGAGAAAAGGTGTATTTTGAGTGTTTAATGAGTAAAATTTAAGCAACGACATTCTAACGTTTTGTCGTACAAGTGAAAAAAAACCTTTTTAGTGTAAATGCTCCGTCATGGGGATTTTGGAAAAATCATTTGTCTCAACCTAGGGTGCGTGGATTTATTTAAATCTTTGGAACATTAATGCGCACTGTTTGTATGATTCGAAATTGAAAGTCGATCTAAAACCCTTTTTGGTGTCAATCATTTACAAACACCTATTACTCTCCTAAATTTTGAGAAAATACATTAATGTGTGCGAGAGTCTTGTCATAGAGGTTTTGCTCATACGTCATTATATGACCAAATGAGGAAATTTTGAAATTGGTTTAAAGAATTTCTTCTTTTGAAATTTCGTATGAATCATCTGATACATGTTATTTCGTTTCAAGAAAAACTACTAGTAGAGTGTTACAAGTTTGCATGCATGTTCCAATTTGAGATTTCCTCGTGATGTTTTAGTCAATATCTCTGAATGATGAAAACATATTGATTTTGTCTTTAAACTTGGAACTAACACAAGTCATTTTATGTTTTGACTAAAGTGTACTTATGAATCGTTTCATCGTTTTTGTGAAATAAACTGACGCGCGCAAACTTGGTTGGTGAACCTTGTTCCATGCCATTTTATGGTTAAAAAGGAATTTTTGAAGTCGGATGTCGTTTAAATTTTTTTAAGTACGTACGAACCTTTTTGTTGCACACTATTTAAAATAGGCAGTTAGTTTACGTGAATGACATGAATCAATCCATACTAGGACCGTAGCGGTCCATTTCAAGGAAGTTGTTTATTACGTTTTTGCGTTTTGTTAATAATCTAAACTACGATGAAATAGTTTTCAATATGATTTTCATATGTGGGATGAGCGTGCCCATTTTTGCACAACTACCTAATTGATAGTAGTAGTTTTATGCATACGACTAATTTGATATGAAAACCTTAGTGTTGAAAATTTCTATAAAAAGTTTTTGATTGGCATATTTGTTAAATAGCTCACTTGAGAACCTTGAACTCATTAGGACATTGGAAAGGTTAAGTAACCCCGGTTAAGTTGTAACGACCCAGACCCTTTTTCGAAGTGTTTTGTGGTTTGTGGGGAGTTGTAAATTAAAGTAGAAGTTGAGGGGCCTTTTTGGTAATTGTGAGAGGGAGTATAAAAGGGCACAAAACCCTAGGTATCTTTTCATTTCCCTGATTTGGTGTGTGTCGGCTGATAATTTAGAGAAAAGAGGAGGCATTTGAGTTTGAGGCTTTTGTGCAAGAAGAGAAGAATCATCAAGTGGTAGAATCAGAAGGAGGATTGGATTTTTGGAGTTTGTTCTCTGCAACAATCAATCAGGTAATCCTTAATCCATAACCTCAGCTAAGATTCGTCTGGTGATTTGTGGTTTTGAGAGTTTTCTTGCAAAAAGTTGTTTAAGACCATTAAGGGAGATTTAAGCATCTTTGGGTTGTGTTTAGGCAGTAAAACTTTGTGGGATTTGATTTTGGGCTTGTATGTAGTTAATCGTCGCATTATCTTACTGTTTAATGGGTGTTTGGCATGATTTCGAGCATTAAACTCGAACAGCGCCTCGTCCGAAAACCTTCTTGCGAAGCAGGTGTCCGGAAGTTGTCCGGGTAGCTTCTTGTCGCAGGTTACCGGGTATAGTGTCCGGAAAGTGGTGTTATCCGGAAAGTGGTGTTATCCGGAAAGTGGTGTTATCCGGAAAGCAGAGGTGTCCGGACATTGTGGTGTCCGGTAAGTAGAAATGTCCGGTAAAGTCTTGTATCCGGTAAGTTCGGTACCCGGAAAGGGGTATCGTCCGGAGAATAGAAGTTATCCGGAAAAGGGGTGTTGTCCGGATTAGTTGTCGTCCGGATTAGTGTGAGTGTCCGGATTCTTTGGGCGTCCGGAAAATCAGGGTTGTCCGGAGAGTTGTTATTATCCGGATACTTTCGCTGAGTAGTTTGTATTATGTCCTTTTATTCAGGAAAGTCGTTTGGAAGTTGGGAACCGATTAGAAACGAGAAGTAAGAGCATCAGGTGAGTTTTCTAAACTAAAATGTGTGGCTTTTAAAGTGTTTTCAAAATGTGTTATGAATGTTGAGAATTGCCATGCTTTATTATTATGCTTTAATTGCATGAAAGTTGTTTAAAGTTTTATGTAGAATGTATGCATACATCAAGGAGACGTAAACTGGCAAAGACGGGAGAGTAGTTCCGCCAGCTCTTGTGCGGGAAGGGAGGTCCCTATATGCCAGGAGCGAGGCTCCGCAAGGCAGCATGAGGCTGACTCGTTGTCACCTTCGGGTGGCTTCAGGGTGTCAGATTACGAGGAGGCGGACTTTAGTCCGTATATGATTTTGACGTGTTGAGTATGAGCGTTTTATGCTGAAAAGATAAACTATTTTAAATGCTTGATAACTGTTAGGAGGGACTCACTAGACCTCATGGTCTAACCCTCGCATTTTCAAAATTAAAACCTTTTCAGGTAAGCAGGTTTCCAGGAGCTCGGGCAAATAGGCTGAGCTTAGCGTGAAGAGTCAAGAAGTGTAGGAACACTCTAGCATTTAGTTTTTCTCAGTTGTGTAGGTTGTTTCCGCAAACCTTTTTAGTATTTGTAATGAAATTTTGAGACCGTGATTTTGGGATGTTATGAATTTGTCGTTTTGCATGATATTTTTGGTTGGGTCTTTACATAAGAGTATGCGTGTGGAACTTCGACCATGGTAGGTTGGGTATTCCGACGTGTGTTGGTACTGTAGGTTGTTGGTATTGGTTGCAGAGTCGATGTACTTATTGTAACTGAAGGGTTAGATTCGCGGTATCTTATTTTTGAGGTTGGTTGTAACCGTTATTGTTGGCAACTTGTTTTGGGTCTTAGTCAATTTTCGCATGAAGGACGTGTAGGACCTTATGGACACCATATTGATAACCTTGGTTTTGTGGGAATGTTCGGCGAATGGAACTCGTGTGTAGAGTACTGCGGTGGTTTGAATCTTGGTGGTATAATTAGGTGTCAACTTTGAATTTTGAGGCCATGAACCGTCAGTGTATTTGGAAGTGTTGTAGTCCAATCTTAAGGGACAATCGTATCGCTTGTAGTGCTTTTAAGAAGTTCGAATTGTGATAAGTGAATTAGTAGGACGACTTTCCTTGAATGGTAAAAGAATTTGCAGATTGGGTGATCGGTAATGGGATGTGTTCTTGGAGTTGCATAAATCGTTGGGTCAGGGACGACCACATGTTCTGGGGTCTATTAGTGCTCGTTAGGGTCAAATGTCAATTGAGCATCAGGACGGTTGGACTTGAAGATTTTGTTGGTTTCGGTGGTAATCAAACCTCGGGTTGGTTGGGGAAGAAACTTTAAGTGTTCACTCGATCACCTAAGGTTAGGAGACGACCGGACTCTTCCAGTTATAGGCTACCTTCGTAAATTAAGTGTTCATTCGAGCATAAGTGTAGTAGGTCTAAATGGACATTGATAGTGAGTATCGACGTGAAGTTGTCATCGCAGTTCTAGCTAGAAGGGATTCGAAATTCAGTTGGAAACTTAGGCAACGTGGAAAGTGTTGAGTTCGATAACCCTTGGGCGTTTGGGAGCTATATTTCGAGGACGAAATCATTCTAAGGTTGGGAGGATTGTAACACCCGTAATTTCGAACGAGTACAAATTCGAATCAGTGTAGAATCGACCGTCTAACATAAATATGGAAAATAGGATTTTGGATTAAATCCTAGATTTTATGGTCTTGTTGGATGGGTAATTCGAATACGAGTCCAACGGTTCTTTCCGGAGAGAAAACGGAGCTAAAACGAAGAAGTTACGACCGAAACAGTATCTGACCCAAAATGGGGCCGCGCAGCCTGGTGCGTGACCTTAGGCCGCAACCCAAGCCACGTAACGCACTGAGTTCGCATCTGCAGCATTAAGTCGTGAATTTTCAGCTTCAATCTTCATTCCTTCATAACTTTTGCACCCCAACTCCGATTTGATGATTCAAGTAGCTATGGTTTCGTTTTTGGGAGCTTTTCAAGGATCTAGAAAGAGTTTTGAAGTATGTTGAATGATCCAAGAGTATTTGGTGGTGGTTGAGGTAAGCCTCTCATTTTTCTCCATCTAAGAAGTTAGGGTTTTGGTATTTATTGTGGTTTTGGGTGTAATATGTTGGGGGAAATGATTCTAAGTGTTTGGGGATAAATATTTATGGTTGGAAATTGTGGATCAAGGTTTTTGGAAGATTTGGAGCTTGGGGATTCGTGTTTCTTCAAAGGAGCTTACGTTGGAGAAAATCTAGATTTAGCCTAAATCTAGCAAGGTGAGTTAGAGTTGATTTGTGAAAACGTTGTAGATGCCAAAAATGTATTTTTCCATGTATTTGTGTGTCGTACTTAATATTATCAATTGCGGAGTTATTTGGTAAGCTTGACCTTTTGAAGTGTTTAACTTTATAAAGTTTGTAAAACACCTATATTTGGGATTTTTGAATATTTTAATGTGTAGAAATCATGAATATGACTTCAAATGATTTATTGCTCAAATATAGTTCATTCAATGGTTTTCTTTCATGTTGGGTAATTGATTTTATAAACCATTTGGGAAAAGACACATTTTAGTGTCATGAGTCATTTTGAGGATTATAAAGGGTATAAGTCCATTTGGGGAAACCCTTTGTTTTTAACCCGTGTAGAGTTTTGGGTTAATGATGATTTTGTGGTACATGTTTACCTAAATGATGTTTAAATGCATTTTGTATTATGAGGGCCGTATTTATGAGTCTAATGGGTTTTGAGCATTTTGTTCGGTTTTGACTTTAAGGAAGTCTTGGGGACATTTTGTCCGGCTTTGATGGCTCAATGTGGAGTCTTATTTATGGTTTGCATTTATTGCAATTTGATGTGTTTTATTGCATATTATTGATATTTGCATGCTCGGGTGCTTTAGACATTTCGGGATGAGCATGTTATTGTAGACTGTGTTGTATTGGATCCATAGGCACGTAAGTCAGTCTTTATTTGATGGTCTGTCTCTTTGTGCACGAGGAGTGGATTATTGGAACGCATGGTTATATGCATTAGGCCGTTGGGGCCACTAGCGAGAAGGCAATGGGGGACATTGAAGTCCTTGAGGTGTAACTCGTCTAGACTGGATAGGCAATGTGGTCCCATAAGTCCTTGAGGTGTAACTCGACGGAGTAGGCAATAAAGGCATGGGAAAGGTTTTAGGTTGTGATGTCTTTATGGCATGGAAACTAAGACCGAACTTGAGGTGTAATCCAGTAACATCATAAGTGACCTAACTTTATGTGCCCGTCACTTTCGATGGAATCGGGTCTCCCCCGTCACCGAAAGGTGTTGTTTTTGGGTTTTACTTTTATCCATATTTTAGGTGACGCTCTTTATTTATATGAAATGTTTTCATTGTTTATTGACAGAGTTCTATGCCTCATACTATTTGGATGTTTTAAATATTGGAGTTTTGTCCACGTTTATATTTCTTGGGATATTTAACGTCAAAGCACGTTTTGAGTGAGTTGGAGTTGGAATTCATTTTGGAAAACGCCTTATACATTTTGGGAACTCTTCTCATAGATTTTGTGTGCGTTGGAAAATGAGTCGTTTACATCCTGTCATAAACTCTTTTGGAAATCATGATTTATGTCGCAAACTTTCATTCTACAAATTATATAAATCATGTTATAAACTCTTGAACTCACTAGACGTTAGCCTAACCTTTTTATTTGTCGGCATGTGCAACAGGTTCAGGTTGGGAGTAGTTCTAGTGACACTACGAAAGGTCGAGTGCTAGTAGTGTGCTCGAGAGGTGAATCGGTAGTGAAGTCTTCCGCATTGAGTTTTGGGAATAGCAACTGTACTTGAGTTAAGTAACACCCGACGTGAACTTAGCCTTTGTATTTAAGACTTGAGTTATATGTATTGATTGAGGTATTTCCCGTATTGAATTATAGGGAGAAATCCTATTATTTTGGGTTGTATTATCGAAAATTTTATTTAGTTGCTCTTTTCCAATTCGAGGGTGTTACAAATACCTCTAAGAGTAAAAAGTTTTTTCGTTATATAAACCTACAAATAATCTGCTATCTTAATTTATCACCTCTTAATATCTCTTTTTAAAATCAATATATCAATATAAAGGACAATGTAGGAGAGAGAGTTAAGGAGATGTCATCATTGAGGCCTTAAAATTTTGTGAGAATTTTGAATTTTTTTAAATAAAAAATGTAGCATAGAATGTCTTCAACCTTTCATTTTCTATATTTTTTATTGATTTTAAATCAAATTTATTTGTATTTATTCAAACCATAACTTAATAAGGCTATGTTTGGCAAACTAGCTAATAAGCTAGTTGTTAACTCATAAGGTAGCTGGTAGCTGATAAGTTAGTTGATGAAGAAGTCACGTTTGACAAAACTAGCTTATGAACATGTAAAATGACCAAAAAGGGCATCTTTAAAAAATCATCAATTATAATATTTAATAATATAATTAAAACAAGTTTATAGCAATATAATATGTTAATTAATACAATCAATGTAGTAAATAAATATTAAATAATATAACATGTTAATTAAAAGAATTTAAAATTTATTATTACACGTATACTATAAACTTTGAATTTGTTAAAACAAGTTTTAGAAAAAATATGTATTAACTTATGATTTTAAATATCCGTTACATATAATGTGAAAAAAAATAATTAAATAATATTAGAAAAGATAATAGTAATTGATAATTAAAATATATTGATTAATATTAAAAAATATATATATAAAAACAATTTATATGATCAACAATAACTCTAAATAATTGAAAATTAATATCAATATATAATTAAAAGTTAATTTAATAATTTTCGATTAATATTAAATAATACTAATTACTTAATAATAATTAAATTTAAAAAATTAATATTTATTTATAATAATAGTTAATTAATAATAATGAGGACAATATTAGAATATTCACAAAAAACTACTCAAAAGCTACTTCAAATAGTGTTTCAAAAAGCTAGCTTATGGTCATCCAAACATGTACCCAGAAAACAAAATAGCTTATAAGCTAGCTTTTTTTTGCCAAACGATGTCTAAATTCAACATTCACAATTTTTTTTAAATTATAGTCATTATTTTATAACAAAGCTTATTTTATTATTTATTGAATATCCCATCCACCTCGGGTTCGAGTCCAGACGTCAGCATTCTGTGGTCAGGCTTAGTCTCAGACGACCGCTTTGTTTGTTTGTTTCCAAATTGCCAAGGATGTAGTCTAGGCAAAGCCTAGATGAACCTTATCCAAAAAAACAAAAATAACTTATTTTATTATTATTATTATTGAGTTTATTTATTTACTTTTTACTTTATAAGGTTAAATGGATTAAATATTATATGAACTTATTGTATTAAGATAGATAACAATACCTATAAATCAATACATATTTTAATAGGCAATATTATTTATTTATTTTCTTTTAGTAAGCCAACAATGCTTATAAATCAAAAATATTTTTAATATGATATATTTTTATTTACATTTTTTTGGGTAGGCTAACAATACTTTTAAATCAAAACTCATTTAATAGTGTAAAAGTGGGAAATTAATTAAAATACCCCAAGTTTGAAGTTGACTTACCAAAATACCCAAAAAAAATGAAAAGTTTACCCAAATGCCCCAAATTTCCGCGGAGGGGGCCCTCTATAGCGGGCAGGGACCAATTGTGAAAATTTTTGCAAGATTATTTACACTTTCAGTCCCCACCGCGGGACCACCGCGGGACCGTCGCGGGCCGCGATCGCGGGACTCCACCGCGGGCAGGGACTGAAAGTGTAAATATGAAGCACATAAAATTTCAAAAATGGTCCCTGTCCGTGATCGCGGGACTCCACCGCGGAAATTTGGGGCATTTGGGTAAACTTTTCATTTTTTGGGGTATTTTGGTAAGTCAACTTCAAACTTAGGGTATTTTAATTAATTTCCCATATATATATATATATATATATATATATATATATATATATATTGTTTTTGTTAATAAGTTAACAATGATGATAAATCAAAACTTTTCGATTGTTTTATTTTCAATGCTTATATTTTTTTTAGTAAGATAACAATGATTATAAATAATACTTATTTTAATAAAATATATATTTTTCTTTATTTTTTTGTTTTTCCAGTAAGATAACAACTACTTATAAATCAATAATTTTATTAATAAAGTATATTAATTTTTATAATAATATTTGATTTAACGTGCAAGGCATGGTGCTATTACCTAGTTATCTATACTACTATATAAAAAGAATATAAACATGTAGAATTAAAGAAGCATCATGTACAACCTTAGAAGCTAACTCTCCCACGTTCTCTCAAAAATCAAACAATTTTCAATTTCTAAGTTACACTTTATACCCTTAGAATTAGTTATTTAATTTACTTTTAATCCCTTACCTTTTCATTTTTTATTTTACACCCTTATCGTATTAACATAAATAATTGTATATCAACTATAATGCATTAAAAATACATTATTTTTTTACAAATTATACTATTGTAATCGTCTTGTCAATAACTTCGAAATGAGTCCAATATTGAATATTTTTGGATTTAATTAACTAATTTTTTCTTAAACATTTTGTTCTTAAATTTAAATTTTTTTACGTAATTATCTATACTACTACATTAAAGCCTATTAGGGTTATTTTTCTCTATTTTTCCCGTCATTAGAAGCTTTAGCATTTCATGGGTTCTTTCTAGTTTCTATTTTTGACAAGTTGTATTCAAGTATGCTAAAAGATAGATACATCATTTTTCAAGCTTTTAGCCTGATGCAGCTCTTTTGAAGCTCTTTTGATCAGGAAACTTCAAACCACTTATCCTGTAACCCCTATCCTACTTTATAAAGAAAGTAGGTTCATTCACATAAATCATCGTCGTCGTGATCTAATATTGTTTGTTTATCGTGATGCTGTGAGTAGGTTTTCTTTCTCACAAATGGAGGGTCTGAAAAATATACGAATATCAGGAGAATTCGTTAAATGAAGCAATGAAGTTGTGTTTAGTGGGCGGCTTAAATGGAATAGTTTTTGAAGTGAGAGTCATCTTAAGATACCCAGGATTATTTAGGAGAATTGAAGACTCTAAAGTCTAAACTTTCTCTTATAAGCTATGACAGTTAAGGCAAGATCTATTTTTTCTTGCAAAACATAAGGACAATTCAAGCATGTACTATTCTATACTTAAGGTCTAAGGACCATTTTTCAAATAATTGTTTGAAAAGTTTGATATTATGATAATTTTGATGTTCGTATATGATCGTTGATTTTTGAAAGGACATTTTACTATTTGTATTCAATTAATATGAAGTTGAAAAAAACAAAGCCCTCAAATTCTATTGAGATTTAATAGATGGACCATTTCTTCAAATAAACTATATAAAATGATTGATTTTTATAAGATTCAACCTTCGTATTTTTCATTTGGCTTTTATGATAACATATTACTTAGGCCATCCGCAGCGCCCTTCGGGCTCGAGCTCGGGCTCGTGCGGGCTCGGGCGGGCAGCGGTGGGGGGCATGCGGGCTTCATGCTCGGGCTCGGCGTGCGGACTTTTAAACCCGAGAAACCCGAAAGAATTTGTTTGTTTTTTATTTTATTTTTTTAAAATTTTGAAAATAAATAAATCCAACGGCACTCCAACGGTAATTTTATTTTATTTTTAATTTTTTCCAATTTAATCACACTATATATATTAATCCAAACCTCTTATTTTTTTACACCAAAATCTCTCAAACTCTCTCATTCTCTTCCATTCTCTATATTTTAAACAATATGGATTCGCCACAACCCGGTTCACCGACCGCATCATCATCATCCGTAGACACCGACGAGTTGTTGAATCTACAAAGAGAAGTTTTTCGACATACTGCACAATGGATTTATGGTAGCACCGCCTCGTCGTCAACAAGAGAGAGGGCCACGAACATAGAAAGAGGTCGAGTAGCTGCAAACGAGCGACTTATGCGGGACTACTTTGGTAACAACCCGGTTTATACACCGGATATGTTTAGGCGGCGGTTCAGGATGAGCAGGCAACTATTCGAACGAATAGTTGAAGATTTAGCAGGAGAGTATCCGTATTTTACACTTCGGGTGGACGGCAGACGCAAACAAGGTTTTTCTCCGATACAAAAGTGTATTTCCGCTATTCGGCAATTGGCGTATGGAGTAACTGCTGACGCACTTGACGAGTACATCCGTATGGGAGAGACAACGTCACGAGATTGTCTGTACAAATTCTGCACAGGTATTATTGAACTGTATGGTCAAAAATATTTACGCAACCCTACTTTTATTGATATTCAGAAGTTGTACGCCGCGCATGAAGCTAAACACGGATTTCCCGGCATGCTCGGCAGCATAGACTGTACTCATTGGACGTGGGCAAATTGTCCGAATGCATGGCGAGGTCAATTTATGAGAGGTGATCATGAGCACCCGACAATCATGCTAGAAGTAGTGGCCTCTCAAGATCTATGGATCTGACACGCATACTTTGGTGTTGCCGGTTCCAACAACGACATCAATGTTCTCAATCAGTCGCCCATCTTGAACGATGTATATGATGGAAAAGCACCCGACTGCCCTTTTGAGGTGAATGGAGCCACCTACGAGCACGGATATTATCTAGCGGATGGGATATATCCGGAATGGGCTACTTTCGTAAAATCATTTACGTGCCCACGGGACCCTAAACGACAAAAATTCAAGTCCGCGCAAGAATCGGCACGTAAAGATGTTGAACGAGCTTTTGGCGTGCTTAAACAACGTTGGCATATACTTCATAACCCGACACGCGGATGGGAACCGACAAGATTGGAAAACATTATGTACGCTTGTGTCATATTACACAATATGATACTCGAAGACGAATACCATGCTATTTGTGGTGGCGATGAAAACGGCCTTTTCACGGATGATAACGAAACCCAAATCAGTGAGGAACAACGCGCGACAAATGTTCGAGAAGTCCAAAACCAGGCCACTCATAATAACCTTCGGTCGGATTTGGTCGAACATATTTGGCGTATCCAAGTTCCCAACAATGACGACGAGTAGATTTTTAAATTTATTTTGTAATTTTTAAATTTATTTTTTGTAATTTTTATTTTTAATGAATGATATGAATTTTTATTTTTATTATTTATCTTATTTTTATTTATTAAAAAATATATAAATATTTTTATTTTGTTAAATAATTAAATGTATAAATAAAAGAATTAAAAAAAAATGAGGTGGCAAGAGGGCTTGAGGGTAGCGATGTGGGTCTTTAGGGCTTGAGGGCTTAGCTGATGTGGCGCTGATGTGGCGTTGAGGGCTTTTATTAATGCGTTGAGGATGGCCTTATAAACAACCACATAATTTAGAGGGTAGAAAACATTCTATAAATAACGGTATTAATTTTTCAATCACAATTTACAAAAAAGTTTAACACTCGCGCTGCATCGCGCACGAATATATATCTAGTAGTATAAAAAGAATGTTTAATACCGTTGTGTTCAATCTAAGGCTCTCAACTACTTATCCTACGTCCATATTCACCTACCCGTTCCTCAACAAATCCACAAAAAAATGTTTGAGTAGTTTTAATTTAGGGAAATTAATTAAAATACCCCAAGTTTGAAGTTGACTTACCAAAATACCCTAAAAAATGAAAAGTTTACCAAAATGCCACAAATTTCCGCGGAAGGGACCCTCTATAGCGGGCAGGGACCAATTGTGAAAAAATTTGCAAGATTATTTACACTTTCAAACCCCACCACGGGACCACCGCGGGACCGCCGCGGGCCGCGATCGCGGGACTCCACCGCGGGCAGGGACTGAAAGTGTAAATATGAAGCACATAAAATTTCAAAAATGGTCCCTGCCCGCGATCGCGGGACTCCACCGCTGAAATTTGTGGCATTTTGATAAACTTTTCATTTTTTGGGTATTTTGGTAAGTCAACTTCAAACTTGGGGTATTTTAATTAATTTCCCTTTATTTTATTGTGTTTTTTATTTTGTTGTTAAGCATGACATTGACATGCCCAATATCCAAAAACTTATTAACAATTAAATAAACAAAGAAGAAACAAAATTAAGAATTCTGCTGCCCCTACACACGTCTGCTTATTTTTGCTTTTCGTAGCTTTGGTTCGATGGTTGGGTTCATTGGTTTACTCCCCGCAAACCAATGTCCTGTTTATGGTCGGTTCGGATGTAATAGGTCGTGGATTCTCGTTTGTACGGTTGTGTTTGTGGTAATAAAATTGTTTTACCTTTAAAAAAACAATATTAAGAATTAAGTTAAATGATGATATAAAGGAGTTATAAAAATGATACGATTCATGTAGATATTTAATAACAACAAAAAATAATAACATAAATCTGAAAGGTTACATCTTCACCGCATTAATGGTAATGGGTGCACCAAATCAGAATTTTTTTTTTTGAAGGAAAATGGTTGCGTCACGAGATGAGCAGCGGCTAACCGTCACCCGAACGGAACAATCCTATCATTAAAGTAGGGAACGTTACATAACAAAGAAATACACCAGAAATGAAAGGACTTAAATACAACATAAAGTTAAAGACAAGATAAAAACGGAAGTGACTCAGATAAGCCGCTTCGTAAGCTCGTCTTTCCACCGCAAGGATAAGTCCCCAACCGTTCAAACTGAAGGCAATCAAAAACTGATTCCTTGACATTCTTGCATAAGCAAAGCCTGAAGGTAAGAGAAAAAGTGGGAAGGTGCCACTTTGAAGTTTTTTCTCCTTGACGAAAGTGGGTATGATCCACTCTACTTGGTTGTGTTTTCCTAAATGCTGCTCATGCCTGGAAACAAAGACTAAAGAAGCCACAAGGGGTTTAGAGCCACGCCGGGATTTAGAGCCACAAAGGGAAATCGAGCCACAAAGGGAGCGAAGCACCAGCGGCGGCGAGGCAGCGGCGGCGGTGTCGTATCAGCAGGCGGTGGCCGTCGGAGCAGCAGCGGCACTCTCTCTCTCTCTTTCTCAGTCACCCACTTGGCCTGGTGGTGGTGGAGGTGGCGAGATGGTGGTGGTGAGATGGTGGTGGCGGCTAGGTTAAGTTAAGAGAAAAGAGAGAGAGAGAGAGGCCGATGGAGAAGAAGCAGAAGCTTGTCTACATGGAGAGAGCGGCTAGGGTTTTTCTCATTGATATACTTTTGTTATTTCTAGTGAAAATGAATTCACCAAATCAGATTTTATTGATTTTGATTCTTTTTCCCTTTCTTAACCACCACATTCCGCCCAATTTCCACTTCATTCACATCTCTCGATCGCTTCCGGCCGCCAACGACCACGGCGTCGCCGCCGTTTTCTGTCAAATTCTTCCCAATCTCCAGAGGAAAGTTTAGAATTGCTTTTCTACCACGCATATTAAACGCCGCTCTATCATAAGCTTTTGCAGCTTCAATGGCGGTGTCGAAAGTTCCCAACCACACTCTAGATCCACGATGTTTTGGATCTCGGATCTCCGCTGCGTACTTTCCCCATGGCCGCCTCCGTATACCTCTGTACCGCCTTTCATCTTCTGTATCATGTTTTTGATCTCGGATCTCCGTTGACGGAATTTGTGAGCTCGATTCAACCAATTCCGGTACTGTTAAATCGATTACTTCAGGTTTGGATTCAAATTCAGAGAAGTTAATTGAATTCGAATCGCTAAATTGATGGAAACCAGAAGTGTTATCGACATCATTAGCGTCAAAAAAACTAGAAATTGAAAGAGGCGAATCGAAGAATGAGCTTCCTGAGCTCGAAGGATCACTCTGCGGACTAGAACCGTTACTCGTGGACCAATCGATTGAATTAAAATCTGATATGAAGCAATCAGTTAGGTCAATATTTGACAAGGAATCCAGAGGATGAAGAGTAGGAGAAAGGATTTCAGTTTCGCATTCATCAAGCAGGTGTTGTCTGATGAAATCAAGTGTGATAAATTCATTGTGCATCGCCATTGCTGAACAAATTCGAAGCTCAACCTTGACGATGATGATGATGATGATGTGATCAGATTGAGAGTGAAGCGAAAGGATTATTGAGAGAGAATCACAGAGATGCTTTTGCATATGGGGGATGGAGACTGCTTTGTATTTATAAGGCCAAGGGGGAAGATAACTGAAACAGACAGGCTGCTTCGTGGAGCAAGTAGGAGGCTGCGATCTGTAATACTTTTAACAGAAAATTACAAAATCAGTCCCTAATATATTGAAAATATGTTGCTTTTATTCCTCTTATTCTTTTTATTACACATTAGGTCACTACAAAAAGGGCATGTTGTAAATCTTCCACATATTGACTATCAAACTAGGTGCGTCC
Source organism: Saussurea involucrata (assembly GCA_033807775.1). Classification (NCBI taxonomy): domain Eukaryota; kingdom Viridiplantae; phylum Streptophyta; class Magnoliopsida; order Asterales; family Asteraceae; genus Saussurea; species Saussurea involucrata. The sequence goes on along the minus strand of CM066321.1, from coordinate 67,291,351 downwards.
AAAAGAACCAAAAAATGGCACCCATTTTTAAGTTAAATGAGACAAAAACCAAAAAGTCGGGCTTTTAGGTTTTGTTGAGACCATTGTTTTAGAGATGGATAATTAGCTGAAAATAGAAATACCATATTTTAGGTCTGGTGTATGGTATTGGTGACAGAGCAAAGAGTTAGCTATACAGGTAAGATACATAAATAATCATACGGTTTGGATGTTTGAGGTAAAAGAGCAAGGCTAAGATTTCTCACCAAATTTTTGGTGGGGATAGGCATTTGGATTGTATCTCATCGACTAGATAAAAAATCACACCATGGAATTTATCAACATTGACAACTGGTTATTTTTAAATCAGATAAAGACACTATCCTATTCTGTCTTACCTTACCCTATCGGGGTAAGATAGGTATCGTCCAAGTTTGTAAATTTTCCTTTTTTTAAATCCATCTATTCTCTTCTTTTTTATTTTTAAACTAATCAAAGCAAAACCACAAACCAAATGGACCACACCAGGCTTCTTCGGACCAGACTTGTTCCAAACCACTATTCTGACTTTTCTGATACGACGTTAACCATGCTTTGACTAAATTTGGCAATTTTAGGACCGATTTACATACAACTCTAATTTGTAAACTACTATTATCTTTGGTTTCATTATGAAAATATTGCATTCTTCTTTGGAGCACTAAAGTATTTTGTGTGGAATACTACTATTATTATGATTCTCCTAGCTAACAAGTTTTAAATGTAATCACATCACATTAAACGTGGTCAAAGTTCTTTGGTGTTTCATATAAAGACTAATAAAATGGGATTAAATGGTTAACCATATAGTTGAACCAAAATGCTAACTAATTGAATTTGTCACTGATCTATATTCTCATTTTAAATATTTGTTTAAGAAAATACAAATCAAATGATTAAGTTGATGTAACATCACTGATCAATTGTACCAATTATTGTTCGCTCTATTCACATTTGAACCCACAGTTAGGAACATATCTAACAAAGAAGGTATCTAGTTCGTTATAAAACAACATTTGTTCTCTCTCTCCTCAATTGGTGTGGGATCTCATGGAAGCGATGTCAAAAACTTTATTTTTGTTCAAAATAACCTACCACAAACATTTATATATCAAACATGCAACAGATTAGTCCAAAACACATAACACATACTAGCTCATACAAAGAATACCATTCAGTTATTATGTTTTTCTATTTTAATGTTACGATATCTTTCTTCAAAAACAATTTTCATTTCATTGTTGTTAAAAACAAGAATTTAATATTTTTTTTTTCCATTTTAACAATTTTGTTTGTATTTTGTATATAAAATTTAGTGCAAAATGCAATCTTATATAATGTAATGATGGTTTTTTTCTTTCTCCGTTAGTGTCGTAAACGTTTAAATCAATCTGCATGACTTCAATTAATTTTGATGTGATATTTTACACTTAACAAAAGTTACAAATACTAGTTACCAGTCAAAATGATTATAAAATATGAACAATTGTATACTGATTGAGAAAAAGAATTCATTATTACAACAAATATTAACCAAGACTATCTGCATTACTTTTTAATTGCAGTTTGGGCTAAAACTTATAATAGAATATCATAATATGAAATAAACTTACATGAGGGATTGGAACGGAACGAAATGACGTAACGGAATTGCGAGTTATTTTAACAGGAAAACAATAGTATTAGCCTCAAGGACTGAAAATGTACAAATAACAAAAACTATAGACTTAACAAGTCATAGAAAACTTAAGAGAGACCATATCTATGTTCCGTAAAATAGTTGAGGGATGACTTTTATAATTTAATATATTTTTACTTTACAGAAAATGTGTTATTTTTTAAATAGACACGTGATGGAAAATATACTCATTAAATATTCGTTCCTTTTGCATGAATAATTGTAATTTTGGATTCTTATGCATAAATTAACGTTAGTTGTGGATGCTTTTTGTTTTTAAAATAACCATTTTATTTCCTATATCTTTATTCTACTGGTTTTTTGATTTATAAGTCCAATAATAATATATTATTGTTATTATTATTTATTATAATGTCATTATTAAATGACATTTAAATTATTTGTGACAAGTGATTCCATATTTTTGAAGCATATTATCACTTGATATATTGGAAAGGGTAATGGCACATGTTAAAAGGCAATAACAATTCTGACATTTATTTATAGAGAAGTGTGTTATGAGCTTGCTGTAAATTATTAATAGTAAAATCGAATGGGATATGTTGTTGAGATATTCTTAAATGTACAAGATAAATTAATCACATGTGATGTACGCTAAAGACTACTCAAAAATATATATATTTTTTTTTCCTGAAAGAAAAGCTCCAGCCAAATATCATTAAACAGAAAAGGAAGGAATTACAAAAAGTCTAGGCACAAGCCAAACCCCAAGCACCAACAAACCAAGTAAACTTGGTAACAGAACCATACCAAGCGACAATGAACAAAAAAACACAACTCACAAAAGCCCATGTGCATACAAAAGAAAATGAAGCAACACCAAAACCACGAGGGACACCCAACCTTCGGCCTGCACCCGAAAAGCTCAACTTGTACGACCATTGGCAATCACATATTGTAATAACCCAAATTAATTAATTAGAGATAAATGAAAGCTATGGGTTTTTAATTGGTCATTTTTCATAAGTCTGGGGTTAAAGTGGAAATGGGAAATCAATCCCCTTATTTTTTTGTTGTGGTGCTGGAAAGAAAGAAAACAATTTTCTTATTTCTAGGGTTAGTGTAGGTGGTGTGGTGGCTGCTATGTAAATAGACAAAAAGAGAGAAGGAGAATAAGTCTTGTGTGAGGGTTTTGTGGGTGCAGCCGGCAGAGGGAAAGAGAGACGGGCGAGAGAGAGAGAGAGAGAGCCGGAGGGAGAGAGGGTCGTCGAGGAGAGAGAGAGACGACAGGGAGAGAGGGTCGTCGAGGAGAGAGAGACGACAGGGAGAGAGGGTCGTCGAGGAGAGAGAGACGACAGGGAGAGAGAGTCGTCGAGGAGAGAGAGACGACAGGGAGTGAGAGTCGGCGAGGAGAGAGAGACGACGGGGGAGAGAGAGACGACAAGGGAAGAAGAGTTTTGGACAGTTTGGTGGTCGCCGACGGCGGCGGTGGCTGCTGTTGGTGGTCGCCGGAGTTTTTGGCAGCGGTTTTCCCAGTCGTGAGGATTCTTTCGGGTAAGAAACCATCTCCTCGTGTTCTTTCTTTATCCATGAAACGTTAGAATTGTTAGGTTCTATTTGATCTCAGTTTTGTAAGTTGAGAAAAGCAGATAAAAGTATTAATTTACAGTTCAATTCTAATCTTTATATGATATGGTTAAAATTAACTCGAATGTTGAATGTGGAAACGGGTTAAGAGTATAAATGGGGATAACACTATTCGGATGCCTTAAAAAGCTGATTTGGATTTAAATTTGCAAAGTATGGGGTCGAGGTCATCGCATGCTAATTCTGGTAAGAGATTGTCAGAAAAATCATTTTATCGTTGGGCCGAATAAATTGAAATAATAAGGTTATGTTCGTAATCGCAATACGCCGGGATTTGGTTTACCGGTACTTGCAAGATTTCACCGGTATGGTTTGTTGGGCCGAAAGTAAATCTTTAAGTGGGCCGTAATTTAAATAATGATATGAAATGTTTGAGGTTGAGTTTAATGGAACTACAAAGTTAAGAAATGTTCAAGATTAATTCTTTCTTTTGGGTTTATTGGGCCGTATAGAGTGTTGGGCCGAAAGAATTATTAAGTCCTTTGGGCTTGGTTATTAATAAAGTCTATAAGTATAATAACGGCCTAGTATGCAATTGGTAGTCTATTTATTAAATTTGGTCATATTATTAGTAACGTGATCCGGTTCTGTTATTTAGAATCAAGTGTTATAATTTTATGTTGAGAACCTAGAGGCGGGTAAATTAATGGACCCGATATAGCATTGCTAAGGGATAGGAGAGCAAGGACCATTAATTATGATTTTTGGACTAGAAGTGTAATCTACCGATTTAGATAAGTTAGGGTTGAGTTCGGGATTTAACTCGAGTAATAATTGAACGAATTATGACGAACATTATTATATAATAGGTGTTCCGCCTAGAGATCGGAAGTGTAAGTGAGGAACTTTGGAGCAAGCTAGCCAGGTGAGTTTTTCTAACTAAAATACTTGATTTTACGTGTTTCCAAAGGAAAATGATTATATGAAAGTGCCTCGTTAATTTACATGAATTTTACATAAATGAAAGCTTTATGTTTCACTGATCAGGGTATGTTTACGAGCATGATTTATCTACAAGCTTTTACGAATGTTTTCCATGAAAAGTATTATTTTGCTATTAAAGGAGGATTGCCCTCAAGTGTGTGAAACCGCATGTTTTGTGAAATTGCCATGGCAGAGTCGGGTTGCACAGTGGAAGACTTCTTGAGTTGCCGTACCTGGCTTTGTAAGGTGTTGAGTTGTCGTACCCGGCTTTGTAGGGTGTTGTCGTACCCGGCTTTGTAGGGTGTTGTCGTACCCGGCTTTGTAGGGTGTTTACCATGGTCTTCTCCGCTGTGCATACCATTGTTGAGTACATGATTTGATACGTACTGATTTGAAATGAACGTTTTTCTTTAAATGATTTGTGGGCATGTTTTAGGGGGAACTCACTAGACCTCATGGTCTAACCCTCGATTTTCAAAACCAAAACCCTTTTCAGGTAAGCGCTATATTGGAGGCTCAGATGAATGAGTAAGTAGCAAGATAGAGTACGGAAGCAGCTAGTGATAGTGCAGGTGCCTCTAGTAGAAGCTAGATTATTCTCAGTTGTGTATAGGCTGTTTCCGCCAACCTTAGTTTATGTATGATGTAACGAAATTTTTGGGACCCAGTTTTGTAAATTTATGCTTAAATGTCACGTTTGTTCTATTATATTTCTTTTGGTTTGTTACAAATGGTATCAGAGCCATAGTTTAAGGGATTTAGGTGACCGGACGGGCCTAAACTTAAACTTGGGAGTAGAAACCACAACTGAGAATCAGGAAATGCGTTAGGATGACACTATTATAGAGATAGGATTAATGGGGTACTGAGGACTGTCATGTAAGGTAAGTTTGAGATTCCACCTGGCCAGTGTAATTGCAAACTTACAGGTACATGTATGTGCTTAACCTACCCTATTAACCTACCCAGTGCTTATGCCGTGTTTCAGTACGTTAGAATGTCAACGAGATCTCAGAGGTGTAGACTGAGACCCCTTGTTGGGAAAGTTTCATGAGAAATCTTTATGAAGTGAATAATGTATACATCGTAGAGACGAAATGGTGTCTAGAATGTTATTGAATCGTATAGAGATAGATCTTCGTGGGTTCGAAGAGATAAAATGATTGATTTTGAGTAAGACTCGTGTTTCTAGAAAGTCCTAGTTCTAGAAATAGTGGGATGAGATCAGTTAGAATGATAAGGAATAACAGTGTTGAAATTTTGAACGTATCAATAGAACCCCGACTTCTTAGTCGAGCTTTTCAAAGGCAGTGTAAATGAAATAAGATACCTATTGTGAAATGAAAGCATGTAGAAGTAGAAAATGAGATAGTGATTAAAACGAAATAGCATGAAGGGGGTAGAGTAAGTGAGATGTGGAAAGTGTGTTCAACAAGTTGTTGCGTGACCGAAAGGGCGACCGTTGGTCGTAGGTAGAGTGTCAAGGATAAGCTAAGCGAGTAAAGCAGTTGACCTTGTTTGAGTGAGTAGCCTTCAAATGCAAGTAAAGTCTCATGCATGGTGTTCTTTTTATGTAACATGAAATTTTCACGATTTAAGTTAAATACGTAAAGATAAACTGTGATAAAAAAATGAGTCAGAATGTGCACGCGTATGTTTAAAGAAAAAGGTGATTTCATTCACATGGCACCATGAAGTTTCGAGTTTTATGATTTGTAAAGCATTTTGCTCTTTTCATGATGAGCTAAATTATTGCAAAGGTCAAGAAAACGATTAAATGCAAAACTTTTATAACCAAAGTGAGTAATGACATGTTGGAGTTATTTATGAGTACGAAAACCAACTGATGTACCTGGCGACGATAATTCTTTCAAAATTGTGCCAAATAAAAAGATTTTCATGCAATATATCACTGTCGTATTGACATCGTTCGGTAGGAGTAAGATTAAGTTTATGGAAAGTTGCATGCGAACGATTCTCTAGATCGTGTGCAGGGCGTTAAATTTATAAGAGTAATGGGGGCATGTGTACCCAATATGTTTTCAGGAGTTGTTTAATTAAAATAATAAAAAGGCGCGAAATGATTTATTCTTTTACGTATGTCATGCATGAAGGCTATGAACTCACTAGGTAGTAGGATGTTGCATTTTAAAAACTAAGAAAGAACTTTGAGAGTGGAGAGTTGATGGTCAAATCAGGAAAGGATGATATAACTTTAGTAAGAGTGCCCAAGAGGAAGGGTGGACAGTGATAGAGTTAGTAGTGGATTATAGTATCGGTCGAATGAGGGTTGCATCCTTGTACAGTAACTGGAAGTACGGTTACCAAGGTGATGTTTTTAGCGACTCGTTAAAGAGTAGTGTGGTAAGGAAGAATGAAATGCCCGTGACGTGGAAATGTGAGACTTGAGGTGAGCTTGTAACGTTAATGTACAGGGGTAGGTTACGAAAGGAGGAAGACGGATCATGAAGTTGATTGTGTTAAGCTGAGAGTATTGGGTTCCGTAAGGAACCCTTGTTAAAGAATAAGTTACGAAAGTAGTACAGGTTATCAGTTGATGTAGAAGTCGGCAGTTGTGTAAGAATGACCATGAGGGATTTTGTTTGCAGTGTGAGTGAGGAATGTACAGTTATGTGAAGGCATTCATTGCCAAGTTAATGTATCAGCTAGTATCGTAGTGAGGGGATGTTAGAGGGAGAAAGAAAGAATCAGATATCATTAAACAGAACCATATCATTAAACAGATATCATTAAACAGAAAAGGAAGGAATTACAAAAAGTCTAGGCACAAGCCAAACCCCAAGCACCAACAAACCAAGTAAACTTGGTAACAGAACCATACCAAGCGACAATGAACAAAAAAACACAACTCACAAAAGCCCATGTGCATACAAAAGAAAATGAAGCAACACCAAAACCACGAGGGACACCCAACCTTCGGCCTGCACCCGAAAAGCTCAACTTGTACGACCATTGGCAATCACATATTGTAATAACCCAAATTAATTAATTAGAGATAAATGAAAGCTATGGGTTTTTAATTGGTCATTTTTCATAAGTCTGGGGTTAAAGTGGAAATGGGAAATCAATCCCCTTATTTTTTTGTTGTGGTGCTGGAAAGAAAGAAAACAATTTTCTTATTTCTAGGGTTAGTGTAGGTGGTGTGGTGGCTGCTATGTAAATAGACAAAAAGAGAGAAGGAGAATAAGTCTTGTGTGAGGGTTTTGTGGGTGCAGCCGGCAGAGGGAAAGAGAGACGGGCGAGAGAGAGAGAGAGCCGGAGGGAGAGAGGGTCGTCGAGGAGAGAGAGAGACGACAGGGAGAGAGGGTCGTCGAGGAGAGAGAGACGACAGGGAGAGAGAGTCGTCGAGGAGAGAGAGACGACAGGGAGTGAGAGTCGGCGAGGAGAGAGAGACGACGGGGGAGAGAGAGACGACAAGGGAAGAAGAGTTTTGGACAGTTTGGTGGTCGCCGGCGGCGGCGGTGGCTGCTGTTGGTGGTCGCCGGAGTTTTTGGCAGCGGTTTTCCCAGTCGTGAGGATTCTTTCGGGTAAGAAACCATCTCCTCGTGTTCTTTCTTTATCCATGAAACGTTAGAATTGTTAGGTTCTATTTGATCTCAGTTTTGTAAGTTGAGAAAAGCAGATAAAAGTATTAATTTACAGTTCAATTCTAATCTTTATATGATATGGTTAAAATTAACTCGAATGTTGAATGTGGAAACGGGTTAAGAGTATAAATGGGGATAACACTATTCGGATGCCTTAAAAAGCTGATTTGGATTTAAATTTGCAAAGTATGGGGTCGAGGTCATCGCATGCTAATTCTGGTAAGAGATTGTCAGAAAAATCATTTTATCGTTGGGCCGAATAAATTGAAATAATAAGGTTATGTTCGTAATCGCAATACGCCGGGATTTGGTTTACCGGTACTTGCAAGATTTCACCGGTATGGTTTGTTGGGCCGAAAGTAAATCTTTAAGTGGGCCGTAATTTAAATAATGATATGAAATGTTTGAGGTTGAGTTTAATGGAACTACAAAGTTAAGAAATGTTCAAGATTAATTCTTTCTTTTGGGTTTATTGGGCCGTATAGAGTGTTGGGCCGAAAGAATTATTAAGTCCTTTGGGCTTGGTTATTAATAAAGTCTATAAGTATAATAACGGCCTAGTATGCAATTGGTAGTCTATTTATTAAATTTGGTCATATTATTAGTAACGTGATCCGGTTCTGTTATTTAGAATCAAGTGTTATAATTTTATGTTGAGAACCTAGAGGCGGGTAAATTAATGGACCCGGTATAGCATTGCTAAGGGATAGGAGAGCAAGGACCATTAATTATGATTTTTGGACTAGAAGTGTAATCTACCGATTTAGATAAGTTAGGGTTGAGTTCGGGATTTAACTCGAGTAATAATTGAACGAATTATGACGAACATTATTATATAATAGGTGTTCCGCCTAGAGATCGGAAGTGTAAGTGAGGAACTTTGGAGCAAGCTAGCCAGGTGAGTTTTTCTAACTAAAATACTTGATTTTACGTGTTTCCAAAGGAAAATGATTATATGAAAGTGCCTCGTTAATTTACATGAATTTTACATAAATGAAAGCTTTATGTTTCACTGATCAGGGTATGTTTACGAGCATGATTTATCTACAAGCTTTTACGAATGTTTTCCATGAAAAGTATTATTTTGCTATTAAAGGAGGATTGCCCTCAAGTGTGTGAAACCGCATGTTTTGTGAAATTGCCATGGCAGAGTCGGGTTGCACAGTGGAAGACTTCTTGAGTTGCCGTACCTGGCTTTGTAAGGTGTTGAGTTGCCGTACCCGGCTTTGTAGGGTGTTGTCGTACCCGGCTTTGTAGGGTGTTGTCGTACCCGGCTTTGTAGGGTGTTTACCATGGTCTTCTCCGCTGTGCATACCATTGTTGAGTACATGATTTGATACGTACTGATTTGAAATGAACGTTTTTCTTTAAATGATTTGTGGGCATGTTTTAGGGGGAACTCACTAGACCTCATGGTCTAACCCTCGATTTTCAAAACCAAAACCCTTTTCAGGTAAGCGCTATATTGGAGGCTCAGATGAATGAGTAAGTAGCAAGATAGAGTACGGAAGCAGCTAGTGATAGTGCAGGTGCCTCTAGTAGAAGCTAGATTATTCTCAGTTGTGTATAGGCTGTTTCCGCCAACCTTAGTTTATGTATGATGTAACGAAATTTTTGGGACCCAGTTTTGTAAATTTATGCTTAAATGTCACGTTTGTTCTATTATATTTCTTTTGGTTTGTTACAAATGGTATCAGAGCCATAGTTTAAGGGATTTAGGTGACCGGACGGGCCTAAACTTAAACTTGGGAGTAGAAACCACAACTGAGAATCAGGAAATGCGTTAGGATGACACTATTATAGAGATAGGATTAATGGGGTACTGAGGACTGTCATGTAAGGTAAGTTTGAGATTCCACCTGGCCAGTGTAATTGCAAACTTACAGGTACATGTATGTGCTTAACCTACCCTATTAACCTACCCAGTGCTTATGCCGTGTTTCAGTACGTTAGAATGTCAACGAGATCTCAGAGGTGTAGACTGAGACCCCTTGTTGGGAAAGTTTCATGAGAAATCTTTATGAAGTGAATAATGTATACATCGTAGAGACGAAATGGTGTCTAGAATGTTATTGAATCGTATAGAGATAGATCTTCGTGGGTTCGAAGAGATAAAATGATTGATTTTGAGTAAGACTCGTGTTTCTAGAAAGTCCTAGTTCTAGAAATAGTGGGATGAGATCAGTTAGAATGATAAGGAATAACAGTGTTGAAATTTTGAACGTATCAATAGAACCCCGACTTCTTAGTCGAGCTTTTCAAAGGCAGTGTAAATGAAATAAGATACCTATTGTGAAATGAAAGCATGTAGAAGTAGAAAATGAGATAGTGATTAAAACGAAATAGCATGAAGGGGGTAGAGTAAGTGAGATGTGGAAAGTGTGTTCAGCAAGTTGTTGCGTGACCGAAAGGGCGACCGTTGGTCGTAGGTAGAGTGTCAAGGATAAGCTAAGCGAGTAAAGCAGTTGACCTTGTTTGAGTGAGTAGCCTTCAAATGCAAGTAAAGTCTCATGCATGGTGTTCTTTTTATGTAACATGAAATTTTCACGATTTAAGTTAAATACGTAAAGATAAACTGTGATAAAAAAATGAGTCAGAATGTGCACGCGTATGTTTAAAGAAAAAGGTGATTTCATTCACATGGCACCATGAAGTTTCGAGTTTTATGATTTGTAAAGCATTTTGCTCTTTTCATGATGAGCTAAATTATTGCAAAGGTCAAGAAAACGATTAAATGCAAAACTTTTATAACCAAAGTGAGTAATGACATGTTGGAGTTATTTATGAGTACGAAAACCAACTGATGTACCTGGCGACGATAATTCTTTCAAAATTGTGCCAAATAAAAAGATTTTCATGCAATATATCACTGTCGTATTGACATCGTTCGGTAGGAGTAAGATTAAGTTTATGGAAAGTTGCATGCGAACGATTCTCTAGATCGTGTGCAGGGCGTTAAATTTATAAGAGTAATGGGGGCATGTGTACCCAATATGTTTTCAGGAGTTGTTTAATTAAAATAATAAAAAGGCGCGAAATGATTTATTCTTTTACGTATGTCATGCATGAAGGCTATGAACTCACTAGGTAGTAGGATGTTGCATTTTAAAAACTAAGAAAGAACTTTGAGAGTGGAGAGTTGATGGTCAAATCAGGAAAGGATGATATAACTTTAGTAAGAGTGCCCAAGAGGAAGGGTGGACAGTGATAGAGTTAGTAGTGGATTATAGTATCGGTCGAATGAGGGTTGCATCCTTGTACAGTAACTGGAAGTACGGTTACCAAGGTGATGTTTTTAGCGACTCGTTAAAGAGTAGTGTGGTAAGGAAGAATGAAATGCCCGTGACGTGGAAATGTGAGACTTGAGGTGAGCTTGTAACGTTAATGTACAGGGGTAGGTTACGAAAGGAGGAAGACGGATCATGAAGTTGATTGTGTTAAGCTGAGAGTATTGGGTTCCGTAAGGAACCCTTGTTAAAGAATAAGTTACGAAAGTAGTACAGGTTATCAGTTGATGTAGAAGTCGGCAGTTGTGTAAGAATGACCATGAGGGATTTTGTTTGCAGTGTGAGTGAGGAATGTACAGTTATGTGAAGGCATTCATTGCCAAGTTAATGTATCAGCTAGTATCGTAGTGAGGGGATGTTAGAGGGAGAAAGAAAGAATCAGATAGAGGTTTTTGGGAGTTTACAGATGAGATGTACGATCTATTGACTAGATTATTAGGGCGCATAGAGTGTAAGTTGACCTTGTGGTGGGAGATTACCCCAAAAGAGAAACCAAGTGTTTTGGTTGTAAGAGTTGCTAAGCAGGTATATGTTGGGATCATTGGAAGTTTAAGGAGGATGAAAAGTGTGTTAGTCGAATTGTGTTATAGTAAAGGCTAAGTCTCGAAAGAGCATGAATCGTTTCTTATGTGGGAGGGAATGATCCTAGAAGGAAATGGTTAGAAAGTAGGTTATGACCAATGATTGACATGATGATGAATATGAGTCGGAGTAGTAGTATGATCATTAGCTGATTTGAACGTCATGATAGATGTATGAGCCTTTGATTGGTTGATTTAACTTTTGGGTTTGTTAAGTAATGACATTTAATTGTTATCTCAGGATGTGTTGCAATTCTACCGAAATCCTTACTAAGAATTGATAAGGGAGAATCGTTTTGCTAAAGTAAGAGGTCGATGATAGTAGGATGGGGTAAGTAATTCCCAATTTATCTTAAAAATTATGAATTGTTGAGTTACTCAGGGAAGTGTTGGTAAGAAATCAGTTTGTCTGGTGGATTTTGGCGAATACCAGTATTTTGGGATGCGATGCTGGGTTATGATATTAAGTGGTTAAATATGACAAATTATGGTTGATAGAACGAAATGAATTGCATCTCGATTGGAGTTTAACTCTTGATATAAGTTGATAATTATAATTGAAGTGAGTTGGTCAAGTTAAAGTTGCTTGCGATAAAGAGAAGGAATTGTACTGCTTTGTGCGGTAAGGGTTAGTAGTTATATTGCACTAGCAGAGAAGGGCAGTCGAGTTCGAATACTGTTATTGTAGTCAAGAATCAGATAAGGGTAACTAGGGATTTGTAAGCATTGAGATATTTACAACCTCTATTTGCATAATGTAAATTGTGAGACGGAGTACGAGGATTATTGAGGATGTGTCTTTGAGAATGGCACCCTGTTCATTAAAGAATTAGTTGCGATGAATCTAGGTAAGAAGATCGGGATGACGGTATGTTACGAGTATAAGCAGAGATTGTGAGTTTAATCAGAGTTGCGCAACCAAGGCGGGAAAAGTATGTTGTTATTGATTTGTTAGTAGAAGGACTCATTCCGAGGGTTGAGATTTAAGCTTTGATAACCAATTACACCGGTTGTCTTCGGAGTGAATTCCGGGACGGAATTCCATTAAGGAGGGGAGATTGTAATAACCCAAATTAATTAATTAGAGATAAATGAAAGCTATGGGTTTTTAATTGGTCATTTTTCATAAGTTTGGGGTTAATGTGGAAATGGGAAATCAATCCCCTTATTTTTTTGTTGTGGTGCTGGAAAGAAAGAAAACAATTTTCTTATTTCTAGGGTTAGTGTAGGTGGTGTGGTGGCTGCCATGTAAATAGACAAAAAGAGAGAAGGAGAATAAGTCTTGTGTGAGGGTTTTGTGGGTGCAGCCGGCAGAGGGAAAGAGAGACGGGCGAGAGAGAGAGAGACAACCGGAGGGAGTGAGGGTCGTCGAGGAGAGAGAGAGACGACAGGGAGAGAGGGTCGTCGAGGAGAGAGAGACGACAGGGAGAGAGGGTCGTCGAGGAGAGAGAGACGACAGGGAGAGAGAGTCGTCGAGGAGAGAGAGACGACAGGGAGAGAGAGTCGGCGAGGAGAGAGAGAGACGACGGGGGAGAGAGAGAGACGACAAGGGAAGAAGAGTTTTGGACAGCTTGGTGGTCGCCGGCGGCGGCTGGCTGCTGCTGGTGGTCGCCGGCGGCTGGCTGCTGCTGGTGGTCGCCGACGGTGGTGGCAGCTGGTGGTGGTCGCCGGAGTTTTTGGCAGCGGTTTTCCCAGTCGTGAGGATTCTTTCGGGTAAGAAACCATCTCCTCGTGTTCTTTCTTTATCCATGAAACGTTAGAATTGTTGGGTTCTATTTGATCTCAGTTTTGTAAGTTGAGAAAAGCAGATAAAAGTATTAATTTAGGGTTCAATTCTAATCTTTATATGATATGGTTAAAATTAACTCGAATGTTGAATGTGGAAACGGGTTAAGAGTATAAATGGGGATAACACTATTCGGATGCCTTAAAAAGCTGATTTGGATTTAAATTTGCAAAGTATGGGGTCGAGGTCATCGCATGCTAATTCTGGTAAGAGATTGTCAGAAAAATCATTTTATCGTTGGGCCGAATAAATTGAAATAATAAGGTTATGTTCGTAATCGCAATACGCCGGGATTTGGTTTACCGGTACTTGCAAGATTTCACCGATATGGTTTGTTGGGCCGAAAGTAAATCTTTAAGTGGGCCGTAATTTAAATAATGATATGAAATGTTTGAGGTTGAGTTTAATGGAACTACAAAGTTAAGAAATGTTCAAGATTAATTCTTTCTTTTGGGTTTATTGGGCCGTATAGAGTGTTGGGCCGAAAGAATTATTAAGTCCTTTGGGCTTGGTTATTAATAAAGTCTATAAGTATAATAACGGCCTAGTATGCAATTGGTAGTCTATTTATTAAATTTGGTCATATTATTAGTAACGTGATCCGGTTCTGTTATTTAGAATCAAGTGTTATAATTTTATGTTGAGAACCTAGAGGCGGGTAAATTAATGGACCCGGTATAGCATTGCTAAGGGATGGGAGAGCAATGACCATTAATTATGATTTTTGGACTAGAAGTGTAATCTACCGATTTAGATAAGTTAGGGTTGAGTTCGGGATTTAACTCGAGTAATAATTGAACGAATTATGACGAACATTATTATATAATAGGTGTTCCGCCTAGAGATCGGAAGTGTAAGTGAGGAGCTTTGGAGCAAGCTAGCCAGGTGAGTTTTTCTAACTAAAATACTTGATTTTACGTGTTTCCAAAGGAAAATGATTATATGAAAGTGCCTCGTTAATTTACATGAATTTTACATAAATGAAAGCTTTATGTTTCACTGATCAGGGTATGTTTACGAGCATGATTTATCTACAAGCTTTTACGAATGTTTTCCATGAAAAGTATTATTTTGCTATTAAAGGAGGATTGCCCTCAAGTGTGTGAAACCGCATGTTTTGTGAAATTGCCATGGCAGAGTCGGGTTGCACAGTGGAAGACTTCTTGAGTTGCCGTACCTGGCTTTGTAAGGTGTTGAGTTGCCGTACCCGGCTTTGTAGGGTGTTGCCGTACCCGGCTTTGTAGGGTGTTGAATTGCCGTACCCGGCTTTGTAGGGTGTTGCCGTACCCGGCTTTGTAGGGTGTTGCCGTACCCGGCTTTGTAGGGTGTTTACCATGGTCTTCTCCGCTGTGCATACCATTGTTGAGTACATGATTTGATACGTACTGATTTGAAATGAACGTTTTTCTTTAAATGATTTGTGGGCATGTTTTAGGGGGAACTCACTAGACCTCATGGTCTAACCCTCGCTTTTCAAAACCAAAACCCTTTTCAGGTAAGCGCTATATTGGAGGCTCAGATGAATGAGTAAGTAGCAAGATAGAGTACGGAAGCAGCTAGTGATAGTGCAGGTGCCTCTAGTAGAAGCTAGATTATTCTCAGTTGTGTATAGGTTGTTTCCGCCAACCTTAGTTTATGTATGATGTAACGAAATTTTTGGGACCCAGTTTTGTAAATTTATGCTTAAATGTCACGTTTGTTCTATTATATTTCTTTTGGGTTGTTACACATATCGGGTCCTTTCTTTCCATGCCAACCGCATGTACACCACCTCCTTTATGTTTTTGACCACTTGATCAACCGTTCTCTTTGTGCCTTGGTAAAGCCTTCCGTTTCTTTCACGCCAAATGTAGTAAACGGCAGCGCTAAGAAACAACTTTGACACAAGCTTTATTGCTCTAACATTTTCCATAGCTAGAACAATGTCTTCCCACCGATCCGGCCAGACATCAACATCCGCCTCTCTTTTAATCTGAGTCCAAACTTCCTTCGAGAACTCGCATTGGAAGAATAGATGGTTGTGCGAATCCATGCATTCGTCACAAAGGGGGCACGTCCAAGCAACATCCTCCCGACTCCAAACCACCATGCGATCTTGTGTGGGGAGCCGCTCATAACAAGCAACCCACAAACAAATAAAATGCTTTGGGATGTGACTCGAGAACCAAACACATATATGCCAAGGACTTATAGGGTACGACCCATCCATCGTTTGCCAAGCCACATTAACAGAAAAATCCACAAGGTTATTGTGGATATCAACCCAACACGACTTGTCCGTATTTGCAACCTCCAACACCGGTAACTGATAATTAATAAGGGTCAGGTACCTTTGAAGCCATGTCGCCGACCACGTCCCCATGAACCGCTCCACCACCTCACGGATTGTGGTGGATGGTGAAAACCCGCATGCATGTATAAAACGATGCGAGAGGAGTGTCAGGATCGAATCTTAACAAGACTAAAAATACTTAGAATTCAGAATTAAAGAATCTGCGGAATAGAACTTTAATTCTCACAATCAAAGAACAATATATCAGAAAACACACAGCTGTTTTTATTCACTAATTCGACTCACAAGCTTACAACCAAACCTCAATCTTGATGAACAGGCTCAATCAAGACGACTTCTACTTCTCTAGAAATAGGGTTCTAAACCTTGAGGTTAATTCTCTCTAAAACAAAACGTATATCGCGTATATTGTCTTGAATAGCTATCTATCAACATCTATTTATACAAAATAATTACAAGATAACTATCAAAAATAAATTGATCTTCTGAATCTTCTTTAAGCATATCTTCATCCATTCCATCTTTATCTCCAAAATCTTCGCATATCAAACTTATCACATCAGCAGTATTAACTTCATTCAGCATGAGCAATACTAATATTCTCCAGCAGCACTAATTCATTCCAGCAGCATTAACTTATTCCAGCAGTACTAACCTTGCTTCAGCAGTATTAATCTATTCTAGCAGCATTAACTTGACTCAGCAGTACTAACCTTGTTCCAGCAGCATTAATGCATCAGCAGTACTAACAGAGTTCCAGCAGCATTAATGTATCAGCAGTACTAACAGAGTTCCAGCAGTATTAACTTTGTCTTGCAGTAGTAACTATGTTCTGGCAGTACTAACCTTTACTGGCAGTAGTAACTTTGTTCTGGAAGTAGTAATGTTGTTCTGGCAGTATTATCCATACTTGGCAAATCTTCAGTTCCCAACAAGGAGCGAAGCTAATGGCTCACCATGCGTCCATCGATCCTCCCAATCATTCGTACCCTCTCCATTTCCAATTCACATCATAAAATACCGCCGCACAAATGGACACAAGTCCATCAACTTGCATAAAATCCACGACTACGTTTTCGAACCAACCAAAAATGCATGGATCTTAAACAAAATAGATATACCCATCTTAAGTTCCTGTAGAAGATAGGTTAGTGGAAGGTAGGCGCCTTCCCTTGACTTCCTTGTGTAGTAACTTTCGGTTTCTTCCTCTAACAGTCCATCGCTCTATTGTCTACTAGAAAGAAGTATTAGTCTTAATCGGTTGACTAGAAGCCTATCTCACGCCCGTTCCTCCTAGCTCTAGCTGCGAGTCAAAATGTCCCAAATGTGTTTGGTTAAAAGCGTCTGATTCCACCCGAGAGGTTTTTTTATTCCAAGACCTCCACATGAGGTTAACCGGAAAATTTGCTCCCATGCAATTTTACACCTTCCACGGGAATTGTCACCTTGTGACCATAAGAAATCACGAAACAATGATTCCAAATTCATGAATCACGCCAGAAGGTAAAAGAAAAGTGGACATCCAATAGAGTTGTAACAACC
Source organism: Saussurea involucrata (assembly GCA_033807775.1). Classification (NCBI taxonomy): domain Eukaryota; kingdom Viridiplantae; phylum Streptophyta; class Magnoliopsida; order Asterales; family Asteraceae; genus Saussurea; species Saussurea involucrata. The sequence continues at coordinate 67,274,026 of CM066321.1, read as the reverse complement.
CGAAATTCTAAGTAGGTATCGAAAGTTTGGGGGCCGAAGATTAAAGAATGAAAGTTGGACTTGAGGGGCCTTAGGGCAATTAGTGAATAGTATGTATGGCCCCAAATCCCTAAGGCAGCCCCTCTTTTGTTTTAGAAATCAGTATTTGGCATTTGTGGGTTGTGTCTGGCGGCTAAGACAAAGAGAAGGAAGAAGAAAGAAGAGTTTGAGATGAATTCAAGGAGGAAGTGACTCAAAGAAGATTAAGTAAGGTAAATCTTTCATTTTGAATTCTTCTGATTGTTGTTGTACTCCTCTTGTTAATTGGTTTGGATCCAGAAGATTTATTTGGATGATTCTTTGAGTTTTCACCATTTTTCCCTTGAAATGGGTTTTGTGGGTATTTGTCTTAATGAACCGATTTAGAGGATTATAAATGGATTAAGTGAGTGTTTGGAGTTGGTGGATGAACCCTTGTGGTTATCTAATCAAACTAGTGACTAAAATCGAGTGTAAATCACTTTTAAGAATCCTAAGTTCGAACAACCGTAGAGTCCGGACGTTCTTATTCGGTAGTGTCCGGACGATTTTGCAGGTGTCCGGGTGAGTACCCTGTGAGAGTGTCCGGGTGTTTCTTGGTATCCGGGTAGCTGAAGTCTCCGGATAAGCTTAGTGTCCGGGTAGTTTTGCCCGGATAAATCTAGCGTCCGGAAAAGTGTGCTTCCGGAAAAGTGTTGCGTCCGGAAAAGTGTTGCGTCCGGACAATAGTGGTATCCGGACAATAGCTGTATCCGGAAAGGTGTATCCGGACAGTAGAGGTATCCGGACAATAGCTGTGTTCAGATTGAGTTCTCCGGACAGAAGGGCGAAATGTTTATTCTGATGTGAATCTATTGCCTTAGGTGTTCGTTTGGGTTAGCTTGGAAGTATTTAAGAAGTGCGTTGCACGTCAAGCAAGGTGAGTTTTCTAAACTAAAATGTGTGGCTTTTAAAGTGTTTTCAAAATGTGTTATGAATGTTGAAAATTGCCATGCTTTATTATTATGCTTTAATTGCATGAAAGTTGTTTAAAGTTTTATGTAAAATGTATGCATACATCAAGGAGACGTAAACTGGCAAAGACGGGAGAGTAGTCCCGCCAGCTCTCGTGCGGGAAGGGAGGTCCCTATATGCCAGGAGCGAGGCTCCGCAAGGCAGCATGAGGCTGACTCGTTGTCACCTTCGGGTGGCTTCAGGGTGTCAGATTACGAGGAGGCGGACTTTAGTCCGTATATGATTTTGACGTGTTGAGTATGAATGTTTAAAGCTGAAAGGATAAACTGTTTTTAAATGCTTTGATAACTGTTAGGAGGGACTCACTAGACCTCATGGTCTAACCCTCGCATTTTCAAATTTAAAACCCTTTTCAGGTAAGCAGGTTTCCAGGAGCTCGGGCAAATAGGCTGAGCTTAGCAAGAAGAGTCAAGAAGCTTAGTGACACTCTAGTTATTAGTTTTTCTCAGTTGTGTAGGTCGTTTCCGCAAACCTATTTGAATATTTGTAACAAAATTTTGAGACCGTGATTTTGGGATGTTATGAAATTGATGTTTTGCATGATTATTTTGGTTGAGTCTTTATAGTTGGTATCAGAGCCATAGTTTAAGGGATTTAGGTGACCGAAAGGAGCCTAGACTTAAACTGTGAGAAGTAGAATCACAACTGAGAAACAGGAATGCGTTAGGAGAGCACTATTTTAAGGTAGGATTGATAGGGTATTGAGGACGATCATGTAAGGTAAGTTTGGAGTTACATCTGGCCAGTGTAACTGTGAACTTACAGGTACATGTATGTGCTTAAACTACCTTGTTATCATGTGTCGTGGCGCTAGGGAGTCTTCTATGCGTTATTAGGCCTTTGTTAGTGACTAAATTTTCCGTTGTTTTGCTGCTACATCAGAATGTCTGCAAGATCATTGAGAAGTAGGTCCATACCAAAGGCAGTAGACGCACGAACCAAGAGTACTATACTGCGTGAGGAAGCAGTAAGAGTCGAGGAAGAACCAGTGAATCAACCAAGAGTGGTAGCCACTCGTGGACGAGGGAGGGGTCGTGGAAGACCTAAGGGAGCGGTGCCGAGAAAAGCGGCGACGGAAGCGGGGGCAACAACCGCCAAGGAAAAGGGTAAGAAGAAGAAGGCAACCGTCAAGCGTACGGCTAAGAGTATGCTATGACTGGGAGGGCTTTGAGGGCAGGACAGTATCGGGTGTTTCAAGAAATCTAGATGAAAATGTCCTGAATGATGGGCCGATGCAACCGTGCCAAACCTATCTGTTACACTATTGCATGCTTAACCTACCTCATTGTTCCGGAGTGGTAGTCAAAAGCTAATGTTTAAGTCGTGTTTCAGTACTTTAGAGTGTCAGTAAGATCCCCTGAGGGGTAGACTGAGGCCCCTTGTTGGGGAGGTTTCATGAGAAGTCACTTATGTTGTGAGGTGTGTACATCGTAGAGAAGGAATGTTGCATAGAATATTATGAGTCGTCTAGAGGTAGCTCTTCGTGGATTCAGAGAGGATGAATGTTTGAGTTTGGGTAGGTATCCTGTTTCGAGAGAGTTCCAGTTCTAGGAATCATGGAATAGATCAGTCGGGATGGTAAGGAAGGACTGTGTCGAAATTGTGAAAGTATCAATGGAGCTCTAGATTCTTAATCGAGCTTTTCTTGGGTAGGGTAAATGAAACGAGATGCCTATAGTAAAATGAAACCATGTAGAAAGGGAAAGTGAGATAGTTGATTAAAGCGAAATAGTATGAAATGGTTGAGTAAGTGAGATGTGGAAAGCGTGTTCAGCAAGTTATTGCATGACCGAAGGGGCGACCATTGGTCGTAGGTGGAGTGTCAAGGATAAGTTGCGTAAGTACAACGGTTGGCCTTGTTAGGGTGAATAGCCTTCAATTGCAAGTAGAGTCTCATACATGGCGTTCTTTTATGTAACATGAAATTTTTCACGATTTAATTTAAATGTTTAAATATAAATTTCGATCGAAAATGAGTCAGAACGTGCACACGTATGTTTAAAGAAAAAGTGATTTCATTCACATTACACATTGAAATTTTGAGTCTAACGAGTTGCAAGGTATTTCACACTTTCATGATAAGTTAAATTGTTACAAAAAGATCGAGAAAACATTTGTCAGCAAAACTCTTACAATCCAAATGAGTTTAACCTGTTGATATCATACAGAAGGGTGTGAGAACCGACTGGGTTTACTTGGCGTCGGTAATCTCTTTCGGAATTGTGTCGTATGAAAGGATTTTTCTTTCAACGTATTACTGTCATATTAACGCTGTTCAGGAATGAGTAAGATTAAGGTTCCCGGAAAGATGCATGCAAACGATTCTCGAATAGTTGTGCAGGGCGGTGAAGCTATAAAAGTGTTGGGGTCTTGTGTACCCAAATGTTTCCCAAACGTTGTTATTTAAAATGATGAAATGTGCGAAAAGATTTATTTACTGTATTGTCATGCATGAAGGCTATGAAACCACTAGGCCGTAGAGTATTACATTTTTAGGTAAGGAAGAACTCCGAGAGCGGAGAGGCGTTGGACAAGTCAGGGGAGAACGTATGTAGTTATGATTTATGTGTTTAAAAGGAGAGTTGGACCCTGGAGGAGTCGGGGATGAATGATAGTGTCGGGTGTATGAGGGTCTGTACCCTTGCTAGGTGATTGAGAACACAGTTGCCGAAGGGCGATGGTGTTCGGAGGAAGGACTAGGAGTCATCAAGGTATTGGTTTTAGCAACTCTTTATGAGTAGTGTTGTGAGGAAGAAATGAAAGGTCCACAGTGTGGGATTTGAGTTTTAAGGTGAGCTGGTAACATTGATGTTACTTGAGTAAGTTTTGAAGTAGGGGCGACGGGTTATGAAGTTAATTATGATATGTTGGGAGGAATAGGTCCCGTAAAGAACCCATGTTGAAGAATAGGTTAAGAATGTAGCTACAGGTTGTCTGTTGTAGAGGTCGACAGTCGTGCAAGATGGTTAAGACCGAAGGCTTGAACCAGAAGGTCGAAGGTTGGTAGAACACCTTGTGGAGGTGCTAAGTTAGTGAGAGACCGCTGTTGTTGATTAAGTGTCCTACTTACGAGGTGTGGAAGGCCCATATAAGAATAAAGTGTGTAGTACAATCGGAGTGAGTGTAGACTATATCAGTCAGTAAAGAAATCTGTCGTGTCAATGAAGAGGCTCGGATAGTAAAGAGCTAGCTAGAATGTTTGTGTTTGAGCTAATTGAGAACTCGCGAGTTATATTTCACCAAGTTGGAAAGGACTAAGTAGCAAGATAGACTCGATTTTGGTATTCAAGAGGATATGAAGGCAAGGTCGAATTGTGTGAATAATCTTGAGAAATCAGGGCTGCAGTGTGATGTTATGGGCAAAGGGTGTACGAAAGTGTAGTGACAGTATTGGTCAGGATAAACGTGCCAGCTAGTGTCATAGTGATGTGATGTTAGAGGGAGAGGAAGCACCAGATAGAAACCTTTTGTGGGTTTCGGTTGAGGTGTACGATTTGTTAACCGGATCGTTGGAGTCCGTAGGGTGTAAGTTGACGTCGTAGTATGATTATGTTCGGAATAGGACGACGGAGTGGTGGTGAGTAGTTACTCAAATAAGAAACCAATTGTTTGGTGGTTGTAAGAGTCGTTAAGTAAGCATACTTTGGGATCATTGGAAGTTTAAAGAAAATGATGGGTGTGTTAGTCAAAAGAGGTGGAATAGATGTGAATTCCTGAAAGAGTGTGAGCTGTGGTATATGAGTGAAAGAATTGTCTGAGAAAGTAAAAGTTGGAGAGTAAAGAATGTGTAGTGACGTCGAACTCTAGTGTCGTTTCAAGACGACTTGTTTGAATGCCTTAAGTTAGGACTTTGGTGCAACCGTTTGGTTATGCAAGTATTGAGAAAGTGTTATCATCATGTGGATAGGTCAGGAGAGAGGGGCAAGTAATGTTTGATGAGCAGTGCTCCACGCTAACGTGGGGAGGTGAAGATAGTATGTCGGATTAAGTGAGTAAATTGGAAGTAGTAAATGTGGCAGTAATACCAGAAGGGTGCTGTGTTATGTAGATTGTCAGTGATAAATGTGCGAACTTTTGGAACGAGTTTTGAGGAAGGGATTTGTGTATGATGTTGTGCAGGAAAGAACTGGATTAGCCGACTGAATGAGTTAAGTTAAGTGACCTTGTGAGAAATGTATAAATGAATTAGTCGTGCAGTGATTGAGCTAGTGAGAATAGTATGGTGTGACCATGGTTACTCCTCCCAGTTGAGTGAGGATAACCGGAGTTATGTGTTATATGTCTGAGCGAACGTGGCAATCAGCGAGGAATTTATGTGTTTCAGGATAAGTTTAATTTGAGTAGGTGAACACTTCAACGATGGGTTTGGAGGTTCCTACTCTTAGTTGCGTATAAGTATGGAGTGGTGAAGTGATGAGGATAAGAGAGTTGGTTGACGAACTGTGGTCGAGGTGGTCTGAGTAAGGGAAATGTTGGCCGCTTAGATGATTGTTGGTTGAGGGAAGTGATCTAGGATTGCTTGTATTGCGACGAAGGAACTCTGGGTTGTGAGTTGTCGTGACGTACGGGTTTGGCCTGGTGCCAAGCTGTCAAGTGTGTGTTTGTCTCTTGGTAAGTGAATACTATGTTGTGACGGAGATTTAGCCAGGTTCCTCCTTAAAGGAAGTATAGATGCTTGAGAAGCCTTAGTTAATCTTCTGTTGTCAAGGCCGATCGGGTAGGAACAATAGCCTACGAGTTAGGAGTACCGTAAGAATTGAAGGAAGTGCACCCATTGTTTACTGTTTCAAATTAAATGAGGTGTTTGCCTGGGTCAGAAGTGGTTTTACCTTGGGGAAGTGTCAGTTTTGGTGTGGGCAAGATACCCGCATCTTTTCCCAATAAGGAATTCCGGGGACGGAATTCTTTTAAGGGGGGAGTGTTGTAACAACCCGAAATTCTAAGTAGGTATCGAAAGTTTGGGGGCCGAAGATTAAAGAATGAAAGTTGGACTTGAGGGGCCTTAGGGCAATTAGTGAATAGTATATATGGCCTCAAATCCCTAGGGCAGCCCCTCTTTTGTTTTAGAAATCAGTATTTGGCATTTGTGGGTTGTGTCTGGCGGCTAAGACAAAGAGAAGGAAGAAGAAAGAAGAGTTTGAGATGAATTCAAGGAGGAAGTGACTCAAAGGAGATTAAGTAAGGTAACTCTTTCATTTCGAATTCTTCTGATTGTTGTTGTACTCCTCTTGTTAATTGGTTTGGATCCAGAAGATTTATTTGGATGATTCTTTGAGTTTTCACCATTTTTCCCTTGAAATGGGTTTTGTGGGTATTTGTCTTAATGAACCGATTTAGAGGATTATAAATGGATTAAGTGAGTGTTTGGAGTTGGTGGATGAACCCTTGTGGTTATCTAATCAAACTAGTGACTAAAATCGAGTGTAAATCACTTTTAAGAATCCTAAGTTCGAACAGCCGTAAAGTCCGGACGTTCTTATTCGGTAGTGTCCGGACGATTTTGCAGGTGTCCGGGTGAGTACCCTGTGAGAGTGTCCGGGTGTTTCTTGGTATCCGGGTAGCTGAAGTCTCCGGATAAGCTTAGTGTCCGGGTAGTTTTGCCCGGATAAATCTAGCGTCCGGAAAAGTGTGCGTCCGGAAAAGGGTGCGTCCGGAAAAGTGTTGCGTCCGGAAAAGTGTTGCGTTCGGACAATAGTGGTATCCGGACAATAGCTGTATCCGGAAAGGTGTATCCGGACAGTAGAGGTATCCGGACAATAGCTGTGTTCGGATTGAGTTCTCCGGACAGAAGGGCGAAATGTTTATTCTGATGTGAATCTATTGCCTTAGGTGTTCGTTTGGGTTAGCTTGGAAGTATTTAAGAAGTGCGTTGTACGTCAAGCAAGGTGAGTTTTCTAAACTAAAATGTGTGGCTTTTAAAGTGTTTTCAAAATGTGTTATGAATGTTGAGAATTGCCATGCTTTATTATTATGTTTTAATTGCATGAAAGTTGTTTAAAGTTTTATGTAGAATGTATGCATACATCAAGGAGACGTAAACTGGCAAAGACGGGAGAGTAGTCCCGCCAGCTCTCGTGCGGGAAGGGAGGTCCCTATATGCCAGGAGCGAGGCTCCGCAAGGCAGCATGATGCTGACTCGTTGTCACCTAAGGGTGGCTTCAGGGTGTCAGATTACGAGGAGGCGGACTTTAGTCCGTATATGATTTTGACGTGTTGAGTATGAATGTTTAAAGCTGAAAGGATAAACTGTTTTTAAATGCTTTGATAACTGTTAGGAGGGACTCACTAGACCTCATGGTCTAACCCTCGCATTTTCAAATTTAAAACCCTTTTCAGGTAAGCAGGTTTCCAGGAGCTCGGGCAAATAGGCTGAGCTTAGCAAGAAGAGTCAAGAAGCTTAGTGACACTCTAGTTATTAGTTTTTCTCAGTTGTGTAGGTCGTTTCTGCAAACCTATTTGAATATTTGTAACGAAATTTTGAGACCGTGATTTTGGGATGTTATGAAATTGATGTTTTGCATGATTATTTTGGTTGGGTCTTTATAGAGTTGGAGTGATTGAAGCACCGACCGAATAAGTTGGCGCCTTCCCCCAAAAGACAAAAAAATTGCCTTCCAATTTTGGATATGCGCCTTAGCTTTGGTTATAATAACACCAAAATCCGCTACCGTTAGACGTACCGGCGATAAAGGAACACCCAAGTATCTAATAGGGAACATACCTTGGCGAAAAGGTAAACATTCAAGAATAGCCGTCCTCGTGTCAACCGATACATTTCCAAAGAAAACCTCAGTCTTTTGCAGACTAGGCGAAAGCCCGGATTTTACCTTGAAAATGTGGAGAGCTTTCTTTAAAACCTCTACCGACTGCACATCACCCCGGGTAAAAGCGAATAAATCGTCTGGAAAACATAAAATGTGTGAGTTCCAAATATTGGAAATATTTTGTAACACCCTAAAATTTTAAACAATAAATATAGGGGATTTCCGGAAAATGGGTAAATTTAAACCTCAAAATATAAGCCAACTAAAACCCTTAAATGCAATGGGGTAGTTGGACAATGATTATACATAGGAGTATTGAGACATAAAACACAACAACCTATTAATCTAGGATTTAAAGTAAACTAGATTAATCCGGGTGTCACTATATCTCCAAAAAGTCTCTCATCTCGAAATCCCAAAAGCCCGACCCTCCAAGCTCCTAGCATGGTCGGCAACTCAACAAGATCTAGACACCGCTAGTGGGACCTGTAATCCATAAACATGCAACATCAAGTGTTAGACAAAAGTCTAGCGAGATTACAAGCAATACACATTTATATGATTGTGACAAAAAGACACAAAATAATGTTACCGGCTCCGTGCGATCTCAAATTACCACAATTCAATTCGTTAATCGTTCCCACCTGAACATAATTATATAATCGAGAAACGTTTCTTTCGCAACAAAATACGGGGGAGACCCGTTACCATCGGTGTGACAAGAACACGGGAATGGAGTCACCCACGACGTTTTCGGATAGCATCTCAAGTCCCGGTCCTAGTTCCCATGCCATAAAGGCATCACAACCTCAAACCATCTCGTACCATGCCTTTAGTGCCTACTCCGTCGAGTTACACCTCAAGGACTTATGGGACCACATTGCATATCTGAACTAGACGAGTTACACCTCAAGGACCCCAATGTCCCCCATTGCCAACTCGCTAGTGATCCAATACGGCCAACAATAACATGAACAATTAGTCCATAAGGGTCTAAATACATCCAATAATTACGTACCATAGTAAAGGAAACATATAAAATAATTCATAGGAGTTATGGCACAAAGGCAAACCTCGCATATCATTTACTTAGCATATGAAACTCAACCTCATGAAGATTCCGAATATTTACGACCAAACATATATATATGCACATACATACACATCGACTTATATTTATGCATATAATCATACACACATATATACATATCTATACTACATATATAAGCATTTAAGCCAATGTCTTAAAGACAACGTTTTATGCACAAGGTACTATAAATTTATGCATAAAATGTTGAAAACTCTTAAGTGCACCTCATGAAGCATATTGTACAAGTGTGTGAAGCAAAGGTTTTTAAATACTCTTAAAAGCACCTCAAGAAGCATAATTTACAAGTCATGGATGCAATGATTTTCAAACCGGCACCATATCTAAAGTACACACTACAACCATGCTTCTCCTCCTGCCATATAAAAAGTACACACTTGACACTGCGGCCATACTTCTCCTTCAGTCCTTCTACCATATCTAAATACACATTGCATCCATGCCATACCTGTTTGGAAGATTGCTTCACGTCTCCTCTCTTCTGCCTCCTTCTACCTGCTACTTGCTGGCTCCCAAGAGGTAAAATACCCCTCCTTCATCTTTGAATAGCAGGGCTGTTTATCGATTTTTTTTTGCTTTTCATCGATTGCTTTTCATCCATTATTTTTTACTTTTCATCAATTGCTTTTAGGTTAATCGACTCAGATGTTTTTGCAAAGTCAAAATCTAGGGTCCAGATGTTTCATCGATTAACATTGTTTTAATCGATTCACAAGATTTTGCAATAGTCAAAATCGATTCCCATTGATCTGTACAGTGTTTGAGTGATGGTTAGTTCTAAATGGTTTGATCTCTCAATTTCGTCAATTTGTTTAACAGGTTTGCTTGACAGGAATTCCTTATTGACAAAGCTTTCTGAGTCAAACCACAATTGCTCTTGTTGATTTCTCAGTTATCTCACTCTCTGCTTTCGATAATGGAACACACACTGATTTACTCTCTGTTTGCTCTTGATCTGCCACACCATCAACCACCTGAAGGTAATCTTCTATTTTAATTTGCTTGAACTTGTTGATGTACGGATATGGTTGCCAATTGCAAAGAAAGAGTGTGTCTCCATCGATTGCAAAGTTTTTGAAATGTTGGTTTGTTTCCATAAATAATTAACCAGCAAAGAAAATGCAGCCAATGGGTTTGTTTCCATTGATTGCAGGTAAATTCTAATGTTTAACTTTAACCTAATTTTAGCTTCTATAAATTTCTTGAGATTTGCTTTACCGTCAACTTTTCTACTTCTTTAGATTTTCACCGGCAAAGCTTGTGCCTTATGTTATTTACTCAACTTTATTTGATATTTATTGCTCGTTGGTTATACATATGCATAATGGTGCTTTAAGATCAAATCTGTGGTTAGTTTTTTTCAAATCTACAGGTTTATATGCTCTTTCTGTTTTTGGAGAAAATATGATGAAATCTTTGGTGGGTATTTCACTATTTCTCGAGTTTTGTATTCAATAATGGTTTTAGAATATATAGCAAGTTTGGAACCAGATGACATTATTCAGTTACAGGTATGTCATTTGTGATTGAACTCTTATCCTTGCTCCGATTCATCTATGTTTGCCTCATATTGTTGTTGTTGATAACAATGTTGCTAATTGGTTCCAACACGGGGATGTATTGGATTGACCTTGAAGGTCAAGTGGATTTCATTTAAACCATCTCCCAAATTGATGTTTATAAGAATGCTGCTAAACAGAACAACAAGAGAAAATTGGGATGTAATGGATTGATCTTCTAAATGTTGCCAATATGTTTTGTGTTTTTTAAATAATCTCTTGGTTTCTTCACATTTGGTATTCTTCTGCATATTTTTTAATTAAAAAATTAGAATGTATCAGGTGATTTTTCACTTTGGAAAAACGTTGTTTGAAGATAAGTTTCCCCAAAATGAAATTGGATATGTAACACATACTGCATTAGACGTCATATTTAGAAGTTGTCCTATTATGGGAATATGCATTCAAGAACAGTAAGGTTACTCACTATTACCACATGGAGGTTTGCCAATTGTTTATACATAAAAAAATATTTATGTTATATTTCATATTTTTAGTTTATCTTTCCTTTTAATTGTAATTCTAGACTAATCAAGTAGTGTTGGTGAGGTCTTCATGCCTTCCGTTCTACAAATAGATATTGGATGTGTGTGTACTTTTGGCGGTGATAGCTATTGATTTGGCCCTCTTGGCTTGCATTCTTACCAGCATTCAGCATTCTGCATTCAACTTCAACTTCAACTTCAACTCAGAGTATGTATAGTCTCAAATTGTCAAATACTATACATTCAAAAATGCAAAAGAAACATTGTGAAACAATCGTTCTATTCTATCATTTTCATTTGAGATAGAGGATGAGTCAATTCTAATTTTGAGTGGGATATGTTGGGGTCGTTTGGTTTGATGATTTTGATGCATTATTCCCAATTGGTTGAGCATATACAACTCAATTTTAATAGGCTTTTGTACCCATTAAGAATGTACAACACCTCAATTTCTTTGTCAATATTAAAATGGGGGTTACAACAAATTCGGTTATTCGATGGGTGAATGATTTAGCTTCTACTTCAGTTCTCACCAAATTGAGCATTGCCTTCCATAGTTGCATATTTCTATCGAGAGGTAATAAGTGATTTCCAGGGATATTTATCTATTCCTTGAATTTCTTTTTGTCTCCTTTTATACTATGGTGCCTTCTCATGTTACACTAATTCGAATTTTGTATCCCGCCGCATTGCGCGGGTATACAACTAGTATATATATATATATAAGTATATCTATTCATACCCATATATATATATATATATATATATATATATATATTTATACATACATATATAAATATACATACATATATATACATGCATGTATAACCATGAGCACAATTGTATATATCTAAACATACTCATATATATATTCACACGTACATACATAAATATGCATACATATATGTACATGTATAACCAAGAGCACAAATATATATATATATATATATATATATATATATATATATATATATATATAAATATATCTAAACAATGGGCACAAATATATATATGTGTATATAACTACCTACACGAGAACACACGTTTATGCAATAAGATGAGCACAATGTGAATGTATACATGTATTCACCAAATCCCCTCACTTAGTGAACCCTAGTCTCTTAGACAAGGTCACAACCACATAAGTACTTTTTCATTTTATTAACAAGAGATTTAGTAGTTAAATAAAGATGTAGAAACACTCACCAATTAGGGTTTGTAGAGGGAAAACCCCTTAATTGAAGAAACCCTAGATTTAACAAGAGATTCCAAGTTAGCTTCAAAATAAGAGTAAAACTTAACCTAAGATGAAGGTAGTTACTTGAGATCACTCACCAAAGGGTTTTTAAGTGAAACCCCAATAAATATAGAAACCCTAGATTTCTTGGAGTTGGCTTGACTTGTAGACTTGGACTTAAAGATCTTCTTAAACGCATAAAAGCATGGATTTAGAAATCCTAAACACTATTTACGATTGCAACCACCACAAATCATAACTATAAAAAGGGTAAAGGAGTAATAAAGGAGAATGCAATGTGGTGTGTTGGTGTCGGCAGAAAAAGAATTGAAGCAACCAAGCTAGTAGCTGAGAATTAAATGCTCTCCAAAAGAAAAGTCACGCTGCTGATTTTATACTCCAACTTTCCGCCGGCGACCTTGCCCCTCGCGAGAGTGCCCCGACACTTCCGCCGGCACTCTCGCTCTTAGTGTACCGCGAGATCGAAACTGCAGAAAGGAGGCCTCGGCGATGTTGGCCATGCGAGAGTGCCCCCGACACTATCGCCGGGCACTCTCGCCCTAGGTGTACCGCCGACCAAAATCCGTTTTGTGACCCATTTGTTGCAACTCACAACTCTTTGGTTAAGGCTCCATAACTCCACGTGGAAAGCATGTAATGCAAAGTCACAACTATGATATCTATAAGAGTTACTTGTTAACTTATTATTATTATTATTATTATTATTATTCTTACCATTATTATTATTACTATTTGTTATTATTATCTATATTTTATTCAATTAGGTGAAAGGTCCAAACATGGAAGCTCAAGGTAAAGAAGTGACTTAACGAATACGGGTTGGGCGGAAAACGGTAAGATACTTATCTCAAAATTCGGGGTGTTACATATTTATGGTACCCAAAAGAAACTGCCTCTTTAATACACTTCTTAAAAATCATTGAGAAATCCTACATAACTATGGTAAAGAGATAAAGGGAGAACGGACCCCCTGCCTAATACCACGACCACCTTTAAAGAAACCTGACGTAACGTATTTAACAAAAATGGGTGGTGCACACCATATCCTTTATCCATATAATCAAAACTGGGTGGAACCCAAAACTCGATAACATATTTAACAAAAATTTCCAGTCTACCGTATCGTATGCTTTCTGAATATCAATCTTGAAGGCACACCTCAGCGACCCCCTCTCCTTTTGATACCCACGAACTAACTCATGCGCCATGAGTATGTTATCCGAGATCCGACGACCCAGAATGAAAGCCGATTAGGTTGGACTTAACAAGGCATCCAAATACAACTTCATACGATTCACAATAATCTTGTTGATTCCCTTAGATGGAATCGAACAACATGAGATCGGACGATAAACTATTACCTTCGAAGCGTTAGGAACTTTAGGAATCCAACATAAAAGAGTGTGATTTAGCTCCCTTGCAAGTCGGCCATTATAGAAAAGTTGTGGATGGCAATCTCCACATGCGTTCCAACAATGGGCCATGCAGCTTTAAAGAATCTTGAAGAGAATTCATCCGATCCGGGTGCTTTATCATTCCCAATAAAAAATAGTTGCCCGGATCTCCTCATTTGAGATTGGCCGAATCATGAGATTGGCTTCTCCCAACGTGGGTTTTTTAGTAAAGTGCGCATCCGACATATGGTGTTCAACGTTACCGTCCTCAACACTGAGAATGGACCTGAAATGGTCCACAAAAACACCCGCAACATCGTCTCCATAAAAGAAATTTCCACTAGAGTCACTTACCGAATGGATATGTTGGGAGTGGCGCTTTTCCCTTACTACATTATGGAAGAATTTCGTATTAGTGTCACCCTCGTTTAGCCATTTAACTTTTGCCCGTTGCCTCAAAGCCGCTTCTTCGTCAACACAAGCGTGTTGGTAAGCCACCCTTGGAAAACTAAGTTATTCCCTCAACACCATGTTAAACGGCTCCAAATCGCACGCCACTTGGACAAGGTCCAACTCCCGTTTTGTAACACCTCGATCTTTGGAAGGTATCGATCTTTTAAGATAAATATAAAAAATAGGATTTTGGATTGAATCCTAGATTTGAGAGAAAGGATATAAAAGGTGCTTAAAGAGAAAAGGAGGCTAGGGAGGATTGATGTTTCACTGGAGCTAAAGAAAAAGTCTAACGTTTGGAAAAATAATATCATCATCATCCTCAAGGTAAGCTTCTTATTTCAAGCTTAATGTCTCTTTTAATGAAGATTTTATTTCTAGATGGGTATTCTTTGAAGTATTTGGTTTAAAATCTTTGTGAGTTTTTGTTTTGGATCGATTTTGTTGGTTTATAAATGTTTTTTTTTGTGAAAAAACTCACAATTGTTAATGGTATCTTCAAGGGTTCCAGTTTTATGGATTAAAATCGTTGTTCATAGATGGTCTGGGAATCATATTTTGAAGTTGGATTGATGATTAGAGTAGTTTTAGACATTGATTTTGTTAGTTTTATCTCATAAAATCGATTTGGAAGAGGGTAGCTATGTGGTTTCTTGCTAAAAACCTAGTGAAGGGCATTTATCGAATGAATGCGACCTCCATGCGAGTTAGGTCGCTTGAAACTCGCATTGGCCACTGCCCAATGTGTTTTCGATTTTGCTTCATTTCTCATTTTGGGCTAGGTTCGAGGCATCAATTAGGGGATTATCTTAGGGATATAAATGGATAGTTTTAATATGATTTAGATGGTTTAACACCATTCATATATCATCGAATTCAGGTATTCGGTTGGTGGATTCTTAGTCTAAAAGTGTGTGATATAGGCTTGGACACGAGGTGAGTTTTTCTACCATTATTTTATGCAAATGAACATTGATTATGCATGCTATTTACTTGGTATGCTCATTTTTGTGCTAAGAAATTTATGGTTAACTATTGATCAATTTCACAGGGTGCATTGTTGTGGGGGTGGGACGTGTGATGGTTTTTACACGAGAGGTGGGTACCCAATATAATGCACAATTGTGTTTCATGCCATTCATTATACGGGCATGTGTGTAGCCTAAACACTCCATCACAGGTGTGAACGACCATAAGTGTATGCCATCCATGTATTATTAAATGTGCATTTCATCATGTGTGAACTACTTTCCTACTATTCAATTGTTGTTGATGGTGGTTTTTCTCGTTTGGATTTTGTTCTAGAGGGAACTCATAGACCTTATGGTCTAACCCTCACTTTTCAAACTTGAAAACCATTTCCAGGTAAGAGTATATGTGGGAGTTCATCCAAAGGGAATGAGAAGGTGTGATGTCGTAGAAGAGGCATGATTTAGCATAGCCTTGTAGTTCACTATTAGAACTTATTATAAATCTCAGTTGTGAATGTATATAGCCGATGCAAACCTTGAGACGCGATTGATGTTATTTTGGTATATTTTGGGACCATTTTGGCTATAATTTATATGTTATTGTTATAGTGGTTTTTGGGTTGTTACATTTCACATATGTTTGTGATCATCTTGGGAAAAATTACATGTGAATGCTTTTTGTTTCACCTAGTAAAATAAAAAAATGTTCACACGATAAGACGACTAATATGAAACTATCATATTATAAATAATATACGTGAAACAATATATTAAATCCTAACATTTAATTAAAAATATAATGTAATTTTTTTAAAGTTGTTTCTACGTTAAACAAAAGTATAAAAACATCAATATTTAATTCAAAAAAATATTTCAATATCTAATGAAAAAAACAATGTATTATAAATCCCCCCCCCCCCCCCTCTCCAACTTATCATAATGGACCGATTTTAATCTGAACAATTTAGACAGACCAAAAAGTTATGGGAAATTAATTAAAATGAACGGACTTCAAAATTGACTTACAGAAATACCCCCTCTCTCTTCCACTTTACAAAAATACTCATTTCTCCCGCGATTTCACCCTCGATCGCGGACTCCATGATTTTGGTCCGCGATTTTGACCCGCAAGCCCCGCGATTTCCCCCGAAAATCCGAAGTTTACAACGTTGGTCCCTGTCCGCGATTTTCTCTAACACCTCAAAATTTTCCAATGTTAATGTATTTTTATTTTGGGAAGAATGTTTAAAATAATAGGAGTATTATTTTTAAACGGAATGTCGAGAAGGGGTAAAATGGTAATTGACTCAAAGATTAAGTTAATTGTAGAATTTGAAACTTGGAGGTTGGTTTGGTCATTAATTGAAAGTTGAGTATGTTTATATGTTGGAGTCGGCTGAAATTTGAGAATATCTCAAATTCGTTGAATGTGAAGTCGGTTCCATAATGGTGCAGAAGAAAGACAAACTCTAAATCCCAGTTTGGTAAGGAATTCAATTGTTCTTCCAATTGATTGTGTAAGAGGGATGTTTATGCGCAAATCCATCTTCTGAAATAGGTTA
Source organism: Saussurea involucrata (assembly GCA_033807775.1). Classification (NCBI taxonomy): domain Eukaryota; kingdom Viridiplantae; phylum Streptophyta; class Magnoliopsida; order Asterales; family Asteraceae; genus Saussurea; species Saussurea involucrata. The sequence continues at coordinate 67,257,440 of CM066321.1, read as the reverse complement.
TTGAATTGTTGGAGTGGTAGATTGGAGATCAAGTCATGTTAGAAGACGATTCCCGTTTAGGTGAGCTCATCCTTTCAATTTTGTCTTAATAAAATTGATAAGTTGGAATTGATTTGGTTTTGTGAAAGTAATGATATATGTATGAATGAATATAAATCAAATTTTAGAGTACTGGGTAAAAAAAAGAGGAACTGGGTAAAATGGGTGAAGTCCGGAAGATGAGTATCGGATTGATACCGATTTAGGATTGGTTCCGGAATGAGACAGGTTCCGGATTGATACCGGATCCGGGGATGTTCCGGATTGTGATACCGGATTTTACCGGATTTCGGATAGTGTCCGAATGATTTTAGCGGATTCTGAAATGGGTTCGGAATTAAGGTTCCGGAATTGGGTGTCTTCCGGATTGTGATACCGGATACCGGATGGTTCCGGATTTAAGAGTCCGGAATGCTTTTCCGGATTGAATTCCGGATGTGTTATCTGGTTAAGCTTTTTTAAAATTTTCTCGGGGCGCTGCCTCCAGACCCCGCAAGGGCGTTGCCCCTTGACCCCATCCGCTAACCGGGTAGCGGAACCCCCGTGCTAAGTCGCCGAAAAGGGACAAATGAGAATAAGGGTATGATAGATTATTTGGGATTCTTAGCTTTGAGAATATGATATGAAATGTTTGTGCGTTCGAGTAAATATGCACGCATGCTAAGAAGTGTAATGGATCTATAGACACTAGTATTAATTGATAACTTAGAATAGACAAGATATAATTGCTATTCTCGTTTGTATTTAAGAATGAAGAATAGACAAGGTAAAATTGTTATTCCCTTTATCATGATATGGAAACATGGAATAGGCAAAGTAGAATTGCTATTCATATTGAAATGATTGAATAGGCAAAGTAGAATTGCTATTCAGGTTGAAATGATGGAATAGGCAAAGTAGAATTGCTATTCATATTGAAATGATTGAATATGCAAAGTAGAATTGCTATTCGTGTTGAAATGATTGAATAGGCAAAGTAGAATTGTTATTCATGTTGAAATGATTGAATAGACAAAGTAGAATTGTTATTCGTGTTGAAATGATTGAATAGGCAAACTAGAATTGCTATTTATATTTAAATGATTGAATAGGCAAAGTAGAATTGCTATTCATGTTAAAATGATTGAATATGCAAAGTAGAATTGCTATTCATATTGAAATGATTGAATAGGCAAAGTAGAATTGCTTTTCATGTTGAAATGATTGAATAGGCAAAGTAGAATTGCTATTCATGTTGAAATGATTGAATAGGCAGGGTAGAATTGCTATTCGTATTGACTGTAGGGAATAGGCAAAGTATAATTGCTATTTGTAATTGAGACGTGGAAACGTGAAATAGACAAAGTATAATTGTTGTTTCCGTTTGCTTTCGGTGAATTAAAAATAGGCAATAGATAATTGCTATTTCTGCTTCCATTCCAAGAAAAAGGCATGGCGATTAATTGTAAGTTATTGGACATGATCTATAAACTAGAATCTGTGGTGATTCGTAGTGGCGCTCGCGAATATGATACTATGACATATTTAGTGTTGTCATACTCATGGAATCAGGTATGATTTCCGTGATTGAAAAATGTTATGAGATCGGTAAGAAAGTTGAGATCAGGTTACTTTATACGCTTTGTTTATAGTTTTGGTTTTCAAAGCTTATAAAGATATTGATTTGAAAACTGATGTTCTCACTAGGCGTAAGCCTAATCTCTTCAAATTAACATTTCATACCAGGTAATAGCCCGGGAAAGGATAAGCAGGGATGAGTGTCGAGAAGTCCCAGAGTGGTGCTTTTGGATTTGTGTATTGATCAGGGATTTAGACTAGCTGATGAATATGATAAACTAGTATAGGTTTGAAACTCGTCGTGAATTCTTCGATGTAAATGAAAGTTTGATATATAGTAGCGAACTCTGATAATTTAAGGTTTAAATTTGTTGTGAATTTCAAGGTGTTTCATTTTCACTTTTGTTCCGTGACTTTGGACTATCATTTCATGTTTTCGGAGTTTTTCACGTTTTTTTGCATGGTTTTAGTGTTTTATTCCACATTTTTTGTCTGAGATTGTTCAATTATTGTACTATTGTCATTGAATTTGTGGTTGCAATTCATCTTCCCCACTGAAACTTCATCTATAAAGATCAGTAAAATGCATTCCATAATCGTTCATCACATCCATTCCATTGTTCTTTCTTGCTTTCTTTCTTCATCATTTCACCATTATTTTTTCTGAGATATTACTGAAAAAATGAGTTCACCTGTTGAAAAAGCTAAGCTATATATCTGTTGCGATGGTGAATGGGTGCAAGACAACAATGAGTGGAATTTTGCTTATAAATCTAAGCATGGTGTAAAATTGTAAGTAAACATTAAACATAACAAGTTTCTTGCATACGCCATGCAAAAATGTGGAATCGAACCTGTTAGGACCATAAATGTCCTATAAAATAGAAAGTGATATAAAGAAAAGATATAGGCTTATTAGTTTGTTTGTAAAAGCCTTTAATTGTTATATGGGATCCACAATTGGTATCGGAACAGACAGACATCGATCGATTCAAGGTATCCAAGTTTCCTGGTATTTATCGAACTGTAAGGTTTCTTGAATTCTTAGTTTTGTGATTTATGCCAAATTGTTAACTTCTAATCATTTGAATCTGTTTCTCCTAGCATCATTAAGGTTTCTGCAAAGTTTTACTATCTAATTCAAAGGTTTGAAGCTTTAATTTGAAAAATCGTGTTATTGAGCTTTTGTGTCTAGGTTAGCAAAATTCTTGATTTTTCATCTAAAGGGTGTGTTTAAGGTCAAAATCGAATTGGGTTTGCTTGTTTTTGTGTTTTTGGTTGCTTACAAATCTTTCAGGAATCAAATCGGCCAACCCTAGTTCATTCCTAGATCCGAGTTCTTCGCACATCGCTGCTTTACGGACGCTGCATTATTCCATCCGGGTAAGTTCTTTAAACCTATTCGGACATAAACTGTAACACCCCGAAAATTGAATGCAAGTATGGGACTTGCGGACGTCCGCGGGGCCAAGGGCCTGACGTCCGCGACTCGCGGAAGTCCGCGGGTAGTCCGCGGAAGCAACAGAGAAATTCTGGGGTTTTCGGCCAAAGAGAGCCGGACGTCCGCAAGGATGCATGGCGGACGTCCGCGATACATCTGATGGACTTGTTGTTTGCTTCAACCTCAATAATCTCTCTCTCTCTCTAAAAAACGTTTTCTCTCAAGAAAACCCTAAACCTCCCCTCTCCTCTTCATCTTCTTCCCCAAATCAAACCCTCACCATAGATTGGAAACCTTAACCCTCTCAAGGAAATCTTCCACTTCATCTCCTCCATCAATTCCTAGGGTTTTCGCCCAACCCTTTCCACTCCATTTGAAGATTAGGGGTTTGTGGTTCATCTTGGTGGTTCTAGAGACATTTTGGTTGGTGGATTCAAGTATGGTTAAGGTAATCTTCTCTTCTCTTCATTTATGAAGTTATGGTTTTTGATATAAGTGGGTATTTTGGTATAAAATGGTTGGTGGATGGTTTTCATGGTTAGATCTAATTGTTGTGGTTGGAAACTTATGGATCTAGGTTTTTGGAGGTTTTAGCTTGAAGATGCAAGAGACTTCAATGGAGCTTACGTTTGGGAAATTCTAGATTTAGCTTAAATCTAGCAAGTTGAGTTCAAGTTGATTTGTGAAAACTTTGTACATGCCAAAAATGTTATTTTCCAAATATTTGTGTGTTTTACTTGAAAGTATTAATTGTTGGGTTATTTGGTTAGTTTAACTCTTTTGAAGTATTTATCTTCATAAATGTGTAAAACACCCATATTTGGGATTGTGGATATTTGAAGTGTAGAAAATCTTAAATATATCCTTAAAGGATTTATTGCTCAAAATGAAGTTATTTTGATGGTTTATTCTTATTGGTATATTTGATTTTAGAAACCATTTGGGAAGAAAATGCACTTTTAGTGTCATGGGTCATTTTGAGAATTATAAGGGTATGAGTCCTTTTGGGGAAAACCCTTTTGTTTAACCCGTGTGCGTTTGGGTTAATAATGATTTTGGGGTACTTGTTTACTCGGGTGATGTTTAAATGCATTTTATGCAATGATGACCATTATATATGGGTCTAGCGCGTTTTGAGCATTTTGCTCGGTTTGACTTTGAGAAAGTTTTGGGGACATTGTCCGGCTTAAGTGACTCGATGTGGAGTCTTATTTATGGGTCTCTTTTATTGCACCATTTTGCATATGGTTGCACGTTATTGATATTTACATGCTTGGGTACGTGAGTCATTTCGGGATAGGCATGTTGTGATAGACTGTGTTGGATCCATAGGCACTGTTCTTATTTTAATGGGGAATAGGCATAACGTAATTTGTAATTCCCGTTGTCGTGAAATGGGGAATAGGCATAACGTAACTTGTAATTCTCATTTCGTAGTAAAGAAGTCGAGGAATAGGCATAACGTAAATTGTAATTCCTGCTTTCTATGGGAAGGCCAGAGATAGGCATAACGTAACTTGTAATCTCTACTTTCAGTTGTACGATTAACGTTGTATGGGTGGTATACTTATGTGTTTCCTCCACCCTCAACGGATACGGGTCTCCCCCGTTTATGATATTTGGACTTTATTACATTTTACGTTCGCATGAGTATTGCTTCGTATTATGTTTTCAATGAGGTATGATATTAAATGGATGGTTTTCCATGATTTACGGGTTGAGTATTTTGTTGTCAACTGTACTTGAAGATTTTGTGTAATATAGATTTATTCACGTGTAGAGTGAGTTTGGATTCGAATTCATTTTAGAAAACGTTTTATGCCTTTTGGGAACTCTCCTCAAATAATTCGAGTGCGTTGGGAAAATGAGTCGTTTAAATTCTATTGGTAAACTCTTTTGGGATTCATGATCTATGTTACAAACTTTCATTTAAAAGATTATTTAAATCATGCTATAAACTTTTGAACTCACTAGGCGTTAGCCTAACCCTTTTTATTTGTCGGCATGTGCAACATGTCTCAGGTTGGGAGTAGTTCTAGTGACACGTGGGAAAGGTCGTGTGCTAGTAATGTGCTCGAGAGGTGAATAGCCTAAGTGATGTTTCCGCATTTACCTTTGGGAGTAGCATTTGTGTTTGCTTTAAGTGATACCTGAAGTGAGTTTAGTCTTGGTAATAAGACTTGTTTTATGTGTATTGTTTGAGGAAAATCATAGTTTGTAATTTGAGGTACCTTACCTATTTGATTATAGGAAGAAATTCTATTATTTCGGATGTAATATTGAAAAATTTAATTAGTTGCTCTTCCCAAATTTGAGGGTGTAACAAGTTGGTATCAGAGCATAAGTTTGAGAGAATTAGGTGTTGATTGAGGATACCTAGACTCAAACTAGCGTTCTTTTAAGTAAATGAGAGTGAAATTCACCATTAGGCACATTAAGATAGGATGTTTTGAGGTCGATAAGAGTTATTAGAAACGGAAATCACGTCGAGGGTGACAAGGATAATCATGTACGGTGCGTTCATACTGACACCTGGTCAGTGTCATGGTGAACCTACTAGTACATGTGCATACTTGAACTACTCTAATGTGATGATCGTTGGGGTAGTGAATAAATTTCTAAGCTAGTAGTCGTTGGAATAGATGGACGATTCTAGCATTAGTCACTTAGAGTGACGATAAGCATGATATTTGCTTTAAGTAGACCGTTTCGGGTCGAGATTGATGGTTGGATTCGAACCATAGAATTATTGAACCGACTTTGATTCGAGGAGAAAAAAAAACCGGAAGGTTAATTGATGTAATTCCTAACTTATCCTTAAGAGGTTTGAACATCCGGATAACAATAGTGGACCATAGGGATTTGGAGGAGTATGGGTTGAGACGTTGAGTGCCGACTAGGTTATGCACAAAATTTATTTTGAAAATAAATTGCATCAATTATTTCTTGTGTTTCAAATCCTTATATGGATTGTGTTACAAGTTTGGAAAATATTTAGCACACACAAGATTTCAAATCATGGTTTTGATCGTGCATGAAACCATTTTATTGCGGGAGTTGCAAACTCCGTCAGAACTTGTTTCATTTTATTATTGTCCAACGTTTCTTTCGAGTACAGTGATATCCGTATTTTATGATGCTTAAGATGTTGGGCAAGTAACTACGGCCTATTACTTTAACATTGGATCTCCTCCACATATGTTAAAGTTTGGACGGAAAGTTATCTTCCATGATGTCTATATAAAGCTATTTTGGAGAATTTGTTTAATGTGAGTTTGTTAAACAATGTTGTTTATATAGTATTACAACAAGAAGGAGATTTTTGGAATTTTGGCGTCTCATTCATGATTTTTCTTATAGCAACTTGGCTTTTGGAAGCAAAATGTTTGGTAACGTTTTATTGACTTGAGGTCATTGAGTCCATTGAATTTCATGGAGTTTTGTTTTATGGCGTGTTGAGTCGTGTGGGTGTAATTTCACAATGTGTGTACTCCATCTATTTATGTAAAAATTTATGAGTTATGTTGGGCATTTTGTCCCACTCGAGCTTTGTTGAGAAATGTTAGTTTTGTGCCATAAGTCGACCAAAGAGATAAGTTTTGGAACTTTAGTGTCGCGTAATTTCCCTTTCAAAGATTTGTGTTAACACATATTTTGTTGCAAATAGTTCAGTGTATGGATTGATTTATACGTGGCATAAGTGATGCATGAAAGAACACTTTGATAGTATTTCATAATAATCTACTTAATGCGCTTTTAGTCAGTTGATTGTTTTATTATCATTTTCATATAAATGCATTATATCGACTTAGGGGTATGCATAGCTTGGTAACCATTGTTTCTCGACACTTTGATAGACGAGTCATGCATGAAAATGTTTTGTTAACTCATTGTATAAGTGAAGGCCTTTTGGTCAAAGTATGCGTTAGTGTCGTGGAGATCATGCATAGTTCACAATACGTTATATTTTGAAAACATGAATGTGTGAGTCGTTGACATTCGGTCAATTTTTGGCTGGATGAATATTTTGGAAAATTGTAAACCTTTTGGTTATAGAGGAAATGGATATTTTGGATATTTTAACGGGTAAACTTTTAAGCATCAACGTTTTAACGTTTTATGTTACTAGTACAAAACTTTTGATGAAAATGCTCCGTGTTGAGAATTTTGGAGAATTAATTGCTTAAATTTGGGGAGCATGGGAACATCTATGTTTTTAACATTGATGCGCACCGTTGGTGCAATTCGGGATTTAAAATAGGTTCAAACCCTTTTTGGTGTCAACAAATTACAAGTACTTATTTTCTCCTAAGTTTTGGAAAACACGTTGAGGTGTGTGAGCCTCGTCAGAAACGTTTTACTCAAAGTGTCATTATATGACCGGATGAGAAAATTTTGGAAATTAATTTAAAGAATTTCACCCTTCGAAATTTTGTCGTGAACTATTTAATGCATGTTATTTCTGTTGGTTCCTGTTTTGCTTAACAATGATGATTCTATCTAATAGTTCAAACAAGATATAATGCGAAAGCGTTTTTAACGAACTAAAAGATATAATAAGGTAGAAGAACACACTATATCAAATACGTGAGATCTAAATAACACAGATAAATAACTCAATAACCCACTGTATATTGATATAAATAGAACACCAAGAACACCGATGATATAACAAGAATTCTTTTCTAATGGTGTGTGTGTCGTGAAAAGCTTAATAGAAGAACTCAACATGAGTCTTCTATTTATACTACTTCTAAAGGGGACAAGCTCTAGACAATAAGTACTGAAGGTACAAAGACACTATTCAGGTACTGTTGCAGGTACAACGTTAATTAAATGCGCCGGCTTCTACTAAGGCTAAGACCCATCAGAGTTTGACACGTGGAGTTGTCAGGTCACGCCTTGTACGAATGATCTTCAGGATCTTCGTACAACAGAAATCGTGAGAAGCACGATTGTCCTTGTATAGAGCTCCAATCTTTTATACCACAGAGGCTCTGTGGCCTTGTCCGCATTGAAGAATCTTCTGGTGATTCTTTACTTCGGTCTTCTCGGTTACTCGGCAGAGCCTCTGTCGAAGACTTCTATGCTTCGGTCTTCTTGGTGACTCGGCAGAGCCTCTGTCAAAGACTTCTATACTTAGCCTATTTTTCAATACTTCTATAAACAGAAAGATTGGAGCTAACAATCTCCCCCTAAGTATTGAAAAATAAAAAATTGAAAAGTGCAAGGTTTTCTAGGCTAACTACATGACAAGAGGTGAAATAAAATACCTCAAAAGATTTTACTTTTCTTTCATACAGAATTATGCCAGAGGCACTTACATTTGATTACATTATGAAAGGAAAGATTTGCAGAGGTTGGTAGAGGATATCAGACGTTGGCGTCTTTGAAGTCGTTGAAACTTCTGTTGTCGAATCCTAATTCTCTAAGCTCTTGATAAAAACGAATGCAAAGGGTTCTGAAGTTGATTACTTGGTCGATGACCTCTATCAGTCTATCTGCGAGAGCTTGATTCATGAGCTCCGTTCCTCTATGCTCCACGAGGCTTGCTATGAATTCTGTCAAAGTTGTTGTTGCATACTTCTGACAATCCATCTCTACGAACAGTCTTGACTTCCCAGCATGATCTTGATAAACTAACCCGACTCTTGGAGATGTAATGATCGAGTTTGCTATGGCAGAGGATGGGCAGTCATTTTCTGGTGGTCGAAGATTTAGGTTTCTTACTCCGAGATCTCGTCCTAATTGGAAGTCGACAAGGCTATATAGCAGAAGTTTCTCTTGCATGGCTTTCCTGATCACCCTGTAAGCCCTTCGAATTGAATCTGTAGTGAAGTTCTCTTTCGTCCATTTGAGAAGGTCAGGTAGGTCGTAGGGACTTAGATTTCTCATATCAGCATCTGAGAATTAGGTCACGGTTATGTCCTCCCTTTTGACTTTATAGATGTTATAGGAAACCTTAGGTGTGGTTATGGTTTGAGAAAACTTACAGTATATGACCTTGTCGATTTTGGACTCTGAGAAGACTTGGTGTTTTGGCTTGGGTGTTGTTCTTGTGAAGATGTTCTCGAGGTCAGCATGGAAGACGGGATCTTGAATGGTTGGTGGCAGAAGATCTCTGGCACTTCTGTTGTACAGATATTTGTACACCACCTCTTCCATCTGTGGTGGAGGTGCACCAGGTGGAGGCATGGGCCTGCGCAGAGCATCCATTTCCTTCTTAAGTTGGGCCACTCGATCCTCTGTGACTTTTGCCTTCGGATCTAGAATTGGTATGTTTGACAGAGGAGTAGCACCGAAAGCCCAGTCTTCTTCTTCTGGCTTTGGTGTCACATATGCATCAAAAGAACTCTTCATCAATTTTTCTGCTGGTTGATGCTTTGGCTTCTTCTTCTTGGGTTCCTCTATCATTATCCCCTTGCCTTTATCTTTTGCCTTCGGCTGTAGATCTTCTAGTAGAGATGGGGTTGCCTATGTGGGCTTTGTCATTTTGGGTTCTGAGGGCTTTGAAGTAGATGTGGGTTTGGTTGTTGCTACTTCTGTTGGTTTTGTGGGGGTTGCCTCTGTTGGATTTGACACTTGTATTTCAGAGGGTTTAGGTGGGGTATTTCTGTTGTTGTTGTCGGGGTTGCCTCTGTTGGTTTTGTCACTTGTGCTTCTGAGGGCTTGGTTGGTGATGTGGGTTTTGTAGGTGGGGCTTCTGTGGTTTTGCTCAGATGTTTTCTTTTGTGAGCAATGGTTTTGGTTTTGGTTTTGGGTGTGGGAGATGGGGGTTTTGTCTTTTCGGCTTCTGGTGTTGGGGAAGGGAGTTCTTCTGGTGATTTTGGTTTTGGTGATTGGGATGGTGATCTTCTTCGGAGGATGTTAGGATTTGGAATTCTTCACGAATTGGGATATCTTTTCCGAATACAGAGGTTGTTTCCACAGAGGTGGGTGTTTCCTCTGTGGTCTTCTGTTGTTGATCTTGATTGGTATTAGGTACTTGGGTTGTGATAGGGGTTTCTTCAGAGGGTATTTCCACAGAGGTGGTTGTTGCCTCTGTGGTCTGTTGTTGGTTTCCTTCTTGGGTTTGAGTTGGGGGAACTTGGTTTAGCGGTTCTGCGGATACCGGTGGAGATGGTAGACCTATGCTTGCAGTTTTCTCCCTTTGTTTCTCCCCCTCAGGATGATCTGATGGTTTCTTCGACCATTTCTGCTTCCTCTGCGATGGATTGCAGAGGAGTGTGGGGTTTCTTGGATTTCTTCTTGCTCCTCCTTTTCTTTGGTTTGGGGGCACCCTCCTCAGAAGACTTATGTTTTCTCTTCTTTTTGTCTTTTGGAGGAGGGGGAGGTGCAGAAGATTCAACTTCTGTTGCATGAGGAGGGGATCGTTGGGTTTGAACAGCACTGGTAGAGGTTCCCTCTGTCGTTTTCCTTTTCTTGTGAGCTTTCTTCTTCTTCTTGGCAGAGGATTTGCTCTTGGAAGCAGGGGAGAGAATTGTATCTCTCAGAGCATGAAAGTTCTCTTGGACTTGTTCGTGCTTGGCCAAGGCCACTACCCATTCTTCGTCTGACATCCTATCTACAACCCTAGTTCCTAAGGGGACTCCTAGACGCGGGGGTGTCACAGGACTCGGTTCTAACTTAAGGGTCTCATCTGTTGCATATCCCAGAAATGCGGTTGGCAGAGGTCTGCAGAAGGGATATCTGTCTTCGTGCTCTGTTGGGGTGTTCTTTGTCATAGCATACATTCTGGCCGTTGGTCCCTCCATTTGCCATTTTTGTAGAAGGAGCAGAGGTTCTAGAAGTACACCCAAAATACACTGATATTGCAGAGGAGGTAGAGCTTCTGCAGAGCATCCTTTGGCCTTTTGGGAGGATATTATGCGGTCGATGGTGTTAACCATTTCTTGCATCATGAAGGTGGCGTAGTCCAGAGGAAGATCGTAGTACACTCCATTCATAATGGCCAAGATTTGATGAGAAGTCTGGTCTAGACTACCCATTTTTCCCGTTAGGCATCTGTTGAGAATGGAGAAGAGGGTATTCCATAGAGGGGGAAGTCGATTTCTTCTGAAATCATTCCTTTTTCTTAGGGTGGTGTTGTACCCTAACATCTCAACAAACCTGCAGAGCTCTGTGTCTGTGGGTTACTCTGCGTATGCCTTTATCCCTAGAAGACCTCTTATTGGTAGACTGAACTCAAGTGAGAACATGGTTCTGTTGAACTTGAGTTCAAGGTGCTCGGATTTGTCTGGTTTTGAGATGTAGCCCTTTATCTGTCTATCTTCTGGGTCAAATCTGCTGCTTTGCCAGAATTGATTGAGATATCTGGCAGGGATTTTGTGGACAGTTTTGGTTAATCGGGGGTAAAGATAAGGATTTTCCAGAATGTGAAGAAGGATGGCATGTGCTTCCCCAAAAGCGGTTTTGGAGGGAACCATGTATTGGTTATTGGGTTTTAAGGGTAGAACACGTTCAAAGTGTTCATGTGCGATGAAGTTTTAAAGATGGGTGGTCGGAGCAAAATCTGCTGTGTCGCTGGAGTTATCCTTTTCTAGGTTTCTTGCTATTTCAGGATTCTGGGAGTGCTCAGAATGAGATGGGGAGTTCACCGGAGCGTTGGAAGTAGAAGCCATTTGAGATTTCTTGAAGAATAGAGTAGAATGGGGAAGTTGCAGGTATTTGCACAGTTCGCCGGAGAAGATGGTGGATATAGATTCGTAAAAGGTTTAAGAAAGAATAGGAACGGGGTTATATAGTGAGGGTAGAAACGGATAGAATTCCGTGGTAAAAGTGAATTGAATAAACATTTGGGGTCCGCACTCGAGTTTTACGGCTGGGGAGACGTTTCAGAGGGATCGTGTGGCACGCACGTCCAATAAAAATCTGCCACGTCGGATGTGTCAGAGCACGATTAGACGTCGTGCGCGGCTCATTAATGCTTGGCGCGTGGGCAATCCTTCTGTCTGGGGTCTGTCACTCGCAGTAAATAACCCGTACTGTTACAGAATTTCCTTAAAAAGTCAAGTATCAGAAACGACAGAAGCTCTGTAGTGGATTGAGCTCTGTGGTCTGAAACCTGCCTTTTATATCTTCTGATGGTTGCACCTTTACCAAAAACGTTTGAAAAATCATTGGAGAGGATCGATAGATTTTTAGTACAAAATTTTCATTTACAGAGGCTTTGAGGCTCTGTCAAAGCCAGCAGAGGCTCTGAGAGTGAAAATTTCTCATAACTAAAAATTTAGAAAACTTTTTGATCATCCAACGTTTTACTTGTTTTAAACATTGCTTTTAGAACATATTTGGAAATTAGTGTCCGAGAAAAAACTATTTGGAAAGAGGTTTTGTGCGAGTAGCCTTTGAATACCTGGATTAGTCAACATAAGTTCTGTGGTGGAGTGAACTCTATGACTATAAACCTTCTTTAAGACATTGAAGTTGATTGATAGAGTTTCCGTATTAAATTTGCGGTTTATAGAGGGTCCTTCTTACAGAAGCTCTGTTGATCTCAGCAGAGGCTCTATGAGCTCAAATTTCTCATAACGGAAGGCTCGAAAATCTTTTTGATCATTACTTGTTTAGAATGTCTTAAACAGCGTTTCTAGGACGTATTTGGAAATTGATGTCCTAGAAAATTGTTTTTCAGAAAGGATTTGTACGAGATACTTACCTTTTGTCTTTACCTTGTTCGGCAAAGACCTTTACTTCTATGAATTTGATTGATGACATCTCTTCTTTGGCTCCCCCTTGAATGATCAACCTCTGTAGATCAGTTCAAGGTCTCCTTCTGCTCCCCTTGACCTATGCTTGGATCAAATGAGATAAGTAGTGCACAAGACATAGGTCAATCTCATCAGAGGTTCTGTGGAGATTGTCAGAGGCTTTGAGCAATTCCACAGAAGCTCTGTTGGTAACAGAACTTTTGATGATTAAGAACGTACATACATAAGAGTTTTAAATATATACATATTTACAAGAGGATCAAATCTAACTTACAGAGGATTCAACTCATGTTAATCATTCCCAACTTACCCACCAAGAAAAGGAATTTTTCTCATCAAGTGCCTTGGTGAATAAGTCTGCAAGCTGATATTCAGTGGATACAAAGTACATTTCGATTGTGCCATGTTCAACATGATGCTTTAGAAAGTGGTAACGGATATCGATATGCTTTGTTTTTGAGTGCTGAACTGAATTGGCAGAGATGGCTATGGCACTTTTTGAATCACAGAAGATGGGTATCTTGTATATGTTGTGGCCATAGTCCTTTAGCTGAGTTTTCATCCACAGAACTTGGGAGCAACAGCTAGCATCATCATCATTTTCAGCTTCTGTTGTAGATGTGGACACACAGTTCTGCTTCTTCGAAGTCCAGCTGACTAGTTTACCTCCCAGGAATTGACAACTCACAGAGATGCTTTTTCGATCAAGCTTGCATACTCCATAATCTGAATCTGTGTATGCCTTAAGACCAAAGTCAGAGTTCTTCGGATACCAGAGCCCAATATTTTTGGTCCCTTTAAGGTATCTGAAGATCCTCTTTACAACGATATAGTGGGATTCCTTTGGGTTAGCTTGATATCTTGCACAGAGACATGTGGCATACATTATATCAGGCCTACTTGCGGTTAAGTATAATTGAGACCCAATCATACCTCTGTAGAGCTTGCACTCTACAGATGTGCCATTTGGATCTGAGAATAATTTATTTCCAGTGGCCATTGGGGTCTTCATTACAGAGGCATCAGAGAGACTGAATTTTGAAAGTATGTCGGAGACGTATTTAGCTTGATTTATAAAAATTCCCTCTGATGATTGTTTTACTTGGAGTCCGAGGAAGAAGTTTAATTCTCCCATCATACTCATTTCAAACTCACTCTGCATGAGTTTTTCAAAATCTTTGCATTGTTGTGCATTTGTAGACCCAAAAATAATGTCATCCACATAAATCTGTACAAGCAGAATCTCATCACCTTTTCGTTTGTAAAACAAAGTAGTATCGGTTGTACATCTGTCGAATTCATTATTGAGAAGAAAGGTTGAAAGTCTTTCGTACCATGCTCTTGGAGCTTGTTTCAGTCCATACAGAGCTTTGTCGGGGTAGTACACGTCATTTGGGTACTTGGAACTTTCAAACCCTGGTGGCTGCTGAACATATACTTCTTCTTCGATTTCTCCATTCAGAAAAGCAGATTTTACATCCATTTGAAAAACTTTGAAGCCTCTGTGGGCTGCGAAGGATGAGAAGATTCTTATTGCTTTGAGCCGTGCGACAGGGGCAAAAGTTTCATCGTAATCAATGCCTTCTTCTTGGCGATATCCCTTGACCACCAATCTCGCTTTGTTTCTAATGACCACCCCATCCTCGTCCTTCTTGTTTCTGAAGACCCATTTTGTCCCTATTGCTTGTTTTCCTCGTGGCAGAGGTACTAGGGTCCATACCTTGTTTCGCTCAAACTATAGAAGCTCTTCTTGCATAGCATCTACCCAGTTTGGATCATCTAGGGCTTCATAGATTCTTTTTGGCTCGATCACACTGATGAAATTTGTAAAGAAACAAAAATTAGCAGTGGCTGATCTTGTCTTGACCTTTTCAGAAGGGTCGCCGATTATAAGGCTTGGAGGATGGCTTTTCGTCCACTGTGTTGTTCTTGGAAGATGGTCATTTGAGTCATCAAGATGAACCTCTGTAGTTGCACACTGTGATTCTGGTGCAACCTCTGTTGTTGATGGCACTTCTGTGCTTATGCTTGGTATTTCAGCTTGTGGGACTATAGGGATTGAAGTTGGAATTTGATACTCTGAGGAAGTAGAGACAGAGTCTTCGTTTTCCTCTGGTATTGATTCCTCTGTAGTCGCTGGAGTAGGTATTTCAGGAGCCTCTGTGGTTGAGTCCTTGGTCGTATTATCTCTTGTTCGCTCCCCCTCAGCACGTGCATCTGTATGATTCACAGAAGCGGATGAAGTATTTAATGGACCAGTTAGAGATATACCTGACTCAGTATGGTTGGCAGAAGATGTTTCTCCAGAGGCTCTGACGGCTCCAGCAGTGGGATCAATATCATCATAGAACATCTCTTCAAATAGAAGATTTAAGTCTTCTGCTCTTGTCTTTGGGATGCCAGAGGATTCCTTCTTTAGACCGAGTTCTGAACTGATTTGTTCAGAAGTCTTTTGAAAGGAATCGTCAAAAGACACATTGATGCTTTCTACAATGGTTCGTGACCGCAGAAGATAAACTCTGTAGGCCTTAGAGGTGGCAGAGTATCCAATGAACTTGCCTTCATCTGCTTTCACCTCAAACTTTCCTCTTGCTTCTCTATCATTTAAGACAAAGCACTTGCATCCAAATACATGAAAGAACTTGATGTTTGGTCGCCTTTTGTTGATCAAATGATATGGTGTTTTGATGTGCCTCTTTACAATGGTTGATCGATTTTGGGTGTAGCAAGCGGTTGATACTGCTTCTGCCCAAAAAGACATTGGTAATCCAGATGCTGTCAGCATAGTTCTTGCAGCCTCCACAAGCGTGCGGTTCTTTCGTTCAACCACGCCATTTTGTTTTGGGGTGCGTGCAGCAGATAAGTTCTGTGATATGCCTTCTTCTGTAAGATAGGCTTCAATGACAGAGTTTTTGAATTCTATGCCATTGTCGCTTCTTAGTTTCTGAATCCAGTACTCATACAGAACTTGGATTCTTTTCATTAAATTTATCAGAATGTTTGGAACATCTGATTTCTTTCTGACAAATTCAACCCATGTAAATCTTGAATATTCATCGATCAAAACAAGTATATATTTCTTGCCACCTAGGCTCTATGTAGCGATTGGACCGCAGAGGTCAACATGAAGCATGTACAGAGGCCTAGGGCAAGATACATCAGTCTTGCCTTTATGGGAAGCTCTTTTGAGTTTTCCCATTTCGCAAGCAGAGCACAAATAATCTTTATTAAATTTAACATTTGGCAGACCTTTGACTAGATCAAGTTTAACGAGTTTATCTAGAGTATGAAAGTTTAGGTGGCAGAACTTGTTATGCCATAACCAGGCTTCTTCGCTTTTACAAGCAACAAGGCAGAGCTTGTCTTCCTTGTTCTTGGCACAGAAGTTCATGAGGTAAAGATCGCCTCTTCGTTCGGCTCGCAGAAGTTCGACTCCCGTGTCCTCTCCTTGTAGAGAGCAGAAGGTTATTTTGAACATTACGTCGAAACCCGTATCGTAGAGTTGGCTAACACTGAGAAGATTGTGCTTAAGGCCATCCACATATGCAAATTTGCATATGGTTATGTTTTCCTTTTTGATGACTCAGTGGCCTTTTATATACCCCTTTTTGTTGTCACCAAAGGTCACAGATCCTCCATCGAGTTTATCTTCGTAGGAGGATAGTAGACCTCTGTCGCCAGTCATGTGTCGCGAGCATCCAGAGTCAAGATACCAGATTGGCACATACTACTTCTGCAAGACAATCAGAGAGTTTTAGGTACCCATATCCAAATGGGTCCAGGTTTGTTAGAGGTCTTCAAGTTTGCCTTAACATTATTGGGTTTGGTTTTAGCTTCTTTTGAAGAACCATTTTGTTTCTTCTTACCCTTGAATTTAGTATTTTTTTTAGGTGCAGAGAGGAAACAGTGTGGAGTTGAGAACTGTTGGCTTAATTGATGCATGAGATCAAAGCAATGAAAATAATGAATGTGCGAAGAGATTTGCTTGAACTTTTCATTCAAAACATTAAATGGGGGCACAGAGGCATTACATTCTATCCTAACATTTGACTACCTATTACAAGAAGACCTATGTAGGCTAGATTGTTGTTTGCAAAATCCTTTGTTGAGAGTAGCCTTTTGTGGACCCCTTATGTGGACCCCTTTGGTGGTGAACTTCTACAGGTTTCACTGTCACAGAAGAAAAAGATTTGTTATTTTCAGCCCATTTACCTTTCTGTTGCCATGTTAGTTTTTCTTTAATAGGTCTTAAGGGTTTTGAGGTCTTTGAACTTGTTGAATTTTGATAGGACGTTTTCTTTTGTTGTTTTATTTTCTCAAGCTCAAGAGAGGTTTTGGCTTGTATACACATGTCCAAAAAATCTGGACAGATAGGAACTCTTATGATTTTCTCCTTGGGAGGAATAGTTCTGTTAAGAACTCCAGAGGGTAGTTTAAAATCCTCTGAGTCACAAGGTACTATCTCTGACTTAGAGTCAGTCTCAGATTCGTCAGAGGATGAATCGTCCTCATATACAGAGGTTGAGTCACTTAGTTCTCTTTCGGCAGAGGCTGGACTTTCAGAGCATGTGCCATACTCGCTTTCTTCCTTTCTTTCAGGGATATCTTCTAAGTCAACAAAAGTTTTCATCGAGGTTTCCTCAGAGAGATTTTGGCCATTATTGAAAGTACTGGGGCATTCATAAAAGTTGTTTTCACCGATTTCCAATAATTCCTTTTTAGAAATATGAGTCAGTTTTTCTTCTGTTGAAGCAGGCAAGAACTCAGGTGCCTCTGCCGATAGTTTCTTCTCAGAATCTATAGTGCAGACAAAGGCAACCTGGGATTGAGTCTCGGGTTCACCAAACTTAAAGATTCCTATCTGATCTTGTGTTTTCAGATATTTCTTAGGTTTGGATGCTCTTTTGACAGAGGCTGATGATGGTAGATCTGTGTTTTTAAACCACACATTTACCATCTTCAGTGGTTTCCTTCTGTGAGGCTCACCAGAGACTTTTCTCCTTTTGCTTACAGAGAGTAAATTTGGAAAACCGGGTTTTCTTGTACTTCCAATATGAAATAGAGACGACAGAGATTTGTTTCCTTTGTTTCCTGTGTATGGATCTATATCACAGAAGCCAATTCCCCGTCTCCCTATTTGTGTATTAATTTTCTCGTACACCTTCTGTGCATCTTGATATTTCTTAATTAACAGATCTCTTCTGAGTAAATCTTGACAGAGGACTTCTCTTTCCTTTTGAAAATAATTTTTAAGAGCTAGAACATTCATTCTGTCGCTCTCAGCGTCCATAAGTTTTTTAGATTTTGCTTTTAAGGCAGAGTTAAGTTCAGAAATCTTTTCTTTCAAAGGATTTAGGTGTTTGTTCCAGTTTGTTTCAATTTCTTCCTTTTCTTGAAAGATTTTAGCCTTTTCTTGAGTGAGAAGTCTAACTTCTATCTCAAAGAAGGTAAGCTTCTTCTGAACACTTTCGCAGGTCTTTTTAAGTTCTGTGTATTCAATGTTAAGTTTAAGCAAATCAGCTTCTGCTTGATTAGTATAAGAGTCAGAAGTGGATACCTCACTATCGGAGTTGGAGCTGACCTCTGCCATGCCACAGAACAGGGCGTTCTTCTTTTCTCCTTCGTCAGAGGATGTATCTGACTGCCAGTTTTCTTGATTCACCATGAGTGACTTCTGAGCATAATATTCTGCTTTCTTTTGTAGAAAGCAGAATCCCTCTGAGGGCGGTTTGATTTGCTCCTGCATTCATTGGCGTAGTGGCCAGGCTTACCGCAATTGTAACATCCTTGGATCTGTGGAGCGTTGCCAGCTTTGTCATCTGACCTCTGTCGGTCAACACCTCTGTCGTTCTTGTCATTTCACCATTCTCTTCCACGATCATCTCTTCTGTAGCGTTCATTACCATACTTCTTCTGATATCCTCTGCTGAATTCTCTTGTCAAAAGGGCTAACGATTTAGCTAAAGAGGCCATAGTTGCCTCCTCTTCTTCCACCACCTCCTCCTCTTCACTATCAACGATCAAGATCTTCTTTTTCTTCTCCTTCTTTTCTTCCACAGCTTTCTCCTTCTTCGGCTTCTCTTTAGCTTCTGTAGCCTTACCAACCAGCGCAAGAGGTGCACTGATTTGAGCTTTTGCTTGTGCAATCTGAGGCTCTTGGGCTGCCAACGTTCCATAGAGATCTGACAGAGTCCAGGAGCCTAAGTCCTGATTTGTTTGCAGAGACATAGACAACTGGAGCCATTCTTCATTGAGACTCTTTAGGAACATGACATTGTTCTCCTCAGAAGTTCTTTGGATTCCGAACTTCTTGCACTTGTTGATTAGAGAGTTGAACCGATCATATGTTGACTGTAGAGATTCTGTCGGCAGAGCTTTGAATGCATTGTACTCGTTGATGCATTGAGCTCTGCGGTTCTTCTGAGTTTTGGCACCACCCTCTAGTTGTTTTTCCAGTTCCTTCCACATATCGTATGCAGATTCACACGCATCTAGGGATTGGAAAAGGTCATTGGGTATGTCCATGATCAGAAGTCTCTTAGTCTTCTGAGCTACTTCATATTTTGCCCAATCAGGATCTGACCACTTGTCCTTGGTCTTTGGTTTCTCGTGCTCAGGGATTTCTGGAGTGTCGTCTGTGGCAGGTACACGGGGCACTATGATCATTGGTACAAAAGGAGGGTTGTTGATATAGCAGAAGAGTTCTTTGTCAGTACCCTCGAAGAAGTGAATCATTCGTATCTTCCACTGAGGGTACTCATCTCTGAGTTGTGTAGGTTGCTTGGTTAAGGAACCAGTGGTGAAGAAGTTGTTTGTGTTTGTCATTTTGAAAGAGGATGAGAAATCCAGAAAATAGGGTATGAACAGTAAACTTTCAGAGGATGAAGTGGATGTTTCGAATGGTGTTTATAAGCTTAAAACCTTTGAACAATGCACTAAAATGGAGATTTAACTGAAGTAACAGACTGTAAGTTTACCAAAGTCGAACAGGTCGAGAATGGCAGAAAAACATAGGCTGTTTTGAAATAAGTGAAGAACAGGTTAAAATTACTCCAGATTTCTACCAAAAATCATTGTAAGTGAGGATCTCTTGATATAGAAAATCAAGAACCGCTCAGATACCAATTGTTGGTTCCTGTTTTGCTTAACAATGATGATTCTATCTAATAGTTCAAACAAGATATAATGCGGAAGCGTTTTTAACGAACTAAAAGATATAATAAGGTAGAAGAACACACTATATCAAATACGTGAGATGTAAATAACACAGATAAATAGCTCAATAACCCACTGTATATTGATATAAATAGAACACCAAGAACACCGATGATATAACAAGAATTCTTTTCTAATGGTGTGTGTGTCGTGCAAAGCTTAATAGAAGAACTCAACATGAGTCTTCTATTTATACTACTTCTAAAGGGGACAAGCTCTAGACAATAAGTACTGAAAGTACAAAGACACTATTCAGGTACTGTTGCAGGTACAACGTTAATTAAATGCGCCGACTTCTACTAAGGCTAAGACCCATCAGAGTTTGACACGTGGAGTTGTCAGGTCACGCCTTGTACGAATGATCTTCAGGATCTTCATACAGCAGAAATCGTGAGAAGCACGATTGTCCTTGTATAGAGCTCCAGTCTTTTATACCACAGAGGCTCTGTCAAGTATGACAGAGGCTTTGTGGCCTTGTCCGCATTGAAGAGTCTTCTGGTAATTCTTTACTTCGGTCTTCTCAGTTACTCGGCAGAGCCTCTGTCGAAGACTTCTATGCTTCGGTCTTCTTGGTGACTCGGCAGAGCCTCTGTCGAAGTCTTCTATACTTAGCCTATTTTTCAATAATTCTATAAACAGAAAGATTGGAGCTAACAATTTCGTTTCAATAAAACTACTAGGAAAGTGTTACAAGCTTGCATGCCTACCCCAATTTGAGGTTCCCTCATGATGATTTAGTCGATATTTTTAAACGATGAAAACGTATTGATTTTGCCTTTAGATTTGGAATTTACACAAGTCAGTTTATGTCTTGACCAAAGTGTATTTGTGAATCGTTTAATCGTTTTTGTATAATAAACTGGCGCGTGCAAAATTTTGTTGGGAAATCTTGTTCCATGCCATTTTATGGCTAGAAAGGAATTTTAGAATCAAAAGCCGTTTGAACTTCTTTTGAGGTGCGTGCGAAATTTTTCTTGCACACCATTTAAAGTGGGCAGTTACTTTACGTGCATGTCATGAGTCAATCCATACTAGGACCGTAGCGGTTCATTTAAAAGAAGTTGTTTATTACGTTTTTGCGTTTTGTTGATAATCTGAACTGCAATGAAATAACTTTCAATATGATTTTCATGTGTGGGACGAGCGTGTCCACTTTTGCGCAACTACCGAACTGATAGTAGTAGTTTTATGCGTACGTTTAAATTGATATGAAAATCTCTGTGCTGAAAAATTTCTATGAAAAGTTTTATTTATTGGCATATTTGTTAAATAATTCACTTGAAAACCTTGAACTCGTTAGGGCCTTGGAAAGGTTGAGTAACCCCGGTTAAGAGTAAGTTTGTGGTACGTGATGTGACTATAGGCCGAATGATATCGGTAGCAGAGTCGATGTGTTTGTGGTAATTGGAGGGTTAGAATTGCGGTAACAAATTTTGAGGTTGGTATAACCGTTGTGTAAGCAACCCTGTTTTGAGGCTTGGACAATTTTCGCATAAAGTACCCTTTAGGCACCGTAGTGATAACTCTAGTTTTGTGGGAATGCTCGGTGAACGGAATTCGTGTGTGGAGTTCTGTTAGAGTTCCAAGCTTGGTGGTATGACTAGGTGTCAACCTTTTTGGGTTCGAGGTCGGAAACCGTTAGCATAGTCGGAGGGGGTAGTCCGATTTAAAAAAAATGGTAACGGTCGTAGTAACCTTAAGATGCTCAATTGTGATGAGTAGTTTTGGTGGAATAACCTTCGTGTGTAGCTTAAGGACCTATCGGTTTTATGATTGATGTTGGGATGGATTCTTGGAGTTTATTAAAACTCATTGGATGTAAACGACAATTAATGGTAGGAACAATCGGAATTGATGATTATGTTGAGTTCGTTAGTGAACAAACCTTGGAGTGATTTAGAGTCTGAAACCGAAAACGGGAAGTATGGAACATCTAAGGTTGGGAGACAACCGAAGTTGTCTGTTCTAGAATTACTCCAGTGGGTGGAATGTTCCCCGGACATAAGTACAGTGCACCGGAGAGAGCATTGTTAGTAATAGTCTACTTGAGGTTTGTCTTAGCGGTTCGTGTGGGAAAAAATTTAGAGTTCAGTTAGGAACTGATTGTTTATGGTCGGCGTTTAGTTGGTTGGCCTTCGGAGGAAAAGGATTTAGATTTCGGGGATGAAATCCTTCTAAGGTTGGGAGGATTGTAACACCCCAAAAATTGAATGCAAGTATGGGACTTACGGACTTCCGCGGAGCCAAGGGCCGGACGTCCGCGACTCGCGGAAGTCCGTGTAAGCAACAGAGAAATTCTGGGGTTTTCGGCCAAAGCGAATCGGACGTCCGCGAGGATGCATGGCGGACGTCCGCGATGCATCTAATGGATTTGTTGTTTGCTTTTAGGCCTTTTTCCATCTTTCTCTTCCCCATTCCATCTTCAACCTCAATAATCTCTCTCTCTCTCTAAAAAAACATTTTCTCTCAAGAAAACCCTAAACCTCCCTTCTCCTCTTCATCTTCTTCCCCAAATCAAACCCTCACCATGGATTGGAAACCTTAACCCTTTCAAGGAAATCTTCCACTTCATCTCCTACATCAATTCCTAGGGTTTTCGCCCAACCCTTTCCACTTCATTTGAAGATTAGGGGTTTGTGGTTCATCTTGGTGGTTCTAGAGACATTTTGGTTGGTGGATTCAAGTATGGTTAAGGTAATCTTCTCTTCTCTTCATTTATGAAGTTATGGTTTTTGATATAAGTGGGTATTTTGGTATAAAATGGTTGGTGGATGGTTTTCATAGTTAGATCTAATTGTTGTGGTTGGAAACTTATGGATCTAGGTTTTTGGAGGTTTTAGCTTGAAGATGCAAGAGACTTCAATGGAACTTATGTTTGGGAAATTCTAGATTTAGTTTAAATCTAGCAAGGTGAGTTCAAGTTGATTTGTGAAAACTTTGTACATGCCAAAAATGTTATTTTCCAAATATTTGTGTGTTTTACTTGAAAGTATTAATTGTTGGGTTATTTGGTTAGTTTAACTCTTTTGAAGTATTTATCTTCATAAATGTGTAAAACACCCATATTTGGGATTGTGGATATTTGAAGTGTAGAAAATCTTAAATATATCCTTAAAAGATTTATTGCTCAAAATGAAGTTATTTTGATGGTTTATTCATATTGGTATATTTGATTTTAAAAACAATATGGGAAGAAAATGCACTTTTAGTGTCATGGGTCATTTTGAGAATTATAAGCGTATGAGTCCTTTTGGGGAAAACCCTTTTGTTTAACCCGTGTGCGTTTTGGGTTAATAATGATTTTGGGGTACTTGTTTACTCGGGTGATGTTTAAATGCATTTTATGCAATGATGACCATTATATATGGGTCTAGCGAGTTTTGAGCATTTTGCTCGGTTTGACTTTGAGAAAGTTTTGGGGACATTGTCCGGCTTAAGTGGCTCGATGTGGTGTCTTATTTATGGGTCGCTTTTATTGCACCATTTTGCATATTGTTGCACGTTATTGATATTTATATGCTTGGGTGCGTGAGTCATTCTAGGATAGGCATTTTGTGATAGACTGTGTTGCATTGGATCCATAGGCACTGTTCTTATTTTAATGGGGAATAGGCATAACGTAATTTGTAATTCCCGTTGACCTGAAATGGGGAATAGGCATAACGTAACATGTAATTCTGATTTCGTAGTACAGAAGTCGAGGAATAGGCATAACGTAAATTGTAATTCCTGCTTTCTATGGGAAGGCCAGAGATAGGCATAACGTAACTTGTAATCTCTACTTTCAGTTGTACGATTAACGTTGTATGGGTGGTATACTTATGTGTTTCCTCCACCTTCAACGGATACGGGTCTCCCCCGTTTATGACATTTGGACTTTATTACATTTTACATTCGCGTGAGTATTGCTTCGTATTATGTTTTCAATGAGGTATGACATTAAATGGATGGTTTCCATGATTTACAGGTTGAGTATTTTG
This sequence comes from Saussurea involucrata, assembly GCA_033807775.1. Classification (NCBI taxonomy): domain Eukaryota; kingdom Viridiplantae; phylum Streptophyta; class Magnoliopsida; order Asterales; family Asteraceae; genus Saussurea; species Saussurea involucrata. The sequence goes on along the minus strand of CM066321.1, from coordinate 67,233,498 downwards.
TTGTCAACTGTACTTGAAGGTTTTGTGTAATGTAGATTTATTCACGTGTAGAGTGAGTTTGGATTGGAATTCATTTTAGAAAATATTTTATGCCTTTTGGGAACTCTCCTCAAATAATTTGAGTGCGTTGGGAAAATGAGTCGTTTAAATTCTTTTGGTAAACTCTTTTGGGATTCATGATCTATGTTACAAACTTTCATTGAAAAGATTATTTAAATCATGCTATAAACTCTTGAACTCACTAGGCGTTAGCCTAACCCTTTTTATTTGTCGGCATGTGCAACAAGTCTCAGGTTGGGAGTAGTTCTAGTGACACGTGGGAAAGGTCTTGTGCTAGTAATGTGCTCGAGAGGTGAATAGCCTAAGTGATGTTTCCGCATTTACCTTTGGGAGTAGCATTTGTGCTTGGATTAAGTGATACCTGAAGTGAGTTTAGTCTTGGTAATAAGACTTGTTTTATGTGTATTGTTTGAGGAAAATCATAGTTTGTAATTTGAGGTACCTTACCTATTTGATTATAGGAAGAAATTCTATTATTTCGGATGTAATATTGAAAAATTTAACTAGTTTCTCTTCCCAAGTTTGAGGGTGTTACATAAACTATCCGGACTCACTCCCCGTTAAGTCCAACCGAATTGCTATCCGGATCTAAATTGTTTTCCCGAAAATTCTTTCCGGATCCTTCACTTTCCGGATAACAATACCCGGATACCTTTCCGGTAACTATTGTATTCGGTATCTACTTCATTCGGACCTGCACCCGGACACCGAATCAGGACACATCCATATCCGGACACTCCACTCTTTCTGGAAACTCAATTCGGACACATATCCGGACTCTTCCATCCGAATTTCTCTTTTTGGATTCCTTATCCGGAAACCTGTTGGTCCCGAAAGGCCTATACAAGTTTGTAGAAGGGGGGGGGGGGGGGTGAATACAAACACACTATTTTACTTTTCTAAATTGTTTATTGATAAATCATTAACAATTTACAGCTTGTTGTGGAAACAAGATTAAGGATAAACCTAAATCTAAACAAGTTGGAACACTAAGGTTTCTTGCACTAAGAAAGATATGGAGATTACTAATAAAATCCTATCTTGAGAGAGATTTGAACTTGTCCAGAGTTAGCAAGTTACTTCAAATGAAGTGAGTTCATCTCTTTATATACTGCATGCATTTAATGCATTTCAGTATACACTTTACACGTGTCATCAGCGGATTGGTTGCATGTCATTGACCTTGGTTGACAACCTTAGTAGCCGTAAAGATGAACAGTGTAGTATCAGAGTGGTTGTACGATTTCAGATTTTCGGAGGTTCTTTTCTGACATTTCGTACGGTGGCGTGCAAGGGAGGTTAAGACAAAAGTACTTTGTACGGAGGACTTCATGATCAGCTTTCGTTGATTCAACGATTATCATTTACTATTCAGCGAATGATAAAGTTCAGCGATAGCTGAAGTCTTGTACTTGATACTTCACGTTGAGTGGACAAATCTGAGTCTTCGCTGATCCGCATCAGTTCATTAGTAGACTTGTCGCTGGTTCTTGAGCTTGATCTTCGACTTCAGCGTAGAACCTTTGTTGACGTGAAACTTGTCTTCAGGGATCATAAGTAAACAACTAACTTATCAGCGATCACCATAAGGACTGAACAGACTCAGAGCATTATGGTGAACAGTGTTCGCTGAATGTTTAATTTAAAGAGCGAGAGTTCCTATCAGCGGTACTGTAAGATCTTAGTACTTATCAGCGATAGTGAAACTCTGATACATATTGTTTACTTACAATTTTCACTAAGTATTTAAGAGAGGGTCATTATCAAATCACTGAGGGTTTGGATCAACAATCTCCCCCTATTTGATTATGACATAGCAACAAAGAAAATTGCTATTAAATGAAAACATAAGGATAAAAAGAACTCATAAAATATTTGTCCCTTTTACTGTTTTCTGGGATCTTTTCAGTACTGATGGAATAAAGTACATTCGCTGAAATCTTTCTTTAAATCTTTGAATCAGGTTACAATGAAGAACAGAAAGATTACAAGTACAAGCGAAATAAATTACAAGTACAGAAGGATAACTGATACAATAGAGAAAAAGGAGATTATATCAGTTTTCAAAAGGTTCTTCCTTAATGAGAAGTTCATCAAGGGTCGTCTTTTCAGTGGGAATCATCCAGTCAGGAACCGTTATACCTCGTTTTCTTTTATTCAGCGCTTCTTGAAAAATCAAGGGTTTTAGGTGTCGTGCCTGAATGTCCTTTCTGAAGTCACACCAGTAGATAAGATCTCTGAGCTGTTCGATTGGAGTGATTGGGAGCTCAGCGATCCGTTGAAAGCATTTATGTCCGTCGTAGTCAAGAAAGAATATTCCATAAGGATTACTGATGACTTTACCAGGGACGAAAAGTTCACATGGTGGCAAAGAGATGTCAAGGGCAAATAGATCAGGATCAGGACCAAGCACTTCAGCGCGAGAGAAACCAATTCCAGTTTCATTTCGTATGACAGGTCCTGAGTTTGAATCTTGACGTTTCTTCCTTGGAGAGCCTCTTTTTCTTTTCGGCTTTAGATCAGGAACAGGAGGAATATCCACACAAGAAGATATCAAGTCGATCTGTCTGTTTATCAGCTTTTCGAAATGATTCTTGTACTTAGATTGTGATGGTTGGATAGCTAACCTCATCTCCAGCCATTCAGAGAGACCATACCTTTTTACAGTGTCAGCGCGAAAGGTTTCAGATGTGCCATCTTCTCTGAACAGTTTGATGTCAACAATAGGTACTCCGATAGAGGTTCTTCCAGAGATGAATACCTTGTTGATCTTCGCTGGACGATATCTGAAGTGAATTTTCTCTTTACACCAGATCAAGGTGGTCTGAGAAACTTCAGTTTTCTTTTCCACGATCTTCTGGGCTTCTTCCCACAGCTTTCGTTGGATTTGAATGGGAACACGCTTCAGCTTGGGGTCTTTGACAGATTCTTGAGTGAGCTTGATGGCGTATTCTCTGTCTTTCTCTTCAGCTTCCTTCCTTTCAGCAATGAGGCGTTCAGCTCTAAGGTGATCCTGGTATTCAGCTTTTGAAATTCTGAACTTGGGAGGAACTGAAGGTAGTTGATCAGGCCTTAGAATGATTCGCTGATCCTCGAATCGCTTTATTATTTCTTCTTTTCTCTTTTGATCCTCTTCACTCAGCCTTTGAGGAACTGAGGAAGGTCTCTTATTGTGCGAGAGAGGTTGTTCTTCTGGTTCATCAGTCTCAGAGATCAAGTCTAAGACTGGGATTATTTCATCAGCAGCAGCTGGCATTATTTGTGAAGTCGCAACAGTAGAACCTTCAGCGACATCCTCAAACAGGTGAGAGGACTAGCTGAAACGCAGCGATCTTACAGATAAGAACTGGGTAGAAGAACTTGGGTAGAAAAGATAGAAAAATAATGTGGATGTGGAGAGAGGTTTGAGTAGAGAACTGATTGAGTATTGAGATGATCAGGGAAGGAATATAAGTAAAGTTTTAGTGTACCTGACAAACCGGCTTTTCAAATAGGATCGCTAGATTTTCATCTTCAGCGAGGCCTTTGTCTTTGCTTTTCTCAGCGCCAGAGGCTGAGGGCTTTGTCTTTGTCTTCTCCCCTGATGTATCTTTTATTGAGATTCCTTTAAGAGCTTTGATCCTTGGGGCAGGTTTGACGATAAAGAAATCATCGTCATCTTCATCATCATCATCATCCTTTCTTGGAGAGAAGGATGGTTTGTCTTCAGGGATGTCGATGTCTTCATCTTCTTCTGCTTCGGATTCCTCAGCATCTTCTTCGAGTTGCTCCCCCTCAGATACAGAGGCGAGCTTCTCGGTTCCCTCAGGGTTTTCATCTCCCTGAGGTCCAGTGGTCAGATCTTCATTCATCTCTCCCCTGATAGATTCATCATGGGAAAGGTCTTCAGCGCTCTTGTTCAGATCTTCAGCGCTTTTCTCAAGATTCTCAGCGCTTTTCTCCCTGGAATGTTCAGCGCTCTTCTCCCCCTCTTTCTCATGATGACTGGGGGAGGAATGGGCAGACTCAGCATTGGTGTTATCTCTGTCTTCTGGGCCAGAGATTTTCACACAACCTTCAAGCTTTGCTATTCTGTCTTCTAGGCCAGAAATAGCAGGCGTGATTTTCCTCAGCTCTGTGCGATCCTCCTCTATGAAAGATTCCAAAATAGGGACAGGGGCAGGAGCAGGAGCTGGACTACTTGCCTTGTTTACCAGCGTCTCGATCATCGTCTTCATAGAACTAACGTCGGTCTTTACAGAGCCTAAGTCAGTCTTGACCTCTGACATATCACCCTCGAGTTTTGCAACCGATGTCTTCAGCGTTGTTACTTCGCTGGACATGGTCGAAACTGATGTTTTGAGGCTTGTGTAGTCAGTGTAGATGTCACAGAGCACCTTGGCAAAATCGCTGAGCGTCTTATCAAGACTCTTGATGTCTTCAGTGGAAGCTTTCTTCTCCACCACCGTTGTCAGCTTTGTCAAATTCTCTCCAGCGTTTGTTACAACTGTTGAGTTGTTGGAGAGTGTGGTGGTGAGACTGGACAACTTTGTTTCCACGGACTTCAGAGAGGCGTTGATGTCTCCCAAATTAGGACCTGTAACATATAAGTACTTGTGAACAAAGGAAAGCTCAGACGTTTCAGGTTTAGTTACAGTGTTTAAGGTGGGATTTGTACCTGCAGGAGGATTGATGAACTCGTCGAAGTTGCAGGTTCCTGAATAGTGTTCCATATCCTCTTCGAAAGTACGGTGAGGTATGGTGAACTCTGCAGGTCCTTTCTTCATCATTTGTTGAGAAGCATCAGTTGTCGCTTCTGGAATGATGGCATCTCCAGTGTTCGCTGGAGGAGTGTCCAAGTGAGTGGAGGGAGAAGCGAAGGTTAAGATTGGGGTTTGGGTTCTGAGTTCAGCGTTGGAATCGCTGACAATCACTTCATCAGTCTTTTGAGAGACTGAGGGAGGTTGGGTAGGTTCCAAGTTTCTAACCTCAGCGTTTGGAGACGCTGAAGTCTGGATTGGAGGGATGGCTTGCACGGGTGTGGCAGAGCGTACCACGGAACTTTCCTTCAGCTCTTCAGAATGAGCTGAGGAGTCTTCAGCATGGAATTGCTGGGGTTGCTCCTTGGTTTTCTTGATCCTTTTGGAATCAAGTTGGGTGTGTGAGGGTTTCTTTTTCTTATAAGGAGAGGATTTTGTGGCCGGGGTATCAGCGATTGGTATTGTCGCTGAAGGAGCCACAGAAAGCGGAGAATTTAGAAGAGTGAGAAGAGTAGAGAGACGTACCTCATTGGCGACAGGCTTGAAGTCGAGAACCTTAGGGCCAATCTGAGAAAGTTTTAGATCACCCTCTTCAGGATAGCTGTCCTTCAGGCCATATTGAAAGATGGCGCTAATGAATCGTGGGTAAGGAACCCATGCTGGTCTGTCAGCGGCAGAATCGACACGTTGAATCAGGTCTTCATAAATAATGGAGGCCCAGTCAATATTTAGACCTTTCAGCAGTGCGTATCCCATGGACTGCGGAGGTTGGGCGGCTTGATCAGAAGATCCGGATTTTGCTGTCATGCAGCTGATCAGGTGAGCGAAGATGAAATTCATCTCGCTGGGCATCTTGGATTTCTTTATCAGCGTCAGTTTCTTCTCAGGCTTCTTGTCCCTTCCAATATCCCAGATATAACCCATTGCGTCAAGGAAAGCAATGATTGCTTCTCTGTCAGCATGCTTTTTATGGTCAGGGAATGGAATGAAGGGTTTTTCTTTGGTGGCATTTGGGAAGTTCAGGGCTTTGCGGATAATGGCTGGTGTGATCTTGATGGTGCCATACTCAGTATCGCTGAGTATGCAGTCTATGGTTTTGGATGGATCTTTGGCAGAGGGTAGCTCAGTGTGTCTGGCTGAGTACCAGAACTGGGATAAGAGCCGCTGACTGGCAGGAGGTGTTATGGTCAGGGCTGTGTAGATGGGGCTGTTCTTCAGAAAGCTTACAGCATCGTCCAGATGTGATACTTGCTTCCGAGGAGGAAACTCGAGAAGAGCTGAGAGGTTGTTGGCCTTAGTCCAATCGAGTTGATCCAGCTCGAACTTAACCTGTGGGGCTTTGAAGATTTCCATTTCCTCAGAGTCAGTGGAGATGGACTCAGCGGTAACATTCAGCTTTGAAGATGCCATATCACTGTTTTATCAGTTCAACCAAAGATGTTAACAAATAAGAATCATCTTAATGTGGAAAGAAATTTCCGTTAAGATATTTCGAATCTTGTCCATTTCATTCAGACAAAAAATGTCTTAATGAAGATTAGGGTTTTTCTTGATTTTAAAAGAAAAGTAAAACCCATAAAGTCTTGTATTCCAGTTTCTAAAAGAAAAATGGATACGAATGAAGAACAAGTTTAAGATTTAGATTTAAAACTTGAAGAACAACCATGAAATGGTTGTGTTCATAAAACCATGAAAGAAATGATTTTATTTTAAAAAGTTCTTTTGTTTGATCTTGTTAAAGCAAAGAGAAGATCGAAAACAAGTTATACGCATTTGATAAAAGATAAGAACATATTAACCTTGAAGTTTCGATGAAGAAGATGATGAACAGTTCTTGAGGTTTTTGAGAGCACAAATGCAACAGAGAACTCTTTTCTTGCGGAGAAAGATTGTTCGCGTAAAAGACAAATATAAACCAAGAGTTGTTTATATAGGGATTTTTAGAGAGAGAAAACCTTGAGCGGGAAAAGGTTTTCATCATGACACGGACACGTGTTTGCATTTGATTGGAAGTTTGAACAAAACGTGCAAACGTGTGTCAGAAAGAAATCGTGTCGAGTGTTATCCGTTGCAATGACGTCACAACTGTCCTTTCACATTCTTTTAGGATGTCTCTGAGGTTTTGAAAAACTCAGGGACTCTTTTGAAAAACATGAAGCACTGAATAGAAAATATCAGTGAAGATTTAAGGAAATTTTCAAAATATCGCTGTTAAGGAAGAGATATTCAGCGATGCAATTTATTTTGAAATCTTGCATTTTCATGCGATTGTCAGAGAGAGAAAACATACCTGGATATCAGTTTAACCAAGTTTATTCAGAGAGAAGATGATGAAATGGATTATATAAGTTGATTTTATCCCGAAGGCTATACACAAATGTATAAACGTATCGCTGATTAAATGTGAACTGCTGAAGATTTTATCCTTCAAAGTTCAGCATTCCAAGCTCGCTGATGAGAAAGTTGAATCTTGTCTCATCAAGAGGTTTGGTAAACAAATAAGCTAACTGATAATCAGTTGGGATAAAATGAAGTTCTATATCACCATTCATCACATGATCTCTGATAAAATGATATCTGATTTCTATGTGTTTTGTCTTTGAGTGTAGCACTGGATTGTTTGCTATAGCGATGGCACTTGTGCTGTCGCAATAGATTGGAATTTTAGAGAGCTGAAGATCATAGTCTAGTAGCTGATTTCTCATCCACAAGACTTGAGAACAGCAGCTTCCAGCGGCTACATACTCAGCTTCAGCTGTGGAAGTGGACACTGAGTTTTGCTTCTTACTTGTCCAACTTACCAGCTTTCCACCCAGGAGCTGACATCCTCCTGTGGTGCTTTTCCTATCCATTTTGCAACCTGCAAAATCACTGTCTGAATAGGCGGTTAGATCGAATCCTGGGTCTTTGGGATACCAAAGACCTAGATTCGCTGTACCCTTAAGATATCGAAAGATTCGCTTTACAGCTTTCATATGGGATATCTTAGGTTCAGCTTGATATCGTGCGCACAGACATGTTGCTAACATAATATCGGGTCGGCTAGCTGTGAGATACAATAGTGAGCCGATCATCCCACGTACAGCGTGACATTGACAGGAACACCCTTTGTGTCCTTATCAAGTATCAGCGGTGGTGCCATAGGGGTTTTCATAGCTGAACTTTCAGTTAAATCGAATTTCTTCAGCATATCTTTAACATACTTTCCCTGATTTATAAAAGTTCCTTTTTCAGTTTGCTTAATCTGAAGACCAAGGAAATATGTTAGTTCACCCATCATGCTCATTTTATACTCATCTTTCATTCTATCAGCGAAACGAGTACAAAGCTCAAGGTTAGTAGAACCAAATATAATGTCATCAACATATATTTGAACTAAAATGATATGACCTTTCACTTTTCTAAAAAACAAATTTTTGTCAATTTTACCTCGCTCAAAATTTTCAATATGGAGATAAGTAGAGAGAGTATCATACCATGCACGTGGAGCTTGCTTTAAGCCATAAAGTGCCTTGTCCAGTTTATACACATAACCTGGACGCTTAGGATCTGAGAATCCTGGAGGTTGTTTCACATACACTTCTTCATTCAGCTTTCCATTTAGAAACGCTGACTTAACATCCATCTGATGTACAGTGAAGTTTTTGTGTACAGCATATGCTAAGAAAAGACGAATAGATTCAAGTCTTGCTACTGGAGCAAAAGTTTCGTCATAATCTATGCCTTCCTCTTGTCTGTATCCCTGAGCAACAAGACGAGCTTTGTTGCGAGTTACAGTACCATGTTCGTCCAACTTGTTTCGATACCCCATTTAGTGCCTATCACCGTTTTGTCAGTTGGTCTACGAACAAGTTTCCAAACTTTGTTTCTTTCGAATTCAGTCAGCTCTTCTTGCATAGCGCTGACCCAGTTTGGATCTCTGAGGGCATCATCTATTTTCTTTGGTTCAGTTAGAGAAATAAAGTTAACAAATAAACAAATATTACCTGCACTTCTACGAGTCTGAATACCAGCGTTGGGATCACCAAGAATTTGATCGATTGGGTGATTTACAGTCCATCGCTGAGCCGGAGCATACGTCGCTGACTCAGTCTGAACTGGAGAAACTGAAGATGAGGCTTCAGCTACTTCTGGATTATCAGCTAAGAGAGGAATGTTTGCATTTGCCACTTCATTCACTGATTGCTGAGAAATAGATGGAATTTCTGAGACATTTGGATCAACTGCAGGTATAGTGTTTATAGGAACAGCTGAGACCCAAGATGTTTCAGCTTCACTATTTTGCATATTTGGAATGATAGAAGGACCATCATTTTCTACGGTGTGAGCATGAGGAGTGGGAATATCTTCTGAATCACCAAGATGAGAAAACATCCATTGATTCAGTTCTTCTGTATCAGCGTTCGGTTTAGAGTTCGCTGAACGGGATTCGTCAAACGTGACGTGAATAGTTTCTTCTACAGTTTGTCTTCTTCGGTTGAAGACTCTGAAGGCTCTGGAAACTGAGGAGTATCCAAGAAAGATTCCATCATCAGCCTTAGGATCAAACTTTCCAAGGGCATCTCTGTTGTTCAGTATGAAACACTGACATCCAAAGATGTGAAGAAAGCTGATTGAAGGCTTTCTCCCATGAAAAAGTTCATAGGCTGTCTTTTTGAATCTTTTAACTATCAGCGACCTGTTTTGCGTAAAACAAGCAATGTTGACAGCTTCTGCCCAAAACTGAGTAGGCAGGTGAGAATCGCTGAGCATTGAACGTGCAGCTTCAATAATTGTTCTATTTCTTCTTTCAGCGACTCCATTTTGTTGTGGTGTTCTCACTGACGAAAAGTTGTGAGAAATACCCTTGCTCTCAAGGAAGGAATCAAGAGAACTGTTTTTGAATTCAGTTCCATGATCACTCCTTATTGAGCGAACAGTCATATTGTTCAGAGTTTCCATCTTCCGAACAAAGGTGATGAGTTCTTCAGGGGTGTCACTCTTAGAACGGAGAAACATTACCCATGTGTAACGAGAGAATTCATCAACTATGACCAGCGTATATTTCTTTCCAGCGATGGATTGTTTGTTAACGGGGCCAAACAAATCCATATGGAGTAGTTGTAGAGGAGATGACACTGAGGAAACTTGCTTTGACTTAAAGCTTTCCTTGGTCTGCTTCCCTTTTTCACACGCTGAACATAAAGACTCTTTGGCGTATGAATGTTGAGGTAGACCAGTGACTAACTCTTTGGAGGAAAGAGTATTCAGTGTCTTGAAATTTAGATGTGAGAGCCTCTTGTGCCATAGCCAGTTGACATCAGAAGATGCCTTTGAGAAGAAACAGGAGTTCTCAGTGGTTGTTGAGTCCATGTTTATAACGTAAACATTTTCCAAACGATAACCGCTGAGAGCTATCTTCTCCTTTTTGTCAGAGACAAAGCAGGATTCCTTAGTGAAAATCACTTTGTTATCCATGTCGCAAAGCTGACTGATGCTTAGAAGAGTATGCTTCAGCCCTTCAACATATGCGACTCTTCTGAAGGATGTTGTACCATTTGAAAGTACACCATACCCTCGGGTGTGTCCTTTTCCATTTCCACCGAAAGTCACAGAGGGACCCTTCTCTTCCTTGTATTCAGCGAGCAGGCTTTTCTTTCCAGTCATGTGTCTAGAGCATCCGCTATCGAGATACCAGATACCCTTCTTAACCTGCAATACAAAGGAAGATTAGTTTTGCTTGGGTACCCACTTCACCATGTATACGCGTTTGTCAGTGGAAGTAGTTGGAATGGGTTCAGCAGTCTTCGCAGCATTTGAAGATTCAGCTTTGTCTTTCTTCACTTTGGTCAATTTCTTGACCTCAGCGGTAGGAGTCACCTTGACCTGAATTGCAACTGGTTTGGTCTTCTTGGGTGCTATCTTCACCTTAGCTATCTTATCAGCTTTGGTGGCTGTGGGACACTTACTTGCAATATGATCGGTAAGTCCACAGTGATAACATTTCCTATAACTAAAATTAGTTCTAGGACCACTTGAGTGCTGAGCTTTTAATTTGGAATTTGAAGTACCAGCACCAAGTACACTATTGGTTTTTGAAATAGGATGAACATTCAGTTCTTCAGATTTCTTACCAAGGACATCTACTCTGAGTCTAGGAGTAGGTCGCTGAACTGATCCAGAGGTCTGATTTCTAGAACCAGATGAATGAATCACTAAGGCTTTGGAAGCATTCAGCTTAGGTACTAAGGTACCCTTCTGAGGATTTTGATAAATAACAATTCCTTTACCTTTGTCTTTAGAGACAGAGGTAGGTTTTGAATAAACCTTTTTCTCCTTACCTTTTGAGGAGGTAGGAGTTTCCTCAGGGATTGGTGTAACCAACGAGGAGTACTGAGATGATGAAGTGTCAGCGACTGAGGATACGAACGTTCCAAGTTTAAGCATTGAACGTTCAGTGGTTGGTTTCCCCAGACCATGTTTATCACTCAGAGGAATCTGAGCCTTAATTATCTCAGTGATCTTTGTTGAAGAATTACACCATCCTTCAACAGTAGCTTGTTGAGCTTTTAATGCAGCGATAGCTTCTGCTCGTTCGATTTTGACTAGCTGATTTAAATAGACTTGTTCTTTAAAATCATCTTCAATTTTAGAAAGCTTTTCTATTTGAAGGTGGCAGTTTTTAAGCTTTTCAGCGAGCTCAAGGTTTTGGTTTTCAACCACAGCTTTGCCATTCATGGCTTCGTATAAACTTCTAGTCAGTAGATCGATTTTACGGAGACTATCAGCTTCATCAATATTTGCAATATTGGTAAAGAAAGAAGGTGATACCTGAATGGCAGATGTTGAAGTGGAGGGAATGTCTGAACTTTCTTCCTCTTCTTCAATCTTTGCCATGAGACATTGATTTGCTTCATCATCTTCAGAATCAGATGATGAGGCTTCTTCATCAGAAGCAGCCCAATCATAGTCAGCCATCAGGCCTTTTCCTTTCTTCTTAAAGCTTTTCAGCTTTGCATACTTCTCCTTCAGCTTTGAGTATTTGTCATCTTTATTCCTTGGAACAAAGGATTTCTTTGTAAAAGCTGAAGGTCTCATGATTTTCTTTGACCTGCACTCGTTAGCGAAATGACCTGTCTTTTCGCAGTTGAAACAAGTAGCAGTAGCCTTATCAACAAAAGCTGATGATTTAGGCTTGTCAGTTATTGAAAGAGGTTTGTTCTTTCTAAACATTTTCTTCTTGGCAAATCTCCTGAACTTTTTAATTAGGAGAGCCAAGGATTTATCATCATCTGAAGAATCAGAATCTGACGATCTTTCAGAGTTGCTTCCTAACTCAGTGATAGTGACCGAGGGTCGCTGAGTAGAAGGTTCCTCTGAGAGTAAAGCAACAGGGGAGCTTTTGGAATCTTTTACAAGATTCTTCTTAAGATGGCGAGATTGCTCATGATTCAGCAATGTGCCATATAAGGTAGCAAGTGTCATTGATCTTAGATCTTTTGACAGCTTGAGACACATGGAATAATTGTCCCAGCTTTCAGGTAAACATTCTAAAAACTTTGTCAGCACTTCAAAGTTAGAATATTCCTTACCAACCGTTTTAAGATCTATAATTAAGCAATTAAAACGTTGATGAACTTCAGAGAGAGTTTCATTCTTACCAGAAATGAAGCTTTCGTATTGTCTTACCAGGTTAATCTTTCTTGAATCCTGGACTTCAGACGTTCCTTCATACTGAACACATATTGTGTCCCACGTGGCTTTTGAGGATTTCAGGTTCATGACGGAATGGTAGACTTCGTCAGGAAGGGCCATGGATAGTATGGATCTGGCTTTTGTATCTATAGCCACTTTCTTCTTATCTTCATCGGTCCACATGTGGATTTCTTTAGGAATCAGCCTTTCTAGAATAGCAGCTCTAGTTGCAGTGGCTGGAACTAAAGGATCAATTGTTACAGGGATGTGTGGGCCGTTCTCAAGATAGTAAGGTATAGTAGGGTCTACACCTTCTAAGAAGAGTGTCATCCTATTTTTCCACAAGATGAAGTTGTCTCTGGAAAATCTAGGGGGTTTTGCAAGAGAACCATTGTCTACATAATTTGTGTTTGTGTGGGAGGCCATTTTCAGATAATAGCAAGGAAGAGAAATATCTTAGATTAGATCTTGTTTATGAGATTAAACAAATCTGCTCTGATACCACTTGTTGGTCCCGAAAGGCCTATACAAGTTTGTAGAAGGGGGGGGGGGGGGGGGTTGAATACAAACACACTATTTTACTTTTCTAAATTGTTTATTGATAAATCATTAACAATTTACAGCTTGTTGCGGAAACAAGATTAAGGATAAACCTAAATCTAAACAAGTTGGAACACTAAGGTTTCTTGCACTAAGAAAGATATGGAGATTACTAATAAAATCCTATCTTGAGAGAGATTTGAACTTGTCCAGAGTTAGCAAGTTACTTCAAATGAAGTGAGTTCATCTCTTTATATACTGCATGCATTTAATGCATTTCAGTATACACTTTACACGTGTCATCAGCGGATTGGTTGCATGTCATTGACCTTGGTTGACAACCTTAGTAGCCGTAAAGATGAACAGTGTAGTATCAGAGTGGTTGTACGATTTCAGATTTTCGGAGGTTCTTTTCTGACATTTCGTACGGTGGCGTGCAAGGGAGGTTAAGACAAAAGTACTTTGTACGGAGGACTTCATGATCAGCTTTCGTTGATTCAGAGATTATCATTTACTATTCAGCGAATGATAAAGTTCAGCGATAGCTGAAGTCTTGTACTTGATACTTCACGTTGAGTGGACAAATCTGAGTCTTCGCTGATCCGCATCAGTTCATTAGTAGACTTGTCGCTGGTTCTTGAGCTTGATCTTCGACTTCAGCGTAGAACCTTTGTTGACGTGAAACTTGTCTTCAGGGATCATAAGTAAACAACTAACTTATCAGCGATCACCATAAGGACTGAACAGACTCAGAGCATTATGGTGAACAATGTTCGCTGAATGTTTAATTTAAAGAGCGAGAGTTCCTATCAGCGGTACTGTAAGATCTTAGTACTTATCAGCGATAGTGAAACTCTGATACATATTGTTTACTTACAATTTTCACTAAGTATTTAAGAGAGGGTCATTATCAAATCACTGAGGGTTTGGATCAACAAAACCACACCCGGATCACCCCCGTGCTAAGTCGTCGAAGGGGGACATTTGGGTATTCTTGATACTGTCTAACGATCATCTAAGTGCAATTTAAGATGTCTTGTCGAGATGCTCTCGCAATGGGCAATCACACCGCACCTCCAGATCTCGAAGATTCCTGCCAGGTATGTATTCCCATCCATCAAGGTTTAATGGATCAAATGCATCTGCTTGTACAAAAAGTAGATTCCAGTAAGAAAACCACAAATGAACATTTTCTTGAAATAACCACCCTAAAAGAGAAGTTAGATGTTCAAATAAAGGTCACATAAAAGCTTAAATCTGATAACGCTAATCTAAAAGAAAAGTGAGCGAACCTTTCACTTGCACCTAAAGACTTTCGGGCCAAAATATCTGATTTAAACGCAAAACTTGATCAGTGTGAGAATGAGAAAGCTAAGATTGTTTATCAATGCTCCTCTCTTCAAATAGATAACAAAGAGCTTCTTTCAAAAATAAAAGATCTTGAACTTAAGATTTGTATACGAGGTCAAACGGATCAAACGATTCATCTGAACAAACCAAAAGATTTTAGATACTATAACTCAGAATGGGGAATTGGGTACGACAACCCACACTATTTGAAAAAGATCTTATCAATGGTGCCTACTTTATACGACTTCAACCTTCTAGGCATTGATAAGAGATTTCCCTAATGTAAAATCAAATGGACAGAACCACTCAATGAGAAGGAAGAGGAACGTGAGGAATATAAACGCAAGAATACGACTAAAATGCAATTGCCTTTTGTGTACAAAGTTCTTAACACATCTTATGAAAAAAAGAAATCCAAATACCTCTCACATGACTACTTTGACGGCTACAAAGTTGCCAAGCCCAAAGATTCCTCTAAAAACGATTTGGTCCCAACAACTGAAACTAAAACGGAGAAGGACGAGTTTAAACGCTATGTTCCACCTCTTGTTCTAGAAATGAAAATAACTCAGTTAGAGGAGTCATTTGAACAGGAAAGGATTAAATTTCAAAAGGAAAAACAAGAGCTTTTTATCCAAACTTGAGAGTTTCAATTCCACAAAAACAGAATTCGTATCCGTTGAGGAAAAGGAAGCTCTTCAGGAAGAAATCAAACGACTCATATCCAAAGTGTCTGCCTTGATGACAGAAGTGATGCAAGAGCAAGTGAGTAAGGGTAAACTTCAAGAGAAGTTTGACCAACTTCAAAACGAGAAAGTTACTCTCCCTGAACCTTCCTCAAACTCATCAGATCCATCTTCTTGTAAGGCTTTTATAGGAAAAATATCTTCTAGAAAAGGAAAAGAACCTCAAGTAATGTGTTTGAAAAAGAATCTCAATTCTGATTTACAAAAAGCTTCCGCACCTGATTCTTCGCAAAACACAGTTCCAAAGTGTTCCTCACATCCTTTGACCAATGATGTTCCATCTGAGAGTGAACTTGATTTTTCCACGTTTATGGAATCAAACATTTGCTCAGATGGGGAGTTTTCTAAGTTTGAATTTGATCAACCCCTTCCAAGCCATACTGATTTTCTTTAAAAAATGACAGAACGATCAGTCAATTTTCAAAAAGGTGAATGTTCTACAGAAACGAAAACAGACCGGTCGACCCCAAAATAGACATCCTTACTACTCAAGCTCTACTGACCATGACTTTAATGATATTTCAGATAATAATGGTCGGATAAAAATGTTCAAAAAAGTCTGGGTAGTGAAAAAGTCTAATGAAAGCACAACGAATACAAATTCATTTAAATCAGTTTCGCATGCTAGGACATACAATCATAATCATGATGTTTTCAATTCTCGTACTTCTGTTGAACAAAGTGTGATGTTTCCTTTAAGACTTTATTCAATTCAACAGTTGCTTTAACTTTCTCATGATTGTATTTGTTGTTCTGCATGTGGTTTGAATGATTTTGTTGACTAGAAATATGCATCTCATTGGTATGGTACTTATAGTATCCCCGATCCTTATTCTAATAGGGCATCTAACCATCAAGGATCCATCAAAGTATGGATACCAAAATCTTTCTAATCTGTTTTGCATGAATGTCATATGCGTTTAGTTAAGAATATACTTTTCACATAACTGCATTCGAAGGTTATGCCACATTTGAGGGGGAGTATCACGTATTTGTCACATAAATGCATTTTTAGTAACTTCAAAGAACCGTGGTAATGCATTCTGAATAACTTACTTGTGTTTGTTATTCTCTGATTTAAACTTCCATGATTGCCTTGTCCAATATTTTCTTGATTTAGTTATTTCCATGTCTCATGTGTTTGTTGATTTTTCGATGGAAATACACTCGCTTGAATTCCAATTTGTCTTCATACTTCGTCCTTTCATATTAATAATTCAGTTCATACCTGACACATTAATTGTGACTTGTTCTTCACAATTAAACTTTCTGATCATTCTTTCATTTTTGACCATACTGAGCTTATTGAGTCATTCTGTTTAGCGTTTGATATTGTTCATTGAAATTCTGTTATTTCAACAATGACTTCTAATCATCTCAGATCATGACTCGTTCTTAAATGCTTTGAATTCTAAGCATTTCAGTTTAGAACTCGTAGTTCCTTGTGTACTTCAATGTTTTAATCTGGTAAATAAAAGTGAGTGTTAGGAATTATATTGTTTCTATGGTCTATCCAAAACCGGAAGGACCTACCCAAGAACCACACCTTCTTATAGACATCAGTGAGGTGTCTAGCCTGATAGATGAGTTCGGAGTGAAAAGAATTTGGTGAGGATGTGACTAAACTTAAAAGAATAAATTGGTCCTTACCAAACCGAGTCAGTTATCCGGGTAACCACACAATCTATTCATTCTCGTTCTTTGGAGATGAATATTGAAACAGACATGGACTCAGTGTCGATAACTAGTGTCACCCCACCTATCCACTCAAGTATCTCACAAAAAGATGTTTGTTTCATATATTCATGGAGATTTAGCACATAATCTATCTATTCCTCACTCGGAAGACTTAGATATTGAAAAAGGAAGACATCAACTCTGGTCTCTAAACTTCATATTCTAATCACTGTGTCAATTGGTATTTAACTTGCGTCCCAGGTTAAATCAATTTTTGAGCCAACTCAACATGATTTATTTCTTTCACACATGCACGAGTCTTTGTGATTCGATTTGCATATCTTTGTGATATTGCCAGAACAGTTTGAGAAGTTAATTTTTAAAAGTTTTCTTCAGTGATGACTGGAATTCCTATCAGAGATACCCCAATGCAAACTCTGAACATAGGCCACACAATTATTTTAATTGATGTGATAACAGTTACTACTGTGTTTCTGTGTTAGATATTTACCCCATTCTGGTTACTTAACGTTTTATCTGGATTTTTGCTACTCATCAGTGTTGTCTTTGAAGTTGCATGTTACTCAGGATGCTCCCACTCATCATGAGGGGGAGAAATGATACAGATTCAAAGACACCGATTATCAAGTTGAGGGGGAGTTAGCAAAAGCTGAGGGGGAGTAACTGTTGGTTGATCTCATCCCTTATCAAGTGGTGTTCGCTACAAATTATTATTTCCTCCTTCAAGCAGATTGGTTCTACAAGTTCTTAAAGCTGAAAGCCAATTCAACTCGCAGTTCAAAGACAAATTCATGATTCTAAACTGAAGATGCACTTTGGAATGTCACGTAACTCGCACATTATCTTTCGTGTGTGCTTATCCGATGTGTTGAGTTCCTACAGTTGAAACCTGTGTTTCGTGCACTCAATCGAGGTTATTGTTCTTTGAATCTGGTGATAAAGTTGAAACCGAAGATAAGATCTTTATGCAAGGGGGAACGCTGAAAGACATGAATACAAGTAACACCAAAGTTTGTTAAAGATTCAAGAGGGAGAGAAGATCAAGACCTAAAGTTTTCAAGACCAATTTTTCTTTATATAACTTTAGGGGGAGATTGTTAGGACCATAAATGTCCTATAAAATATAAAGTGATATAAAGAAAAGATTAGTTTGATTTATATTTGTAAAAGCCTTAATAATGATAAATGGGCTTATTAGAGGTTAATGGGCTTGGGCCTTAATAGTCATAGGCCTAGGTATATAAGGTTTGTTTGTGAGAGTTTTAGGTAAGCAATAAATCGTTCATATTATAAAAGTGTAAACTCTCTGAACGACGAATTACTTTGAATGAAATATACGGATGACAGATTGAAATCAGTTCTTGTTATTGATTATTGATTGTTAATTATTATTGTATTTGTACTAATCTGGGATCCACAGAACCTTCTGTTGTTTGCAAGTTAGTGTACAAGAATGATGATGGGTCAATCTTGGAGTTAACCGACGATGGAGATATCTCTGGTTTTATGCAATTTGCAGCCCAGTCAGAAAGACCTCCAAACCTTTTTGTGTATGCCGATTCATCGATATGCGATGAAGGTGATGACGAAGGTGATGACGAAGGTGTTGATGAAACCCATGTTGGTGGTAATCAACTGGAGCCTGATTCTCAATTTTAGGCGTCCTACGACCCAACATTTTTTTGGATCACACATATGGTCTTAACGATTGTTATCTCGATTTTGTTCCGGAGACGCAACCAGAAGAAGAAGAAGAAGAAGACCAAGAAAGACGGTTTGATGGAGTTGCTATGACGAAACCCATGTTTTCACAATGGGTATATCGGATATAGACAGATCAGATACCGATAATGATGAGGACGAAGAAATAGAAACATATACCCCTAGGAATAAATCATTTGATGAGTTAAATGATTATTTTGATATTCCTCCTATCCTTCCAACCCCGGAGACCCATGTACCAACCTACGGACCCGAACCTTATAATCGCAGTTCAAGGATACATGAAGGTCATATATTTCACGAAGGATGAAATGGCCACACAGCTCGGAATTAAGTTTATGGAAGAGGGTTTCGAAAGTAAAGTGAGGAAATCCGACAAACTCAGATACGAGGTTGTATGTAGGAGAGAAAATTGTAATTGGCGTATGTCCGCGAGGTCCGTGGGCCCTAAAGGAGGGTTGTTTACCGTTAGAAAGTTGCACGGCGTACACACTTGTTCGAGGACGCAACTGAATCCCAACCACCGACAAGCCAACAAAAGGACTTTGGGCCACATACTGAAAGGCAAATTTCTTGATGCTAGCAGGGCATTTCGTCCAAAGGACATCGTCAACGATATAAACCTGCAGTACAGGGTCACAATTGGTTACCACCAAGGTTGGCGTGCACGATGCGGGGCACTACTAATGGTGAGAGGCACTCCCGAGGAGTCATACGAACGACTCCGTACGTATTTATATAATTTGGAGCTGCATAATCCAGGTACACGCACCAGGATAAGGACGGATTCAAACGGACGTTTTGAGATGTGTTTCGCTGCCCTTGGATGTGCGGTACATATATTAATATGTCATATGTTTACACATTATAAATTATAACATTTTCAAAGAGAAACCACCTACGTTTTTGCAGATCCGTACATTTTTGACAAATCTGCGTCGTGTCCTAGTAGTAGACGCTGCCCATTTAAAGGGACGTTACTTGGGTATGATGTTCTTGGCGGTTGCCATGGACGGGAATAACAACATTGTGCCCATAGCTTTCGGAGTAGGCAAGTCCGAGACCAGGGAGGAGTGGGGTTGGTTTCTGTCCATGTTGAGAGAATGTATCGGAGACCCCACATGGTTGGTGTTTATGTCCGACAGGGCTCCTTCCATAAGCGCCGCAATTTCAACCATGTACCTAACGACCCCTCACGCGCTATGTTGTCGACATTTGGAGATGAACGCGAAAAGCACGGACAAACGTATTACAACATACCACACGACCTACTAGAAGGTATGCAAAGCGTATATGGTTTGGGAGTTTGACAAGTACATGAATGCACTACGAGTTAGTGCCAATCGTGGAGCACAAGTTATGGACGATGCTGGTAATGAGAGGTGGTCGAGGGCCCGTTTTCCTGCACAACGGTACAACATCATACCTTCAATAGTGCAGAGTCGGTGAATGCACTCTCCCATTTTGCTCGTAGATTACCGATTGTACAACTTATGGAGTACTTCCGAACCTTTCAACAAGAGTGGTACCAACTTCGACGGCGAAAGGGAGGTTGATAAACTATGAAAATTTGAACTTAAATATTAGTTGCTTTTTATTGTTCTTTATAAATCCTAACAAAATTAACACATATTTGTAGATCAAATGCGTAATAGAGTCACACCAATGGCGTAGAAGATAACTCTCAGAAGGGTGGGAAAGTCTGCGACATGGAGGGTAAGCGAAATTGGATATGGGAAGTACCAGGTTCGGGATAACCGTTTTGACGCGAATGTCGATATGACCGACCATGTTTGTTCATGTCTGCGATGACAATATTATGGCTTACCGTGCGGTCATGCCATCGCTGTTGCAAGGCATATGGGTTGTAGAGATTACAGCAATTTGGTTGTAAGTTTTTTCTCGTCCGAAACTTACCCGGAAACATATCGGGAGGTAATCAATCCAGCTGGACCCCCTGAACCATGGGTGTCTCCACACGTCCCCCTTCTGTCATGCTATCCACCGTTAATAACTAAGAGAAGTGCCACTAGTATTGGAAAGTTCCAACCATGGACCGAAAGGTGTCCCTCTAAATATCTCTCGTAAATTACTTTCCCGTTCTGGTAACGCTTGTAAAAGATCTCTAATCTCTGGCACGTACCCAACACGACATTTTAACGTCAAGTCCGTGTAAAAAAATCATCCTACATAGTAATTCAGAGATGTTGTCAACGCATCTAACTTGTAAGTAACGAATACTATAGAGTTTATGTTTGTTAAGACAATGGATTTGAGCTTTTGGCAAGAGACCAAAATGAATTTGAGTTTGGTATGTGAAGCCAATTTCAAAGCTTAAATATCTTAATAGCATTTTTGGATCTTTTGGTAAAATATCAAATATAAGGGGGTTTGGAAGTGTAACTTCCAAACATTAATTATAAAGCTTAAATTTATGAGTAGGAACTCACAATCAAGATAAGCATTTAAATAAACATAATTTAGCAAAGTTTAGGGACCTAAGTAGTAGTTTAGCAAAGATAAAGGACCTAAGTTGTAATTTAGCAAAGTTTGGGGACGTAAGTAGTAATTTAGCAAAAATAAGGGACCTAAGTTGTAATTTAGCAAAGATAAGGGACCTATGTTGTACTCTAGCAAAGTTTGGAGACCAAATGTGTAATTTAGCAAAAATAAGGGAACTAAGTTGTAATTTAGCAAAGGTTGGGGACCGAACTTGTAATTTAGCAAAGATAAGGGACCTAAATTGTAATTTAGCAAAGTTTGGGGACCTAAGTTGTAATTTAGCAAAGTTTGGGACCTAACTTGTAATTTAGCAATGTTTGGGGACCTAACTTGAACTATCTTTTTTTATGTAATTACTATTTTTACTAACCTATCTTTACAATTGAATATTTAACAATTGGAAATAAACACAATACTCGAAATAAACACAATATTTTTGAGAGAGTAGAGAGAGTTTGAGAATTTTGGGGGTGGCCGGTTTGTGGTCCAAATAAGGGTTTTTATAACCCCGCGATCAAGGTGGGTGGGTGGGCGGTTGTGGGTCATTAATATTAGGGTTTCCACCCCAGGCCGACACGTGGTGCGGCAAGTCCGCGATCGAGGCCTGAGGTCAAATTTGTAAATATGTACCGCGGACCAGGGACCAAAGATGTAAATTGGGGAATTTATGGGGAAAATTGCGGACATCAAGGGAACAAATCGCGGGATTTTTTGGAATTTTTTAATTTAGCCCGCGAACGAGAAAATCGCGGAGAAAATAAGTATTTTTGTAAATTAGGAGAGATAGGAGATATTTCTATAGGTAAATTAATTTGAAGTTCGTCTATTTTAATTAATTCCCCAAAAGTTATTATTTACAAAATTGAACAATCAACATATAATATCAAGTTGTCATTCTTTTATCATGCTTTTAGCATTGGTGACAAATTTATAATTATCATATAAATTTTTTAATAAAAAAGTCAAATTATATTTTTGTGTTCCCAACTCCCAAGTACAATCTAATGCACTAAATATAAATATCGTGTTATCAAACAGAATACAAAAAAAATGAATATTGCAGTATCAACATAATATATGTACAGACAATAAATTATATTCATAACTGTATGATCAAATTCTTGTATATTAGTATATTAGAAGCATACTCGCGCAATGCAACGCGATATACATCTCGATTTTAATAGTTTTGAGAAAATGATGATTTTTTTATAAATTAGTTTAAAGAATGACATTTTTTCAGGAATTCATGACTTGAGAATTTAAAAGAGGTTAGAGATAAGGATTAATTAAGTAATTTATGAGAATTAAAGTGATAATTTTTGAGGATTTCACAATTTGAACATTTGAAAGGATTATAGATGAGGATTAATTAAGTAATTAACATTAGATGCGGTACATAAAGATTCATTAGTTGTTTTTTAAAGATTTTAAGTAATTAACATTAAATAACAGTATATAAAGTTTTATGAGTTTTTTTTAAGAGTTTTTTCTTAAATGCTTTATAATATAGTATAGATATATGTATATATTATAGGGTGGGGGAATTTGATTGATCTTAAATGATTGAACATGTATAATTATATATGTAATATCACATGTGTTCAAACTTTTATGAAAATTTATAATTTAAAAGTATTTTATATTAAAGCATCGTGACAAATGTGTTACATGTCCATCCACTTTCTATATATTCAGTTTTTTAATTAGATCTATAAGAATATTGTGAGTTGTACGATACTCATAAATTAATAATAATAATAATAATACAACACTAAAAACAACCGTATAATTAAAGTAGTTAACGAGATGTTCAAGAATTGTAATAAAATAGGGTCCTTCGAAATTAAAAATCATAAATAAGATTCTAAGTAATCGTACATAGAATACTGTGACTAATTTTATATTATGGAAAATAAGTTTTGTTCTGACAACTATTTTACTTATTTCTTAAAATATAATTATATTAATCATAAAAAATCAAAAAATAAAGAAAATCAAAAGTAGATTAATATGTTGAATATTCACAACAATTAGTTACACATCAGTGCGTGATGTGACGTAAAACATCTCGAAATCGAATCTAATAATAGAACTAAAATATATTAACTCGTATACAAAGGGTTGGGATCCCTCATGCGAACTAGGTGATGACTTCAAATCCCATTACTTGAATAAATAGGGATTTTTTTTGAAAGACAACTTTCGAAAGGCTATCTCAGTACACTTTCAGGAGGTATCCCAGGCCTTCGGCCCAGACTAATCCCCCCTGCTGCACGGCAGGGGGGGGATTAGTTGGATTGAAAATTTCCAGCACTTAATTAAAAGAAGAACCAAATTACAAAGAGAGTCAGAAAAAACCCATAGCACAAACCTATGTATTTGTGGCTGACAAAACTACGTTGTTTTGCGGTTTTTTAAAACAAATGCAAGAAAGTCATATGCTTGGGTTCACTTTCAAGAATAAGACGATCAATCCTGAGACAATTATCCATATCCATGATTATTGACTTGGATAGCTTAAGCATTTAGGCATTTAGGAGCAAGCTACTAACTACAAAAAAGAGTTGCTTTATTAATTCTAACCATAATCTGCCACTAAGAATTGTTTATGCTACTATAAGTGCTACACATTCAATATATGTTTATGCCATCATGATTCAAAAGGATTCTTGTCATTTTGTTGGTTAATATGTATAGCATCACGAGTCTTAAATGATAAATCTGCAGCCATGATTAGTTGTAGTAACTTAAGTCCGCACATCAAAACCGGTTGGCATCCTAGCATGGTTAACTTACGATCAAAGGCAAAAACCAAAGAAATACATTAGGAACAATGTTAGAGAGCCATGAAGTATTGACTAACCTACACTGTAACGATCCACACCAAATAACCATGCCAAAAGCTACCCCTTTCATTTAAAACGCCACAACTGGCTCAACATAGTCATACTATCAAAATTACAGACTGGGTTTGCGGAAGAAAACCCTAACTACAGCTGAGAACATAACTAGAAAATAAAAAGGGAAAGTCTTCTAATCCTTCTATACGTAAGCTCCAGCTCACGTCCTGCCATTTCCTCTAAACGAGCTCTCGACTACCCGCTTACGTGAAAAGGTTTTAGTTTTGAAAATGTGAGGGTTAGACCACAAGGTCTAGTGAGATCTCTCAGGTAACTTTCACACCACAAATAATATTTTGAAAGAGTTTGTAAAATAGAGAAAAACAACATTTTGTTCTTTAAAATGCTCCAACAGCTTCTCTATCCCATTATCTAGAATACAGAACCATGGGAAAACTCCCAATATAGATAATTCTCTATATCTCTAAAAGGACGAGAGAGAAATATTATTTTAATGATTTCCCACCAAAACAAAACCTTGACCGAAAAAAAAATTAACCTTCCATCTCCCCAAAGGATTCCATGACTACGCCTCTTACCTCAAAAAATTTCAACAAATCATTGTTCTCCTTCAATTTCAGTCCTTGAAAACTTTCATAGATGGAATCAAACCAATTACTGATCCAACAAGATTATTGAATTTCTTAACCTCTTCTTTGGCTCGTATGTATTTGATTGTTTTTTCAAATGTCAAGTACATTATTGATTTGTTGTTTTGTTTTTCTTTAACATTCTAAAGAAGGAGACACTAGATGTTTGATTCTCTTCTTTGGCTCGTATGTATCTGATTGTTTTTTCCTACCGTTGATTCGGAAATGCCAAGTACGTTATTGATTTGTTGTTTTGTTTTTCTTTAAGATTCTAAAGAAAGAGACACTGACGGTTATTATAAGCATATTTTATTAAACATGCATAGTAAGTGTTTGATAAAATGCCTAAATAGACATTTAGTTAACACATCCTTTTGGTGACTTGAGATGGATGTTGTTAAGCATAGATTACTGGCTTGATTAACATCAATGATCAACAAGCTCTTTGAACTCATCGCAAACACATGTAGTTTTCTAGTGAGATCAAAGTTTAAGACAAATAGAATCAAAGTTCACCCAACAATATGAAATAGCACCCGACAAGTTATTGTTGGCAAGATTAAGAAGTTTTAACTGTCTCGTTGAAAGGATACCAGATTAAGAAGTTTTAACTCCACTTTCGTGATCTTCCAGCGGGTCCTATTTCATGATTAAGAGTTCCAACAAATTTTTACTTTTCTTGCAGATGTATTCCTCACCAAATAACTTTAATGGCATTCTCAATAGCCCCCCATTTCTGAATGACCTCAACGAAACAGACCCCTTGTTTGTTTAAAATTATCCCAATACCAGTCTAATGACTCCACTTGTTGTTCATCACCTAATGCAAATTACTAGGAGACTCCATTGGATGAAGATAATGAAGATACTCCTATTGACACCGAGGAAGAAAAACTTCTTGTTTCAGCATGGTTGAATAATAATTTAGATGTAGTAAAAGAAAATGAACAAAAGAAGAGCCAATTTTGGATAAGAATTAGTCAGTACTATAGTGAAAACTAGACTTGGGACAGATCGAAACGAGAAATCATTAATAAACCATTGGGTGAAATTAGTGCTATTGTAAGTAAGTTTTGTGGAATCTACTCTCACATTGAACATCTACGGAAAAGTGGTCACACAGAACAAGATAAGGTAAACTACCTTGATACCATACTTTCATTACAATTTAATAAACTAATTGACACTATTTTGATATAATATTTTCATGTGATAGGTAGTGGAGACAAAAGAAGTTTTTAGGAAAGAAGAAAGTCATCCATTTCAGCTAGACCATTGTTGGAATATATTAAGGTTTCAACATAAATGGATAAATGAATATAAAAGGATTGAAGATAAGAGAAGGTCAGGAGTTAGGAAAGTTTCAAAGTCAATCAATTTAGATGATGAAAACATAGAAGCTCCCGATCCTGCAAGCTTGGAGAGACCAATTGGAAGAAAAGCTGCAAAGGAAGTGAATAAGAAAGCAAAAACCATAAAAGAAGTCGGTGAAAATGATGATGCATCATCAAAGGTGCGTATTGATTTAGAAGAATCGAGGGCAAGGAGATTATAAAACGAACGTATAAGGGCTGAGCAATTTCACCTACTCCTTGCAACCGAGCAAAAAACATGTTCAGCGTAAAGAGAAGAACCTTGAACTAAAAACTAGAAGTGAGGAGAAGCAAGATGCTTTTAGAGAAAAAGAAATTGAAATTCAAGATCGAAGTGAGTAAGATAAAATTATGGCAATGGATACTAGTGACATGTCTTCAATTCAAGTTGAATACTTTGAGAGACGTCGAAAGGAAATCTTCGCAAAGCATGCTAGGAGATTTGAAAACATTTGATCATGGATAGGTTTTTATGGATGATTTGTTTTATTGACCAAGTCTAAAGTATGTCTTTTTGTACCTTTTGCTCAAGATACAAAACAATCAAGCTCCTGGAAAATTGACATCAACATCAAGCTCATGTATGTATTTTTAGATCTTATAAAGCTCATTTTCAAGCAGTTCCTATTTTCGGCAGTTTCTTACTCCTGCAGTTCTTATTTTTTGCAAGTTCTTATTTTCTGCATGTTCTTATTTCCCGCGGTTTCTTATTCCTGTGGTTTCTTAGTCCTGCGGTTTCTTATTTCCTGCAGGTTCTTATTCACGTGGTTTCTTATTTCTGCAGTTCATATTTTCTACAGGTTCTTATTTCTTGCATTTTCTTACTACAATTCCTATTTCATGCAATTTCTTATTTCCTGTAGTTTCTTACGCAATTCCTATTTCATGCAGTTCAAGTAATACCATATTGACAATTGGATGTTTGGCTATTTTCAGCAGTACCTATTTCCTGCATGTCTTGTTTCCATTTCAGTCATTACACATAATTTAACAACATATGAATTTTGATAAGTTAAAACATTACAAAATCTAACAGCATATGAATTTTGAGAAGTTTACTGTTAGGACAACCTTAGGGGGGGTAAAGGTTGTATTTAAAAATATTTCACAAATAAAAATTCTCTTATCAAAATCAACAATAAATATTGCATGCACAACAAATATATAAATAAAATTAAGTGCACAACGGGAATATAAAGAGATAAGGGTAGAGAATGTTGATACCGACACCGAGATTTAAAGTGGTTCACCACCAACTGGCTGGCTAGTCCACTTGCCGAGACACTTCTCGACACACTGATTCACTATAAGTGTTCTTTATGGTAGAACACAAACCTTGATACAATGATAATAAAATCTCTTGCTTTTGCTCGAGAACGTGAATCACTCACACTATTCAAATACTTACAAGAGAATATATCTCACAATATTAATCACTCTTGTATAAGTATAACACTTGGATTTGTGAGAGGTTGATCACTCAAAAAAAATTATAACTTGATTAAGTTATTAAATGAGATGAGGAGCTGAGTAATCCTTTTTGAGCTTGGTATTCAATGTCTGTTGAGTCTGCTGATAAATGCTGAGAAGCTGCATGTATTTAAGCTGGACCTGGCAACGGTCAAAAGCTCACCGCGGTATACCGCCTATATGGGCGCGGTATACCGCCCAGAAAAAGTAGCTGGCCAAAAGTAGGTCAACCTGCAAAAGCAAACCTGCAAAACGGTGTAGCAGAGCCGCGGTATACCGCCATACACCACGCGGTATACCGCCTGACAAAGTGGCTGACAAAAAGTGAGTCAACCTGCAAAAGCCTGCAACTCGTAACAGTGCCGCGGTATACCGCCGAGCATCACGCGGTATACCGCCTGAAAAAGGTGCCTGCGTCAGGAGTGACCATAGCTTAAAAAGGCAACTTAATTCCTTTTGTTTTATTCCAAAAAAAAAAGTCAACATTCTAAAATCAATTTAAATCAAAGATTTAAAAATAGTGTTGGGTTAGGTTTTTTTAAAATATCCAAGTGGTATATTATTTTAGGGTGTTTATTATTATGAGATATATGATGACGTAAACACCAGTCTTGGACTCTTCAGATAAAATCTTCATGTTGTCCAATAAGCTGCACACTTGGATAAAATTGTTAGAAAAACAATAATACGGTGTGTTTGTAATCATCAAAATAAATATATAAAAATATATAGAGATGTGGTACACTTGCACCAACAATCTCCCCCTTTTTGATGATGACAAACACAACCGCTAAACACGAGAGCATACTCGGTTTCTCTCCCCCTTTTGTCGAAGCAAAAAGGGTTAAGAAAGACGCTATGCTCCCCCTCGAGAGATGCTCCCCCTCAAAATATGCTTATAATTGAGAGTAGCATTATCTCACGGGTTATACTCAAGCATGCCTAAACCAAGTCTTAATTTAAAGAACGATTTTTTGTTTAGGGCTTTAGTAAAAATATCGGCCAAATTGTCTTCGGAATCAACTTTTTCAAGCACGATGTGGCCTTTTTGAACATTATCTCGTAGAAAATGATGTCGCAACTCAATATGTTTGGTACGAGAATGTAAAACGGGATTTTTACTTAGGTTTATAGCACTTGAGTTATCACACATAATTGGAATTTTGGATTGACGTACCTCAAAGTCGGTAAGTGTGTGCTTCATCCATAGAACTTGAGCACACGCTCTCGCGGCGGCCACATATTCCGCCTCGGTAGTGGATAAGGCTACGGAATGTTGTTTCTTGGAAAACCAAGACACAAGCGAGAGACCTATAAAGGCACATACTCCACTAGTGCTTTTTCGATCAACCATCGAGCCACCAAGATCGGAATCGGTGAAGCATGTTACTTCTAGCTCGGGTTGTTTTGGATACCATAGTCCAAGATTCGTAGTCCCTCTAAGATATCTAAAAATACGCTTGACGGCTTCATAGTGAGATTGTTTAGGCGAAGATTGAAAGCGAGCACATAAACACACACTATACATGATATCAGGTCTACTAGCAGTTAAATACAATAAGCTACCAATCATGCCACGATAAATCTTTTCATTAGAATCGGTACCCTCTTCGTCACTAGATAATTTTAGATTAGTGGTCATCGGAGTTTCAACAGGTTTGACATTTTCAAAATTAAACTTTTTCAACATGTCTTTACAGTATTTTGACTGACTTATAAAAGTGCCATTTTCACTTTGTTTTATTTGCAACCCTAAGAAGAATTTTAATTCTCCCATCATGCTCATTTCAAATTCATTAGTCATTTTTGTAGCAAATTCATTACAAAGATTTTCATTTGTAGAACCAAAGATAATATCATCAACATACACTTGCACAACCACAATATCATTTTGAGCATATTTGACAAACAAAGTATTATCTATTTTGCCCATAATATAACCACTTGTAATTAAAAAGGATTTTAATCTATCATACCACGCACGCGGAGCTTGCTTTAAACCATAAAGCGCCTTTTTTAATTTATAAACATGCGTCGGATTTTCAAAATTTTCAAAGCCGGGAGGTTGGGAAACATATACCTCCTCATTTATAAAACCATTTAGGAAAGCACTTTTGACATCCATTTGATATAATTTAAAATTTTTAGCATTTGCAAAAGCGAGAAGCATTCGAATAGACTCTAACCTTGCAACTGGTGCAAAGGTTTCATCATAATCGATACCTTCTTGTTGATTGTACCCCTTGGCAACTAAACGTGCCTTGTTTCGGGTGACTTCACCGTTTTCGTCTACCTTGTTACGAAAGACCCATCGTGTGCCAATAATGGTTTGACCGCTAGGGCAAGGAACTAAGTCCCACACATCATTCCTAGTAAACTGGTTTAACTCTTCTTGCATGGCCATTATCCAATCCTCATCACCTAAAGCTTCTTCTATGTTTTTAGGTTCAATGGCTGAGATAAAGGCGTGAAAGGCACAAAGGGTATGGATTTGTGATCTAGTCGTTCTTTGGTTTAGGTCACCTATGATTTGATCTACGGGATGGCCTCTAGATGTTCTAAGGTTAGGATCATCTACTCCTTGTGGAACATAACATGGAGGGGCATCACTAGATTCTATATTTGTAAAAGATTGGGTACCTAAGTCCAAGGTTCTAAGATGTTGGGCTAGTGCATCTCCTTCACAACCATTATCATTTACTAAGGGTGCACTAGGTTTAGGAGGACTTTCATCAAAGCTTACATTTAGGGATTCTTCTACAACCATGGTCTCTTTATTAAGGACTCTATAGGCTTTGCTATTCCAAGAATAACCAAGGAATACTCCCTCATAGGCTTTTGGGTCAAATTTGGTCAAATAAGATTTGGTGTCTAAAATAAAACATTTACAACCAAATACCTTAAGATGGGCTAAGGAAGGCTTTCTACCACGTAGGATCTCATAAGGGGTCTTATTTAGGATACTCCTAATTAGCACACGATTGAGGACATAGGTCGCGGTAGCTACGGCATCACACCAAAACTTTTGGGGAACTTGATGTTCATTAAGCATAGTCCTACTCATTTCTTGTAGGGTTCTATTTTTCCTCTCCACAACCCCATTAGATTGAGGAGTGCGAGGAGCAGAAAAATTGTGCGTTATACCATATTTGTCGCAAAACGCACCAAATTGAGTTTCATTATCGAATTCGCGTCCATGGTCCGTACGAATCGAAACAATCGTGCAACCTTGTTGGTTTTGAATTCGTTTTCCCAAAATCTTAAATTTTTGAAAAGCTTCATTTTTATGTTTTAAAAATAAAGTCCACGTATAACGGGAAAAATCATCTACAATTACTAGAGTGTAATAATTTCCTCCAAAACTTTGAATGGCCATAGGGCCAAAAAGATCCATGTGTAAAAGTTCTAAAACTCTTTTAGTTGAAATCACATTTTTTGATTTATGAGAAACATGAGTTTGTTTGCCAACACGACATGCATCACAAAAATGATTGTCAAATTTTAATTTTGGAAGGTTACTCACAAGCTCCTTATTTTTCAAATTTTGAATTAATCTAAGGTTAGCGTGACCTAAACGTCTATGCCACAAAGTCGAATTATCATATACGGAAGATAAACAAACATTTTCATTTACATCAGTTTTACAAACATAAAGATTTCCTTTTATAACCCCATTTAAAAGAACTTTACCATTTTTCAGAATTTTGCAAGAGTTTTCTTCAAAAACAACAATTATACCATTTTTGCACAGTTGACGAACACTTAGCAAGTTAAATTTCAAATTATCAACATGCGTAACATCTAAAAAAGTAACATTGTTGCAAGAAATTGTACCTTTCCCAATTACCTTTCCTTTGGAGTTTCCTCCAAAAATTACTAGTCCACCATCACATGACTCATATGATGAAAAAAGATTATGGTTTCCGGTCATGTGACGTGTGCATCCACTATCAAGAATCCAATCCATATCAAGATTTATCTACAACATTTAAAGTACAACTTTTATGGTCCCCACATCTTATGGGTCCTTGACAATTAGTTTCAATGTCAACCAACATGCATATATATAAAGTCAAACAGAATATATATATATATATATAATACATTACACAATATTAATATATATATATAATACATCAAACAATATTAATATATATATAATATATTAAACACACAAAGTATATATATATATGTAGTGCGTAGGTATATATATATATATAAACAGTACATATATATATAAACAATATAAAAGTACATATACTATTATATTACTTATATATAATATATACAATAAATCATATTCAAATTATATATATAATATGTAACACATTTAAAGCCATAAACGCATGCCACCGGGATTATCAACACTAAAGGAGCCTTTAGGAATCCACTTTGGTACCATTTTAATTTTACGATCATATTTATCAAAGACGTAAAAAGGAGCATGCATATTCACACTATTTTTTGGTCTAGAAAATTTACTATTATACATGCATGCATAGGATTTCCTAGACTTATAATTCACATTATTTATGTTGGGCATATATGAGGATTTTTGCACATACGGTTTTCTCATTTCAACATTTTTAGGTGGTTCAAAATATCTTTTGATAGGCATACATAAGCACTTATCTTTACACATATCGGAACCAACGCCTTTTCTACAATTAGTGCTATTTGACATTTTTAACATTTTAAGCACTTTCTCATTGCTACTTTGAAAGGCATGTGCTAACAAATTATCTTTTTCATGTTTATCACATTTTTCTTTTAAACATGCATTTTCCTTTTTAAGCACATCACAACTAGCACATAAATCATTTTCAACTATTCTTTTCTCAAGGCATGCAATTTCTTTATTTAAAATGTCACAAGAATTGCAAACATATTTTTCACTTAATTTATTTTCTAAATTTATGATTTTTTCATTATCGCATGCAATTTTTTGTTTGCTATCATGAATTTCCTTTTTACTTAATAATAATTCTTCCTTTAGTTTTGCGTTCTCATCTTTATAATTATTTGTAAGCATAACCATTTTTTGAAAGGCATCATTTAACATATCAAGATCATCATCATCATTACTTTCATCATCACTAGAGTAATTTGAGTAACACGAGTTTACCTCATCGTCGCCTTCCGCCATGAGACAAGTGGCTTCATACTCATTTTCATCTTCACTTGCGCTCCACGCGCCTCCAACGAAGGCTTTCTCCTTCTTGAGTTTAGGTTTATTTCTTTTTGGACACTCGTTGGCATAGTGATCCTTGTCTCCACATGAGTAGCAAAAGCCCTTCTTTTTCTTGGCTTCTTCATCATCGCTTGATTCGCCATTTTTATTTATTTTGTCGTTCCGTTTATGGAACTTTCGGCTTCGGTTTTCTCCACCACGGCGATAATCTCCTTTTCTTTGAAACCTATCATTTCTTGAAAACTTTTTGTTAGCTAAAAATTTAGAAAAATTTCTTACCAACATGGCTACATCGTCAAGATGTTCGGATTGATCCTTTGAGGAGTTAGCTTTCTCCTTCTTTTTCTTCTTCTCCTTCTCGTCACTTGAAGTTGAAGCTTTAAGCGCCAAAGATTTCTTTTTATCGTGCTCCCGATCTTTGTTCCTTTTTAGTGCAATTTCATGCACTTTGAGATTTCCAATGAGATCATCTAATTTCATCATTGAGAGGTCACGGGAGTCTTCCAACGATGTGATTTTCGGCATCCACTCCGGAGGAAGCGCTCGAAGAATTTTTCGCACGTAATCTTCGTTTGGATAAGTTCTACCAAGACCTTTCAAGCTCACCATGATAAGGTTAAAACGTTTAAACATTGAGTCGATTGACTCATCTTTTAACATCTCAAACATTTCATAATCATGTACAAGAATATTTATTTTTGAGCTTTTGACTTGAGAATTTCCTCTATGAGTGTTATTTAGATTTTCCCAAATATCGTGAGCAGTTTCACAAGAATAAACACGTTCAATCTCATCTTTAGTAAGTGCCGAAAAAAGAATATTTTTAGCTTCAAAATTTAAGCAAACCCAAGCATCCTCAGCGGCGGACCATTCCGCTACTGGTTTTTCACTAATTACTCCATCTTTGGTTTTGGTGGGTTTATAATCTCCATTTTTAATAATGTCCCAAATTTTTCGACTTTTGCCACGAACGTAGCATTCAAAAAGATTTGCCCAAAGACCAAAATTTTCGGTGTCAATTTGCGGAATTTTTGTAGAGATAATTCCCTCAGAGGTTGCCATTTAAAATAGGAACAAGTTTTAAAAATACAACGATTTTTAAAAGAAACTTGCAACCTGCTCTGATACCAATTGTTAGGACAACCTTAGGGGGGGTAAAGGTTGTATTTAAAAATATTTCACAAATAAAAATTCTCTTATCAAAATCAACAATAAATATTGCATGCACAACAAATATATAAATAAAATTAAGTGCACAACGGGAATATAAAGAGATAAGGGTAGAGAATGTTGATACCGACACCGAGATTTAAAGTGGTTCACCACCAACTGGCTGGCTAGTCCACTTGCCGAGACACTTCTCGACACACTGATTCACTATAAGTGTTCTTTATGGTAGAACACAAACCTTGATACAATGATAATAAAATCTCTTGCTTTTGCTCGAGAACGTGAATCACTCACACTATTCAAATACTTACAAGAGAATATATCTCACAATATTAATCACTCTTGTATAAGTATAACACTTGGATTTGTGAGAGGTTGATCACTCAAAAAAAATTATAACTTGATTAAGTTATTAAATGAGATGAGGAGCTGAGTAATCCTTTTTGAGCTTGGTATTCAATGTCTGTTGAGTCTGCTGATAAATGCTGAGAAGCTGCATGTATTTAAGCTGGACCTGGCAACGGTCAAAAGCTCACCGCGGTATACCGCCTATATGGGCGCGGTATACCGCCCAGAAAAAGTAGCTGGCCAAAAGTAGGTCAACCTGCAAAAGCAAACCTGCAAAACGGTGTAGCAGAGCCGCGGTATACCGCCATACACCACGCGGTATACCGCCTGACAAAGTGGCTGACAAAAAGTGAGTCAACCTGCAAAAGCCTGCAACTCGTAACAGTGCCGCGGTATACCGCCGAGCATCACGCGGTATACCGCCTGAAAAAGGTGCCTGCGTCAGGAGTGACCATAGCTTAAAAAGGCAACTTAATTCCTTTTGTTTTATTCCAAAAAAAAAAGTCAACATTCTAAAATCAATTTAAATCAAAGATTTAAAAATAGTGTTGGGTTAGGTTTTTTTAAAATATCCAAGTGGTATATTATTTTAGGGTGTTTATTATTATGAGATATATGATGACGTAAACACCACTCTTGGACTCTTCAGATAAAATCTTCATGTTGTCCAATAAGCTGCACACTTGGATAAAATTGTTAGAAAAACAATAATACGGTGTGTTTGTAATCATCAAAATAAATATATAAAAATATATAGAGATGTGGTACACTTGCACCAACATTTACATTACAGAAGTTGTGACCCTGTTAGATTACCTAAATCTTATTTTGGAGCTAGACATTACACACAACTTAAAGCATATCACTATTGGCGACCATGTATCTTCCATAAGTGCTCAACTAGATATTCTTGAAGTTGAGAATGCATTCCCGTATCGCGCAACCAATGTCGGTTTTCAATGAACTCCATTATTTTTGGTGTGCGCTCAAAATAAGCCGATACCGTTGGAATTTTATCAACTCTATCATAAGAGTTATATATATCATGCATTCTTCTTTGATGAACAACTTTATGTTTATCACGTTCGTCTTCAATAATCATGTTATGCATAATTATGCATTTAGTCATGATATTATGTTGGGTGCCCTTCTCCAAAAATCTTGTTGGCCCGCGAACAATTACAAAACGCGCTTGAAGCACTCCAAATGCACGTTCAGCTTCTTTCCTAGCCCCTTCTTGCTTTTGAGCAAGAAAATTTTGCTTATTTCCTTGTGGAGCTAGAATAGTCTTCACTAATGTTTCCCATGAAGGATAAATGCCATCAGCAAGATAATATCCCATAGTATATGATCTACCATTGATCTTGTAGCTAATAGGAGGAGCACGACCTTCAACAATATCACTGAACACAAAACAGCACTCCGTCATTAAGAGACCCGGGTAGCCCAAAAAAACATGCCATATCCAAAGATCATATGAAGCTACGGCTTCTAAGATAATGGTTGGTTCATGAATATGCCCTGTGAACATACCATGCCAAGCAGTTGGACAATTTTTCCATGTCCAATGCATACAGTCAATGCTTCCCAACATCGCTGGAAAAATACGCTTTTCACCAATCGCAAGCAACCTAGTGAGGTCATCGCTATTTGGCGATCGTAAATACTCATCAACAAAAACTTTAATGATTGCTACAAAAAAATCTTTTGAGGCTTCAATTAGCGGTGCTTTCACCAATTTGCACATACTCATCTACTTAATCAGCCGGATTACCATAAGCAAGCAATCGAAAAGCACCAGTTACCTTTTGAAGAGATGACAAACCTAGGCGCCCAACCGAATTCTATTTTTGAACAAAATGGTTGTAAATTGCTCTTATTTATAGATAAATTTGTCAAAAATCATTTAATACTGTGTGTTGGAAATTACCATTTACTACTAGTTGTTGGAAGATAGAAGTTGGAAGTTAAAAGTTAGAAGTATCATTTAGTGGAAATCAATGGACGACGTAAAATTTGTTGTAACAAATTATTTACATAAAAATTGTTGGAAGTAACAATTTTGTATAAAATTTATCATTTTATAATTTTTTGTCGGAAATTACCGTTTCATATAAAATATGACCAAAAGTTTATTTCGTTGTTTGAGAGTTTATTTAAAAGTTAGTTTGATTGTTAAAAAGTTTGTTAAAATATATTGAATATTTTAATAATATAAGGAATGATGGGTTCTCTAAAATAGAGAAGTTGTTGGTGTTAGAAGATTTTTTTTTAGAGATTTTGACTTTTCATTCTCTATTTTAGAGAAATTATAGAGAAACTGTTGGAGATGCTTGTTTGGGTAAAAATCCACACCTCACGACCGACGATAAAAAACACATGTGACATTTATGTAAGATCACTCTTGAATTAAGATAAGGTCTTGCAGGATATTTACAATCGAATATTGGGTAGTACACTTTCATGATGGTCGTAAGGTCCATACGACCGACGTCCAAGACTCAAGACAGTCGTACGATTATACTAACCGTTAACAGTCAACATCCGTTTTCTTTGTTCCATTAATGCAGGTCCACGAGCAATCATGATACAACGGTCAGTAACAGACGAGCTCTTAATGGCATTAAAGACCCGACGACGGTTACAAACAAGTCATCAAGACACATTTAATGTTGTCAAAAGCTATATAAAGGTCTGCTCACCTTTCAACAAGCATCTATCTGATACTTGACATCTGAACTCAACTCTTCTACTTTTTTATGCAATACAACCGTGACAATCTGAGAATTCGAACATACAACGCTTACGCAAGATTCGCACTACAGCAGTTCGATTCGCACGACAATTGATTATTTCGCACGATTTACGCACGACGCATAACTTTATCTTACGATTAAGTTTATTTTTACTCTTATTGTAATCTGTTGTACACAAAACACTTGTTACCAAAGGATTTTGCCCCTGTTTGGCGATCATAGTGCACCGTCGACTCTCACAAGTCGGCCGCGGTTTTTTCCCTCGTTTGGGTTTTCTGCGTCACCAATTCTCTTATCTTATCTACTTTTTTCTGTGATTGTGTTGTTTGTCTTGAGATCTCTTTCTTTAGATGTTAAAAGTTCCACGTCAACCTTAAGTTATCCTTTGGGTGATTTTTGGCATTAACAGTTTGGCGCCCATCGTGGGGCCTCATCTAGAGAAAATCTCAAGCCAAGCATCCATCGCTCTAACGATCTTTTGAAGTTTTTGTTTCCAGGAAAATGGCAAATTACCAAGATCCTATGGCTCAACTTTACGCAGAATTGAACGCAACCCGGAGTCAGATTCAAGATCTGAATGAGTAGAATCAAAAGGCAACTGCAGAAATTGCTTACCTGAGGAATCCAGCGATTGGCAATTCCTTTGGACCTCAGAACGGTCCCCGACCTACAAGTGCACCTTTCGTAAGGCCACCATTCCAGGCAGGTCCAGGGCCATTTGACAACAATCCTCCCTTTGGATAATTTCATCCACAACATTTGAGGCCACCACCGCTGTACAACGGAGCCATACCATATCATATCCCAACAATCTCGCAACCTACAATGACGATCCCAACGAACTTCCCCTTTAACGGAGAAGCCAATGGTTTGTCGTACGGAAATGGTTTCCACACGACAGTCGGCATGACAGCTCAAGATTCAGGAGTCTTTCCCCTGACAGGTGCAATCCCCGATCCTAACGACCCCGTCGCCTAACGACTAAGGTTGTTGGAAGATCAAAATGAAAAGATGATGTCGCTACTTTCAAAATTACCTGGTGTCGCCGTCCCTGTCGACGTCGAAACCCTCACAGAATTCCAAGTGTCGCCTTTCGTCGACAAGATAGCAAATGTTGACGTTCCGAAGAAGTACAACATTCATGCTTTTACGCCCAAGTATTCGGGAATAACCGATCCTACAGAGCACATTGCTCAATATAAACAATTGATGTGGACAACATCAATCCCACATCAGTATCAAGAAGTGTGCATGTGTAAAAGCTTTGGCGCGACTCTTACAGGTGCTGCTCTCCAATGGTTGATCAATCTCAAACCCAAGTCCATTGGCAACTTTGCGAAGTTGGTCAACCAGTTTTCACAACAATTCGCCAGTAGTCGCAAGATGGAGAAGCAGACCAGTGACCTGTACTACATCGTCCAAAAATCTGGAGAATCCATCCGCGGTTACTTCAACCGTTTCAATGCAGAAATGATCAGCATTCGAAATTGTGACGTCAAG
Organism: Saussurea involucrata; assembly: GCA_033807775.1. Lineage (NCBI taxonomy): Eukaryota > Viridiplantae > Streptophyta > Magnoliopsida > Asterales > Asteraceae > Saussurea > Saussurea involucrata. Next base: position 67,195,166 of record CM066321.1, on the reverse strand, counting down.
ACCGCCATCGAGGCTTACAAGCGTGGTCTGGACGACAACACCACAAGACTGTACGTCGATCTTACGAAGTACCCACCAGAGAATTCTGAAGACGTCTGAGCTAGGACTTTGGCTTACATGAGGGTCGAAGACGACCTGACTTTCCGTCGTAAGCACACTACCGACAAAAATCGCTCGGGATCAAGAAACCAAATTTCAAATCCAAGACGAGCGTCAAGACAGAGCCAGCGCGCCAGATATCGAACGTTCGGTTCGATAAGAAAAAGAGCATTCCTACGCCCACATTCCCTCAATATCCTAAGATCTCCTCTTACGGATTCAAGGGGAGATCGAAAGATTTGGTCGAAGCTCTCAAGAACATTCAATCGTCTGTTCGGTGGCCCAAGAAAAGCGACAAAGACGATGATAAGAAGGATAAGACCAAATGATGCGACTTCGATAGTGACCATGGTCATTGGTACGTGCGAAATATGTGATTTAATCGCAGTGGGATGCAAACTATCCATAATGGGAAGCGCAAGTGTACACTGGCCACTATGATCATCACAACAAGTAATAGTTGGTAAAATACCAGAATCGTATCCACAGGGACTGGGCAATAAAGACAATACGGTTCTCATGAGCTTCCTTTTACAAGTTTCAATTACAGCAGAAGCAATAAGTTGGTTTGTTTGGTGAAACGCTATTTTAACGAGTTACTTAAGATTTTAAAAGGAGGAATGTAGGTTAGATTTTCCCTGGATTTTATACTAAATACTTGATCCAAAAGAGTGATCACTGCACTTGTGCAAAGTGGGCACTCCCGTTAGAAAAGCCCGGTTACAAAAATACTCACACCTTCGAATAAAAATCCCATACTCTTAGTCCTTACTGTTTTGTCAATGGTAATCTCAAAATGGACCTTTTCGGGCCTCGATGGAATGTGTAGAGACAAATACTCTAAGTGATTTTAAGTACACCAACTAGCTTGCCTACTAATCCAGTGGGTTGAGATTAGTTCACTATGCAGACCTCACTTTCGCAAGTGTCATAAGAATTCTTTTGAATTCCCTAGCATCATCCAAGCTCGTGTCACTGCATTCTACTCATTTCTGAGTTAAGAACTAGACTTTAGATCCTCACAAGTGATCGGCTTCTTTGCATCATTGGGCAATAATCGAGAGTGAATGACCAAAACAATAAATATTCGAAGTATGAAGATTAGTCAAGCATTTTTCATAAAATCCCGGTACTTTTCCTTCCTACATCCCACGGGATGCTTAGCTCATATTTAAAGCAGTAAAGAAAACAAAAGATGAGAAGTTGTACATAAACAAATTGAGAGTGACGTCGATTTAAAACCGCAGTGGGCACTGTGAGTACAGCACTGCTACAAATTACTTAAAACTAAAGATTACACTAGGAATTAAAATGCAGAAAATTAAGAACTACTGCAGTAAATTCTAGAGATAAAACTACAACTAACTTGCACTAAATGTGGTAGATGATATATAAATTAAATGAAACCCAACACCTCTTTATATACTTAGAGGAAATGTTGGACCAAAAAAAAAATGAGTAATTGTCTAGAGGCTAAAAGATTGAAGTGGAAGACACAAAATTCATTTCCCATGAGCAAAGCTTCTCACCATAAGTTTGTAGCCTATTACCCTAAGGTATCTTCACCTTTTCCAAAAAGTCAACTTTAAGTACCATTGGTTTCAATAAACAATTCTAATTGTCATCTTCAAGGGAACATGCTTGTTGTTTTTCTTCACATGCTTCTGCCATAGACCCTTCTATTCTCCAGGATTTACTCCGCAAGTCACTGCAGATTTTTCGTGAAAGAGCAACAAAAATCTACCAAATGGTTATAAAAACTGCGGTTTACTCTTTTTGCTCATTTTTTGGAATATGACCAAGAATGGGTGATTTTAGAAGCAAAATGGCTAAAATTTGACAAAAGAAAATAAAAATAAAAGGAAATAATAACTCTAAAAATATTGTTATCACAACCTCAAACTTAAACCATTACTTGTCCCTATGTAATAAAAAGGAAGAAAAATAAAAAAAATGCACGTTGAGCTTTTAGGGACTTACAGATTTCTCACTTTGATTGAATGTTGATCTCCCTCCATGGATGCTTCTTTCGGTCCCAAAACTATCTTCTCACTTTTGTGCATTCGACGACATCTTTCCCTTGTTCACATTTGATCTATAGGACTTGATTGGGTTTGAAGGATTTGTGGCTTTGAATGTGTTTCCCAAAGGGTTTTATAGCAAACAATTCCAAACTTGAACCGAAAATCTCGCTTTGAGATTTTTATTTTAAGAAGTGTGTGTTTTTATGTTTTGCAAGGGTAGGTACGTACACTTCAGCCTTTTATTTGGGTACGGGTATATTTTTTGTGATAGTAGGCACTCTGATGGTCCAGAAAAGGCACGCCAGCATTTTCTTGGAGTGGCACTCCGATTTTCTTTGTTTTTTTGGGAGGGGGGTATAGCTTACCCACCTCAAACTTAAGACTTCACGATGTCCTCATTGTGGATAAAGACTGGAAGTCACACTGGAAGTCCCCACCTCAAACTTAAGATCTCACAGTGTCCCCACTGTGACTTGGAAAGTGGGTTCAAAGAGGCATTTGGGGTACAAAAAATTCGAGTTTGGGCAAGTGGATGCAAAAACGGCCTATATCATTTCAACGTGACAAGTTGAGGATCAGAACTTACAAAAGTGAATTTTTAAGTTGGAAGCCGAAAGTTGTGCACCTTGAAATGGAAAATGATCAATAAACATTCAAACAAGAAAGTTGTTAGTACCCAAAAGCTCCTACTTCACAGTAGGTATCAATGCATCATTAACACAAAATAAAAAGTAGCAAATTGTCAATAGCCAGCCATAGGCAAATACCAAGCAGACAGAAAATTAAAATTGTTTTTGAGCATCAAGAGGGAAACCATAGTCCCTACAAACCATTCAACATGTGGGGGTTGCTTTCGGTGAGCTTTCGGAAAAGTCATCACTGGCGATGTCATCACTTTCATTTGTTGGACAGATTCCCTCAGGAAAATCAGGGAGTTGAGCGGCCAGTTCGGGATCGGCACCTTGTAACATTTGATTCATGACCGCATCCCGCTCCTGAGTGTACACCCAGAAGGATTCAGTGGCCCTGTCCATTATTGCCTGTCGATCTTCTAAGGCAGTGTGACGATCAGTGATGGCCTTGAGTGCAACCAAGATATCAACCATGGGATTGTTGTTGCGTCCTGGAGTAGGATCTGGGAGTGGGTTGTTGGCAGATGTCGCTGGGACCTCAGCAGCAGTGGGTTTATCGGTGGGAGCGGTAATTGCTCTTCCCATCTTCTTTATGGTCACTATGCTGATGTTGTTAGCAGAAGTGACCCAAGCATCACCTGGAGCAGACGACACTCCAACATCGATTAGTCAGGAAGTAATGTGACAAGGGAGTGGGAGGATTACCTTCTTACGCATACGGGCTTGATAAATGGCAGATTGCATCAGAATTCCAAGATTGATTGTTTTGCCAGCGAGGATGCAATAGAGAAGGCCGCATTTGTGCATGGAAAGTGTTGTATCATGCGTAGTGGGCAACAGGGAGTGGCGTAGGAATTGGAACCACACAGTAGTCTCTATGGTGAGGGAGCTAGCGTATAGGCACTTCTGACTGCCATCCTTGTCCCAAGTTTTACCTTCTATTACCAGAGCTTTTAAAATGGTGTCCTCATCAGTCGGGGTCATTTTTTGTAGAAACCTAGCAAAAGTGCATGAAAGTGGGGTCCTTATACCAAGGACCCGATTGATCGTGGATGCTCCATAATGCACCTTACGACCCCGGACTGTTACGCATGTGGTCTTGGTTTGCGAGGCCTCGACATAAAATTCTTTGACCAAAGAAGCGTTGGCCTTTCTATTCGCAGTGGCCAATATTACCCAATCTTGCTGAATAACCCTCTCTTTAATAAAAGGGTTGGCCTCTACAAACTCAAGGTCAAACCCCCTCTCCAGATTCAACGTTTGCTTAAAGATACAGTCATAGTGGGCAGCAACCGCAGGGGTTGTGAACTGCATGGGAACGCCATTGGGGGCATGCTCAGTGCCCACTATGGATTCATGAGGGTTTTGTGTTGAAAGTTGTTCATTATCAGCATCAGACTCTTCTGATGATGAACTAGTAGAGGGAATAAGACCCTTACCTTTTCCAGATGTGGTTTTCTTAGACCTCCCTGCCTCTGATTTTTCCGGAGTAGTCACCGCAAATCGGGTGACCATGCCCCTCTTCCTCGAAGCTTTCCTGATGGGGATTTCCTCACTGTGACTTGCCTTCTTAAGAGCCACCAAATTGACAGTGTTTCCGATTTGCAGGTATTGATTGGTGTAGTTCTCTTCTTCTTTTCTTCGCAACTCCTCTTCTTCTCTTAACAATGTAGCCTCTTCCTCTTGTCTCAATCGTTCCTCTTCTTCTTTTCTCAGCCTCTCCTCCTCAGCCCTTTTTCTCTCTTCTTCCTCTTTGCGTACCCGTTCTTCTTCTTCCTTTTTCAATCTTTCCTCTTCTTCCTGTCGCAACCTCTCCTCTTCCTCTTTTCTCCTCTTCTCGACCAATTCTTTCTTTTTCTGAAGTGCAAGAAGTTTTTGGTCAAACTCCTCTCGCAACCGTAGCAATTCATCATCAACCTCTTGTTCTTCAATATCAAAATCACTCAGACTTGCGTCTGAGGCTTTCGACGATGATGCTTTCGACCCTTCTAGCGTCGATGACTCAGCGTCCGACGCGACAGCCATTACCGTGTTCTCGTCGGAAGATGGCAGTGGTTGATTTAGGTCACCGGTGACAGTCTCCGGCGGGTGGTCAGCGGTGGTGAGACGGCGGCGGGTTGCACGACCGGGGTCATTCGGGTTGGGTACCGGCCTTTTGCTTCTTGCCATGGTGAGGGTTTTCTTTTCTTGTTCGTGAGAGAGAAAATGAGAAGACAGAGAGTATTTTTGAAATTTTTAGAGCAAAAAGGTAGGTTTTGGATGTTTAGTATGGAAATGGATTAACTATTGGGTAAAAGAAAATAGGAGGGAACGGTTATTTAAGGAGTAATGAGTGCTTTTCTTGAAACTTGAGGGTTTAGGGTGAGGTGGCAGGAAAAGGTGATGGATGTGTAAGAAAAGTTGACAGTTTTCAGCTTCTTGGGCCACCCAACCGTCAAATCCAAGTGTCAGACACGCAGTGGGATGCCCAGTGGCTTGGTCGATGTCCCTGCGAAGCATTTGTTGACTTTTTCTTCAAAAATTGGCAATTCATCCTACACACATTCAAAATAAACTATGACAAGGGATTAAAAATACCAAAAATAATAAAAAGACAGCAAATAACTGAAATAAAATATTTACACATGATTTGGAATTTTCTTAACCAGAGTGAGATGGAGAGTGGGCACTGTCACTTAGAAAGTGCTTCACTCTTTGTCCATTGACTTTAAAAGTCTGACCAAATTGTGGGGACATTAACTCAACAGTTCCGAAAGGACTAACCTTGATCAATGTGTATCGTCCCGTCCAACGAGATTTGAGCTTACCAGGAAATAATTTGAGACGAGAATTGAACAATAGTACTTGTTGGCCTTCGGCCAACTCCCTATGGCGGATTCTTCGGTCATGCCACATCTTGGTCTTTTCTTTGTACAACTTTACATTTTCATAAGAATGGTATCATAATTCTTCCAACTCATGCAGTTGTAAAAATCTCTTGTTCCTGCCGCATCCTCACTCTTATTAAGCTCTTTAAGGGCCCAAAATGCTTTGTGTTCCAACTCAATTGGTAAATGGCATGCTTTGCCAAAAACCAACATAAATGGAGACATTCCCAAGGGAGTTTTATAGGCTGTACGATAGGCCCAAAGAGCATCATCGAGTTTGGTTGACCAATCCTTTCGGTGTAGTTTAACGACGTTTTCTAAAATGCCTTTGATTGCTCGGTTTGAGAGTTCGGCTAACCCATTGGTTTGCGGGTGGTATGCGGTGGACACTCTATGATGTATGTCATACTTAGCAAGGACCGAGCTCATGACTTTGTTTACAAAATGGGTGCCTTCGTCACTAATTAACGCCCGTGGTGTTCCGAATCGAGTGAAAATATTTTTGTGCAAAAATTTTACCACGGTGTTTGCATCATTGGAGTGACATGCAACAACCTCCACCCATTTTGAAACATAGTCTACCGCAACCAAGATATAAAAATTATTATTTGAGTTTGGGAAATGACCCATGAAATCGATCCCCCAAACATAAAAAAGCTCTACCTCTAAGATGTTGTTGAGAGGAATTTCATTCTTTTGCGATATATTCCCGGTGCGTTGGCATTGCTCATAGTTTTTCACAAATTCGTAAGAATCTTTAAACACAGTGGGCCAAAAGAACCCACTTTGCAAGATTTTTGCAGCTGTGCGGTTTCCACCAAAGTAGCCACCGTAGTGGGATGTGTGACAACCTTGGAGTATTTGATGTTGCTCACTCCGGTGGACACATCGTCTCAATATTTTGTCTGTGCCTATCTTATATAAGAAAGGATCGTCCCAGACATATTGACGAGTATCGTGTAAGAACTTTTTAAAGGGTTGTCCACTCATCCCGTGGGGCTTTAGTCCACATGCTAAAAAGTTTGCAATGTCAGCGTACCAAGGATTATCATTGTTGTGATGTTGAGCTGCTAACAATTGTTCATCGGGAAAACTTTCCTGGACCGGAGTGGGTTCCACAGTGGTCACTACCTTCTCGAGCCTGGACAAATGGTCAGCTACTTGGTTGGTTGTTCCTTTCCTATCAACGATTTCAAAGTCGAATTCTTGAAGCAATAATACCCATCGAATCAAACGTGGTTTGGAATTGGCTTTGTTGATCAAGTATTTTATTGCTGCATGATCAGTGTGCACTATGACCTTCGTCCCTATCAAGTACGACCTGAAACTATCAAAAGCAAACACCACTGCAAGTAATTCTTTTTCAGTGACTGTGTAATTGATCTGAGCTTCAATTAGTGTTTTACTTGCATAATAAATTGGGTGAAAGATTTTGTTTTTCCGTTGTCCTAAAACAGCCCCCACAGCCCACTCGCTGGCGTCACACATCACTTCGAATGGGAGTGACCAGTCAGGAGTGGTCACTATGGGTGCAGTAACTAAGGCTTTTTTATTGTTTCAAAAGCATCATGACATTCTAGGGTGAATTTAAATTCTTTTTCATGTTGCAGAAGGTTACATCGGGGTTTTGTTATTTTGGAAAAATCTTTGATGAACCTCCTATAGAAACCAGCGTGACCCAAGAAACTTCGAATTCCTTTCACAGTTGTGGGTTCGGGAAGTTGTGCCACCACATCAAGTTTGGCTTTGTCAACCTCTAACCCTCTCTTTGAAACAAGATGACCTAGGATAATACCCTCTTCGACCATAAAAGGACATTTTCCCAATTTAAAATAAGGTCATGGGTCTCACATCTCACTAGGCTTTTCTCTAAATTTCCCAGGCAGTTGTCAAATGATGTCCCTATCACATAAAAGTCATCCATAAATACTTCTATGGTGTCCTCAATCATGTCGGTGAAAATGGCCATCATACAACGTTGGAAAGTGGCTGGGGCATTACACAATCCAAATGGCATTCTCCGAAATGCAAAAGTACCGTAGGGACAAGTAAAGGTGGTCTTTTCTTGGTCCTCGGGGGCGATATGAATTTGGTTGTATCCGGAGTATCCATCTAGAAAACAATAGAATTCATTTCCAACTAACCTATCGAGCATTTGGTCAATGAATGGTAAGGGGAAATGGTCTTTCTTGGTGGCTAGATTGAGTTGTCTATAGTCCATGCATATTCTCCACCCGATAACAGTTCTAGTGAGAATGGGCTCGTTCTTTTCGTTTTCCACTACGGTTGTTCCTCCCTTTTTTAGGGACACATTGAACGGGGCTCACCCAACTACTACTAGCTAGGGGTGAGCATAACCGGGTACCCGACTAAATTTCATGGAACCGGAACCAGAACCGGAACCAGCGGTTCCTAGAATGAAGGAAACGGAACCGGAACCGCTTACATCTGTTCTCTATATTTTGGAACTGGAACCGGCGGTTCCGGTTCCGGGTACCCAATGTCAACTTTTTTTAAAGTTTTTTTTAACAATTCATACGATAAAACTTGTAATTTTAAGTCTATTGCAAACTATAAAGTACCAACATAAAGTAACAAATAAAACAAATGGTGAAAACTAATCCGATAAAAACTAATTATTACATAAATAAATTAGAAACTCTCGAGTATTGAGTCTTGGCATCAACAAAACGGCTTCCACAACAATTCACGTCTTTACGTTAACACTTGGAAGAAAACGAATAAAACACCTAACAAAGGTACAAAACTAATGCCACTTCATTAAATAATTAAATATAATAAATATATAAATAATTTTTACTAAAAAATAGCGGGATCGGGTACCCAGCGGGTAACGGTTCCAAAAGAATGAGAACCAGAACCGGAACCAGTCTTAATCGGTTCCGTATTTTAGGAACCGGAACCAATCACATCGGTTCCGGTTCTGGAACCGGCAGTTCCAAAGCGGTTCCAGTTCCAAAGGCGGGTACCCAGTTCCGATGCTCACCCCTACTACTAGCTATTGGGTAGATAATACCAGCGTGTAACCACTTCAAAACTTATTTCTTGACCACTTCTTTCATTATGGGATTCAATCTTCTTTGGGGTTGTACCTTTCCAGGGTGGTCACTCTCCAAGTTAATCTTTTGTTGACATAGGGAAGGGCTAATACCTCTAATGTCCGCTATGGTCCAACCAATTGCCCTTTTATGCTTTATCAACCAATCAATCAGAAGTTGTTCTGGTTCCTCACTAAGTTTGGAAGAGATAATAACGGGAAGTTTATTATCCTTAGCGAGATAAGCATATTTCAAATGAGATGGCAATGGTTTTAGCTCTAACTCGGGAGGTTGTTCTATTGAAGGAGGTTGAACAGTTTTGTCCTTAAAGTCCAGAGGTTCAAAGGCTGCCACAATTTCGTTACACTCATCCTCAAAAGTGTCATCACTCTCAGAGTCGAAGTGCTCACTCTCACTGCCCACTGTGCTCACTGGATCGCAACTTGGGGTTCCACTAATCAAACTCAAAGCAAAACAGTCTTCGGTTTCTATGAACTTAAAGGACTTGAAGACATTAAATGTTACCTCTTGGTCATGGACCCTCATAGTGAGTTCTCCTTTGTGCACATCAATCAAAGTTCGTCCGGTTGCAAGAAACGGATGCCCTAAGATGATTGGGATATCTTTATCGGCCTCATAATCTAGAATTAGAAAATCGGCAAGAAAGATAAATTTATCCACTTGGACCAAAACGTATTCTATTTTTCCTTTGGGATAGGCTATGGACCGGTCGGCTAGTTGTAATGTCACGGTTGTGGGTCTAGCCTCTCCAATACCTAACTTGTTGAATATGGACAATGGCATCAAGTTAATACTAGCTCCCAAATCACAAAGTGCTTGACCTACTTCTTGTCCTCCTATTGTGCATGGAATGGTGAAACTACCCGGGTCTTTCAACTTAGGTGGAATCTTGCTAGTAAGGAGGGCACTACATTCCTTAGTTAATGCCACAGTTTCAATCTCACCCAACTTCCTCTTTTTGTTCAAAATATCTTTCAAAAATTTAACATAGCTTGGCATTTGCTCGAGAGCCTCTGCCAAGGGTATGTTAATGTGAAGTTGTTTAAAGATGTCTAAGAATTTTTTAAATTGAACATCGACATTTTTATTCTTCATTCTTTAGGGAAATGGAACATTTCGTGGGTCAATTTAAGTTTGCTGTGGTATTTGCTTTGGAACAATAGGTTTTTGTGGGATTTCGAAAGTGGGAAGCTCAGGGACATCGGTCCTCACTGTGGGTTTGTCAGTGACCTTAGGAGTGGGCACTGCGGTTTTAGGGGCAGTGGGTATTTAAGGCGTGTCTTCAGAGTCAATAATGACATCATTCAAACCCTTTCCACTCCTAAGCGTTATGGATTTGACTTGTTCTTTTCCAATTACCCTAGGGTGTTCGGTGTCACTAGGTAATGTCCCTGGCAGTCTATTCTTAACTTCGACAGCTAGTTGTCCTACTTGAGTCTCTATGTTTCTTATGGCTGCTTGAGTTTGATTCATGAAACCTTTCAGTATTGATTCGAGTGATGGTTGAGTCTCAATGGGGTGATTTGGTCGTGGTTGAAATGGTTGTGAAGACTGCCCCTGGTGAAAGTTTTATGGGGGATGCCCACTGTGATGTTGGTAAAATCCAGGGGGTTTTGTGGTCTTTGCTGGATGTGACTCGCCCCGTGGGGTTGGAGTCCTGGATTACCAACCCAAGAGAAATCCAGGTGATTTCTCCAGCCTGGATTGTAAGTCTGTGAGAATGGGTTATTTCTCGGGTTGGTTCCTATAACATTAACGGGCTCAGGATTTGCTGGACAATAGTCAAAGACATGCTCCTCTCCACAGAGAGAACAATTCTCAGTGAGATGTGCTGCGGAATTGACTTGTCCTCTATTTTGATTCAAAACCAGCTTAGTTAAGGCTACCAATTGTGCATTCATGGTTTTGAGTGCCTCGAAATCAATGGTATATGTCTTTGGCATGGGTGCTCTAGGATTTGACCACTCGGTGTTGTTGTTGGACTCTTTTTCTAAGATTTGATTGTAACACCCCAAATCTTAAATTATTTGACGAGGCGCCTATGTGCGATTTTAATGCATGCAAACCTTACCATTCATCCAACTTAAGTTCACGAGCTTGGGAATCGATTTTTTGGACTAAAAAGGGAGTTGGACAGCAGCCTGCAGGTGACCGGCGACTATGCCCAGGGCATAGTCGCGAGGGTCAATGTCGCGATGGAAGGACGAAAACAGAAATCAAACAGAAGGTGGTCAGGTGGTCGCGACAATGCCACAGCGACAATGTCATGGCAAGGTCTCGACGGGCAAATTCACGCATGGGGTCGAGGGTGCTGTGGACAGACGGGTTTTAAGGGCATTTTGACCTAATTCTTCTCATTTATCTTCCAGTCGATTTGCTCTCAAAGTGTTGGGTGATTTTTGCATTCAAGAAGTGGTAAGTCTTCTTCTTTCCTCATCCTTCCTCATTTATGGCTTCACCCACCTCATTTGTGTGCAATCATGTCAACCATAGGTTGTTAAGTGTGGGGACCTACTCCAAGTCTCCTTAAAAGCTCTCAAAAAAGCTATATCTCCCATTTGCTAGGATTAGGGTTTTCTATAAAACCTTTAAGGTGAGTTCTTCTTTATGTTTTGCATTAAATGCTACCTTATACATGAACTCTAACCTACTTAACACATTATTGTACGTATTTTTATGATAGTCATGATTGACCTCAAAGTGGGTTTCAAGAAAGAATAGAGTTTTGTTGAGATAAATGATGGTAAGGGTGAGATATGTGGTATCCCTTAATTTTCAAGTATTATGGCTTTTATTCTAAAAGTTTATTAACTTATAATGATTTTGACCCCTTTTTGGTCAAATTTAGGTTTTTGGATAAAATTGAGTTTTAAGATAATGTTCTTGAAAAAGGGTTTATATGTTGTAATAGAGTTCAAGACTCAATTTGGGAAATCATGGTGCTTAATAGTCGATTGTGGTGTGTGTATGCTAATATTTCCCAAATAGAAAGTATGTTTAAATGTTACCATGTGTCTACCATTATAAAGATTGTCATCGTGGGCTATATGAAAGTTGTCGTTAGTCATTGAGTGTAATGGATCCATAGGCACTAGAGTCGTAGCACGGAATAGGCATCGGGATCCATGATAAGTAAGATGTGGGCCTATATGGTCGGGCACCGTCTCATGGGCAGTAAGGTGTAATTCCAAAGTGTGTGTTTGTGGATTTAGAGTAACCCAATGTATAGACCTGGAGTGGTTGAAATTATGGGCTCACAAGTTATAGACTCTTCGGGGTTGCACTTGTTTCCGTTTTAATTGTCAAATGTAATTAAATACTTCTAACGATCATGTGGATTTTCTTATCTTACCAATTTGCTTGGGTATCAAGATCCCATCTACACTTGAAGCATTGGATGTTCAATGGTCTACTCCATGGGTTTTAACTTGATTTACATTGTGTATTGAATTAATTATTTATTATTACAAGTGTAGGTTCTTACCCTCAAGTTGTTAGACTAACACTTCTTCTTTTGGGTACATGATTAGGGTCTTCCAGCGGCGGGACTCCTCGGTCTTGAGTGATGAGATATAATGGTGAAAAGCATTTTTGGGAAGAACTTGGAGGCGTACAAAATAGAACTTAAATGTTGATATTTTTGGTAGCAATTAGACAACACCCGATTGTAATCTTAGTTAAGTCAATTTAGATTAATAGGTTGTTGGACCATCAATTGCTTGATTTTGGATATTGTATACGCCATACTCTATTTCCCCACTTACTTGAGTGATTTGTTAATTCTAGAAGTATATTTTCGGAAATGTTCATGTTTAAATTTTACCCAAGTTTTAGGGTGTTACAAGTTAGTATCAGAGCAATAGTTTAAGTGAACTAGGTATGTTGTTCAGTGCCTAGACTTAAGCTTAAAAGGATTAGGTATGAATCGGTGAGCTTGGGTAGAACTCCTAAGATATGATGGTCTTAGAGTCGACGGAAGTACATAAGTTGAAAGTTGTGACCTTGGTAACGAGAATCCTTATGTGAAGTATGTTCATAATTTCAATTAGCTACTACTATTATGAATGTATCATTACGTGAGTATGCTTAGATTGCTATTGTTATGATGATTGATGCATGTATTAGTACGTTTCTTTATGTTTAAATCTTATAGCCTATTTCTTATCTCATTCTCGATTGCGTGGCAGACTTCGATGGTTAACACCCGTAGTAGGGTGGATGGTCATGATGCCACGACATCTACAACTGATCAACCAAGGATAACGATGACAACGGTACCCCCGCTGAATAATACCGTCTTGGGAGAGGGAACTGAGCATATCCCTCGACGTGATTTGGAGACATCTGATCCCATTCTGGAGGAGGCAACAACTGAGACAAGAATGATGGACAAGATGATGGCGGCCATGAACAGGGCCATGAATCAACAGCAAGAGCAGTTTCTGAAATATATAGAGGATCGAGATTCGAACAACCGTAAGCACGAGACGGTTGCCGAGAACATTCTGGTGGCCGGATCTGGGGGAAATGAAATTCCCACTGAGGGGTTGGGAACGATGGAAACCAGGCAAGCGGGGAAGACTTGTTCTTTCAAAACTTTTCTGAGCTGTAGACCGCCCGAGTTCAAAGGGGCGGATGATCCGGTTGTCTGTATGAACTGGATAAGAGAAATGGAGGAAGCTTTTCGTACTAGTGAATGCGGGGAGAGTCAAAGGGCAAAGTTTGGTTCTCAAATGCTAAGGGGGTGGCTCTTACTTGGTGGAATGTCTACTCCGCGTCTCTAGAGGCCGCGGTATTGACCAAGCTGAGCTGGGCAACCTTCAAAGAAAAGTTGTTGGAGGAATATTTCAATGAGAGGGCTATGGACCGGATCGAGGAAGAGTTCCGGAATCTGAAAAAGGGTAACCTGACAGTTAAGGACTACAACCGGTTGTTCATGGATAAATTGGGGTTGGTGGGACATCTGGTCCCGATAGAGAAGGAAAAGATTAAGCCATACATCAAGGGTCTCCCATCGGGCATGATGACTATGGTCCGAGTTTCTAAGGCTTCTACCCTTCGTGAGGCGGTGGAAGAAGCTCATATAATGGAGGATGCCTACGGTAGAGGCAAGGAAGTAGTCGCTAGAGTGCCGGAAAAGAGGAGATGGGAAGGGCAAACTGCACCCTTCAAGAAGCCAAGGACGTTTGACAACAACTACCGAGGATCCGACCCGAAGAGGGAGGCTATATGGTGCTCCAAGTGCCGGAGCAAACACTTCGGTCCATGCAACTTTGTTCCGGGAAAATGCTATAAGTGCGGCAAGGCCGGGCATTCTTTCAACTCTTGTCCTGTCAGGGGGACGATGTGTTTCGAGTGTAAGGAGCCGAGTCACATTAGAAAGGATTGTCCGAAGTTAAAGTCGGGAGGAAGCGGAGGGCCGAAGGTAGAACCTCCAAGAGCAACGGGGAGAGCTTTCCAAATGTCGACCGAGGAGGCGAAGGCTTCAAAGGACGTAGTGTCGGGTATGTTTCTTCTAAACTCCGTACCTACGCGTGTGTTATTTGATTCGGGTGTAAGTTTTTCGTTTGTGTCGACCTCCTTTTGTCAAAAATTGCCTATGCCCACTAGTAGTTTAACAGAATCCATAGTGGTAGAAATAGCCGATGGTGGACAAGTAGTGGTTCGGGATATTTTGCTGGGTTGTACGTTAGAAATCGAAGGGAAGAAATTTTCGATAGACTTAATGTCCATGGTAATCGGGGAGTTCGATGTGGTGGTTGGAATGGATTGGTTAGCCGGGACTCAAGCCGAAATATTATGCGCAAAGAAATTGATCCGCATACCCTCTTCGGATGGAAGTTGTGTGGTCATTTATGGTGAGCGAAGAAAAGGAGATGTAGCAATCATCTCCATGTTGAAGGCACGTAAATGTTTGGTCAAAGGATGTACGTCCTTTTTGGCGTATGTATTCGATGCTAAATTGGAAAAGAAGAAGCTTGAGGACGTGAGGGTAGTACGCGAGTTTCCTGATGTATTTCCGGAGGACTTGCCGGGTTTGCCACCAGACCGTCAAGTAGAGTTCAAGATAGATTTGATACCGGGAGCGGCTCCGATAGCTAGAGCTCCCTACCGTTTGGCTCCGTCCGAGATGCAAGAAATGATGGCACAACTCCAAGAGCTTTTGGAGAAGGGGTTTGTGAGGCCGAGTTCATCTCCTTGGGGAGCACCGGTCTTATTCGTGAAGAAGAAAGATGGCACTTGTTAATGCCAAAAATCGCACCAAAGTACAACTTAAGGTCGATGTGGACTTTAACAACTAAAGAAAGGAATCGTTCGACAAAAGCGTGCGTTTAAGACAGAAATATAAATGAGACAGAGATTTTGGTGACGCGGGAAAAACTTCAACGAGGAAAAAACCCGCGGACGACAGTGGAAGTCGTCGCTGCACTATGGTCGCCAATCAGGGGCGATGTCCTTGTGTTTCTAGTGTCGATCGTACAGAGATTACAATACAAATGAAGGAAAGACTTCGAAAATGTAAAGTAACAAGTGTTTTCTAATGTAAAACAGTGTGCGTCGTGTGTGATTGTCGTGCGTCGAGAGCGATTCTTCTACGAGCGATTTCTGTGCTTCAAGTGTTCTTCGGAGTTCGAGTGTTTGTGTCTATATTCTATGTTGTATATGTGTTCCGTCTCCTGAAATGATGATTGTTCTTTGATATTTATAGTCTTGGGGCACTTTAATTGGATCATTAAGGACTTTGATAACCGCCGTAACGGTCGCCGTCTTTAATGCGGGATTAGATGTTCTTAACTGACTTCGTCGGTTATAGCCGTTGTTCATAAATGGTGTTGACTCATGCATTAAACACTGAACAAACATAACAGTCGTATAGCGCGTTAGTCGGTCGAGGTCGCATGGTTTTATGCGTCGGTCGTGTGAACTAGGCGACGTCGAGGTCGAGTGTCGTGAGGTAAAAGATTTTTGATTTTATCTTTAATCATGAGAGAAAGTACTATGATTTTACCTTCGTTATGGAAAAAGGGAATAAGTGTTTTCCTTACCTTGGTCGTGGTCGAGACTGGTGAAATTTTGCCCAAACAGCACTATGCAGATGTGTATCGACTACCGAGAGTTAAAAAAGGTGACCGTGAAGAACACGTATCCACTTCCTAGGATCGATGACTTGTTCAACCAACTTCAAGGAGCGGGATGTTTCTCAAAGATAGACTTACGTTTGGGTTATCATCAAGTAAAGGTTAGAGGAGACGATGTTCCAAAGATGGCTTTCCGGATGCGGTATGGCCACTATGAGTTTCTAGTGATGCCATTCGGATTAACAAATGCACCGGCGGTGTTCATGGATTTGATGAACCGGGTGTGTCGACCCTTCCTCGACAAGTCGGTGATTGTATTCATAGATGACATTTTGGTGTACTCCAAAGATGAAGTGGATCACGAGTCTCATTTGCGGGAGGTGTTGGAAGTCCTAAGAAAAGAAAAGCTATACGCAAAATTCTCCAAGTGCGACTTTTGGTTAGAGGAAGTGCAATTCTTGGGTCACGTAGTTACCCGAGATGGAGTGAAAGTAGACCCTTCCAAAATCGAAGCATATGATGAGTTGGGAACCTCCTAAGAGCCCGTGCGAGATTTGAAGCTTCTTAGGTTTGGCAGGTTACTACCGAAGGTTTATTCAAGACTTCTCCAAGATTGCTTCTCCATTGACGGCATTGACTCGGAAAAACGTGAGGTTTGTTTGGACCGAAGCGCAAGAGAAGGCATTCCGTACCCTCCAAAGAAAATTGTGTGAAGCGCCAATTTTATCCTTACCCGAAGGATCGGAAGATTTTATGGTCTATAGTGATGCATCCAAGATGGGCTTGGGGTGCGTGTTAATGCAAAGGGGGAAGGTGATCGCCTATGCTTCGAGGAAACTTAAAGTGAACGAAAAGAACTATCCTATACACGATCTGGAATTGGCCGCGGTGGTGTTCGCGTTGAAGTTGTGGCGTCATTACCTTTATGGCACGAAATGTACTTTGTACACCGATCATAAGAGCTTGAAGTATGCATTCGATCAAAAGGACTTAAATATGAGACAACGGAGGTGGTTGCAGTTGCTCAAGGATTATGACTGTGAATTGCTTTACCATCCGGGTAAGGCCAATGTGGTTGTCGACGCCTTGAGTCGAAAATAGTATAGTGGAAGTCTACGCGCCAATCTCTCAAAGATCGACATTGTGTCAAGCTTGGTGGAACGGATTAGAGCGGCTCAATCCGAAGCCTTGAAGGAAGAAAACCTCAAAGATGAGGTAATGGTGAAGCAAAAGCAACTTTTAACAGAGGATAGCCGTGGAGTCAAATTGTTCAACGAGCGCGTGTGGGTGCCTAAGATCGGTGGCAATCGGGAACTACTCATGGATGAGGTGCATAAGTCAAAGTACTCCATTCATCCCGGGAGTACCAAGATGTACTGGGATTTAAAGCTAACTTATTGGTGGCCAGTCATGAAGTTAGATGTGGCGTATTATGTGGAGCAGTGTACGACTTGCTCACAAGTGAAGGTTCAACATCAGTTACCCTACGGTAGCTTGCGACCTTTGAAGGCGGCACCGTTTGAGGCATTGTATGGGAGAAAGTGTAGGACTCCCGCGTGTTGGCTAGAGGCGGGAGAAAAGCATTTTGCCGGACCGGAGATCATACAAGAAACGACCGATAAGGTCAAGCTCATTAGGGAATGGTTGAAAGCGGCCCAAGATCGACAAAAGAGCTACGCTGACAAGAAGCGGAAACCGATAGAGTTCCAAGTGCGAGAAAGGGTGATGTTGAAAGTATCCTCTTGGAAGGGATTGATTCATTTTGGAAAGTGTCGGAAGTTGAGTCCCCGTTTTCTTGGGCCATTCACCATTCTAGAACGTGTGGGTTCGCAAGCCTACAGATTGGACTTACCACCGGAGATGGATGGAATTCATCCAATTTTTCACGTGTGTTACCTACGAAAGTGCCTAGCGGAAGGAGAGAGAATGATACCATTGTCAGAGATCCGAGTGGATGACAACCATTGTATCGAAGAACCCGAAGCTATTTTGGATAGAGCGGTTACGAAACTTCGACACAAAGAGATAGTCAAGGTCAAAGTGCAATGGAGGCACCACCGGGGTGCCAACGTGACTTGGGAACCGGAGGAAGATATGAAGCGCTGATACCCTCATTTTTTTGTATAAAGCTTGAGATTTCGTAGACGAAATCTTCTCCAAGTTGGGGAGGATTGTAACACCCCAAATCTTAAATTATTTGACGAGGCACCTATGTGCGATTTTAATGCATGCAAACCTTACCATTCAGCCAACTTAAGTTCACGAACTTGGGAATCGATTTTTCGGACAAAAAAGGGAGTTGGACAGCAGCCTGCAGGTGACCGGCGACTATGCCCAGGGCATAGTCGCGAGGGTCAATGTCGCGATGGAAGGACGAAAACGGAAATCAAACAAAACGTGGTCAGGTGGTCGCGACAATGCCACAGCGACAATGCCATGGCAAGGTCGCGACGGGCAAATTCGTGCACGGGGACGAGGGTGCTGTGGATAGACGGGTTTTAAGGGCATTTTGACCTAATTCTTCTCATTTATCTTCCAGCTAATTTGCTCTCAAAGTGTTGGGTGATTTTTGCATTCAAGAAGTGGTAAGTCTTCTTCTTTCCTCATTCTTCCTCATTTATGGCTTCACCCCCCTCATTTGTGTGAAATCATGTCAACCATAGGTTGTTAAATGGGGGACCTACTCCAAGTCTCCTTAAAAGCTCTCAAGAAAGCTCTATCTCCCATTTGCTAGGATTAGGGTTTTCTATAAAACCTTTAAGGTGAGTTCTTCTTATGTTTTGCATTAAATGTTTCATTATACATGAACTCTAACCTACTTAACACATTATTGTACGTATTTTGATGATCGTCATGATTGACCTCAAAGTGGGTTTCAAGAAAGAATAGAGTTTTGTTGAGATAAATGATGGTAAGGGTGAGATATGTGGTATCCCTTAATTTTCAAGTATTATGGCTTTTATTCTACAAGTTTATTAACTTATAATGATTTTGACCCCTCTTTGGTCAAAATTAGGTTTTTGGATAAAATTGAGTTTTAAGATAATGTTCTTGAAAAAGGGTTTATATGTTGTAATAGAGTTCAAGACTCAATTTGGGAAATCATGGTGCTTAATAGTCGATTGTGGTGTGTGTATGCTAATATTTCCCAAATAGAAAGTATGTTTAAATGTTACCATGTGTCTACCATTATAAAGATTGTCATCGTGGGCTATATGAAAGTTGTCGTTAGTCATTGAGTGTAATGGATCCATAGGCACTAGAGTCGTAGCACGGAATAGGCATCGGGATCCATGATAAGTAAGATGTGGGCCTATATGGTCGAGCACCGTCTCATGGGAAGTAAGGTGTAATTCCAAAGTGCGTGTTTATGGATTTAGAGTAACCCAATGTATAGACCTGGAGTGGTTGAAATTGGGGGCTCACAAGTTATAGACTCTTCGGGGTTGCACTTGTTTCCGTTTTAATTGTCAAATGTGATTAAATACTACTAACGATCATGTGGCTTTTCTTATCTTACCAATTTGCTTGGGTATCAAGATCCCATCTACACTTGAAGCATTGGATGTTCAATGGTCTACTCCATGGGTTTTAACTTGATTTACATTGTGTCTTGAATTGATTATTTATAATTACATGTGTAGGTTCTTACCCTCAAGTTGTTAGACTAGCACTTCTTCTTTTGGGTACAAAATCAGGGTCTTCCAGCGGCGGGACTCCTCGGGCTTGGGTGATGAGATATAATGGTGAATAGCGTTTTTGGGAAGAACTTGGAGGCGTACAAAATAGAACTTAAATGTTGATATTTTTGGTAGCAATTAGACAACACCCGATTGTAATCTAAGTTATGTCAATTTAGATTAATAGGTTGTTGGACCATCAATTGCTTGATTTTGGATATTGTATACGCCATACTCTATTTCCCCACTTACTTGGGTGATTTGTTAATTCTAGAAGTATATTTTCCAGAAATGTTCATGTTTAAATTTTACCCAAATTTTAGGGTGTTAGATTGATACCCTTCATTGTAAGTTTTACCTGTGAAAGTTCCACCTGCTGTTGCATCTAAGATGATTTTGGCTGCATTGGAAAAACCATTGTAAAAGGTCTTCAATTGGATGCAATGTGGGATGCCGTGATGTGGGCACTTCCGAAGTAACTCTTTAAAACGTTCCCAAGCATCCAAAACAGCCTCATCTTCGCCTTGCTGAAACAAAATAATTTCATTTCGAGACTTTACATTCCTTGTAGGAGCAAAGTATTTTTGTAAAAACTTATCAGCAAGTTCTTGCCAAGTGGTTATCGAATTAGGCTCATGTGAATTCAACCAAGCTTTCAGCTTATCCCTTAATGTAAAGGGGAAAAGTTTCAGTCTTAAGGCTTCATCAGTCACACCTTGCAATTGAAAGGAATCAGTCATTTCCAAATAAGATATTAAGTGCGAGTGCGGATCCTCAGATTGTAATCCTCCAAACTGACCCATGGCTTGGATCATTTGAAACATAACTGGTTTGAGTTCAAAGTGTTGTGCAATAATGTTGGGCCTTAGAATCCCGGAGCTTAAGTCACTAACTCCGGAAGTAGCATAGTCCCGTATTTTTCGATCTTTGCTATCGGCAATCGTCACTGTGGTCTCCACTAACGGTGGGTTAATGGGTCTTTCCGCTCCTGCCATGTTTACAGTGGGGCTCACAGTGGGTTGTCGATTTGTGTTTTTGTTTTTACGTCTTCTTCGAAAAGTTTTCTCTATTTCAAGATCGATTGGTACCAAAGGCCCGTGTTGTTGCCTTGGCATGCAACACTGACAGCTTAGAAAAACCAGTTACTCGGGCTCGAATAAAAACTAATGTCTTGAAATTTAAAATCACGCCAGTCCTCGGCAACGGCGCCAAAAACTTGGTACGTGCGAAATATGTGATTTAATCGCAGTGGGATGCAAACTATCCACAGTGGGAAGCGCAAGTGTACACTGGCCACTATGATCGTCACATCAAGTAATAGTTGGTAAAATACCAGAATCGTATCCACATGGACTGGGCAATCAAGACAATACGGTTCTCATGAGCTTCCTTTAACAAGTTTCAATTACAGAAGAAGCAATAAGTTGGTTTCTTTGGTGAAACGCTATTTTAATGAGTTACTTAAGATTTTAAAAGGAGGAATGTAGGTTAGATTTTCCCTAGATTTTATACTAAACACTTCTCACAGTGGGCACTCCCGTTAAAGAAGCCCGGTTACACAAATACTCACACCTTCGAATAAAAATCCCATACTCTTAGTCCTTACTGTTTTGTCAATGGTAATCTCAAAATGGACCTTTTCAGGCCTCGACGAAATGTGTAGAGACAAATACTCTAAGGGTGCGTTTGGTTTACGGGAATGGATTGGAATGGATTGGATTTCAATAAACCATATAAGTACTTCACAAACATGCCTCACGTGCTCTCCCTCGTCATCATCATCAAACATGGGAAGTAAAAAAAATAGCTAAATTCTATTCATGAAATCCAATCCAGATTGGATTTCAAATCCCAGCCTTCACCAAAGGATTTCAAAATCCATCAGACATGGGATTTCAACAAAAAATCCAAGGATTTCAAAACCCTCCAATTCCAAATTCCATGGAAACGTGGGATTGAAATGGCTTTGAAATCCAAATCCAATCCATTCCAATCCATTCCCGTAAACCAAACGCACCCTAAGTGTTTTTAAGTACACCAACTAGCTTGCCTACTACTCCAGTGGGCTGAGATTAGCTCACTGTGAAGACCTCACTTTCGCAAGTGTCATAAGAATTCTTTCGAATTCCTTAGCATCATCCAAGCTCGTGTCACTGCATTCTACTCATTTCTGAGTTAAGAACTAGACTTTAGACCCTCACAAGTGATCGGCTTGTTTGCATCATTGGGAAATAATCGAGAGTGAATGACCAAAACAATAAATATTCAAAGTATGAAGATTACTCAAGTATTTTTCATAAAATCCAGGTACTTTTCCTTCCTACATCCCACGGGATACTTAGCTCATATTTAAAGTAGTAAAGAAAACAAAAGATGAGAAGTTGTACATAAACAAACTGAGAGTGACGTCGATTAAAAACCGCAGTGGGCACTGTGAGTACAGCACTGCTACAAATTACTTAAAACTAAAGATTACACTAGGAATTAAAATGCAGAAAATTAAGAACTACTGCAGTAAATTCTAGAGCTAAAACTACAACTAACTTGCACTAAATGTGGTAGATGATATATAAATTAAATGAAACCCAACACCTCTTTATATACTTAGAGGAAAAGTTGGACCAAACAAAATTGAGTAATTGTCTAGAGGCTAAAAGATTGAAGTGGAAGACACAAAATTCATTTCCCATGAGCAAAGCTTCTCACCATAAGTTTGTAGCCTATTACCCCAAGGTATCTTCACCTTTTCCAAAAAGTCAACTTTAAGTACCATTGGTTTCAATAAACAATTCTAATTGTCATCTTCAAGGGAACATGCTTGTTGCTTTTCTTCCCATGCTTCTGCCATAAACCCTTCTATTCTTCAGGATTTACTTCCATGCTAAGATTTGAATTTCCTTTGTCTTTTTCTTGGCTCGCCAGTGGGATCCGGAGTGAGCACTCCGCAAGTCACTGCAGATTTTTCATGAAAGAGCAACAAAAATCTACCAAATGGTTTATAAAAACTGCAGTTTACTCTTTTTGCTCATTTTTTGGAATATGACCAAGAATGGGTGATTTTAGAAGCAAAATGACTAAAATTTGACAAAAGAAAATAAAAATAAAAGGAAACAATAACTCTAAAAATAGAGTTATCAGTCATACGACAGATAACTGCCTTGCCTTACAGAAGGAATTAGCTTGGATCGTCCCCAAGGGCCATCTCCAAGGTTTGATTGATAAAGAATCTACACCAGTTGAAAATGTAAGACCAGCATCCCCCGTCCATAAAAAAGTCGTCAATTGCGTGACTGGTGAGTCAGACGTCTGTGGTTTGACATACTCGGCAGCCAAGCGGCACGCCAGTCAATCATCGAGAGAATATCCCATTCCTCGGTCGTCTCGACCGAAGCAAGAGTTGGAACTGGAGGCGATGCCAATAACGTTCGATCCGGACGACCTCCAGGACAGTTTCCAGAAACATCATGACAGATTGATTATCCAGCTTACTATTGGCAACTGGTCGACCAAAAGAGTACTGGTCGATAGAGGCAATTCGGCTAACATTATTTTCCTGAGCACGATCAAAGCTATGGGCATCGATAAGTCAGAAATCACTCGTCCATCGACGACTCTGATAGGATTTAATGGCAATTCTACCAACACTTTGGGAGAAATCATCCTCCCAGTGTACGCTAAAGGGGTCAACAAGCAAACAAAGTGTAACGTTATCGACTGTTCGTCAGCTTATAACGTTATACTTGGTCGACCTTGGATCCACGACATGAAGGCGGTTCCCTCGACCTATCATTAGACGATCAACGTCCCTATGCCATGGGGAGTGCAAGAAATCAAAAGTGAACAGAAGACCGCACATGATTGCTACAAGGCGACGATGAAACCCTAGAAAAGGGATATCTAGCAATTACAGGTTCAGGATGTCCCTGAGTCCTCAAATGATTATCGTCTAGAAGAAGTCATCTTGGACGAGGACAAGCCTGATCGAATCGTCTTTGTGGGGGCATCGTTAGATCCCATCATAAAGAACCAGCTAATTTCATTTTTGCAGGAACATGCTGATTGTTTCGCTTGGACGCACGAAGACATGGTCTGCATAAATCCCGGCTTCATATCCCACAAGTTGAACGTCGACCCATCGTTCAAACCAGTAAAGCAAAAGCGTCATAAATTCGCTCCTAAACGGAACAAGGTGACCAACGATGAGGTCGACAACTTGCTTAAGACTGGGAAGATCAGAGAAGTGAAATACCCCGACTGGTTAGCCAACGTCGTGGTCGTTGTTTGGGCAAAATTTCACCAGTCTCGACCACGACCAAGGCACTAAGAAAATTTATTACACTTTTCTCATGTCAAAGTCAAAACGTAAACATTTTTTGTCCTCTGACCAAAGCCGAAGTCGAACGTACCTCTCGACCTCGACCGTCGTGTAGAAACACACGACCTCGACCAACTAACGTATGATTCTTCTGTTACGTTTTCCTCGTTTAATGCAGGTCAAACGACATTTATGGCCAACGGATGAAACCGACAAAGCAGTTATGAGCATTAAATAGCGAAGACCGTTGTGACCGTTACAGGAGGAATTCATGGACTCAGTAAATGCATTCGAAGACTATAAATACAAAGGCAAAGTCATCATTGGAACATCATCGAACTCCGAACTACACACTGCATACTCAAGAACACACAAAACAAAGAACTCTCTCTCAAAGAATCGCTATCGACGCACGACATCCGCACACGACACGCAATATTTACACACGATGCACGCTGTTTTTACATTCAAAACACTTGTTACTTTACATTTAAAGTATTTCCTTTCATTTGTATTGTAATCTCTGTACGATCGACACCAGTAACAAAGGACATCGCCCCTGTTTGGCGATCATAGTGCAGCGACGGCTCCCACAGTCGTTCGCGGGTTTTTTTCTCGTTGAGGTTTTTCCCGCGTCACCAAAATCCTTGTCTCTTTTACATTTTCTGTCTTTAATACACCGTCTTGTCGAACGATTCCTTTCTTTAGTTGTTAAGCTCCACAATCAACCTTAAGTTATCCTTCTGGACGATTGTTGGCATTAACAGTTTGGCGCCCACCGTGGGGCCCCATCTAGAGAAAATATTCGACAAACGTGCGTTTTACTAACGGTTTCTTGGAGTTTTCTCTGTTTTTGTTTCAGGAAAATGGCAGCCCCAGGAAACCAAGAGCATATCCTTGCCCAAATGTACCAAGAGCTGGAAGTTGCGCGAAATCAAATCAACGCCATGGCTGAGCAGAGTCGGAGAGCAGCTGAGGAAATCGCGCGGCTGAGGAATCCCTTCGGACCGCAGAATGGTCCACGACCATTCGTCCAGAATCCAGGCCAAGGATCGTTCGGTCAGAATCCGGGGTCTGCCCCATTTTTCCATAACCCTGGATCAGCTCCGTTCGTCCGTAATCCAGGACCAGGTCCATTTATGCAGAATCAGCAGCCAGGTCCATTCATGCAGAACCAACAACCGGGGGCGTTCAACTCAAATCCCCAGTCTGGGCATGTGCCTCCGTATCATATTAGACCACCACCCATGCAGAACGGGTCGCAGCCGTTTCAGAACGGGTCGCAGCCGTTTCAAAATGGGCCGCATCCATATTTCGTCCCTTTCAACGGGGACGCCAATGGCTCATCGTATGGTAATGGCACCAGTTCAGGTGTTGATCCCTTGACAGGTGCTAATCCCGATCCTAACGATCCCGTCGCCCAGCGATTAAAGATGCTAGAAGATCAAAATGAGCGTGTCCTGTCCCTACTCGCTAAGCTACCCAGGGCAACCGTACCCGTCGATGTCGAGCCTCGCTCAGGGTATCAAGCGTCGCCTTTCGTCGATAAGATTGCGACAGTCGACGTCCCAAAAAAATTCAATATCCCCGCTTTCACGCCCAAGTATTCAGGGGTGACCGATCCTACGGAGCACATCGCACAGTATAAGCAAATCATGTGGACGGCCTCAATCCCACACATGTATCAAGAAGTGTGCATGTGCAAAAGCTTTGGGGCGACTCTCACTGGTCCTGCCCTCCAATGGTTGATCAATCTCAAACCCAAGTCCATCGGATCGTTCGCTGAGTTGGTCAATCAATTCTCCCAGCAGTTCGCCAGCAGTCGCAAGATGGAGAAGCAAACCAGTGACCTGTACTATGTCGTACAGAAGGCTAATGAGTCTATTCGAAGCTATTTCAATAGATTCAATGCAGAGATGATCAGTGTTCGCAACTGTGATGTCAAGACCGCGATCGAGGCTTACAAGCACGGTCTCGATGACAGTTCAGGTTTATACATCGATCGGACCAAATATCCCCCCGGAGAATTTCGAAGAAGTCCGAGCTAGAACCCTTGCTTATATGAGGGTAGAAGATGATGCCGCCTTTCGTCGTAAGCACACCGACGACAAAAGGTCATTGGGTGTAAGAAAGCCAGAGTTCAAGACAAAGGCAATTTCCAAGGTAGAGCCCGCGCGCCAAATCTCCAATGTCCGATTCAAGACAAAAGCGGAAGCCAAGACCGCGACCAAATTTCCTCAGTACCCCAAGATATCCTCATACAGATTCAAAAGGACCACTAAAGACTTGGTCGAAGCCCTAAAGTCCACCCAGGCGACCATCCATTGGCCGAAAAAATCTGATCAAGATGACGCCAAGAAAGATAAATCAAAGTGGTGTGACTTTCATGTCGACCACGGTCACCTAACGGACGATTGTATAGCCCTCAAAAAAGAGCTGGCATACCATGTCCCGAAAGGTAATCTTAAGAGCATCATCGACGATGTCGTTACTCCAGCTAACGACGCTCAACCGCAAACTCCCGATCACACGAAGGTCGTCAATTGCATAACTGGCGGGTCTGACGTATGTTGTCTAACGTATTCCGCGGCCAAACGTCATGCTAGCCAGGCACCTGACGATCGACCTATCCCGCGATCATCGAGACCCAAAGAAGATCTGGAGTTAGAAGCCATGAAGATTTCATTCAACAAGGATGACCTTGGAGATTCGTATCGCAAGCATCATGACGGGTTGATAATTCAACTCACGATTGGTAATTGTTTAACCCGGCGAGTCTTGGTCGATGGAGGCAGTTCAGCGAATGTTATCTTCCTTAACACCATCAAGGCCATGGGAATCGATCGATCAGAAATCACCCGACGTTCGACAACCTTGGTCGGTTTCAGTGGAGAAGCGACGAGTACCTTTGGAGAGATCATCTTGCTTGTCTATGCTGGAGGAATCAACAAGCAGACCAAGTTCAGCGTCATTGATTGCTCGTCGGCCTATAACATCATCTTAGGTCGACCGTGGATCCATGAAATGAAAGTTGTTCCCTCGACGTACCATCAGACCATGAAATTCCCTACGCCGTGGGGGGTCCAGGAAATCAAAAGTGAGCCAAAAGTCGCCCGAGACTGCTATAAGACCACCCTGAAACCACGGAAATAAGCCGCCTAGCAGTCATAGGCTGAAGAAATCATCATGTACTGAAGCAAGCATGATCATAAGATATTGAGAGGTTCGTCTTTCCATCCTTAACCTTCAAGACGGACTAAATTCTTATTTACAGGATCATGTCGAGTGTTTTTTCCTGGTCGCATGATAAGGTCGACATGTCTACTTTGGCGACTCACGACGACATATCCTAGATTTCGTATATCGTCTTAAAAGTCGCCACAGGGGGGCAAGATGGTATCAAAAATCAAGACGTCCCACACAGCTGGGATACGACGCACCAGAAAAGGTATGTTTTCTAAGTTCTTTCCTATTTCTCATACGATTTTTTTACAATGACGATTACTGACTTAAGCATCGGAGGGTCGTTGGCTAGCCAACGACCAACCGCTGACATTGTTTTATCGCATATCGCATGACCTCGTAAAACTCCGCTATACGACTTTAAACTCGCAAGGTCACATGACATAAGTATTCAAATCTGTGACTTGCTTATTCTGTCGTAAAGATAGGATGCACGATCCGGAAGCGTCGTACGACCTAATAATACGATCGTAGAGTCCCACGCTCACTTGATTTAAGTCTCTGGACTTAGAAAAATTTGTATGTTCTGGATGAACATATCGATTACATATGTTTTCTAATACGCTTTGAATGTATGACTTGTGTTTTAATCGTTATATTTGCAATGAAAGCCTTGGACGCATATACTAGTGTTTGCCAATATGATCTCAAAATATAAAAGCCTTATACCTTATGAGCCAATCTTCTGTAATCACAAAGGATGCCTAAGTCGCACTATTCCTTGTTTAAACTATACGAATCTCACGGTTGATGGTATATCTATCTATGGCAAATGCGATACAACGGAAAAACAAAATTTCATTCATAAACGAACGATTACATCTAAAAATGACTCGACCACCAACGATTGAGCATTCAAAATCATTCAAAAGCAAATTCTTTAAAGATTAGAAGGAGCGTCAGCAGCATCCTTGCCCGAAGCTTCGCCCTGAAGGCCCTCGTCCGCAACCTCTTCTTCCTCAGCCTCCTTCTCATCATCGGAGTCGAGCTCCCTGTCGGTCCCGACCCTGGCTAGGAAAAAGGCTAGCTCCTCAGCTGCGGACGCAAGGGGATTCTTCCCCGACAAATGTTGTCGCATGATCGCCGCCCGAGCTGTTAGACGAGCAAGGGCAAAGGTAGACGCAACCTCATCTTTGAGATCCTTCACTGTTAGTCCCAGATGGCTTAACAAGTATTGTAGAAGGGGGGGGGGGGGGTTGAATACAATACTTAAAATTTTCACAATTTTAATTCTTTTATTGAAAATCTTTCAACTAGAATTACACAAAGAAACTTAAAGACTGTTGCGGAAAAGAACAGATAAACTATTCTAACAATCTTTCACAAAGTATACTAAACAAAACAACAGAGAACACTAAGAGCAAAACTATAAGGTTATCAAGCAATATGAAAATCTTGCACTGAGAGAAATCCAGAAAGCGTAATTTGCATGGGGAGGTCTTCTTCCTTTTATAGTGAGGATGAGTGTACTGAGCATTAAATGCTTGGGACACTTGTCATCAGGAGATTGGCTGGAAGAAGCTGACTTCTAAAAAGCTGGAATGATCCCATCACCTTTTTCTTGGTAATAGGTACAGAACCCATGCTGAAAGGACTTTTACTGAAGATGGATAAAAGACAAAAGGTCACTTTTATCTTCCAACGGATATTGTCCCATGAGTAAATGATCTTCTTGATGTGGATTCCAAAACAATCATACCGATGATGTTTCACCGATACAATTGTCATTGGTCTTTGAAAACATCTGCAAGAAAACCAATTTCACAAAGATCCCACCGATTTATGTATCCTCATCAGTGGGATGAGTTCCACCGATTCCTAAAGACCACATCGGTGGAAGATGTCCACCGAATAATGCAAGCATTATCGGTGGAGATGTTGACCACCGATTTGTGAGAACAAAATCGGTGGACATGTTGTTCACCGAATTGTGAGGACAACTTCGGTGAATAATGACTTGTTTGTTTGTTGAGAAGAGTCTTCTATTTTCCACAAGTAGAGAGTCTTCAAGCTTGGTTTCGGTTGATCTTCGACTTCGCCGAACAGTTGCTATATTGTACAAGTCATATGAAGAACCAAACTAAAATATTATAAGTAGGATACTTAGGGAAAACATTGGTGAGTCAATTTCAAATCTTTGGTGACCCAACAATCTCCCCCTATTTGAATTTGATCTCATTTCTTAGAATATTTAAGAGTAATGAAAAAGTAAAATGCATTTTGACCCTTTTTACTCTTTTTGGGTTCTTTTCACATAGACCATTCTTTTTGTTCTTTTTGATCTATTTTTCTTTTGTATGAGTATGTATACTATATACAGTATATATAAGTAAATGAAAGAAAAGTTATGTACCGAAAGTAAATTCAAATAGAAGGGTACTTGTATTAAGATAAGGTTTCTCGTACATTTATCAAAATGAGAAACAACCTTTTACAAGTACCTATTGAGAGTGAGAGCCTATTTCTCGGTGGTTTGTCTGCGCTTGATTTCTTCCAACACATTTCGGAAGAAAGGTTGAGCTTCAGGAATGTTTGGAAATAGGTTGGTGATGCCTTGAAGAAACAGGGTGTCGGCTATGGCAATTTGAGCAAAACTGAAGAAAGCACGACGACCGTAACCATCATTGAAGAATAGCCCAGGAATCGGTGAGAGGCTCAATGTCGTAGTAGGATATGGCACCGAAGTAGGGATGGAAAGATTTAAGTTGCTTACATTTGGAATCTTCCCTTCCGTTGCCATTTCTTTGAACACTTTGTCAGTAGGATTCTTGACTTTGGGAAGACGGATTTCTTCTTTCATTGATTGAAGTTTCGCCCTTTCATCGGAGGAAAGGATGATGTTGTGTTTTCTTTTAATCTCCTTCATCCTTTCCATCAATCCTTCAATGCATTTGATAAACGTATCTTTCTTCGGGTTTGCACTTTTGACAAGATGCTGAGAGATCTCATACCATTCGGTGAGGCCGAGATTTTTGAGATGAACATCTGATAAACTTTTCAGCGAACCATCATCTATGTTGATGATCAGCCTGATATCCTTCGGGTTGAATTTGGAAGTAGCAATTTTAACATTTGAGATTTGGGCTCTGCTACTTCGGTGGTGCATGGTCTTCTTATACCAACTTATTTCGTCATTCTTTTCTTCTTCAATGGCACTCAGTACCGATTTCCGGATTTCGATGGCATCGGTGGATTTTGCTTTTGCGGCTTCTTCTTCGGCAGCTTTCAGAGAGAGGGCTTTAGATTTATCTAAAGCAATTTGAGCAAGTTTAGCTTCCTCAAGTTCCTGAGGAGAAAGGCCGAGATCGGTGATGGTTTCTTGAGATGGAGGCTTGAGTTTAAGAGTTTCAGCACCTTCAGGTCGAGCCCCATACTTAGCCAAATCCTTTTTCTTCTTTTCTTCTTTTGCCAAGTCTTCGGCCGAAATAACTTTCTTCCCTTTGTCTTTGGGAGCTTTTCTGGATTGCTCCCCCTCAGTTGATGCATCAATTTCCACGGCCGATGGGGACTTGATCGGTGAAGGGACTGATTTTGTGGTCCCTGTATGTGTCGGTGAAGATTTAGGTGATTTCGGTGATGGCGGAGTGGTTTTCGGTGGAGTCTTGTTGCTGGTAAATCTCTTGATGTATGGCAATTTCGGTCGAACAGTAGTTTTCTCCCCCTCAGCAACAGCCGGAAGCTTAAAACCCAATTCATGAAACACTTTGTCAAACTTTGAGTGCAGAGAAGCCAAGCTTTTAGTGGTGGTATCGGGAACCAAGGAGAAATCACCCAAGTCCATCTCCCATTATTGCTCGGTGTTGGTAATGTCGGTGGAGGATTTTGAGAAAGACTCCACTTTTGAAGATAGCGAAGAGACTGTATCATTTATAGGTCGCAGGGCATCGGTAATGGCATCGAGAAGAATTCGTGGCAACTGAGACTCGAGCATGTTTATTCTGGAGTTTGCTTGGGAGATAAACGAAATGGTGAATTGAAGAAAAGCAGAGGGGCGAACAATGTTGGAAGAGGTCTGACCACCGATTTCTGGGAAAGAAAATCGGAGGCGTTGGGGATCTGCCTCGGTGATGAGATTTGGGAGGTAAGTTGACATGTCATCGGTATAGAGGATTCTCGGTGGAGGAGGATGTAGGTAAGGAGAACCCTGACGTGTCGGTGTAGGAGACCTTCGGGGTGTAGGTGATCGGTGTGGGGTGGGTGATCGGTGTGGGGATACGATCGGTGGTGTGGATTGGTTCTTCGGCGAGGGAGACTCGGTGGGATTCTCTTCGGTGGACGGGATGGTTCGGGGAGAACCAGTGTCCGCTAAAATAAAATCAAAGAAATCATGTGGGGTGGAGTTAATGGGGGGGAACTCAAGGCGAGTTGTGCTTCATCATCGATCTCATAGAGATCGGGTGGAAAGTCGTGAAGTGAAAAATCAGTACCCTCGAGGGGAGAGACCTCGAGGTCATCTCCACCACCCAAAGAATCGAGTGGGGAGGTAGGTTGAGGTTCCTCCAATTGTACAACTGAAACCTTTTAAGAGGCAACAGAGGGGTCGGTGGGGTTAATGGCGGATTCCCTTGGCCCGGAGGGTTGAAGTTCAACAACTGGCGATTTTCGAGAATCGACAGTTGGAATAGACGGTGGGGCCGATGGTTTCCGAGACCTCTTTGAAAGAGATCTCGAAGGGTAAGACGAGTGCCTCCGCTTATGAGAAGGGGATTGAACGGGGGAAGCCTCCGAGGGATCTCTCGGTGGCATAGTTCTAGAAGCGGGTGCGGAGGTGTCGGGGGCCGTACGTTGTTTCTTTTTCGCGCCGCCCGACTTTACTCGAGTAAGGAAGGACGGGGCCACTACAGCATGGGGTGCTTCGGGAACTTCCGGGTGTTTAAATCCGGGAATTTCCTCATCGCCCCAATGTAGATCGGGAGAGAGAGCGAGAGAAATCATACCTTGTCTTAACGGGTTGTTGGTGGCGAGAGGTCCCACGTTTAGTGTTTTGAGACCGACAACTGGGGAAGACCAATCATAGGTGAATCGGGGCGCTTGAGATTTTCGATCCGTCTCTAATGCCTTGTTGAGCTTGTGCTGAATGATCATCGAGATGAACCGCGGATAGGCAACGTAACACTTCTTGGGATGCTTGATTACCTCGACAAGTTCAGAAAAGAAGTATTGGGCGAAGTCGACTTTTCTTTGAAAGATGAGGGCATGGGCGAGCTTTGTGATGTATGACGGTGATTGATCATGCCCACTAGTTTTGCGAGAGAGGCAGTGAATAACATGGGCAAAGAAGAAGTTCCATATGCCTCCCATTTTGCTACGTAGAAGAGTACCGGGGCCTTTAGAACTTTTGGAGGAATCGTCGATCACATAGCTGGTTGCTTGAATAACATCTTCATGTATGGTTTCCACATACATGTCTTCGTAGGCTAGAAAAGCGTCAATCTTTAGGGCGAGGCGAACATCGTCGACCCCAAACGTAAGGTCGTGATCACCTTCTTCATTGGTAAGAATGGAGGCGTGAATGGCTTCGTTTGAGGGATCGTACACACAGGTTAACCAAAAGTTCCCAATGAGCATTTTGCTCATCTTGGGGTTGCAAGAAAAAGCATGAAGGAGAGGGGAGCGAGTGAGAAACTTAGCTATCGTGGAGAACTCGGGATGAGATGGATCTGATTCAAAACGAGCGACGTGATTGCATGGATTGAACTTGAGATCTTCAAACCGTGTGGGAGTTGCATTTCTGGAAGATGCCATTGAGTGAGATGAGGTCGAGAGAGAGAGATCAAGTGTGGGAAGTAAGATAATGGAGAAGAAGGGTCGAGGGATGAGAGGGGTTCGAGAGGTTGCAGGTTTTAGAGAATCGAAATGGTGAGGAAGATGGGTTTTTATAAGGGTGAGAGAGAAGAGTGAGAGGGAACGGTTTAAAAAAAAATTATGAAAAAGTAATGATGAGGTTTTGGGATGTGTGAAAGAATACGGCTTGGAATGGGAAGGGTCACATCTCATCCTGACACTTAGGGTTTTTCGGCTTATGGAAGCATGGGGAAGCGTATTCGATAAGATTTGGGAATCGGTGGTTGATTTCGGTGTACAGAGATTTGAATCTCGGTGTAAACAAGTCGGTGTATACTTTTCTACCGAAGTTCAAGAAAGATGTCGGTGTAGCTGTTTTTGAACACCGAAAAGACTTCGGTGTTAAGGCTTGAGAGGCGTCGGTGGACTTTAGGATATGAACAAGAGATTTAGTCCACCGATATGTGATTTCGGTGGAGGCTTCGGAGTTGAATCGGAGGTGGGTTTCGGTGTAGAAAGCACACAGATTTGAACACACAGAATTGGAACTTAAGGCTACCGAAATGTTATTTCGGTGAAGGAAAGAGAATCGGTGGTGAGAATAGAAGGAAAGAGAATCGGTGGTGAGATCGGTGGAAAAGAGAGTGTCTACCGATGTGAGATCGGTGGAAAAGGAGAGTGTCCACCGATGTGAGATCGGTGGAAAAGGAGAAACTAAGAGAGTGTCCACCAATTATTGAAAGTTACACATACCAAGTTCACTTATTAGGAAGTTGAACCTGGCTTCATCTAGGGGTTTGGTGAACAGATCAGCAAGCTGTAGATCGGTGGGAATGAAATGTAACTCAACGTCTCCTTTGGATATGTGATCCCTAATGAAGTGATATCTGATATCTATGTGCTTGGATCTGGAATGAAGAACAGGATTGTTTGCAATAGCTATTGCACTTGAATTATCACACAGAATTGGGACTTTGGAGAAGATTTGAGCATAGTCCCTGAGTTGGTTTCTCATCCACAGGATCTGAGCACAACAGCTTCCAGCAGCTACATATTCAACCTCAGCAGTAGAGGTTGACACAGAGTTTTGTTTCTTGCTGGACCAACTTACCAATTTACCACCAAGAAGTTGGCAGCTTCCTGTAGTACTCTTTCTATCAATCTGGGAACCTGCATAATCTGAATCTGAATACCCAATTAGTTCAAAACCTGAGTCTTTGGGATACCAAAGACCCAAGTGCAAGGTACCCTTGAGATACCGAAAAATCCGTTTTACAG
This sequence comes from Saussurea involucrata, assembly GCA_033807775.1. Taxonomy (NCBI): domain Eukaryota; kingdom Viridiplantae; phylum Streptophyta; class Magnoliopsida; order Asterales; family Asteraceae; genus Saussurea; species Saussurea involucrata. The sequence continues at coordinate 67,161,085 of CM066321.1, read as the reverse complement.
CCTTTAAAGATCACGGTCTGCTAGCAGTTAAGTACATAAGAGAACCAATCATTCCCCTATAAAGAGTAACATCAACAGATTCACCTTTAAGATCAGCATGGAGTTTCAAAGGTGGTGCCATGGGTGTTTTCATAGGAGAGCTATCTAAAAAGTTGAATTTCTTCAGAAGGTCACGAATATATTTACTTTGGTTTAGAAAAATTCCTTCTGAAGTTTGTTTGACCTGAAGGCCCAAAAAGAATGTAAGCTCTCCCATCATGCTCATCTCATATTCACTCATCATGAGAGATGCAAACTCATCACATAGTGATTCATCAGTGGCACCAAAGATGATGTCATCAACATAGATTTGGACAAGAATGAGATTACCTGAGGTTTCCTTGATGAAGAGAGTGTTGTCAATTTTACCTCTGGAATATCCATGCTTTAGAAGGAAGTTGGCAAGAGTGTCATACCAAGCACGTAGAGCTTGCTTGAGACCATAAAGTGCCTTGTCAAGTCTGTACACATAGTCTGGATGAGCTGGGTCTTCAAAGCTAGGAGGTTGTTTCACATAGACTTCCTCTGCAAGTTCCCCATTGAGGAAGGCACTTTTAACATCCATTTGAAAGACCCTAAAATTTCGGTAGGCAACATGAGCCAGAAAGATTCTTATTGCTTCAAGTCTTGCAACAGGGGCAAATGTTTCATCATAGTCAATGCCCTCTTCCTGTCTGTATCCTTGAGCTACTAGTCTGGCCTTGTTTCTGATAATTGTACCATCTTCATCCATTTTATTCCTGAAGATCCATTTGGTTCCAATGATCGTCTTCTTTCGAGGTCTGGGAACCAATCTCCAAACTTTGTTTCTCTCAAATTGAGAAAGCTCTTCTTGCATGGCAGTGATCCAACAGGGATCTGCTAGAGCTTCATCAATTTTTTTGGGTTCAATAAGAGAGAGAAAATTCACATAGAGACAAATATTTCCAACTCCACTACGTGTTTGAACACCTGCTTGTTGATCACCGATGATTTGATCTATAGGGTGATCTTTGGTCCATTTGGTTGCATGAGGTAAAGGTGGTGGAATGTTTTGTGTTGGGGTGAAGAAGTAGTGGGATCAGAGGTTCGGTGTGAGGCAATGGGATCGGTGGAAGGATGTGCGTCGGTGGGAATAGGCACATCGGTGGGGACATGGTCAATTTCGGTGGAAGATATAGAGGATGACCCAACTTGATTATATGATGTAGAAGGAATTGATGGGTTCAAGGGAATGGGAGAAACATCGGTAGAGTTGGTTTGGGGAGCATTACCGATGCATGAAGAGATTCATTTGTGTAGTTCATCATCATCATCATTTGAAAGAGATGAGGATCTCAAATCATCAAACTTGACATGAATAGATTCATCAATGCATTTTCTCCTGAGGTTGAACACACGATATGCTTTGGAGGATAGAGAGTATCCAACAAATATTCCTTCATCAGCTTTGGGATCAAACTTCCCAAGGTTGTCACGGTCATTTAGGATAAAGCACACACAGCCAAAAACATGAAGAAAACCAATGTTTGGTTTTCTGCCATGGAAAACTTCATATGGGGTTTTATCATGTCTTTTGGATATCACAGACCTATTTTGGGTAAAGCAAGCAGTATTAACAGCTTCAGCCCAAAAATATGTGGGTAGATTGGATTCACTTAGCATGGATCTTGCGGCCTCACATAGAGTTCTGTTTTTCCTTTCCACCACTCCATTTTGCTGAGGAGTACGGACTGCAGAGAAGTTTTGAGAAATTCTTTTCTCAGTGAAGAAGTCTTCAAGAGCACTGTTTCTGAATTCAGTGCCGTTATCACTTCTTACCGAACGAACAAGTTGACCATTAATAACTTCATTTTTCTTGACAAAGTTGATGATTTCTTCAGTTGCATCGCTTTTATACCTGAGAAAAGACACCCAAGTATATCTAGTAAATTCATCAACAATCACAAGAATGTACCTTTTGCCTCCTAGACTTGGAGTGCTGACTGGTCCACATAGGTCCATGTGCAACATCTGGAGAGGAAGAGTGATGGAAGAGCATTGCTTGGTCTTGAAGGAGGTTTTGGTGAGCTTCCCTTTTTCACATGCATCACACAGCTTTTCTTTGACAAAATTCAGCTTTGGCATGCCAGTCACCAACTCTTTATTTGAAATTTTGAGGAGAGTTTTGAAATTAAGATGAGAGAGACGTTTATGCCACAACCAGTTCCTTTTGGATGAGTCATCTGACACAAAGAAGACATTGGATGAATTGTTGCTTAGTCCCATGTCAATGACATAGACATTTTCCATCATTTTTCCAAATAACACCACGTTGAAGTTCTTGTCCACAACAGTACAGATACAAAGTTCAAAGATAACTTTATATCCAAGATCACACAGTTGGCTAATGCTGAGAAGATTATGCATGAGGCCTTCAACAAATGCCACTTTATTGAAAGTGACAGACCCATTAGTGAGAGTTCCATAACCTTTGGTGTAGCCTTTAGAGTTATCACCAAAAGTGACAGATGGACCCTTTCCAGACACATAGTTGATGAGAAGAGATTTGTTTCCCGTCATGTGGCGTGAGCACCCACTATCCAGATACCATATTTGATGGTGCTCAGAAACCTGCATGCACACACAAATTAGTTCTTTGGTACCCATTTTGTAATGGGTCCTTTGGGGTTAGAAGAAAATGAGTCCTTAGGTTTGGTTCTATCTATTCTTTCCTTGGGACAATCCTTAGCCATGTGAAACGTGTCACCACAGTTATAGCATTTTCTATAGATAAAAACCTTTTTAACACTATGACCACTTTTCCTGTTTTGGCTTTTAACATTAGTTTTTATGACCTTGTTAGAAGAGAACAAAGCAGAAGGTTTGGACCCAAGAATTCCTTTGTCAGTGTTGTGGGTTGGAGAGTTGGATGATTCTTTGGAGTTTGACTTTTTCAAAAGTACAGATCTTGGAATTGGAAGAATAGAAGAGTTACCAGAAAAAATCTTTGGAGTAAATCTTTTGGGATGGAAATTGGCCACAGATTCGACCACCGATTTCCCTTTGTCAGAAGATGAAAAACTTTTTGTGGGAACTTGAGGTTCTCTTTTGGGAATCTTTGAGGGCTTAGGTTCAGAGTATTCATCTATGTGAATAGACTTTAACAACTCATGGAGAGGTATTGGAGGATCATCGGTATTGACATCGGTGGGGTTTGATCTTTTCAGCAAGGTGACTTTTGAGGAGTTAGAGGATGAGGCTTCATCAATGGTTGATCTTTTTGAGAGATCAAGGATGAGTTTTGAAACGTCATCAGAGTCATGTTCCTCAAAGAATTGATTTGAGGATGCCTCTTTTGCTTTTATAAACATTCCATATTTTCGAGCTTCACCCAGATCTAAAGAATTTAAGGAGATGGAATCACAAGAACTTGAATCAGAGGCATCATCCCACACACTGGAGATAGGAATAAGTGCATGGGAAGAAGCTTCAGGATGGACTTTGCCAAATCCTAGACCGATTTTGCTCTTTCCACCGACTTGACTTTGAAAGAGTTGTTCAAGATTTTTTGAAGAATCTGTCCATTTTCTTACAACCTCTTGCTCTCTTTTAAGTTTCTTAAAAAGTGAGTTCTTTTCTTTTGAAATCACATGATTTATTGTTTTCAAGTCCTCAAGCTCAGCTTTGATTTCCTCAAAAATTTTAAGCTTAGACATGCAAATTTCAAGTTCAGATTTGAGTTCTTTTACTTGAGAAAATTTTCTATTCTTGCTATCTTTGACAGAATAAAAGTCTTTAGTTAAAGATTCATACGCATCAATCTTTTCACTATCTGTCATATCATTAAAAGGATGTACCTGAGCATAAGCTGTCGAGCACCCAGTCGACACAAGAGCCATTGGAGAGGTAGCTTTTTCAGAATCCTCCATCTCTTCAGAAGTGGCCATGAAGCACATATTGTGAGAATCACTGTCAGAGGTGTCTTCTTCATCCCAGTCATGAGTTTCTGCCATTAGACCTTTTCCTTTTCTTTCAAGACCCTCACTCCTTTCTTTCTCTTTCTTGTACTTGGCTTTATACTTCTCAGCGCGCTCCTGATGGTCTAAGGAAGAGGATTGGGAATCCTTTTTGGAAAAGGTTGATTTGAAAGGATTATTTCTGGGTTTCTCATTCTTTGAAGAATATTTGTCAGAGGATGGGTTCCTAGACTTAGTAACACGCTTGCTCCTACACTCAGATGCAAAGTGTCCTTTCTTGCCACAGTTATATCACTCTTCATTTGACTTATCAGATGAAGTCTTGGAAGATGAAGATTTTCTAAAATTTCTGGATTTGTTGAAAGGACGAAATTTGTTCTTAGAGCCAGCCATCATTGCCATTTCTTCAGACAATTATTCAACCATAATTTCCTCACCTTCATCATCAGCATCAGTAAGATATGCCTCCGTTTAGTGGGTAGAGTTATTTTGGCTGTCATTGTCAGAGTCTGATGACGGATAGATGATTCTAGGAACATTTTGAGATTTCTTGGAACTTTCACTAACAAGAGCTATAGAAGAGCTCTTTATCTCTTTGATGAAAGATTTCCTTTGTAACTTTGTTTGCTCAAAATTGAAGAGAGTTCCATATAGGACAGTTAAGGGCATGAACTCAAGGTCCTTGGTAGTTTTAATGCAAGTACATATATTCTCCCAAAATTCTGGAAGACAATCCATGAACTTGCTTAAGACTTCCTCATTATCATAGACTCTGCCCAATAACTTCAGATCATTTAAAAGAGAGTTGAAACGATTATAGTAGCTAGGAAGAGATTCTCCTTTTTCAAAAGCAAAGAGTTCATATTTTCTAATAAGACCAATCTTTTTACATTTCTTTACTTCCACTATACCCTCGTACAGTACACACAGTGTGGTCCACATCTCTTTAGCAGTTTCAAAGTTAACCAGAGAGTGATAGACCTCATCAGGAAGTGAGAGTGCAATAATTGCTCTTAGCTTAGAGTCGAGAGAAACCAAATGTTTTTCCTCATCAGTATATTTCTTAGGATTTTTGAGGATGTAACGACCAGTAGCACTGGATTTTTCTTCATCAGAATCACTAGAGATTTCTTTTTCCATGGTTTCTTTACCAGGCCTCTGCGTTTCATAGCGAGCCCAAACTCTGGGGATGATAGGTCCCCCTTTGAGAATGGTTGGATATCTAGTATCCACTCCTTCCATGAATAGCATCATGCGGCTCTTCCACAAAGAGAAGTTGTTAGCATTAAACTTAGGAGGTTTGGTTATGGAGCCATTCTCAGAAAAGTTGTTTTGAAAAGAGTTTTCAATTGTAGAAGAAGAAGAGGCAGCCATCGCAGATCAAGTTTATGGGATTAAACTTTCTGCTCTGATACCACTTGTTAGTCCTAGATGGCTTAACAAGTATTGTACAAGGGGGGGTTGAATACAATACTTAAAATTTTCACAATTTTAATTCTTTTATTGAAAATCTTTCAACTAGAATTACACAAAGAAACTTAAAGACTGTTGCGGAAAAGAACAGATAAACTATTCTAACAATCTTTCACAAAGTATACTAAACAAAACAGCAAAGAACACTAAGAGCAAATCTATAAGGTTATCAAGCAATATGAAAATCTTGCACTGAGAGAAATCCAGAAAGCGTAATTTGCATGGGGAGGTCTTCTTCCTTTTATAGTGAGGATGAGTGTACTGAGCATTAAATGCTTGGGACACTTGTCATCAGGAGATTGGCTGGAAGAAGTTGACTTCTAAAAAGCTGGAATGATCCCGTCACCTTTTTCTTGGTAATAGGTATAGAACCCATGCTAAAAGGACTTTTACTGAAGATGGATAAAAGACAAAAGGTCACTTTTATCTTCCAACGGATATTGTCCCATGAGTAAATGATCTTCTTGATGTGGATTCCAAAACAATCACACCGATGATGTTTCACCGATACAATTGTCATTGGTCATTGAAAACATCTGCAAGAAAACCAATTTCACAAAGATCCCACCGATTTAAGTATCCTCATCAGTGGGATGAGTTCCACCGATTCCTGAAGACCACATCGGTGGAAGATGTCCACCGAATAATGCAAGCATTATCGGTGGAGATGTTGACCACCGATTTGTGAGAACAAAATCGGTGGACATGTTGTTCACCGAATTGTGAGGAAAACTTCGGTAAATAATGACTTGTTTGTTTGTTGAGAAGAGTCTTCTATTTTCCACAAGTAGAGAGTCTTCAAGCTTGGTTTCGGTTGATCTTCGACTTCACCGAACAGTTGCTATATTGTACAAGTCATATGAAGAACCAAACTAAAATATTCTAAGTAGGATACTTAGGGAAAACATTGGCGAGTCAATTTCAAATCTTTGGTGACCCAACATTCACCTCCTTCTCCAGGACCGTCGCCTTGGACTTAGACTCCTCGACCTCTTTCCCCTTCATGACCAAGGACGCTTGCATCCTGTCCAGCTCCTCTCTCTGATTTGCAATCACAGAGAAGGACTCCTTCAGACAAGAATTCACGTCGTCCCTCGCATGGCTAACGGCTTCTAGCTGGTCCAAAGCGTCGTCAAGTTTCATCGACATTTCCTCGACACGCGCCAGGGCAGACTTCTCCCTCACCAACGCCGCATCCTCTCTCTTGATGGCGGAAGACACCAGACCCTACATCTTCATCGTCTCGGCCTGCAGGGCCAATGAAGACTGAAAAGTCTGAAATACATATGAAAACTTGTTAGTAAAAACATACGACAATGACACCGACAATGATAACAACAACGAAAAACGAAGTCTTGAAAGATAGACTTACCATAAATGCCATTCCGGCGACATAAGCCCCCGAGCTCTCGATAGAGCACCCGTTGAAATGCTCCCTGAAAGAGGGGAGCTGAAATTTATCCAAATGAGGGAACAAACTCGTCCCGTCCAGGACATTGTCCGTCATAAAATCCGCCGGTAACGTAAAGTTAACCGTCGTTTCCTCTCCCGTCCACGCGCCCTTGCCCTTGTCGGCCGACGCAGGGCCTGGCGCGGCAGTAGGAGATCCCGTCGACTTTTTCGGATGCGCAGGATCGACGGGTGTCGTGTCGACCGAGTCGATAGTCTTCTCGACAGGTGCGGTCGACACCTTCGCCTTCTCAGACGAAACGACTCCCAATAAGCCGCCCGTCTTCGAAGATGGTTCCCTCCGGACAGACGTCCTCGTCCTCTTAAGGACTCCCGACCCAGTTGTCGGAGCCTCTTTTCTCTTAAGGACCCCCGACCCAGCTGTTGAGGTTTCCTTCCTTCTTTCATTCGCCAGGCGAGCCAATTCGGCCTGAGCCGCCCTCTTAGCCCTCGCAGACGACATTTTCGGCTGCGACTGTTGGGGTTTCTGCTGGGATTCCTGTTGAGATTCTTGTTGGGGTTCTTCTATGAAACGAAGAAAAGATAATTAGGCGACTGAAGCAATGGAAGAAGCATGTCGAACAAAGTAAAGTACACTTACCAGTCATCTCTACCTCTGTCGACTCTTCCTCCCTCCCTTCTTCCTCAGTCTTCTCCTCTTCTTTTTCTTCTTTCTCCTCATCCCTTTGACCTCTCCGTAGCCTGTCGCTCAGGAAAATCGTGTCATCGTCCTCGTCGACCAAGTAATGTGTGACGAACGATTGATCGTCGGGATTAATCTCCAGAAACTTTTTGATTTTAATCCCGGAATCGTCGTTAGACTGTACCGCGTCAAAATTAATATCTGAAAAACCAAAGAGAGGAGGTCAGTCGAAAAACAAAGCGATAAAGATAAAAGACACTTGACCACAGCTAAAACTTACCTGCCATGTTCCATCCAGACCTAATCCAGTCACTGTCAGGGTCCAGCGTCGCTACCCGTACAAAACCGTACCCGGTCTTCCATTTGCGATCACTGACCGCAGTTCTTAGGACCACAGTACGATCGCCCTTATGCTTTGAAAATAAGCTGTAGCGACGATATGAGTCCGACTTGCCCTGGTAAGCGGTCAAGAGATCTTTTACGATCATCGGCGACTCCCAGTGCGAAGTAAGTCGCTCAATGACCAGAATCACACGCCAGAACTAGGGCATTAGTTGCCCTGGCGATAAGTCGAACTCACACATAAATGCCTTAGCTAAAGGCGAATATGGCCAATGGAATCCTATCTTGAAAGGGTACTCATATATCACAACGTACCCCACGGTACACATCTCCGGTCGAATATTCTCGGCCTTACTCACAGTAATCCCCGCAGGGATTTTTGCTAAAACCGTAAAGTCATCTAGAGCATCCTGATCCTGGATGGTACTTGTTAAAGACAAAAATCGCACCAAAGGGACAACTTAAGGTCGATGTGGACTTAATCAACTAAAGAAAGGATCTTTCGACGAGACGTGCGATGAGGAAAAAATAAATGAGACAAGGGATTTGATGACGCAGGAAAAACCTCAATCGAGGAAAAAACCAGCGGACGACAGTGGGTGTCGTCGCTGCACTATGGTCGCCAATCAGGGGCGACGTCCTTGGTACCGGCGTCGATTGTACGATGATTACAATACAAATGAAGGAAATACTTCGAAATGTAAAGTACAAGTGTTTAAATGTGAAAACAAGTGTTTTTCGTGTGTGAATACAAAGTGTAAACTGTTGGTCGAGGGCTGATGTCGTGTGTCGAAAGCGATACTTGAGCTTTTCCTTCGAGTGTTCTTGAATTCGCTGTAAGATTCTGGCTTTCAGCACTTAATCTCCAGAGGTTGAATGTTCTTTGCTACGAGTTTAGATGATTTTCTCTACTGGGTAGTGTTGTTCGTTGGAGTGTATTGTATGTTAACCGATGTCCTTTGAAATGAGGCTTTAGCTTGTCTTTTATAGTCTTCGTATCATTAATTAGCTCCATTAATGATTCAATCAACGGCTACAACGGTTGGAAACGGTCGCCAGAGTGATTATCCATGATGATCTTCGTCCGTTACGGCTATCGATCATTGATGGTTGCGTCGGTTATATCCGTTGCTCTTTAATGACTTTGACTCCTGCATTAAACACTTAACAAACGTAACAGTCAAGGTTAACGTTAGCTTTGGTCGAAGGTACAATGATCTTACGCGATGGTCGCACGGAACGGACGATACTATGGTCGAGCGTCATGGGGGACGTACGACTTACCTTTTACGGGCGACGACGGATGTTTTATGGGTTCTTGTCGAGACCTTATCTTAACACAAGATTTAGATTATGACGTGTGTCTTACCAGCTCCGGTCGTGGTCGTACGACGTGATTTTTTGGCCAAACAGTTTGCCCCCAAAATTTGAAAGAAGGATAGCAAATCCGAGTTTTAAATTTTGTCAGTCGAAAAAATATGACAAGTGATGGAAATTACCTTGGTTACCTTGGAACTAGGCTGGTCTGCTCTTAACTGAACGAGAAGTCGAAAGGAGAACGAGGTCGTGACATCATGCTGACGTACGATGATGCTTACCATCTGTCGATGCCTGGTGTCGGTGATTTACTGGGGCATATGAAAGTCGGGGATGCATGTCGATCTTTTGAAGGGCTCGACCTGTCATGATTTCCTGCATAAATAGAGACCAAAATGGATTGTTTTCTTCAATCTTTCAAAAAGTCATCTTTTCCAGAATCTCGACTTTTTCCAAATCTTTAGTGACTGATGATCTACCGTGGGTTGTGATACCCAAATCGATGACGATGTTGGTTGCGATAGACGTGATGTCCGTGGATTCTGCGCATCTGGCGACGATGTTTTCTGCTATTCGTTAGCCGGCAGGGGCGAGGGTGTAAACACGGGGATTTTATGGAGATCAACTTTACGTTGTCTTCATCCCTCTCGACTGACTACGTCCTCGTCAGGACGAAGTCGCTCCCGCTTCTGGGGAAATATCAGCTCTTATATTTCAAGGAGCATTTTCCAGGGATCTCTGTTGAAGAGATTAGACTGTGTTTGGCCGTACTGGCGTCTTTCGTAAGTTTTCCTTTCGAAACTTGTGTTTACCAACGTTTATTCTTTTGATGAGCGTTTTGCTAATACGTCCCTTTTGTAATCATGCAGATGTTTTTGTTTTCCTTCACTAAACACATGAGGAAACTGGGGGTATTGGAGTGGGGGTCGATTGTCGAAGAGGAGATATTCCTTCCTCCAACCTTAACATTAATCTTAAGAGCCACATTCTCGGAATGCCATGGCGCGAAAGGTTGAGAGACGACTCCGGCTATACTCGTATGATCCTTGCATCAGCTATTCAGGATTGTCAGGATTCCGAAGGCTGAGTTTTCTTTGGGCAGAATTTACGATTGCCATGTTTCCTTAGATCTTAGGGTAGTTTCTTTTTTCTGGGTTTATGAATTAGGCTTTTCATGCTTGACCGTTGGTGGTCGGGTCGTTGGTATGCAACAGCTTTTGACTTTGTATTTACTTGTCCGACTATTGGTCGTTCATATGTAATCGTTCAATGAAGTTCCTTCTTTTGCGGAACCTGTGTTTTTAATTACATATGTCGGGGATAAATGTAATACTGATCATGACAGTACGAAATAAACGGAGGATCATGCGACTTAGGCTTTTATTGCAATATAGCGGTTGAAATATATATCGTCGATGTGTTAGAACATACAAAGTATTTCTAAATTCCAGAAACTTAGATCGAGGGACCGTTTAGACCTTACGTATGACTGTATCGAAAACTTTAGAATATATGCCCCTGTGATCAAACAATCGAATCATGCACTGAGATACCCATGTCGCGCGTTCCTGCGATAAAGTTCGTTAGAGGTCGGTCGTGGTTTTTCCAACGATTTTGCGATGCCTACCGTCGTGCTGAAAACTTTGTATGATAGGAAGGCGATTTTAAAAGAAATATTTTTTCAAGTGTGTCGCATTCCAACTTCGTGGGATTTCCTGATTGTCGAGGGTTCGAAGTCGATAGGCTCCTTTTCCAACGACTTCAGAGATACGATAGGGACCTTCCCACTTGATAGAAAGTTTACCTGCGTTGAGCTCCTGGGTATTCGGGAATACTCGACGGAGGACGTAATCGCCTTCTCGAAAGATTTTAACTTTGACGTGCTTATTGAAATGTCGCTCGACTGCCTGCTTCTGTGACGCCATTCTGATCAAGGCCGATTCTCTGAGCTCTTCAAGGGCGTGGAGTTCATAACTTAAATCAACCACGTTGTGGCCGACGGATGTGTGTCTCGAAGTTGGGAGATGAACCTCGATCGGTAGGACGGTCTCGCAACCATAGACGAGAGAGAAGGGGGTTTGCCCAGTGGACGTGCGTGGCATCGTGCGATTTGCCCATAGGACCGAAGGGAGTTCTTCAACCCACCTTCCTTTTGCGGCTTTTAATCGTTTCTTGATCGAAGCTATAATAGTCTTATTGCTTGACTCGGCAAGTCCATTAGCTTGGGGATATCTGGGAGTCGAGGTTGTTAGTTTGATATTCCTGTCGTCGCAGAACTGTTGGGTCCTGTCGCTTATGAATTGGGATCCATTGTCGCAGACAATTTCGGATGGAATTCCAAACCTGCATATGATGTTAGTTTGGATAAAGGAGATAACTTTTTTATCCCTAATTTGGGAAAAGGCAGCTGCTTCGACCCATTTAGAAAAGTAATCCATGAGTACGAGGAGGAACACTTTTTGCCCCGGAGCAGGTGGTAGTTTTCCGACAATATCCATTCCCCACCTCATGAAAGGCCATGGGACAAGCGTTGAGTGCAAAGGCTCCGAGGGTTTATGAGACATACCTGAGTGTCGTTGACAGGGGTCACAATTTTGGACGTACTTGACAGCGTCTTGTCGCAATGTCGGCCAAAAATACCCTTGTCGGGAGACACGATTAGCCAAGCTACGACCTCCTGAGTGATTACCACATTCGCCGTCGTGCATCTCTTGGAGGATTTTCTGGGCTTGATTCTTGCTGATGACGCACCTTAAATTTAAGCCCGTCGATGATCGCCGATAAAGCTTATTTTCGATCATGACGTACTTAGATGCTTTGAATCTAATTTTTCGAGCCTCCATTTTATCTTCGGGGAGTTGGTCGTGTATGAGGAAATTTCGAATGTCGCGTGCCCAATCATTTTCTTCGTCTTCGATCTGGATGACATCTGTGTTTCCAATGGACGGCGTTGCTAGGTGAATCATAGGAATAACATCAAATATTGGTTCAACTAAAGCTGACCCAAGGTTCGCCAATGCGTCGGCTTGAGTATTCTGGTCTCGCGGAATCTGTTCAATAGAAAAAGATTTAAATTTTTTGGAAATTTCCTTTGCCACGCTTAGATATGCTGTCATTTTTGAATCCTTGGATGCGAATTCTCCATTGATTTGATTTACTACCAGTAGGGAATCGCTCTTGACATGCAGTGCGGTTGCCCCCGAGTCGTGGGCCATATTCATTGCCACGATCAAGACTTCATATTCGGCTTCGTTGTTGGTGGCCTTGAAGTCGCATCGGACCGAGTATACCATCTTACCCCCCTGTGGCGACTTTAAGACGACACCCAGTCCAGAGCCTCTAATGTTGGATGATCCGTCGACATGTAGGCACGTCGTCGTGAGTCGCCACAGTGGACACTTTGAGTTCTGCTTCTTTTTCCAACTCAGGGCTGAAATCGGCGATAAAGTCTGCCAAGGCTTGTGATTTGATCGCGGTCCTGGGTTTGAAATCAATGTCGTAACTGCTGAGATATATGCTCCACTTTGCTAAGCGACCTGTCAACTCAGGTTTCCTTAGAACAGACTTAAAAGGAAAGTTAGTTACGACAGTAATAGGATGCGATTCGAAGTAGTGTCGTAGTTTTTAAGCAGCTGTGACTAGCGACAAAAGCAGTTTTTCCATGGAAGAATACCTGGTTTCTTTGTCCAAGAGAGATTTACTTACGTAGTAGATTGGTAATTGTTGTTTTTCGTCCTCTCGTGTGAGTACTGCGCTTACCGCATTTGGACTGACAGCTAAATACAATTGTAAGACCTCATGATCGTGAGGTTTCGACAACAGAGGAGGCGATGCCATATACTCCTTGAGTTTTTGCAATGCTTGCTCATGATCGTTGGTCCAGTTGAAACCTTTGTTTTTCCTGAGGACGTTATAAAACAGATGACATCTATCTGAAGATCGGGAGATAAACCTGTTTAGGGCCACTACTCGACCAGTAAGCCTTTGGACCTCCTTGAAATTTCGAGGAGATTTGATGTCGATGATGGCTTTGATTTGATCGGGGTTAGCCTCGATTCCTTGGCGAGTGACCATGTGGCCTAAGAACTTTCCAGCACTGACTCCGAAGGAACACTTGGTAGGGTTGAGCTTCATGCTATACTCCCGAAGGATGTTGAACGAGTGTCTTAGATGCTCGACATGATCGACCGCTTGCTTTGACTTGACGAGCATGTCGTCAATATATACCTCCATTGTGTCGCCGAGATGGTCTTTGAACATTTTATTCACCAGACGTTGATAGGTGGATCCTGCATTTTTTTAGTCCGAAAGGCATAACTTTATAACAGTAAATACCTCGGTCCGTCATAAAAGCGGTTTTCTCCTGGTCCTCGACGTGCATTAGGATTTTGTTATACCCTGAGTAGGCATCCATGAAGGTCAATAGTTCATCTCCTGCGGTTGCGTCGACCATGGCGTCGATATGCGGTAATGGGAAAGGATCTTTCGGGCAAGCCTTATTGAGATCGGTGAAGTCGATACAGACCCTCCACTTTCCATTCTTCTTAGCCACGACCACGATATTAGCAAGCCAGTCGGGATACTTTACTTCTCGGATCTTTCCTGTCTTGAGGAGGTTATCGACCTCATCGTTTATTACCTTATTTCTTTCAGGAGCGAATTTACGGCACTTTTGCTTGACGGGTTTAAACGATGGATCGATATTGAGCTTATGAGAAATGATGTTAGGGTCAATGCCAACCATATCTTCATGTGACCAGGCGAAGCAGTCAGCATATTCCTGCAAGAAAGATATTATCCTTTGCCTAAGGTGGGGATCGATGGATGATCCTATCAAGACTTTTTGCTCGGGCTTGCTTGGGTCTAAGACAACTACTTCTAGGCAATAATCACCAATGGCTTTAGGAGCATCTTGCACCTTTTCAAGCTTTCCATGCGCTGATTTAGTGGTTTGCTCTGAGTTTTCGCTATCTGCCATTTTCCTGTGATAGAGAACAGAAGAATCTCCAATAAACCATTAGTAAGGTGCACGCTCGTCGAGGATTTTCTCTAGATGAAGCCCCACGATGGGCGCCAAACTGTTAATGCCAAAAATCACACCAAAGGGACAACTTAAGGTCGATGTGGACTTAATCAACTAAAGAAAGGATCTTTCGACGAGACGTGCGATGAGGAAAAAATAAACGAGACAAGGGATTTGATGACGCAGGAAAAACCTCAATCGAGGAAAAAAACTGCGGACGACAGTGGGTGTCGTCGCTGCACTATGGTCGCCAATCAGGGGCGACGTCCTTGGTACTGGCGTCGGTTGTACGATGATTACAATACAAATGAAGGAAATACTTCGAAATGTAAAGTACAAGTGTTTAAATGTGAAAACAGGTGTTTGTCGTGTGTGAATACAAAGTTTAAACTGTTGGTCGAGGGCTGATGTCGTGTGTCGAGAGAGATACTTGAGCTTTTCCTTCGAGTGTTCTTGAATTCGCTGTAAGATTCTGGCTTTCAGCACTTAATCTCCAGAGGTTGAATGTTCTTTGCTACGAGTTTAGATGATTTTCTCTGCTGGGTAGTGCTGTTCGCTGGAGTGTATTGGATGTTAACCGATGTCCTTTGAAATGAGGCTTTAGCTTGTCTTTTATAGTCTTCGTATCATTAATTAGCTCCATTAATGATTCAATCAACGGCTACAACGGTTGGAAACGGTCGCCGGAGTGATTATCCATGATGATCTTCGTCCGTTACGGCTATCGATCGTTGATGGTTGCGTCGGTTATATCCGTTGCGCTTTAATGACTTTGACTCCTGCATTAAACACTTAACAAACGTAACAGTCAAGGTTAACGTTAGCTTTGGTCGAAGGTACAATGATCTTACGCGATGGTCGCACGGAACGGGCGATACTATGGTCGAGCGTCATGGGGGACGTACGACTTACCTTTTACGGGCGACGACGGATGTTTTATGGGTTCTTGTCGAGACCTTATCTTAACACAAGATTTAGATTATGACGTGTGTCTTACCTGCTTCGGTCGTGGTCGTACGACGTCATTTTTTGCCCAAACAGTACTCCCAGGCTCCATCGACATCGATAAACCAGTTAACAAAATTTGACGCTCTGAAAAACCCCAGATATCCCAGTTCTTCCTAGGTTTCCTAGCGATTGACTTACGACGCATACAAAGATTGGAAAGTCGTACCTTATATAAGCGTTCTAAACCTCGAAATCTCTAACTCGGTCGAAGATTCTTGCAGGTTTTGAAAAAATTCGACGAAGAATAGCAAGAAATCAGGGAAAATCTCTCTTGAAATTTCTGCGAAATCGTAGAAGGAAAAGATCCGTCGAAGATCTCTATTTATGCAAATAGTCGTGTCAGGTCGAGCCTCTCGATATTCGACACGTGTCCCCGCCTTTTTGAAAGATCGACAGATCGTCGACACCTGGCATTTACATTTACAGTTGTTGTACACTATCGAACGTCAGCTTGACGTCACGACCTTATCACCTTCTCGACTTCTTCTTTAGTTAGAATTGGACCGATCCAGTTCCAAAGCAACTGAAAAGAATTTTTTGACACATGTCACGACCCTAGACATCCGACTAGAAAAATTTAAAAAACTTTTGAAATTTGAATTCGCCACTCCACTTTTTCAAATTTTAGGGGCAAACTGTTTGGGCAAAATTTCACCAGTCTCGACCACGACCAAGGCACTAAGAACATTTATTACACTTTTCTCATGTCAAAGTCAAAACGTAAACATTTTTTGTCCTCTGACCAAAGCCGAAGTCGAACGTACCTCTTGACCTCGACCGTCGTGTAGAAACACACGACCTCGACCAACTAACGTATGATTCTTCTGTTACGTTTTCCTTGTGTATTGCAGGTCAAACGACATTTATGGCCAACGGATGAAACCGACAAAGCAGTTATGAGCATTAAACTGCGAAGACCGTTGCGACCGTTACAGGAGGAATTCATGGACTCAGTAAATGCATTCGAAGACTATAAATACAAAGGCAAAGTCATCATTGGAACATCATCGAACTCCGAACTACACACTGCATACTCAAGAACACACAAAACAAAGAACTCTCTCTCGAAGAATCGCTCTCGACGCACGACATCCGCACACGACACGCAGTTTTTACACACGACGCACGTTGTTTTTACATTCAAAACACTTGTTACTTTACATTTAAAGTATTTCCTTTCATTTGTATTGTAATATCTGTACGATCGACACCAGTAACAAAGGACATCGCCCCTGTTTGGCGATCATAGTGCAGCGACGACTCCCACAGTCGTCCGCGGGTTTTTTCCTCGTTGAGGTTTTTCCCGCGTCACCAAAATCCTTGTCTCTTTTACATTTTCTGTCTTTAACGCACCGTCTTGTCGAACGATTCCTTTCTTTAGTTGTTAAGCTCCACAATCAACCTTAAGTTATCCTTCTGGATGATTTTTGGCATTAACAGTCGTACAAAAGAAGAATGGGAAGTGGCGAGTGTTTATCGATTTCACAGACCTTAACAAGGCCTGTCATAAAGATCCATTCCCACTACCCCACGTCGACGTTATGGCGACGCGACCGTAGGACATGAACTCTTGACGTTCATGGACGCTTATTCTGGATACAATCAGATACTGATGCACATCGAAGACCAAGAGAAGACTGCTTTCATGACAGATAAAGGCATATACTGTTACAAAGTCATGCCTTTCGGTTTAAAAAATGCAGGATCAGCCTACCAGTGATTGGTTAACAAGATGTTCAAAGAACACCTTGGCGACACCATGGAGGTCTACATTGACGACATGCTTGTCAAGTCCAAGCAGGCGACCGACCATATCGATCATCTGAAGAAATCCTTCGACGTCCTTCGGCAATATCAGATGAAGCTGAATCCTACGAAATGTTCCTTTGGAGTCAGCGCTGGGAAATTTCTGGGGTATATGGTCACACGATGAGGCATAGAGGAAAATCCTGATCAAATCAAAGCCTTGATAAACATCAAGTCGCCCAAAACCTTTAAGGAGGTCCAACGATTTACAGGTCGTGTAGCAGCATTAAGTCGCTTCATCTCGCGATCGTCAGATAAATATCATTTGTTCTATAATGTCTTAAGAAAGAACAAAGGTTTTGACTGGACGGACGATCACGAGCAGGCGCTACAACGATTGAAAGAATACATGGCCGTTCCACCCCTACTCTCGAAACCGAAGGACCATGAGGTCCTGCAGCTATATCTTGCCATAAGTCCTCCCTCAATAAGTGTCGTATTGACTAGAGAGGATGACAGACAACAGCTACCGATTTACTACGTCAGTAAGTCTCTCCTGGACGCTGAAACACGATATACGTCTATGGAAAAGTTACTTTTGTCGCTAGTTACAGCAGCAAAGAAGTTACGACACTACTTTGAATCCCATCCCATTACTGTCGTAACAAATTTGCCTCTCATGTCAGTCCTGAGAAAGCCAGAACTAACAGGACGACTAGCGAAATGAAGTATCTACCTCAGCGGCTACGATGTTGACTTTAAGCCTCGTACGGCAATTAAGTCACAGGTCCTAGCCGACTTTAAGCCTCGTACGACAATTAAGTCACAGGACCAATGCTGTGGCGACTACAAATGACATGACCTGGGTGCTCCATGTCGACGGATCTTCAAACTCCAGAGGAGCAGGTCTCGGTGTCGTCTGAAAGTCCCCACTAGGGGGCAAGATGGTGTACTCCATACGATGTGATTTCAAAGCCACCAACAACGAGGCAGAGTACGAAGCTCTAATCGTGGGCATGAATATGGCCCACGACTTGGGGGCAGTCGGACTTCACGTCAAAAGCGATTCCCTATTGGATGTAAACCAAATAAACAGAGAATTCGCAGCAAATGATTACAAAATGATGGCCTATCTCAAGATAGCCAAGGAAAAGTCAAAGATGTTTGATCCGTTCTCAATTGAACAAATCCCCAGAGATCAAAACACTCAAGCCGATGCGCTAGCAAATCTTGGATCAGCACTCAATAAGCCGTCGTTCGACGCTATTCCTATGATCCACTTAGCGACCTCGTTCATCGAGGACTCTGAAACAGTTTGTGTTCTTAACACAGAAAATAGTTGGTCGTGCGATATCAAGAACTATCTTATGCACCATCAACTACCTGAAGATAGAAGGGAAGCTCGAAAGATTCGATTTAAAGCTTCGAAATACCTTATCATTGGTGGTAGACTTTATCAACGATCATCGACAGGTCTTAACCTACGATGCATCGATACTCCAGAATAGGTACAAGGTATTCTGAAAGAAATGCACGACGGTGAATGTGGAAACCACTCTGGTGGTCGTAGTCTTGCAAATCGTATATCAGGACAAGGCTATTATTGGCCGACGTTAAGGCAAGATGCCACCAGGTACGTCCAAAGCTGCGATGCATGTCAACGTCATTCAGGTATGATACACCAACCTCCTGAACCTCTACATACGTCTTTCGTCTCGTGGCCCTTTATGAGGTGGGGAATGGACATCGTTGGTAAATTACCTCCTGCCCCAGGGCAGAAAGTTTTTCGGTTAGTCTTACAAATAATTTTTCTAAGTGGATAGAAGCAGCCGCCTACTCTCAGATTCGGGACAAAGAGGTCATCTCTTTTATCCAAACTAACATTATATGCATATTTGGAATTCCTTCCGAAATCGTATGTGACAATGGTTCGCAATTCATAAGTGATCGTACGCAACAGTTTTTGAGGATCGTAACATTAAACTTACGACATCGACCCCACGTTATCCCCAGTCCAACGGTCTTGCGGAATCGAGCAATAAAGTTATTATCAATTCAATCAAGAACATACTTAAGGCTGCAAAGGGAAAATGGGTCATCGACAGGACATACACTATTTTCATTGGTTTACGGTTGTGAAGCCGTCTTACCTATTGAAGTGAAGCTCCCGACATCGAGACATACATCTATCGATCATAATTTGGTGGACTTAAGCTACGACCTCGACGCTCTCGAAGAGCTAAGAGAGTTTGCTTTGGTCAAAATGGCATCTCAACGACAGGTTGTTGAACGACATTTCAAGAAAAATGTCAAAGCCAAGATCTTTCAGGAAAGTGACTACGTCTTACGACGAGTATTCCAAAACACCAAGGAACCAAATGCAGGTAAGTTATCCACTAAGTGGGAAGGACCTTATCGAATATCCGAGGTCGTTGGGAAGGGTGCTTACAAGCTCTAAACCCTCGATGACCAAGACATCCCACGTAGCTGGAACGCAGTACATCTAAAGAAGTATTTCTTTTAAAATTTTACTTTCGATTTATTTCGACAAACGATTACTGTCTTAAGCATCGGAGGGTCGTTGGTCAAACCAACGACCGACCCTAAATCTTACATTGCAAGCTCGTAGGATCGCATGAACGCCAGTCATACGATTTACATCGTGAGAAATAAAGTCTCTATGGCGAAAATGTCATGACCGTCAAAATATGACTCATACGTCATAAACGAAATCTTACGATCCATCTCATAGATCTTACGATCGCAACAGGTGTTTTTAAAGCTGAGTTTCGGAGATAAAGTCTTACGACTTGAATTCCACACTTAGAATATTTTCTTGGCCCAGTCGCCCGGTTACTTCTAAAGTTACGTGTACCTATGTCGTACAGTTTTACATTCGTCTTATCGCATTGTTCGCTCGTTATTTCAATTTTGTTATCTCTCGTTTATTTTGTTTATTTCAACAAAGTAAAGTAACGCAATAGTATAACAAAAACATACTTGTATTCATATTGTCTAAAAATTACAAGTAAAAGGGTACGACCGATTATAGTCGCCCCATGTCAAAAAATTGAACAAAAGAACAAAAAATCAAGGCAGAGGAGGGTCCTGCTCCTTAGCAACCTCCTCGTCGCCAGCTCCAGCGACCTCAGTGTCCGTCGGGTCAACTTCTTCGAGCCTGTCTTCCTGGTCAAGGTCTTCCTCGTCCCCGACCAGCTCCAAGTAACTGGCGACCTCTTCTTCGGCTCTGGCCATAGGGTCTAGCCCCCGTAAATGGCGACGCATGATCGCCGCTCGGACCCTCAGACGGGTCAGAGCCTCAAACGATTGGAGTCACTCCTCTAAGGACATGATCTCCCCCTCTTTCGCATCGACAAGCGACTTAAGGTCCTTGACCTGTTTTTAGCTCTCGGCCAAGGAGCCCTTAGTCGCTCCTAACTTCGCCTCAGTCGCAGAGGACTTCTCAAAGGCTTCCTTCAGACGGCTCAGCAGGTCCTTCTTCGCTCTCGACGCTGCCTCGAAGAAGTCTTGAGCTCCGTCGAGTTTTGCCGAAAGGACCTTAGCCCTCTCCATCGCCAGCTTCTCCTGATCCCGTGCCACGCATTTTCTCCAAGGCAACGGGTGTAACCCTACGGATCTTCTCTATATGGGCGCACAAGCAGAGAGATGTCTGGAACGCCTGTAGTCGCACGATTTAACATACAAAGGTCAGAAAACAAACGACAGAAACACTTAAAAACAGATGGGTCGTACATACCTTGAAGGTCAACCTTGTGACATGCGACCCCATCTCATCGACCGTAACTGTTTGGGTACAATTTCACCAGTCTCGACCACGACCAAAACAAAGAAAACATTTATTACACTTTTTCATAATGAGATCAAATCATAAACACTTTATCATCTGACCAAAGGTAAAATCAAAAGTTACTCACGACACTCGACCGTCGTATGGAACCTCACGACCTCGACCGACTAACATGCGATATTACTGTTACTTTTTTACTGTTTAATGCAGGGTCAATGTCATTAATGACCAACGGACATAACCGACAAGGACAATTATGAGCATTAAACTCAGCATCAGTTACAACCGTTACCAGAAGTTTTTATGGAATCATTCAAAGCGTTCGAAGGCTATAAATACAAAGGCTCAATCATCATTTCGCGTATCTCTGACATCTTGGCACAACTGAACTCTCAAGAACACTCAAAGCAAAGAATTCTCTCTCAAAGGATCGCTCACGACGCACGACTACACGCACGACGCATAGTCTATACACACGATTCACTTGTTTTCCACGCACGATACACTTGTTAATTTACATTTAAAGTCTTTCTTTCATTTGTATTGTCATCTCTGTACTTTCGACACGTGAAACATAAGGACATCGCCCCTGTTTAGCGACCATAGTGCAACGATGACCTCCACAGTCGTCCGCGTGTTTTTTTCTCGTTGAGGTTTTTCCCGCATCACCAAAATCTGTGTCTTATTTATGTTTTTTGTCTTTGTCGTACGGTTTGTCGAACGATTCCCATTCTTTAGTTGTTAAGCTCCACAATCAACCTTAAGTTATCCTTCTGGACGAATTTTGGCATTAACAGTTTGGCGCCATCCGTGGGACCTCATCTAGAGAAAATCTTCGACAAACGTGCGTCTTACTAACGGTTTCTTGGAGTTTTCTCTTTTTCTGTTTCAGGAAAATGGCAGCCCATGGAAATCAAGAGCAGATCATTGCCCAGATGTATCAAGAGTTGGAAGCTGCGCGAAATCAAATCAACGTCCATGCTGATCAAAGTCGAAGGGCAGCTGAGGAAATCGCGCGGCTGAGAAATCAAAATCCGAATGGATCGTTCGGGCCGCAAAACGGTCCTAGACCATTCGTTCAGAATCCCGGTCCAGGATCGTTCGGTCAAAATTCAGGGTCCGCTCCATTCATCCAGAATCCAGGATCGGGTCCATTCGTTCAGAATCCAGGACCAGGGCCATTCGGTCAAAGTCAGCAGCAAGGCCCATTCATGAAGAATCAGCAGCCGGGAGCGTTCATCCCAAATCCCCAGTTCGGGCCGATCCCTCCTCAGCATCTAAGGCCACCACCCATGAACAATGGGTCCCAGCCGTACTTCGTCCCTTTCAACGGGGACGCCAATTGTTCGTCATACGACAATGGCACCAGTCTGGGAGTTAACCCTCAAGCAGGAGTAAATCCTGATCCTAATGACCCCGTCGCTCAGCGGTTGAAAATGCTAGAAGATCAGAACGAGCGTGTCATATCTTTGCTCGCTAAGCTGCCGGGGGCAGCCGTACCTGTCGATGTCGAGCCTCGTTCAGGATTTCAGGCGTTGCCTTTCGTCGACAAGATCGCGACAGTCGACGTCCTGAAGAAATACAATATCCCTCCTTTCACGCCCAAGTATTCGGGGATAACCGATCCGATGAAGCACATCGCGCAGTATAAGCAGCTAATGTGGACGGTCTCGATCCCGCATATGTATCAAGAAGTTTGTATGTGCAAAAGTTTTGGGGTGACCCTCACAGGTCCTGCCCTCCAATGGTTGATTAACCTCAAACCCAAATCCATCAGGTCGTTCGCTGAGTTGGTCAACCAATTCTCCCAGCAGTTCGCCAGCAGTCGCAAGATGGAGAAGCAGATCAGCGACTTGTATTATGTCGTGCAGAAAGCCAATGAATCTATTCGAAGCTACTTCAATAGGTTCAACGCAAAGATGATCAGTGTCCGCAACTGTGACGTCAAGACCGCGATCGAAGCCTATAAACGTGGTCTAGACGATAGTTCGGGTTTGTACACCGATTTGACCAAGTATCCTCCAGAGAATTTCGAAGACGTCCGAGCAAGAACCCTAGCGTATATGAGGGTAGAGGACGACGCTGCCTTTCGTCATAAGCATACCGACGACAAAAGGTCGTTAAGTGTAAAGAAGCCAGAGTTCAAGACAAAGGCAGCATCCAAGCCAGAATCCGCACGACAAATCTCGAATGTTCAATTCAAGACGAAAGCGAAGTACAAGACCTCGACCAAATTTCCTCAGTACCCTAAGATATCCTCCTACGGATTCAAAGGTACTACCAAGGACTTTGTCGAGGCTCTGAAGACCGTCCAGGCGACCATCCGGTGGCCGAAGAAGACCGATAAAGACGACGATAAGAAAGATAAATCGAAGTGGTGCGACTTCCATGTCGACCATGGTCATGCGACAGATGATTGCATAGCTCCTAAAAAGGAGCTAGCATATCATGTCCCGAAGGACAATCTCAAGGACATCATCAATGACGTCGTTACTCCAGTTAGCGACGTTCGACCGCCAACCCCCGAGCATGCAAAGGTCGTGAACTGCATCACTGGTGGTTCAGACGTATGCGGTCTAACGTATTCTGCAGCCAAACGTCACGCCAGCCAGGCACCTGACGATCGGCCTATCCCGCGCTCATCTAGACCCAAAGGAGATCTGGAGTTAGAAACCATGAAAATCATGTTCGATCAAGACGACCTCGGTAATTCGTATCAGAAGCATCATCATGGGTTGATCATTCAACTCACGATTGGTAATTGTTTAACCCGACGAGTCTTGGTCGATAGAGGCAGTTCAGCGAACGTCATCTTCCTTGATACCATCAAAGCCATGGGAATCGATCGATCGGAAATCACCCGACGTTCGACAACCTTGGTCGGTTTCAATGGAGACGCGACGAGTACCTTTGGAGAGATCACCTTGCCTGTCTATGCCGGAGGAATCAACAAGCAGACCAAGTTCAACGTCATTGATTGCTTGTCGGCCTATAACATCATCTTAGGTCGACCATGGATCCATGAAATGAAAGTCGTCCCCTCAACGTACCATCAGAGCATGAAGTTCCCTACGTCGTGGGGAGTCCAAGAGATCAAAAGTGAGCCGAAAGTCACCCGTGACTGCTATAAGACCACCTTGAAGCCGCAGAAGTGGGCCATCTAGCAGTTACAGGTCCATGATACTCCTAGGACAGTCGAAGTCTATCGCCTGGAGGAAGTCGTCCTAGACCAGAGCGAGCCTGACCGGAAAGTCTTTGTAGGTTCGTACCTCGATCCCTGCCATAAAGACAAGCTAATATCTCTCTTGCAGGAACATGCCGATCGTTTTGCCTGGTCGCACGAAGACATGATCGACATAGACCCTGGCGTCATTTCCCATACACTCAATGTCGACCCGTCATTTAAGCCTATCAAACAAAAACGGCGTAAATTCGCTCCTGAAAGGAAAAAGGTAATAAATGACGAAGTCGACAATCCCCTCAAGATAGGGAAAATTCGAGAAGTAAAATGCCCCGACTGACTTGCTAACGTCATGGTCAATGGGAAGGTCCTTGTCGTATCTCGGAAGTCGTGGGTAAAGATGCCTATCGGCTCCGAACCCTCGACAATCGAGATATCCCACGTACCTGGAATGCAACACATCAGAAAAGGTATTTTTCTAAGTCTTTTTCCTTATTTCATATGATTTTTTATCCATCATAACGTTTACTAACTTAAGCATCGGAGGGTCGTTGGTTAGCCAACGACCAACCGCTGACATCGTTTTATCGCAGTATCGCGCTACATCAGTTGCAAAGTCTACTATACGACTTTAGTTTCGCAGGATCGCACGACATAAGCGATCGGGTCTATAACTCGAGTATCCTATCGCAGGGACACATGATTCAAGTTCATCGTACGATCTAGTTGTACGATCATAAGGTCTAACGACCCCACCATCTAAGTTTTTTAACTTAGAAGAATTTCATATTCTGAATGAATGCTTTGATCGCATGTGCTTATGTTTGTCAACACGATTTAAAAGTATAAAAGTCTTATGACTTGTGTGCTAGTCGCTGTATCACAATGGATGCCTAAGTCGCACAATTTTTTGTTCATTCTGTACTTAGTGAATTTCGCAATTGATATTATACCTGTCCACGACATGTATGAGTCAAAATAATACATGAGTTCAACAGAAAAGTGAGTTTCATTCATGAAATAATCAGTTACACCCAAGTAACTCGACCACCAACGGTCGAGCGTCAAAAACAAAATTAAAAATAAAATTTCCTAAGGCAGAGGAGGATCGACAGCTGCATCCTTACCAAAGGCCTCGCCCTTTGAGCCCTCTTCGACCTCCTCCTCGTCGACCTCCTTCTCATCGTCCGAGTCGAGGTCCCTGTCGGTCCCGACCTTCGACAAGAAGAACGCCAACTCCTTTGACGCAGAGGCGAGAGGATCCTTGCCCGACAGGTGTCGTCGCATGATCGCCGCCGGCGTAGTGAATTGAGCAAAAGCGAAGACAGACTTAGTCTCGTCCTTCAGTTCCTTCACCTCTTCCTCCAAGCTCGCCACCTTAGACTTGGACTCCTTGGATTCTTTTTTCTTCATAGCCAAGGATTCCTTCGTCATGTCCAGCTCCTCCCTTTGGTCGGCGATCAAAGACAGGGATTGCTTCAGACGAGAGTTCACCTCGTCCTTTGCATGTCCGATGGCTTCCAACTCGTTTAGAGCGTCGTCGAGTCGTACCGACATACCCTCGGCACGTGCCAGAGCGGACTTTTCCCTCTCCAACGCCGCGTTCTCTCTCACAAGAGTAGAAGACACTAGGCCTTCTATTTTTGTCGTTTCGGCGTACAGAGCCAGAGAAGACTGGAACGCCTGAAAAACACAAAAAGCATTATTAGTAAACATTCGACAAAGTTAAACAACGATAAAATAAAACATGTCTTGAAAGAAAGACTTACCATGAACGCCAGTCCGGCAACATGGGACCCCGCCTCTTCGACAGAGACCCCACGGAAGCGCTCCCTGAAAGAGGGGAGCTGATATTTCCCCAGATGAGGAAACAGGTTCATCCCGTCTAGGACGTTGTCAACCATAAAGTCCGACGGCAACGTAAAGTTAACCGTCGTGACTCCCTCCTCCTCGGTCGAATGGCCCTTGCCCTTTTCAGCTGATGTACGGGTCGATGCCGCTGATGGAGGCGTCGTCGTTTTCGCCGGAGGCGCAGAGTTGACAGGCATTGCGTCGATAGCATCAGAACTCGACAAGCCGCCCGTCTTTGAAGACGGTTCCTTCGGGACCGTCATCCTAGTCCTCTTTAGGACACCCGACCCAGTTGTCGGGGTCCCTTTCCTCTTCCTTTTCTTCCCTCGACTCTTCTCTCTCCTTCTCCTCTTTCTCCTCTTCCTCCTCAGTCTCTTCTTCCTCCTCTTCCTATCCTTCTTCTCGTCTCGCCTGTCGGTTTTCACCCAAGTAAACCAAGTCATCGTCCTCATCTACCAAATGACGTGTGACGAACGACCGATCGTCGGTGCTAATCTCCAAGAACTTCTCGATTTTGGTCTTGGAATCGTCGTTGGGCTTCACGTTTTTGAAATTGATGTCTGAAAACATAGAAAAAGAATATTAGTCGAGAAACAAAGCAATACAAGTAATAAAAAACACTCGGCCAAAACTAAAACTCACCCGTCATGTTCCAGCCGGACCTGATCCAATCGCTGTCGGGGTCCAGCGTCGCTACACGCACGAATGCGTGCCTGGTCTTCCATTTGCGGTCGTTGACCGCATTTTTCAGAACCAAGGTACGATCGCCCTTGTGCTTTAAGAATAGACTGTAACGACGGTACGTGTCTATCTTGACCTGATAAGCCATCAAGAGATCCTTCACGTTCATCGGCGACTCCCAATTCTTGGTAAGTCGCTCGGCAACCTAGATGACACGCCAAAATTGGGGCATCAGTTGCCTCGGCGAGAGGTCGAACTCGCACATAAAATCCTTGGCCAAAGGCGAATAGGGCCACTCAAAACCTATCTTAAAGGGGTACTCGTATATCACGACGTACCCAGCAGGACACATTTCCGGTCGAATCTAACTGGCCTTGCTCAACGTGATCCCCGCAGGGATTTTCGCTAAACTCCTAAGGTCGTCGAGATCATCTTGATCTCGAATGGTACTCTTGGGTTCTGTCGACATCGCTAATCCCGTTAACCATGTTTGCAGGTCTGAAAAACCCCAAATATCCTAGTTTTTCCTAGGCTTTCTAGCAATGGACTTACGACGCATGCAAATACTGAAGAATCGTACCTTATATAGGTGCTCTAAACCTCGAAAATTCTAAACAGGTCGAAGATTTCTTGCAAGTTTGGAAAGAATCTGACGAAGAACGGCAAGAAAATCAAAAGGAAATCTCTCTCTAAAAGCGTAAAATGGAAAAGATCCACCGTGGGTCTCTATTTATATAAACGATCGTGTCGGGTTGAGTCACCCGATGATCGACACATGCCCATGTCTTTTCGTATGCGCACACGGATCGTCGACATCTGGCGATTACAGTTGTTAAGCATGATCGTGCATCAGCATGACGTCACGATCTTATCCCCTTTTCGACTTCCCCTTTAGTTGGAATTGGATCGATCTAGTTCCAAGGCAACTGAAGTGACTTTCGACACGTGTCATGACCCTAGACGTCTGACTGACAACAAAATTTAAAAATTTAAAATTCAAATTTGCCACTCTATTTTTAAAATTTGGGGGCAAACTGTTTGGGTAAAATTTCACCAGTCTCGACCACGACCAAAACAAAGAAAACATTTATTACACTTTTTCATAATGAGATCAAATCATAAACACTTTATCATCTGACCAAAGGTAAAATCAAAAGTTACTCACGACACTCGACCGTCGTATGGAACCTCACGACCTCGACCGACTAACATGCGATATTACTGTTACTTTTTTACTGTTTAATGCAGGGTCAATGTCATTAATGACCAACGGACATAACCGACAAGGACAATTATGAGCATTAAACTCAGCATCAGTTACAACCGTTACCAGAAGTTTTTATGGAATCATTCAAAGCGTTCGAAGGCTATAAATACAAAGGCTCAATCATCATTTCGCGTATCTCTGGCATCTTGGCACAACTGAACTCTCAAGAACACTCGAGGTAAAGAATTCTCTCTTAAATGATCGCTCACGACGCACGACTTACACGCACGACGCATAGTCTATACACATGATTCACTTGTTTTCCATGCACGATACACTTATTACTTTACATTTAAAGTCTTTCTTTCATTTGTATTGTAATCTCTGTACTCTCGACACCTGAAACATAAGGACATCGCCCCTGTTTGGCGACCATAGTGCAGCGACGACCTCCACAGTCGTCTGCGGGTTTTTTCCTCGTTGAGGTTTTTCCCGCGTCACCAAAATCTTTGTCTTATTTACGTTTTCTGTCTTTGTCGTACGGTTTGTCGAATGATTCCCATTCTTTAGTTGTTCAGCTCCACAATCAACCTTAAGTTATCCTTCTGGATGATTTTTGGCATTAACAGTAACATCCTAAAGTCGCTCCTCAAAGGACGGCAGGAGGTATTTTCCTAGGTCCGGGAAGATTTTATCACTATCCATGTCTTCGCCAGACATGAAATTGGACGACAGTGTGAAATTCACCGTCATAGTACTGGTGGACTCCTCTGTCATCTTCCCTTTCCCTTTGTCGGTCGACGAGGGAGAAGGAGTGACCTCTCCAGTCAAAGGAGGGGCCACACTCATCGAAGTCGCATCTATAACTCTCGGTGGTGTCTTCGTCTTCTTGGTAGTGGCGACCCTAGACGGATCACCACCCTTCGACGACGGTTCCCTCCAGAGAACCGTCTTGGATTTCTTTACCCCCGACAACGGGGGTGGGGGAGCCTTGTGTTTCAACTCCTTGGCCTGACGATCCAGGAGGAGTTGAGCCTCCTTCTTCGACACGCCGTGAGTAGGCATATCGCCTGACCCACCTGCAAAACAAAAGAAGATACGTGAGAAGAGAAATTTAGCGTACGACAAAATAGGTAAGACGTAAGACTATTACCTGTTGTCTCTTCTTCCTCCTTTTCTATCCCTACCTCTCCTTCGGAAGAGATCTCCATCTCTCCAAGTACTTGGACCTCGTCGTCCGAACCCTCGTCCCTAAGACTACGCTGGACGAAGAAAGATCTGTCTGAATTATACATCTGGAATTTTTCAATCTTCGCCAGCGTCTCTTTGGAAACGCCGACCTCATGGAACGTGATGGCTGAAACAAAGACATACGATTAGCTAAAGCGCATGATTCCAAAATTACACACGGCAAGCGGAATGAATAAACTTACTATTCGTGTTCCACCCAGCAGAAACCCACGTCGTATCCTCCTCCAGGAGCTCAAGCGACTGCATCTTGCCAAAGACGTACCTGGCCTTCCACCCACGATCGTTTACTTGGGTGTTCAGCACCAGAACCTAAGCTCCCCTGTACTTGGAGAACAAGTTGTACCAGTGGAATTATCCATCTTAACCATGTGAGAGGCCAGGAGGTCCTCCACCGTGAACGAAGTCGTCCACTCGCTGGTGATCCTATCGATAACACGGACGATTCGCCAAAACTAGGGCATCATCTGAGCAGGAGAAAGACGAAACTTCTCCAGAAACTTCCTGACCAGTGGGGAGAACGCCCACTTTAAACCCATTTTGAAAGGGTATTCGTATAAAACGAAGTGTCCATTCTAACACTCCGATGACCGGAACTGATCCGGTGAATATATCTGTAGAGCCTCCGGGACGCCCGATAACGTACGGAAAGCCGACAGACCTTCTTGGCCAGTAATGGTGCTCGCAGGTTCGATCGACATTGTAAAAATGATAAAATATTGGACAAACTTCTCTCTCGATTTATAGTAAACACACAAAAAGGGCAACTAAATCTCTCTAAAAAATATCTCTCTGAAAATATCGCAAACGTAAAGAAAGGAAGTGATCTCCAGAATCGCGATATTTATAGCAACGTCGTGTCAGGTCGACCCGGTGGATGGTCGACAGTTGTCCACCACCTTTTCGCATGCATCGTGTTGATGAACGACATCTGTCCTCTAACGGCTCCACGCCTCTGACACGTCGCCATGACATCACGACCACTTCGTCTCCCTCGGTCCGAATCGAACCAAGACGGTTGGGATTCGACCAGACCCTCTCCCTATGTGACACGTGTCAAGATACTTCATCGGATTTAAAATTCGAATTTCACGCCTAAATTCAAATTTTGAGGGCAAACTGTTTGGGTAAAAACCCACACCTCACGACCGACGATAAAAAAACACATGTGACATTTATGTAAGACCACTCTTGAATTAAGATAAGGTCTTGCAGGATATTTACAATCAAATATTTGGTCGTACAGCTTCATGATGGTCGTAAGGTCCATACGACCGACGTCCAAGACTCAAGACAGTCGTACGATTATACTAACCGTTAACAGTCAACATCCGTTTTCTTTGTTCCATTAATGCAGGTACACGAGCAATCATGATACAATGGCCAGTAACGAACGAGCTCTTAATGGCATTAAAGACCCGACGACAGTTACAAACAAGTCATCAAGACACATTTAATGCTGTCAAAAGCTATATAAAGGCCTGCTCACCTTTCAATAAGCATCTATCTGATACTTGACATCTGAACTCAACTCTTCTACTTTTTTATGCAATACAACTGTGACAATATGAGCATTCGAACATACAACGCTTACGCAAGATTCGCACGACAACCGATTATTTCGCACGATTTACGCACGATGCATAACTTTATCTTACGATTAAGTTTATTTTTACTCTTATTGTAATCTGCTGTACACAAAACACTTGTTACCAAAGGATTTCGCCCCTATTTGGCGATCATAGTGCACTGTCGACTCTCACAATTCGGCCGCGGTTTTTTCTTCGTTTGGGTTTTCCGCATCACCAATTCTCTTGTCTTATTTACTTTTTTCTGCGATTGTGTTGTTTGTCTTGAGATCTCTTTCTTTAGTTTTTAAAAGCTCCACATCAACCTTAAGTTATCCTTTGGGTGATTTTTGGCATTAACAATGCTCTAAGTCCCCATTTTCTACAATGCCATTATTAACAATGTTTTTAGTAGATATTAGTTTTTGGAGATGAAGTTTTTGTTTTATACAAGTCAATTATTGAGTATGATTGTATGATACGATTATATGCTTCAAGTAACGGACATTGAATTTGATAAAATTACTAGAACACGTGTTAAACGAAAATATAAATTTTTATTCAATTTAACCAGTTACCAAATCGGATAATCCAAAACCTATTGTTAATGCCAAAAATCACCCAAACGATAACTTAAGGTCGGTGTGGAGCTTTAACAACTAAAGAATAAGAACTTTCGATAAATCATATGACAACCAACAAAAAGTAAATAAGACACGATATTTTGGTGACACGAAAAACCCCGTCGAGGGTAAAACCTGCTAACAACAATAGAAGTCATCGGTGCACTATGGTCGCCAATAAGGGGAGACGTCCTTGTGTAACAGATATTAAGAGTACAATATATTACAATAGAAATGAAAATAGACTTAGACGTAAGATTCTATCGTGCGTCGTGAGTGAAAACAATGTGTCGTGCGAGAAACTGCTTTATTATGAACTGCTTCGAGAGAAAGTGTATCAGTCGCTTGAATACTGTAGGTATGCTCTGGAATATGTCTCATGTCTGGAATGGCAACTTGAACTTCGTTTATATCGCTTGAGTCGTCATAAATGAGCCTCATTGTTGTGCATAACAGTCCTTGTCGTTTAATGTGTTTGATAACGGTCTTTAGTTATGATCGTTGTCCCTTAAATGCTCATGACCTGCATTGAATAGACACAAAGAAAATGTTTGTCGAGATTTAATTAAGAGGGGTCGTAAGGTATCTTATTGCGATCGTATGGTACTGTCGTCTAACGACTTGATCATTAGTTCTCTGTTGAGGTAATCTTGCGACCATCATTATAAACGACGATCGTGGTCTCGATCATAGGAGACCGTATGACCTTATCTTAATATAAGACATGTCGTGTATTGTTTGTCTTTATGTTTCTTTCGACAGTCGAGACTTCTAAAATTTGTCCCAAACAGTTTGCCCCCAAGATTTGGATTTGTTTGCACGAAATTTAAATCTTAACAGTCTGACTAATTTGTGACACGTGTCGATTGAGGGAAACTGAATCAGTTCCAAGGAAACTGAAATGTTGCATAGGAAACGGGGAAGTGATAGGCGTCCATGACGTCATGGCGACGTGGACGCGTGCATGACAGTTGGGTGGACAGGTGTCGTCCATTCGACAAGGCATTTGAAAAGGCGATGGATAGGTGTCGACCATCTGTCGACCCGTCCTGACACGGGAAACCATATAAATAGCGATCCCGTTCGGATCTTTTTCTTTTCACGCTTCCAGGTGCCTTTTTAGAGAGAAGTATTCTTTGAGAGTTCTAGAAGAAAACGAATCCTTCCTAAAATTGCTTCGAGTTTTAGAGTTTGTAAGGTACGATTTCTTAGTCTTTTATGCATATTAAGACGATAGCGAGAAAGCCTAGGAAGAATTGGTATATTTTAGGTATTTCCGAAGTAAAAAATCAACTTTACCGGACTTAGCATGACAGTCGAGCCTCCCAGTACAATCCAAAGCCAGAAAGATTCAAATGCTCTTAGAGCAATGGCGCTGATTTCCGACGAGGTCGAAATAAACAGTCGTGGTCATGCTCGACCAGATATGTGCCCGGATGGATATTACATAATTTTCGAGTATCCATTCAAAATAGGATACGTGTGGCCATACTCTCTTATGTCCAAATTGTTTATGACCACCTTTGAATTGGCTCTGGGGCAACTGATGCCTCAGTTTTGGCAAATCGTTCAAGTTATTGAGCGGTTAACCATAAGTTGGGCGTCGCCCTTTATTGTGAACAACCTACTTACCGCTTACTCTGTAAAAGTAGACGGATATCACCGCTATAGCCTCTTTTCACGGTTTAGAGGCGATCGTACCTTAGTCGTGAATATTGAGGTCAATGAC
The DNA here is from genome assembly GCA_033807775.1 of Saussurea involucrata. Lineage (NCBI taxonomy): Eukaryota > Viridiplantae > Streptophyta > Magnoliopsida > Asterales > Asteraceae > Saussurea > Saussurea involucrata. The sequence continues at coordinate 67,128,211 of CM066321.1, read as the reverse complement.
CGTAAGTGGAAGACTAGGTACTCTTTCGTGCGTCTGGCGTCTCTGGACCCATCCATCAATTGGCTCGTGTCGGGCTAGAACAAGGAGGGTAAACACCTAGCCGTTCCTGTATAGCTTATCAATTCCTTCCTTTTTCTAACTGCTCTCTTTTCATTTGACAACTATTGAAGTTAGTGCGACCAAGCCGCTCCCAGATTCTCACGCGAAGATTAACAAGTTCTTGGAGTTCAGCGTTAATGACCCTTCATTTTGTACGCGGTCACTGATTGACAAGGATTCTGACGACGACGTTACTGTTGTTGAACCTTCAGCAACTACTATCGAGGTAGGAGAGAGTACAAAAGAAGAGTTTGAGGAGGAATCTTCGGAGGAGGAGGAGGAAGAGATAGGAGAAGAGAAAAAAGAGAGAAGAGAGGAGGAGATGGCAGGTGAGTCCCTTAGACTCATATATATATTTTTTTCTTTAAATTTCTCTTCGTTTCTATCGACTAACCCTCTTTCTTTTTAGGAGATTCTCCCATTAAATATGCGTCGTCGGCCGCTAGGAGAGCGACCCAATTGAAACTGGCCCGCAAGGGTCGATATAAGATGAAGGCATCCTAGACCACTGTTAATGCCAAAAATCGCACCAAAGGGACAACTTAAGGTCGATGTGGACTTTAACAACTAAAGAAAGGAATCGTTCGACAAAGGCGTGTGACAAAGACAAAAATGTAAATGAGACAGAGGATTTGATGACGCAGGAAAAACCTCAACGAGGAAAAAACCTGCGGACGACTGTGGAAGTCGTCGCTGCACTATGGTCGCCAATCAGGGGCGATGTCCTTGGTGTTCCGGGTGTCGATCGTACAGATATTACAATACAAATGAAGGAAAGACTTCGAAATGTAAAGTTACAAGTGTTTTGAATATAAAACAGTGTGCGTCGTGTGTAAAAGTTAAGTGTCGTGCGTAGTTGTTGTGCGTCGAGAGCGATCTTCTGTGGGTGATTCCTTTGCTTTGGATGAATGTTCTTCAGAGTTCGAGTACTTGTGCCTGTTATTCGATATTCTTGTTCTCTCTCTCTGTGTTATTCGATGTCCTGAAACTGAGGATTGAACTTGGGATTTATAGTCTTCGGATGATTTTAATTGATTCATTAAGATCTTTGATGATGGTTATAACGGTCGTCGTCTTCAATGTGGGATTAGATGCTCATAACTGATTTTGTCGGTTATAGCCGTTGTCCATTAATGACTTTGACTCCTGCATTAATCACTGAACAAATATAACAGTCGTATAATGCGTTAGTCAGCAGAGGTCGCATGATTCTACGCGACGGTCGTGCGCAGTAGGCGACGTCGAGGTCGAGTGTCGTGAGGAACTCTCGACTTACCTTTGAGGAGGGACGACGGAGGTTTTTTGGGTCTTTGTCGGGGCCTTATCTTAATACAAGATATAGTTCATAACATGTGTCTTACCTCGTTCTGATCTTCTAGCATTTTCAATCGCTGGGCGACGGGGTCATTGGGGTCGACATTTGCCTCTGCTTGCGGATTGATTCCTGAACTGGTGCCATTGCCATGTGACGAGCCATTGGCGACTCCGTTGAAAGGAACGAAATACGACTGCGACCCATTCTGAAACGGCTGTGACCCATTCTGAAATGGCTGCGATCCATTTTGCATGGGTGGTGGCCTTATGTGCTGAGGAGGAACCGTCCCGAACTGGGGATTTGGATTGAACGGTTCCGGCAGCTGGTTCTGCATGAACGGACCTGGATGCTGATTCTAGGCGAACGGACCTGATCCTGGACCTGGATTGTGCGCGAATGGTCGTAGACCATTCTGACCGACCGATCCTTGGCCTGGATTCTGAACGAATGGCCTATGACCATTTTGAGGTCCAGAGGGATTCCTTAGTCGTGCGATCTCCTCAGCTGCTCTACGGCTTTTCTCCGCCATGGCGTTGATTTGATTTCGAGCGATTTCAAGCTCCTGGCACATCTGGGCAATGACATGCTGCTGATTTCCAGGGGCTGCCATTTTCCTGAAACAGAGAACAAAGAAAACTCCAAGAAACCGTTAGTAAAACGCACGTTTGTCGAAGATTTTCTCTAGATGGGGTCCCACGGATGGCGCCAAACTGTTAATGCCAAAAATCGCACCAAAGGGATAACTTAAGGTCGATGTGGACTTTAACAACTAAAGAAAGGAATCGTTCGACAAAGGCGTGCGACAAAGACAAAAATGTAAATGAGACAGAGGATTTGATGACGCAGAAAAAACCTCAACGAGGAAAAAACCTACGGACGACTGTGGAAGTCGTCGTTGCACTATAGTCGCCAATCAGGGGCGATGTCGTTGGTGTTCCCGGTGTCGATCGTACAGAGATTACAATACAAATGAAGGAAAGACTTCGAAATGTAAAGTTACAAGTGTTTTGAATATAAAACAGTGTGCGTCGTGTGTAAAAGTTAAGTGTCGTGCGTAGTTGTCGTGCGTCGAGAGCGATCTTCTGTGGGTGATTCCTTTGCTTCGAATGAATGTTCTTCAGAGTTCGAGTACTTGTGCCTGTTATTCGATATTCTTGTTCTCTCTCTTTGTGTTATTCGATGTCCTGAAACTGAGGATTGAGCTTGGGATTTATAGTCTTCGGATGATTTTAATTGAATCATTAAGATCTTTGATGATGGTTATAACGGTCGTCGTCTTGAATGTAGGATTAGATGCTCATAATTGATTTCGTCGGTTATAGCCGTTGTCCATTAATGACTTTGACTCCTGCATTAATCACTGAACAAATATAACAGTCGTATAACGCGTTAGTCGACCGAGGTCGCATGATTCTACGCGACGATCGTGCGTAGTAGGCGACGTCGAGGTCGAGTGTCGTGAGGAACTCTCGACTTACCTTTTAGGAGGGACGACAGAGGTTTTTTGGGTCTTTGTCGGGGCCTTATCTTAATACATTATATAGTTCATAACATGTGTCTTACCTCTTCTGGTCGTGGTCGAGACCTGTGAAATTTTGCCCAAACAACCACGGGGTCTGAGGCAAAACGGACAAAGGCGACGATCCTGAGGGAACCTTCTTCGAAGCCTAGTGACCATTCTAGGGTCGTTAGTCCTGAGAAGACGAAGACACCTCCGGGTGTAATTGACGTGACGCCTATCAATATGGCACCTCCGGCGACGTCGTCTGATGCCTCGACGCGCGACAAGGGGAAAGGCCTTCAGGTCGAGGAGAGAGCGAAGGTCATGAAGGTCAACTTTACGTTGTTGTCAGACTTTATGAAGAATGATATCTTCGACATGTCGAAGATATTTCCTCACCTGGAGAAATATCTACTCCCGACCACTAAAGATTGCTTCGACGGTGTTTCGGTTGATGACATCGGGTCCGATGTCTCTGGGCTCTCCTATTTGGTAAGGATTGACTTATTTCTTGTTGTTTTTTATTTGCATTCGTTAGTACTAACTTTTGTATATGCCTTGTCGTGCAGACGTTCCAGGCATCCCTCTGCCTCTATGCTCACATGGAGAAGATCAGGAGGCTCCTGTCCAAAGCCCTCGAACGTGAGAAGGCGGCTTTGGTGAGGGAAAAGGTGGTCGTGAGCCATGCGGAGGCCCTCTCCGTCAAGCTTGATGACGCTCACAACCATGTAGAGGTTGTCGAGATGCGTGGGTGTTTGAAGGAGGACTTGGAAGATTCGGTCGTGTCAAAGCGGGAGCTCACGAAGACCAAATAATCCTTGGCTATGAGCGAAAAAGAAGTCGAGGATCTGCGGTCGAGGCTAGAGTCGAAGGGGGCAGAAGTCGAGGCTTTGACGGAATAGCTCATGTCCATTGAGGCTTTTGCTCGACTTACCGCACGGGCTATGATAATGAGGCAACACTTGACGGGAAAGGACCCTCTCGTATCCGCCTCTAATGAGTTGGTAAGTGAGGTCCTCATAGGTGGAACCTCTTAAACCACAGTTGCGGGTCCCCTTCAGCCTTAGTTCCTTTTTTAGCTCTTTTGTTTATTTTTCTCTGGGGCGACCGTTGGTGGTCATGCCTTAGTACTTGTAATTTTTTGGGTTTCATTAATACAAGTGCTATTTTTTGAACTTTTTGTATGTGTCGAATGTTTTTATTTATTACTTACGAGGTATTAATCGATCAGAATCGACTTAGTCTTGTAATGAAAGATAAGACGACCTTTAACCGACTCTTAGTGAGCACTTGCGACAGAGGCGCCTGTAAGATAAAAACATCTTAACTAAAGTTTTAAGTCCAAAACTCGAGTCATAAGATTGACGTCAAGATCGTACGTCGTATTCAATCGAGACATGAACAGTTAAAGACTTTTTTTTTGAAGTATATGATATTTGTTAATGCCAAAAATCGATGTGGACATTTAACAACTAAAGAATCGTATCTCAAGCCAAATAACACCATTGCGAGGAAAAAGTAAAAGAGACAAGAGATTTGGTGACGCGGAAAACCCCAAAACGAGGGAAAAAACCGCGGTCGACTCTGTTAGAGTCGACAGTGCACTATGGTCGCCAAACAGGGGCGAAAGTCCTTGTATTACAGGTGATTTGTTTACAATAAGTTACAAATGAAGTAAAAATACACTTAGTCGTGTATAAAAAGTGTGCGTCGTGTGTTTAAACATGTGAAACAAACTGCTGTCATGCGATTTGAACTGTTGTCGTGCGGTTTGAACTGTTGTCGTGTGGTACTTGCGTTAGCGACGTGTGCTCGAATGCGAGAGAGAAAATGAGAATGCAGTTGTACAGCTAGATGAATTCGTCCCCCTTCTTGAGGTTAGAGCATGCCTTTATATAGGCTTCGACGGTCATTAAGGAGCTTTAATGGTTGGTCTTGTAACCGCTGCCGACATTAAATGTGCTTTGATGATTGTCTTTGTAACCGCTGTCGAGTCTTTAATGTCATTTAGAGCTCGACCGTTATTGTCCGTTGTACCATAATGGCTTGTAGACCTGCATTAACGAACAAAGGAAATGGTTGTCGACCATTAAGGGTTAGCGAAATCGTAAGACCGTCTTAAGTTCTGGACGTCGGTCTTATGGAGCATACGACCGTCGCCGACATACAAGACCATGTATATGACTGTAAACGTCTTGTAAGACCTTATTTTAATATAAGAATAGTCTTACGACAATGTCGTAAGACCAGGTTGCAGGACCAGGATGATATAAGATCGACGACAGGAGACTGTTGACGTAAGACCGACGGGTCGTAACTGTCGACACATAACTGGCGACATAAGACTAGTGACATGTGACTAGCGACATAAGACTAGTGACAGGTGACTGACGACTGGCGACATGTCGCTAACGATGTATGTCATACAACGTGCGACGTGTAACATGCGACACGTGACGTGCGATCATGAGATGTAAAGACACTATTTTGAATAACTATTGACACAAGATGTCTTTTAATAACCAACCGTCGTGGTTATTAACGTATGTCGGGGATATGATAATAATGGGTATTATCCTTGGTCTTTAGGGTAATCAATGTCCATGGGTTATGTCGAGGGAATTTCCCAAGTCGGTCGAGGGCGTGATTTTTTACCCAAACAGTTAGCCCCCCGAGATTTGAATTTCAAAGCCATTTGAATTTCAGATCTCGTACCAATGTGTTTGTATGGAGACGTGTCACTTTTGCTAATTGGATAATTTAGAAGAAAATCGGCTTGGTCAGCTAGAATCGCGTGACCAGTCGATAGTATGAAGTAAGTCACGGCGATCGAAAGATGATCCTTAATGCGCGATATACTTGTGGTATTCATCCGACGATCGTAAGACGATCTTAATACGTGAGGAACCGATGGTGATCGTAAGACGATATTTATCAAAATGAGACGTATGGGACGGGAGACAATCGTAAGACGATTGTGTCGAAATAAAGCTTGGCGGCGATCATAAGATGATCGAACCAAGATAAAATTTAAGGATCTTGTGATACAGTCGTTAAAGACTTATGTTCTGGCGTTCCGAGCCGATACAGTCGTTATAGATTTGTGATCTGGCGTTTAGAGCCGATACGGTCGTTATAGACTTGTGATCTGGAGTTCGAGCCGATACGGTCGTTATAGACTTGTGACCTGGCGTTCGTGCCGATATGGTCGTTAGAGACCTATGATCTGGCGTTCGAGCCGATACGGTCGCTAGAGACCTTCGATCTGGCGTTCGAGCCGGTATGGTCGTTAGAGACCTATGATCTGGCGTTCGAGCCGATACGGTCGCTAGAGACCTTTGATCTGGCGTTTGAGCCGGTATGGTCGTTAGAGACCTATGATCTGGCGTTCCGAGCCGATACGGTCGTTAGAGACCTTTGTTACATTGTGTAAGTTTTGCTTTAGCGATAATCGGTAAAAAAAAATTACCTTTCTATTGAACCTGAGTATTATGTCGACTCATACATGTCATGGACAAATGTAATGTCAACTGTAAAAATTCATTAAGTACAAGAAGTCGTGCGACTTGGGCATCCATTGTAATACAACGATTAGAACGTAAGTCATAAGGCTTTTTGAATCGTATAAGCAAACATAAGCGCATGCGATCAAAGCATTCATTCAGAACATGAAATTTTTATAAGTTAAAGAACTTAGCTTGTAGGGTCGCTAGACCTTACGATCGTGTGATTTTATCATACGATGAACTTGAATCATGTGTTCCTGTAGTTATACAATCGAGTCGTCTAATAAAACTGATTGTTTATACCGTACGATTTTACTGAAGTCGTATGATAGACTTAGTAACTTATGTTGTGCGATCCTGCGATAAAGCAATGTCAAAGGTTGGTCATTGGCTAGCCAACGACCCTCCGATGCTTAAGTCAGTAATCGTCGTGATAAATAAAAAATCGTATGAAAGAAGTAAAAGGATTTAGAAGAAATACCTTTTCAGATGCATTGCATTCCAGCTGCGTGGGATATTTCGACCGTCGAGGGTTTGGAGCTGATAGGCACCTTTACCCACGACTTCTGAGATACGATAAGGACCTTCCCACTTGGTGGAAAGTTTACCTGGATTAAGCTCTTGAGTGCTTTGGAACACTCGTCGGAGGACGTAATCGCCTTCTTGAAAGACTCTTGCTTGTGATTATACGGTTAATCTTGCTACTTGCCTTTATTGGCAATCATGAGATTAAAATATGCGAGTCGTACTTATTGGCGACTTTTGCGTTTTGACATGCGTCTTACCATGACTGGTGATTGTGAGATTCAATGTACAAATCGTCTTTATTGACGACATATGTCATGACTAGCGATCGTGCGAGTCGCTTTTATTGGCGACCAACAATTTTTAACCTGCGCTTGCCATGACTGGCGATCATAAGATAAAAAATATGAGTCGTCATTTATCGATGATTATAAGTCGTAACTTGCGTTTGCCACGACTGGCGATCATAAGAAAAAACGTAAGTCATCTTTTACTGACGACTATAAATAGCAACCTGCGTTTTTAAGTCGTAGAGACTTTGGTTTCTCACGATGTAAATCGTAAGACCTGTATTCATATGATCTAATGTAAAATCGGGGGTGGTCGTTGATTTTGACCAATGATCTTTTGATGCTTGAATCAACGATCATATATTAGATCAAAATAATTAAACGAGGAGAATATACTTAGAGTATATATATATAGAGTTGTTCTAAGTGGGACGTCACAGTTACCGTAACATGGAGTCAATAAGCGCCTTTTTCCGAGGACTTTTGAAATCAAATGTGGTATTTTTTTAGTTTGTGAAGGGTGTTCCGAGCCCCCGAGTCCCTTGGATGATGCGATACATGCGATACTTTTGACGAAGCATTTTTTTTTATCAGGGCTTGAATCTGGCTTCGAGCCGCATTCAATTCCGATCGAAGTTGAATCAGGGGATCTGGATAATTTGCCATGTACCTGAAAAAACTTTACAAGATCGTCAGAGCGATATGTGTGTTGGCTTGAGATTTTCTCTAGATGGGGTCCCACGGATGGCGCCAAACTGTTAATGCCAAAAATCACATAAAAGTACAACTTAAGGTCGATGTGGACATTTAACAACTAAAGAAACGTATCTCAAGCCAAATAACACAATTGCGAGGAAAAAGTAAAAGAGACAAGAGATTTGGTGACGTGGAAAACCCCAAAACGAGGGAAAAAACCGCGGTCGACTCTGTTAGAGTCGACAGTGCACTATGGTCGCCAAACAGGGGCGAAAGTCCTTGTGTTACAGGTGATTTGTATACAATAAGTTACAAATGAAGTAAAAATACACTTAGTCGTGTGTAAAAAGTGTGCGTCGTGTGTTTAAACATGCGAAACAAACTGCTGTCGTGCGATTTGAACTGTTGTCGTGCGGTTTGAACTGTTGTCGTGCGGTACTTGCGTTAGCAACGTGTGCTCGAATGCGAGAGAGAAAATGAGAATGCAGTTGTACAGCTAGATGAATTCGTCCCCCTTCTTGAGGTTAGAGCATGCCTTTATATAGGCTTCGATGGTCATTAAGGAGCTTTAATGGTTGGTCTTGTAACCGCTGCCGACATTAAATGTGCTTTGATGATTGTCTTTGTAACCGCTGTCGAGTTTTTAATGTCATTAAGAGCTCGACCGTTATTGTCCGTTGTACCATAATGGCTTGTAGACCTGCATTAACGAACAAAGGAAATGGTTGTCGACCATTAAGGGTTAGCGAAATCGTAAGACCGTCTTAAGTTCTGGACGTCGGTCTTATGGAGCATACGACCGTCGCCGACATACAAGACCATGTATATGACTGTAAACGTCTTGTAAGACCTTATTTTAATATAAGAATAGTCTTACGACAATGTCGTAAGACCAGGTTGCAGGACCAGGATGATATAAGATCGACGACAGGAGACTGTTGACGTAAGACCGACGGGTCGTAACTGTCGACACATAACTGGCGACATAAGACTAGTGACATGTGACTAGCGACATAAGACTAGTGACAGGTGACTGACGACTGGCGACATGTCGCTAACGATGTATGTCATACGACGTGCGACGTGTAACATGCGACACGTGACGTGCGATCATGAGATGTAAAGACACTATTTTGAATAACTATTGACACAATATGTCTTTTAATAACCAACCGTCGTGGTTATTAACGTATGTCGGGGATATGATAATAATGGGTATTATCCTTGGTCTTTAGGGTAATCAATGTCCATGGGTTATGTCGAGGGAATTTCCCAAGTCGGTCGAGGGCGTGATTTTTTACCCAAACAGTTAGCCCCCCGAGATTTGAATTTCAAAGCCATTTGAATTTCAGATCTCGTACCAATGTGTTTGTATGGAGACGTGTCACTTTTGCTAATTGGATAATTTAGAAGAAAATCGGCTTGGTCAGCTAGAATCGCGTGACCAGTCGATAGTATGAAGTAAGTCACGGCGATCGAAAGATGATCCTTAATGCGCGATATACTTGTGGTATTCATCCGACGATCGTAAGACGATCTTAATACGTGAGGAACCGATGGTGATCGTAAGACGATCTTTATCAAAATGAGACGTATGGGACGGGAGACAATCGTAAGACGATTGTGTCGAAATAAAGCTTGGCGGCGATCATAAGATGATCGAACCAAGATAAAATTTAAGGATCTTGTGATACAGTCGTTAAAGACTTATGTTCTGGCGTTCCGAGCCGATACAGTCGTTATAGATTTGTGATCTGGCGTTTAGAGCCGATACGGTCGTTATAGACTTGTGATCTGGAGTTCGAGCCGATACGGTCGTTATAGACTTGTGACCTGGCGTTCGTGCCGATATGGTCGTTAGAGACCTATGATCTGGCGTTCGAGCCGATACGGTCGCTAGAGACCTTCGATCTGGCGTTCGAGCCAGTATGGTCGTTAGAGACCTATGATCTGGCGTTCGAGCCGATACGGTCGCTAGAGACCTTTGATCTGGCGTTTGAGCCGGTATGGTCGTTAGAGACCTATGATCTGGCGTTCCGAGCCGATACGGTCGTTAGAGACCTTTGTTACATTGTGTAAGTTTTGCTTTAGCGATAATCGGTAAAAAAATTTTTACCTTTCTATTGAACCTGAGTATTATGTCGACTCATACATGTCATGGACAAATGTAATGTCAACTGTAAAAATTCATTAAGTACAAGAAGTCGTGCGACTTGGGCATCCATTGTAATACAACGATTAGAACGTAAGTCATAAGGCTTTTTGAATCGTATAAGCAAACATAAGCGCATGCGATCAAAGCATTCATTCAGAACATGAAATTTTTATAAGTTAAAGAACTTAGCTTGTAGGGTCGCTAGACCTTACGATCGTGTGATTTTATCATACGATGAACTTGAATCATGTGTTCCTGTAGTTATACAATCGAGTCGTCTAATAAAACTGATTGTTTATACCGTACGGTTTTACTGAAGTCGTATGATAGACTTAGTAACTTATGTTGTGCGATCCTGCGATAAAGCAATGTCAAAGGTTGGTCATTGGCTAGCCAACGACCCTCCGATGCTTAAGTCAGTAATCGTCGTGATAAATAAAAAATCGTATGAAAGAAGTAAAAGGATTTAGAAGAAATACCTTTTCAGATGCATTGCATTCCAGCTGCGTGGGATATTTCGACCGTCGAGTGTTTGGAGCTGATAGGCACCTTTACCCACGACTTCTGAGATACGATAAGGACCTTCCCAGTTGGTGGAAAGTTTACCTGGATTAAGCTCTTGAGTGCTTTGGAACACTCGTCGGAGGACGTAATCGCCTTCTTGAAAGACTCTTGCTTGTGATTATACGGTTAATCTTGCTACTTGCCTTTATTGGCAATCATGAGATTAAAATATGCGAGTCGTACTTATTGGCGACTTTTGCGTTTTGACATGCGTCTTACCATGACTGGTGATTGTGAGATTCAATGTACAAATCGTCTTTATTGACGACATATGTCATGACTAGCGATCGTGCGAGTCGCTTTTATTGGCGACCAACAATTTTTAACCTGCGCTTGCCATGACTGGCGATCATAAGATAAAAAATATGAGTCGTCATTTATCGATGATTATAAGTCGTAACTTGCGTTTGCCACGACTGGCGATCATAAGAAAAAACGTAAGTCATCTTTTACTGACGACTATAAATAGCAACCTGCGTTTTTAAGTCGTAGAGACTTTGGTTTCTCACGATGTAAATCGTAAGACCTGTATTCATATGATCTAATGTAAAATCGGGGGTGGTCGTTGATTTTGACCAATGATCTTTTGATGCTTGAATCAACGATCATATATTAGATCAAAATAATTAAACGAGGAGAATATACTTAGAGTATATATATATATATATAGAGTTGTTCTAAGTGGGACGTCACAGTTACCGTAACATGGAGTCAATAAGCGCCTTTTTCCGAGGACTTTTGAAATCAAATGTGGTATTTTTTTAGTTTGTGAAGGGTGTTCCGAGCCCCCGAGTCCCTTGGATGATGCGATACATGCGATACTTTTGACGAAGCATTTTTTTTATCAGGGCTTGAATCTGGCTTCGAGCCGCATTCAATTCCGATCGAAGTTGAATCAGGGGATCTGGATAATTTGCCATGTACCTGAAAAAACTTTACAAGATCGTCAGAGCGATATGTGTGTTGGCTTGAGATTTTCTCTAGATGGGGTCCCACGGATGGCGCCAAACTGTTAATGCCAAAAATCGCATAAAAGTACAACTTAAGGTCGATGTGGACATTTAACAACTAAATAAACGTATCTCAAGCCAAATAACACAATTGCGAGGAAAAAGTAAAAGAGACAAGAGATTTGGTGACGTGGAAAACCCCAAAACGAAGGAAAAAACCGCGGTCGACTCTGTTAGAGTCGACAGTGCACTATGGTCGCCAAACAGGGGCGAAAGTCCTTGTGTTACAGGTGATTTGTATACAATAAGTTACAAATGAAGTAAAAATACACTTAGTCGTGTGTAAAAAGTGTGCGTCGTGTGTTTAAACATGCGAAACAAACTGCTGTCGTGCGATTTGAACTGTTGTCGTGCGGTTTGAACTGTTGTCGTGCGGTACTTGCGTTAGCAACGTGTGCTCGAATGCGAGAGAGAAAATGAGAATGCAGTTGTACAGCTAGATGAATTCGTCCCCCTTCTTGAGGTTAGAGCATGCCTTTATATAGGCTTCGACGGTCATTAAGGAGCTTTAATGGTTGGTCTTGTAACCGCTGCCGACATTAAATGCGCTTTGATGATTGTCTTTGTAACCGCTGTCGAGTCTTTAATGTCATTAAGATCTCGACCGTTATTGTCCGTTGTACCATAATGGCTTGTAGACCTGCATTAATGAACAAAGGAAACGGCTGTCGACCATTAAGGGTTAGCGAAATCGTAAGATCGTCTTAAGTTCTGGACGTCGGTCTTATGGAGCATACGACCGTCGCCGACATACAAGACCATGTATATGACTGTAAACGTCTTGTAAGACCTTATTTTAATATAAGAATAGTCTTACGACAATGTCGTAAGACCAGGTTGCAGGACCAGGATGATATAAGATCGACGACAGGAGACTGTTGACGTAAGACCGACGGGTCGTAACTGTTGACACATAACTGGCGACATAAAACTAGTGACGTGTGACTAGCGACATAAGACTAGTGACGTAGGACTAGCGACATAAGACTAGTGACAGGTGACTGACGACTGGCGACATGTCGCTAACGATGTATGTCATACGACGTGCGACGTGTAACATGCGACACGTGACGTGCGATCATGAGATGTAAAGACACTATTTTGAATAACTATTGACACAAGATGTCTTTTAATAACCAACCGTCGTGGTTATTAACGTATGTCGGAAATATGATAATAATGGGTATTATCCTTGGTCATTAGGGTAATCAATGTCCATGGGTCATGTCGAAGGAATTTCCCAAGTCGGTCGAGGGTGTGATTTTTTACCCAAACAATATTCATATACGGCAAATGCAACAATTAAACTCACACACCCTCCTCACCTTTGGTGAGGTTTGAACCCCTGACCTCCTACGAGGACAAAGGCTCCCATACCGCTAGGCCAAAGGCCCTTTGGTAACAGTTAAAGACTTTAAGCAGTGTAATCGTGCGATCAAGCGAAAAACAACGCTAGCGGATGGTCGTTGGTTCGACCAACGACCCTCTGATGCTTAGGTTAGTAATCGTCATGATGGGATAATCATAAGGAAAGAAAGGTTTAAAAGAAATACCTCTTCAAATGTACTGTGTTTCAACTTCGTGGGATATCTTGGTCGTCGAGGGTTTGTAGCCTATAGGCACCCTTTCCCACGACTTCAGATATTCGGTATGTACTTTCCCATTTGATGGAAATTATACATGCGTTAGGTTCCTCGTGTTCTGGAACACTCGTCGTAGGACATAATCGCCCCCTTGAAAGACTTTGGCCTTGACATTTTTGTTAAAATGTCGCTCGACCACTTGTCGTTAAGATGCCATTCTGATCAATGTAGATTCCCTTAATTCCTCTAACGCATCGAGATCTTAACTTAGATCTACTAAGTTGTGATCGATTAACGTGTGTCTTGAGGTTGGCAGTTGGACTTCAACGGGCAGGACGGCTTCACAACCGTAAACCAATGATAAAGGAGTTTATACTGTAGATGTACGAGGTGTCGTACGATTGGCCCAAAGAACTGTTGGGAGTTCTTTGACGCATTTACCTTTTACTTCTCTGAGTCTTTTCCTTATCGAATTGATAATCACTTTGTTGCTCGACTCAGCAAGTTCGTTCGATCGGGGGTAACGAGGCGTGGAGGTCGTAAGCTTTGTGTTACAATCTTCACATAACTGTCGAGTTCCATCGCTTATGAATTGGGACCCATTATCGCATACGATCTCAGATGGAATTCCAAATCTGCAAATAATGTTAGTCTGAAGAATAGAGATGACCTCCTTGTCCCGAACTTGGGAAAAGGCGGCTGCTTCTATCCATTTGGAGAAATAATCCGTAAGGACTAATAAAAAATACCTTTTGCCCAGGAGCGGGTGGCAACTTACCAACAATATCCATTCCCCACCTCATGAAGGGCCAGGAACCAATGTCGAGTGTAATGGTTCTGAAGGTTGGTGAGATGTGCCTAAGTGTTTCTGACAAGCGTCACAGCTTTGGATGTACTTTATTGCGTCTTGTCGTAGGGTAGGCCAATAGTAGCCTTGTTGGGATATCCGATTTGCTAGACTACGACCACCTGAATTGTTGCCACATTCTCCATCGTGCATTTCCTGTAAGATTTTCTAAACTTGGTTCTTACCGATAATGCATCGTAAGTTCAAGCCTGTCGACAAACGTCGGTAGAGCTTATCTCTGATCATTGTATATCTGGATGCCTTAAATCGAGTTTTTCGAACTTCCAGCTTGTCTTCAGGGAGTTGATCCTTCATTAAGTAGTTTTGATATCTCTTGACCAATCATCTCCTTCATCGACGGCGTGAGTATGGTCATCAGTTTTGATAGAAGGGGTCGTAAGATGAACCATTAGGACGACGTCAAATGTAGACTTGTTGTCGACCCAAGGTTGGCTGGTGCATCAGACTGGGTGTTCTGATCCCTTGGGATTTGTGTAATGGAGAATGGTTTGAACATTTCATATCTTTCTTTGGCTATCTTGAGGTACGCTGTCATCTTGGAGTCTTTTGCTAGGAATTATCCTTTCATTTGATTCACAACTAAGAGGGAATCGCTTTTGGCTTGCAGTCCTGTTGCCCCAGGACGTGTGCCATATTCATTCCTGCAATCAGGGCTTCATACTCGACCTCATTATTTGTAGCTTTGAAGTCGCATCATATGGAGTACACCATCTTGCCCCCTGTGGCGATTTGAGGACGACACCAAGTCCTGCCCCCTTGGCGTTGGATGACCCGACGACATGTAGTGTACAGGTCGTGTCGTCGAGAGTCACCACAGTAAGGGCTTCTGTAACACCCTCAAAATTGGAAATAGTAACTACTAAAATCTTCGACAAAATAACCAAATGAGGACAAAAATCCCTTCTATAAACCATCCTTGGAAACATCTCAAAATTTAAAATGTAACAACTCCCACGATTAATAACTCAAGTCATACAACATGACCAAATAAAGTCGGGTGTTACTTAACCCAAATACAAGTTGCTATTCCTAAAATAAATGTGGAAGACTTCACTAACCAATGGCATCTCTCGAGCATACTACTAGCACTCATCTCTTCACAGTGTCACTAGAACTATTCCCAATCTGAACCTGTTGCACATGCCGACAAATAAAAAGGTTAGGCTAACGCCTAGTGAGTTCAAGATTTTACATCGTGAATAAATAATTCGTTAGACAAAAAGGATGCAACTTAAATCATGATTTCCAAAAAGGGATTTGTATTAAATATACCAACAACCCATTTTCCAAACACACAAATTCCGTGACGAAAGCTCCAATGAAAATCATTTATCAACAATGGACTCAATTCCAAAACTCACTCAAGATGTGAATAAATATTAAATTTCCAAATAATATCAATACGAATAAAGCTCCAATAATCGAAACATCCAAACAAGGATGAGGCATAATATACCGCCCATAAATCATGGAAAACAATCCATATAAATATAATACGTCACCGACAACATGGATAAAAGAAATACCCAAAACAACACCTTTCGGTGACGGGGGAGACCCGATTTCATCGAATGTGGCGGATACACAAGTTAAACCACAATTATAAGCTACAAGCATGTTTCATGGATGGAAAAGCCTATGACATCAACCCTATCCAGGTCTTTAGTCAATCTTGGACATCAACCAAACCGGATCTTTAGTCCATGGAGACATCAACTCTAACCGAGTCTTTAGTCTAAGGAGACATCAATCCAAACTGGATCTTTAGTCTATTGTGACATCAACCCAAACCGAATCTTTAGTCAAGTGAGTCATCAACCCAAACCGGATCTCTAGCCTAGTGGGACATCAACCCAAACCGGATCTTTAGTCCACGGAGACATCAACCCAAACCGGATCTTTAGTCTATTGAGGCATCAACCCAAACCGGATCTTTAGCCTAAAACCACCAACTTCAACCCAAATCGGATCTTTACCTTGGGATCTCACCATCCAAAACAAGCTTGTTTAGTTTAGAAATTTACACATGACTTCAAAAGAATAACCAATGCATTCAAATCATGTAACTCCCAAATAAGATGCAATACATGCAAATCATAACTAAAGCTCTACATCGAGCTATCAAAATCGGATAAATGTCCTCAAGACCCAACATAGTAAAAAATCGAGCCATAAGCTTAAAAGATCAAATGACCATTTGTTAAAAGTCGACATATGCAAATGAAGTGTAACTAACACACATTATGCAAATACATGCTCCAAGGCATGACTAGCTCAAAACCCCTTCATTGCCACTTTCCAATGAAGTCAACCCATATATACCTCTATACTCAAATACTTTATAACTTGATAATGTATATAATTCACAATAGTTTATAAAACCCAAAAAGTACCAAGAGTGCATAAATGTCAAATGGTATTCACTTATGAGACAAAACACTCAAAAAGGCTTATTCTAAAATAAAATACAATTAAGTGCATAACACATCCAAAACTCAATCTCGAGCTACTAAAATCGGTAAACACCCCAAAGACCCATTTGAGTACAAATCAAGCCCTTAGAGGCAAAATAAACGTTTGGCTAAATACACGAGCCATTACAATTACATAAACCAAAATACATTGTTACCCAAAATCTTTGTCTCTTGACTCTCAATTGGCCTTCGGTTCAAAATCAAAAGGTTTACAATTCCCAAAATGTTCATAAGGTCAAGATTGACCAAAATCCACAACTCACACGTTCACATTTTCAAAACGTAACATATCATAAACTTTGAATAATCTCAACAAACACTAAAAGTGTATTTTGACCAAACAACCTCCGCTTATGCAATGAATTAACAAAACACTTTTATTCTTGATTTATTTATCAATTACCCAAAAATCCCAAATGTGGGTGTTTTACAAGATTTGTAAAGCTCACACTTCAAATAATCAAGACCCACTAAATAACTCAACAATTGATAATTTTATGTAAAAAAACATAAACACTTTAAAATAATCATTTTGGCATGTACAACGTTTTCACAAATCAACTTGAACTCACCTTGCTAGATTTAGGCTAAATCTAGATTTTACCCCCAATAAGAGCTCCTTGAAGAAACTTGAATCCACAAGAAATTCCTTCAAACCCTAGATTCAAAAGTTTTCCAAACATAAATATACATGTCTAAGCACTTAGAATCATTCCCCAAACATCTTATAGCAAAATCTCCATTTTGACCAAAACTCCAATTTGACCTAACTTTCCCAAAATTATCCAAACCGAAATTTGAGAAACATAAACACTAGGAAGTCATCATTAGAGAATTTAAAACTCATATGAAAGTTTAAAAGCTAGAAGGATGAACTCATCATCTAGGTTTTGATGAAAACCTAGAAAACCCTAATTTTCTTGAAGATGGAGGTGATGATGATGAACTCTTGATCTTTGCTTCCACTCCACCACCAAATACCTTTGGATCTTCCCAAAACTAACACTCTATCCTCAAAAAGCTCTCAAAAACAAAACCATAGCAATATTAATCGCCAAAAACGGAGTAGAAATGAGAGAGATATGACCAAATGAAGAAAGAGGCTCAAAATTGGATTTTATGCACTGCACCCGCCCGCGAGAGTGACATGCGAAAGTGACAGTGTCACTTTTGCATGTCACTTTCGCCCAAAATGTATCGAGGGCCATATTTCCTCTGCAAAAGTGACATGCAAAAGTGCGACACTTTTGCATGGCACTTTCGCCCAGAAGGTACCAAACACTGTTTTGGTCATAACTTCTTCATTTTAGCTTCGTTTTCGCTCCGAAACGGCCCCTTGGATTCGTATTTAAATTCTACATCCAACAAGACTATAAAATATATGATTCAATACAAAATTCTACTTCTTATATTTCTCTTAAGGATTGATTTCTACACTGACTTGAAATTATACTTTCCCGAAAATTACGGGTGTTACAGCTTTCGTTTCTAGTTTTGGGCTAAAGTCAGCGACGAAGTCTGCTAAATCCTGTGATTTGATGGTTGTCCTCGGTCTGAAGTCGACGTCATAGCTACTGAGGTATATGCTCCATTTTGCTAATCGACCTGTCAACTCGGGTTTTCTTAAGACGAACTTAAGAGGAAAGTTAGTCACGACAGTTATGGAATGGGATTCAAAATAATGTCATATATTCTTAGTTGTTGTGACTAATGACAATAGTAATTTTTCCATAGACGAGTACCTAGTTTTTGTGTCTAGCAGAGATTTACTTACGTAATAAATTGGTAGTTGCTGCTTGTCATCTTCTCGGGCTGACAGCTAGATAGAGTTGTAGGACCTTGTTGCTTTTAGGATTCGACAACAAGGGTGGAGACGCCATATACTCCTTCAGTTTCTGCAGTGCTTGCCCATGCTCGTTTATCCATTCGAAACCTTTGTTCTTTCTCAAGACATTATAGAACAGATGACATTTATCAGAGGAACGGGAGATAAACATGTTCAAGGCAGCGACTCGACCAGTGAGTCGTTGGACCTCTTTGAGGTTTAGAGGATACTTGATGTTGACGATTACTTGGATTTGTTCGGGATTAGCTTTGATCCCGCGTCGGGTCACCATGTATCCCAGAAACTTCCCCGCGCTTACTCTGAAGGAACATTCGTGGGATTTAGTTTCATATTATATTCTCTGAGGATGTCGAATGATTTCTTCAGATGATCGATATGGTATGTCGTGAGTTTTGATTTGACGAGCATGTCGTCTATATAGACCTCCATAGTGTCTCCTAAATTTACTTTGAACATTCTGTTTAAAAGCCTTTGATACGTGGAACCTGCATTTTTAAGACCAAAAGGCATAACTTTGTAACAGTAAATGCCTTTATCAGTCATGAAGGCGGTTTTTTCCTGATCGTCGGGATGCATTAGAATATAGTTGTAGCTAGAATAGGCGTCCATGAACGTAAGGAGTTCGTGACCTGCCGTCGCGTCTACCATAGCGTCGATATGCGGACAAGGAAACGGATCTTTAGGACAGGCCTTATTGAGATCAGTAAAGTTTATGCAGACCCTCCATTTCCCATTCTTGTTTTGCACGACCACGACATTGGCCAACCATTCGGGATACTTGACTTCTCTTATCTTGTCTGTCTTGAGAAAATTGTCAACTTCGTCATTTATCACTTTATTTCGTTCGGGAGTGAACTTTCGATGCTTCTGTTTGATCGGTTTATGCGACGGGTCGACATTCAAATGATGTAAGATTATCTTGGGGCTGATGCCAACCATGTCTTCATGCGTCCAGGCAAAACAGTCAGCGTGTTCATGCAAAAAGGAAATTAGTGACCTTTTTACATCGTGGTCGAGGGATGACCCGATGAAAACAATTCGGCCAGGCTTATCCTGATCGTGGACGACTTCTTCTAGACGGTAGTCGTCGACAGTTTCAGGAATGTCCTTGCTCTATAATTTCTAGATGCCCTGCTTCCGATGTTTCATCATAGTCTTGTAGCACTCCCGCGCGATCTTTCGCTCGCTTTTGATTCCTTGGACACCCCATGGCGTAGGGAATTTGATCGTCTAGGGGTACGTCGAAGGTACAACTTTCATATCGTGGATCCAAGGTCGTCTCAGGATGACATTGTAAGACGATGAGCAATCGATGACGTTGAACTTGGTCTGCTTGTTGACTCCTTTAGCATATATCAGGAGGGTAATCTCCCCGATGGTGTTGGTTACGTCTTCGTTGAATTCAACCAGTACGGTCGAGCGTCGTATGATCTCAGTTTTGTCGATTCCCATGCCTTTGATCGTTTTGAGGAAGATAATGTTGGCAGAACTGCCCTCGTCGACTAAGATCCTCTTGGTCGAGAAATTTCCAATCGTGAGTTGAATGATCGGTCCGTCATGGAGTTTCTGCCAAGAGTCATTGAGATCATCTTGGTTGAACGTTATGGGCATGGATTCCAGCTCCAACTCTTGTTTTGGTCTAGATGACTTTGAGACGGGATATTCGTCGGGTCGTCAGCTTGCATGTCTCTTGGCTGCAGAATAGGTTAGTCCACATATATCAGACCCTCCAATCACACAATTCACGACCTTTGCGTGTTCTGGTGAGACCGGCTGGGAAATGGCCTTTAGGAATTACCCAGGCCAACTCCTTCCGTAAAATTATGCATTCATCAGTCGTGTATCCGTGATCACTGTGGAAATCACACCATTTGGATGTGTCCTTCTTGTCATCGTCTTTATCGTTCTTCTTTGTCCATCGAATGGTCAATGGCAGATTCTTAAGGGATTCGACCACGTAATTCGATGTGCCGCATAGTCCATAAGAAGAGATCTTAGGATACTGGGGGAATTTGGCTGACGTGTTGCTTCTCTTCTTCTCAAACCTAACGTTCGAGATCTGTCGAGATGGTTCTGTTTTAGAAACATCTTTGGTCTTGAAGTTGGGCGTCTTGATGCGCAATGATCTTCTATCGCCTGAATGCTTTCGTCGAAGGGCCACATCGTCTTCGACTTGCATATAGATGAGGGTCCTTGCTCGAACGTCTTCAAAGTTTTCTAGAGGATATTTTGTCAAGTCTGTATATAGGTCCAAGTTATCGTCTAGGCCACGTTTATATGCTTCAATCACGGTCCGGATGTTGCAGTTTCGGATATTGGTCATTTTTTAGTTGAAGCGGTTCAAATAATTGCAGACAGATTCTCTGGTCTTTTGTGTGATGTAATAGAGGTCGCTAGTCTGTTTTTTCCATCTTGCAACTACTGGCGAACTGTTGGAAGAATTGGTTGACTAGCTCAGAAAAGTTGCTGATGGACTTGGGTTTGAGGTTGATTAACCACTGGAGTGAAGCACCTGTAAGAATCACACTGAAGCTTTTACACATGCATACCTCCTGGTACTGTTGAGGGATCGACATCGTCCACATCAGTTGTTTGTATTGTGCGACGTGTTACGTCGGGTCTGTCAGTCCAGAGTACTTTGGGTTGAAAGTTGGAATGTTAAACTTCTTTGGAACATCGATCGTGGCTATCCCATCGATGAAGAGAGATGCTTGAAATCCTGCACGAGGCTCGACGTCGACGGGTACAGCGGCACCAGGCAGCTTAGAAAGTAACGACAACAGTTTCTCATTCTGCTCCTCTAACTTCCTGAGTCGTCGTGCGACTGGATCATCCGCTCCATTGTTGCCTGAAGGATTTACCAGGATGGACCCCAAATCTTGAGTAGTCATCCCAATTGTCGTGTAAAATCCATTCTGAAAGGACGACTCGACATTTCCTGTATTGGCTGGCATTGGTACCAATGGCATTGCCATTGTGGGTAAGCAGTACGTCCGGACACCACTATACGACAGTGGTTGTGGAATGGAATAACCATGCGGTCAGAGCAAAGGATGAGGCAGAGGGATTGCTCCATGGAAGGGTGCGTTGAAGAGCGATCTTGGGCCGTTTTGGGGTCCAAAAGGGCTCCTTGCGTTTTGATTCCTCCAAAACGCGAGCTCCTCGGCCGCTTTTCGATTCTGCTCGTCCAATGCATTGATGTGATTTCGTGTTGCATAAAATTCCATGCGCATCTGCTCGAAATGGTTATGATTCACTCCTGCCATATTCCTGAAAACAGAAAAATCCAGACAACTGTTAGCAGGTCGTGCGTTTATCAAAGATTTTCTCTAGATGGGGCCCCATGGTGGGCGCCAAACTGTTAATGCCAAAAATCACCCAAAGGATAACTTGGTGTGGAGCTTTAACAACTAAAGAATAGGAACCAACAAAGAGTAAATAAGACAAGAGATTTTGGTGACGCGAAAAACCCCGTCAAGGGTAAAAACCGCGGACGACAATAGAAGTTGTCGGTGCACTATGGTCGCCAATAAGGGGCGACGTCCTTGTGTAACAGATATTAAGAGTACAATAGATTACAATAGAAATGAAAATAGACTTAGACGTAAGATTCTATCGTACGTCGTGAGTGAAAACAGTGTGTCATGCGAGAAACTGCTTTATTATGAACTGCTTCGTGAGAAAGTGTATCAGTCGCTTGAATACTGTAGGTATGCTCTGAATATGTCTCATGGCTGGAATGTCAGCTTGAACTTCATTTATATAGCTTGAGTCGTCATAAATGAGCCTCATTATTGTGTGTAACGGTCCTTGTCATTTAATGTGTTTGATGACGGTCTTCAGTTATGACCGTAGTCCCTTAAATGTTTGTGATCTGCATTGAATAGACACAAAGAAAACGTTTGTCGAGAGTTAATTAAGAGAGGTCGTAAGGTATCTTACCGCGATCGTATGGTACTGTCATCTAACGACTTGATCGTTAGTTCTCTGTTGAGGTAATCTTGCGACGATCATGGTCTCAATTATAGGAGATCGTCAACACCTTATCTTAATACAAGACATGTCATGTATTGTTTGTCTTCATGTTTCTTTCGACGGTCGAGACTTGTGAAATTTGTCCCAAACACCTATTAAACTGAATCTTATTTTGGTTCGATTATCATTTGGTTTTAATAAAGTTGAAACCCTATTGATCCAAATTAAATAAACCAAAATCAATTTAACCAACTGAATAATACGGCTACACGCTAAAAATAGAAAGTTAGGTGACCGATCAAACTAAGTTTGTAGGTCAAAATGATTTGAGTTTAAGTCGTTATCTATACTACTTTATTAAAATTGTATAACATTTATTTTGAAAATTTTAAGATACTAACAGAGCATACAACCCTCGGATGCACTCAACTAAAACCTGATATTCGTCTCCTCTCCAATCTCGTCTCGACGGTCATCACAAACCCATCTCCCTCTCTACGTTCTACCTAAACCGCTCCTAAACTCATGCCCCCAAAACCCTCACGGTGGTTATTTCGAAGCTTCCTCATGATCCTCAACCAACAAGAAGACACGGTGAACTTACTCGCTTAGGAAGCCAATATGATTCTCCATGATCCAGTCTAGGGTTGCGTGGGTGTCATCTCCCTCCTCCAACACCAACTCCACCAGTTTTATTCTCCTCCTCCTTCAATTCAGAGATTGTTCTGGAAGATGTTTAGGATTTCCGTAGCGGCCCTTCAATTGGTCGAGTTATTCTTGAGTTATGTGGTTCATTTATTATTTGAATGATCTATTTTTCAAGTCAAATATTGAACCATCGATCAGGGATGAAAATTCTGCAAGCTCTATAACGATTTGCCTCCCATTGTATTGGTTCATGGAATTTTTGGATTTAGGAAAGGGGTAATGAGTTTCATGTCGATTTTTGGGTTAAATTTTCATCATGGGTATTCATTCTTTTTGAGTTAGTTATTAAACACAGTCGGATTTTGGATTTGTTCAACAGAGATTAGGTGGATTATCCTATTTTGTTGGGGCAGAGAAGAAGGATGAAAAGGTTTTGGTGCGTGACTTGGGTTCATTAACCAGTATTTATGACAGGTTTGTTCTTAATCTGCCTCCAAATTGTTGTTTTATGATGTTATGTAAATGAACAATTTCTGGGTTTTGATTTATATATTATTTGGGTTTTTTAGGGCAAGATAATTGTTTTACTTGAAAGGCGGACAAGTTGATTTCGGTGAAGCACACAACAAGGCTTGTGAGCATTCTCAATTTGGAAGGATATATGAAAAAGGTTAGATATAAAACCTCCCTATATTTCTACATCTTTATAATAAAGTAATCAAAATCATCAATGATCCTGCACTGGAAACAAAGATTAAACCAATATTAATAGAATTGTAGAATGTAGACTTGAATACTACTGTAATATTATTAGAGATTTCGAGCTTTGAGAATTGAATAATAGTTGGCTTATATAGTTATACTTAATTGGATATATTAGGGCGTTACCCTCACTGGGATGAAGAACACCTGATTAACTTTGTTGGTCACTCGGCCAGAGCAGGTGATACGGATTTTGCAGCAAATGCCAGCCAATAAGGTTAGTTGTAACAGCCTAAAAAATACAATAGGACATACATAGCAATAACTCATAAACATTACAAATCTGGGTCCCAAATATTTCATTACATCAATCTAAATCTTAGGTTGGCGGAAACAACCTATACACAACTGAGAATAATCTAGCTTCTACACGTGGCACTTGCACTGTCTCTAGATGCATATGTTCTCTATCTTGCTCTTGCTCACTTACTTGAGCCTCCTACTATTTGCTTACCTGAAAAGATTTTAGTTTTGAAAAGCGAGAATTAGACCATGAGGTCTAGTGAGTCCCCTCCGTAAACAGCGTACATCAACATTATAAAATTATTTTATAAAACTCTTAACAATTTCCACATAAACATCAAACATGGTACTGCACGGTGTTTAAGGATCACATCGTTAACCGCGATCGGGGCCCAAGCAGACTCCCCTCTCGCCTCATATCGGGGCCCAAGCAGAGTCCCCTCTATCCGAGTAGGAAGGAAACGAATTCCCCCTACAAGCTCATCACATATCCGAGTAGGAAGGAAATGAATTCCCTCCTACAAGCTTCTCACAACAGCCCAAGGGATCATCGGATCCTGAGGTCTTCAAATCCCACTGTGCAGACCGACTCCACATAACATACACATAGCTCATCATAATCATGAAACATGAAATCCGTATAACACTTTACAATTCATTTCATCTTGCTGAATAATCTTTTCAGTAAAACATACTTTTCATGGGAAAACGTTCGTACCAGCTTGTAAATAAATCATGCTCATAAACACACCCTGATCAGTAAAATATTAAACTTTCATTCACGTAAAAATCATGTAAAATAACATGGCATTTCCACATAATCACTTTCTTTGGAAAACACGTAAAATCACGTATTTTAGTTAGAAAAACTCACCTGGTGCGCTTAATATCTTTTCTTACTTTGCTTCTGGCTTTCAATCGGTCTACCTGAGAAATTGATGAAATACAACTGCTCAGATCCTAAACCAACTTTTTCGGACACTAACTTACCGGACAACTCGACTTACCGGATACACAACTTTCCGAATAACTCTACTTACCGGGTAACTCTACTTACCGGATAACTCATCTTACCGGATAACTTAACTTACCGGATACTCAACTATCTGGACAGCCAACTCGTCCGGACACTTCACCTATCCAGACGCCTGTCCAGTCTTACCGGACGACGTCTGTGATGTCTTTTTGGGATTGAAACTCTGTTGACAAGCTCATAATCCAACGACTTTGAGCTGACAACAACATCATAACATACTTAATCCATTTCTTACCAACCCTTAGCTATATAAACACACAAATGATATCTAATTTCTTCCTTTAAGCAACATCTCAAACTTTTAAGCAAGAACTCTAAATACCCAATAAGACTACTCCAGTAACAAATCCAAAGACTAGAAGTGAAAAGGAGAGATCACCTGGTGAGATTCAATGCAGATTGGTCTCCCAAACTTTCACACTTTCTTCCCAAATTGTAGATTGCAAACTCTTCCTTCTTTCCTTGCTATCTCTCTCAGCCGCCATATACACACACTCACACACAAATAAAAGAAAGAATTAGCTAAACCTAGGGATTAACATCCCTTTTATACCTTTCTTATATTGCAAATGAGTCCCTCAACACCAACTTTTCTTTCTTAGACTTTAGCCACCAATTTGCACAATTTGCTAGAATTTAGGGTTGTTACAACACTCTCCCCTTAAAAGAATTCCGTCACCGGAATTCCTTATTGAAAAAGGTGGGGGTAACTTGCCTTCATTTCCGATTCCAATTCCCACGTAACCTCTGGACCTTTGTGCTGCCGTCATCGTACCTTTACCAGTCTGATCCCCTTGTTCCCCAACTCACAATTCTTGTTGTCCACCCCTTCAACGGCTTCCTCTACTTAGGTCAACTTCTCACTAACATTTCTTGCAGGGTCGCCACCATCTCAACTTCCAATAGTTGCTCTCCAAAAATAGAGACGTTCATCGTACTAAGAATTCTTCTACAACCTCATCGGACACTCCAAGTTCGTACACTATCTAACCACTCTTCAAAACTTCGACGGATCTTCGAACATAATCTACCTCACTTTTCCTCGGAACAAAATTGGCTACTGCTCATTGACCAATTCACACGTTCTCACCACCATAACACCCACACTTATTCGTAACTAAAAACAGAAAACTCCATGGTCCCTCATTAAAGTGTTCATCTATCCGAATTGATCATATCCTGACAACACATCAATCCCTCAGTGTTTACCACAAGCATTCAGACATGAAACATAATCTCGGTTACCCTCACTCAACTAGGAGGAGTAACCATGGTCACACCATACTATTCTCAATAACTTAGTCACTGAATGACCAAGTCGTTCGAACATTTCTCACAACGTCATCAATTCAACCGCTTTCACTTCATTCTCGCACTTCAAAACATACACGGATCCCCTTCTTCCGTATTCTTTTTAGGGGTTCGCACACTTTCTGAAGTCAAACTACTCACACTACTCCACCCTTCCGATGTTACTGCTAACATTTACTGCTTCTAATCACTCACTTGGTCCAATGTACTATCTTCGCCATCCCACGTCAGCATGGGGCACCGTCCATCAAACATTTCTTGCCCCTCTCTTCCGACCTTTCTACATGCCGAAAATACTTTCTCCTCACCATACCTAACCACATCTCCAACTATTTCCTTCTAGGATCATTCCTCCATACATAAGAAACAATTCGCGCCCCGCAAAGCTTTAGCATCTAATATCACACATTTTCGACTAACTCATCTACCAACTTCTTTAACTTCCACTGATTCAAAAATACACCTACTTAACGACTCACACATCAACAACAATTGGTTTCTTATTTGGGTAACCACCCACTCCCGCTCCGACATTTGACTTACAAATCGTACACTTCATCCGAAATCCCGACGACGCTTCCATCTTATGCTTCATCTTTCTAACATCACTTTACTACAACACTGTAACGTCCCAAAAACATAGCATGCATTCATCTAGAAAATAAGCATTCACATTACATAAATATATTGTCTTTACATCATCAATAAAGCGATCTAAATAAAATTTGATAGCGGAAGGCTCTACGTCCACAGCCGAGATTCTATCTATGGTCATCTTTCAAAGTCTTGGAGTCGCTATGAGCTCCACATCTTTCTTGTCTCCATCTAGTTCTTACTAGAAGTGCCCACTGTACGCTTACCTGAAAATGGTTTAGTTTTTGAAAGCGAGGGTTAGACCAAAAGGTCTAGTGAATTCCCTCCATAAACATTTATCACAGTAAAACGATCATTTCATAAAGAAAATACTTTCACATCTTTCTCATAACATCATCCAAGGTTAAACACAGGGTTCAGGGCTCGCATAATCTACTCCGATCGGGGCCTAACGGGCACCCTCTCGTCTACGCCGAAATCCAATGGACTCCTCGTTCCTTCATGTCGGAGAAAACAAATTCCAACCTACAAGCTAACCTCCATATGCCCAAGGGATTAGAAATCCCAAGGTACCCTGACCCCACTGTTCAACCGACTCCACATAGCATACACATACATTTGAAATCATATTCATGAAAACCTTATACATCTTTCATCTGTGAGTAAACATGTAAATCATGAAAACATGCATAACTTTTATAAATCAATTCATGCTCGATAAAGGAACCATATTCAGTAAAAATAGTACGTCATAAAAGGGGTGAGAGAACTCACCTTTTATAATCGTAGAACGCACTTCTTATATAACTCCAAGCTAAGCCAGTCGAACACCTAAGGGCATTAGATTCGGATCAGATTAAACGACTCAAACCTATTGACCAGCAAACATTTTCCGGATACCAGCTTGTCCGGACACCAGGACTTCCCGGATACCCGAACTCCCCGGATACCCCTATTATCCGGATATCAGAACTCCCCGGATACCCCTATTATCCGGATATCAGAACTCCCCGGATACACCTTCTTTCCGGACACTACACCCGGATACACCTTCTTTCCGGATACCACACCTGGTAACTTCAACCTACCCGGAAAATCTCCCACCCGGGAACTATCATAGAACTTCACCCGGACACTAGCATTCATATCCGGAAACCACCATAGCTTCAAGAACTTGGTAGTGTCCGGATACGACTGTTGTTCGAATTTAGTATTCTAAAAGTGATCGTTACTCCATTTTCTACCATAAAAGCGATTAGACTACCCTAAGGGTTCATTTACCAACCTAAACACCCACTTAATCCATCATTTTACTCCCTTAAATCGATTACCAAGCCACAAACCCATAAAACCCATTTTAAAGGAAAAATGGTGAAAACTCAAAGAATCATCTACATCAATCTTAAGAATTTATACCAGTAAGAAAGAAAAGTACTACAATGATCAGGAGAACGGATTCAGGATGTATTACCTTGCAGATTCCTCCTTGGTTCCTCCTTTTCTCTTGATTTCTCCCAAACCCTTCTTTCTTTCTCTTGTTCTCTCTTAACCACCAACACCAACACAAATACTGATTTGGCTGAAAATGAGGGCTGCCCTAGGGATTTGTGCCATACCCCTCTTTCTCCAAATGACAAATAAGTCCCTCAACAATATTTTCATTTCTTTCACTTTGACCACCAAACTCTAAAACCTACTAGAATTTGGGTTGTTACAACACTCCCCCCTCAAAAGAATTCCGTCCCCGAAATTCCTCATTGGAAAAGATGCGGGCATCATGACCACACCAAAACTGACACTTCCCCAAGGTAATGTCACTTCTGACTTAGTCAGCCACCTCATTAAATTCAAAACATGGAACAATGGATGCATTCCCTTCAGTTCTTACGGCCCTCTAACTCGTAGGCTACTGTTCTTAATCGATCGATCTCAACAATAGAAGATTACTAAGGCTTCTCATGCATCTATACTTCCTTTAGGGAGGAACTTGGCGGAATCCTCTGCTATAACACAAGATTCTTTCTCCAAGACACAATCATTCGCCTGACAGCTTGGCACAAGGCCAACCCTGTACATCCCGATAACTACTAAACCGAAGTTCCTTCCTCGCATTACACGCAATTCTAGATCACTCTTCCCAACCAACAATCATCTATGCGGCTAACATTTCCCTTTCTCGGACCACCTCGACCACAGTTCGTCAACCATCTCTCATATTCTCACCATTTCCTCACTCCATACTTATACGCAACTAAGAGTAGGAACCTCCAATCCATTGCTGGAGTGTCCACCTACTCGAATTAAACTTATCCTGCAACCCCACCATTCCTCGCGGATCGCCACGTTCGTTCAATCACAAAAACATAACTCCGGTTATCCTCGCCCAACTGGGAGGAGTAACCATGGTCACACCCTACTATTCTCACTACTTAATCATTCCACGACCAGTTCGTTTTAACCTTTCTCTCAAAGTTACTAACTTACTCATTCAATTGTGTTAGTGTCAATTTTGTATATTGTATTCAAGTTGAGGGGCTAATTCTGAAAATATGTGTCTAGGTATAAATAGCGTAGATGAATTCATTTTAAACAACACTTTTCACTTTCATATCTTAGAACTCACTGTGCATTTCTCTCCATGTTGTAATCTTTGTGTTCTTGATGTTAATGAGAGATGGACAGCATTTTGAGTAAATCTTGATTACATTACTTGCAAATCGGGATAACAAGTGGTATCAGAGCCTAGCAGATCGGATTTGTGAAGAATTTGAATTTTTTTTTGGGCATTTTTTTGTCATTCTCGAATTGCATATGGATTCTGAAATTTGAGGCTGTTTTGGATTGAGATATAGGCACAGACTTGTTAGAATTGAGTATCTGGATCAATTCGTGCAAGGATTCGAACTCAAAACAACAAAAATCAAGAGATTTGGCAGATTTGGGTTTTTCGAAAATGTTTACTGTTCAGATCGATTTGACTGGTTTCTGTTAGTTTCTTGGTGTTTCTTGCAGAAGTAAAAGTGTTCAGACAATGCTCGCGATCAACCCTACAAAGTTTCAAATCAATTGGAGCTGATTTGAAGATTTTTCGATACTTAGAAAAATTTTCTGTGTAAACTCATAACCGTCGTACGTATCAGTGTTCTTGGTGTTCATAACTATCGCAAGCTACATAGCATCATAACTGTCGCACGCTTCTTGCCCGACTACTTCTAGTCGTACAAGTATCATACGACAGTTAGCCCGACTACTTCTAGTCGTACGTGTACCATACGACAGTTACCGTACACAAGTACTAGTCGTATCTATTTCATACGACAGTTACTGTACATTATCCAAGTCGTATAAACTTCATACGACAGTTGATCCAAGTCGTACAGGGTCATACGACAGTTACTGTTACCGAAGACTTGTCGTATACGTTCCATACGACAGTTACTGTTTAATCCAACTGTCGCATACGTTTCATACGACTGTCGTACCCAATTGCCCGACAGTTTGCAAATTTTTCTTCACAAGTTCAATTTTGTGTAAAGATCAAGTCAAGTAATTTTTCAAGATGAATCGTAATGATATCATGAACTCTTTGGGATCCGATACGAGACCTACCATTTTGATTGAGAAAGAATATGAGCAATGGAAGGAAAGGTTTGAAGACTTTCTTGAACGACAATCGAATGGTGTTCACTTGCTAGATTCTCTTCACAATGGTTTGATGCAACCCGTGTATGTAAATGTTCCAGTTCCAACTAATCCAAATGTCACAATGCCTAAGTTGGTTCCTATATCTGAATACAGTGCTGAACACAAAGCTAGATATGAGGCAGATAGAAAGGCAAGATCTTTTGTGATCATGGGAATCCCTAACGAAGTATTCAACAAGATTGATAGCTACAAAGACACGGCCAACAACATGTGGAGACAATTGGAAAAGATGTTACAAGGGTCAAAGATTGGAAATCAGATGAAAATAACAATGTGCATCAATAAGTATGAAGAGTTTAGAGCTAAGGAAGATGAATCGCTTCACGACACATATGACAGATTCATGGTTTTACTTAATGAATTAAGTAAAAACAAAATCAAAAAGGATCTAATTGAATTAAACGTCAAATTTCTTACTTCACTACAACCTGGATGGAAGAGTGTGGCTAGAAAAATGAAACAAAATCCGAGATTATTCGAGATGCCTCTACATGAGTTGTATGAGACGATGTTGCAAGATGAGGAAGAAATAGATGAGACAAAAGAGGAGAAGAATAAGAAAAAGAAGAAAGATTCCTCTCAGGAACCGATTGCACTAAAAGCCGAAGTACAACCGAATAACTTTGGTATTGATGAGTCTGGAGTGTTTGATACTGGTTTCAAGGGAAATGTGTCTGATGATGGTGTTGAACTACATCAAGCTTTGGTTCTTCTCACGAGGCATTTTCAAAAGAAGTTTTACACACCCTCTTCAACTAACAACAATCTGAGGTATACATCCGGTTCGAGAAAGTTAGAGAACAATTATGAAAGGAAACCTTTTGGGGAGCAAAGAGTTGATAATACTGATAAAAGATTGGAGAAAGCCGAAGGAAAGAAGGTCTATGAGAACTTAGGGAAAAAGGTTGAAGATAAGAAAGCTATGGATATTCAAAAGTGTTACAACTGTGGTACTCCTGGCCATTATGCAAGAGAATGTTGAAAGAAGGTTGTCAAAAACACTGAGTAGTACAAGCAAAAACTACTTCTTGCACAACAAAGAGAAAATGGAAAAGCTCTCATGGTGGAGGAAGAGTACTTTCTTGACTACTCTGATGATGAAAGAGAAAAGGAAGAGTATGCAAATATGTGCCATGCTGAGTTTGATGATGATGATGAGGATAAGTCTGACACTTCCTCACAGGTAAATTCCTTTCCTTTTTCTGAATCAGAAAATCAAGAAATAATAAATCTGCGTAATAAACTGAATGATACACTAACTAAATTAGCATGTTCTGAAGAAGAGTGTGCCAATTTATTTAGTAGTTATGAAAAGTTCACACCATATGTTGAAACATTAAAAGAAAATCTACAAAACGAGAGAAAGAAGAATGATGAATTGAAACAAAAGATTGATAATGTTGAATTTGAGATTAAAGAAAAATGTTCTGACTTTAATAATCTCAATGCTCAACATGATCAATTTAAAGCAGAAAAGTTGATTCTTGATTCTAAATTATCTGAATTGAACAAAATAATCAAAGATTTAGAATCTAAGAACAAAGAAAGTGAAATTTCTTTAACAAATATTTCAGATAAGAATTCAGAATTATTAGATGAAATCAAAGAATTGGAAAAGAAGATTTATTTGAGAGATCAAACTGATCAAACGATTTTCTTGAATAAACCAAGACTTGTAAACAATGTTAACAAGTATTGGGGACTTGGTTATGAAAACCCAAAGCATTTGGCCAAAGCTAGTTGTGTGTTGCCAACATTGTATAATTTCGAATGCTTGAGATATGCACGCTATTGGCCTGAATTTGAAATTTTTTGGACTGGTGAAAAGGAAACACAATTAGAGGAACATGGAAAAAGATTTTCAACAACTCATACTCAAATTCCATTTTGCTATACTTATGAGACGGAGAAGATTCTAAAAAATCTAAATAAACCACTTCCAGATAACTATTTTGATATATGTGCTACAAAGCCAGTTACCAACAATCAAGTTGTTAAAACAAAGAAATATGTTCCTACATTAGTTCTTGAAGGGAAAATTGTTGAACTGGAAATCTCTCGTGCAGAACAAAGGATCAAATTTGATTATGAAAATGATCTCCTTTCAACTATTTTTTCAACTACTTTTAAGGAAATATCTTCTAGTTTCAATGACGAAGTGAAAAAGGAAACTGGTAGAATTGAACATGGTTTGATCAAAAAGTTTTCTGAATCAACTAAAAGTATATTTGATTCAAAACAAAAGATTGATCACAAATGTATCAAACTTTCAAAGAAAGTGGTACATCTTGAGAATATTCTTCTTTCTGAGCATACCAATTTGGAAAATGAGAAAGTCAATTTTGTAAATCAAATCAATTCATTTGAAGTAAAATTGACTGAGTTGTTAAAAACAAAGACTGATTTAGAGATTGTGTTAGAAAATGAAAGAAAGGAATTTGCTTTGAAGAATTGGTTCAATCTTGAAGAAAGCAACTTTCTTAAAGAACAAAATTGTGAACTTTCTCAAAAAGTGATGACATTGGAAAAATCTCTGAAAGAAGGAAAACAAAATATAATGTCTGATCTTGATGATATTTTCAATCTTGAAAGAGCACAATTTGAATTCGAAAAAGAAACTTTTGAAAAAGAAAAACAATGTTTTGAGAATAAAAGAAAATCAATCGAAGAAGAATTAGAAAAAGAACGAAAAGAAAAAGTTTATAAAAGTTGGAATTCACCAGATTCCAAAGTGGATTTTGAAGTTCACAATGTAGATTCTGATTCTGATTGTGATTTTAATCCAAATGAGAAGGTGTTTGAAACCAAGTCAAAACCAATAGAAAAGGAAAAAGGAAAAGCTTGTGCATTTGATTTCTCAAAGAAACTTCCGGACCATACTGATTTTATTATTTCTGGAGAAAAGAAAACATGTGATAAGAAAGATGATTTGAAAAAGATTTCTAAGATGAATGAATTGAATACCACTCCTGAAACTAAAGTCAATAATTCTTGTATGTGTGGAAAACCCTATGGATCATATTTTTTGATTCTTGCAAGAAAGAATCTCGAATGTGTTCAATGTGGTAGTCATTCATTTCAATCATCTCTAGAAAGTCCACTTTTGATAACATCTGTTTCTTTTATAAAGAAAGAAAAATTTTCGAGTACTTTCTATACAGGTGAGTGTTCAAACTCAAAGGATTCACCTTTAGAAGAAGGAAAGAAAAATGAGAAATCAAAGGAATCGCAAATTCCAAGTTCTAAGGTTTCTAATTCCAAATCTTCTGTTATTTCAGATAATTCTGTGAATCTGAAGAAGAAAGCGCAAGAATGGCGGGTAAAGCAAACAACATCTGAGTCATCCAAACAAAACGACAAAAACAGTAGTTTTTCAAAGAATAAACCAGTTGGTGCGAGTAATAAAAATACTTTTGTAAAGCCTCACAAAGTATACTCGAAAGACCAGTTGTTGGATTTTAAAAATGGTGAATGTCTTTGTTTTGTTTGTGGATATGAAAGTATGTTTGCTATGCCTGGTTCTTGTTGTTGGGATAATTCTTTCTTTATTCCAAATGTTAAAAGAAAAACGAATTTGAAGAAAAAGAAAAGGACACAAAAGTCACAATTCAAAGTTTCTCAAGATAATCAAAAAGGACCCAAAACTCAATGGGTACCTAAAAATGTTTCAACCTGATTGATGCAGAAAAATATGTTATGGTATTTAGATTCGGGATGTTCGAAGCATATGACAGGACAACGACACATGTTAAACAATTTTGTGGAGAAAGATCTTGGTCGTGTAAGGTTTGGAAACAATCAGGTTGCTCCTATCAAAGGTTATGGAGATATCATTCAAGATAATCTAACGATTCAAAAGGTCAACTATGTTGAAGGATTAGAGCATAATCTTTTCAGTATAGGTCAGTTTTGCGACAAGGATTTGGAGGTAAATTTCAAGAAGACAAGATGCTGTGTCAAAACCGAGGAAGGAACAGAACTTCTTGTCGGGACTCGCAAATCTAACCTCTACACAATCAACTTGTCAAACATCAAACCAACCACTGAAGTGTGTCTTTTATCCAAAGCTTCCGAAGAACAAAGTTGGCTATGGCACCGAAGGTTATCTCATCTAAATTTTCGGTACATTCAAAAGCTGGTTTTAGGAGATTCAGTTCGGGGACTTCCAATTTTGAAATTCAATGTTGAAAATCTATGTGATGCATGTGAGAAAGGAAAGATGAAGAGGGTTCCTCACAAGCCAAAACCGGAACCGACAACGAAGAGTGTACTTGAATTATTGCATGTGGATTTGTGCGGTCCAATGAAGACGGAAAGCATAAGTGGGAGGAAATATGTTTTGGTAATTGTCGATGATTTCTCAAGATACACATGGGTTAAGTTTCTAAGGTCAAAAGATGAAACTTCAGAACTTCTCATTGGTGTTATCAA
Source organism: Saussurea involucrata (assembly GCA_033807775.1). Classification (NCBI taxonomy): domain Eukaryota; kingdom Viridiplantae; phylum Streptophyta; class Magnoliopsida; order Asterales; family Asteraceae; genus Saussurea; species Saussurea involucrata. Next base: position 67,093,074 of record CM066321.1, on the reverse strand, counting down.
GGCAGCCCAGAACAACATGCAGATTTCAGTTAAAATAGTGCGTTCGGATAATGGTACAGAATTTAAGAACAGAGTCCTAGGTGATTTCTATGAATCAAATGGGATTATACAACAGTTTTCTGCCGCCAGAACTCCTGAACAAAACGGTGTTGTAGAACGTCGAAACAGAACGTTAGTCGAGTCTGCGAGAACAATGTTGGCTTATTCTAAGCAACCTCTCTTCTTATGGGCCAAAGCAGTGGCAACCGCATGTTACACATAGAATCGTTCTGTCATACACCGCCGGTTTAATAAAACTCCTTATGAAATAATGAATAACCGGAAACCTAACATAAAACATTTTCGTGTTTTTGGTTGTAGGTGTTATGTTCTAAATGACAAAGAACAAAGGAACAAGTTCAGCCCAAAGGTGTTTGATGGTATCTTCGTTGGATATTCTACCTCATCGGCATCATATAGGATATATCTGAAGCAATCCAGGAGTATAATGGAAAGTGTCAATGTCAAATTCGACGAACATCACGAATTGGCTTCTGACCAAAACAGTTCAGAACCCGTAATAACTGGAATATTAGCTTCTGGACATATCAGTTCAGAACCTGGTTCAACTTCAAATCAGGATCAACCTTCTACCTCAAAATCTCAATTAACTGATCTTGATTTATTATTTGATGAATTCTATGATGAATTCTATGGCACTTACAATAATTCTACTAATTCTAACAGGATGGTACAAGCACCTACAACTATTTCCGCTGCGACAACTACTCAAAATGGTGCATCTACTTCAACACCGGTTGATGTGTCCACTCCTGTTCAGAATGTTCAAGAACCAGAAGTTGTTATTCCACAACAAGAGACTAATAGTACAGTGGAAGGATCAACACAAAATCCAAATTCTTCGGTTATTGAACCAATCAATTCTCAGTCACAACCGGAATCTTCTAGTATTCCTACAGAATTTCCAAGTGCTGAACCACTGGTTTCTCCAACCGAAGAAGAGACGTATGCTACTCTTGAAAATGTTCAAGAATCTTATGCTCCTCATCCTCATACAACCAAGTGGACGAAGGCTCATCCGATTCATCAAATAATCGGTGACCCAAGTTCACCAGTTCAAACTCGTTCATCTGCTTTATGTGCTACTGTAAATGAGTGCATGTTCTCAATGTTTTTAAGTAACATTGAACCACTTACAGTAAAAGAAGCATTAAATGATCCGGATTGGATTTTAGCTATGCAAGAAGAGCTAAATCAATTCGAAGCGTTAAAGGTATGGAGATTAGTTCCTAGACCAGCCGATAAAAGTATCATTTGAACAAAGTGGGTGTTCAAAAACAAGAAAGATGAAGATGACATCATAGTTCGTAACAAAGCGAGACTTGTAGCTAAAGGCTATCGACAGCAAGAAGGGATAGATTACGATGAGACTTACGCTCCAGTCACACGCATTGAAGCAATCAGAATGTTTTTGGCGTATGCGGCATACAAAAACTTTACGGTCTATCAGATGGACGTAAAGACAGCATTTCTTAATGGAATACTAAAAGAGGAGGTATACGTCTCACAACCCGAAGGCTTTGTAGACAAAGAAAATCCAAATCACGTGTACCTTTTGGATAAAGCCTTATATGGGTTGAAACAAGCCCCGCGCGCTTGGTATGATGTTCTATCTCAATTTCTACTCGTCTCGGGCTTTGAAAAAGGTAAGGTTGATACGACTTTGTTTGTCAAACGTGAAGAAGGTGAGATGGTAATAGTACAAATATACGTAGATGATATTATATTCGGTGCTTCTAACCCTGGTTTATGTACATGGTTCTCTGATCTGATGACTACTAGATTTCAAATGAGTATGATGGGGGAGATTAACTTTTTCCTTGGATTACAGGTCAAACAATTTTCCACGGGGATATTCATCAACCAGTCAAAGTATATATTTGACATTTTGAAGAAATTCAAGATGGAAAATTGTACTTCCATTGGAACACCGATGGCAACACAATCAAAGATAGGTCCGGATCCTCATGGTAAGGAAACTGATATACGACACTATCGAGGTATGGTCGGATCTTTAATGTACTTAATCGCTAGTCGCCCGGATATTATGTTCGCTACTTGTCTTTGTGCTAGATTTCAGGCGAATCCAATGGAATCTCATGTTGGAGCCGTCAAACGTATCTTCCGTTATCTCAAAGGAACTCCCTATCTTGGTCTATGGTATCCTAAAGGCACAGGATTTGAACTTACCGCCTACTCCGACGCGGATCATGGTGGTAGTCTATTGGACCGGAAAAGCACATCCGGACACATCCAATTCTTGGGTGATAAGTTGGTAAGTTGGGCATCTAAGAAACAGAATTGCGTGTCACTTTCAACGGCGGAGGCAGAATATGTCGCGGCTGCTAGTTGTTGCTCGCAAGTTATTTGGATGAAAACCCAACTGACGGATTTTGCATGTAAGTATGAAAAGATTCCAATCTATTGTGACAGCAAGTCCGCAATAGCAATATCTGTGAATCCGGTTCAACATACGAAAACCAAGCACATCGAAGTACGGTATCATTTCATTAAAGATCACGTCGAAAAAGGTACAATTGAACTCTATTTTGTTTCTACTGAATTTCAACTAGCCGACTTGTTTACCAAGGCTTTGGATGAGAAACGCTTCAACTTTCTCGTCTCAAAGCTAGGCATGTTGAATTTAAAAGTTTGATAAATCATAATCTTTATTCAATTGTTTGAAAAATAATTCTTAATCATTCAAATATTGATAAATTTGAGTGAAGAAAACTTATTTTCATAATATTGAATAATCATTATAATTTGTTCAAATTTAAATTTCTTTCAGTAGTTTACAAGCTAGTTTTCAATTTTATTCTTTTTACCGTATTTGTTGTTCAATAAATATTACTTGTGCAGTTTTATGTGTGGTTTATAAGTTTAGGGGGAGCTAAATAATTGATGGTGAGCATGTTTCAAGGGGGAGCATAACATAAAGAAAAGGTGTTCGATCTAAACAACAAAGGTATGTGTTCTAACTCAAATGATTTTCGCAAACCCTACTTGGTGAAAATAATTTTGTTAAATCATATGCATCTTTGTAGGGGGAGCAAAAGAATTCTTTGAACACTGATAAGTGTTTAAATCTGAAAAGTTTTTAATCTGAAAAGTTCACACTTTGAAAACTTGAAAAAGTTCCAAGTCTGGAAAGTAGTCGTACAAGAGGGATACGACAGTTACTGTTCATACACGACAGTCGCATGACTCGTATACGACAGTTACTGTTCATACACGACAGTCGCATGACTCGTGTACGATAGTTACTGTTCATTCACGACTGTTGTACGACTCTTATACGATAGTTACCGTTCCAACACGACTGTCGCACAACTCTTGTCCGACTAGCAATCCTAGTCGTATGAGTTGTGTACGACAGTTACTGTTCCTCATGGCAAGTCGTAGATGCCTTATCCGACTAGCAATCCTAGTCGTGTCTGTATTGTACGACAGTTGATTTCACCTTAGTCGGTCCCTGTTTCATACGACTAAGATGAGGTACTCGTATATTGTTTCGTACGACTACCTGACACGTGTCGGTCAAACTTTGGACCAATCATTTCTTGACACGTGTCACTCTGACCTACGATCTATATATAGTGCGAGTTTTGAGTCTTTTCACTTTCCGACTATTATTTCATCCGACTCTCTCACACTTTAGTATTCGATTCTGAGTTTTTGTTGCTGTTTCGTTGATCTTGTGGATTCGAATCGATTCAGGTATCATCTGTTATCATTACTCATCGTATTTCATTGTTCACATCATCTGATTTGAGTGTTTGATAGAAAACTCGAAAAAGGGGTTTTAGAAAACCCTTCAAATCATGACTTGTATGTTAGAGTTAATAAGAACAGAAGATAGATTAGCACTCCTGGTAGAAAACCGATCATAGGATACTAGTTTAACATGCTTTCATTGAAAGTCTTAGGTTTTGGGTTTGGCTGTTCATATTCGTTCGAACACTCATAACTGTCGCATGCTACTGTGTTCATCGAAACTCATAACTGTCGCAAGAAACTGAAACTCATAATTGTCGTATATAGCTTGTACGACAACTCTTGGTCGTGCAGCTTCATCCGACAGTTTGTGTCATGCGACTTGGTGTAGCTTCCGACAGTAACCCATACTTAGGAAAAAAAAATTGAAAAGTTTTTGGCGAAACACTTCTGATATCCATACGGTCTTACACTGTCAATCATAGATCATGGCACATTTGCAAGAGCAGGGTGACGGTAATTCTTCTGATGAAAACACGGTGATTCTTTCTCATCGCTCGTCGCATCCGTCAGTAAATGCTAGAAATTTAGATGATGAACTGATTCTACCAAAAGACAAAAAGGAGTTCAAGCCGAACAATTATACTCTTGATTTCAAAGTAAAGATGGATTATCAGCTGATTATGGAAATTCTTCAACGTCATCCACTTCGCACTGCTCTTGAAAAGACTATTCAAGTTCCGGAGATTTATTTACAACAAGTGTGGCATAATATTAAGTATGTTACTCGAGACGATTCATCTGGCCATTTTACTCTGAAAGTAGATCACTTTGAGGCCAAACTTACTTTGAAGAGGTTGCGAAGAGTTCTGGATCTTCCTTATTCTCTGAATTTTGAAGATATGATGTCTGAAGAAGACTTGTGCCGAGATATTATGCTGATGGGTTATAATGATCCATGTCCGCAATTTAGAGTGCTGACTAGTACTTCAAAGTTGAAAAGGAACTATCTACCGCCAATCTATTACACACTGTTTAGTGCTGTAAATAGATGTATGACTTCTAAACACACGGGAGTTGATACGGCAAGCATTTCAGTTATCAGAATGTTCCATGCCATTGTATTTGATCGGAAGATTGACTTCGCTATTTCTATCTGGAATGATCTTATTGAGGTTGTCACTGACAAAGCCAAGACTGGAAGAGCCAGATCTTTTGTACCGTTTCAAAGGTATCTTCAGGTTATTATTCATTCTATTATGGAGACGAATACATCAATACCCAGACGTGCCGGAGCAACTCTTGGTCCTACATATTACATGAAGTATCTTCGACTTCCGAAAAAATCTTTCTTTTCCTAATATCATGGTACTACCTGAAGCACTACTCTCATACGCTGACCAAGAGTCACCATACTTGAGTGAGTATAGAGAAGAGAATGCACTTATAGCCCGGCCAGATCCGGTAGGGCCTACCCAAGGTGCCAACCAATTAGGTGAGCGTGGTGAGGGTTCTAGTGTTAGAAAGAGAGTTCAGGATACTGGGGTACCTGAACAGGGTGTGTTGAGAGGTAAAAGCGATGTAAGGGGAAAAGGAGATGGGGGTGCTCTTGGTCAGTCGTCCAAATCTAAAAAGAAGATTCAGATCTTTGAGGACGATGTTGAGGAAGATCTTGGTTCTGATGATACTGAAGAAGACTCTGAAGATATCGATGCGGATATTGATGATCCAGCTAATCTGGTCTATAGTTCAGATGATGATGATGCGAATGCTGATGATGAAAAAGAGGATGACAATTCTGATGATGATAACGATGATAACAATAATGATCAACTCATGGAGAATCTGGATACCGTGATTGAAAATGTCGTCACTACTAATGTTGGTGGTGATGGAGGAGTAATAAGGGGAAATGAGGGAGTATTAGTTGAAACAGAAAAACAAGTGAGGTTGAGTGAGAAGGAAAGAAAAAAAGATGGTGAGTGTGAGACAGGATCAATAAAAGTTTTAACTAATGATCCTCCCCAAACCGAGTCTAGCCGGGTAGCCACATCTACTGTCGGTGTGCGTTCGTCGCCACATGACATTGAAGAAGACATAGTCCACCCAGCTATGCAATGCACAACCCCACTCATCAACTTCTTCACAAGTTGATGTTTCATCTTCTCACAGGGGATTAGCACAAACACTATCGGCGACACACTCGGTGTCGACTGGTATTGAAACAGGATGGAAACTACCCCGGCCACCACCTTCACTTGTTCACAGATCGAGTCTAGAACCTTTCGATTTTACTTCCTTTCCTAGGACACTGAGACCGTTTGTCACTTCATCTATGGTGACACAAAACGTTGGTATTATGCGTGACCCAACCGGAACGCCCCGAGTGTTGCCGCCATTTGTTGGTACTTCACGAGGACCGGGTGGAAGTCCTACCAACGTTAACACTATGCCAGCGTTGAACGTAGTCCATACAGTCTCTATGACTGCTATGCAAACCAGTTACCTAAGTGGTCTGGGTGTTACCTTGGAACAAGTACGTAGTATTCAGTCTTTGGTGGGTCCTCCTCCTCACAACTATGTATCTAAGAAGTTACTTGAAATGGCAATCCAGTCTCTCTCCAACACTCATAAAGCTCAGGTGTCCGAATTAACTGGTATTGTTAAGAAACTGTCTGCCGAAGTACAAATCTTTGTTAAAGGAAAGTCTGTGGCTAATTCTTCATCCGCACCATCCGACACTCAACCAGAATCTCAGCCGAACCCAAAGGTACATCCAACTCTACCTTTACACGAATTGAAATCCCAGTTACTAACCAGATTACTAGAACAAGGCGATGCAAATACTCAAGAAGAAGTAGATATTCTTGGTCTACTTAGACGCCAAACCGAAATACAAGCTACTTTACCAAATTCACTTGATACCCTTCAACAATCCATATCCAGCCTAACCGATGCTATCTCTTCTGGCTTCACATCACTATCTAACTGAATCAAAGCGGTGAAAGAAAAGTGTGGAATTCAATCCCAACCCACCAAACGAAGGCATGATGATCAAGATCCCGATCATGATCACCATGAGGGGGAGAGAAGTGTAAGACAAAGGGTTGAACAAGGCAGTGGTTCGGGTGTTCATGTTACTGAAAATGTGGAAATTACTGAGGAAACGGGTATCGGTAATGTTGGTGGTACACAAGGGGTTGAAAGTGCTGATATTGGTGTTCTGGATGATATCAATCCTACGGTTGAAAAGCCTCAAGGATGTGATAACAGAACTGATGAGGAAATTATGGCTGATGATTTCTTACAGGATCTGATTTATATTGATTCGGATGAGGATCAAAATGTGGTAAAGATTAAAGAGGAGATGGATGATGTATTTGATGGTAGAAATGTTCAACCTGATTCTGATTCCGAGAAAGAATGTAATCTACCTGATCCAGTGATACAAATTCCTGTAATACCTGATCTACCTGAAGGCAAAATCAGAGATGAAGTCTCCAAGGCAGAATTACGTAATCTACAGATGTTAATTGATAAAGAAGCTTTGATTGTCAGACGTGCTCATCGAACAAGGATCATTACTCCATTTCAAGAAGATATAAGGAGTGACTTGTTTGTGAAAAAGGTGCAGCCAATCGACAAGGTAAAGTTGTATTCTATTGAAAAACTTCCACGTCCAAAACAGATTGAATATTTGTATATGATGGGTGATAAAGATCAAAAGCTCAGTGCAGTTAGAACAGATAAAGAAATTGTGAAGCTTGTGAAGATAGAATCGGAGAAGATTCTAAAAGTCTTTTATCCAAGATTCTACGTTCTCATATCAGATGGAAAAGAGTGGAATTTCTGTGAAACCGACTTCAAATCCCTAACCTGTGCAGACTTCTTCAGACTGTATGATATTCTTGCCCGGATGCCAAACAAAGATATTACCTACTCTGAAGCCTATCAAGCCTTAAAACGTTTCATGAAGAACCTGATCAAGCTTTCATACCTAACTGATTTTCAGATGGCTCTGGAAAGTAATCAAATCAGAGTCAACAAACGAAGGCCAAACAAAGGCTTACCCGACATGCAAGGTATTCCTCTGTATACCGTGTTAGATAAACCAGATTTTGGTGTTGTTTATCATAATGGACAAAAGAAGAAGAAGTTCTTGAGGTTCATTGAAGTCAATCTGTATTCTGATGGAACACTCAATATGATCAAGATTCTGCTGAATGAAAGGCTAAGATTGGATGAACAAAGAAAGGTGCCTCTGAAAGAGAAGGAGATAGTTCTGATTAACAATGCTGTGAAAGCCATTGAAGAAAGAATTGATTACAGGAATTCACTCAGGAGGTTTGAAATCATCTTTGGGATCAGAAAGAGATATATTCCACCGGAAGAACTTCATGGTTAAAGCTACTGGCTCACTTGAATACAAAGGGGGAGAATGTTAGTGTCAATTTTGTATATTGTATTCAAGTTGAGGTGCTAATTCTGAAAATATGTGTCTAGGTATAAATAGCCTAGATGAATTCATTTTAAACAACACTTTTCACTTTCATATCTTAGAACTCACTGTGCATTTCTCTCCATATTGTAATCTTTGTGTTCTTGATGTTAATGAGAGATGGACATCATTTTGAGTAAATCTTGATTACATTACTTGCAAATCGGGATAACAAATTGTCTCGTCCACTTCTTTCCTGCACAAAATCATACACAATTCCCTTTCTCAATACTCTTTCCAAAAGTCCGCACACTTATCAATGGCAATCTACACAACACTGCCCTTTAGCATTACCGTTACATTTACTACTTCCACTTTACTCACTTAATCCGACATACTGTCTTCACCTCCCCACGTTAGCGTGGAGCACTGCTCACCAAACATTACTTGCCCCTCCATGTCGACCTTTCCACATGCTGATATCACTTTCTCAATACATACATAATCAAACAGTTGCACCAAAGTCCTAGCTTAAGGCATTCAATCAAGTCGCCTTAAAACGACACCAGAGTTCGACGTCACCACACATTCTTTAATCTCTAACTTTTATTTTCTCAGACATTTCTTTCACACGTAAGCAACAATTCACATTCTTTAAGGATTTCGCATCTATCCCACCACATTTTGACTAACACAACTCTCATCCTCTTTAAACTTCCAATGACCCCAAAGTATGTTTCTTAGTAACGTCCCATATTCACTCTAATAATCCACCCCCTTGGATTCCCTATTACAAACGGTTCTATTAATTCAGGAACACCCCGAAACTCGGGTTCCACAATTCCTTCGATTAACCACCAAGATCATAAAATCAGATAGATATATATATACAGTCATCCCAGCTTTCTTACTTAGATTTACCTTAAATAATTCTTTAACAATCAGTGTGTTAATCTCATTAGCACTTCCCCAAGAATTCTCGGTAGAATTGTAACACATCCTGTAATAACAAATGAATGTCATTACTTAACAAATCTATAAAATTTTAATCAACCAACCAAAGGCTTATACCTCTATCATGACCTTTCAAATTAACTAATGATCATACTACCACTCCGACCCACAATCATCATCATGTCATTCTTTAACATAACCAAAATTTCCAACTATTTCCTTCTAGGATCATTCCCTCACGCATAAGAAACAGTTTTCATTCTTTAGCGATTTCTCATCTACTATACTACAGCTTGACTAACTTATTCATCATCTTCTTTAAACTTACTCTGCCTTCACGAATATACTTACTTAACAACATACATAACCACACAGCTTGGTCTCCCAGCTGGGCAGTCACCCATTTCTGCCCCGGCATTCCATCCCGATAACAGTCAAAATAAACACCAACTTACAACCCACGTACTTCAACAACTAGGATTGCAAAACGTACACTCTATCCAAAATCCCGAAAGGACTTCCTTCTAATCCTTCATCTTTCTAACATTGCCTTACTACATCACCGGCTGACACAGATAACTTGACAAATACTGTCACTACACATCCTTACACTCTTTGCCCATAACATCACACTGCAGACCATATCTCTCACGATTATCCATACACAGTTTAAACTCGCCCTCAAAGTTACCCGCATGAAATCGAGCCTATCTCGCTACTTAGTCCCTTCACAACTTGCTGAACTATAACTCACGAGTTCTCAATTAGCTCAAACACAGACACTCTAGCTAGCTCTTTCCGATTTGAGCTTTTACGTAAGCTGGACACAGTCCCTCACTAAACGATAAAGTCTACACACTCGCTTCGTTCGTGCTACTTACCTCATCATTCTATGAACCCTCTATACTTCGTGAATAGAATGCTTACTCAAAACAATAACTTCTCCTCCTCTTAACACCCCTACAAGGTGTTCTATCAACTTCCAACCTTCTGGTTCAAGACTTCGGTCTCGGCCACCTTACACAACTGTCGACTTTTACAACCACAGATAACCTGCAACTATTTCTTAACTTATTCCTTAACAAGGGTTCCTTACGGGACTTAATCCTACCAATATATCATAATCACTTCATGATCTGTCTCCCTCTTTTCTAAACCTACTCATGTAACATCAACATTACAAGCTTACCTCGGAACTCATATTCCCACGCCATAGACATTTCATTCCACCTCACTACACTACTCATAACGAGTTGCTAAAACCATCACCTCGAAGGCTTTAAATCCTTCCACCGGACACGACCGTCCCTTGACAACCGTACTTCCCGCTACCGCATAAGGGTGCAGACCCTCACACAACCGATACTATAACCGACTTCCGATTCTACCACTGTTCACCTTTTCCTCTAGAACACATACACTGCAACCACATACGTTCTCCCCTGATTTGTCTAACACCTTTCCACTCTCGGAGTTCCTTCTTAACTTATAACGTAACATTCTATGACCTAGTAGGTTCATAGCCTTCATGCATGACAATACAGTAAATAAATCTTTTCGCACATTTGATCATTTTAAATAAATAATGTTTGGAAAACACCTGGGTACACATGACCCCATCATTCTTATAACTTCAACGCCATGCACAACGATTCGAGAATCGTTTGCATGCATCTTTCCGTGAACTTTAATCTTACTCAATTCCGAACGATGTTATTACGACAGTATTACGTTGAATGAAAATCCTTTCATACGACACAATTTCGAAAGAGATTACTGTCACCAAGTAAACCAGTCGGTTCTTACACTCTTTTATATGATATCATTCGGTTAAAATTCATTTGATTGTAAAAGTTTTGCTGGCACACGTCTTCTCGACCTTTTGTAATAATTTAACTTATCCTTAAAAGTGTGAAATACTTTGCAATCGTTAGGCTCAAAGTTTCAAAGTGCAATGTGAATGAAATCACCTTTTCTTTAAACATACACTTGCACCTTCTGACTCCTTTTCGATCAAAATTGATATTTACATATTTAATTTGAATCGTGAAAATTTCTATGTTATATTTAAGGAAGCTATGCATGATACTCTACTTGCAATTGAAGGCTACTCACCCTAGCAAGGTAAACCGCTTTACCCACGCAACTTATCCTTGACACTCTTCCTTCGACCAAGGGTCGCCCTCTCGGTCAAGCACTAACTTGATGTACATGCGTTCCACATCTCCCTTACTCAACCATTTCACACTATTTTCGCTTTGATCGACTATCTCACTTTCTACTTCTACATGCTTTCAATTCACTATAAGTATCTTATTCCATTTGTCCTGCCAATGAAAAGCTCGACTAAAAGTCAGGGCTCCACTGATACTTTCAAGGTTTTTATACTGTTCTATCTTACCTTCCCAACTGATCTATCCCATGATTTCCAAAACTAGGACTCTTCCGAAACTGGAGTCTTACTCAAACTCAAACATTCATCCTTTACGAATCCACGAAGAGCTATCTCAGGACGACTCATAACATTCTTTACAACGTTTCTTCTCTACGATGTCTACATACCTCACATAACAATGACTCTTACACGACACTTCCACAGACAATAGAGCTCGGTCTATCCCTCAGGGATCTTGCTGACCTATTCCTCAACGCTCTCCCAGCCATAGCGCTAAACTGAAAGAAACCGACAATTAGTCCTTACTAGACGTGACACAACAAATTTGCTATAAGTAAGGTATTGTAAGCACGCACATGTACTTGTAAGTTCGTAATTACACTGGCCAGGTGTAATCCCAAACTTACCTTACACGTTTGTCCTTGGCACCTTATTCCTAAGCGCATTTATAGTGATCGTTCCTAGAGGCAATCCTATGTATCGGTTGTGTTCCTCGTCTTACAGTTTAAGTTTAGGCCCGAATGGTCACCTAAATCCCTTAAACTAAGGCTCTGATACCATTTGTAACGTCCCAAAAACATAGCATGCATTCATCTAGAAAATAAGCATTCACATTACATAAATATCTTGTCTTTACATCATCAATAAAGCGATCTAAATAAAATTTGATAGCGGAAGGCTCTACGTCCACAGCCGAGATTCTATCTATGGTCATCTTTCAAAGTCTTGGAGTCGCTATGAGCTCCACATCTTTCTTGTCTCCATCTAATTCTTACTAGAAGTGCCCACTGTACGCTTACCTGAAAATGGTTTAGTTTTTGAAAGCGAGGGTTAGACCAAAAGGTCTAGTGAATTCCCTCCATAAACATTTATCACAGTAAAACGATCATTTCATAAAGAAAATACTTTCACATCTTTCTCATAACATCATCCAAGGTTAAACACAGGGTTCAGGGCTCGCATAAGCTACTCCGATCGGGGCCTAACGGGCACCCTCTCATCTACGCCGAAATCCAATGGACTCCTCGTTTCTTCATGTAGGAGAAAACAAATTCCAACCTACAAGCTAACCTCCATATGCCCAAGGGATTAGAAATCCCAAGGTACCCTGACCCCACTGTGCAACCGACTCCACATAGCATACACATACATTTGAAATCATATTCATGAAAACCTTATACATCTTTCATCTGCGAGTAAACATGTAAATCATGAAAACATGCATAACTTTTATAAATCAATTCATGCTCGATAAAAGAACCATATTCAGTAAAAATAGTACGTCATAAAAGGAGTAAGAGAACTCACCTTTGATTATCGTAGAACGCACTTCTTATATAACTCCAAGCTAAGCCAGTCGAACACCTAAGGGCATTAGATTCGGATCAGATTAAACGACTCAAACCTATTGACCAGCAAACATTTTCCGGATACCAGCTTGTCCGAACACCAGGACTTCCCGGATACCCCTACTATCCGGATACCCGAACTCCCCGGATACCCCTATTATCCGGATATCAGAACTCCCCGGATACACCTTCTTTCCGGATACTACACCCGGATACACCTTCTTTCCGGATACCACACCCGGTAACTTCAACCTACCCAGAAAATCCCCCACCCGGGAACTATCATAGAACTTCACCCGGACACTAGCATTCATATCCGGAAACCACCATAGCTTCAAGAACTTGGTAGTGTCCGGATACGACTGTTGTTCGAATTTAGTATTCTAAAAGTGATCGTTACTCCATTTTCTACCATAAAAGCGATTAGACTACCCTAAGGGTTCATTTACCAACCTAAACATCCACTTAATCCATCATTTTACTCCCTTAAATCGATTACCAAGACACAAACCCATAAAACCCATTTTAAAGGAAAAATGGTGAAAACTCAAAGAATCATCTACATCAATCTTAAGAATTCATACCAGTAAGAAAGAAAAGTACTACAATGATCAGGAGAACGGATTCAGGATGTATTACCTTGCAGATTCCTCCTTGGTTCCTCCTTTTCTCTTGATTTCTCCCCAAACCCTTCTTTCTTTCTCTTGTTCTCTCTTAACCACCAACACCAACACAAATACTGATTTGGCTGAAAATGAGGGCTGCCCTAGGGATTTGTGCCATACCCCTCTTTCTCCAAATGACAAATAAGTCCCTCAACAATATTTTCATTTCTTTCACTTTGACCACCAAACTCTAAAACCCACTAGAATTTGGGTTGTTACAAACACTGGCTGGCACATTCATATTGGCAATTGAAGCCACTACTCATTCGTACATCCTCCTCCCCTGGCATCACACTGCAGACCAGGTCTCCCATGGTCATCCGTACACAATTCAAACTCTCCTTCATATTCTCCCGCATACATAATCGAGTCCATCTCGCTACTTGGTCCTTTCCCAACTCTAGTTGAACTATAGCTCACGAGTTCTCAATTAGCTCAAACACAAACATTCTAGCTAGCTCTTTACGATCCGAGCCCTTACATAAGCAGGGCACAGTCCCTTACTGAACGATAAAGTCTACACACTCGCTTCGTTCGTGCTACATACCTTATCCTTCTACGAACCCTCCATACCTCGCAAATAGAACGCTTATCCCAGACAGCAGTCTCTCATCACTTAACACCCCTACAAGGTGCTCTATCAACTTTCAACCTCCAAGTTTAAGTCTTTGGCCTCGGCCACCTTACACAGCGAACGACCTTGACACAACAGTCCATAATCCGTCGTCCTCATTTCCAAAACTTACTCATATAACACCACTATTACAAGATCACCTTAAGACTCAAATCCCACACCGTGGACGTTTCATTTCTGCCTCACAACACTACTCATAATGAGTTGCTAAAACCAACACCTTGATGACTCCTAGTCCTTCCTTCGGACACCATCGTCCCTTGGCAACTGTACTTCCAGTCACCGAACAAGGGTACAGACCCTCATACTGCCGATACCAAGGTCCACTTCTGACTCTACCACTGTTCACCTCTCCTCTTGAACACAAATACTACAACTGCAAACATTCTTCCCTGATTTATCCGACCCTTTCCACTCTTGGAGTTCTTCCTTAGCTTAAAATGCAATACTCTACGACCTAGTGGGTTCATAGCCTTCATGCATGACAACGCAGTAAATAAATCTTTTTGCACATTTTATCATTTTAAATAAACAACATTTGGAAACAACTTGGGTACACATGACCCAATCACTCTTATAACTTCTATGCCCTGCACAACGATTCGAGAATCGTTTGCATGCATCTTCTCGTGAACCTCAATCTTACTCAATCCGAACGAAGTTATTACGACAGTAATACATTAAATGAAAATCCTTTCATACGACACAATTCTGAAAGAAATTACCGACACCAAGTAAACTGGTCGGTTCTTACACTCTTTTGTATGATAATAGCAGGTCAATACTCATTTGATTGTAAAAGTTTTGCTGGCAAACGTTTTCTTGACCTTTTTGTAACAATTTAACTTATCATTAAAAGTGTGAAATACTTTGCAAATCGTTAAGCTCAAATTTTCAATGTGAAATGGGAATGAAATCACTTCTTCTTTAAACATACGCGTGCCCATTCTGACTCATTTTCGATCAAAATTTATATTTACACATTTAACTTAAATCGTGAAAATTTCATGTTACATATAAGAACGCCATGCATAAAACTCTTCTTGCAATTGAAGGCTGTAGGATCCCAGATACAACAAGTAACAATAATAATAGCAATAATCTTTGTATTGACTGATAAAGAGGAGTTTACAATATATGAATTAAGCACAACTCACTCTTGAAGCTCTCTCTATCTTTCTCTCTGCGTATGACTCTTTCAAAATGGAGGCTAGGAGGCTTTTGAGGCTTTTAACCTAAAACTCTAACAAATTACACATTAAATACTTAGGTTTTAAGGCCTAAGCCCATTAGCCACTAAAGCCCACAAATACAATTTGGGATTTTACAATTTAAGCAAATACAATTTGGGCTTTTATAATTTAAGCAAGTAATCTTGAATACAACATAAAAATAAAGTCAATAATCTCCCCCTTTGTATCCAAGATTAAAAATAGCCCGATCTTCCACAAAGTCAGTTGCTTCAATTCCTTCTTTAACTCCCCTTGATCGTTGCATACTCCCCCTTGACTGTTGCTTTACCTTTTTTGATCTCGGTTGTCTCCCAAAGATTAAACTCAAACAATCAGAGAACGATTTGATGTGCGGAAGCTTGTATTAACAGTTTGAGTAATAATCGATGGTAGATAAACAGCTAGGAGATGAAGAGTAGCGAACACATTCGGCTCATGAGAATCTGCATTAAAGAATAAGTAACCAGGGGTAATCATCTAACACAAAAGCACATAGCAATTGTTATCACAACAATTAAAATAATTGTGTGGCCTATGTCCAGAGTTGACAAATATGAAGCTCTGATAGGACTTCCAGTTATCCTAGAAGTGAAATTATAAAAATTAAACTTCTCAAACTGTTCTGGCAATATCACGTAGATATGCATGGGGAATCACAAAGATTCGTGATATTGTGTGGAATAAAATGTATATGATATGTTGGGCTCAAAAGCATTGATGTAATCTGGACAACAGATTATCAATCAATAGACACAGTGCATTGAATATGAAGTTCGGAGACCGGAGATGATGTCTTTCTTTTTCAATATCTGAAACCTTCAACTAAGGAATAGATAGATTATGTGTTAATTCTCCGTGTATTTGTGAAACAAATATCCTTTAAGGGATATTGAGTAGCTTGGTGGGGTGACACGAGTTATTGACATTGGGTCCATGTCTGTTTCAATATTCATCTGCAAAAAAAATGAGAATGAATAGATTATGTAGTTACCCGGATGACTAACTCAGTTTGATAAGGACCAATTAATTCTTTTAAGTCCTGTCACATTCTCACCAGTCACTCTTTCACTCCGAATACTTCTTTTTCTTTTAAGATCTCACTGACATCTATGAAAGGGTGTGTTTCTTGGGTAGGTTCTTCCGGTTCTAGATGGACCATAGAAACATGAAAATGCCTAACACACTCCTTGTATTATTTCATATGAACCAGGTTCTGAATTGTAATATTCAGAAGCTTTAAAACATTAAAAATGAGTTCTAAACTGATTTGTTTAGAAGTCAAATTCATTTTAAGTACGAGTTCTGATCTGAAGTAATCAGAAGTCACTATCATTTTATATGGAGTTTCAACGAACAAATTCAAACACAAAACGGATTGACTCAGTAAGCACAAGTGTTTTCAAGAAATTAATCAATGATTAGAATGTTTAATTATGAAGAACAAGTCACAATTATTAGTCTGAATAAGAATTGAATCATTGAAATCAAATGACGTTTATTGAAATCAAATGAGAATCCAAACGAGTGTATTTCCACCAAAAAATAAACGAATATATGAGACGTGGAAATAACTGTTTCAACAAAAGTGTAACACGTGGCAATTTTGGAATTTATATATGGGAAAAACAAACACGAGTAAGTTTTTCAGAATAAACTACCACGGTTCTTTGTTATGCACAAAACCATTTAAAATCCAACTTCTATATCAGAAAAAGCATTTAGCATCTAGAAGTGGTTTGACCATTTTAGAAAGGTTTTATCATTTTAAAGTTAGTCTTTTTTAAAAATGATGAGTCTAAAGATTTAGAAAATTACCTTTGGATGTACATGGTCAGATTGGTATTCTCCCCCTCAAATTGAGCATTAAATCTCATTTAAGCTCACTTTGAAATCAGATATCCTGTAAAAAGGTGTTGGTAATCATCATTGATGATTCCTCATTTGTTAGGAATATCCAAAAGCACTAATAATTCAAATTTTAAAAAAAATGCAGGGGGTCAGAGTTTAGAAATACCAGTAAAAACTCTGAACTGAACATATCTGAGGTACTGGCAGAGGGTGCGACAGAGGTTGATCGCAGTGCCGACAGAGGCTGATCTCGTGTCGACAGAGGCTGATCTCGTGTCGACAGAGGTTGATCAAGTGCTGACAGAGGTCTTCTTTGTGATCTGCATGAACTTTAATCTTCAAGACTGCTTCTGATCTTTTGAGTCTCTGAAAACTCCACAGAGCTTTGATGATGATTTTAGTGAAACACAACTTTCTATCCAGCAGATGTACACTGACTTTAGCAGATATTCTTACCAAGAAGAACACTGATTCGGATCAATCACAAAATGCGAAAATTGTTCATCTGTGTCTTAGGAATCCAACGCATCTGGACTCATCAAATTTAGAGCTTCGAGGAGGGAGTTCTGTTGAAAATACCACAGGTACGCAAAGCTGACAGCAAGTACTCAGAAGTTGGGCTACGGGGTCTGAGGTTCAGTCGCAGAGGTTCAGTCCACAGAGGCTCTGTCAGATTTCACAGAGGCTCTGTGGTGAACAGTACCATAGAGGGTGATCACAAAAGTCTGAGCCAAAGCTTGTGTTGTCGCCAGAAGTTGGTCTGAGTGGTCGACAAAGAATGATCACGGCTTGACAGATGCTTGACAAAGGCTCGGCAGAGGTTTGGCAAGCCTTGGCAAGGTATGACAGCGGTCTGGTCGCGGCTCGGCAGAGGTTGATCGCTGCTCGGCAGAGGTTGGTCGCTGCTCGGCAGAGGTTTGGTCGCGGCTCGGCAGCAGCTTAACAGAAATGTTACACTAACAGAGGCTCTGTGGTGAACAGTACCATAGAGGGTGATCACAAAAGTCTGAGCCAAAGCTTGTGTTGTCGCCAGAAGTTGGTCTGAGTGGTCGACAAAGAATGATCACGGCTTGACAGATGCTTGACAAAGGCTCGGCAGAGGTTTGGCAAGCCTTGGCAAGGTATGACAGCGGTCTGGTCGCGGCTCGGCAGAGGTTGATCGCTGCTCGGCAGAGGTTGGTCGCTGCTCGGCAGAGGTTTGGTCGCGGCTCGGCAGCAGCTTAACAGAAATGTTACACTAACTTTGACATTGATTTAGACCATGATAGCTCTGGAGTTTGCAAAAACTTAAAACATAAAGAGTGTGCATTGGTTTGTTATGTTTTCAGAGCATCTATAATCCCCTTTTTTGGAGCTCAGACGAAAATTATATGGTTGATTTACCACAGTCGCGCAGATCTGTCCAACAGCTTTGTGTCAGCACACTGTTGTCTACTTCGATGATGAATATGACACTTCTAGATTTTGAATCTCTTAAATCTTAAAACACGAAAGCTGTTTATCAATGTGTTCAGGGCCTTTTGAATTGCATCAATTGGTGTCTTGATCAGTGAGATATGATCAATTTACTACAGCATCGCAAATCTGTCAGCATGTTGTTATTAAATCTGATTTAAGACTGAGTTCTGTACTGTTATGCATACAAATCAATTGCCTTTGAAGGATGAGTCTTAAACTGAGTGTTTAAGAGTCCATTGTCCACTGAAGTGTGAGTCCTTAACAGATGTATTAAGGAGTCCATGTACCTGCAAAACAGATTAAAGACATTTTGGTACCCATTTCCAAATGGGTCATTTTCTGTTGAGATTAGTATATGTTTTAAGGTCCTCTGGTTTGCCAAGTTTAGCTGGTTTGCCAGGTTCCTTTCTATGACTTTTCTCACTTTGGGTCTTTGGAATTTTCTTTTGAAATGACCCATTTTGAACACAGTTTGATCTAGACAAATGGTTCTTTAATGTAAACAGAAGATTAAAGCATTTACAGTTATATGAGTGATGAGATGAAACAGAAACAAAAGGCTTTGGAGCATTTTTTACAGGAGTAGAGCTTTTGACTTTCCAAACCATTTTCACTCTTTTGAAAACAAGATTATCTGTATTATCAACACGAGAGTTTTCTAAGTCAAATTCCTTAAGCCTTTTAGCTAAAACATCTTTTTCTTTAAGATTCAAATCAAACTTCTTTAGAAGATCTGATTTATACATCTTCTCCAACATAATCTTGGTTGACAAAACAGATAGTCTTTTTGTCAATTTGGACATTTCAGCTTTAAAAACCTTTCTTTCTCTCTCAAAATCATCTTTCAAACATTTTGTTTGAAATCCTTCAATCTTCTTCTTCTCAAACTCTTTTCTTTCAAGATCAGACTCTTTCCTCTCATTTTCAAGAGTTTTCTGTAATTATGAGATTTTGCAAGAAAATTCCACAGACTTTGTTTCAAAAATAGTTTTCTCTTTTTCAAACTTTTCTCTTTCATAGATCACAAGCTTTTTAAAATCAGAAACCAAATTAGAAAATTTTAAACATTTAAGTTCAAGTCTTTTCTTCTCTTCTTCAAAAATCTTTTCAGACTCACATAATTTTCTCTTAAGATCGAGATTTTCACAGGTTAAGAGTTTACCTGATTCTTCAAGCTTAGCAATCTTTTCTGAATCAATCAGAATGCTTTTGTTCTTTTCCTCCAACTCTTTCTCAAGATTAGGAATAATTTTGCGAAAATTAGTACTGAGTTTAGAATAATAATGAGAATCTGCATCAGCACTAAATCTTAGTATTGACATATTGTTACTTGAAATTTTAAAAATGTCGGATCGTTAACAGATACTTCGTGAGAAGTAGAATTTGTGCGCTTGAGTCAATTTTTCAAATCTTATCGGATTTATCTGAAATTTGGTAGGTAGGTGCATGAGTATATTCTGGACAACTTTAATTCTTCGAGTTTTGTCCAAACACCAACAGAAAATGGTTTTTTGAAGCAAAAACGTGTGCAGCTAAACAAAAGTTAAGGATGAAGATTCAAATGTTCTTGAGTCAAAAATTTTCAAAAATGATCGGATTGAGCTGAAATTTGGTACGCAGGTTCGTGACACTATTCTGGGCAACTTTAATGCTTGGTGTTTTGTCCAAAAACCAACAGAAAGTGGTTTTCCGAAGCAAAACAGAGTGCAAAAAAATAAAAGTTTAAAACTCCGAAAATTGAGTAAATGCACAAACTGAGCTACAAACCTAGTGATTTTGCGGAATAAAACACTCAGGTATTATCTACTAACAACCCTTGATCAATTCTAAACCAGTAGAAGAACTCTAATGGCCAAAACCAACCAAAAAGATGAAGAACTTGAATAACTCTCAACTTTGCACAAAAACACAATAATCTCTCAAAAATTGATAAAAATCAATGGATTGAAGCACAAATTCTAATTTGTTTGGCTCTGATACCAATTGTAGGATCCCAGATACAACAAGTAACAATAATAATAGCAATAATCTTTGTATTGACTGATAAAGAGGAGTTTACAATATATGAATTAGGCACAACTCACTCTTGAAGCTCTCTCTCTCTCTCTCTCTCTCTCTCTCTCTCTCTCTCTCTGCGTATGACTCTTTCAAAATGGAGGCTAGGAGGCTTTTGAGGCTTTTAACCTAAAACTCTAACAAATTACACATTAAATACTTAGGTTTTAAGGCCTAAGCCCATTAGCCACTAAAGCCCACAAATACAATTTGGGCTTTTACAATTTAAGCAAATACAATTTGGGCTTTTATAATTTAAGCAAGTAATCTTGAATACAACATAAAAATAAAGTCAACAAAGGCTACTCACCCTAACAAGGTCAACCATTTTACTTACGCAACTTATCCTTGACACTCCACCTACAACCAATGGTCGCCCTCTCGATCATACAACAACTTGCTGCACATTCGTTTCACATCTCACCTACTTACCTCTTCAGACTATTTTCATTTTAAAACAAATGCCTCACATTCTACCTCTTCATGCTTTCAATTCACTATGGGTATCCTATTTCATTGATCCTGCCATTGAAAAGCTCGACTAAGAAGTCAGGGCTCCGTTGACACTTTCAAGATTTCGACACAGTCCTTCCTTACCATCCCGACTGATCTATCCCATGATTTCTAGAACTGGGACTCTCCCGAAACAGGAGTCTTACTCAAACTCAAACATTCATTCTCTCCGAATCTACGAAGAGCTACCTCTAGACGACTCATAACATTCTATACAACATTTCTTCTCTACGATGTATACACACATCACACCATAAGTGGCCTCTCAAGAAACTTCCCCAACAAGGGGTCTCAGTCTACCCCTCAGGGATCTTGCTGACATTCTAAAGTACTGGAACACGACATAAACACTAGCTTCTGACTACCACTTCGGAATAATAAGGCAAGTTAAGCACATACATGTACCTGTAAGTTCGCAATTACACTGGCCAGGTGAAATCTCAAACTTACCTTACATGACAGTCCTCAGTACCCTATTAGTCCTATCTCTATAATAGTGTCCTCCTAACGCAATTCCTGTATCTACAATAGTGTCCTCCTAATGCATTTCCTGATTCTCAGTTGGGATTTCTACTCCAAAGTTTAAGTTTAGGCCCGTCCGGTCACCTAAATCCCTTAAACTATGGCTCTAATACCATTTGTAACAGCCCAAAAAATACAATAGGACATACATAGCAATAACTCAAAAACATTACAAATTTGGGTCCCAAAAATTTCATTACATCAATCTAAATCTTAGGTTGGCGGAAACAACCTATACACAACTGAGAATAATCTAGCTTCTACACGTGGCACTTGCACTATCTCTAGATGCATATGTTCTCTATCTTGCTCTTGCTCACTTACCTGAGCCTCCTACTATTTGCTTACCTGAAAATGTTTTAGTTTTGAAAAGCGAGGGTTAGACCATGAGGTCTAGTGAGTCCCCTCCATAAACAGCGTACATCAACATTATAAAATCATTTTATAAAACTCTTAACAATTTCCACATAAACATCAAACATGGTACTGCACAGTGTTTAAGGATCACATCGCTAACCGCGATCGGGGCCCAAGCAGACTCCCCTCTCGCCTCATATCGGGGCCCAAGCAGACTCCCCTCTATCCGAGTAGGGAGGAAACGAATTCCCCCCTACAAGCTCATCACATATCCGAGTAGGAAGAAAATGAATTCCCTCCTACAAGCTTCTCACAACAGCCCAAGGGATCATCGGATCCTGAGGTCTTCAGATCCCACTGTGCAGACCGACTCCACATAACATACACATAGCTCATCATAATCATGAAACATGAAATCCGTATAACACTTTACAATTCATTTCATCTTGCTGAATAATCTTTTCAGTAAAACATACTTTTCATGGGAAAACGTTCGTAACAGCTTGTAAATAAACCATGCTCATAAACACACCCTGATCAGTAAAATATTAAACTTTCGTTCACGTAAAAATCATGTAAAATAACATGGAATTTCCACATAATCACTTTCTTTGGAAAATACGTAAAATCACGTATTTTAGTTAGAAAAACTCACCTGGTGCGCTTAATATATTTTCTTACTTTGCTTATGGCTTTCAGTCGGTATACCTGAGAAATTGATGAAATACAATTGCTCAGATCCTAAACCAACTTTTCCGGACACTAACTTACCGGACAACTCGACTTACCGGATACACAAATTTCCGAATAACTCTACTTACCGGGTAACTCTACTTACCGGATAACTCATCTTACCGGATAACTTAACTTACCGGGTACTCAACTATCCGGACAGCCAACTCGTCCGGACACTTCACCTATCCAGAGACACTGTTCGGACGCATGTCCAGTCTTACCGGACGACGTCTGTGATGTCTTTTTGGGATCAAAACTCTATTGACAAGCTTATAATCCAACGATTTTGAGCTGACAACAACATCATAACATACTTAATCCATTTCTTACCAACCCTTAGCTATATAAACACACAAATGATATCTAATTTCTTCCTTTAAGCAACATCTCAAACTTTTAAGCAAGAACTCTAAATACCCAATAAGACTACTCCAGCAACAAATCCAAAGACTAGAAGTGAAAAGGAGAGATCACCTGGTGAGATTCAATGCAGATTGGTCTCCCAAACTTTCACACTTTCTTCCCAAATTGTAGATTGCAAACTCTTCCTTCTTTCCTTGCTATCTCTCTCAGCCGCCATATACACACGCTCACACACAAATAAAAGAAAGAATTAGCTAAACCTAGGGATTAACATCCCTTTTATACCTTTCTTATATTGCAAATGAGTCGCTCAACACCAACTTTTCTTTCTTAGACTTTAGCCACCAATTTGCACAATTTGCTAGAAATTAGGGTTGTTACATTAGTTTTTTGTTTCGGTTAACCTTTCATTTGCTGGGTGCTTTGCTCACATGAATTTAGTACAAACGAAAGCTTTCACATTCTTGAAACACAAACTTTTAATGATTTTTTAGGCATTCAAAGGATATGAAAACACTTCTGAAAACTGGGTTTTGAGTGTAACATCGTTATCTGGCGCGTTTAATGGAACTACTCGAGCTTCTTGGATAGAATGCAGTAAGTTTGATCGTTTCTTATCTTCGTATATTTACTTCTTGATCCTAGACTACTGCTTGAATCATTCTAGATTTTCAAGATTTCAGTATTATCCATCAAAATCCCCCCTTTTCAGGCCAGAAGATTACGCGTGTACGTGGGTTGGATTGGGCGGTTTTGACATTTTTACAACCCAACCCAATTACGGAGGTTTGAAAATTCTCAACCCAACCCATTCAAAAATATAATCCAACCCAACCCTTGAGGGTTAGGGCGGTTTGGGTTGGGTTGGCAGGTTAGAAATACACATAAAATTGAGAAATAAAATACGATAAATAACACTAAAAATATACCCAACAAAGTTATTAGTTATTACAATCATCCAAATATATATTAAAATCTATAAGTCTTAGAATTAAACTTCAAATGTATGAATGATAGCATCCGAGTTAAATCCTCAATCAATTACGATCGTGTTGGACCTCTCCGACTCCAACTAGTAGTTGAACCTCTCCGACTCCAACTAGTAGTTGAACATATTATTTGTTTGACCTTTGTTAATCCTTTCTTCAGTTTAATTATCTTATCACAAAACAGCCGATAAATATCTCTAATTACAACAATCACTCTACTAGGGACACCAAATTTTGGTTGCAATTCTTTAACAAGTTATCTAAATCCTTCATTATCTATAACAATAAATGGTTTGTTTCATTGTACTAGTGCAATCGTGCTTAATGAGACGTATCGATTAACCTAGTTGAATTAATTCGGGACATGACACAGTTGGATTAATTCGATATATGGGCTATAAATTGGACTAATATATGTAAATATTTTTGGATTGTAAGTTAGACTAATATATGTATATATTTTTTTTGTAAATTATAATGGTTGTAAATGTAACACCCTCAAATCTGGAACGAGCAACTAATTAAAATTTTGCTAGAATAAACATGACCATATAAATTAATACCACAATTCATACCTCATGATGCCTCATAATTTAAACAACATAGTTTCCCCAATTGAAATAAACCTAGTTGGTGTCATTTAACATAGTACAAGTTGCTAATTCCTAAAACTGGCGGAAGACTTTTCCTAAGTGAATCACCTATCGTACACTTTACTAACTCTCGCCACTTCAACGTGTAGCTAGAGCTACCCCAACCTGAGCCTGTTGCACATGCCGACAAATGAAAAGGGTTAGGCTTACGCCTAGTGAGTTCAAGCATTTTATCATGACTTAATGAAAACATAAATCGGAAGGTAATAGTGTTAGTCATGAATCGAGAAAATCTTTGAATAAAAGTTTGTGACCCGAGTTACCGTTTCCAAAGAGTTTCCCAAAGGGTATAAATAACTCATTTCTCGGTATTCAAAATCTATGGAAACCATCCAAATAATTGTAATTACCTTGCAACGGAGTCACAATCCAACTCACCCAAAATACATGAGTAAACCCAATTAAACCACACTTTCCAAGACGGTTGACATTGTATACACGACTCACCCATTTGGATGAAACATAATCTTTTAATTCATACATGTGGGAAATAATTTATAAAGACATGATGCGCCATCAAATACACGGATAAACACATATATTGTAACACCCCGCTTACCACGACACAATATTGTCCGCTTTGCCCCACTGGCTCACGGCTTTGTTCTTGGCGACCTGGCGAGGACTTCCCAGGGGGTCACCCATCCTGGTACTACTCCCACCCAAGCACGCTTAACCACAGAGTTCCCAAGGAACCCGCATGCTTGTGGCCCCAAAACGCGTTGTGTCTGGTAAGGCCAAGGTTTACTAATATACCCAGCATCTCTCCTGCCCTCTAAAGGATGTGGGATTTGCCTAAGGTGTTACACCCCCCCCCCCCCCCCCTTAGGGACTCATCGTCCTCGATGAGGTTTGCCCCACCATCCCGAACGGCACAGGAGTGGCTCTGATACCACATTTGTAACACCCCGCTTACCACGACACAATATTGTTCGCTTTGCCCCACTTGCTCACGGCTTTGTCCTTGGAGACCTGGCGAGGACTTCCTAGGGGGTCACCCATCCTGGTACTACTCCCACCCAAGCACGCTTAACCACAGAGTTCCCAAGGAACCCGCATGCTTGTGGCCCCAAAACGCGTTGTGTCTGGTAAGGCCAAGGTTTACTAATATACCCAGCATCTCTCCTGCCCTCTAAAGGATGTGGGATTTGCCTAAGGTGTTACATATATCCAAATAACACCTTTCGATGACGGGGAGACTCACATGCATTGCACGTGACAACACCAAAGTGAGCCACCTACAACGCATCCTCTCGTGGCTAGCCTCGTAACTGAGCTCAATCACTCCAGATCTATTGCCCGCGCGACTAGGGAGCTTCCCAACTTCAACCACTCCAGGTCTATACGTTGAGTCGCTCCAAACCACGCAGCACATTGGGATTACACCTTACTGCCCATGAGACGACGCCCAGTCCAGAGGTCCACGCCTTACTTATCATGGAACGCCATGTCCACGAGACGACGCCCGACATACAACTCACGCCTTACTTATCATAAGTCTCACTGCCTATCCCGTGCTAAGCACATAAATGGAATTACACCTTACTGTCCATGAGACGACGCCCGACCATATAGGCCCACGCCTTACTTATCATGGATCCCGATGCCCATTCTGTGCCACTTGACTCAATCATTCCAGATTTATTGTAAAACAATGCCTATGAATCCATGGCTAACAAGGTCTAACTCAATTAAGACCCCAAACATATAAAAAGTCACATACAAACGGGTAGTACCCCAATGACATAGTTCATTAACAAAACTCAAACTTAATTTATCAAAGGGAACATACGTCCCAAAACCATCTCAAGGTTAAACCAAGTAAAATGCTCCGACCATGCTTGACCCACAATATCGGTCATCCTTGCATAAAAATCCATTTAGACTTTATTTAGATAAACAAAGGGCCACAACCATTCTTTAATCCCAAACTAACGTCTTGGATCGGGAAAGCCCTCATTTCCAAAGAGTTCACATTTTCATTTCTAAAATAACACATAACAGTTAAAAGTGTATCTTCCCAAACGTTTCATCAAAATCATTTACACTACATGATTAAACCATCGAACAACTTCATTTTGAACAATTAATCATTTAAAGGCAAATGACGGTTATAACCATTCAAGTATCCAAAAGCCCCAAATATGGGTGTTTTACACCTTTATGAAGATACACATTTTCAAAGGAGTTAAATTAGTCAAATGACTCTACATAACCATTATCAAGTAAAACACATATAGTTGGAAAATAGCATTTTGGCATGTACAAAGTTTTCGCAAAGTAACTTGAACTCACCTTTGCTAGATTTAAGCTAAATCTAGAGTTCTCCAAACGTATGCTCCTTTGATGAAGTTTGCATCCTCAAACCAAAACTTCCAAAACCTAGATTTATTAATTCTCAACCATCAATAATACAATCCAACCATAAGGAATCATCATCCATCCATAACATACTAAAATACCCATTTTATACTAAACCCTAGTTTTGTAGATGAAGAAAACAAGATTCCCCTACCCAATCATCACCAAAATCGGTCCACAACATCACAAGATGGAAGGAATATGAAATCAATAACAATAACAACTATAGGGTAGGGAGAGATTACCTTAACCATCTGAATCTTCCAAAAACGACCTCCTAATCTCCATAAAACTCCAAGCTTCCAAATATGATCATCAATGGAGAAAAAGGGTTTGATTTGGTGAAGAAATGAGGAAGGAGAGGGGAGGGGTTGTAGGGTTTCTAGTGAGAGAAATCGATTTTTAGAGAGAGAGAGTTGAGAGAGTCGAGATAGATGAGTGAAATGGGAAGAAGAAAGAAGAAAAGGGGTTTAAAACACCCTGGAGACCGTCGGCGATTGTGACATCGCGATAGTGACATGGTCACTATCGCCGGGGCACTATCGCCCGCTACCCCTGGACTCTCGGTACACTTCTCGCGATTATGACAAGTGCGATAGTGACATGGTCACTATCGCCGGGCACTATCGCCCAACAGGTACCGAGCTCGACTTTTTGTCTCGAATGATCCCGATTTGCTGAGCTTCTTTCACACACCTCTTCCCAACGTTAAACCTTCACTTTAATGAAATTCCGGGTGTTACAATCCTCCCAACCTTAGAATGATTTCGTCCTCGAAATCTACATCCTTTGCAACCCAAGGCTAATCGACTCAACGCCGACTATAATTTATCAGTTCCTAACTGGAATCTAAATTTCCCACACAACCATAAAGACGGTCCCTCGAACCAATTTTCTTATCAGCAAAACCCCCTTACAAGTACACCGCACTTACGTCCGAAAGACACTCTAACCACTGGAATAATTCCTAGTTAGACGACTTCGGTTGTCTCCCAACCTTAGAATGTTCCATACTTCTCGTTTCAGTTTTGGATTCTAAATCACTCCAAGGTTTGTTCACTAATGAACCCAACAAAATTATCAATTCCGATCATCCTACCATTAACCGTCGATTAATCCAACGAGTTCTAATAAAATCCAAAAGTCATTTCACATGAATCATCAATCAACAAGTTCATCAACCACGCACGAAGGTTATTCCACCAAAACCGCTCGTCACAATTGAGCATCTTAAGGTTATCACTACCATTACCAATATCCTTTTAAAATCGGCTACAAACCCCCGTTTACACTAACGGTTTCTGATCTCAAGACCACAAAGGTTGACACCTAATTTTACCACCAAACTCTGAACTCTATCAGGACTCCACACACGAGTTTCGTTTACAGAGTGTTTCCACAAAACTAAGGTTGTCAACAAAGCGGTTATACCAACCTCGAAATGTTTTACCGCATGTCTACCCTCCAATTACCACAAACACATATACCTTGCTACCGATATCATCCGGCCCATAATACCAACACGCGTGGAATACTCAACCTTCCACCGTCGAAGTGCTACACACACTTGCCCTTAACTGGGTTACTTACTCTTTCCAAGGCCCTAACGAGTTCAAGGTTTTCAAGTGCATTAATCAATAAATATGCCAATTAATCAAAACCATTCACAAAACATTTTCAACACTAAGATTTTCGTATCAAATATACCGTACGCACAAAACTACTACGATTATCAGTTCGGTAGTTACGTAAAACTGGACACGCTCGTCCCACATATGAAAATCATGCTGAAAACCATTTCATTGCAGTTCGGTTAATCCACAAAACGCAAAAGCGAAATAAACAAATTCTTTAAAAGAAACATCACAGTTCTAGTATGGATTGACTCATGACGTGCACTCAAGGTAACTGCCCACTTTAAACGTTGTGCATAATTTTCACACGTACTTCAAAAGAAGCTCAAACGGCAGTTGACTCAAAATTCTTTTCTGACCCTTCAAATGGCATGGGACAAGGTTCGCCAGCAAAATTTGCGCGCGTCAGTTTATTATACAAAACTAGGAAACGATTTCTAATTACACCTCAGTCAAAACACAACAACGACTTGTGCAGGTTCCAAGTTTAAAGACAAAATCAATCTGTTTTCATCGTTTGAAAATATCGACTCGAAACACCATAAGATCTCCAATTGGGGTAGGCATACTAGATTGTAACACTTCCTTAGAATTTTCCTTGTAATGAAATAATATGTACAAATCGACTCACACCAACATTTCAAAAGATGGGGTTCTTCACATTTATTTCCAAAACTTCCTCAGATGTTCACATAATGACACACGAGCAAAGTGTTTCTTACAAAACTGTACTCAACAATGTATTTTCCAAAAGAGAAAACTAGAAAGAAACAATTGCTAGAAAATGGTTGACGCTTAGAAGGGTCAAACCGACTTCAATTCTCAATTGCAACAAAGGTGCGCGTCAATATTCAAAACCTAAGAAATATACGCAACATAGTTTTATGCAAACAATCTTCTCAAAATCTCCATCACGAAACCTTTTCTTCAAAACTTTATATTTGGAACATAAAACGTCAACGCGGAAATGTTTACAATATATTTATAAAAATACTCCAAGTGTCCATTTTCCAAAAACTAAAAGGTTTTCAATTCTCCCAAAAATCGGCAATTCGAATTTCACCAATATGTTCTTTCAGGCCTCACTTAAGTCATGTATAAATCAATCCATACACTGAACCATATGCAACGAAATACTTAGTAACACAAACTTTCTAAAAGAAAAGTTACGCGACACTAGAGTTCTAAACTCGTCTCTTTTTAGTCGCCTTACGGCATAAATTTTACTTTTCTCAATCAAAACTCAAGTGGAACCAAATGCCCAACATAACTCGTAAACCTTTCACATAAGCAATTAGAGTATGCACGTAGTAAAATTATACTCCCACGACGCAAAAAGTCGTACACAAAACTCTATGAACTTCAACGAACTCAATGACTCCAAGTCAACAACATCGCACTAAACGTTGTGCTCCCAAAGTCAAATTGCTAAAAGCAAAATCATGAACGAGATGCCAAAATCTCAAAAAAAATCCTCTTCTAGGACGATACCATATACACAACACCGTTTAACAAACTCCTATTAAACAGATTCCCAAAATAGCTTTATATAGACACCACGGTAGTTAACTTTCCGTCCAAACTTTAACATATGTGGAGGAGATCCGATGTTAAAGTTATGAGTCGTAGTTACTTGTTTACCATCTTAGACAACATAAAACACGAACATCACTATACCCGAAAGAAACGTTGGTCTACTTAAAACAAATATCATGTTTATCGTCACTCCAAGTGACAATTACTAGAATCGTCCATCTCTTCCAACGACTACTAGTTTAGAACCTCCTTCACTACCCCAACGATCATCACATGAAAGCAATTCAAGCATGTACATGTACTAGTAGGTTCACCATGACACTGGTCAAGTGTCACTATGAACGCACCGTACATGATTATCCTTGTTACCCTCGACGTGATTCTCGTTTCTAACAACATTCATCAACTTCAAAACATCCTATCTTAAAGTGCCTAAAGGTGAATTTCACTCTCATTTACTTAAACAAACACTAGTTTGAGTCTAGGTATCCAAAATCAACACCTAAATCTCTCAAACTTATGCTCTGATACCAACTTGTAACACCCTCAAATCTGGAACGAGCAACTAATTAAAATTTTGCTAGAATAAACATGACCATATAAATTAATACCACAATTCACACCTCATGATGCCTCATAATTTAAACATCACAGTTTCCCCAATTGAAATAAACCTAGTTGGTGTCATTTAACATAGTACAAGTTGCTAATTCCCAAAACTGGCGGAAGACTTTTCCTAAGTGAATCACCTCTCGTGCACTTTACTAACTCTCGCCACTTCAACGTGTAGCTAGAGCTACCCCAACCTGAGCCTGTTGCACATGCCGACAAATGAAAAGGGTTAGGCTTACGCCTAGTGAGTTCAAGCATTTTAACATGACTATATGAAAACATAAATCGGAAGGTAATAGTGTTAGTCATGAATCGAGAAAATCTTTGAATAAAAGTTTGTGACCCGAGTTACCGTTTCCAAAGAGTTTCCCAAAGGGTATAAATAACTCATTTCTCGGTATTCAAAATCTATGGAAACCATCCGAATAATTGTAATTACCTTGCAACGGAGTCACAATCCAACTCACCCAAAATACATGAGTAAACCCAATTAAACCACACTTTCCAAGACGGTTGACATTGTATACACGACTCACCCATTTGGATGAAACATAATCTTTTAATTCTTACATGTGGTAAATAATTTATAAAGACATGATGCGCCATCAAATACACGGATAAACACATATATCCAAATAACACCTTTCGATGACGGGGAGACTCACATGCATTGCACGTGACAACACCAAAGTGAGCCACCTACAACGCATCCTCACGTGGCTAGCCTCGTAACTGAGCTCAATCACTCCAGATCTATTGCCCGTGCGACTAGGGAGCTTCCCAACTTCAACCACTCCAGGTCTATACGTTGAGTCGCTCCAAACCACGCAGCACATTGGGATTACACCTTACTGCCCATGAGACGACGCCCAGTCCAGAGGTCCACGCCTTACTTATCATTAAACGCCATGTCCACGAGACGACGCCCGACATACAACTCACGCCTTACTTATCATGAGTCTCGCTGCCTATCCCGTGTTAAGCACATAAATGGAATTACACCTTACTGTCCTGAGACGACGCCCGACCATATAGGCCCACGCCTTACTTATCATGGATCCCGATGCCCATTCCGTGCCACTTGACTCAATCATTCCAGATTTATTGTAAAACAATGCCTATGGATCCATGGCTAACAAGGTCTAACTCAATTAAGACCCCAAACATATAAACAGTCACATACAAATGGGTAGTACCCCAATGACATAGTTCATTAACAAAACTCAAACTTAATTTATCAAAGGGAACATACGTCCCAAAACCATCTCAAGGTTAAACCAAGTAAAATGCTCCGACCATGCTTGACCCACAATATCGGTCATCCTTGCATAAAAATCCATTTAGACTTTATTTAGATAAACAAAGGGCCACAACCATTCTTTAATCCCAAACTAACGTCTTGGATCGGGAAAGCCCTCATTTCCAAAGAGTTCACATTTTCATTTCTAAAATAACACATACACTTAAAAGTGTATTTTCCCAAACGTTTCATCAAAATCATTTACACTACATGATTAAACCATAGAACAACTTCATTTTGAACAATTAATCATTTAAAGGCAAATGACGGTTATAACCATTCAAGTATCCAAAAGCCCCAAATATGGGTGTTTTACACCTTTATGAAGATACACATTTTCAAAGGAGTTAAATTAGTCAAATGACTCAACATAACCATTATCAAGTAAAACACATATAGTTGGAAAATAGCATTTTGGCATGTACAAAGTTTTCGCAAAGTAACTTGAACTCACCTTTGCTAGATTTAAGCTAAATCTAGAGTTCTCCAAACGTATGCTCCTTTGATGAAGTTTGCATCCTCAAACCAAAACTTCCAAAACCTAGATTTATGAATTCTCAACCATCAATAATACAATCCAACCATAAGGAATCATCATCCATCCATAACATACTAAAATACCCATTTTATACTAAACCCTAGTTTTGTAGATGAAGAAAACAAGATTCCCTTACCTAATCATCACCAAAATCGGTCCACAACATCACAAGATGGAAGGAATATGAAATCAATAACAATAACAACTATAGGGTAGGGAGAGATTACCTTAACCATCTGAATCTTCCAAAAACGACCTCCTAATCTCCACAAAACTCCAAGCTTCCAAATATGATCATCAATGGAGGAAAAGGGTTTGATTTGGTGAAGAAATGAGGAAGGAGAGGGGAGGGGTTGTAGGGTTTCTAGTGAGAGAAATCGATTTTTAGAGAGAGAGTTGAGAGAGTCGAGATAGATGAGTGAAATGGGAAGAAGAAAGAAGAAAAGGGGTTTAAAACACCCTGGAGACCGTCGGCGATTGTGACATCGCGATAGTGACATGGTCACTATCGTCAGGGCACTATCGCCCGCTACCCCTGGACTCTCGGTACACTTCTCGCGATTATGACAGGTGCGATAGTGACATGGTCACTATCGCCGGGCACTATCGCCCAACAGGTACCGAGCTCGACTTTTTGTCTCGAATGATCCCGATTTGCCGAGCTTCTTTCACACACCTCTTCCCAACGTTAAACCTTCACTTTAATGAAATTCCGGGTGTTACAGTAAATATTATATATATATATATATATATAATTTTATCGAAATAATTCATATTAGCGGCGGGTTGGGTTGGGTTGAGTTGTTCTAACCCAATTTCAACCCTCCTAATTAGCGGTTTGCGGGTTTGCGGGTTGACGGGTTGAGTTTAATTTGGTTATTAGCGAATTGGGTTGGACGGGTTTCACGGGATTACGGCTTTTTGTACACCCCTACAGAAGATGGTCCGACACACTTTGAAAATTTGGATCAAAACTCATGGCATCAATAAGTATTAATAATGAACATTAGACAAGTGTTCTACAAGGTGTCAAGTGAAGCTAGGTTGAGTGATCTTCTATCATATATTAAGCTTAATGTACAACCTCTAAAGCACAAAATTAAAATAAACTTCTTTCTCCTTCTCCGCGTTCCTAACCTCTCCCTCCCCCACGTTCTGCACCAATTTCTCACCCATTCCACCTTCATCCCTACAAAAAAATCTCTCAACCTCAAACAGCCCTGTACAAGAAATCGAATGAAATACCCATTTGGATTTAGGTATTCAAATAGAAAACCCAACAATCCTCAATGTTCGTATACGTATGTTCTGCAACTTTTTACTCTATTATTCAAAGTATATATAATATGTCACAATTGTTTATTTATTTAGGGATACAAAGTTGTATGTTATTTTTTAGTTTATGATTGGTGTGTTCTTTTGCTTTACCCTTCTTCATATCCCGTTTTTAGGGTTTTGATTTCCATAGCTTTGGCTTGAAAATCTAATCATCACATTTATGTATGTGTGGTGGTGGTGGATGATCATGTTCTTATGACATTTTCATTTGGGTACAAATCTTGTTATCATTAAAAAAAATCATCAAAATCATAAATTTTGATGTGAGGGTGTTTTTTTGTTCAATTTTTTGATTTCTTCACAGCAAGGAAACATATTTAAAAAAATATATATCGATAATGGTTCTTTCTCGTGTCTCCTGACTCTGCTTTGCAGTTTCTTTCATCATTATCAAGAAAATGCCCTTTTTTGCCTCGTATATCTGCAAAGAATCTGTTTTCAGATCCATCTTTCCCTTCACATATATATGCAAAGAAACTGTTTCCATAACTTAAACATGCAAAGAATGTGTTATCTGCTTGAAGATTGCTCCTTTGAATACATTATTTTCTGGGTATGTTCTTTAATTAGTTTGCAAATTGAAACAGATGGTGATCTTGGTTATGAACACATAAATTATGTTCTTTTTATGCTCTTATTGATTGAGTTGGGATTTTTTTTGCTGAAGTTTGTTACTGACTGCAATTATTTTCAACTGATTTTAGGTTATTAGTTGGTTTTGATCTTGATTTAGTTTCAGGTGAGTTGTTTCTCAATATCTGATTTCAAAAACTTGTAAAATTTGAGAATTTAGGTTTGATTTTGTTTGTTTATCAGGTTTAGTTAACTCATGTTGATCATGAAAGAGGAAACATCATGGGTTACTCAATTGGGTCGTTTCAAGAACACCAACACGGGCTCGTGAGTTACGATCTTTGAGCCGATCGTCTTCACATAATCTTTTGACACGGGATTTCGTCTCAATTCCATGCTCATTTACGTGAGGCCGGTTGATGAACCTTAAGGGGATGGGCGGGATCAGAAAACAAAGATCGACAAGATATCATCATTGGGACCGAAATTTGTGTTCTCGAAGACGGGAAAGAATGGTGAGAAGTTGACTGAATGCCACACAAGTTCTTCCAAGGGTTCTATGAGTTGGACAACGTTTTGCGAACAGTACGACCAATGATCGGATCTACATGTAGAGTTATGGTGCACTGGCTCTTCTGGAGTTCGATTTAAAGAAGAAACAATGGAGATGGTCACAAAAATGTCTCGTTGTAACATCCCAAAAACACAACATGACATACATAACGTTGAATCATAACGTTTACAAAATTGGGTCCCAAAATATTCATTACAACAATCTAAAACTTAGGTTGGCGGAAACAACCTATACACAACTGAGAATAGTCTAGCTTCTACAAGAGGTACTTGCACTGTCTCTAGCTGCATCTGTACCCTATCTTGCTCTTGCTCACTTATCTGAGCCTCCTACTAATTGCATACTTGAAAAGGTTTTAGTTTTGAAAAGCGAGGGTTAGACCATGAGGTCTAGTGAGTTCCCTCCATAAACAACGTGTAAACAGTATGGAAAACATTTATAAAAGATTTATAAATAATCCGTAGCACATTATCAAACATGGTACTACACTGTGTATTGGATCACATAAACATTCCGCGATCGGGGCCCCAGTAGACTCCCCTTTCGCCTCTTCCGGAGCCTACGCAGACTCCCCTCTACCCGGATAGGAGGAAACGAATTCCAACCTACAGATCTGTCATACATATCCAAGGGATCCTCAGATCCCGAGGATCTATCTCTGATCCCACAGTGCAGACCGACTCCACATAGCATACACATAGCTGATCATAAATGTAAGTTTCAGGATTCACTCTTACAATCAAATATGAACAATTAAGATCGTATTCACAGCAACTGGTCATATGATTTATTAACAATCTGTGAATTACAAGATATTACAATGAGTTTCTCTCTCAAAAGATATGCGTGAAAAGTTATGTGAAAGATTAGCCAAAGATCACTTAGCATACAGTTGCTAACTCCTATATATACTGTTTAAGAAAGGCTAAAGCTACAGTACATATAAGAAACAGACTAATAGAACAATTACACGTGTCCTAATTAGTAACTGATTATAACATAAAATATCCTAAGATATAAGTTTTGAACATGTTGTTCAGAACTTCTGAACATACTTCTGAATAGGCGCTTCAGAACATTTGTCTTCATAGTCAGACGTTCTGAGTCTCCTATTCAGAACTCTGAACCTTCTAGTCAGAATCCAACACTTAGAATCTTTTTGAGATTTCTCACTCAGAACTTCTGAGTCTTCTACTCAGAACTTCTGAGTCTTCTGAGTCTTCTTTAGTCTTCTTACTCAGAACTCAACACTTGTGTTTTTGACAAAACTCTAGACCTAACAATAAACATAAACATGAAATCAGTATAACACTTTACAAACCATTTCATCTTGCTGAACAATCTTTTCAGTAGAGCATACTTTTCATGGGAAATCATTCGTAAAAGCTTGTAAATAAATCATGCTCATAAACATACCCTGATCAGTAAAATATTAAGCTTTCCTTTACGTAAAAATCATGTAAAATAACAGGGCATTTTCATATAATCACTTTCCTTGGAAACAGGTAAGATCACGTATTTTAGTTAGAAAAACTCATCTGGCTTGCTCGCTCCAAAGCTCCTCACATACCCTTCCGATCTCTACGTGGAACACCTATTTATAGGAAATGTGTATCAAAATTTATTCATACTCGAGCTTTCTTCCGAACATAACCTTAATCTATCTAAGTTGATAGATTACATGTCTATCCCAAAACGAAACTATTGGATTCTGCTTACCGACCCAATTCATTATTTCTGATTCATCTAAATGAGTATCGAATCCATTACGACAAACCCAATACAAAATAATTCCCACAATAAAGGATTTAATATTGGGCCTACAATTATATTTCTTGGTCACGTGGTTTTTGCCCAAGAAAACAACAACTTCGGATTGCATAAGCTTAACACGTGACTCAACCTACACTTTGGATTGCAATAAGGATTAATATTGGATTTAATTTAATTAATAATTTCAGTTCACTAAACACCCCTAGGCTCACGGCCCAATACCACAATCCAAACTAGACATGTCCAAAAGGTCAGGCGGGGCAGGCCCGGGCCCAAACACTGTTCACGAGACCGGGCTTTGGGCAGGCCCGGGCCGGGCCGGGTCGGGCTTCGTGCAAGAGGTCTGGGCCTGATCAGGCTTAGGCTGAGACCGGTCTTAGAGGGCCGGGCCGAGACCGGGCCCAAATCGGGCTTGGGAAAAAAAGTTTATTTTTTACATTTTTAGTAATATTATTCGTATCCACTATAAAATACTTAATTGGGTCACTCAAAAATACGTTCTATTAGAATTTCATATATAAAGAAAAATACGTTCTATTAATTTTATATAACTTATAAAGAAAAATACATTTAAAGAAGTACATTTATTGAATTATAAAGAAAAATACTCTTAATTCTCGTCCTCGTCCTCATCTGGTGGATAGTATGCAAGAGTTCCGGTCGTTTTAAGTCTAGTAAGAGCCGTAGGATCATCGAGTTCATCAACATCGAGTTGTTCTTCAGGGCCGATCTCGTCGTCGTCGTAACGTGATACATTACTTTCACAATCGGTACTTGGTGGGGTACTTAGTTGGCCAGTTTCGTTTTCTTCAAGATTTTCTTCCACTCCATCAAGCTCCACCTCTAGGTTCGTTCGGTCTTGAATTCTTTCAAGACTATCCAAGTAGTCCTTCAAACAAACGCAAGCTTGTACTGACTCCGGGCTTAATCTTGTCCGACGGGGCGAAATGATCCTGCCACTAAGAGAAAAAGCGGACTCCGAAGCTACGGTACTAGCTTGGACTGTTAGTATATCACGGGCCATTAATGCCAAAACCGGAAATGCTTGTTCTCTTTCTTGCCAAAATGCTAATATGTTTAATTCTTCAAAATTATCAACTTGATTCCAAAAGAAATTAGTATTCATGTAAATTTGTAATTCATTGAGATTACTGTCATATCGGGATTTTTTACTTGATTCATTTTGCACCTCATTCATTAAAGAGGTCATTAAGTCTTTCCGGCTTTGGCGATGACCACTACTAGAAGAACCCGACGCAAATAGTGGTTGTTGGGAGGATTGTTGGTGTGCGCCCCCATGTCGGACTTTATAAATTTCAAATAATTCTAAAAACATGTTATTAAATAATGTTTTTCTTTTCATTGAAAAACTAGAATTTGTGGACGTATCTAAACCAAAATTTTGACTTATAGAAGTAATTAAAACCTCAACACCGGTAACCTTTAGCCACGGGTTTAACGCCGCGGCACAAAGAAAAGAAAAAGGGATTTTTCTAAAATATTTTAACAATTTTGCTTTCATTGTAACAATCATATTTTTCCAATGGTCTTCTCTATCCTCGTACTCTCTAATTTTGTTTGATAAAATATATATTTGATTTAAAACTAGAGGGCTTGTTGGATAATAAACACCGGATAAGTAAGTTGTTGCGTTTTTAAAATCACCCAAAAGATCGTATAATCTCTCAATCATGACCTAATCCCACTCTACAATAGTATTACGTGGGTAATGAACATTATAAAATGCATGGTAATAAATTCTTTGTGCACACAAATTTTCGATCATGTGATATGTCGAATTCCATCGAACGGGCATATCATGAGCCGGTCCCAAAGCTCTCCATCCACATTCCTCGCAATATTTTCTAAAATGCAATTACATTGATTTACCTTTATTAAAAATTCTCCGTAACATAAGTCTAAATTTGGTTAGCGTGTCACTGCATTGTCCTAAACCGTCTTGAACGACTAAATTAATAATGTGGGCAACACAACGTGTATGAAATATTTCACCGTTCAACATAGGGGTTAAAGCACATTTTAATTTATCCACACATGCAGTATTATTACTAGCGTTATCAAATGAAATGCTAACGATTATATTATAAAAAACAAGTGTTTTTTTTATAATTGAAAATTGACGTTCACCCGAATGTGGCGAACCAAACGTTTCAAACGCTATTACACATTTGACCATTTGCCACGACTCCATCCAATGTGCCGTTATACATATATAAGAATGTGGCAATCCGTGTGGTGCGCTCCACACATCACAAGTTAAAGAAATGTTGTTAGGCATTTGTTCAAACATGTTTTTCATTTCATTTTTAG
This sequence comes from Saussurea involucrata, assembly GCA_033807775.1. NCBI lineage: Eukaryota > Viridiplantae > Streptophyta > Magnoliopsida > Asterales > Asteraceae > Saussurea > Saussurea involucrata. The sequence continues at coordinate 67,053,567 of CM066321.1, read as the reverse complement.
CATTTTTTTCACATTTTTAATGCATCACGTCTAAGAGTTTGACGGCTTACCGGAGTGTAGCGAGGTTGTAGACATGTTTGGATCATTTTCGTCATATGCGGATTGTAGAAATGTCCGAACGGAAACCCCATTTGAATAACACATTTTGTTGTTAATTCCCGGGCCAACATGTTATCGTACGACCATATTTGACCTCGGTTGTCAAGTATGGGTTGACTTGAATCACCTCCGGACTTGAGTGCCTTGCATGCGCCATCGGTGTGCCTCTTTAAGGTCGAGTTTCTCGAGAGCGCAAGGAGAAGTCCACACCTTTTGCATTGTGCCTTTTTACTTCCGTCGGTGAGAACCACCATATTGAAATCCTTCCAAATATCGGATTTTCTTCCATGCTCGGCAAGAACTTCTCTAATTTGAGGGGTTGATGAACTACCGCTGGCCATTTTGAGTGAAGAATATAACAACTTGAACGAACGAGAAGTTGTATGAAACGAACACGAGAAAGCGAGAAATCGAGAATTGTAAGCGAGAATTGCGTTTTTTGCGTTTTTGTAAGTTGGTATCAAACTCAATACATCCACTACCTATTTATATTGTTTTGGAGGCAAGAAAAACACAAAAAATCGGCTAAAAACGGTCATAAACGGCTATATTAACGGCTATAAAATGGCTATTTTTTGAATCTCGAGCGGGCCGAGCTTTGGGCCGGGCCGGGACCGGGCCGAGATTTTCAGCTAAAACACGGCCTGATAGGGCCCGAGGGGCTTGGGACCGGGCTTGGACGGGACGGGCCGGGCCGGGCTCGGGCTTTGGGGCGGGCTGGGCTCGGGCTTCTGACGGGCTTTTTTGGGCCTAGGCCCATTTGGACATGTCTAATCCAAACTAAAAATTAACAACTTGGGTCTATTACTCCTCCGGCCCACGAGACTTGGTTTAATAAACCCAAATTAAGGATTTCGACCCCCCCCCCCTTTAAATGCGTAGCCCAACCACCGATTCCTTCTATTTATTAATTTCGGTCCAAACATTCAACTTCCGGTAACTCAACTCCCGGTAATTCAACTTCCGGTAACTCAACTACACCTGGACTCACACCGGTACTCACACACACCCGCACCGGGACTCACACACACCGGGACTCATACACACCGGGACTCTAAATCCAATCCCGTAACTAATGAGTCCCGCAAACCACCAAGTCCCGCAATCAACCAGTCCCGGTACTCGGCGATTTCGAACAGGGACGAACCCAACACGATTCTTTACTCGATTTCTACTAAGCATTTCAAATAAGAGAGATTTTATCCCAACATCCTTACCCAACGAGTTTCATACTACTCTTTAACAGCAAAAAAAATCCCTAATCGATTAGTTTCACCCGATTGGCAATCCAATTAACAGGTTAACAATTCATCAGAGTGTTCTTATTTCAAAATCCTAACCCACAACATGGAATATGATTAGAACTCTAAATTATCTGGCTAATTACTATGCAAGAATTGACATTGGTTGGAGGTTTTCTTACCAAATGGAGTCTTCACGATTTCGCTGCCTGCTCTCGATTTCTTCTCAGCCGCCACCCAAAACCAAGAAAATGATCAGTAGCCAAAAAACTAGAATTCTGGACCCTTTTATAACTTTCACTTATTGCAAATAAGTCCCTTAGTCCAAACTTTCATTCTTTTCATTTTAGACACAACACTTTCAACTTACTAAATATGGGTTGTTACAACACTCCCCCTTTAAAAGAATTCCGTCCCCGGAATTCCTTATTGGGAAAAGATGCGGGTATCTTGCCTTCACCAAAACTGACATTTCCCCAACATAAGGCCACATTCTGACTCAGTCAACCACCTCACTAAATTCGAAACATGGAACAATGGGTGCATTCCCTTCAGTTCTTACGGTATTCTGACTCGTAGGCTACTGTTCCTACTCGAATTTAAGCTTATCCTGACACACATCAATTCCTTGCTCCTTGCCACGTTCGTTCAGTCATATAAAACATAACTCTGATTATCCTCACTCAACTGGGAGGAGTAACCATGGTCACACCATACTGCTCTCAATATATTAACGTTGAACAGTCAATTCGTCTGAACATTTCTCACAACATTGCTAACTTAACTCATTCAACTGCCTTAACCATTTCTTTCCTGCACAAAACTTACACAATTTCCTTCCTCAATACTCCTTCCAAAAGTTCGCACACTTAACAATGACAATCTACACAACACTGCACCTTTCGGCATTACTGTCAGTTTACTACTTCCAAATTACTCACTTATTCCGACATACTATCTTCACCTCCCCACGTTAGCGTGGAGCACTGCCCACCAAACATTACTTGCCCCTTTCTCCCGACCTTTCCACCTGCTGATAACACTTTCTCATTACTTACATAAACAAACAGTTGCACCAAGATCCTAACTTAAGGCCTTCCACCAAGTCGTCTTGAAACGACACCAGTGTTCGACATCACTACACATTCTTTAATCTCTAACTTTTACTTTCTCAGATAATTCTTTCACACATAAGCAACTGATCACATTCTTTAAGGATTTCACAACTATTCCATCACACTTTGGCTAACACACCCATCATCTTCTTTAAACTTCCAATGCTCCCCAAAATAGGCTTACTTAGCGACTCTTACAACTAAAAACACTTGGTTTCTCCTTTGGGTAACCATCCACCACCACTCCGTCATACTATTCCGAACATAATCATGACACAACGTCAACTTACACGCTACGTGATCTGACAGCCTGGTTAACAAGGAGTACATCTCCTCTGAAACCCCCAACAGCTTCTACCTGATGCGCCCTTTCTTTCTAACATCACATCACTACGACACTGGCTGGCACAGTGAGTTTGACCAATACTGTCACTACACATCCGTATACTCCTTGTCCTTAACGTCACATTGCAGACCAGATTTCTCATGATCATTCACACAATTCGAACTTGTCTTCATATCCTCCCGTATACAATGTCGAGTCTATCTCGCTACTTAGTCCTTTCCCAACTTGTTGAACTATAACACACGAGTTCTCAAATAGCTCGAACACCAACATTCTAGCTATCCCTTTACGATCCGAGTTCTTACATAGACACGGCACACTTCTTTACTGACTGATATAGTCTACGCTCACTCCGTTTGGGCTACACACCTTATCTTTCTATGGACTCTCCACACTTCGTAAATAGAACGCTTATTCAACAACAGCGGTCTCTCACTAACTTAGCACCCCCACAAGGTGTTCTTTCAACCTTCGCTCTTATGGTTCAAGCCTTCGGCCTTAACCATCTTGCACGACTGTCGACCTCTACGACACAGACAACCTGTAACTACCTTTTTAACTTATTCTTTAACATGGGTTCCTTACGGAGCCTAATCCTTCCAACATATCATAATCACCTTAATGATCTGTCTCCCTCTTTTCGAAACCTACTCATGTAACGACAACATTACAAGCTCACCTCGAAACTTATTCCCACGCCATAGACATTTCATTCTTCCTCACCACACTACTCATAACGAGTTACTAAAACCATCACCTTGAAGGCTTCAAGTCCTTCCTCTGGACACAACTGTCCCTTGACAACCGTACTTTCAGTTACCGAACCAGGGTGTAAACCCTCATCCAACTGATACTATAATCTACTACTGACTCTACCACTGATCACCTTTCCTCTTGAACACAATTACTAAAGCTACAACATTCTTTCCTGGTTTGTCCGACACCTTTCCACTCTTGAAGTTCTTCCTTAGCTTAACATGTAATACCTTACGACCTAGTGAGTTCATAACCTTCATGCATGACAACGCAGTAGATAAATCATTTCGTACATTTTATCATTTTAAATAAACAACATTTGAAAACAACTTGGGTACACATGACCCCATCACTCTTATAACTTCAATGCCCTGCACAACGATTCGAGAATCGCTAGCATGCATCTTCCCGTGGATCCTAATCTTACTCAATCCGAACGATGTTATTACGACAGTGATATACCGGATGAAAATCTTTTCATATGACACAATTCTGAAAGAATTTCCGACACAAAGTAAACCAGTCGGTTCCCACACTCATTTGTACGATATCAATTGGTCAATAAGCATTTTGGTTATAAATGAATTGCAGGCAACCATTTTCTTGACCTTGTGCAACAAATTTGACTTATCATGAAAATAGTGGGATATTTTGCAAATAGATAAGCTCAAGGCTTCAATGTGTAATGTGAATGAAATCACCTTTTCTTTAAACATACGCGTGCACATTCTGACTCATTTTCGATCAAAATTTATATTTACACATTTAACTTAAATCATGAAAATTTCATGTTACATAAAAGGACACCATGCATGAGACTCTACTTGCAATTGAAGGCTACTCACTCTAACAAGGTCAACCGCTTCACTCACGCAACTTACCCTTAACACTTTACCTACGACCAACAGTCTCCCTGTCGGTCATGCAACAACTTGTTGAACATGCGTTCTACATCTCACTTACTCTACCACTTCCTACTACTTTCGTTTGATCAACTATCTCACTTTCCACTTCTACATGCTTTCATTTCACTTTAGGTATCTTATTTCATTTACCCTGCCATTAAAAGCTCGATTAAGAAGTCAGAGCTCCCCTGACACTTTCAAGATTTCGACACGGTCTTTCCTTACCATCCTGACTGATCTATTCCAAGATTTCTAGAACTGGGACTCTCTCGAAACAGGAGCCCTACCCAAACTCAAACATTCATCCTCTCCAAATCCACGAAGAGCTACCTCTAGACGACTCATAACATTCTATACAACATTCCTTCTCTACGGTGCATACATTAATTACATCATAAGTGACTTCTCATGAAACTTCCCCATCAAGGGGTCTTAGTCTACCCCTCAGGGATCTTGCTGACATTCTAAAGTACTGGAATACGACATAAACACTAGCTTCTGACTACCACTTCGGAATAATAAGGTAGGTTAAGCACATACATGTACCTGTAAGTTCGCAATTACACTGGTCAGGTGAAATCTCAAACTTACCTTACATGACAGTCCTCAGTACCCTATTAGCCCTATCTCTATAATAGTGTCCTCCTAACGCATTTCCTGATTCTCAGTTGTGATTTCTACTCCCAAGTTTAAGTTTAGGCCCGTCCGGTCACCTAAATCCCTTAAACTATGGCTCTGATACCATTTGTAACATCCCAAAAACACAACATGACATACATAACGTTGAATCATAACGTTTACAAAATTGGGTCCCGAAATATTTATTACAACATTCTAAAACATAGGTTGGCGGAAACAACCTATACACAACTGAGAATAGTCTAGCTTCTACAATAGGTACTTGCACTGTCTCTAGCTGCATCTGTACCCTATCTTGCTCTTGTTCACTTATCTGAGCCTCCTACTAATTGCATACCTGAAAAGGTTTTAGTTTTGAAAAGCGAGGGTTAGACCATGAGGTCTAGTGAGTTCCCTCCATAAACAACGTGTAAACAGTATGGAAAACATTTATAAAAGATTTATAAATAATCCGTAGCACATTATCAAACATGGTACTACACTGTGTATTGGATCACATAAACATTCCGCGATCGGGGCCCCAGCAGACTCCCCTTTCGCCTCTTCCGGAGCCTACGCAGACTCCCCTTCCCGGAGCCTACGCAGACTCCCCTCTACCCGGCTAGGAGGAAACGAATTCCAACCTACCGATCTGTCATACATATCCAAGGGATCCTCAGATCCCGAGGATCTATCTCTGATCCCACAGTGCAGACCGACTCCACATAGCATACACATAGCTGATCATAAACATAAACATGAAATCCGTATAACACTTTACAAACCATTTCATCTTGCTGAACAATCTTTTCAGTAGAGCATACTTTTTATGGGAAATCATTCGTAAAAGCTTGTAAATAAATCATGCTCATAAACATACCCTGATCAGTAAAATATTAAGCTTTCCTTTACGTAAAAATCATGTAAAATAACAGGACATTTTCATATAATCACTTTCCTTGGAAACAGGTAAGATCACGTATTTTAGTTAGAAAAACTCACCTGGCTTGCTCGCTCCAAAGCTCCTCACTTACCCTTCCGATCTCTAGGTGGAACACCTATTTATAGGAAATGTGTATCAAAATTTATTCATACTCGAGCTTGCTTCCGAACATAACCTTAATCTATCTAAGTTGATAGATTACATGTCTATCCCAAAACGAAACTATTGGATTCTGCTTACCGACCCAATTCATAATTTCTGATTCATCTAAATGAGTATCGAATCCATTATGACAAACCCAATACAAAATAATTCCCACAACAAAGTATTTAATATTGGACCTACAATTATATTTCTTGGTCACGTGGTTTTTGCCCAAGAAAACAACAACTTCGGATTGCATAAGCTTAACACGTGACTCAACCTACACTTTGGATTGCAATAAGGATTAATATTGGATTTAATTTAATTAATAATTTCAGTTCACTAAACACCCCAAGGCTCACGGCCCAATACCACAATCCAAACTAAAAATTAACAACTTGGGTCTATTACTCCTCCGGCCCACGAGACTTGGTTTAATAAACCCAAATTAAGGATTTCGCCACCCCCCCCCCCCCCCCCTTTAAATGCGCAGCCCAACCACCGATTCCTTCTCTTTATTAATTTCGGTCCAAACATTCAACTTCCGGTAACTCAACTCCCGGTAATTCAACTTCCGGTAACTCAACTACACCGGGACTCACACTGGTACTCACACACACCCGCACCGGGACTCACACACACCCGCACCGGGACTCACACACACCGGGACTCATACACACCGGGACTCCAAATCCAATCCCGTAACCAACGAGTCCCGCAAACCACCAAGTCCCGCAATCAACCAGTCCCGGTTCTCGGCGATTTCGAACAGGGACGAACCCAACACGATTCTTTACTCGATTTCTCCTAAACATTTCAATTAAGAGAGATTTTATCCCAACATCCTTACCCAACGAGTTTCATACTACTCTTTAACAGCAAAAAAATCCCTAATCGATTAGTTTCACCCGATTGGCAATCCAATTAACAGGTTAACAATTCATCAGAGTGTTCTTATTTCAAAATCCCAACCCACAACATGGAATATGATTAGAACTCTAAATTATCTAGCTAATTACTATGCAAGAATTGACATTGGTTGGAGGTTTTCTTACCAAATGGAGTCTTCACGATTTCGCTGACTGCTCTCGATTTCTTCTCAGCCGCCACCCAAAACCAAGAAAATGATCAGTAGCCAAAAACCTAGAATTTTGGACCCTTTTATAACTTTCACTTATTGCAAATAAGTCCCTTAGTCCAAACTTTCATTCTTTTCATTTTAGACACAACACTTTCAACTTACTAAATATGGGTTGTTACAACTCGTTACGAAAAGGTTTCCGCTTCAACTGCTTGTTGCACTTCTTGAAAGGTAACCATCTAGCTTGGCTAATGACATGCAAAATATTCTCTTTTTGTACTTTAATCTTATCATCCTAAAAGCCATTGTTGGCTTGCACAGTATTTGCCATTGTGTTCGAAGATTTGATGGACTAAAATTTTTATCCACTGCGATTTGAAACTCTATTGTTAATTCCGAATGGTGGATTATGTTTCAAGTGAGTACATGCACCAGTTCCTCTAGGGTTTGTTATATATTCTTATTGCATTATGTTTTCTTGGGTTTGTTATATAATCTCTCATGTAACAAGACCTAGACGAGCATTTGTCTCTAGTTTTTATTTCATTTCTCTTTCTTTTTTTCGAAGCAAAGCATATTTATTAATGCTAATTGCACTTTTCTTTTTATATCTTTTATTTTGATCACCGTGTGATATTTTCAGAACCTAAAAGGTTGCACTGTAATTTTCACCTGATTGGTGGACAAGAAAGTAATTGAGAATTTGAGACAACATATTGTCGTTTCAAGTTCTAGTTTTTTAGGTTAATACATTAAAATGTCCACATTTATTTTTTTCGATTTTTGCGGTGACATGAAACTTTGTGCAGTAAATATGGGTTGGGGTGGGGTGGGGTGGGGTGTATTTAAGAAAAAAAGGGTGTCAATAACAAAACCATATTTTTATTGATTGTATAGTATTTAGTAATCACACGTGTTGCAGTAGCAGATTTTTAAACAGTAAACGACTCGTGTGTGTTAAATTAATAAATAGGCTCTATTAAAAAAAACAGTAAAACAGGTTTGTAAACTACGAAGGTAGTATATTAATAAATTATTTAGATTATATTTAGCAAATCAATATATATAGAGAGAGAGAAAAAAAAGTTCAAATAAAAACTCAAATTCAATTGTGAATGTGAGAATGAATCTTGATCCTTTCATCTCTATTGATCAAATGACTCATATTAAATAGAGTTTTTAATTGAAATTATTAATTAAGATGATTAGGGGTAAAAATGGAAGATAATTTAAACTCACGTCTACCATATTTGACTTTTTATTTTCTTTTTTAATTAAAAACTTGTATCCCCCTTAAAATTTAAAATAAATTATCTTAAAAATTACTAATATTTTAATCAAACAAATTACATCAAAAAACGAGAATTTCATGCTCTTCGATATGACATCCATCTCGATTTAGTTTTTTTGTTGTTTTAACCGTTTTTACGTGAAATGTCATATATGTGTTATATTCATTATGAGTATTTATGTATTCAAGTGTTTATAACATCTCGACACCGTAAGTCCGTAACTCGACATCACCTTCTACAACACTTTCTTCAACGTCCTAAGGCATCGTGTTCTTCATTACCATAACCCAACACCCATCGAGATGAATCGGGAACCTATCGAGTTTCGATTGTGAACCGAGGAACGAAAGAGAGTCCGTCACGTCTCCACACCTTCACGGGTCACTCGTGTATTATTCTTCATGAATAATGTATCATTCAGTATGAATAATACATCATTCAGGGTGAATAATACACGATTCATGAATCGTGTTTTATTCACCCTGGATGATGTATTATTCATATTGAATACTGTATTATTCATCCTGAATATTGTATTATTCATCATGAATAGTGAACGAACGTTCATCTTTGTTATTCATACTGAATGTGGACACCTGGAGATGTGCATACATATTCATAAAGAATAAAACCAAGTCGCAGTTGTGAATCGGAAAACAAAAGAGAGTGTGTCATGTGTTCACACCTTCACAGGTCATTCATATATTATTCATCATGAATAATGTATCATTCAGGATGAATAATACAACATTCAAGGTGAATAATACATGATTCATGTTTAATAATACATGAATCAGGAATTCGTGTATTATTCATTTTGAATATTGTGTTATTCGTCATGAATAGTGAATGAACGTTCCCCTTTGTTATTCATACTGAATATGGACAGCAGGAAACGTGCATACATATTCATACCGAATATAACACATACATAGCATTTCACGTAAAACGGTTAAAATGAAGAAAAAACTATATCGAGATGGATGTCATATCGAAGAGCACGAAATTCTCATTTTTTGATGTAATTTGTTTGATTAAATATTAGTAATTTTTAAGATAATTTATTTTAAACTTTAAGGGGGTAAATTTTTTTTAATTAAAAAAGAAAATAAAAAGTCAAAGATGGTATACGCTGATTCAAATTTTCATATTTGTCCCTAATCACTTCTCAATTGGTTTCATTACGTTTTAACCATTGATTAGTTTTCTAAATATTGATCAATGGTTGTGACTTGTCCTCATGTTCACAATTGAAAATGAGTTTTCATTTGAACTCACCCCTATATATATATATATCAATATATCTTTATATCTATAAAAGAAAAAACCTTGGGGTATTGAGGTGGCACCATGAGAATTGAGTATTCTCCAATGGTGAATTGTGGAGTTGTCCCACATTGGTAAAATGTTGAAAAGTTTGAGCAATGTGGTGTGTATAAGAAAGGTAGATGCATGAGATGCATTTGTGTCAATTCATGAGTTTGACTTATAGGGTTGTCTATTTTATATGACCATCTTTTAAAAAAACAAATAAAATAATCTATATACATCAATATATATATATATATATTAAAACAAAAACCACGTATGATGACATGGAGCCAACAATCCCTTTTTACTTTTTTCTCCTTCATCCTTCTATTAATCTTTTTTTCCTTAATTTCTTACATTAATTTTACATGAACATTGATTATACATTATGTTTGCATTTAACATTGTTCTCTTCATTTTCCCTAACTCCTCTTTATCTCCCAATCTATATATCTATATAAACCACCACCACAAGGAATGAGGTGGAAGCTCTAAACATGATTATCACTCCTTTCTTTTTTCTCAATCTATGGTATTTTTCTCATTTTCATCATTCTATGTTGTTTACCAATATGTATTTATAACTCTACATGTCCTTTCAAATGTCATCGTAATTTGATTTACTTACTCTATGATAATAAGTTCAATATGTATTTACTTTCTATTATGGAGTTATGATTTGATTATTGGAGTTGTAGAATTATGATAAATTGAGTTTTTCAATTACTATTATAGAGTTATCCTACTATTGGATTGTAATTATCATTGTCTATGATAATTATCTTTTGGGTGCATATTGAAATTATCCCCTTATATATTAAGGTACTAGATGTGTGCCCGCGCGATGCGACGGGATGTAAAGCTCAAATGAATGCATGCTAGAATGTGAGTACAATAAGAGAAAAAATTAATGGCATAGCTATAAAATACATATTTCTCTATGTGAAAAACATTTAATGCTTGTTTACTAAACACTTACCAACACACAACCTTCATTCACCTTAATGGATTACATTCTCAGTCATTAAAATTAATTGTTGGTAAACGTCTTTAAGCCGGTAAACGTTAACCGGGTAAAACTTTAACGGGTAAGATTTTAGTCCACCAAAACGGCATTGTATGTACAATTTACCTGGTAAGCGCTAACAATGGTAAGATTCTTGGTCCTTTTATATTCATCCAGTAAGATGAGTGATTTGGTAAGCGTGGCGCCTTGAATATCTATATCAATCGTATACTTATATTTTATAATAATATCAATCAAATTTTTTTATATAATTATAACCAAATCAGCTATTATGAAAGATTAATTTAAAGTGAATTGACGGGAAGCATAACAATTTGACTTTGAAAATATCATTAACTAACCATCTGTTGATAACGGATATTATGTAGTTCAATTAAAATTAGAGGAAATAATATAATCATGATTAAGAAAGTATAAATAATTAAATATATTATACTAAAATATTTGCATATTTATATTTTTGAAAAAGGTTCGAACTCATAATCCAAAAGTCAGTTGATAAGTGATATCTTTTTTTTCCTAAGTAATTAAATCTCTTATGATAATTCTAAGGGTGTTTCGTTGACAGAATGGAATTTGATAGAATTGTAATTCGTCGAAAGAATATGATTTTGAAGTAAAAATTGATATGAAATTGCAAAAAGAAAATCACGATAATTTAGTGATTATTTGTATCAAATCCCATACTAATTTCAACAAATCTCATACTAATAACGACACATTAATTCGTATATATTTATGATATTTAATAATATAATTAAATCCAAAAATATTCAATATTGAGTTCATTTCGAAGGTATTGACGAAACGATTACAATGGTATAATTTGTAAAAAAATAAAAATGTTTTTTAATGCATTTTAGTTCATATACATTATTTATGTTTATATGATAAGAGTCTAAAATGAAAAATAAAAAAGTAAGGGATTAAAAGTAAACTACATACCTAATTATAAGGGTAGTAAATGTAACGTATAAATTAAAAAAATTGAATTAAGGAGAGATTTAAGGAGGAGTGAATGTGAGTGTGCTAATTGAACTTATAATGTAAATTGTGTCCAGATACATGTTTAGGCGGGAAAATACTAAAGTCGACTCATCAGAAGACGACGCGTATCATGCTAGTTACTTGTTTATTATATGTATAGATCCTCTTCTCTGGGGATGCATGTTGAAATTAAATGGATTCGAATTACAAAGTTAAAGCCAAAGATCTTTGCTAGAGAAGAATGGTATTTGATGTTGTTATTCGTAGTTACTTTTGTATATCATGTGTATATTTTTAGATATAATCACCAAATTTCATGACTTTGGTTTTGTCTATTCTTTGGAGGGAGGGGAGTTGATAATTATTGGATGGTGGAAAATGAGAAGGTTAATTGCAATTTTGTATTGTATATTAAAGGATGAACCACCAACAATGACGTTGTCTCTTCTAAATATCTAAATCCCAAATTTCTATTTTCTTAATTTTACCATTATCAAACATTTAAGTAATTAGATCATTCATCTCCTTCATTACACCCAAATTTATTTATTTCTTTTATTTCACATGACTACTTTTTTTACATAACAACTAATGATATATAATCAATATATTTAAAAACTCATTACATAAATAAAATTACTATCAATATGTAAATTTTGATTTACGTGATACTTAATATAATATATATATATATATATATATACACATAATAATAAACGGATTATAATGAATATAAAAAAAAGGAAGATAACACTTATTCAGGTCAATAAAATATCTTTTAGTTTACATGTAAAAAATCTTCTGGCAATCAATATACATAAATGAAATATTTACTATAAGGTCATCGGTAGCGGCAGCGGGTTTGGGAGCGGGTTCCACCAGGGCTTGGGCGGGTACCGCTACGGGGGGGAGGGGGGGGGGGGTCGTCAGCGGGCTTGGGCAGCGGGTTTGGGAACCCGTTGAACCCGAGTCTTGTGTGTGTGAGAGGAGGGTGAGGGTGGGGCTTAGGGGTAGCGGGTATATAGGGTAAGGAGAGGGTAAGAAGAAAAGCTGATGTGGCGCTGAGATGCCAAGAGGGTTTGAGGGTATGGGTACGGATGGCCAAACAATATAAGTAAATTATTATATATTAATGTACCTCATTAATTGATCTAATGTTTTATATTTTTCTCTTAATTATTATCAACCAATATATATAAATGAAATAGTTATGAAAACTTATTACATTTTAATATGATATTTTTACTATTCATGTTTTATTTAAGCAATAAGAAATAGATTATTACAAAAAACGCTAAAGGAATGTATCTTGAAATTTTGAAAGTGCTTGAATTATTGTTTTTATTATTTATCCATTTTTTAGTTTTGTAAGCCTATACATTTATATCTCATTAATTGATTAAATATTTCATATATTTTTGTAATTATTGTAAATCAATAAACCTCATTAATTGACCTAACTTTTCATATACTTCTTTTAATATATAAAATACTTATGACAATTTAATACATTTATACACAATAAAAGAAATTAATGAGAATGTTCAATTACATTTATATTTTTTTTGTCAATTTAACTTATTTTTAATGTAAACTGAACACATTAATTTCTAAATTAACCTTTCATTTTTCATTTTTTATTACATAACAATAAAAAAATCATTTTTATTATCTTTTATTTCGGTGACAAATATGTAACCAAAACTACTAATATTGTGTTGAAACACATTTTAGAGTATTTCTCTTATTAATTGAAGAAACATTTCATTATTTCAATAAACCATTTTCATTGATAATCAATATATCTTTATAATATATATATATATAAGAAAAACTCAAGAGAAATGACCTGACACAGTGGGGATTGAGAGTTCTAGAATGTTGAATTGTGATTAACTTTGACCATCTCACAATGATAAAAAGATAAAATGTTGGAACATGAAGTTGATTATACAAAGAGAATGATACCAACTTCATTTACATGATTTACGACCTGCTTTAATCCATTTTAAATGAAAGAGTTAATTTTAGTTACAACTTTATTCATGTTGAATAGATATTACATTTTGTATTACAATTAATAAGATACATTTATTTCATTTAATGTTGTTTATTTTTATATATTTCCTCTTTATATACATAAAAGTAAGACCCAAGAGAAATGACATGGCAAAATGTGGATTAAGAATTCTAAAATATTGAATTGTACTTATCTTTCAGTATCCGACATTGATATAAAGATTATATGTTGAACCATGAAATTAAAAGTAGAAGAATGTCAACTTTTTTATATGATTTTTAAGCTACTTTAATACATTTTGGCTTAAATGGTTAATTTTAGTTTATATAAAATGTCTTCATGATTAATGATATAATATTTTGTTAAACATTTTTTTACATTTAAAAGAAAAAAACAAGAAGAATGAGATGACTCCATACTTCTTTAGTATTCTAAAATATTTAATCGTGGTATTGGTTTGAGGTGCGAAAATGATAACTTTGTAAAGGGAGATAAGTATATGAAGGAGTAGAGATGTCTTACAAAATTGAAAGGGGTAATGTCAACATAAATACTTTAACTTTTTTTTGCCGACTCACTTTTAGCAAAAACTATATCCGTTTAGAAATTAAACTTTATCCTTTTATCTTTATACATGTAAAAGAAATAAACTAAGAATAATGAGGTGAAACCATATATTTTTAGTATTTTAAAATTTTGAATTGTGCTGTTGGTTTGGTTATTTTGTGGAGATGATAACTTGAGAGAAGGAGGTAAGCATGTCAAATGAGTAGAAATGTCTTATAGAACTAAAATGATTTGTGCAATTTCGAGAGTTGATTTTTATTTGTCTGACCAAATTTTTCAAAAACAATATATCTTTATATATATAACATAAAAATTAAAGCAGATGAGGTGATACCATAAACTTTTTGTACGGCAAAAAGTCTTAAATTATAATGTTGGGATTGGTTATTCCACTTCGGAGAAGAAATGCTTGAATGACAAATGGTGGTGTGCATATTAAAGGAGGGATGATAGATTGAAAAATTATGGTAGATAATAGTATATTAAAAGAACAAATTTTGTATTTGAAAATTATATAAAGACTTGCGTGACAAAGTGGTAGTATAATATTATCTAGAAAAAGTTATCGTCATCGCGCAACACAAAGAGAATGTTGGAGAGGGAGTTAAGAAGAGGCCACCATTGAGACTTTAAAATTTTGTGAGATTTTTGAAATTTTTTTAAATAGAAAATGTAGCATTTAATGTCTTAACCCTTTCAATTTCTATATTTTTTTTTGTTTTTAGATCAACTTTTTTGTTTATTTAATCAAACTATAATTTAACAAATTCAACGTTCACATATTTTTTAAAATTATAATCAATATTTGATAGCGATGATTATTTTATTATTATTATTGAGTTTATTTATTTATTTTACTTTGTAAGGTTAAACGGATGAAATATTATATGAACTTATTTTATTAAGATAAATAACAATCATTATAAATCAATATTTTTTTATTAAGCCAACAATGGTTATAAATCAATATATATATATGAACTTTTTTTTGTATAAGCTAACAATCAATATATATATATATATATATATATATATATATATAAGAGAATGTTGGGGAGAGAGTTAAGGAGAGTCCACCATTGAGTCTTTAAAATTTTGTGAGATTTTTGAATTTTTTATAAATAGAAAATGTAGCATTGAATGTCTTAACCCTTTCAATTTCTATATTTTTTTTTTGTTTTTAAATCAAATTATTTGTTTATTTAATCAAACCATAGTTTAATAAATTCAACGTTCACATATTTTTTTAAATTATAATCAATATTTGATAACGATGATTATTTTATTACTATTATTGAGTTTATTTATTTATTTATTTTACTTTGTAAGGTTAAACGAATGAAATATTATATGAACTTATTTTATTAAAATAAATAACAATCATTATAAATCAACACTTATTTTTTTTATTAAGCCAACAATGGTTATAAATCAAAAATATTTTTTATTTATTTATATTTTTTTGTATAAACTAACAATACTTATAAATCAAAACTTATTTAATAGTGTACATTTTTTTCTTAGTAAGTTAACAATGATGATAAATCAAAACTTTTAAATTATTTTATTTCCAATGCTTATATTTTTTTTCCTTTAGTAAGCTAATATCAATATATACCAATATATCAATATAAAAGAGAATGTTGGAGAGGAAGTTAAGGAGATGCCACCATTGAGGGTTTAAAATTTTGTGAGATTTTTGATTTTTTTAAATAGAAAATGTAGCATTGAATGTCTTAACCCTTTCAATTTCTATATTTTTTTTTGTTTTTAAATCAAGTTATTTCTTTATTTAATCAAACTATAATTTAACAAATTCAACGTTCACATATTTTTTAAAATTATAATCAATATTTGATAACGATGATTATTTTATTATTATTATTGAGTTTATTTATTTATTTATTTATTTTACTTTGTAAGGTTAAACGGATGAAATATTATATTAACTTATTTTATTAAGATAAATAACAATCATTATAAATCAATACTTATTTTTTTTATTAAGCCAACAATCAATATATAGGTCCCTTATTTTGTTAACCACTCAATTAGTGTTAACCTTGTTAACTAATCTGGACCATTAATCATCAAAATCAATGGCTAAGATTAAAAACATTTTTAATTCATAATTAAACTAAACCCACGGCTGAAGCATATATGCATAGGGGTATATAGTCATTTAATAAATCTTGATAAGGAAACAATTAAATCGAGAGCTACATTTAAGGACCTATAACTTATCTCTAATTGATTCTCTCTCTCTCTCTCTCTCTCTCTCTCTCCAATCTCGATTCAAAAGTAAATCACGCCGGAGAAGGCACTGCAGTAGGAGAAGCAGGGGCGGTCGTCGGACCTGGAGGAGGCAGCCGGACGAAGTGGAGGAAGGATGTCTTAGGTGGTGAAGTAGGGCAGCGGTTGCGTGAGAGAGCTTCGCCGGAGAGAGAGAGAGAGAGAGATCTCCTGAGAGAGAGCGCCGCCAATGGAGCTTCGCCTGAGAGGAGCGCCGACCACACAGGAGCGCCGACCACACGGAGAAGAAGGTGGTGGCTGGCTGCTGGAGTATCGGAGAAGGCGAACTAGAGGTGGGATGCAGTTCGCCGGCGAGAAAGGTTGAGACCGGAGGTGGCTGCTGTGGTGGTGCGCCGGCAGTCGGCTGCCGGAGTAGGTCACCTGCGATGGTGGCTGTGATGGCGTCTAAGCCCTACCATCGCACAACATCAGATAGAAAAAAACACTGTTCAACTGGGTTTTTCATATATGCAATTTTAAGAGGTGCATATATGCAATTATATGATGTGCATATATGCGGTTTTAAATGCATATATGCACTTTTTTGATCTTCATATATACAACTGATGTGCATATATGCACATACACTGTGCATATGATTATTTGTCATGTTGGTTTGATCATTCTTATGGATACACGCTATTTTGTTTATGTGCATATATGCAAGTTTACATAGATTTATGGTTGTGCATATATGCAAGTTTACATAGATTTATGGTTGTGCATATATGCAAGTTTACATAGATTTATGGTTGTGCATATATGCAAGTTTACATAGATTTATGGTTTACACAGATTTATGGTTGTGCATATATGCAATTTCTCTTATGTGCATGTTGTAGGTGTAAAATATGCATATATGCAATTGAGAAATGACGCATATATGTTTAGGGTGTAAAGTATGCATATATGCAATTTTGATATGTGCATATATGCCACATGTGTAAAATTTAGATAATCCAGTTTTAATAAGTGCATATATGCACATATCAAAATTGACACACCACTTTCTTCTTCAGATGAATGCATATTCAATTAGGAAATTACCAGTAAAAACGTGGAAAAATGAGTGATTTTGATAATATCAAGAGAAAAAAGGATGAAGATAATCATTAATATTAAAAAAAATATAATAATAACTACCAATATTAGATGGCATGAAATTAGGAATGTAAACTTACTTGAAATAATAAAATGTTAATCTTCCAAAAATGCCCCTGCAGAAATCGGCCCTCCATTAGTAAAACCAACCATTTATCTTGATTTCTATTGGTTGAGACAAGTTAATAAGGTTAATACTAATTGGATGGTTAACAAAATTAGGGGACCCTATATATATATAAGAGAATGTTGGAGAGAGAGTTAAGGAGAGGCCACCATTGAGGCTTTAAAATTTTGTGAGATTTTTTATTTTTTTTGAAATAGAAAATGTAGCATTGAATGTCTTAACCCTTTCAATTTCTATATTTTTTTTTGTTTTTAAATCAAATTATTTGTTTATTTAATCAAACCATAATTTAATAAATTCAACATTCACATATTTTTTAAAATTATAATCAATATTTGATAACGATGATTATTTTATTACTATTATTGAGTTTATTTATTTTACTTTGTAAGGTTAAACGAATGAAATATTATATGAACTTATTTTATTAAGATAAATAACAATCATTATAAATCAATACTTATTTTTTTTAAGCCAACAATGGTTATAAATCAAAAATATTTTTTATTTACTTACATTTTTTATAAGCTAACAATACTTATAAATCAAAACTTATTTAATAGTGTATATTATTTATTTATTTATTTATTTTTCTTAGTAAGTTAACAATGATAATAAATCAAAACTTTTAAATTATTTTATTTTCAATGCTTATATTTTTTTTCTTTTAGTAAGCTAACAATGATTATAAATCAATACTTATTTAATAAAATATATGTTTTTTTTATTTTTTTAAGTAAGATAACAATTGCTTATAAATCAATAATTTTATTAATAAAGTATATTAATCTTTATAGTAATATTTGTTTTCACCGCGCAAGGATCGGTGCTATTACCTAGTTAGTTGATAATATAATTGTTAATTGATAAAGGATTTGAGAAAAGTAAAATGATAAAATGAAATATAAAAAAGTTAATTAATTTTATTAATTTATTTTTTCTTAGAGTATCACAATATATAAAGTTTTCATTTGATTATATTTATTTATTTATTTGGTATGCATACTGGGTGGGATGGGACGGGACAAAAAAAATAGTCTCATGTTTGGTATGCCATGGGACAAAAATCAGATGGAACAACATGGGACAAAAATAAGTTTTCATGGGACAAAACTTAAGATTTTTTGTTCCACCAAAATAGGTGGAACAACATGGGACTAAAACATAAGATTACTAAAATACTCATTTTTTCCAACATCAGATAGCTAAACCTAGATTAAAATCATCTCCTCCAGTCATGTCCAGTCCCGTCCTGTCCAGTCCTGTCCTGTCTCATCCAGTCTGCGTACCAAACGCTACCTAAACGAACCGTTTGTGAACTGTTTGGCGGGAAGTTTATTTATGTCCGTTTATTTAATAAATAAACGAATATGAACACGTTTTTTGTTCGTTTAGTTAAATGAACGAACATGAACAATGGTCTACTTTCGTTCATTTATATTCGTTTACTTTCGTTTTGTAACATCCCAAGAACATAACAAGATAACCATAGCATTAAATCATACTCTTGTAATAAAACTGGATCCCAAAATTCTGTTACATCATTCCCAAACTAAGGTTGGCGGAAACAACCTATACACAACTGAGAACAACTGCTACTACAAGTGGCATCGGCACTGCCTCTAGCTGCATCTGTACTCTATCATGCTCTTACTCACTTACTTGAGCCTCTTACTACTTGTTTACCTGAAAATGGTTTAGTTTGAAAAGCGAGGGTTAGACCGAAAGGTCTAGTGAATTCCCTCCGGAAACAACATATATAAACATTGGGAAAATCGTTTATAAAATTCATCACCAAACTTCACATAACGTCAAACATGGTACTGCACCGTGATAAGGACCGCATAAACTAACCACGATCGGGGCCCAAGCAGACTCCCCTCTCGCCGCGATCGGGGCCCAAGCAGACTCCCCTCTCGCCGCGATCGGGGCCCAAGCAGACTCCCCTCTACCCGAATAGGAGGGAAACAGATTCCAACCTATCGGCTCATCATCCATGTCCAAGGGATCATCGGATCCCAGAGCATACTGATCCCACGGTGCAGACCGACTCCACATAGCATACATAACATGTCATACTTCATACAACTTAGAATCTCGTAAACCATATAATCATTTCATCATGCTAAATATTCTTTGAATAAAGTATGAGCTTTCATGTAAAAACATGCATATCGATTTGGTAAACCTTTCGTGCTCAAAGTGAACCATTATCAGTAAAAGAAAAATTAACACACTGCGTCGTAAATAGGTTTAGGGAACTCACATTGATTGTCGTACAATGCACTTCATAAACACCTTCAAGCTACACCCACCGAACACCTAAGGCAAAAGATCCACATCAGGTAAATAGCTCAGCCTCATTGTCCGGATACCCTTTTCCGGATGCTATACTTATCCGGACGCTACACTTTTCCGGACACTGAATTTATCCGGACACTACACTTTTCCGGACACACCACTTATCCGGACACTACACTTTTCCGGACACACCACTTATCCGGACACATGCAACATATCCGGACACATGCAACATATCCGGACACCTTCAAACGCTGGTGTCCGGAAAACGCTGCTGTTCGAACTTAGAAATTCTAAAACCGATTTAAACTCCGATTTAAGCCATTAGTTTGATTAGACAACTATAAGGGCTCATTCACCAACCCCAAACACCCACTTAATCCATCTTTAACCCTCTTAAATCGATTTATTAAGACAAAACCCAAGAAACCCACTTTTTAGGAAAAAGTGATTGAAAACTCAATGAATCTCCCCATTCAGACTTATGAATCTAGAACAAGTGAGAAAGGATTCACACAACAATAAGGAAGATGAAATTAGAACGGGTTACCTTGACGATTTCTTCTCTTTTGATTTCTTCCCCAAAATTCCTTTCTCCTTCTCTTTTCTCTCTTAGCCGCCAAACACACAAAGAACACCTCCAACACTGATTTTTAGAACAAAAGGGGGGTTTGCCCTAGGGATTTGAGGCCATACATACTATCCACTAATTGCCCTAAGGCCCCTCAAGTCCAACTTTCATTCTTTAAACTTCGGCCCCCAAACTTTCGATACTTACTTAGAATTTCGGGTTGTTACAACACTCCCCCCTTAAAAGAATTTCGTCCCCGGAATTCCTTATTGGGAAAAGATGCGGGTATCTTGTCCACACCAAAACTGACACTTCCCCAAGGTAAAACCACTTCTGACCCAGACAAACACCTCATTAAATTCGAAACAATAAACAATGGGTGCACTTCCTTCAATTCTTACGGTACCCCTAACTCGAAGGCTAATGTTCCTACCCGATCGGTCTTGACAACAGAAGATTAACTAAGGCTTCTCAAGCATCTATACTTCCTTTAAGGAGGAACCTGGCTCAATCTCCGTCACAACATAGTATTCACTTACCAAGAGACAAACACACACTTGACAGCTTGGCACCAGGCCAAACCCGTACGTCCCGACAACTCACAACCCAGAGTTCCTTCGTCGCAATACAAGCAACCCTAGATTACTTCCCTCAACCAACAATCGTCTAAGCGGCCAACATTTCTCTTACTCAGACCACCTCGACCACAGTTCGTCAACCAACTCTCTTATCCTCATCACTTCACCACTCCACACTTATACGCAACTAAGAGTAGGAACCTCCAAACCCATCGTTGAAGTGTTCACCTGTTGGAACCACCTTAAAAGTGACCGTCACTGATCGTTTATCATTCCTGATATGATAATTGACAATAACTGAAATCCCTATGTCTGGTAAATATATGATGGGCGTATTTACTATTATTGACATACTATAGGGTTTCCCATTAGGTGATTGGAACTATGGGGAATTATACTGCACACAATAAACACCAAGGGTTAAAAGTGTAAGATACTCTTATTATAAATAGGGTACCCTAATCACACTTTAACCCTAATGACATATTACTCATAAACAGCCGTGTGCCTCCCCACGATCGACTCTCTCAAGATCGATCATCATCCCATTATAATACGATCACCTCGTTCTGGGAACCCGACAATCAATGGCAAATATGTTTAATGCTTTCACTGGATCCTCAGGATCATCGGGTATGTTTTCTTGTCATCTTATTATCTATCAAATACAGATCATGATTATTCCAACATCTGGTATCAGAGCCCCAGGTTCAAAATTGATTCATGATTTGTATTAGTTTTGATGGCTTTAATTTATCGGTTTACTTCGTGTTTATGTATGCCGCCGCAAACATCAAAACTGCATTGAATTGCAATTTTATCATCTGCGATTATAATGCTATTTTTCCATCGTATTAAACCCTAATTATGCCATGTTAATTGATCAATGTTATTTATCCCGAATTGATCAATGTATAGAATTTTTCGGTTGAACCTTACTTTTCGCTACTGTACATAGCGAAAACCTTACTTTTCGCTTCTGAACATAGCGAAAACCTTACTTTTCGCTTCTGTACATAGCGAAAACCTTACTTTTCGCTTCTGTACATAGCAAAAACCTTACTTTTCGCTTCTGTACATAGCGAAAACCTTACTTTTCGCTTCTGTACATAGCGAAAACCTTACTTTTCGCTTCTGTACATAGCGAAAACCTTACTTTTCGCTACTGTACATAGCGAAAACCTTACTTTTCGCTACTGTACATAGCGAAAACCTTACTTTTCGCTACTGTACATAGCGAAAACCTTGCACTAATATTTATGGTCTCATCATTTGTGCCCAAAGGTCAAATATGATTCTCATAATGCATTTTGTTTTCCTTTTGCATAATGAACACTGAGTATACTAATTCTGCCCAAAGGTGATTTAATATACCTGTGTGTCAAAAGGACTTTCTGCATGCATAATTCACACGATGCTCTATTTTGTGCCCAAAGGTCAAAAGATAAGCATTGCGTTGCATAACCCTAACGCTCATGTTTGCTTAGATATTAGTTATTTCTGCCAAAAGGTGATGTAACATCTAAGTAGAGCCTTACTTTGACTTATTGTTTTGGTGTTTACAATAGGTATACTCATCACTAGCTTCATCACTAAAATGGTCATAGTTTATTACTCTAAGGAATATTACTGTTAGGCCTGCTTACTTTAACATTACTTTGATTCCATTACTTTAAGAAACATTACTTTGTCCGCCTTTTATAGCTAACTACGTCACTATGATAGTCTTCTATAACTTATATCCTCCTCCTTTCCTAATCAGTACCTAACTTTGGCATTGAGCCACTTACTGGTGCGAACTTTGCGT
This sequence comes from Saussurea involucrata, assembly GCA_033807775.1. Taxonomy (NCBI): domain Eukaryota; kingdom Viridiplantae; phylum Streptophyta; class Magnoliopsida; order Asterales; family Asteraceae; genus Saussurea; species Saussurea involucrata. The sequence goes on along the minus strand of CM066321.1, from coordinate 67,030,338 downwards.
CATGGAAGGATCAATTACTTCTTACTCTGGGGATGCTAGACCTTGACCATGCTATTCGCCATGATGAACCCACTGCTATTACTGTTGCGTCCACTGCAGCTCAGAAAGCGGATTTTGAAAAGTGGGAAAGGGCAAATCGCTTGTCACTAATGATGGTCAAGAACTCCATTAACCTCAGTATCCGAGGAGCTATCCCTGACTCTGATAAAGTCAAAACTTACCTCAAATCTGTTGAGGATCACTTCAAGGGATCGTCTAAGGCTCATGCAAGTAGCTTAATGCTACAGATGCTCACTCTGAAATATGAAGGAAATAGCAGTGTCCGTGAACACATTATGAAAATGATTGATATGGCTCATAAGCTTAAGAGTCTTGAGATGGAAGTCTCTGATAATTTTCTTGTGCATTTCATAATGACCTCTTTGCCTGCTCGGTTCGACACCTTCAAAGTTAACTACAACGCTATGAAGGATAAATGGTCGATAAGTGAACTGATTGCAATGTGTGTGCAAGAGGAGGATCGCCTAAAGCTGGTACAACCTGAAGCTGTTCACCTGACAACCACTGGTAATTCTAAGAAAAGGAAGGGTAACCACAGTAATCAGACTGGAAATAAAGTCCAAAAGGATAATAATCATGGTGCCGTTGCCTCTGGCTCTAAATCCTTGTCTAACAAACCTAGCTGCAAATTCTGTCGTGCCAAAGGGCACAGACAGAAAGATTGCCCAAAGTTCAAGGAATGGCTAGCTAAGAAAGGTAACATTCTTTATGTAATATTTGATTCCTTTACTACTGATGTCCCTATTAATACATGGTGGGGTGACTCTGGTTCTATGGTCCATGTGACAAACTCAATGCAGGGATTCCTTACAATCCAAAAGCTACCAAAGGGCCAAAGAAAACTTAGAGTTGGAAGTGGTGATCTCTTAGATGTCGAAGCCATGGGAACTTTAAATTTACATATGAGTACCGGAAAGAGTATTAGACTAGTGGATACCTTATATGTACCGAGAATTACTCGGAACCTTGTATCCATATCTAGACTAGACCTTGAAGGTTATGTAATAATTCATGGTTGCGGCAAGATTGCTATTACTCATAATAATGAATTACTTGGTCGAGGTTTCTTGGATGGATTACTGTATAAATTGGAACTAGATCATAATTTCTCACAGTCTTTGTTGTCACTTAATATTGATGACGTAACTAAAACAACAAAATCACCTAAACAATTAGAGAATTCCTCCATGTTGTGGCATAAACGTCTTGGCCACATCTCACGAGATAGAATGACTCGACTCATAAAGGATGGAATCTTACATTCTCTTGATTTTAGTGATTTTGAAACATGTATTAAGTGCCTCAAAGGAAAAATGGCAAAAGGGAATAAGAAAGGAGCTACTAGAAGTTCCAACTTGTTGGAAATAATTCACACTGATATTAGTGGTCCTTATCCCGCATCAATCACAGGACATACATCATTTATTACATTCATTGACGATTATTCGCGTTATATGCACCTATATCTGATTAAGGAAAAATCTGAATCCTTACAAACTTTTATTGATTTTAAAACTTTGGTTGAAAACCAACTTGATCATAAAATAAAAGTTGTGAGATCAGATAGAGGAGGTGAGTATTATGGTAGACATACTGATATTGGTCAAGCTCCTGGTCCTTTCTATAACTTTTGCAAGGAACAAGGCATAATTAACCAATACACCATGCCTGGTTCTCCTCAACACAATGGTGTTGCTGAAAGGAGAAACAGAACCTTAATGGACATGGTGAGAAGTATGCTTGCTAACACTAACTTACCTACTTTCCTATGGACTGAGGCATTAAAAACAGCCGTTCATATACTCAATAGGGTTCCATCAAAATCTGTCCCTAAAACTCCTTATGAAATCTGGACAGGTAGGAAACCGAGTCTAAAATATATGAAAGTATGGGGCTGTCCTGCCGAAGCAAAAGTCTATAACCCTAACTTAAAGAAACTGGATCCTAAAACCCTTACATGTTTCTTTATCGGTTATCCTGATAACTCAAAAGGTTATCGGTTTTACTGTCCTTCCCACACTACGAGCATCATTGACACGCAGCATGCCACATTTCTTGAGAACTCAAAGATCAGTGGGAGCACGACAAATCATGACTCAGATTTGCAAGAAGTAGAAGAAGCGGGGGGAAACCATTCTTCCGGTATACTTATTCCTCCGATAATTCCTCTTGTACCCACCGCTGCTCCTAATATCACTGATCCTGCTCCTCCTAACCAAAATACCGAGGGAACATCATCATCGCCTCTTGTGCCTAACGCTGATCCTAATATCACTGATCCTACTCCTCCCGCTACTGAACCGGAAAATCAACTCAGGAGATCATCTAGGGCACACAGGGCCACAAATTTTGATGATTTCATAACCTTTTTATCTGAAGTTGAGGACATTGGAAAGCTTACTGATCCTACCTCTTATCGAGAAGCCATTAATAGTGATCAGGCCACTCAGTGGAATGAAGCCATGATTGAAGAGCTTAATTCCATGCATCATAATGATGTTTGGGACTTGGTTGAACATCCTGAAGGATCCAAAACTATCGGTTATAAATGGGTCTTCAAAACCAAATTAGACCCGAAAGGAAACATCGAACGCTATAAGGTCAGACTGGTTGCAAAAGGCTTTACTCAAAAGGAAGGAATCGAGTATCAAGATACCTTCTCTCATGTCTCTCGTAAAGATTCTTTAAGGATTGTTATGGCACTTGTAGCTCATTATGATTTAGAGTTACATCAGATGGATGTCAAGACCGCATTCTTAAATGGAGACTTGCAAGAAGACGTATACATGCGACAACCTGAAGGATTCATTCCAGAAGGTAAAGAGCATATGGTCTGCAAGTTGAAGAAATCCATTTATGGGTTGAAGCAGGCATCACGACAATGGTACCTCAAGTTCCATAAAATCGTAAAAGGGCAAGGTTTTCTAAAGAATCAAGTGGATCAATGCACCTATCTCAAGATCAGTGGGAGTAACTTTATAATCCTTGTCTTGTACGTAGATGACATCCTACTAGCAAGTAACAACTTGGATATGCTGCATGAGTCGAAGCGGATGCTTTCGCAAAATTTCGACATGAAAGATCTCGGTGATGCCTCTTATGTCATTGGTATCGAAATACATCGAGATAGGCATAATGGTGTTTTGGGTCTTTCTTAAAAGGCATATATTGAGCGTATCTTAAAACGCTATAACATGCAGCACTGTACACCCACTGTAGCTCCAGTAGTTAAAGGGGACGTGTTTGGTTCTTTCCAAGCTCCGAGCACTGAGATTGAAAAGGAAGAAATGAGGATGATACCTTATTCGTCTGTAGTAGGGAGCATTATGTATGCTCAGGTCTGTACTCGTCCGGATATCGCTTATATCGCTGGTATGCTGGGACGTTACTTATCTAATCCCGGAATAGCACACTGGAAAGCGGCTAAAAAGGTTCTACGATATCTGCAAGGGACCAAAGACTACAAATTAACTTATAGAAGAAGTGACAACTTAGAAGTAGTAGGATATTCTGATTCCGATTTTGCTAAATGCAAGGAAGATAAGAAATCTACTTCTGGGTACATATTTATGTTAGCTGGTGGACCTATCTCCTGGCGGAGTCATAAACAGAAGCTGACTACAACGTCCACCATGATGGCTGAATACGTTGCCGTTTATAATTCCTCTTGTCATGGGATGTTGTTAAGGAACCTGGTCAGTGGACTCAAAATCGTCAATTCCATTTCTAGACCATTGAAGCTTTACTGTGATAACCCAGCTGCCGTAACTTTCTCGAACAGTAACAGTTCAACTGGCGCTGGGCTGTATCTTGATACAAAGTATCTGTTCGTGTGCGAACGGGTTGAGGAAAATGTCCTTTGTATCGAGTACATAAGTACAAAGAATATGCTAGCGGATCCGATGACCAAAGGTCTTCCTCCTAATGTCTTCGTAGGACACGTGTCGAAGATGGGGCTTACAAAAGACTTAATTTAATAGCATATTGTACTTATTGGTCATTATTATTATCTTAATAAACTTTCCTCTATATTCAGATTTTGTTTGTCCATTAGTTACGCTTTGAGCTCATAATGGTGTATGGACATTATTATAACGAAATTTGTCTTAGTCAATTGATCATTGCTTATTCAGTTTTAAATTTGAGTCATAGTTTGACTAGTGGGGGTCCTGAGTTGATATTCTTCTCTACGGCTGTACTTATTAGCTATGATTTCAGTTTAAAACAAAATGAGTATCATCCCGGCCGGACTTATTGGTGCTCATAGATAAAAGATCGCTTGGTCAAGTGGGAGAATGTTGGAACCACCTTAAAAGTGACCGTCACTGATCGTTTATCATTCCTGATATGATAATTGACAATAACTGAAATCCCTATGTCTGGTAAATATATGATGGGCGTATTTACTATTATTGACATACTATAGGGTTTCCCATTAGGTGATTGGAACTATGGGGAATTATACTGCACACAATAAACACCAAGGGTTAAAAGTGTAAGGTACTCTTATTATAAATAGGGTACCCTAATCACATTTTAACCCTAATGACATATTACTCATAAACAGCCGTGTGCCTCCCCACGATCGACTCTCTCAAGATCGATCATCATCCCATCATAATACGATCACCTCGTTCTGGGAACCCGACAATCAATGGAAAATATGTTTAATGCTTTCACTGGATCCTCAGGATCATCGGGTATGTTTTCTTGTCATCTTATTATCTATCAAATACAGATCATGATTATTCCAACATCACCTACTCAAATTAAACTTATCCTAAAACACATAAATTCCTCGTTGATTGCCACGTTCGCTCAGACATATAACACATAACTCCGGTTATCCTCACTCAACTGGGAGGAGTAACCATGGTCACACCATACTATTCTCACTAGCTCAATCACTACGCGACCAATTCATTTATACATTTCTCACAAGGTCACTTAACTTAACTCATTCAGTTGTCTAATCCACTTCTTTCCTGCACAGAATCATACACAAATCCCTTCCTCAAAACTCGTTCCAAAAGTTCGCACATTTATCACTGACAATCTACATAACACAGCACCCTTCTGGTATTACTGCCACATTTACTACTTCCAATTTACTCACTTAATCCGACATACTATCTTCACCTCTCCACGTTAGCGTGGAGCACTGCTCATCAAGCATTACTTGCCCCTCTCTCCTGACCTATCCACATGCTGATAACACTTTCTCCATACTTGCATAACCAAACAGTTGCACCAAAGTCCTAACTTAAGGCATTCAAACAAGTCGTCTTGAAACGACACTAGAGTTCGACGTCACTACACATTCTTTACTCTCCAACTTTTACTTTCTCAGAAAATTCTTTCACTCATAAACCACAACTCACACTCTTTCAGGAATTCACATCTATTCCACCACACTTGACTAACATAACCCTCATCCTCTTTAAACTTCCAACGACCCCAAAGTGTGTTTCTTAGTAACGTCCCCTATTCACTCTAATAATCCACCCCCTTTGGAATCTCTATTACAAACGGATCTAATAACTCAGGAACACCCCGAAACTCGGGTTCCACAATTCTTTCGATTAACCACCATGATCATAAAATCAGACAGATATATATATACTGTCATCCCGGCTTTCTTACTTAGATTTACCTTAAATAATTCTTTAACAATCAGTGTGTTAATCTCAATAACACTTCCCCAATAATTGTAACACATCCTGTAATAACAAATGTACGTCATTACCTAACAAATCTATAAAATTTTTATCAACCAACCAAAGGCTTATACCTCTATCATGACATTTCAAATCAATTAATGATCACACTACCACTCCGACCCATAATCATCATCATGTCATTCCTTAAACAAGACCAACATTTCCAACTATTTCCTTCTAGGATCATTCCCTCACGCATAAGGAACAATTTTTCATTCTTTAACGATTTCTCATCTACTATACTACAGCTCGACTAATATATTCATCATCTTCTGTACATTTACTCTGCCTTCAAGAATATACTTAACAACATACATAACCACAAAGCTTGATCTCACAGCTGGGCAATCACCCAATTCTGCCCCGACATTCCATTCTGATAATAGTCAAAATAATCACCAACTTACAAACCACGTACTTCAACAACTGGGGTTGCAAAACGTACACTCCACCCGAAATCCCAAACGGACTTCCTTTTAATCCTTCACTTTTCTAACATCACCTTACTACATTACCGGCTGGCACAAAAATCTTGGCAATTGAAGCTACTAGTAGTTCGTACATCCACCACTCCTATCATCACACTACCGACCAAGTCTCTCATGGTCATTCGTACACAATCTGAACTTGCCTTCACATTTTCTCGCATACACGATCGAGTCTATGTCGCTACTTTGCCCTTTCTCACTCTAGCTGAACTATAGCTCCCTAGTTCCCAATTAGCTCAATTGTAATCATTCTTGCTCGCTCTTTACAATCTGAGGCCTTACATAAGCTGGACACAGTCCCTCACTGGATGCTAGAATCTACACACTAGCTTCGCTCGTGTTACATACCTCATCATTCTACGAACCCTCCATGCTTCGTAAAAAGAACGCTTAATCAAAACAATAACTTCTCATCCTCTTAGCACCCCTACAAGGTGTTCTATCAACTTTCAACCTTCTGGTTCAAGTCTTCGGCCTCAACTATCTTACACAACCGTCGACTTCTACATCAACTGACAACCTGTAACTACCTTCTTAACTTACTTTATAACAGGGGTTCCTTACGGAACCTAATCCTTCCACATATCATAATCAACTTCATGATCTGCCTCCCTCTTTTCGAAACCTACTCATGTAACATCAACATTACGAGCTCACCTCGAAACTCATACTCCCACGCTATAGACATTTCATTCTTCCTCCTCACACTACTCATAACGAGTTGCAAAAACCATCACCTTGAAGGCTTCGAGTCCTTCCTCCGGACACAACCGTCCCTTGACAACCGTACTTCCAGTTATCGAACAAAGGTGCAAACCCTCATACAACCGACACTTCTCCACTCTTGGGGTTCTTCCTTAGCTTAATATGAAACATCCTACGACCTAGTGAGTTCATAGCCTTCATGCATGACAACACAATAGATAAATCATTTCGTACATTTTATCATTTTAAGTAAACAACATTTAGAAACAACTCGGGTACCCGTGACCCCATCACTCTTATAACTTCAAAACCCTGCACAACGATTCGAGAACCGTTGGCATGCATCTTCCCATGAACCTCAATCTTGCTCAATCCGAACAATGTTATTACGAGAGTAATATATTGCATGAAAATCTTTTCGTATGAGACAATTCTGAAAAATTTACCGACACAAAGTAAACCAGTCGGTTCTCGCACTCAATTGTATGACATCAAAAAGTCAATAAGCATTTTGGTTATAAGTGAATTGCAAGTAACCATTTTCTTGACCCTTTTTGTAACAATCTAACTTATCATTAAAAGTGTGGAATACTTTGCAAATCATTTACCTCAACATTTCAATGTGCGACGTACTGAAATCGCTTTTTCTTTAAACGTGCACTCGTACAAGCTGACTCATTTTGTTCAAAGTTGACATTTACATTCTTATTTTAAATCGTGAAAACTTCATGTTACATAAAAGAACGCCATGCATGAGACTCTATTTGCAATTGAAGGCTACTCACTCTAACAAGGTCAACCGCTTTGCTTACGCAACTTATCCTCGACACTCCACCTACGACCGATGGTCGTCCTTTCGGTCACGCAACAACTTGCTGAACACACTTTCCACATCTCACTTACTCAACCCTTTCATACTATTTCTCTTTGACCAACTATCTCACTTTCCACTTCTATATGCTTTCATTTCACTATAGGTATCTTATTTCATTTACTCTGTCCTTGAAAAGCTCGAATAAGAATTCAAAGCTCCATTGACACTTCCAAGATTTCGACATCGTCCTTTCTTACCATCCCGACCGATCTATCCCACGATTTCTAGAACTGGGACTCTCCCGAAACAGGAGTCTTACTCAAACTCAACATCCATCCTCTCTGAATCCACGAAGAGCTACCTCTAGACGACTCATAACATTATATGCAACATTCTTTCTCTACGATGTATACATACATCACATCATAGGTGACCTCTCAAGAAACTTCCCCAACAAGGGGTCTCAGTCTACCCCTCAGGGATCTTGTTGACAATCTAACGTACTGGAACACGACATGAGCACTAGATAGGTTAATAAGGTAGGTTAAGCACATACATGTACCTATAAGTTCGCAATTTCACTGGCCAGGTGAAATCTCAAACTTACCTTACATGACAGTCCTCAGTATCCTATTAGTCCTATCTCTATAATAGTGTCCTCCTAACGCATTTCTTGTATCTACATTAGTGCCCTCTTAACGCATTTCCTGATTCTCAGTTGTGATTTCTACTCCCAAGTTTAAGTTTAGGCCCGTCCGGTCACCTAAATCCCTTAAACTATGGCTCTGATACCATTTGTAACATCCCAAGAACATAACAAGATAACCATAGCATTAAATCATACTCTTGTAATAAAACTGGATCCCAAAATTCTGTTACATCATTCCCAAACTAAGGTTGGCGGAAACAACCTATACACAACTGAGAACAACTGCTACTACAAGTGGCATCGGCACTGTCTCTAGCTGCATCTGTACTCTATCATGCTCTTACTCACTTACTTGAGCCTCTTACTACTTGTTTACCTGAAAATGGTTTAGTTTGAAAAGCGAGGGTTAGACCGAAAGGTCTAGTGAATTCCCTCCGGAAACAACATATATAAACATTGGGAAAATCGTTTATAAAATTCATCACCAAACTTCATATAACGTCAAACATGGTACTGCACAGTGATGAGGACCGCATAAACTAACCACGATCGGGGCCCAAGCAGATTCCCCTCTCACCGCGATCGGGGCCCAAGCAGACTCCCCTCTCGCCTCGTATCGGGGCCCAAGCAGACTCCCTCTACCCGAATAGGAGGGAAACAGATTCCAACCTATCGGCTCATCATCCATGTCCAAGGGATCATCGGATCCCAGAGCATACCGATCCCACGGTGCAGACCGACTCCACATAGCATACATAACATGTCATACTTCATACAACTTAGAATCTCGTAAACCATATAATCATTTCATCATGCTAAATATTCTTTGAATAAAGTATGAGCTTTCATGTAAAAACATGCATATCGATTTGGTAAACCTTTCGTGCTCAAAGTGAACCATTATCAGTAAAAGAACAATTAACACATTGCGTCGTAAATAGGTTTAGGGAACTCACATTGATTTTCGTACAATGCACTTCCTAAACACCTTCAAGCTACACCCACCGAACACCTAAGGCAAAAGATCCACATCAGGTAAATAGCTCAGCCTCATTGTCCGGATACCCTTTTCCGAATGCTATACTTATCCGGACGCTACACTTTTCCGGACACTGAATTTATCCGGACACTACACTTTTCCGGACACACCACTTATCCGGACACTACACTTTTCCGGACACACCACTTATCCGGACACATGCAACATATCCGGACACATGCAACATATCCGGACACATGCAACATATCCGGACACCTTCAAACGCTGGTGTCCGGAAAACGCTGTTGTTCGAACTTAGAAATTCTAAAACCGATTTAAACTCCGATTTAAGCCATTAGTTTGATTAGACAACTATAATGGCTCATTCACCAACCCCAAACACCCACTTAATCCATCTTTAACCCTCTTAAATTGATTTATTAAGACAAAACCCAAGAAACCCACTTTTTAGGAAAAAGTGATTGAAAACTCAATGAATCTCCCTATTCAGACTTATGAATCTAGAACAAGTGAGAAAGGATTCACACAACAATAAGGAAGATGAAATTAGAACGGGTTACCTTGACGATTTCTTCTCTTTTGATTTCTTCCCCAAAATTCCTTTCTCCTTCTCTTTTCTCTCTTAGCCGCCAAACACACAAAGAACACCTCCAACACTGATTTTTAGAACAAAAGGGGGGTTTGCCCTAGGGATTTGAGGCCATACATACTATCCACTAATTGCCCTAAGGCCCCTCAAGTCCAACTTTCATTCTTTAAACTTCGGCCCCCAAACTTTCGATACTTACTTAGAATTTCGGGTTGTTACACGTTTATGTTCGTTAATGTTCGTTCGTTAATAATTAATATGTAAAATTATCAAGTAAATTGATCTTTTAGAAATAATGTTCTATGCCTCCTAAGTTAACCCGGTTTTTTCATTTGTTAAAGTATTTTTACGAACGAAATGATGAGTACGGTCGTCGTTTTTTGCTCATTTGGATTCGTTTATGTTTATTTAAGTTCATTCATTTACGTTAGTTTATGTTCATTTAAGTTCGTTAACTCTTAACGAGCGAACATGCACGAGCATGAACAAACAAATTTTCTTAACGAACGAACATGAACACACAAAAATTCGATCGTTTACCGTTTGTTCGTTTGTTCGGTTAAGTTAAACGAATGAACATGAACAAGCCTCCATTCGTGTTCGTTCAGTTCGTTTACAACCCTTATGCCTATTTATAATATTATATATTTGAACTTTAGAAAAAAATATATACCAATAATGATTTTAAATAACCATTACATATAATAAAACAAAAAAAATGTTTATCAACCTTACATATCTTAAGTAATTAATAATTATTTAAAAACAATAATTAAATAAAATGTTATTCTAAAACCATTTATCAAAGTTTTTATTATTTATGAGACAGAAAAGTATAACTCTAATACTATGTAACTTAAGAAAAACATTTGTAATTATTGGTGACAAATATGATGAATAATAATAAGAGTAAATTTTTATATTATATATTTTTTGTCTATTTCATATTGAAATTTAAAAAAAAAAACTTATATCTATATATTGTATATAAGCACGTAAAACAATCACATGTTAAAAATTAAGAGGTACATCATGTCAAACTTTATGTCCACGTTCATCCGGTAGAGTGAAAAAAAGCCCGTAAGGGTGTAATATATATAGATTCAAATTCCATATTTTTTTCATCTTAAATATGATAATTTGATGCAACTGTGATATATGTGGTTACTCGGTTTCCAACATATCTTTTTTTTCTTCTAATTGTTCGGCCGTGGGAATATGGTATTACAACATTTTCTAACTACGCTCTATAATATTCTTTGCCTTTAATTACAGATATCTATTTTCATATAAATCTTTTAAGCTGAGTTGTATACATTCATGTTTAAACTTATTCAATTAGTGTTCTTTCCCCAACCTTTTAAGTATTATTCATACTGTTATCATGGATTATGTCTTTGACTCGGTTCCTTGGTAGTGAAGGTCTAATTTGTTTGTTTACGGAGTGGGCCTTTTCATTTCTTTAGGGAGTAAGTTTCTACTATATACCTAATTGAATTTTATTTTCATTTCGCTTGCAATTAGCTTATTGTATAAACAAATTGTCTTTCAGTCTTTGCTTCACGATGGTAAGAAAGAGTGAAGTTATGTTGTGCATAAGGGATGCTTGAGGTATCCATAGTACAGAAAGGATTCCATCAGTTGCATGGTCTAGGTTTGTATTCGAGGAACTATGGTAAGATTTATGTAACTACGGTAACCATGTGTTGGTTCTTTGTTCTTATATTCCTAAGTTTTTTTGGCTTACCATACATAAAACTTGTTCTCTTGTATATTGTAGTTTATATTTTTTGACCAGTTTAGACACTTGTTGCCACACCACGGTTTGGAAATTTCTTAAACTGCCTTTGCAGTTTGGTTTGTGGTTTAAGGGGTTAAACTGCCCAAACCAAACCCTAAACACCCCTAATCTGGAGTCATGTAATTTAGATTGTGATTCAATAGATCCATGGGCATGTAAGTTGATCGTTTTGATAAATGAAGAGTTTTGATGTTATCACTTGAGACCAATGCTTGAGTAAGTATTGTGGTCGTGTAGCTATTGTCGAGAGGAACTCGTGTCGGGTTGGACCCCGGGACCTTGTCGGTATTGTGAAGAATGAAGATGAACTCTCATGACTGTGACTCCAGGACCGTGGGTGTTGCGGAGGTGATCTCCCGTGAGTCGGACTCTGAGACCCTAGGTATTACAGTGATGAACTCATGAGGAATCGCGCACCAGAACTCTTGTTTTTTAGGCTTTGGCCTAATAGATTTGAAACTAAGTCGTCGAGGTATTGCGGGGGTGAACTTGGGTCACACCCCAAAATCCAGGGTTGTGACGGCTTAACAAACAAAATATACCTCAATCGAAAAGTAACTTAAAATCGAAAATCTAGCAGCGGGTGTCTTTACATCAATATCAAAGGTACTAAAATAGATAACATCGTCATAAATTCAAGTGGATAAAACTAAACGTCGTTTAAATCTACTCCTTTCCCTTCGAGCTCTCAGCCTTATCAAACCCCGAGATACATGTTTGGGTCACCTTTATGCTTAGTGAGTTCATGGTTTACATAAACAAAAGCTTGTCATGTCAATATGTTTCAAATCTTTCATAAGCACTGATAAAATGTCATTGTCATAAACAAGCATGCAAATAAATCATCTTGACATATCAAACATCGAGTACTAAGTGGATCAACATCGTTGGAAACATCATTTATCTACGTACAGAGTATATCTCGCGATACATGTACTATTTCTAATAAATCAACTCGACATAGAGGTACTTTGCAACATGTATCGATCGAAACATCGTAAATAACATCGATTCTCCAAGTACAGAGGTATAACTCGTGATACATGTACCGAATAACATCTATTGACACGGTATAGAGGTATTTCGCAACATATACCGGTCAAAACATCATTGTGGTTTCCCACCATCTTTACCGACCCAAAAATACAGAAAAACTTTTCATGCATTTCAAAGTACTTTATTCATGCTTAAAATATAACACATCAAGCATGCACTTTCATAAAACGTCGTAAACAAATAAATTGCTTGTAAAACATCTTTTCATATAAGTATGTATCCCAACTTCAAAATCACATGAAACTCACTTTGGGGTGTAAGCGTGTAGGCTTCTTTACTTCTTCTGACCTTCACCTACACAAACCGAAATGGTTGTCTAAGCTCTCTACTAACTAAGCTATTTACTTGTATCAAAGAAGCCCCTTATTGACTTCTATTGACTTTTACTCGATCGACTGCTTAAGAGTCTACTAATAGTCCTAATGCCCATTAGACTCGACTTTAAAGCTCTAAAAAACATTTTTCGATAAAAATAAATCCTTATTAAAAGTCCAAACTATATTCCAAAAGAAATTTCCCAAGTGCCTTGGTAATCTTTAAGAAACTAAACAGTTATTTTCGCCAATGTATTACGTCAAGGCTATTTTCGAAATTTTCGAATATCTAACATTCTTAAAGAAATTATAAGATTTATTATCGATAAATAACCGAAACTAACCGATTTTCGACATCATTTTTAATCTCAAACTAGGTGGTTTACGCATGTCTTCGAGTGAAATACGAGTTTTTCACGGGTTTTTGTTGAGAAAGTACAGGTACAAGCATTTTTGTCCAAAAGAGCAGCAAAGTTGAGTTCCGGAACTGAAAACGAGAGAAATCGAGAAACTGCGAAACAGAATCTGGCGCCAGTATCCGCGCCAAGAATCCAAACAGAAGCTGGCGCCAGTCATGGCGCCAGTCCATCCGCGCCGGTGCTGGCCCCGACGCCCAGTTTTATAAATCTATTTTCTGTAGCTAGGTTTTGATAGGCAAGACACACACGACGGCCAGAGCAGTTTAGGGGGCGATTTTGGGAGACTTTTTACACCTTTCGGAGCCACGTTAGAGGATCAATCGGAGCCACGTTCATCACGCGAAGTAGATACGAACACGAGAGAAGGGAGTACATCATTCCATTCACCACGATCACGTTTGCCATGTTTTCTTCCATTGTTCTTTTCTTTTCTTTTGTGTTTGAATCCACCACCGACATGAACTAACCTGTTCATGTTGGGGGTTGGAATGAATTTAGTTTGTAAGAATATGAACAGATGATTTGAACATTTATCAGTTTTCCTATTTAATGAATGCGTGTAATTTGGTTTTAATGCTTTTGAGAGTTTAGCTACCTGTCAATTGTTTTGTTGTTTCCAGTTGAGTTCGAGAGAATTAGCTGTTAACTAGAACTAGAAATTACATGTCTAAGGCGAGAATTTGGTGATAGAGATATACCGAATACGGCTTAATCCTAATTGAACCATTTAGGTTGAGATCGAGAGATAAGATCTATATGTTCACAATTAATCTTGCGCTTAATGTGTTTTGGAATCCATAAGTTGAGATCGAAAGATAAAACTTGTCATTTTCAAAATAAAACCCGTTGTTGCTCGAAAGAGAACAACGGTGACTTTTAAAGATTGGATATTCATTAAGGGAATAACTGGTAATCGTTTCAAGTCTGATATTCGTATGTGAAAACCTAAGGATTTCCAACCCTCAACTGTTTTCTCTATCGGAAGTTTCCAAAGCTGTTTACTGTCTTGTGTTTGATTTATTTTATTGCACTTAATTAGTTTATAAACCAACCATCTCTCAATATCGACAGTTCAGTTAATAGAGCTTATAGTAATTGTGATACTTAGTTCCTAGTTCCCGTGGATTCGATACTCGTACTTACCGTACGTTATTACTTGATTTCGACACCGTACACTTGCGGTTAGATTTAGGGGGGTGAAAACCGCCTATCAAGTTTTTGGCGCCGTTGCCGGGGAACTAGTTGCAACTGATAGCACTACCAGCTATATGCGCTATTAGATTGAACATTTTTTTTGTTTTATTTCATCACTTTAAATTTCTGGATTGCTAAGTTTGTTCATTTTCTTTTCAGGTGCTAGTTGGCTTATGCCAAGGAAAACTCGAGGGAAAGGAATCGAGCCGATCGATCCGGAAATTGAGAGGACTGCACGTCGCTTACGTAAAGAATCTAAAGCCAAAAGGCAATTGAAGATGGGCGACGAAGCAAGACGCCCTATGCGGTCATTTGCCAATCCAAACATGGCAGCCGCACGTATAGGGATCCAACCACCCACCACTGCGGCCAATTACTTCGAGATCAAGCCGAGTACCATCGTCATGGTACAACAGAATCAATTTGGGGGAGCACCGACTGAAGATCCCCACGCGCACCTACGAGCATTTGAACGAATCTGTAATACGTTCAAGATCAACGGGATGGAGGAGAACGCGATCAAGCTAAGACTCTTCAGTTTTTCCCTAAAGGGTAGAGCTGAAATTTGGATAGAGGGCTTACCATCGGATATTATCACCACATGGGCAGACCTGAAAGCTGCATTCCTCCAGAAATTCTTCCCACCGGGAAGAACCGCTCAACTGATGGCCGATATTACCCACTTCGCGCAATGGGAACAAGAGACCTTGTACGAGGCATGGGAGCGATACAAGGATATGTTGAAGAAATGTCCTCACCACGGGTTACAAGAATGGGTCATCATCCAGACCTTCTTTAGTGGCCTTCACCCGCAGTTTAAAAATGATATCACTGCTGCTGCGGGTGGAGCACTAATGAATAAGTCCTATGAAGAGGCATGCGAGCTGATTGAAAATCTATCCGAGCATAGTTTTTCTACTCCAAGGGCTGATGTTAGAAGAGTCGCGAGTGTTCGGGAGTCGGATGAGCTTAAGGAACTAAAAGCTCAACTAGCTTTTATCACGGACCGTCTGAAAGGGGGCAATCCGGGAATATATGCAAAACCGGAACCAACCGAGGAACGATCCTTTCTCGAACACTTACAATGAGGGGTGGAAAAAGCATCCTAATCTGTCATGGAGCCAACCCGATCAGCAACAACAAGGTAACTTTTCTAACTTTTCTCATTCTTCCAATACTAATAATGTTTACCGTCCTCCAGGGTTTCACCAAAGGAATGAAGGACCATCTGGGGAGAATAAACCGGGGCTGGAAGAGATGATGATGAAGTTCATGACCAAGATGGACAGCATAGTCGAGGGATTAGCAAGCACGATCAACACTGTCAAGGCGGCTACCGAACAAAACACCGCCTCCATCAAGATCTTGGAAAGGCAAGTGGGGCAGATTTCTGAAGCCCTACAAAACCGACCTCCCAGAACACTTCCAAGTCAAACGGAAAGGACAAACCGGGAAACATGCAATGCCATCTATCTAAGAAGTGGCAAAGAGCTGATCAAGGAGCCAACACGAGAGATTACATCAAAAGGAGCCGATCCCAAGGAGAAAGAGGTCGAGACCATAGATATGGATGAGTTAGAGGCTGATAAAGAGTTTGTGATTAAAGAGAACCCGGGTGACGAAGAGAACAAGAAGAGCGGAGAGACGAAGCTAAAGCAACCATCGGTCAAGCCGGAAATTCCAAGAGTGCCATACCCGAATAGACTGAAAGCAAATAAGGATGATGTTAATTTTTCGAAATTTATTGATGTATTTAAAAAAACTAACTATTAACATCCCTTTTGCAGATGCCTTAGCACAAATGCCTTCTTACATGAAGTTCATGAAAGAGATCTTATCCAAGAAGAGGGCAATCGACCACCAGTCTACAGTTGCACTTACTGAGGAGTGCAACGCAATCATTCGGAACAAGCTTCCCCCGAAGCTTAAAGATCCAGGGAGTTTTTCTATCCCTATTCAAATTGGGAAGTTTTCTTTTAATAAAGTGTTATGTGATTTAGGAGCGAGTATTAACTTAATGCCTCTCTCTATTTTCAGGAAACTCGGATTGGGTGAAGTGAGCCCAACGTACATGACGCTGAAGCTCACGGATAGATCGATCGTATATCCGTATGGAGTTATTGAAGACGTGCTAATCAAAGTTGGAAAATTCTACTTTCCAGTGGACTTCGTGGTGCTGGACATCGATGAAGATATAGAGGTCCCATTGATATTGGGACGATCCTTTCTAGCCACGAGTCGAGCTTTAATTGACATGGAGGAAGGAGAGATGACCTTACGAGTTGGTGATGAAAAGGCGATATTCAAGATGTTTGAGAGTGGGAAGCACAAAGACGGAGTTGGTCATGGAAAGCAAGAGGTGGAAGAATCCACGAAGAATCGCAAGTGTGGGCGAATCAAGTCCGCGGATACCGAACCAAGTTGAGAGCCACACAGTCGTGCCACGACTTTAAATACGGCGCTGGGTGGGAGGCAACCCACCGAGGTTTGCGTTTTCTTTATTTTTCTGCATTTGGTGTTTTTTTTATATATAAAAAAAATCTGTTTTCTTTGCTTTCTTTTTCCTTTTGTTTTTGTTCTTGCATCCCCTTCTCCGTCGTCTCCGATGTCTTCCAACTGGGCGTTCCAATCTTTCAAGAGAATCTCTCCGGGCAAACAGGTATGTTCTAATTCTACATGTTAACGAGTGGTGGATGATGTTTTGGTTCCATTAGCTGAACGAGATGCAACAAACCTAAGTTTCACTTAGGTTTGGGGTGCCTCACTTTTTAAACATCTACACACTCACTTTTATCCCTGTACAAACCTCAGTTTCACCGAGGTTTGGGGTGGCCATGTTTTTGAAAATGCTAGATTAGCTCTTTGTGCTTCATGTTATGTTATGCCTGCCTGTCTATTACCTGTAATAACCGCACAACGATACTTGTCTTAGTATCGCCTACGCCGACACCTGCACATTGGGGACAATATGTGGGTAAGGTTTGGGGTTGCCCAATCGGGCCCACATTTATGTACTTAGATTTCCCGCACCTCTGCATGCTTAGATCACTTTAGCCCAAATTTTTTTTTGAATGATTGCGACCAACCATTGTAGGAAGAATCTTGTGATAGTGACGTGACCATTAGGGAAGGACCGGGAAAGGACATGACTAGGGACATTAGTGGAGACCACCCATTAGTGAGATTTTGAGCCTAAAAGACGTTCATTTCGAGGGATTCATACACTTGAGTCATATACACTTTTTCGAGTTCCTTGTCGTGAATATAGAATGATCTCGCTATATTATTGCATTGAGTAGAAAGACAACCATCGGGATATTAGGTAAGGGTGTAGTAGACCATATCGTGTGGACCTTAAGAAATGATTCCAGGCATTGTGTGTTTGTTTAACCCTGTTTTTAGCTTTCGTACCCTTTTCACCCATTCGTGTGTAACCATAGCCACTTTGTAGCCATACACTCACCTTTTCATTTCAGACCCACCTTTAAACCCGAGCCGAAAGCCTTAGCCAACCCTATCCGAAAGTGTGTCAAACAGAGGCGATAATGAATAGAGAAAACAAAGCGGAAAATAAGAAAATAGTACAGGCTAGTCATTGAGAATAAATGGGGTCAATGTAACCCAATAAATAGAAAAGAGGGCAAATGATGCCCCAATCAAATAAAGAGGACCAATGAAGTCCCAGCACAAAAATAAAATAAAAAAATACAGTTATTTAGATAGTAGTTACAGTAGAAAATAAGAGAGTCAAAGTGACTCCATTAGTAATAAAGAGGGCCAAGTGTTAGAAAATAAAGTCAAAAAGTCAGAACTGTTAATGATTGACATACCGAGGATTTTTGATCCTTTTACCCTTTGTTCTTAGCCATAACCCTAGCCCCCATTACAACCCTCGTAAAGACCTGGATGATCTTCTGGAAAACGTGATTAGAGTATGCTACCACTTTTTACTGATATTCCCTGTCTTGCTACTTGATTCCTCTCTGAGATCAATTTTTGTACATTTATGCGTCTTTCATCAGAGTTGTCATGTAATCTTTGAATAATCTTGTACATAACTTCCTACACATGACAACACGTGCGATAACCTAGGCTCGAGCGACTCGAGAGTATCCCGTGAGGTAGGGTCGAGGCGAAATGTTTTCCCTAGTATGTCTGGACCTAGAACAACCTTAATGGAAACGGAGCAGTCACGAGTTCAACTTACAATGGAAGGTCATAGATCAAACGAAATAGGAATGAGGCGAGAATGAGATAGGCATTCACGGGTATGGGAAATCACCGGTGTATCACGTGGTACCAATTGGGAGTTGTGCAGTTATTACATTTCTCTGATATGTGCTTTTATTCTATTTTATCGCTAATTTGCTTGAGGACAAGCAACACTCGGTTTGGGGTTGTTGATAATGTCGATTTTCGACATCATTTTTAATCTCAAACTAGGTGGTTTACGCATGTCTTCGAATGAAATACGAGTTTTTCACGGGTTTTTGTTGAGAACGTACAGGTACAAGCATTTTTGTCCAAAAGAGCAGCAAAGTTGAGTTCCAGAGCTGAAAACGAGAGAAATCGAGAAACTGCGAAACAGAATCTGGCGCCAGTCTTGGCGCCAGCCAACCAGCGCCAGTATCCGCGCCAAGAATCCAAACAGAAGCTGGCGCCAGTCATGGCGCCAGTCCATCCGCGTCGGTGCTGGCCCCGACGCCCAGTTTTATAAATCTATTTTCTGCAGCTAGGTTTTGATAGGCAAGACACACACGACGGCCAGAGCAGTTTAGGGGGCGATTTTAGGAGACTTTTTACACCTTTTGGAGCCACGTTAGAGGATCAATCGGAGCCACGTTCATCACGCGAAGTAGATACGAACACGAGAGAAGGGAGTACATCATTCCATTCACCACGATCACGTTTGCCATGTTTTCTTCCATTGTTCTTTTCTTTTCTTTTGTGTTTGAATCCACCACCGACATGAACTAACCTGTTCATGTTGGGGGTTGGAATGAATTTAGTTTGTAAGCATATGAACAGATGACATTAACATTTATCAGTTTTCCTATTTAATGAATGCGTGTAATTTGGTTTTAATGCTTTTGAGAGTTTAGCTACCTGTCAATTGTTTTGTTGTTTCCAGTTGAGTTCGAGAGAATTAACTGTTAACTAGAACTAGAAATTACATGTCTAAGGCGAGAATTTGGTGATAGAGATATACCGAATACGGCTTAATCCTAATTGAACCATTTAGGTTGAGATCGAGAGATAAAATCTATATGTTCACAATTAATCTTGCGCTTAATGTGTTTTGGAATCCATAAGTTGAGATCGAAAGATAAAACTTGTCATTTTCAAAATAAAACCCGTTGTTGCTCGAAAGAGAACAACGGTGACTTTTAAAGATTGGATATTCATTAAGGGAATAACTGGTAATCGTTTCAAGTCTGATATTCGTATGTGAAAACCTAAGGATTTCCAACCCTCAACTGTTTTCTCTATCAGAAGTTTCCAAAGCTGTTTACTGTCTTGTGTTTGATTTATTTTATTGCACTTAATTAGTTTATAAACCAACCATCTCTCAATATCGACAGTTCAGTTAATAGAGTTTATAGTAATTGTGATACTTAGTTCCTAGTTCCCGTGGATTCGATACTCGTACTTACCGTACGTTATTACTTGATTTCGACACCGTACACTTGCGGTTAGATTTAGGGGGGTGAAAACCGCCTATCAATAAATAACCGAAAATAACCGATCTATCATAGTATCCTTCATTTAAAACATCTAGAAGTATATAAAAAACCATACTTTACTAATTTAAAAATTACTAGACCAAATAAATATATAAATCAATAAATCAATAATAATATTACAATTTTCTTAAAATTACACTCAAAATAATTTATAGAGTAAACTCTACTTTTGGTCCTTAAGGTATAGTGATTTCTTTGAAACAAGGACCTGTGGTTTCATAATTAGACTTTTGATCCTCATGGTTCTGATTTTGCTCTAGAAGAAGGACCTTGCCACTAACCCCATTAAAAACCACTGTTAGAGTCAGGGGTAAATCCGTCCAACCATGTTTTCTTCCTCTTTTTGTAATTGTTTTTTTTTTACTTTTACAAAAATCATTAAACTACAGACCTGATATGCAATTACAATGTCTTTTTTTACTTTGGTCAATTTACAGTGTCTTTTTTTCATTTACTTTTTGAAAAATCTTCATCTCCTTTACATTCATATGAACATTGAACACCAAACTCAAAACAATGAAGAAAATCCAAAATCAAACTCAGATCTGAACACCAAACACCAAACGACGACAGAATGGTCAGGTTGTGACCACCGCCGCCTCCGCCTTCCTCCCTACCACCGCCGCCTCCGTCGTCTCTACTCCTCTCACCACCGCCACCACCCCTTCCTCCATACCACCGCCGCCTCCGTCGTCTCTACTCCTCTCACCACCGCCACCACCCCTTCCTCCCTACCATCGCCACCACCCCTTCCTTTGTGATGCTTCTGGGTTTCAAATTCGATGGACGACGCTTCAAATTTGGATTTAGGGTTTTGTTTTAGATTTTTTAGATTTAGGGTTTTGATTTGATTTTAGATTTAGGGTTTGAGACTTAGATTTTTTTATTGTAATTTCATTGAATTAATTGATAAAAATTTGTAGTTTATATTGTTCATATCCTCATGATTGTATATTTCATTTTGTTTGGTCTTTAGAGCGTGTTCTGTGTCATCTAGTCAAGTAGTAAGAAAGCAAATCCCAATTTCCTTGCCATTGCCTGCAAAAAAACGATAAATTAGAAACTTAATTGTTGATCTATCACTTAGACATCTGACTGGGTTCTATTTGCTTCAGCTTAGAAGAAGCATTAGAAGCTTTAAGGACATTTGAGGTCCTTGGAATAAAAACTAAGCCTGATCTAAAGGATTCTACTTGTAAATCTGTGGTGGATACTCTTTCTCCAGGGTCATCGAACTCAAAGGATCTGTACCATGCATTACGAGTTGGTGTGTGTATATGTATACAGATTGGTGTGTATATATATATATATATATAAAATAAAGTTAAATACATAACAGGACCCTATACTTCAACTTTTAAACAAAAACAAAAACAAAAGAAACAAAAAGTACAAAAATGGGACAAAATGGTGAAATGACGAAAATACCCCTGACTCTAACGGTGGTTTTTAACGGGGTTAGTGGCAAGGTCCTTCTTCTAGAGCAAAATCAGAACCATGAGGACCAAAAGTCTAATTATGAAACCACAGGTCCTCGTTTCAAAGAAATCACTATACCTTAAGGACCAAAAGTAGAGTTTACTCTAATTTATAAAACCCATCTTAATTAATTAAGAGTAAACTCTAATTTTGGTCCTCGTGGTTTACTGAAATCTTTGAAAATGGGACCTATGCTTTAATAACTCTATAAAAAATCCCCATAGTTCTCGTTTTGCTTTGAAAATGGTCCCTCGTCACTAACTCTGTTAATTTTTTCAGTTAGTGACAAGGACCTTCGATTAATACCTCAGTACCAGATACAGTTCGATCGAACCCTTGGATAATACACCTCGATCATCGACACGAATTCCTTGCAATCGTCGGCATCTAATTCCTTGCAATCGTTCAAATTAGGTGTATCGCAGGAGCATCAATTTTCTAGTCAATCGAAAGCCCAATTGATCGAGGTCGGTATTGAATCTGATGGCGAGGTGCAGGTTTTAGGGTTAAGAAAGCTCGAATATGCTATCTAGAGTATCATCGTCAGGAAATTGGCGCGTTGATTTTTGGAGCCTTCGACCCTGTTGGTTTTTGGAGCCTTCGACCCTGTACCTGTACTTGAAACCAATTAATTTTGGATGCTAAATCAATTTATTGGAAGCCAAGACGAGAAACAATGGCGGATGCATGTGTTTAAAAGTCAATGAAAAATCCAAGAGATTAGTGACTGATATTGTAATTTGGTAGAATGAGATGCAAAATCTTACAAAAATGTATTCAAAGTCTCATTACAGAAATTGCTACCAAAACTTGAATACAAGAATTCATAATTCCAAGTCACAAAAGCAATCTGGTGTAATAGAGATGTATGTTGAAAAACCTTATTGTTTTTCTTGTTATTGTGCAAATTCACCAACTTGCATGAAAGTTGGTAACCAAAGTATTTTTGCATGAAAAGAAAAATGAAAAAGAAAACAAAATGCTTGGTGGACATGAGGTCCACGTCTTTGGATGGAAAGAAAGAAAAAAAATGCATGACACCAAATTGCTAGCTAGAAGTGTACCCATACTCTTGTTGGCTAAGCAATCCATGCCTATAAAAGGCATGCATCGGCTGAAAGAGATTTGAGAGCCACATACACACATTTCTTCTCCTTTCTTTAATTTCCTTTGTCAATTTTATATAAATATATATATATATATATATATATAGGTGAAGTCTCAATTGCAAACCAGTCAGTTTGTGCAAACCCCGTACAAACCAATCTACAATGATGAATCTGCAATTTTTTTTTGTTGATGCTTCATGAATCTATATTTTGGCTTCATGAATATAAAATTTGGCTTCATGAATATAAAATTTGGCTTCATGAATATATAATTTGGCTTCATGAATCTATATTTTCCGATAGAGCCCTAAAATACCCTTATGGATATAAAAAAGAAGTTATGGATATAAAAAAATAAGTTACGTGATTGGTGGAGATGAAACAATATGCTAAAAGCCCTAAAATACCCTTATGGATAAAAAAACAAAGTTACGTGATTGGTAGATTGGTTTGTACGAGGTTTGCACAAACTGACTGGTTTGCAACGGATATCTCCCCTATATATATATATATATATATATATATATATATATATAATATATATATATATATATATATATATATTTCATTGATATATATATATATAATCTCGTCGATATATATACATATATATATATATATATATCTTGTTCGATATATATATATATATATACACGTATATATATATATATATATATATATATATATCGTTTGTGAGGAAATATTTCGTTAGCTGATTTGTTGATTCAAGGATCTCGTAAACACGTTGTAACTTTCTACCAGTTGGTAATATATTGAACTCATCTCTCCCTGTGGACGTACACTATCACACCGATAGTGGAACCACGTTAAATCTTGTTGTCTCAATTTATTTGCTGCTTTGTCATATTTTATCGTATATTTGACAACTGCTAAAAATTTATGTTTGTGGATCGGTATGAATCAATAGACCAAAATATACAATATTTAGATCTCGTTATTCTGCATTTGTTGTATTCGGTCGGTTGCAACGTGATTTATTGATATCACTTTGGGACCGTAAATCACTTGAATACGATATTGTGACTGCTACCGACCTTACAATTGGTATTAGAGCTGACTGATCTAAAGTTGACTTAAATTGTATATTTTTAGTTGCACGATAAGTGCTTGGTAAAAATGTCTGTTGATTCAGGAAATCCGTTTGTCGGCACCGTTTCCGACCCGAACCCGAATGTTTGTCAAAAAGGTTCTTTTAAATTATCGGGGTCCGGGATTAGAATAGAAAAATGGAACGGGGAAGGTGACTTTGGTAAATGGCAGTTTACTACTGCTGCAGCACTTAGGAAAAACGATGTCCACCCCGTAGTCTTTGCTCCGGAAGAAAAAGATCCGAATATGTCCACCTTAGAAGCTAAGGAAATGGAGGCTTGGGCCTTCACTACCTTACAAATGGCTATGGGTCCAAATGTTATTTCTAAAATCGTTTCTGAAAAGACAGCCGCAGGGATTTGGAGAAGACTTGAGAATCTTTATCTCAAGAAAACTTTGACCAACCGACTGTTATTGATGAGGTCGTGCCTTTTCTTCAAAATGAAGGAAAGCACTACCATCCAGGCCCAATTGGCTTTGAAGGTGTAACTCTGTTGTGTAAGAGTAGGCACTAGGATCATGGGTATTACGAAGATGAACTCATGTGGGGTCGGGCTCACGGACCTTAGGTTTTGTAGTGGAAACTCGGAAGAAGTTAGATACCGGGACATGGATCTGAGGTGATACTCGACAACGTTAATGAATGACTTGTTTATGTTTCACCATGATCATTGGAAACGGGTCTCCTCCGTCACCAAAAGATGTTGTTTAAGGCTATAGTATTTATCCATGTTTTCGGTGTCATCATGGGTATGAAGGGTTATCCATATTTGTGGTTTTGGTATATTGGACCCTATCCATGTTTTGTTGTTTTGGATAATAAAGTTTTATCCCTATTTTCATTATTTGATTATTAAAACGATTTGTGCGAGTATTGATTTTTTTCTTTCATGCGAAATGAGTGTTTTGATTGATGAGTATTCATCACGAAAATGATGGATTTTGGGAAGGATGTTGTTTTAACACACACATTTCATTTTGGAAATGATGATTTAACTAACATTCTTTCAGTTTTACCATTTCATATTAATTATAAAACCTACTTGAACTTACTAGGCGTTAAGTCTAACATTTTTTCTTGTCCGAATATGCATCATGTCCTCACTAGGGGATTGGCATTAGCGACATTATGATGAGTTGAGTGTTAGGTATAGGCACGAGAATGATTTATCTATTTATGGACCATGGAAAAGGATAGATTCGAACCCTTTCAAAACACTACTATAATATATAGCACAAAAGAAACCTCCCTAGTACAAGCCACATATATGGGGGTGTTTGGGATTGCTTATATTTTTGACTTATTTGCTTATAGCTTCTCCTCACCACAAATAAGCTATTTGGAGTGTTTGGATAGGAAAAAATCAAAAGTGCTTATAGCTTATCCTCACCACAAATAAGTTGTTTTTGATAAGTCATTCCATACCTACTTATTTGCTTCTCCTTATTTTCCTGTTTATCCAAATTACCTTTTTACCCTCAATTTTTAACAAACCCTACGACACATATCATCAGTTATCGCCTCCATCCTCCATTTCTCCACAGGTCGACATCACCACCATCCTCCATCATTCTCCATCGCCTCCATCCTCCATCTTCTCCACAACCTCGACATCACCACCATCCTCCATCTTCTCCACAGGCTCGACATCACCACCATCCTCCATCCGTTCTCCAGGCTCTGTTCGATATTCTCCTTCACGATCGAGTTGTTCAAGAAACGATTTTGTTCTCGAAAATCGCCATAACAGGTATATCTTTCGTTTTATTGATAGATTTGGTGTTTATTGGTGTTGTGCTCTCAAAAATTACCACCGATTTGGTGTTGTGTTTAAGAATCTGATTTGGTGTTTATTGTTGTTGTGCTCTCGAAAATTACCATCCATTTGGTGCTGTGTTTAAGAATCTGGTTTGGTGTTTATTGTTGTTGTGCTCTCGCAAATTGCCATCGATTTGGTGCTGTGTTTTTGGTGTTTATTGGTGTTGTGCTCTCGAAAATTCTTAAAATTTTAAGAATCTGATTTGCTATTTGTTTTTAATTTTAAGAATCTGATTACTTGCTATCTGTTAACCTTTTAACATATCTCTGAGCTCAGATTTTTGGTTCCTATTTGCTATCTGTTATAATTTTAAGAATTGGTGTTGTTTTAAGAAATTTTAAGAATCTTATTTTGTGTGTCCCAATATGATCAATCAACCCAGAATTCACACAAGATCTAGAGAGAGAGTAGAGAGAGAAAGTGTAAGCGTGTATACTAAGCTCTCTAATATTACAAGATATGAGTTATGCACTACTAGAGTTCTCTCAAAATTGTTACAATTGTTATCTAATTACAAGCTTAACAAAGCTATTTATACCTAAGATCTATACAAGACATTAAGCTAAGTTTGACTTTCACTAACACATAATACATTGACTTTGACTTTGACTTTATCATTAAATCTTGAAGACATATTTTAGACTTAACAATCTCCCCCTTGGATTCAAGATTTAATCATTTTGAGAACAACAGTCTTTGGCTTGTCAAAGTCAACTTGTCACGAAATCTTCAGACGGGGATCTGACGGAGATTTTCTTTCTTTGATATGGAGAATTTATTTCTTCATACAAGGCACTTTGGTACCGATAAGCACATATTTAAGAAAAAGAGATCACAAGATGATCAATCGATTTTTCTTAAACTCTTGAAGAATTCTCCCCTTTTTTCTTTCTTTGATTTGAGAAATTCTTGCTTCAGTAATGATATTCACAATATAGCACAAGTTTAAGAAAAAGAGATCACGGGATGATCAATCGATTTTTCTTAAACCATTGAAGAAGAATTCTCCCCCTTTTTCTATCTTGAGACGGAATCTTCTTTATTCTCTTTGACATGAAATTGAAATAAACATTTCTCCCCCTTTTTCGATGAAAGTGAGCATCATGATCATCGAAAACCAGTTTCAATTTCAGTCGCGTCTCCGAGTATCGCTAACAATCTCCTCCTTAATGAAAACCTTGCACCCCCTCAAAATAAGAATTCTGGAGCAATTTGTTTTCTCCCCCTGAAAATATGCATATATTTCATTAAATCACAGTGTATGAAATTTTAGCACAAATTTAAGAAATTTATACAAGGAAAATAAAATTCATTGAACTATATTTTATAACTACTAACATTTGATCATTTGAAAACTGGACAAAAGAAATCCAACTTGATGAAATTTAACAGATTTTTCAATCAAATGCATGTGTTTGGATTCAAAAGCAAGACATCATTGCATATCAAGTTAAAAATGTTCAGTTTCAACCCCTTATTTAATCTATTTGGTGTGCTAGCATGCGAAATATGATTAGCATCAAGCGTATGCAATTCTAAAACATATAAGAATACTCTGCTCTACTCACACTATTTGTCCAAAATCAGAATTTTCACAAATTTACGGGTTTATCGCGACTTTGTATTTTCCCCAAGTTTCAAGAGATGTGTGCTCATTGGCATCTTTTGATTTTGTGCACATTGGCATCTTTTAATTTTGTGCTCATTGGCATCTTTTGATTTTGTCATCATTGACATCTTTTGATTTTGTCCTCATTGGCATTTTTTAATCAAAAAGTTTACTAAGAATAAGATACACCGTTAAACATGGCTTTCTAACTGGTTCTATATCAGGATTTAGGTCAGCCAATCCCAGACCAGTTGGTCTTAGGGGCTAGGTGTCAAGCACCCCTTGGAACTTACTTTCCCAAACCAGAAAGGCCACATCGATATATCTTAAACCATCTGTACCAGTAGAACATGGCTTTCTATCTGGTTCTATAGCAGGATTTGGGTCAGCCGATCCCAGACCAGTTGATCTTAGGGACTAGGTGTCGAGCACCCCTTAGGACTTAATCTCCCAAACCAGAAAGGCCACAGGTACAAACTTTCAAACTAAATGATAGTGCAAAATTGTATCTCAATCACTTGGTTCTAAAACATAGTGCTTCCCCCATATTTTCGTTTCCATCCATCATTCTGACATATAGGAATTTTGAGCATCATATTCTATATAAGTCCAGAAATCCATAATTTTGAGCATTCAACATAATTTCATTCATGTTTTGCTGACCTTTCGATTTAATTCAGAAGTGAAAGATGAAACAGATGTAACTCAGATAATACAAAAACGCTTGTAAAATCACCCTTGACACACATTTCATTCATTGAATGAAAGTTGAAAAAAAAATCATCTCATTGAATTAAATTTGTAAAGATTCAAACATTCATAGCAGTAGAGACAAAATATAATACAATGTTACCTTTTACCGCCTGATTCTTGAATTGAAAAGATGTGACAGTTAAGGATATCACCTGAGAAGTATGAGTTCTAAACTGATTTGTTTAGAAGTCTTAGTCTTTGAATTACGGGTCCTGAACTGAATTGTTCAGAAGCCATTGTCATTGAAGCACGGGTCCTGAACTGATGTATTCAGAAACCAATAACAATCTTGTATCTCTCTCTCCCTACAACATACAGAAAGATTTATCAATTATCACATTTATGTAAAAAGATAGAAATCTCCCTGAAATTATGTGATGTTCAAAATAAACGTTGAATGCACAAGTACTTCTTCTTCCGAGAGTTCAACGCTTTGCTTCTAAATCTGCAAAACAGATTAAGTAGATTTTGGTACCCAACGAGTCTTGGGTCCTGACTTGTTAAGCGGAGCTCTATAAGAAGGAAAATGATAAATACCATACCAATATTGAACACTATCATTTTTAACAAAATCATTAGTTCCACAATAAGAACAACAAATTTTCTTTTGTGCAAACCTGATTAAATTGTTTGCGGAATATAATGAACCAGGTTTAACAAAAGATTTACCTTTCAGTTTAGTGTTCTTGTTAGGAACCGATGATTTTGGTACATCTTTTTCAGGAATTGTACCTTTGACTCTCCATTGCATGTTGACTTTCTTGAATGAAGGAAGATCACCAGATTGATACTTGGAAGAATTATCCACTGAGTGATCATAGAAAAGATTAGATGGACGAATCAGACATTCAGAATAGCGTTTGGATTTCTTAAGTGACTTCACTTTGTAGGATAAGTCGTTCCGTTCCTTGGTCACCAAATCAAGTTCCTTCTGAATGTCAGACTTAACCCTCTTCTCTATCATGATATCAGTTGATAACACGGCCAAATTCTTTGTTAGCTTTCGTATTTCTTGCTGAAATATCTTCCTCTTAACATGAAATTCGTCTTTAACGCTCCTGGCTTGAAAATCAGCTTTCTTTCTCTTTTCCAGCTCATGTCTTTCTTCATCTAATTCCTTTTGAAGCTCAGAAATTTGATTTGACAATTTCACATTCTTCGCTTCAAACATCTTCCTTGTATTTTCATATTCAACCCTTTCCTTCTCCAATTTCTCTTTTTCAAGAAATAAAACTTTCTCAAAATCTGAATTTTGTTTGGAAAGTTTTCTGCATTTGAGTTCAAGGGCTTTCTTTTCTTCATTTTCTTTCTTTTCCGTCTTTGAAGCATGTTCAAGTTCAGAAACTTTCTGGGAAAGAGAAAGGATTTGCTTTTTGTCATCTGAACGAGCAACTCTTTCTTTGCTGTAGTTTTCTCTTTCCTCTTTTAGTAACTTTTCTGTGTCAGACAATCTCTTTGTAAGCTCTATAACCTTTTTTCTTGAGTTCTTCATTTTCAGCATCTGATAACTTCTGTTCCGTATCCTCTTCTCCAGCTTTCTTTTCTTCTTTCTTTCTCTTAAAAGCAACTTCAGATCCAAGCATTATCTTTGATAACTCGTTCCACGTCTGCATTGGGTTGTTTTTGAAACATTCAACGCGTTTGTAAATGTGTTGCGGAAGAGTAAGTATAAAAATGGACTTTGCTTCTCTATCCGCTTGAGATCTCAAATTCTCTCCAGCTGTATACTCATCGGTAGATTTAAGAACCCTTGAAGCAGGAATATTAACAGTTGCCGGAATCTCTTTATAAGGTTTGACAAATGGACCCTCAGTAAGAGATATCATGATATTCTCTCCGTTAGGTTGCCTCTCTATGAAGTTGATGAGTCGATCTTGCCATTGAAGAAAATCGAAATCTTTAATCAGCATCGGAGGTATGTTCATTTTTGAAAATTTAATTTGAAAAATTCAAACAATTAACAATTAGCGAAGCTCGAAAAATATTCTAAGTCAGAAACTCTCCACTGAAGGTAATGCAAATGTCTGAAATGCGCTAATGCAGGTGGCGCAATTTAGTAGGAAGCAATCAAGGTGGTAGCTCAAAAGAAAGGAAGCAGCTGACGCATTTCTTGTTAATTGTTGATATAGGTGGCGAAAAGTGATGAAGCAAACAAGTAGGTGAATTCTATTTTGGCGCAAAGTGAAGCAAGTCTTAATTAATTGTAGAAACAGTAAGGTATCGAAGCAAGCAAACAGGGTGGTGAACCAAGCAAACAGAGTGGTGTAACAAATTAATTGTAGGTGATGCAAGGTGATGATGCCGTAATGTTTGACCAGTTAGAAAATGAATTTGACCTTCTTCTTGTTTTGGTTGGCGCATTTCTCGTTAAGTTGATGGCGCAAAATAGGTTTAGTGGGTGGCGCAATTCAAGTTCAGTGAGTGGCGCAAATTAGGAGATAATTCCAGCAGTAGGTGGTGCAATTCAGGATATGAAGGTGGCGCATTTTTTCAGATCTTGTTAACAAGATGATCAAAATAAAAAATCTCTTCAAATCTCTATCAAATCTTCGAATTAAGCTTCCAAATTTTGCAGATATGTTAGAAAATTGATTTCTAACACGATGATGTGAATCAATTTCGCTGAAAACCGCTGAATCAAAATTTGAATGGTTGATCAGACTGATTTTGACGAACTGAACAAAATATGAAAAATCTTCAAATTGAACCTCAAATCTTTGAAATTAGCTCTCGATTCTTGAATAAGGTTTGTTCCAAAACAGATTCCTAACGCGATGAACTCAAAATCCAGTCGAATTAATCTCAAAAATTGCAAGATTTTGAGAAAAATAGATTTTCTTGAAAAAATCAAGAAAATCAATCGATTTTCCTCAAAATCCTAACAATTTTGATCTCAAATCGTGCAAATTCTTCAGAAGATCTTCAATAACGTGCTCTGATACCAATTGTGTGTCCCAATATGATCAATCAACCCAAAATTCACACAAGATCTAGAGAGAAAGTAGAGAGAGAAAGTGTAAGCGTGTATACTAAGCTCTCTAATATTACAAGATATGAGTTATGCACTACTAGAGTTCTCTCAAAATTGTTACAATTGTTATCTAATTACAAGCTTAACAAAGCTATTTATACCTAAGATCTATACAAGACATTAAGCTAAGTTTGACTTTCACTAACACATAATACATTGACTTTGACTTTGACTTTATCATTAAATCTTGAAGACATATTTTAGACTTAACAGATTTGGTGCTGTTTTACCATTGATTTGGTGATGTTTTACCATCTATTTGATGTTGTTTTAAACCATCAATTTTCTCGGTTCGAATCGATTTGGTGTTGTTTAAACCATCGATTTGGTGTTGTTTTATAAACCATCAATTTTATCGGTTCGAATCGATTTGGTGCTGTTTTAAAATAACTCTGTTATTCAGGTTATGGAGGCGAACAATGATAATGTTGTTGCTAGTGATACATCTAAAAAGAATAAGGTAAGAACTCTTTGGGATCATAATACCTTCATGGTGTTTATTGATTTGTGCATGAATGAGGTAAAAAATGGGAATAAACCTGGTAGTCACTTCAATAAGGTTGGGTGGGAGAACCTAGAGAAGGCTATTAAGGATCGAACGGGAAAATGTATCGACAAGAAGCAACTTAAAAACAAATGGGACAATATGAAAAAAGAATGGAAGTTGTATGATCGTTTAATGAGGATTGAATCTGGCATTCGATGGGATGCCGCGAGAAAGACATTCTCTGCATCGGATGAGTGGTGGGACGAAAAAATAAAGGTAATACTTACTATTATGTGTATATTCAATTATTTTCGACTACTTTTTATTTAATTAGCTAATAAAGAACCATTAAAACATACAGGGAGATAAAGATATTGCCAAGTTTAGGGACTTAAATTTGGAGATATATCAATTGTATTATGATCCTTTATTCCGGGATTCCGTTGCGGTTGAAGATAAGACTAAGGCTCCTGTTGAATGTCAAAACGATAGTAGTCCAACTTGTTAGACAACCTAGGGGGGGTAAGGTTGTATATAAATCTTTTACTTTCAAAAATCCTTTTAAAAATAATACAGTACAGAAACAGTATAAATAAATCAGAGTATACAAATAATAAATATACAACAATTATATAAACAGATATAATTAAAATGCACAGCGGAATAAATAAAGAGATAAAGGATAGAGATACTTGACACGGAGATTTACTGATTTACCACCAACTGTGATAAACCAGCAGCCGAGACACTTCCCGACACGATCCAATAAATGTATTCTTTACGGTAGAATACAAACCAAATACAGAGCAAAGTAAACGGCTCTCAAGCTTTAGCTTATCGAGATATACAGGATCACACACCCGTTATTCAAATACTTACAAGAGGAGTATAACTCACAATGGGTAATCACTCTTGTATAATATCTCACTTGGATATTTTATAAAAAAAAGTTTTTATAATATATATATATTAAATAATGAGAGAGAGAGCTGATGGAGTTGCTGTTTGTTGTTGCTGTTGTGTTTGGTCTACTGTTCTTCATCACCAGCATGCTTCATTTATACCAAGGAAGCTCCAACGGATATATGAGGCGCGGTATACCGCCAAATGCACGCGGTATACCGTGCAGTAAAAAGGACACTGACACACAACGGCTCTCATGCAAAGTTGACTTCAGGAAAAACGTACCCGCGGTATACCGGCTAGGACTCGCGGTATACCGCCGTCAGAAAAAGGACTTTCAACCAATCAGAGATGCACACGGAGCCTGCCGCGGTATACCGGCTGAACACCCGCGGTATACCGGCCGTATGTACCCGCGGTATACCGGGTATTCTCCACGGTATACCGGCGTCAGAATAGCCACCTTCCAGGACGCAACCAATCTTGCTGGATCTTCTCAATAAAAAACCTTATTTAATTAAAATCATTTATGGTTTTTAGAAATATCCAAGTGGTATATTATTTTAGGGTGTTTATCATTATTAGTTATAAACAAAGATGACGACGTAAACACTTCCGTCTTGAACCCTTCAGATTAAATCTTCGTGTTCTTCAACAACTGCACACTTGGATTAAATTGTTAGATAAACAATAATACGGTGTGTTTGTAATCATCAAAATAAATATATATAAATATATAGAGATGTGGTACACTTGCACCAACAATCTCCCCCTTTTTGATGATGACAAACACAACCGCTAAGCAAGAGCATATGCGGTTTCTCTCCCCCGTTTGTCGAAGCAAAAAGGGTTAAGAAAGACGGTATGCTCCCCCTCGAGAGATGCTCCCCCTCAAAATATGCATATAATTGAGAGAGCATAAACTCATGGGTAAAAGAGCTAAAACGCTCCCCCTCAAATTAATAACGATATCAATTTGATTTTATAAAATTTGAGGGATAAAATAAAATGCAAAAAGCAATGGAGACAAAGATATACAAACCAATACGAAACACTTGCACCAAAACGGATCTTAAGGCTTCAATTTTCGGTTAATTTTATGTGATAAAAAAAATCACCACGTATTATGACCTCGTCAGGTAACCACGTATTATAACCTCGGCAGGTAACCACGTATTATAACCTCGGCAGGTAACCACGTATTATAACCTCGGCAGGTAACCACGTATTATAACCTCGGCAGGTAACCACGTATTATAACCTCGGCAGGTAACCACGTATTATAACCTCGGCAGGTAACACGTATTATATCCTCGCCAGGAAACACGTATTATATCCTCGCCAGGAAACACGTATTATATCCTCGTCAGGAAACACGTATTATATCCTCGTCAGGAAACACCTACAAAAGGCAAAGAAAATTTTTCGTGGTACCCTTTTCTTATGGGTCCTTTTAACAGTTAGTATAAAACATAAACTGCAAAAAATATGTTGTCGACATAAAACAAACACGACAAACATACAAAGCCATATAAATGGTTTAAAACCATAAACGCATCCCACCGGGATTATCAACATTAAACATTCCTTTCGGAATCCATTTTCTAACCATTTTTATTTTACGATCGTATTTATCATAGACGTAAAATGAAGCATTTATATTCGCATTAGGTCTAGAAAAATTATCGTTATACATACGAGCATGCGGTTTCCTTCCATAATTCACATTTTTTATTTTTGACATATATGGAGGTTTTCTCGTATCAACTTTAGGAGATGCAAAAAATCTTTTAATGGGTTTACACGAACATTTATCAACACATGTATCAGAACCAATGCCTTTTCGACAATTAATGCGATTAGGCATATTTAGCATTTTAAGCACTTTATCATTGCTATTTTGAAAAGCATTTGCTAATAAATTATCTTTTTCATGCGATTTACATTTTGCTTTCAAACAAGCAATTTCATCTTCAAGAATATTGCATTTACCACATACAACTTTTTCACATGTTATTTTCTCTAAACATGCAATTTTATCATTTAAGACAATGCAAGATTTGCAAACAATATTTTCGCATGCTTTCTTTTCTAAAGTGATAACTTTATCATTTAACTCATTTTTGATTTTATTATCACATGCAATGGTTTGTTTACAATTATTCAACTCATTTTGACATAATAATAATTCTTCTTTTAATTTAGCATTCTCATTTTTAAAACTATTTACGAGAACAATCAATTTTTGAAAAGAGACATTTAACATATCAATATCATCATCGTTATCACTACAACTAGAATAACTTGAGTATGAAGTACATACCTCTTTCTCGCAGTCGACGATGAGACAAGTTTCTTCATTTCTTTGATCTCGGGTTTCGTCTCTCTTTTCTTTTGAGTTTCCACCATAGGTGATGTTCAAGTTCTCCCAAATATCACGAGCAGTTTCAAAGAGATAAACACGCTCAATATCATCGTTAGTAAGAACCGAAAAGAGAAGATTTTTGGCTTGATAATTTAAACAACAATTATCCTTATCTTCGTCGGACCATTCCGAGCTAGGTTTGAAATTTTGTGGGTTTGAAATCTCCTTTAATAATAATATCCCAAATATTTTGATTTATCCCACGAACATAACGTTCAAAAGAATTTGCCCAAAGATCAAAATTTTCGAAATCAATAAGAAGAGATTTAGAAAACCAAGTATTTTGTTGAGCCATTAAATAAAAGATATAACTTTAAAAATTTAAACAGATAATT
The DNA here is from genome assembly GCA_033807775.1 of Saussurea involucrata. Lineage (NCBI taxonomy): Eukaryota > Viridiplantae > Streptophyta > Magnoliopsida > Asterales > Asteraceae > Saussurea > Saussurea involucrata. Next base: position 66,994,724 of record CM066321.1, on the reverse strand, counting down.
TTTGAAAGCCCTGCTCTGATACCAAATGTTAGACAACCTAGGGGGGGTAAGGTTGTATATAAATCTTTTACTTTCAAAAATCCTTTTAAAAATAATACAGTACAGAAACAGTATAAATAAATCAGAGTATACAAATAATAAATATACAACAATTATATAAACAGATATAATTAAAATGCACAGCGGAATAAATAAAGAGATAAAGGATAGAGATACTTGACACGGAGATTTACTGATTTACCACCAACTGTGATAAACCAGCAGCCGAGACACTTCCCGACACGATCCAATAAATGTATTCTTTACGGTAGAATACAAACCAAATACAGAGCAAAGTAAACGGCTCTCAAGCTTTAGCTTATCGAGATATACAGGATCACACACCCGTTATTCAAATACTTACAAGAGGAGTATAACTCACAATGGGTAATCACTCTTGTATAATATCTCACTTGGATATTTTATAAAAAAAAGTTTTTATAATATATATATATTAAATAATGAGAGAGAGAGCTGATGGAGTTGCTGTTTGTTGTTGCTGTTGTGTTTGGTCTACTGTTCTTCATCACCAGCATGCTTCATTTATACCAAGGAAGCTCCAACGGATATATGAGGCGCGGTATACCGCCAAATGCACGCGGTATACCGTGCAGTAAAAAGGACACTGACACACAACGGCTCTCATGCAAAGTTGACTTCAGGAAAAACGTACCCGCGGTATACCGGCTAGGACTCGCGGTATACCGCCGTCAGAAAAAGGACTTTCAACCAATCAGAGATGCACACGGAGCCTGCCGCGGTATACCGGCTGAACACCCGCGGTATACCGGCCGTATGTACCCGCGGTATACCGGGTATTCTCCACGGTATACCGGCGTCAGAATAGCCACCTTCCAGGACGCAACCAATCTTGCTGGATCTTCTCAATAAAAAACCTTATTTAATTAAAATCATTTATGGTTTTTAGAAATATCCAAGTGGTATATTATTTTAGGGTGTTTATCATTATTAGTTATAAACAAAGATGACGACGTAAACACTTCCGTCTTGAACCCTTCAGATTAAATCTTCGTGTTCTTCAACAACTGCACACTTGGATTAAATTGTTAGATAAACAATAATACGGTGTGTTTGTAATCATCAAAATAAATATATATAAATATATAGAGATGTGGTACACTTGCACCAACACAACTAATGTAGAACATGATGAGAGGAGAGGGGATAGTGACGAAGTTAATTTAGCTGACAATGATGAACCTCTTTTCCCTCAAAGTATTTCGAGTAAACGGAAGAATCCGACTAATATCGCTCCTACCCGTTCAACCAAGGAAAAATCTTCTACAACTTCCTCATATGAGGATAAACTTGATATTGTATTGAGGAGTCTGTTGCCTACTAATAGATGTACTGCGTTCCAACTACGTCGGATGTCTTGATTGTCAAGGGTATGGAGCCTGTAAGCACCTTTTCCCACGACTTTGGATATGCGATAAGGTCCTTCCCACTTAGTGGATAACTTACCTGCGTTTGGCTCTTTGGTGTTTTGGAAGACTCGTCGTAAGACGAAGTCACCTTCCCGAAAGACCTTGACCTTGACATTTTTATTAAAATGTCGTTCGACGACCTGTTTCTGTGATGCCATTTTTATTAGGGCAGATTCTCTTAGCTCTTCGAGAGCGTCAAGATCGTAACTTAGGTCCACCAAGTTGTGGTCGACAGATGTGCGTTTCGATGTCGGGAACTGCGTCTCAATAGGTAAGACGGCCTCGCAGACGTAGACCAATGAGAACGGCGTTTGTCTTGTTGACGTCCGAGGTGTCGTACGATTGGCCCATAGGACCGATGGGAGTTCTTTGACCCATTTTCCCTTCGCAGCGTTGAGTCTTTTCTTTATCGAATTGATGATGACTTTGTTGCTCGATTCTACAAGACCGTTGGATTGAGGGTAACGTGGAGTTGAGGTCGTAAGTTTGATGTTACGATCCTCACAAAACTGCTGCGTACGATCACTTATGAACTATGACCCGTTGTCACATACGATCTCGGAAGGAATTCCGAACTTGCATATAATGTTAGTCTGGATAAAAGAGATAACCCTTTTGTTTGGGTAAAAATTCACCAGTCTCGACCACGACCAGAATAGGGAAAACATTTATTACACTTTTCCATAATAAGGTAAAATTATAACACTTTATCATCTGACCAAAGTTGAAATCGAAAGTTACTCACGACACTCGACCGTCGTAAGGAGCCTCACGACCTCGACCGACTAACATGCGATATTACTGTTATGTTTTCACTATTTAATGCAGGATCAATGTCATTAATGACCAGCGGCCATAACCGACAAGGACAATTATGAGCATTTAACCCAGTGGCCGTTACGACTGTTACCAGAAGTCTTTATGGAGTCATTCAAGGCATTCGAAAGCTATAAATACAAAGGCTCAATCATCATTTCGCGGATCATCTTGCATCTTGAAACATCTGAACTCTGAAGAACACCCGAAGCAAAGAATTCTCTCTCAAAAGATCGCTCACGACGCACGACTTATACGCACGACGCCTAGTTCTTACACGCGACACATTGTTTTTACATTCGATACACTTGTTACTTTACATTTAAAGCCTTTTTTCATTTGTATTGTAATCATTGTACACTCGACACCCGAAACATAAGGATATCGCCCCTGATTGGCGATCATAGTGCAACGACGACCTCCACGGTCATCCGCGGGTTTTTTCCTTGTTGAGGTTTTTCCCGCGTCACCAAAATCTTTGTCTTATTTACTTTTTCTGTCTTCGTCGTACCGTTTGTCGAGTGATTTCCATTCTTTAGTTGTTAAGCTCCACAATCAACCTTAAGTTATCCTTCTGGACGATTTTTGGCATTAACAGTTTGGCGCCCACCGTGGGGCACCATCTAGAGAAAATCTTCGACAAACGTGCGTCTTACTAACGTTTTCTTGGAGTTTCCTTTCTTTTCCCTTTTCAGGAAAATGGCAGGTAATGGAAATCAAGAGCAGATCATTGCCCAGATGCATTGGGAGCTTGAGAATGCACGCCGTCAGATCGATGCCCTTGCTGATCAAAGTCGAAGGGCAGTCAAAGAAATCGCGCGGCTGAGGAATCCATTAGGACCACAGAACGGTCCTAGACCATTCGTTCAGAATCCAGGTCCAGGATCGTTCAGTCAGAATTCTGGGTCCGTTCCTTTCGTTCAGAATCCAGGACCAGGGCCGTTTGGTCAGAATCAACAGCCAGACCCATTCATGCAGAATCAACAACCGGGGTCGTTCATCCCAAATCCCCAGTTCGGGCCAATTCCTCCTCAGCATCTGAGGCTGCCACCCATGAACAATGGGTCCCAGCCATACTTTGTCCCTTTTAATGGGGACGCCAATGGCTCGTCGTATGGAAACGGCACCAGTTCGAGAGTTAACCCTCCAGCAGGTGCGAATTCCGATCCTAACGACTCTGGCGCTCAGCGATTGAAGAAGTTGGAAGATCAAAATGAACGTGTCCTGTCCCTGCTCGCTAAGCTACCGGGGGCAGCCGTGCCCGTCGACGTCGAGCCTCACTCGGGATTTCAGGCTTCGCTTTTCGTTGACACGATCGCGACAGTCGACGTCCCGAAGAAGTATAACATCCCCTCTTTCACGCCCAAGTATTCGGGGGTGACCGATCCGACGGAGCACATCGCGCAGTATAAGAAGCTAATGTGGACGGTCTCGATCCCACATATGTATCAAGAAGTTTGTATGTGCAAGAGTTTCGGGGTGACCCTCACAGGTCCTGCCCTCCAATGGTTGATTAATCTCAAACCCAAATCCATCGGGTCGTTCGCTGAGTTAGCCAACCAATTCTCCCAGCAATTCGCCAGCAGTCGCAAGATGGAGAAGCAGACCAGCGACTTGTATTATGTCGTGCAGAAAGCCAATGAATCTATTCGAAGCTATTTCAATAGGTTCAATGCAGAGATGATCAGTGTCCGCAACTGTGACGTCAACACCGCGATCGAAGCCTATAAACGTGGTCTAGACGACAGTTCGGGTTTGTACACTGATTTGACCAAGTATCCTCCAGAGAATTTCGAAGACGTCCGAGCAAGAACCCTAGCGTATATGCGGGTAGAGGACGACACTGCCTTTCGTCGTAAGCATACTGATGACAAAAGGTCGTTAAGTGTAAGGAAGCCAGAGTTCAAGACGAAGGCAGTATCCAAGCCAGAATCTGCGCGACAAATCTCGAACGTTCGATTCAAGACGAAAGCGGAATCCAAGACCGCGACGAAATTTCCCCAGTACCCTAAGATATCCTCCTACGGATTCAAAGGGACTACTAAGGACTTGGTCGAGGCTATGAAGACCGTCCAGGCGACCATCCGGTGGCCGAAGAAGACCGACAAAGATGACGATAAGAAAGATAAATCGAAGTGGTGCGACTTCCATGTCGACCATGGTCATGCGACAGATAATTGCATAGCTCTAAAAAAGGAGCTAGCATATCACGTCCCGAAGGGCAATCTCAAGGACATCATCGATCACGTCGTTACTCCAGTTAATGACGTTCGACCGCCAACCCCCGAGCATGCAAAGGTCGTCAACTGCATCACTGGTGGTTCAGACGTATGCGGTCTGACGTATTCCGCAACCAAACGTCACGCCAGCCAGGAACCTGACGATCGACCTATCCCGCGCTCATCGAGACCCAAAGGAGATCTGGAGTTAGAAGCCATGAAAATCACGTTCGACCAAGATGACCTCGGTGACTCGTATCAGAAGCATCATGACGGGTTGATCATTCAACTGACGATTGGTAATTGTTTAACTCGGCGAGTCTTGGTCGATGGAGGCAGTTCAGCGAATGTCATCTTCCTGAATACTATCAAGGCCATGGGAATTGATCGATCGGAAATCACCCGACGCTCGACAACCTTGGTCGGTTTCAATGGAGACGCGACGAGTACCTTTGGAGAGATTACCTTGCCTGTCTATGCAGGGGGAATCAACAAGCAGACCAAGTTCAACGTCATTGATTGCTCATCGGCCTATAACATCATCTTAGGCCGACCGTGGATCCATGAAATGAAAGCCGTCCCCTCGACGTACCATCAGACCATGAACTTCCCTAAGCCGTGGGGAGTCCAGGAGATCAAAAGTGAGCCGAAAGTCGCCCGTGACTGCTATAAGACCACCCTGAAGCCGTAGAAGTAGGCCATCTAACAGTTACAGGTCCAGGATGCTCCTAGGACAGCCGACGACTATCACCTGGAGGAAGTCGTCCTGGACCAGAACGAGCCTGACTAGAAAGTCTTTGTAGGTTCGTCTCTCGATCCTTGCCTTAAAGACAAGCTAATATCTTTCTTGTAGGAACATGTCGATTGTTTTGCCTGGTCGCACGAAGACATGGTCGGCATAGACCCTGGCGTATTTTCCCATAAACTCAATGCCGACCCGTCATTTAAACCTGTCAAACAAAAACGGCGGAAATTCACTCTTGAAAGGAATAAGGTGATAAATGACGAGGTCGATAATCTCCTCAAGACAGGGAACATTTGAGAAATAAAATACCCCGACTGGCTTGCTAATGTCGCGGTCGAAGAATGATAAATGGGAAGGTCCTAGTCATATCCCAGGAGTCGTGGGTAAAGGTGCCTATCGGCTCCAAACCCTCGACAATCGAGATATCCCACGTAGCTGGAATGCAACGCATCTGAAAAGGTATTTCTTCTAAGTCATTTTCCTTCTTTCATACGATTTTTTATCACGACGATTACTGACTTAAGCATCGGAGGGTCGTTGGCTAGCCAACGACCAACCTCTGACATTGTTTTATCGCAGGTCGCACGACATAAGTTGCTAAGTCTACTATACGACTTTAGCCTCGCAGGATCGCACGACATAACTGATCAGGTCTATGACTTGATTATCCTTTCGCAGAGACACATGATTCAAGTTCATCGTACGATCTAGTTGTACGAGCATAAGGTCTAACGACCACCCGATCTAAGTTTTTTAACTTAGAAGAATGTCATGTTATGAATGAATGCTTTGATCGCATGTGCTTATGTTTGCCGACATAATTTAAAAAGTATAAAAATCTTATGACTTATGTTCTAGACGCTGTATTACAATGGATGCCTAAGTCGCACGATTTCTTGTTCATTCTATACTTAGTGAAATTTCACAATTGAAATTGTATCTATTCACAAAATGTATAAGACATAAGATCAGAAGATATATAAGTTTCATTCATTGAATGATCAATCAATTACATCCAAATAACTCGACCACCAACGGTCGAGCAACAAAAAACAAAAATAACAAAGATTTTTCCTAAGGCTGAAGAGGAGCGTCGGTCATATCCTTACCAGAGGCCTCGCCTTCGCAGCCTTCGTCCTCCTCCTCCTCGACCTCCTTCTCGTCATCAGAGTCGAGGTCTCTTTCGGTCCCAACGTCCCTCAAGAAAAGGGCAAGTTCGTCCGACGCCGAAGCTAGAGGATTCTTGCCCGACAGGTGTCGTCGCATGATCGCCGCCCGCGCCATGAATTGAGCAAAAGCGAAGACAGATTTCGCCTCGTCCTTCAATTCTTTCACCTCATCCTCTAACTTCGTCACCCTAGACTTGGATCCTTCAGCCTCTTTCGTACTCGCAACCAAAGACTCCCTAGTCTTATCCAGCTCATCCCTTTGATCAGCGATCAAGGACAGAGACTGCTTCAGACGGTGGTTCGCCTCATCCTTTGCACGTCTGACGGCCTCTAGTTCTTTCAAGGCTTCATCGAGATGTTTGGACATAGCCTCGGTACGCTCTAGAGCGACCTTCTCCCTGTCCAATGCCATGTTCCCCCTTTCGTGAGCAGAAGACACCAAACCCCTTATCTTCACCGTTTCAGCGTGCAAAGCAAGGGAAGACTGAAACGCCTGCAAAACATAAAGGAGTATGTTAGTAAAACACTCGACAAAGATTAAAAACACCGAAACACAAGTTTTGAAAGAAAAACTTACCATAAACGCCAGTCCGGCGACATGGGATCCCCTCTCCTCGACCGAGACTCCCTCGAAACGCTCCTTGAAAGAAGGGAGCAGATATTTCCCCAGATGAGGAAATAGATTCGTCCCGTCTAGGACATTATCAACCATAAAGTCCGACGGCAACGTAAAGTTGACCGTCATGACCTTAGCCTCTCCCGTCGTGTGGTCCTTGCCCTTGTCGGCCGACGAAGGGATCGACGTGGTAGACGGGGACTTCGTCGTTGTCGCCGGACGTGCCGAACTGATAGGTGTCGCATCGATCGCACCAGAAGACGTCTTCGTCTTCGCATGCGATGCAACCTATACCTTGGCCTTCTCAGGCGTGACAACTCTCGACGAGTCATCATCCCTTGAAGACGGTTCCCTCGGGATCGTCATCCTCGTCTTCTTTAAAACCCCCGACCCAGTGGTCGAGGTCCCTTTCCTTTTTTCTTTGCCTTTACGGGAAAGCTCAAGTTGAGCTGCTCTTTTGGTAGAGGCAGTCGGCACCTTTACCTGAGATTCTCCTGGAAACAAAGAAGAGAGAAATGTTACACGATAGACGTAAGTGAAAAGATCAGGGTCGAGCAGAAAAGAACAAAATATACTTGCCGGTCATCTCCTCTTCTTCTTCTTTCGACTCTTCCTCTTTCTCCTCTGTCTCCTCTTCTTCTTCCTCCTCCTCACATTTCTCTCCCCGATTCTCTCTTAGATACACCAAGTCTTCGTCGTCGTCGTCCACCAGATGTCGTGTGAAAAATGATCGCTCAACAGCACTGAATTCCAAGAATATGTCGACCTTTGCTTGAGAGTTGGCGTATGGCTTCACGTCCTCAAACTTAATATCTGTCGACACGTAGAAGACAGGTTAGAAATAAGTTGGAAATTAACACACGACGTGCGACAAAAAGCTAGAAAATCTCACCCGACGTATTCCAACCAGCCCTAATCCAGCCACTCTCAGAGTCAAGCGTCGATTTACGCACGAACGCGTACCTGGTCTTCCACTTACGGTCCTTAACAACAGTCTTCAAGACCAAGGTACGATCTCCTTTATACCTAGAAAACAGGCTATAGCGATGACCCGTCCTTCTTGACTAGATAAGCCAAGAGGAGGTCGCACACATTCATGGGAGACTCCCAGTTTTTGGTAAGACGCTCAATCACTTGTACGACTCGCCAAAATTAGGGCATTAATTGGCCTGGTGCTAAGTCAAACTCGAGCATGAATGCCTTAGCCAGAGGCGAATAAGGCCATTCAAAACCTATCTTAAAAGGGTATTCGTATATAACGACGAACCTATCAGGACACATATCAGGTCGAGTCTGACCTGCTCTAATCAATGTAACCCCCGCAGGGATTTTTGCTAGACTTCTAAGGTCGTCGAGATCCTCTTGATCTCGAATGGAACTTACAGGCTCAGTCGACATTCCTAACCCTGTTAAGCAGATTCGCAGGTGTGAAAAACCCAAAAATCCCAGTTTTTCCTAAGTTTCCTAGCAATCGACTTACGACGCATACAAAGATCAAGAAATCGTACCTTATATTGGCGCTCTAAAAACCTCGAAATTCCTAATCATGTCGCAGATTCTCGCAGGTTTGGGAAAGAATTTGACGAAGAACAGCAAGAAATCAGGAAAGAATCTCACTCTTAAAACTCTCTGAAACCGTAAAATAGAAAAGATCCACCGTGGGTCTCTATTTATGTAAACGATCATGTCACGTCGAGTCACTCGATGATCGAAACGTGCCTTCGCCTTTTCGTATGCACACACGGATCGTCGACACCTGGCGTTAATAGTTGTTAAACATGATCGCACGTCAGCATGGCGTCATGATCTTATCCCCTTTAGTTGGAATTGGACCGATCCAGTTCCAAGGCAACCGAAGTGACCTTTTGACACGTGTCACGGCCCTAGACATCCGACTTACAAAAATTTAAAATTCGAATTTGCCACTCTATTTTTAAATTTTGGGGGCAAACTGTTTGGGTAAAAATTCACCAGTCTCGACCACGACCAGAACAGGGAAAACATTTATTACACTTTTCCATAATAAGGTAAAATTATAACACTTTATCATCTGACCAAAGTTGAAATCGAAAGTTACTCACAACACTCGACCGTCGTAAGGAGCCTCACGACCTCGACCGACTAACATGCGATATTACTGTTATGTTTTCACTATTTAATGCAGGATCAATGTCATTAATGACCAACGACCATAACCGACAAGGACAATTATGAGCATTTAACCCAGTGGCCGTTACGACCGTTACCAGAAGTCTTTATGGAGTCATTCAAGGCATTCGAAGGCTATAAATACAAAGGCTCAATCATCATTTCGCGGATCATCTTGCATCTTGAAACATCTGAACTCTGAAGAACACCCGAAGCAAAGAATTCTCTCTCAAAAGATCGCTCACGACGCACGACTTATACACACGACGCCTAGTTCTTACACGCGATACATTGTTTTTATATTCGATACACTTGTTACTTTACATTTAAAGCCTTTCTTTCATTTGTATTGTAATCATTGTACACTCGACACCCAAAACATAAGGATATTGCCCCTGATTGGCGATCATAGTGCAACGACGACCTCCACAGTCGTCCGCGGGTTTTTTCCTCGTTGAGGTTTTTCCCGCGTCACCAAAATCTTTGTCTTATTTACTTTTTCTGTCTTCGTCGTACCGTTTGTCGAGTGATTTCCATTCTTTAGTTGCTAAGCTCCACAATCAACCTTAAGTTATCCTTCTGGACGATTTTTGGCATTAACACCTTTCGTCCAGAATCTGGGAGTAGGCAGCTGCTTTTATCCATTTAGAAAAGTAGTGTGTAAGGACTAACAAAAAGACTTTCTGCCCAGGGGCCGGAGGTAGCTTACCGACGATGTCCATTCCCCATATCATGAAGGGCCATGGGACCAACGTCGTATATAAAGGTTCGGAAGGTTGGTGTATCATACCTGAATGTCGTTGACATGAGTCGCAGCTCTGGACGTACCTGATGGCATCTTGCCTAAAGGTCGGCCAATAATAGCCTTGTCGGGATATCCGATTTGCAAGACTACGACCACCGGAGTGGTTACCACATTCACCATCGTGCATATCTTTCAGAACGTTTTGCGCCTGTGTTTGATTATCGATACATCTTAGGTTCAGGCCCGTCGATGATCGTCGATAAATCTTGTTATCTATTACAAAGATATCTTGAAGCTTTGAACCGAATCTTTCGAGCTTCCATCCTGTCTTCGGGCAGTTGGTCGTACATAAGATAACTCTTGATGTCGTGCGACCAACCACTCTCTACGTCGAGAACACGAATTTTTTCGGAGTCCTTGATGGACGAGGCAGCTAGGTGGATCATGGGGATGGCATCAAACGACGGCTTATTAAGTGCTGATCCAAAATTAGCTAGTGCATCGGCTTGAGTGTTTTGATCCCTAGGGATTTGTTCGATCGAGAATGGATCAAACATTTTCGATTTTCTTTTGCCACTTTGCGATAAGCTGTCATCTTGGAGTCTTGCCGCGAATTCCCCGTTCATTTGGTTTACGGCCAATAGGGAATCGCTTCTGACGTGAAGTCCGGTTGCCCCCAAGTCGTGAGCCATGCTCATGCCCACGATCAGGGCTTCGTACTCTGCTTCGTTATTAGTGGCTTTGAAGTCGCATCGTATGGAGTACACCATATTGCCCCCTTGTGGCGACTTTAAGACGATGCCAAGACCTGCTCCTCTGGCGTTTGAAGAACCATCGACGTGAAGTACCCAGGTTGTGTTGTTTGACCCAAGCTAAAACTCACCGATGTTCTAACCAGACCTGATCCAGTCGCTATCAGGGTCCAACGTCGCCACACGCACAAGTACGTACCTGGTCTTCCATTTACGGTCGTTGACCGCAGTTTTCAGGACCAAGGTTCGATCGCCCTTGTGCTTTGAAAATAGACTGTAGGGACGATACGAATCCACCTTGACCTGATAAGCCGTCAAGAGATCCTTCACATTCATTGGCGACTCCCAGTTCTTGGTAAGTCGCTCGACGACCTGGATGACGCGCCAGAATTGGGGCATCAGTTGCCCCGACGAGAGGTCGAACTCGCACATAAAAGCCTTGGCCAAAGGCGAATAGGGCCATTCGAAACCTATCTTGAAAGGATACTCGTATATCACGACGTACCCATCGGGACACATCTCCGGTCGAATCTTACCAGCTTTACTCACAGTAATCCCCGCAGGGATTTTCGCTAGATTCCTAAAGCTATCGAGATCATCCTCATTTCTAATGGTACTTCTAGGTTCTGTCGACATCGATAATCCTGTTAGCCAAGTTTGTCGATCTGAAAGACCCCAAATATCCCAGTTTTTCCTAGGCTTTCTAGCAATGGACTTACGACGCATACAAAGACTGAAGAGTTGTACCGTATATAGGCGCTCTAAAAATCCTCGAAACTCTAACTCTAATCAAGGTCTTGCAGGTTTAGAAATGAATCGCTGAAGAATAGCAAGAAAATCTCTCTCTAAACTCTCTGTAAGCGTAAAAAGGAAAAGATCCATAGCGGGTCCCTATTTATGTAAATAATTGTGTCAGATCGAGTCCCTCGATGATCGACACGTGCCCATGTCTCTTCGTATGACCACGCGGATCGTCGACACCTGGCGATGACAGCTGCTAAGCATAATCGTGTGTCATCGTGACGTCACGATCTTATCCCCTTTTCGACTACCCCTTCAGTTGGAATTGGGCCGATTCAGTTCCAAAGCAACTAAGGTAACTTTCGACACGTGTCACGACCCTAGGCGTCCGACTGACAAAATTTAAAACTCAAGAAATTGCTTCTTCATTTTAAATTTTGGGGGCAAATTGTTTGGGTAAAATTTCACCAGTCTCGACCACGACCAAAACAGGGAGAACATTTATTACACTTTTCTATAATGAGGTAAAATCATAACACTTTATCCCTTGATCATAATTGAAATCGAAAGACATTCACCTCACGACACTCGACTGTGACGTCGTCTAGCTCACACGACCGTCGTATAGAACCTCGCGACCTCGACCGACTAACATACGATATTTCTGTTATATTTTCACTGTTTAAATGCAGGAGTCAATGACATTAATGGTCAAACGGACATAACCGACAAGAACAATAATGAGCATTAAAGACGGTAGCCGTTACGACCGTTAGTCAAAGTCTTTATGAAGACATTTAAAGGCACGAAGACTATAAGTACAAAGATCCCAACCTCATTTGCGGACATCTCCAACATCTCTCTGATACCTCAAAGCATCTGAACACATCCGAACTCTCAAGAACGCTCACTCGAAGCAAAGAATTCTCTCTCAACAGTTCGCTCACGACGCACGACTTTCACGCACGACACACTTATATTTACACACGACGCACTTGTTCTACATTCGATACACCTGTTTTACTTTACATTTAAAGTATTTCTTTCATTTGTATTGCAACCTTTGTACTCTCGACACCTGAAACACAAGGGCATCGCCCCTGTTTGGCGACCATAGTGCAGCGACGACCCCTAAAGTCGTCCGCGGGTTTTTTCCTCGTTGAGGTTTTTCCCGCGTCACCAAATTCTTTGTCTCATTTACATTTCTGTCTTTATCGCATTGCTTTGTCGAAAGATTCACATCTTTAGTTGTTAAGCTCCACAATCAACCTTAAGTTATCCTTCTGGACGATTTTTGGCATTAACAGTTTGACGCCCACCGTGGGGCCCCATCTAGAGAAAATCTTCGACAAACGTGCGTCTTACTAACGGTTTCTTGGAGTTTCTTCTTTTTTCTGTTTCAGGAAAATGGCAGCCAATGGAAATCATGAGCAGCTCATTGCCCAGATGTATCAAGAGTTGGAAGCTGCTCGGAATCAAATCAACGTCCTTGCTGATCAAAGTCGAAGGGCAGCTGAGGAAATCGCGCGGCTGAGGAATCAAAATCCGAATGGATCATTCGGACCACAGAACGGTCCTAGACCATTCGTCCAGAATCCCGGTCCAGGGTCGTTCGGTCAGAATCCAGGATCCGCTCCCTTCGTCCATAATCCAGGTCCAGGTCCCTTTGTTCATAACCCTTGACCAGGACCGTTCGGTCAGAATTAGCAACCAGGTCCATTCATGCAGAACCAGCAGCCGGGATCGTTCATCCCAAATCCCCAGTTCGGGCCCAATCCTCCTCAGCATTTGAGACCGCCGCCCATGAACAATGGGTCTCAGCCGTATTCCGTTCCTTTCAATGGGGACGCCAATGGCTCGTCGTACGGAAACAACACCAGTTCGGGAGTCAACCCTCAAGCAGGAGTAAATCCCGATCCTAATGACCCTGTCGCTCAGCGGTTGAAAATGCTAGAAGATCATAATGAACGGGTCTTGTCCTTGCTCGCTAAGCTACCGGGGGCAGCCGTGCCCGTCGACGTTGAGCCTCGTTCAGGATTTCAAGCGTCGCCTTTTGTCGACACGATCGCGACAGTCGACGTCCCGAAAAAGTATAACATCCCCGCCTTCACTCCCAAGTATTCAGGGGTAACCGATCCGACGAAGCATATCGCACAATATAAGCAGTTAATGTGGACAATCTCGATCCCTCATATGTATCAAGAAGTCTGCATGTGCAAAAGTTTCGGGGCGACCCTCACAGGTCCTGCCCTCCAATGGTTGATTAACCTCAAACCTAAATCCATCGGGTCGTTCGCCGAGTTGGTCAACCAGTTCTCCCAGCAATTCGCCAGTTGTCGCAAGATGGAGAAGCAGACCAGCGACTTGTACTATGTCGTGCAGAAGGCCAATGAATCTATTTGAAGATACTTCAATAGGTTCAATGCAGAGATGATCAGTGTCCGTAACTGTGACGTCAAAACCGCGATCGAAGTCTACAAGCGTGGTCTAGACGACAATTCGGGACTATACACTGACTTGACCAAGTATCCCCCATAGAATTTCGAAGACGTCCGAGCCAGAAACCTTGCCTATATGAGGGTGGAAGACGACGCAACCTTTCATCGTAAGCACACTAACGACAAGAGGTCGCTTAGTGTTAAGAAGCCAGAATTCAAAATGAAGGCAGCATCCAAGTCAGAGCCTGCGCGACAAATCTCGAACGTTCGATTCAAGACAAAAGCGGAGTTCAAGAACGCGACTAAATTTCCTCAGTACCCTAAGATATCCTCCTACGGATTCAAAGGGACCACTAAGGACTTAGTCGAAGCTCTGAAGACCGTCCAGGCGACCATCCGGTGGCCAAAGAAGTCCGATCAAGACGACGGCAAGAAAGATAAATCGAAGTGGTGCGACTTCCATGTCGACCATGGTCATGCGACAGATGATTGCATAGCTCTCAAAAAGGAGCTAGCATATCACGTCCCGAAAGGCAATCTCAAGAGAATCATCGATGACGTCATTACTCCAGCTAACGACGCTCGTCCCCCGACTCCCGAGCATGCAAAGGTCGTCAACTGCATCACTGGTGGGTCCGACGTATGCGGTCTGACATATTCCGTAGCCAAGCGTCATGCCAGCCAGGCGCCTGACGATCGACCTATCCCGCGCTCATCAATACCCAAAGGATATCTGGAGTTAGAAGCCATGAAGATCACGTTCGACCAAGACGACCTCGGTGACTCGTATCAGAAGCATCATGACGGGTTATTCATTCAACTCACGATTGGTAATTGTTTAACTCGGCGAGTCTTGGTCGATGGTGGCAGTCCAGCGAACGTCATCTTCCTTGATACCATCAAGGCCATGGGTATCGATCGATCGGAAATCACCCGACGCTCGACAACCTTGGTCGGTTTCAATGGAGACGCGACGAGCACCTTTGGAGAGATTACCTTGCTTGTCTATGTAGGTGGAATCAACAAGCAGACGAAGTTCAGTGTCATCGACTGTGCGTCGGCCTATAACATCATCTTAGGTCGACCATGGATCCATGAAATGAAAGCCGTTCCCTCGACGTACCATGAGACCATGAAATTCCCTACGTCGTGGGGAATCCAAGAGATCAAAAGTGAGCCGAAAGTCGCCCGTGATTGCTATAAGACCACCCTGAAGCCGCCAAAATAGGCCATCTAGCAGTTACGGATCGACGAAGTCATCCTGGACCGAAGCAAGCTCGACCATAAGGTCTTGACATGTTCGTTTCTCTATCCCTGCTTTAAAGACAAACTAATATCTTTCTTACAGGAACATGCCGATTGCTTTGCCTAGTCGCACGAAAACATGGACGACATAAACCCCAGTGTTATTTCCTATAAGTCCAATGTCGATGTGTCCACTGTGGCGACTCACGACGACGTGTCCTAGAATCTGTATGGCGATGGTTTATCCAACACTAGGAGTTCTGGACTAGGCGTCATCTTAAAGTCGCCACAGGGGGGCAAGATGGTAAGATGGTGTATACAGTGCGATACGACGTCAAAACCACCAGTGTGCCTAAACTCGAAAAATTCAAAATCTTTCAAGAAGATGACTACGTCCTCCAACGAATGTGACAAAGCACTCAATAGCTCAACACAGGTAAGCTTTTCCACGAAGAAGGAAGGTCCTAGTAATATCCCAGAAGTCGTGGGTAAAGGTGCCTATCGGCTCCGAACCCTCGACAATCAAGATATCCCACGTAGCTGGAATGCGACGCATCTGAAAAGGTATGTCTCCTAAGTCTTTTTCTATCTTTCATACGATTTTTTACCACGACGATTACTGACTTAAGCATCGGAGGGTCGTTGGCTAGCCAACGACCAACCTCTAACCTTGTTTTATCGCAGGATCGCACGACATAAGTTACTAAGTCTATCATATAACATCAGTACACTTTCGCAAGATCGCATAACATAAATAATCGAGTCTATTATATGACTTGATTATCTTTATCGCATAGACATGTGATTCAGATTCATCGCACGATTTAATTGTGCTATCGACCCACGATCTGAGTGTGCTGACTTTGAAAAACTTCATGTTCTGAATGTATGCTTTGATCGCATGTACTTATGAAAGTCTTACGATTTATGTGTTAATCGTTATATTTTAATAAATGCCTTTGTCGCAATTACCTACGTTTGACATATATACGACTTATGTTTAATCTCGTACAATCAGTATTACGTTCGATGTTTATTTATCGATTGACAATAAAGTAATGCATAAATTCAAAGGAAATGTAAATTTCATTTCATCAAACGGTCAGGTACAAATGGCTCGACCACCAACGGTCGAGTGATAAGAGCAAAAGTTAAAAAAATTCTAAGGCTTAGGAGGGATGTCGCATGCGTCCTTGCTTGAGACTTCGCCCTGGAGACCCTCGTCTACCTCTTCCTCCTCAGCCTCCTTCTCGTCGTCTGAGTCGAGGTCCCTATCGGTCCCGACAGTCGACAAGAAGACTGCCAACTCGTCCGATGCTGAGGCAAGGGGATTCTTCCCCAGCAGGTGCTGCCGCATGATCGCCGCCCGAGCGGTTAATCGAGCTAAGGCGAAGACAGACGTCGCCTCGTCCTTGAGGGCCTTCACCTCTTTCTCCAAGCTCGCCACCTTGGACTTGGACTCCTCGACCTCTTTATTCTTCATTTCCAAGGATTCCTTCGTCCTGTCCAGCTCCTCCCTTTGGCCGGCGATCAGAGACAGGGATTGCTTCAAACGAGAGTTCACCTCGTCCTTAGCTTGTCCGACAGCTTCCAGCTCGTCCAAAGCATCATCGAGTCGTACCGACATATCCTCGACACGCGCCAGAGCGGACTTCTCCCTCTCCAACGTCGCGTCCTCTCTTTTAATAGCAGAAGCCACTAGACCTTCGATCTTCGTCGTCTCAGCATGCAGGGCCAGGGAAGACTGGAACGTCTGAAAAACATGAAAAATATTGTTAAACTCGACAAAGTTAACAAACGACAAAATATACCACGTTTTGAAAGAAAAACTTACCAAGTACGCCAATCCAGCAACATGCGATCCCGTGTCCTCGATAGAAACCCCTCGGAAACGCTCCTTGAAAGATGGGAGCTGATACTTTCCCAAGTGAGGGAACAGTTTCGACCCGTCTAGGTCATTATCAACCAAGAAATCCGACGGCAACGTGAAGTTTACCGTCGTGACTTCTTTCTCTCCCTCTCCCGTTTGCGCGCCCTTGCCCTTGTCGGCCGACGAAGGGTCCGACGTGGCAGTAGGATACATATGTCGATTTCGCCGGATGCGCAGGGTCGACGGACGTTGCGTCGATCGTGTCGAAAGACATCCTCGTCTTCTCGACAGATGCGGTTGACGCCTTCACCTTCTCAGGCGTGACGACTCTCGACGAGCCGCCCGTCTTCAAAGACGGTTCCCTCGGGACGAACATCCTTGGCCTCTTCAGGACTCCCAACCCATTTGTTGGAGCCTCTTTCCTCTTTAGGACACCCGACTCAGTTGTTGAGGCCTCCATCCTCTTTTCTCTCGCCTTGCGAGCCAGTTCAACTTGAGCTGCCTTCTTGGCAGCTGCAGGCGTCATCTTCGCCTGAGGTTCTCCTGTATGGCAAAAGAAAAAATTGTTAGATGATCGAGAGAAGAGAAAAACTAGGTCGAACGAAAAGAAAGCGAAGGAACACTTATCGGTCATTTCTTCCTTTTCTTCCCTCGACTCTTCTCTCTCCTTCTCCTCTTTCTCTTCTTCTTCCTCAGTCTCTTCTCCCTCCTATTCGTCCTCTCCTTCTTCCCGTCTTGCCTGTAGGCGTTCACCCAAGAACATCAGGTCGTCGTCGTCGTCCACCAAATGTCGCGTGACGAACGATCGATCATCGGGACTGATCTCCAGGAACTTCTCAATCTTGGTCTTGGAATCGTCGTTGGGCTTCACCTTGTCGAAGTTAATGTCTGAAAACATAAGGGGAGGAAGATTAGTCGAGAAACAGATAAATAAATACAATAAAAGTGCTTGACCCAAGCTAAAACTCACCCGCCATGTTCCAACCGGACCTGATCCAGTCGCTATCAGGGTCCAACGTCGCCACACGCACAAGTACGTACCTGGTCTTCCATTTACGGTCGTTGTCGCAGTTTTCAGGACTAAGGTTTGATCGCCCTTGTGCTTTGAAAATAGATTGTAGCGACGATACGAATCCACCTTGACCTGATAAGCCATCAAGAGATCCTTCACATTCATTGGCGACTCCCAGTTCTTGGTAAGTCGCTCGACGACCTGGATGACGCGCCAGAATTGGGGCATCAGTTGCCCAGGCGAGAGGTCGAACTCGCACATAAAAGCCTTGTCCCAAGGCGAATAGGGCCATTCGAAACCTATCTTGAAAGGATACTCGTATATCACGACGTACCCATCGGGACACATCTCCGGTCGAATCTTACCAGCTTTACTCACAGTAATCCCCGCAGGGATTTTCGCTAGATTCCTAAAGCTATCGAGATCATCCTCATTTCTAATGGTACTTCTAGGTTCTTTCGACATCGATAATCCTGTTAGCCAAGTTTGTCGATCTGAAAGACCCCAAATATCCCAGTTTTTCCTAGGCTTTCTATCAATGGACTTACGACGCATACAAAGACTGAAGAGTCATACCTTATATAGGCGCTCTAAAAATCCTCGAAACTTTAACTCTAATCAAGGTCTTGCAGGTTTTGAAATGAATCGCTGAAGAATAGCAAGAAAATCTCTCTCTAAACTCTCCGTAAGCGTAAAAAGGAAAAGATCCATAGCGGGTCCCTATTTATGTAAATAATCGTATCAGATCGAGTCCCTCGATGATCGACACGTGCCCATGTCTCTTCGTATGACCACGCGGATCGTCGACACCTGGCGATGACAGCTGCTAAGCATAATCGTGCGTCATCGTGACGTCACGATCTTATCCCATTTTCGACTACCCCTTCAGTTGGAATTGGGCTGATTCAGTTCCAAAGCAACTAAGGTAACTTTCGACACGTGTCACGACCCTAGGCGTCCGACTGATAAAATTTAAAACTCAAGAAATTGCTTCTTCATTTTAAATTTTGGGGGCAAATTGTTTGGGTAAAATTTCACCAGTCTCGACCACGACCAAAACAGGGAGAACATTTATTACACTTTTCTATAATGAGGTACAATCATAACACTTTATCCCTTGATCATAGTTGAAATCGAAAGACATTCACCTCACGACACTCGACTGTGACGTCGTCTAGCTCACACGACCGTCGTATAGAACCTCGCGACCTCGACCGACTAACATACGATATTTCTGTTATATTTTCGCTGTTTAAATGCAGGAATCAATGACATTAAGGGTCAAATGGACATAACCGACAAGAACAATAATGAGCATTAAAGCCGGCAGCCGTTACGACCGTTAGTCAAAGTCTTTATGAAGACATTTAAAGCCACGAAGACTATAAGTACAAAGATCCCAACCTCATTTGCGGACATCTCCAACATCTCTCTGATACCTCAAAGCATCTGAACACATCTGAACTCTCAAGAACGCTCACTCGAAGCAAATAATTATCTCTCAACAGTTCGCTCACGACGCACGACTTTCACGCACGACGCACGACTTTCACGCACGACACACTTATATTTACACACGACGCACTTGTTCTACATTCGATACACCTGTTTTAATTTACATTTAAAGTATTTCTTTCATTTGTATTGTAACCTCTGTACTCTCGACACCTGAAACACAAGGACATCGCCCCTGTTTGGCGACCATAGTGCAGCGACGACCCCTAAAGTCGTCCGCGGGTTTTTTTCCTCGTTGAGGTTTTTCCCGTGTCACCAAATTCTTTGTCTCATTTACATTTCTGTCTTTATCGCATTGCTTTGTCGAAAGATTCCCATCTTTAGTTGTTAAGCTCCACAATCAACCTTAAGTTATCCTTCTGGACGATTTTTGGCATTAACAGTAGCGCCTGTTCATGATCGTCTGTCCAATTGAAGCCTTTGTTCTTTCTTAAGACGTTGTAGAACAGATGGCATTTATCGGACGATCGTGATATAAACCGATTCAGTGCCGCCACATGACCTGTGAGTCGCTGGACTTTCTTGAAGTTTCTGGGCGATTTGATGCTTACCAAAGCTTTGATTTGGTCAGGATTTGCTTCTATTCCTCGTCGTGTGACCATGTAACCTAGAAATTTCCCAGCGCTGGCTCCGGAGGAACATCCCACGGAGCCAGATCCAAGCCTAAAACGAACAGAATCAAAAGGCAGCCGCATAAATTGCCTCCTTAAGGAATCCAGCGATAGTCAACCCCTTCGGACCTCAGAACGGTCCCTGACCTTCTTTTGGTGCGCCTTTCGTAAGACCGCCACCCCAGATAGGTCTAGGGCCATTTATCAGCAATCCTCCCTCAGGACAGTTTCCACCGCAACATTTAAGGCCACCACCGTTGTACAATGGAGTCGTGCCTTATCACATCCCGACGGTCCCGCAACCGTCAATGACGATTCCCATTAACTTTCCCCTCAACGGAGAAGACAACGGTTCGTCATATGGAAATGGTTTTCACACGACAGTCGGCCTAACGGCTCAAGATTCAGGAGTTATTCCTCCAACTACTACGGACGACCCAGTCACCCGACGCTTGAGACTGTTGGAGGATCAAAATGAAAGATGTTATCTTTACTCTCGAAATTGCCTGGTGCTGCTGTCCCTGTCGACGTCGAGCCCCGCTCAGGATTTCAAGCATCACCTTTCATCGACGAAATTGCAACCGTCGATGTCCCAAAGAAATACGGTATTCCTGCTTTTACGCCCAAGTATTCGGAAATAACTAACCCGACGGAGCACATCGCCCAGTATAAACAATTGATGTGGACCGCGTCGATCCCTCATCAGTACCAAGAAGTATGCATGTGCAAAAGCTTTGGCGCGACTCTTACAGGTGCTGCTCTCCAATGGTTGATCAACCTCAAACCTAAGTCCATCAGCAACTTCGCAGAGTTGGTCAACCAGTTTTCACAACAGTTCGCCAGTAGTCGCAAGATGGAGAAGCAGACCAGCGACCTGTACTACGTCACCCAACAGTCTGGGGAGTCCGTCCGCAGTTATTTCAATCGTTTCAATGCAGAAATGATCAGCATCCGAAACTGCGACGTTAAAACCGCAATCGAGGCCTATAAGCGAGGTCTCGACGACGACAACTCGGGCTTATACGTCGATCTTACGAAGTACCCGCCAGAAAACTTCGAAGACATCTGAGCTAGGACATTGGCCTACATGAGGGTAGAAGACGATATGGCTTTTCGTCCTAAGCATTCGACTGACAAGAAATCACTTGGAGTAAAGAAACCCAATTTCAAATCCAAGACAAACGTCAAGGCAGAACCCTCGCGCCAGATATCAAACGTCCGGTTCAAAAAGAAGAAGAATGATCCTGCATCGAAATTTCCTCAGTATCCTAAGATCTCTTCTTACGGATTCAAGGGAACGTCGAAAGACTTAGTCGAAGCCCTTCGGAATATCCAGTCGACGATTTGATGGCCCAAGAAGAGCGACAAAGACGATGCTAAAAAGGACAAGACCAAGTGGTGCGACTTTCACAATGACCACGATCATACGACAGATAATTGCCTGGACCTACAGAAGGAGTTGGCTTGGCTTGTTCCCAAGGGCCACCTCCAAGGTTTGATTGATAAAGAATCAACGCCTGACGACAACGTAAGACCAGCATCCCCTGTCCATGCAAAAGTTGTCAACTGCGTGACAGGAGGATCAGACGTCTGTGGCTTAACATATTCGGCAGCCAAACGACACGCCAGTCAAACGTCGGGCGAATATCCCATCCCTCGGTCGTCATGACTGAAGCAAGAGTTGGTACTGGAGGCAATGCCCATAATGTTCGACCAGGACGACCTCCAGGACAGCTGGCAGAAACATCACGACAGATTGATTATCCAGCTTACCATCGGCAACTGTTCGACCAAAAGAGTCTTGGTCGACGGAGGCTGTTAAACTAATATCGTCTTCTTGAGCATGATTAAAGCAATGGGCATCGACAAATCAGAGATCATTCGTCGTTAGACGACTCTGGTAGGATTCAACGGGGATACGACCAACACTCTGGGGAAATCATCATTCAAGTGTATGCTAAAGGGGTCAACAAGCAAACGAAGTTTAACGTTATCGACTGTTCGTCAGCTTACAACGTTATTCTCGGTCGATCATGGATCCATGACATGAAAGCGGTCCCCTTGACGTACCATCAGACTATCAAATTCTCGACGTCGTGGGGAGTTCAGGAGATCAAAAGCGAACAGAAGACCGCCCGTGATTGCTACAAGGCGACGTTGAAACCTCAGAAGAAAGACATCTAGCAATTACAGATCTAGGATGTCCCTGAGTCCCCAGATGACTATCGTTTAGAAGAAGTCGCCTTGGACCAGGACAAGCCTGATCGAGTCGTCTCTGTGGGGGCATCGCTAGACCCCGTCAAAAAAGGGAAATTAGTCTCCTTTCTACAGGAGAACGCTGATTGTTTCGCTTGGACGCACGAAGACATGATCGGTATAGATCCCGACATTATTTCCCACAAGTTGAACGCCGATCCATCGTTCAAGCCTATAAAGCAAAAGCGCCGCAAGTTTGCTCCTGAGCGAAACAAAGTAATCAACGACGAGGTCGACGACTTGCTTAAGACCGGAAAGATCAGAGAGGTGAAATACTCCGACTGGTTAGCCAACGTCATGGTCGTACAGAAGAAAAATGGGAAGTGGCGAGTGTGTATCGACTTCACAGACCTCAACAAGGCCTGTCCTAAAGATCCATTCCCGCTACCCCATATCGACGCTATGGTCGACGCAACCGCAGGACACGAACTCTTAACGTTTATGGATGCTTACTCCAGGTACAATCAGATCTTGATGCATGGCAACGACCAAGAGAAGACTGCTCTTATGGCAGATAAAGACATCTACTGCTACAAAGTCATGCCTTTCGGCTTGAAGAACGCAGGATCAACCTACCAGAGACTGGTCAATAAGATGTTCAAGGAACACCTTGGCAACACGATGGAAGTTTACATCGACGACATGCTTGTCAAATCCAAACAGGCGATCGATCATGTCGATCATTTGAAGAAGTCTTTTGACATCCTTCGACGATATCGGATGAAGCTGAATCCTACGAAATGTTCCTTCGGAGCCAGCGCTGGGAAATTTCTAGGATACATGGTCACACGACGAGGAATAGAAGCAAATCCTGACCAAATCAAAGCTTTGGTAAGCATCAAATCGCCCAGAAACTTCAAGGAAGTCCAGCGACTCACAGGTCGTGTGGCGGCACTGAATCGGTTTATATCACGATCGTCCGATAAATGCCATCTGTTCTACAACGTCTTAAGAAAGAACAAAGGCTTCAATTGAACAGACGATCGTGAACAGGCGCTACAAAAGCTGAAAGAGTACATGGCAGCTCCGCCCCTGCTTTCGAAACCAAAGGACCACGAGGTCCTACAGCTGTATCTTGCCGTAAGTCCTCACTCTGTAAGCGCCGTCTTAACTAGAGAGGACGACAAGCAACAACTGCCGATTTACTACGTTAGTAAATCCTTGCTAGACGCAGAGACACGATATACGTCTATGGAAAAATTGCTATTATCGCTAGTCACAGCCGCCAAGAAGTTACGACACTACTTCGAATCTCATCCCATTACTGTCGTGACTAACTTTCCCCTCAAGTCTGTCTTGAGAAAACCTGAACTGACAGGACGACTAGCAAAATGGAGCATCTACCTCAGCAGTTATGACATCGATTTTAAGCCTCTTACGACAATTAAATCGCAAGCCCTAGATGACTTCGTCGCCGATTTCAGTCCTGAGCTCGAGAAAAAGGTGCAAGAAGAAACCTATACTGTGGAGACTACAAACGACACGACCTGGGTACTCCACGTCGACGGTTCTTCAAACGCCAGAGGAGCGGGTCTTGGCATCGTCTTAAAGTCATCACAGGGGGCAATATGGTGTACTCCATACGATGCGACTTCAAAGCCACTAACAACGAAGCAGAGTACGAAGCCCTGATCGTAGGCATGAACATGGCTTACGACTTGGGGGCAACCGGACTTTACGTCAGAAGCGATTCCCTATTGGTCGTAAACCAAATGAACGGGGAATTCACAGCAAAAGACTCCAAGATGACAGCTTATCTCAAAGTGGCAAAAGAAAATCGAAAATGTTTGATCCATTCTCGATCGAACAGATCCCTAGAGATCAAAACACTCAAGCCGATGCACTAGCGAATCTTGGATCAGCACTTAATAAGTCGTCGTTTGACGCCATCCCCATGATCCACCTAGCTTCCTCGTCCATCGAGGACTCTGAAAAAATTCGTGTTCTCGACGTAGAGAGTGGTTGGTCGCACGACATCAAGAGTTATCTTATGTACGACCAACTGCCCGAAGACAGGATGGAAGCTCGAAAGATTCGGTTCAAAGCTTCAAGATATCTTGTAATCGATAACAGGATTTATCGACGATCATCGACGGGCCTGAACCTAAGATGTATCGATAATCAAACACAAGTGCAAAACGTTCTAAAAGATATGCACGATGGTGAATGTGGTAACCACTCCGGTGGTCGTAGTCTTGTAAATCGGATATCCCGACAAGGCTATTATTGGCCGACCTTTAGGCAAGATGCCATCAGGTACGTGACACGGGGTTTTGACACCCCGCGAAATCTTACCGCAAGTGTACGGGTCGAATCAAGTAATAGTGTATGGAAGTACGAGTATCGAATCCACGGGAACTAGGAACTAAATATCACAATTACTACAAGAACTATTAATTGGACTGTCAAATTTGGAGATTTGGTGTTATAACTAATTACTTGCAGAAATTAAAATCAAACAAACACCAGACAACTAGTAAGCAGTTTTTGGAATTCAGATGGAGAAACAGTTGAGGGTTGGATATCCTTAGGTTTCACATATGAATATCAGACTAATGACAAATACCAGTTATTCCGTTAATGACTACTCAACCTTGATCTAACCATTGCTCTCTCTCAAGTAACAACAGTTATATGTGTAACAACATGATGCTTTCTCAAGCTACCATGAAGTTTATTTCGAAAACAAATACAAGATTAATCTCTCGATCTCACCTTATATAGTTCAAAACACATTAAGCGTAGGTTATTATGAGACTAAAGTTTACTCGGTATATCTCTATCCTTTCTTACTTTAGACATGTAATTCCTAATTCTAGATCTCAATTGATTCTCTCGAACATAATTGACAACAATAAAACAATTGCAAGTTAGCTACGCTCACAAAGGCATTAAGAACAAAATCACATGCATTCATTAAATCGGAAAACTGATAAAAATCATTCGTCATCCATCATATGTTCAATCCTAATTCAATCCAACCCCCAACATCTTAAAGTTAGTTCATGATGTTGGGGGATTCATACACAAAAGAAAGAGAAACAAAAGTGAAAGTGAACATGGTAACGTGATCGTGGTGAATGTGTAAGATGAGTTGATGAACTCCCTTTCCCCGTGTTGAAATCTCCTTTGCGTCTTGAACGATCCTTCGATTGATTCTCGATCTTCGCTCCAAATGGTGTCACGTGGCTCTGAAAATCGCCCCCGAACTGCTCCCAATCGTCTGCCGTAAGTTGGATACCGAAAAAGTGACCTAAATCCCGACTTATAAAACTGAATTCGACCAAACAGTGGGATACACGACTTTCCCCGCGACTTGCAAGTCGCGTGGGAAGTCGCGCGCTATGCAGGAGGCCTTCTGGGTCGGTTCTGGTTCGCGGGTCGGGTCCTGGTTCGGTCGCGGGTCTTGGGCTTGGCTTTTGGGCTTTCGTTAGGCTTCGTTTTGACTCGTTTTGGGCTCTTTTTCGCTTCTATTTCCGAGGAATGCCGCCTTTTATATAACCTGCGTAAATCACTCAATAAACCGTAAAATACCCGCCTTTTTACTTGAGTACAAGCCAATCTCGTTGGTTTGAGAACCGAAAATAACGCCAAAAAGTGGCGTTATCAACAACCCCAAACCGAGCGTTGCTTGTCCCCAAGCAAATTAGCGACAAAACAGAATAAAAGCATATATCTTAGAAAGAATAATAACTGCACAATTCCAATCGGTACCAAGTGATGCATCGGTGATTTCCCATACCCGTGAATATCTATCTCACTCTCGCCTCATTCTTATTTCGTTTGACCTATGACCTTCCATTGGGAGTTGAACTCGTGACTGTTCCGATCACATCAGGGTTAGACTAAGTCTGAACATACTAGGGAAAACATTTCGCCTCGACCCTACCTCACGGGATACTCTCTTTGCACTCGAACCTAGGTTATCGCTCGTGTTGTCACGTTAAGGAGGTTATGTGCAAGAATACTCAAATGTCATGACAACTCTCAAGAAAGACGCACAAATGTCCAAAATTTTGATCTCAGACGGAATCAAGTAGCAAGATAGGGAATATCGGTAAAGGTAGTTGTAAACCGTAATCACATTTTCCAAAAGATCATCCAGGTCTTTACACGGGTTGTAATGGGGCTAAGGCTATGGTTATGAAACGACGGGTAAAAAGGTTCAAATATCCTTGGCATGTCAATCATTGGCAGTTCCGAACTCTATAGTTTTTCGCTCTCTTATTTTCTGCTATAGATAATATCTAAATAACTACATTTTTTTTTGTTTTTTTTGTTTTTTTTTGTTTTTTTTTCGGGACTTCATTGGTCCTCTTTTCTACTTCGCGGGTTACATTGACCCGTTTTATTCTCATGACTGGCCGGAATTCTTTCTTTTCTGCTCTATCTCTATTCGTTCATCACTGCTTCCGATTGACACACTTTCGGATTGGGTTGGCTAAGGTTTATGGCTAAGGGTTTAATGATGGGTTTAGAAAGAAATAATGTGAGTGTTTGGCTGCAAAATGGCTATGGATACACACTAAGGGTAAAAGGGGACGATAGCTAAAAATGGTTTAAAATAGAACACACAATGCCTGGAATCATATCTTAAGGTCCACACGATATAGTCTATTGTACCCTTACCTAATATCCCGATGTTCGTCTTTGCTACTCAATGCAATAATGTAGCGAGATCATTCTACATTCACGACAAGGAATTAGAAAAGTGTATAAGAATTACGTGTATAAATCCCTCGAAATGAAAAACGTCTTATTAGGCTCAAAACTCACTATCGGGTGGTCTCCACTAATGTCCCTAGTCATGTCCTTTCCCGGTCTTTCCCTAACGGTCACGTCACTATCACAAGATTCTTCCCACAATGGTCGGTCTCAATCATTCAAAACAAAAATTTTAGCTACTTTGATCTAGACACTCAGAAGTGCAGGAAATCTACGTGCATAACTTGGGCCCGATTGGGCAACCCCAAACCTTACCTACACATTGTCCCCAATGTGCAAGCAAAGTCGTAGGTGATGCGACTCGATCATTGTGCAGTTATTTACAGGTATAAAAAGGACGGGTAAAACATTAACATAGCATAGCAAAAAGAAAGACCCAAAATTTCTAGACTGGGCACCCCAAACCTAGGCCGTGGCCTAGGTTTGCCAAATAAAAGCCAAACCCAAACCTCGGTGAAACCGAGGTTTGCACAGGGTCAAAAGTGAGTGTGTAGGTGTGAAAGATGAGGCACCCCAAACCTAAGTGAGACTTAGGTTTGTTGCATCTCGTGTAATTAAAATAGAACAACACATCAAACACCACTCTTTTAGCAGAAAGATTTAGAACATACCTGTTTTGCCCGGCCGGAGGATTCTTGACTGGTTGAGCATCGATCAGAGAAGATAGGGAGAACATGCAAGACAAGGGAAAGACACAAAACAAAAACAGGAAACACACAAAGCAAGAAAGGGAACACAAACTGCACGAAAAACGAAAAACGGGGCAAATGGGACTCACGTGGTTTAGCCCGCGACTTGCAAGTAGCGTGGAAAACCGCGTAACCCTCTGTTTCAGAAAACTAACAGAGGGCCCCGCGACTTTCTGCGCGGTATGCAAACCGCGTGTAAAGTCGCGTATGTCCCTGTTTCAAAATATTTTTGGCTTTTTTCGATTTTTCGATTTTTATGGTTTTTCTGAAATAGAACACATTTAAACTAAAAAAAACTAAACTGAAAACAAACCTTGGTGGGTTGCCTCCCACCCAGCGCCTTATTTAAAGTCGTGGCACGACTGTGCGGTTTCAACTTGGCTTAGTGTCCGCGGGGTCAAATCGCCCACACTTGCGATTCTTCGCGGCTTCCTTCATCTTCGGTCCTCCATGACCAGCTCCAGTCTCTCCTTCACTTCGACCTCCCGCCTTCTCAAACATCTTGAAGATTACTCTCTCACCGCCTACCCGGAAAGTTATCTCACCTTCTTCCATATCGACCAATGCTCGACTCGTAGCCAGGAATGACCATCCCAGGATCATCGGGACCTCTTCATCTTCATCGATGTCGATTACCACGAAGTCTACTGGAAAGTAGAACTTCCCAACTTTAATCAGCACATCTTCAATCACCCCGTATGGATACCTTATCGATCGATCAACCAGCTTCAATGTCATATATGTTGGGCTTACCTCACCCAGTCCGAGCTTCCTAAAAACAGAAAGAGGCATTAGGTTAATACTTGCCCCTAAATCACATAGAACTTTATCAAAATTAAAACTGCCAATTTGAATAGGAATCGAGAAACTCTCTGGATCTTTAAGCTTTTGGGGCAGCTTATTCTGGAAAATCGCGCTACACTCTTCAGTGAGTGCAACGGTGGCCTGGTGATCAAGTGCCCTCTTTTTGGAAAGGATCTCTTTCATGAATTTCATGTAGGAGGGCATTTGGGTGAGAGCATCTGCAAAAGGAATATTAATCGTTAGTTTTTTAAAGACCTCAATAAATTTGGAAAAATTAACCTGATCCTTATTTGCTTGCAGCCTGCTCAGGTAAGGCACTTTCGGTACTGCCGGCTTGACCGGTAGTTGCTTCGGGGTGGTCGGCTCACTCTTCTTGGGCTCTTCATCTTCCGGTTTCTCTTTCATCTCAAACTCTTTATCAGCCTCTAACTCGCCCATGTCTATCATCTCGAACTCTTCCTCTTCCGGACCGGTCTCCTTTGATGAAGTCTCGCTTACCGGATCTCTGGTCAACTCCTTTCCACTTCTGAGGTAGATGGCATTGCAATGCTCCCGGTTTTGTCTTTCGGGTTGACTCGGAAGTTTCCCGGGGGCTCGGTTTTGTAGGGTCTCGGAAATCTGTCCCACTTGCCTCTCGAGGATCTTGATGGCGGCGGTGTTTTGCTCGGTAGCCGCCTTGACAGTATTGATTGTGCTTGCTAATCCCTCGACTGTGCTGTCCATTTTCGACATGAACTTCATCATCATGTCCTCGAGTCCCGGCTTCTTCTCCCCGGATGGTCCTTCATTCCTTTGGTGGAAACCTGGAGGACGGTAAACATTATTAGTATTAGAGAAGTGAGAAGAGTTAGAAAAGTTACCTGGCTGTTGCTGGTCGGGTTGACTCCATGAAAGATTGGGGTGTTTTCTCCACCCCTCATTGTACGTATTCGAGAAAGGATCGTTTCTCGGCTGGTTTCGGTTTGCCACAAAATGAACCTGATCAGGTTCTTGAAGATTTCCTCCATTCAACCGATTTGTGATGACAGCCAGTTGAGCTTTCAGTTCATTTAGCTCGTTACTCTCTTGGACACTTGCTACTCTTCTAACGGCTGATTTCGGTGTAGAAAAGCTATGCTCGGCCAAGTTTTCAATTAGCTCGCACACTTCCTCGTATGATCTATCCATCAATGCTCCACCCGCCGCAACTGTGATGTCGTTCTTGAATTGCGGGTGAAGACCACTGAAGAAGGTCTGGATGATGACCCAGCCTTGTAGCCCATGATGAGGACATTTCTTGATCATGTCCTTGTAACGTTCCCACTCCTCATATAGCGTTTCTTGCTCCCATTGAGAGAAATGGGTGATCTTCGCCATTAGTTGGGCGGTCCGACTCGGTGGGAAGAACTTCTGAAGGAAGGCGGCTTTCAACTGTGCCCAAGTAGTGATCGAATCAGGTGGGATGCTTTCAGTCCATGTCTCGGCTCGGCCTTTGAGAGAGAACCCGAATAACCTCAGCTTGATGGCATCCTCGTTCATGCCATTGATCTTGAATGTGTTACAGATCCTCTCGAATGCACGGAGGTGTGCATGAGGATCTTCAGTCGGCGCTCCTCCATATTGATTCTGTTGTACCATGACAATGGTACTCGGTTTGAGCTCGAAGTAGTTTGCTGCGGTGGTGGGCGGTTGGATGCCTATCCGTGCGGTTGCCACGTTCGGATTGGCAAATGACCGCATAGGCACCCTTTCCGGGGGTGGTGGTGGTGGATTGTTGCGAGGCGGATCATTACGTGGAGGTCTCTCGTCGTCAGACATTTCGAATTTCAGATTTCTTCTCGCTTTCGCTTCTTTACGTAGCCGACGAGCGGTTCTTTCTATTTCCGGATCGATTGGCTCGATTCCTTTCCCTCGGGTTTCCTTTGGCATAAACCACTAGCACCTGAAGAGAAAATAACAAGCTTAGCAATCCAGGAATTCAAAGTGATGAAATAAAATACGAAATAAATAAATAAAATAAAAATGTCCAATCTAATAGCTCGTATAGCTGGTAATGCTATTAGTTGCAACTAGTTCCCCGGCAACGGCGCCAAAAACTTGACACGGGGTTTTGACACCCCACGAAATCTTACCGCAAGTGTACGGGTCGAATCAAATAATAGTGTACGGAAGTACGAGTATCGAATCCACGGGAACTAGGAACTAAATATCACAATTACTACAAGAACTATTAATTGGACTGTCAAATTTGGAGATTTGGTGTTATAACTAATTACTTGCAGAAATTAAAATCAAACAAACACCAGACAACTAGTAAGCAGTTTTTGGAATTCAGATGGAGAAACAGTTGAGGGTTGGATATCCTTAGGTTTCACATATGAATATCAAACTAATGACAAATACCAGTTAATTCCGTTAATGACTACTCAACCTTGATCTAACCATTGCTCTCTCTCAAGTAACAACAGTTATATGTGTAACAACATGATGCTTTCTCAAGCTACCATGAAGTTTATTTCGAAAACAAATACAAGATTAATCTCTCGATCTCACCTTATATAGTTCAAAACACATTAAGCGTAGGTTATTATGAGACTAAAGTTTACTCGGTATATCTCTATCCTTTCTTACTTTAGACATGTAATTCCTAATTCTAGATCTCAATTGATTCTCTCGAACATAATTGACAACAATAAAACAATTGCAAGTTAGCTACGCTCACAAAGGCATTAAGAACAAAATCACATGCATTCATTAAATCGGAAAACTGATAAAAATCATTCGTCATCCATCATATGTTCAATCCTAATTCAATCCAACCCCCAACATCTTAAAGTTAGTTCATGATGTTGGGGGATTCATACACAAAAGAAAGAGAAACAAAAGTGAAAGTGAACATGGTAACGTGATCGTGGTGAATGTGTAAGATGAGTTGATGAACTCCTTTTCCCCGTGTTGAAATCTCCTTTGCGTCTTGAACGATCCTTCGATTGATTCTCGATCTTCGCTCCAAATGGTGTCACGTGGCTCTGAAAATCGCCCCCGAACTGCTCCCAATCGTCTGCCGTAAGTTGGATACCGAAAAAGTGACCTAAATCCCGACTTATAAAACTGAATTCGACCAAACAGTGGGATACGCGACTTTCCCCGCGACTTGCAAGTCGCGTGGGAAGTCGCGCGCTATGCAGGATGCCTTCTAGGTCGGTTCTGGTTCGCGGGTCGGGTCCTGGTTCGGTCGCGGGTCTTGGGCTTGGCTTTTAGGCTTTCGTTAGACTTCGTTTTGACTCGTTTTGGGCTCTTTTTCGCTTCTATTTCCGAGGAATGCCGCCTTTTATATAACCTGCGCAAATCACTCAATAAACCGTAAAATACCCGCCTTTTTACTTGAGTACAAGCCAATCTCGTTGGTTTGAGAACCGAAAATAACGCCAAAAAGTGGCGTTATCAGTATGTCCAGAGCTGCGACTCATGTCAACGACATTCAGGTATGATACACCAACCTTCCGAACCTTTATATACGAAGTTGGTCCCATGGCCCTTCATGAGATGGGGAATGGACATCGTCGGTAAGCTACCTCCGGCCCCTGGGCAGAAAGTCTTTTTGTTAGTCCTTACACACTACTTTTCTAAATGGATAAAAGCAGCTGCCTACTCCCAGATTCTGGACAAAAGGGTTATCTCTTTTATCCAGACTAACATTATATGCAAGTTCGAAATTCCTTCCGAGATCGTATGTGACAATGGGTCATAGTTCATAAGTGATCGTACGCAGCAGTTTTGTGAGGATCGTAACATCAAACTTACGACCTCAACTCCACATTACCTTCAGTCCAACGGTCTTGCAGAATCGAGCAACAAAGTCCTCATCAATTCGATAAAGAAAAGACTCAACGCTGCGAAGGGAAAATGGGTCGAAGAACTCCCATCGGTCCTATGGGCCAATCGTACGACACCTCAGACGTCAACAGGACAAACGTCGTTCTCATTGGTCTACGGCTGCGAGGCCGTCTTACCTATTGAGACGCAGCTCCTGACATCGAGACGCACGTCTGTCGACCACAATTTGGTGGACCTAAGTTACGATCTTGACGCTCTCGAAGAGCTAAGAGAATCTGCCCTAATAAAAATGGCATCACAGAAACAGGTCGTCGAACGGAATTTTAACAAAAATTTCAAGGTCAAGGTCTTTCGGGAAGGTGACTTCGTCTTACGACGAGTCTTCCAAAACACCAAAGAGCCAAACGCAGGTAAGTTATCCACTAAGTGGGAAGGACCTTATCGCATATCCAAAGTCGTGGGAAAAGGTGCTTACAGGCTCCATACCCTTGACAATCAAGACATCCCACGTAGTTGGAACGCAGTACATCTATTATGCTCCGATCTTGCTACACGTTACGGGTTAAAGAAAACACGTAATATATGTATTGAGGAGTCTGTTGCGATTTTCTTGATGATTTTAGCACATGGGTGTGGAAATAGGTTAATTCAAGAATCTTTTAATCATTCTGGAGAAACTATTAGTAGGCATTTTCATGTTGTTTTGAAAGCTGTGCTTAAGTTGAGTGCGGACATCATAAAGCCAAATGCAACTTACAATGAAGATGTACCCGTACAAATTTTGACCAACCCTCGTTATTATCCAATGTTCAAGGGACTTCTTATATTTTTCTTCGTAACATTTTATTAGAATAATAAATTATGTTTATTTATATGTGTAGGATTGTATTGGCGCTATCGATGGGACGCACGTAAGGGCATCATTTCGAGAACATGAGCAAGCGAAATATATTGGTAGAAAAGGGTACGCGACTCAGAATATAATGGCGGTTTGTGATTTTAATACGTGCTTTACGTTTGCATGGGCTGGATGGGAGGGATCTGCGCATGACACAAGAATATTCTATGAAGCCTTACGTAGGCCTGAACTTAAATTTCCACATCCAACCGGTGGTTAGTATTTTTTTTACCGTTATAGCAACTTTTATGTTTTCATAACATTAGAAACGAATAATAATAATAGTTTGTTTATCATGACAGACAAGTATTATGTTGTTGATGATGGATATCCAAATACGAGAGGGTATCTTGGTCCATACAAAGGAATAGATATTCGTTATCACATACCGAATTTTTGTCGTGGACAAACCGTTGCAATACGGGCTCCAAGAGGAGGAAAAGAGACATTTAACTATCATCACTCATCGTTGAGAAATGTTATTGAACGAACGTTTGGAGTATGGAAGGCTAGATGGGCCATACTAAAAGATATGCATGTCAATTACACCTACGAGACACAAGTAAATATTGTGTTAGCGTCGATGGCACTTCACAATTATATAAGAATGAACAGTAGTTTTGACGAAACATTTGACAGGGCGCAATAAGAATCATACAACCCTCGTATTGATGTTGATGATGAAGGAAGTGGTAGCAATAACGAAGCACATGAAGGCACAAGTTCACGTCGTAGTAGGGAAGACGATTTTTATATGATTGCAATAAGAGATATGATTGCAGAAGAAATATTAAGTCGAAACAGATGAAGAACTATTAAAAATGACGATCTAATTTTTTGTTTTTGTTTTGAGGATCTATTATTTTTGCTATAAATTGTTATTGTTTTTGGTATAAATAGTTGTTATTTAAGTTATTATTATTATCTATAAATTATGAATGTTTTTAAGTTATTATTATTATTTTTAAATTATTAATGTTATTTAACGTACTATTATTATTTTTTAAATTATTAATGTTAAAAAATAATTTTTTGTCAAATATATAAATATAAATGATGAAAAATAAATGGTTATATGTTAAAAAGCAAATAAATAAATAATATAGAAGAATGTTCTTTTTGGTCATTTTACATAAATAAGCAAAATTTTGCCAAACACTAAAAAAAAAAAAAAAAACCCTTATTTATTATCATGTTTCCTAGTAAGCTAATCCAAACAATTTTTAAAAAACTTCATTTTCTCGCCTCATAAACAAATAGGTAATTTTGAAAATAAGCATAAGTTAAAATACAAGCAATCGTGTTCGCCTTCAAACCTGCTTAAACAGAAGTAGAACCAAATCTAAATCAATCAAACAATGGCCGAAACTCCTTCTTCTGCTAAAAGATGGCTTCCTCTCGAAGCCAACCCCGATGTTATGAACCAGGTTCTTTCTCCTTCTCCCTCTCTTTTATCTTCTAAATCGCTCTTTCTTTCTGTTTCTGTTTCTGTTTCTGTTGGATCAATTAAATCCTGCATCACTACCATCTCTGATGATCTTTCTTAACGTTTTACTTGTTGTTACTGTTGGACTGCTGTTGAGAAATTCTGTGGCTATCTGCTCAACTCTTCAGAGGAATTAGGGTTCACTTGAGCTATTATTATCTACACATACGTGAACTGAATCAAATTGAGTATATCCTGGTTTTGTACACCTTTCAACTCTCTCTTAATCAATTAGGCGATCGCATAGAAAATTGTTTTTGTTTGCAATTGGCTATGTTGTCCACTAACTTGCAATTGTAATCGTATTTGGCTTTGAAGAGTAATCCATGGGATGTGTTACTAGTTAGTTTAGTTCTACATCTACAAATTTCTAATTGCTGTTCTGCTACTTAAAGCATTGGATGAGTTTAAACAGATATTAAGGTCACTGGTGACAGAATCACTTAGTCGATGGAGTTGTGTGCTATTCACCTTCAAAGAAAATTATTATATTAAATGTTACCTATGAGATCCATGGATCGCATGACTGACCTGTATCTGTTTATTTGGTTATTCTTTTGTATTTGGATAGTTTCTTTGGGGCCTTGGTGTTCCTCCAGGTGAGGCAGAATGCAATGATGTATATGGATTTGATGAAGAACTCTTGGAAATGGTCCCCAAACCAGTACTTGCCGTGCTGTTTCTCTACCCCCTGACGCCGGAGGTTTGATTTCCTAAACAGATGTTTATTGTGTTTGAAACAGTCTAACTGGAAGCGTTTTTAATGTGAAATCCTTCATTTTATATGGAATGATTTATGTTTTTATTTTACTTGTTTTAGAGCGAGCAAGAAAGAATACAGCAGAACAGTATTAAACAGGTGGGTTACTGATCGATATTTGCATCGATAAGTCTATTTTAGCAAACTTTTCTTGTAATAAAAGAATTTAAAATGTGGACCGAAAACACATGCCGTGGATTCTAGATTTAAAATGTCTTTTTGATGTTCGTACCACTTCATCACCTTATCATAGTGATAATGTTTAAGCTCTTTTTTGTGTTTTATTATATGATTAGAATCCTGTATACTTTTGTGATCAGGATCCTTGTGATGGAGTTTACTTCATGAGACAAACGGTGGGAAATGCATGTGGAACGATTGGACTTCTTCATGCTATAGGCAATATCACCTCAGAGATAAAACTCGGTATGCCATTGCTTACTCTTTTACACACACACACTTTATCTTGCCCTCGTTAGGTTGTGTATTTTGTTATTGATCACTTCACGAACATGACCTGAGGTTCTCATGAGTTCTAATGTTCTATCATGTTCTCTCTTTTTGAATTCCCACAATTCTAAACGGTGTCTCTGTGTTTAGCTTGTCTGTTTACTTTTTGTCTTCTTAAGGAATGGACCTTGAGTGGTCTAGTGTTAAATGTTCGTATCCATATAGCCATTATGGCAAATATTAGGAGTTCACAAGGTCACTTAAAATGCATATAGAATTTCCTGCCAGACAACTGGGGCTCACACGACCACGGGAAGGAAATATATAATCTGTTAAATCATTACGACTATGGCAAATATCTTGAGTTTGCAAGGTCACTTAATTTCAAATTCAAAATTCCTACTATATATGTGTGCTCATCACCTCTAGGTGAAGGAAAAAGTTGTCAAATCATCTTTGTCAACACCAGTTTTCTGTCACCTGCCTCTTGATATAGTGATACCCTTTTCGGTTTGATTCAGAAACTTTATTTCAGTTCTTTCCTGAATCCGAAACAGAGTCCTGGGATTGGCTTTGGGCCTTTCCTGCGCAGCATCCTCTATTTTTTTTAATAATACCGGGTCTGCATGGGAACCAATTATGCATGTTTATGACCTGTGATATTATGACCTTTATTATCATTGGTGCGGGTAGACTTCATGCTTTGTAGTCCATATTCTGTACAATTACATGGACCATTTTATTTTATGATTTGACATTTGTTTCTGCTTTTTAACTATATCAAATGAGGTTAAGGAAATGTTTGATTTACTCTTTTAGAATACTTGTGTAAACCCTATGGTTACATCTTGAGCATGCCCAGGAGTTACTTAAAATTAAAATTTCCAGCAAGTCTGCAACCATCTTTTTTTTGTTTTTTGTTTTTTTTATTGGGGGGGGGGGGGGGGATTCTCACATAAGAATATAAGATAGCTTAAAAGATTTCTTCCTTCACCAATCACCGACATTAGTTTATTCAATCATCTTTCCTATGGCGACCCTACATATGCGCAGCAGCAGACTTTCACTCTTTTGTTGGCTTTGCTACCTGAATACACTTATTAGAAGATAAATAAAACACAACATATGCTTTTCAAAGTGTTTTTATGGTCTCTCATTCTTGTTTCCATTTTCACCATAATCTTTCAGGTATTGCTAACATAGGCCTCTTTTTTGTCTAAGATCGTTTCTATTTTCTAACACCGTTGGTTATCGCATCCTCTCTCTCTCTCTCTCTCATGCGCACATGTCACTCTTAAGTTATGAAATTTATTCACATAGACAAAGCATCATCATTCTCTTTTCTTACATTTTTTACAATAGTGTTAACTTTTGCCATGTATTGCCACAGAGGTTCGGATCAAAACTGATAACATAGTGAAAATGGGGGTTATTTTTTATTGCCATGTGAGAAAGTGGTCAAAATATATTGAACTGCTAAAGGGCTTTTTACTGCCTGAGGATGTAATTTGGATACTTTTTTTGGTCTTTTCCATTTTTTACCAAATTGGCGTTTCTTATTTCCAGTTGAGGGCTCATTTCTAGATAGGTTCTACAAATCTACAGCAAGCATGGATCCAATGGAGGTATTATGTTTTTTTTAACGTTCTTGATGGTTTCAATTTGATGATTAAGCTTTTGTTTTTGCTATTCTTCCTTGTATTATATGCATTTCATATTTCTCTGCAGCGTGCTCTTTATCTTGAGAATGATAGAGAAATGGAAGTCGCACATTCAGATGCAGTAGCTGCTGGTGAGACCGAGGTGAGTTAATGTTACTGGATTGTAGTTTTAGTAGGTCGATGGCTTATAAAGAGTGAAATATCTTATCTAAAGCTGACTATAGATGTTGATGTTATGCACCCGCTTAACACAAAGAATCAAACACAGGAATAGAGAGGAAATGCTTGGCCAAATTGGATTTAAACAAGTAAATGAACAGAACTGGAAGGACAATACAAACAATACCAAAACCTCTAGCAATTCGAGAGTGCTAGAACTCTCCCAAAAGTAGTCACTAATTTTCTGCATACATTCACACTCCCACCTCCCCTCTATTTATTAACAACCATAACAGACTTAATACCCAAACTACCCTTCTAGACATATCCTATTAATGGGCTTGGCCAGTAAATAGATGCATGACATTAACGCGCCCCCAAAGAACCACCTTGTCCTCAAGGTGGGTAGTAAAAATAAAGAAATTGTTGCTGTCCAGTTACAATATCTCTCAAACCAGTAGGCATTGAAGTCCAATCCTCCCAATTAAGCTCCATTTCAGCTTCATAGAAAGACCAAATTCTGTCACTGCTATTCATGGAATGCCTGGCTATTCATGGAATGCCTGACCATTCTACCATCTGTCCGTGACCATGCCAAGGTCTCATTCCATGTGGTTTTGGTCAGCATAAGTACCAAAGGACCTTTGGCAACCAACACACCAAAGGATTTAAAAGTATCCCAGTTTTCTTTCATAGTCTCAAAATACCTAGTGACTAGAACCACATCCACCACGTCATTAACTTTGGTTACCTGCACATTGACCAAGAATCCCAACACCCGAAAATCAATATGCCAACCTGACAGATACTTGGATTAAATCTCACCCTCAGTGCCTTTGGTTTGAAGAATTTTCACAGTCTTCCGTCTCTTAGTAGCCACCATCCTCATCTTTGCAGCTGCATGCCTGCATTGATCTTATTCATTTCCCTCTTTACAGGTTCATCTGGTTCTGTATCCACAATCAACGTTCGAACAATCTTGAACCCAAACGCTGACCTTGCCCTTTTAAGTGATTCAGCAGTCTTGGCAATATCATGCTTTTGCTTAAAAGCATGGTCTAGATTAAGCTTGGGAACGCGAGCTCTTATAACATCAAAAACATAAGCCTGGAGTTGGGACCTTGTGTTGCTGAGTTTATAGAATGTCTCACTCGCCTTCTCAGTTGAATCACGGTATTGTGTCAAAGCTACCATATTGACGAACACTTTGTCTTTGGTCTGTGTCTCACACTTCACAGCCAACTGCTGGACTCTTAGTGTGAAATGCCCCACAAGCTGACTTCCAAAAATCCATGTCACACAGTAATAACCAAGTTCAAGAACATTATCAAAGTTCCCGATAGATTCCTTAGTAGCAACAGGGTATTGACCTTGTAGGTTTTGCCTTTTCTTATATGGAGAAAAACGGTTGCAAGACCAAGAGGGAACAAGTTGGTACCGTGGTGATGGGCCGGTCCAAAACAAAATCGATGGTCAACGCCATATATAACTACTGCAAGGAAATGGAGGGCTAGCTAAGTGGATCCAAGTTCAGCCTTGAAAGGAGAGTAACGGGCCTGGTTGTACAACTATCTACAAAGCGTATGTAGACAAAGCAAGCTTTCCACATTTCCTTCATTGTTTTATCCGTAGAAACACAAAAAACCTTGTACAGATCCCCTACTAACGTAGTCCTGATAGACGCCATTGCCTTAGGTAAAAGGCGGAACGATTTTATATATTTGGAGTGACTCAGCATCAGTCAAATCAGGTAAGGGCTGCAACCTTCCAACATCCGAGTGTGTGTTAGCCATTTTTCCATTAGTAGGAGGAGGTTGTTGACGAGGGATATCAACCAAACAACCGACTTCATTTCTACTAATTGGAAATAATAAGATGGGGGAAGGATCGATTAAGATGACATGCTCGTAATTTGGATATAGGAGTTCACCGTTCTCCAGCCACACACAGACAAAGCAGGAGAAAATATCACCCTGTGAATCAACCTTCGAATTTTCATCCTGATGTCTTGGTCGTAACCATTTACGCCTTGCCATCGCTGCACTAGCCCCCAATTCTGCATTCACTGTTTTCGCGCTCACTTTTCCTTCGGAAAACAGCACGATCTGGTCCAAATAAACTATGATGTCTATCAGTGCCTTAAATCCCACTACGCCTTCAATGGGTGAAGATGGCGGCGATGGTGGCGCCGACGACGGCAGGGGTGGTCGTAACGGTGGTGGCGGCAGTCTCCATTGATCGTCGCTCCAACCATCTCTCTCATCAGAGGTCGACAATATAGAGTACGTCGGTAAAGGGAAAGTAGAGATTAAGTTGGATGTAGGCTTGGGCCAATTTAAAATAACTGGTTCGGGTTTGGGCCAATTTAAAATTACCTGCTGGGCTTGAGCCATAGAAGAATCTTCAACATGGGCTTTCGTTATTTCTCCGCCTTTTCTTACTTCCATTGGAACCCAGATCCGGTGATTACGATCTGGAATCCACATCCCGCGCTCAATCCTTTCCCGGCGGCGGCTTTTGTTCCACTCGATGATGGAGGAAAACGCAACAGCCGGCGAGGCTTGAGATTTATTGTGGCCTAGCCCAATGGTGGATTTGTGCTATTGAATGGTTGGAGAAATCAGTGGCGACCATGGATAAACAACCGGCTGTATTCCAGATCTATTCTGACTTGACTCACTTTCACCATAATCGATAGAATCTCCCTCTTCCTCATTCTCCTCCCTATTTTCTTCTCCATCGTTAACTATCATTGCCGTGATGACAGGGTGGTCCTCGCTGAGATCAGACATCGGTCCATAGGAAGCTTTCTCCGTATTCAAGGTGAAACCACCAGATTCTATCATCTGTGGAGAACCGCCTGGTTTCGTTGGAGGAGGTTTGGATACATAGCTACGTCCCTCTTCACGGAGAATTAGTACCTCTCGAATGACGGCGTGAGTTTTGGCATTGTCAATCGCCATCTCGTTCAGTTTCTGATTGAGGAACTGACTGAATATTTCCATCTGATTTTGGATTTGTTGTTGAAAATCATAAACTATGGAGTTTTAACGGAATCACCTTCTTCTTCATCGTAGAATCAACCCCCTGGAAACTCATATCTAGAGCCATGGATTCGGACTGCTCTGATACCAATTTCTTATGCACCCGCTTAACACAATGAATCAAACACACGAATAGAGAGGAATTGGTGGCCAAATTGGATTTAAACAAGTAAATGAACAGAAATGGAACGACAATACAAACGATACCAAAACCTCTAGCAATTCGAGAGTGCTAGAACTCTCCCAAAAGTAGTCAATAATTTTCTGCATACCTTCACACTCCCACCTCCCCTCTATTTATTAACAACCATAACAGACTTAATACCCAAACTACCCCTTCTAGAACATATCCTATTAATGGGCTTGGCCAGTAAATCGATGCATGACACTTGACTTCTAAGTGGCACTTGGGGTGTTTGGGAGTGCTTATATTTTTAACTTATCTCCTTATTGCGTTCCAGGGAAGGAGATGAGTGTTTGGATTTAAAAAAAAAACTCCTTATCGTGTTCCAGGGAAGGAGATAAGCAGTTTTTTGAGAAGTAACTTGAAACTGACTTTTCTGGAACGGAGATAAGTTATAAGCAAATAAGCATAAGTTAAAAATATAAGCACTCCCAAACTGTGAATCTGTTTTTGTGTTGGAGGATTTCTTGTGAAGGATGATTACATTTACTCCAAACTCGCATTTCTTTCTGCAGGCTTCCGACAATGTGAATGATCATTTTATCTGCTTTGCATGTGCTAATGGTATGAATCTCTCTCTCTCTCTCTCTCTCTCTCTCACACACACACACACACACACACACACTACCCTTAATGTACGACCTCCTTTCATATCATAAATCATAATAACAGAAGAAATTGGGTCTATTTTTTGGATAATAATTCACAGGACAATTGTACGAGCTTGATGGAAGGAAAACTGCACCGATTTCACATGGCCCTTCTTCACCAACCACCTTATTGCAGGTAACTTTTGATTACTCTCGAAATACATTTTAAATACTTGATCAATAGCCAGACAATTTCTGTCAAAGTATGCTGCCAAAGTTAAAGTTAAATCTTGCAATTGTTATTGGACATATTGGGGCAATATGGTTTTTGCATTTTGCCTTTGGATCAGAAATGGCCCAAGGGTAGTTTGGGATATGGATGCCATTTTGTTTCTGATTTAATTTAGCCTCTAAGCTTTTGTAATGTTTTTAGGATGCGGCTAAAGTGATCAAAGGGACGATAGCCAAAAATCCAAACTCAATGAACTTTAATGTGATTGCTATCTCGAGGAGAGCCGGCTCTACAGCGTAACCACATTACCGTTGTTTTTAGCTTAGATATTCCGTAACCCGTCTTTTCATATAATTTGCTAAACCTAGCAAGGTGAATTAGCTGTGAAGGAAATTGTTGGTTATCTCATATGGTGCATGCTGATTTCGATTAAGATTTGCAATGTGATTGGAGTAGTCACCATAAGTTGTATTGGGTTGGTTTTATTTGGTTTTCAACATTCTTGAAACTAATTGATAACCGAGTCGAATAATGTTCAGTTATGTGATTCGATAAGTCGAATAAGGGTTCCATTTTGAAAAAGTTTAAAATTGTTCTTGGCTATCGCAACATACAGAAAAGGGTTATCTTTATTCATTTCACATCTCAACCACATCCAATAGGGTTTCTATAAATCTTTCTCTACACAAATATAAACAGAATTTACCCAAAACCTATCAACATAAACTGCCCCCAACAAAAAGAATTATTAATTTGTAGACGACTTAATTAGGGAAATTCTATCCTTT
Organism: Saussurea involucrata; assembly: GCA_033807775.1. Taxonomy (NCBI): domain Eukaryota; kingdom Viridiplantae; phylum Streptophyta; class Magnoliopsida; order Asterales; family Asteraceae; genus Saussurea; species Saussurea involucrata. The sequence continues at coordinate 66,952,053 of CM066321.1, read as the reverse complement.
CTTTCAAAACCTATCAAAACTTAATTAATTTGGTGGATGATCACACTGCTCAAAACTTCTACCTTTTTTGTCTTGTTAAAATATCTCATGCTCCTTTTCTGCCAAACGAAGAATTTGCAACTCCGAGAAAGCAGATTTTTAGTATAGACCTCCATTTACCTCTGCAAGTTATAATTTGTGACCAAACATTTGGAACCCCTTGCATTTTGCTTGCTATTTTTATCTTTCTCATACCACTGATGACGACGCTGCGTACGTAGGAACAAGGTGTCAAGGAAGGAAGACGGGTGGGGCGGGGAGCGGTGGCCTCCATTAAATTGAAAGTTTATTTAATAAAGAAAATAAGAAAATAAAAAAAAGGCTAAGGAACCGTTTACCTAATCACTTATCCAGGTAAGTGCTTACCGACTCTTGGTCCTTGTTTCCGCTCTTATTGGGTAAGATTTTTAGTCCTTGCCATATTCATCCGGTAAGCTAATGTGACTTGATAAGCACTTACCTGGGTAAGCGTTTTGTAAACGGCCCCTTTAATGATATTTTCTAACTAACAATGTTAGAAGTTAGAACAAAGACCTTTTTCAAAACAAAGTACAAAACGGTGGTGATACCTTTTGTATATATTGAAACACAATCATCATTCATAGTTTTGTCTAAAACACATTTACCAAAATTGTAGCTCATTATAAATTTGATTGTTAAAAGATTAAAAAGTTCCAAATTTAAAAAATCACAATGAAAAGTTAAAAACCTTAATTCTAACACTAAGGTAACGTTATGAATGTGATTGTAAACTATGTGGACATAAATATCTATTTGTTTATATTTGGTGCTATACATTATTATGTTTTAGAAAAACTTTAAATAACTAATGAAATGATAGTAATTGGTGGATAATTTAATCAAAATAATAGATAGTCAATAATAATAATATTAAATATGATATAAGTGATCAAATCCAATTATCTATAGAATTAAATTTAATCAGTTATTCAAAATTAATTGAATTCAATCGATAAAAACTTCCAATGAATAATTGGAGTAAATCAATTATATCTACTATGGATTTCAATCTATCCTAGTTCATTTGATTTAGATGAGTTATTTGATTTTGTTTTTCGAACATTTATGTAGTCATCCAATTAATATGGATCTTGATCGGTTCTTAGGATGATTAGCCATGGACCAGCTTTAGCATGATGGCGAGTGAAGCCTAATATCAGACCGAAACGTTTAAGGAGTTGTTTACTAAATGCTTACTTAGATAAATGTTTACCAATAAAATTCCAAATTATGAGTTATATTAGTCTACCAAAAAGGTATCGTATGCAATAATTTTCTGGGTCAGATAAAACTCTCGGTCATTGTTTTGGCTCTTATCGGATAAGATTCTTGGTCCTTACCATATTCATCCGATAAGGTAACCTGACTTGATAAATTGGTAAACGAACCCACCTTTTCGTTCCTTTTTGTAGTGGTAAAAAATTAAGATCACAAAAGATGTCACTATATCATATTGTTATCTATAACTACATATTTAAAAACTACAATAACCATCATTTTTAGGTAACAATATATTTTGAAACTAAATAACACCACTTTTTTTTCTAGTTGGTTGACATAGCTTTTGTGTAGGTACAAAATCCTCTTTTATCTTTTTCTTAGTTTTTAACTTTAATTTATAAGGTTCTTGAATTTTTTTTTAAATTAAACTTAAAAAACAAAACCTCACATACAAAAGTTAAGAAACTATTAACCAACTAGTTTTGTAAAAATGTTTATATCCTTTTAAAGATACAAAATCACCTTTTTTTTATAGTTATATAACTATAAAAAAAGGAAACTATTTTTTATTTATTTATTTATAATTTGACATTTTTTATAGTTATATAACTATAAATATAACTATAAAAACTAGTGTCACCCTTGAAAACGTTTGCAAGTCCTCCTCTTATAATAAGATATTACATACCAACATCCATTCATTGCAGAAGAAGAAGAAAAAAAAACAAACACAAAAGTTCGTTATCATGGCGGTGGTCACCATTAGAACTAACGACTTCTGAACTCCACTCTAGCGGGTTTCACCACCAACTTCCCTTTGGGTGTGATGCCCAAACTGCTCCGCCTTGTGCTTCATCTTCATCGCAGCTCCGGCGATCCTTTCACGGGCCTGGTCCAGCCGATCGGCACCAATAGGGTGTTTTCCAGTCGCATAACCGTACATCCAGTAGAAAACAAAGGCGGCGGTGATACCCAACAACCCGGAGGTGAGAAATCCGGCGAGTATCAGAAAGAAGGTGAGGAGGGATGGAATTAACACCGGACTGAATATGAGCAGCAGCGGGGTTAGCAGAACAAGTCCGATGATGGTGGCGGACATGGTAAGGCCGGAGAGGACCGTAAGGGAGACGCCGAGGGTGACGGCGGTGGTGGCCTTTGCCACCTGGTGGGAGAGTTGTGGTTCATGGAACTGATGATGGAGGTGTTGTTGGTTGTGAGCCATTGAGAAAGTTGAGTTGAGAAAGAATTGGGATTTGTGGGTTTTTGAGGGGTTGAGGTGTAAATTGTGATGTGTGTGTGTATATATAGGGAAGAGAAGATGCGGCGAGGCGATGGCGGTGGCGGTGTGGTGGTTTTTGATGGCGGTGCACGTGATGGGAGACTGTCGAGTCACGTGAAGCGTGGATGTCATGAAACCAAAATGGGCTGGATGACTGACACGTATGTTAACCGAGGAATTTATTTTAATAATAATGTAGAAATGGTAAAATAAATATTAACGGGTATTTATCAACAATACTTAACAAGTTGTCCGGAATAACAGATTTGATTAGAATTAACCGTTATGTCTAAAATAAGTGTTTTACTAGAAAATGACTATTTATCAAATATTTTGGATTTGGTGTTGTCGATAAATATATAAGACCATTTTAATCCTATATATAGTGAAATATTAAATATAATGTAATTATTTACCAAATATATATATATACATAGGAAGGATTATACGAGAAGTTAAACATTATGCGAGAAGACGAGAAGTGTGACATCATATACGATTACACAACATGTGGGTGTGTTTAATCATGTATGATTGAACGTCTATGTATTGTCAAGGCAACCAGTGTTTAATCATATATGATTAGGTTTGTGTATCATATACGATATCACACTTCTCGCCTTCTCGCATAAGGTTTAGCTTCTCGTTTGAACCTGCCCATATACACACACACACACATATATATATATATAGAGAGAGAGAGAGATAATAAATTGTAAACCATTAAATTGGTGTAAACTATGTAAACTAATCCTAGCCTTTGATTGTTAATCTTGATTAATTTATCTAGAAGGGCAATTCTGTCATTTACACATCTGGGTTTATTTTCGGTAGTTATATATTAATTATATTAGTCCGTTATTTAAGGAAATGATTTATTTTAACTATTTTTTTATTTGTTTTTGATTCTATCGGTTTTGTTCATAATCATCTTCATCTTTAAACCGTTTTCATAGTGTTATATTACTCCATAACCGTGGTCTATCAAGAAAATCTCCAGAATCGGTATTTTGTGGTATATCAATTGTTCGTAGTTATGTCGTATAACAACGAAGAAGAAAATGATGAAGAACAAACAGTGCATGATCACATGGAGATCGACGACGATATTGCCGACTTTGTTATCGCGCTTCCGTCAGACGAAGAATGCGAGGAAGATTTACACAACAAAAAAATGAGAATTTCCGACGGCCAAATCCGTCGGTAATCCGTCGGTAAACGGCCAAATCCGTCGGTAATCCATCGGTAATCGTCGTCGGAAATAACCTGGTCGGTAATTGATTTACCGACGGAATTTACCGACGGATCACCGACGCCACCATATACCGACGGATTACCGACGGTTATACTTTACCGACGGATTACCGACGGTCCTCTTTACCGACGGATTACCGACGGATTTGCCGTCGGGTAAAATTATATAAATTAAATAAATCTAAATCAATTTAAATATTAAATTATATTATTAAAAAATTACCGACGGCAAATCCGTCGGTAATCCGTCGGTAATGTTTATTTTAATTTAAAAAAATTAAAAATACATAATAAACTGTACAAAAAACCTGTATTTAATAGAATAATTAAAAATTCAGAATAAACTGTACAAAAAACCTGTATTTAATAGAATAATTAAAAATAAAGGTCGGTAATTCCTGGGCAAAAACTATTACAAAATACTATTGTATTTAATAAATATCATATCCGTAAACAAATTCAATTTTATCCCAAATACAAAACAAACTAAACTGAGGGGGGAGCGGGGGAACTTCCAAACGTCTTCATAAAGGCTTCAAACTCTTTCACTCTCTCCTCCGCTCTAATATGTCCGTAGGTACCCTATGGTTTTACAAAAACAATGTGTTAACATATATAGAAAATTCGGCAGCATTTCGACTGTAATTTGAACATATCCATTATGTGTAGTATCAAAACAATCCTATCATTCGCCCAACAATGGCAGCCCAAACTAAATGAATCAAATTACACAACTCTATACAAGTATGCAATCCAATGCAAAAGCATAAGTTCAATAAACAAAAAAAAGCTTTATAATTGGGTAACATATGTACTCAAATTAAGAATACAAAGCAGACTAAAACAAGTTAAGACCATATACTCGAAAGTTGAGGCTTACAAGTGAGGATTGACAGCAACAGACTTGTCTTTACATTTAAGTGATTATGAATGTGAGCTTCAGAAGGTATTTAGAATATCACTAACCTCCAAAAGCAGGTAGGACTGTTTTCCAAACATTAACCACGCAATCTGAAGACGTAGATGCAAATATTGCTTCAGTTTGAGACACTACTGTAACACCCCGCTTACCACGACACAATATTGTCCGCTTTGCCCCACTGGCTCACGGCTTTGTTCTTGGCGACCTGGCAAGGACTTCGCAAGGACTTCCCAGGAGGTCACTCATCCTGGTACTACTCCCACCCAAGCACGCTTAAACACAAAGTTCCCAAGGAACCCGCATGCTTGTGGCCCCAAAACGCGTTGTTGTTTGGTAAGGCCAAGGTTTACTAATATACCCAGCATCTCTCCTGCCCTCTAAAGGATGTGGGATATGCCTAAGGTGTTACACACACCCCCCTTAGGGACTCATCGTCCTCGATGAGGTTTGCCCCACCATCCCGAACGGCACAGGAGTGGCTCTGATACCATTTGTAACACCCCGCTTACCACGACACAATATTGTCCGCTTTGCCCCACTGGCTCACGGCTTTGTTCTTGGCGACCTGGCAAGGACTTCGCAAGGACTTCCCAGGAGGTCACCCATCCTGGTACTACTCCCACCCAAGCACGCTTAACCACAGAGTTCCCAAGGAACCCGCATGCTTGTGGCCCCAAAACGCGTTGTTGTTTGGTAAGGCCAAGGTTTACTAATATACCCAGCAAGAGTTGAAACGAATTTTGGGTATATTAGTAAACCTTGGCCTTACCAAACAACAACGCGTTTTGGGGCCACAAGCATGCGGATTCCTTGGGAACTCTGTGGTTAAGCGTGCTTGGGTGGGAGTAGTACCAGGATGGGTGACCTCCTGGGAAGTCCTTGCGAAGTCCTTGCCAGGTCGCCAAGAACAAAGCCGTGAGCCAGTGGGGCAAAGCGGACAATATTGTGTCGTGGTAAGCAGGGTGTTACAACTACAATTGCAGTAATGCAGGTAATGCCTTTCTTGTGTGATTGTAGCAGTTGTGATACATATCTCCACTGCAACCAACAAGCAGGAATAGCTAAGAGAAAGTGATTGACAAGCAAAACCAAGAAAATATCCCATCAACCAAACCTCATTAATGATGAGTAATTTGTAATGCTTATGCTTAGCGTACAAATTTATAAAAGGAGATTCACAAAACTTAATTATCACGAGGAATAAAGTCGTATATCTACAATTATATATAATATACATATATATATATCCTAATTAAAACTTGATCATTAACTATCAATAGCATGCATGTTTTATTTGTAAAATTTGGCTGATTAATTAGCTAAGAAAATGGTGTTATGAACGTACCTCAAATTCGCTATCAAGTTTGAGCTAGATACTTGATTAACAACCCAACTATACTCGTCCTTCCATCCCTATATATGTATTAAAATTAAATCAATACTTCAATTCATGAATATATATATATATATATGTGTATAATTTGAATGGGAAACTAATTAATATGGGAAATAATTTGAATTAAAATGTTTAAACAGTTTTAGAGTAATACGTATACATGTAACATGTGTACATGTTTTAGATATAAGTGCATGTTACTTACCTGATTCTAAGGTAGCTCTTTGGTACTTGAGGCAAATACGGTTCTTTTGCTCTGCATTACATTCCAAGAGTAATTGGTATATAATCGGCATATATTTAAATAAATGAACTTAAACACAAATTACCATTAATAAAAGAAATTAGATATATATTAGATGTGTTTTATAGGATTAATTAGCTAAGAAAATGGTGTTATGAACATACCTCAATTCATATGACTTGGCAGTAACTTCAAAGTAGGTAACGATAGTACACAAACTAATCAATGTGTCGGGAGTCATAAGAGGAAATTACCCATTCCAAGGGCGGAAAGCTCCACCTCATTATGCTGCTGCATATATCTCTGCAACAAAACAAAATCAATCTTCATGAACACATCATTCAGATCGAAAATAAGAAACGTAAATTTTACCCTTCGTGTTCTCCCACTTCCTTCACCAAATCTCTCTCCAACAAACCATACCTGTAAAAGATGATTGATTGTCTGAGTAAAATTTAATGATTCACAGAAATTGTGTCATAAGTAAACGTTTTGAAATTTAAAAGGGATTTTGAATACCTCAAAAGAGAACTGCAGTTCAATGCTAGGGACCAAAGTCTGCTTGAATTCCGCCTACAAGTATAGATAGTGAATAAGATAAAAGCTTAATTAAGTTGATTCTCGACCAAATACCATCTTGATATAATAGATTCTTAAAAAGCGTTAAATCAGTGTTTTCATACCTTAGTTCCACATTTGTAGGCAATATAATGTAGATATTCAGCAGGGGATTCAGAATAAGCATCACTGTTTCCAGCTTCCATATTCATATCCCTGTTGCTGGATGATGATTGACCCAACGAACTTTCCTACCCTTCAAGTTACATTCCAGTATATATAAGATTATTTCCGATCCCTGATTCTTTTTTGTAACTATGCAAGCTCATAAAGCCAAAAAAATATCAAGGTATAAAGCTACAGGCTACAGAAATAATACATGTACAGCAACAGCAACTTACCAGAATATGAGGGGTAAACAGGCGGAGAATGGTTCCATCAACAAAACTTCAGAAACATGTTTATTGATATCTAAAAAATTATATCAAAAGAGCAACTTCCATCATACTCAACAATAAGCTACCAAACCTTGATAGTCAGTATAGCACCACGACCCTTTATCTTATATGATATGAAACCATGGAAAATAGATATTTTAGATAACAAATACAACCAGTTTTGTATCATCTACACTACACCTGAGTTAATATGGCTTTAAAGTGTAATTCAATTGGAATTTTTCTAACAACATTCAAGTTAATAACTGACATATAGTTAGATTGCAAATTTCTGGTAGCCTAACTCAAAACTCAAACTCATATAAATCAAACTCAGTGAACCAAAACGACAAAAATCAAAAATCAAAAATCCAAACAAATGTAAAACAAACTACAGTGTACTATTCCCCGGTTATTGTCCCCTGCAAATCCCCCGAGTCAAGGTGCGTGGGAGATGTACCGACTCAAGCAAATGTAAAAAAAAATTCACTTGTAAGGGCAGTGGTTCAAAAGGCAAATGTTTTTTTAGTAAAGTACCAGGGTATAAACCTCGTCAATCTTACTGTATTTTATAAATCGAGAGATAGGGAGATGCTTACCCAGCCATGGCAACGAATGATCGATGGAGGAGGAAGCCGTCAAATAAATCGTTCCAATTCGACGATTAGGGGAGAGAAATTGATGGAGGAGGAGCAGTTCTTCGAGAGGGGGCTAGGGCGACGAGAGAGAGAGAGAGAGAGAGAGAGAGAGAGAGAGTGCTGGGCCTGGAGGAAGGCGACGGTGGTGGTGTGGCTGGAGGAAGACAACTGTGAGACCGAGAAGATTGGAAGACATCGGGCTAGGGTTTGTGTGGGTAGGTAAAAGAGAAACGAAAAGGAGAGGGAAACGAAAAGGAGAGAGGGAAATCAAAATGAGAGAGGGAAATGAAAATAAAAGAAGGAAACAAAAAAAGAGCATTAGATAAACTGAAAAAATTAGGTTTAGAAAAAATTCTAATAATAACTTTTAAATACTAAATATATTATTTTAAATAAAATATATAAACTCTAAAAGATAAATAAGTTGTTCTAAATGCTAAAAAACAATTGTGACATATCATCGTATGAGAGATTGAGTTAATGTGAGAAACGTGATAAGTGGATCTAAACCCTTGATCACTTATAATCTCAAACTCATTCATGAATCGTATGAAATTGGTTAAGGTGAGAAACGTAAAAAGAGAAGTTACGGTGAGAATGGTAAAAAAAAGATCTTCATCATTTGATCAATCCTAATTGAAAATCAACAATAATGAGATGCAGTCGGATGCACCATATCATACGTATTTTAGTCAATTCAAACTTTTTTTGAGTTAACTGACTTAACGAAAAAGTTTACTATGACTAAAATGCCCCTGATATTAACTGACTTAACAAAAAAGTTAATTGATTTGGCATTTACAATTAGCATTAGATAAACTGAAACAAAAAAAACACCAACAACAGATAAATGGGTAACAGATGGACTTAAGCTTACCCGGGAACAACATTATCAAGCGCACCAAATTTTAGGGAGAATAAAAAATTAATAAGTTTTAGAATTTTTAAAAATTAGTATGTATGATATATTATAAATAGAACTTAATAGAATACCAACCAAACATTCCTTTAATGAGTTGTATTGGGCATTAAAAGTGTAGCATTATACTCATCGGTTGTTAATGAACTATATTGGTCATTTACATATTTAAGTGACTAATGAAATATAGTGAGCTTTGATAGTTTACAATGGCTCTTAATAGACTTGATAGGGCCTTTATGTGCTTTAGCGGCTTTTCATGATCTCTAATGGGCATCACTAGGCATTCATGGGTTTCAGTGATTTTTAATGAGTCGTATTGGGATTTGATGACTCTTAATGAACTTGATTGGACCTTTATGGGTTTTATTTTAGTAGTTGTTAATTAAGGAACTGTATCATGTCTCTTAATGAATTATACGGGCCTTGATGGATCATGTTATACATAAACATATAGATAGTACACATGACACACAAACATGTATGTACAGTATATACATACGTGTACATATACTATCATACACATTAATTTACATACACACATATACTATCATCCCTGTACATATACATAGACACATGTACTATCACCCACATATACATCCACACATACATGTATATACATACAAACATTCATACATATATACACATATACATGAAACATACATAAACATATAGATAGTATACATGACACACAACCATATATGTACTGTATATACATATGTGTACATATACTATCATACACATATACTATCATCCACTTAATGAATCTTATTTGGGCCTTTGTGGGCTTGAGTGTCTCTTAATGATTGATCGGGTCTTGATGAATTCCAATTACTTTTAATGAACTATAATAGTCCTAGACGAATCATATTTGACTTAGTGGTTGATAATGGACTGTATGGGCCTTTATAGGCTAAAGTGACTCTTAATGAACTTGATCGGGCCTTAATGGATTCCAAGTACTCTTTATGAACTATAATGGTCCTTGATGAATCATATTTGACTTAGTGGTTGTTAATGCACTGTATAGACCTTTATGGACTTCAGTGACACTTAATGAACTTGATCGGGACTTGATGGACTCCAAGTACTCTTAATGACATATATACAAACTTACATACATATATAGCTAGACATGTATGGCATATACAAACATATGTATGTATAGTATGCACTGTATACATATAAGCAACTACATATGTATATACACATACATACATGTATATACATACAAACACTCATACATATATACACAAATACAAACATACATAAACATATAGATAGTACACATGACATACAAACATATATGTATTGTATATACATATGTGTACCTATACTATCATACCTGTACATATACATCCACACATACATGTATATACATACAAACATTCATACATATATACACATATACAAACATACATAAACATATAGACAGTACACATGACACACAAATTAACATATATGTATTGTATATACATATGTGTACATATACTATCATCCACTTATACATACACACATACATGTATACACACACAAACATATATGTACTGTATATACATACGTGTACATATACTATCATCAACATAGACATACACACATACATATATATACATATATACACCGACGGTTTATTTAATATATATTTTTAAAAAAATAATTGTAATTATTTACCGACGGATTACCGACGGATTAGTTAATAAAAATTAAAATATTAAATAATCCGTCGGTAATCCGTCTGACGGATTATTTAATTTTTAATTTTTAATTTTTAAATTAACTAATCCGTCGGTAATTACCGACGGATTATTTAATTTTAATTTTTTATTTTTTAAATTAAATAATCCGTCGGTAATTACCGACAGATTACCGACGGATTATTTAATTTTCATTTTTATTTTTTAAATTAAATAATCCGTCGGTAATTACCGACGGATTATTTATTTTCCATTTTTCATTTTTTAAATTAACTAACCCGTCGGTAATCCGTCGGTAATTACCGACGGATTATTTAATTTTCATTTTTTATTTTTTAAATTAACTAATCCGTCGGTAATTACCGATGGATTTCAAACCGTCGGTAATTACCGATGGATTTCAAACCGTCGGTAATTACCGACGGATATTTATTTATTTATTTTTTTAATTTTTTTAAATGAAATCCATCGGTAATTACCGACGGTTTGTATCCGTCGGTAATTTTCGTCGGAAATTTGAGTTTTTCTAGTAGTGTTACTCCAGGTGGTTGATGATGCCATGGACGTTACACCAATAAAGAAAGGTAAGTTTTATATGAAATTTCACCACTTTTTTATGAAATTTCCCGTGATAGACGAATTTTTGTTTGTTCCAAGTTTTTTTCATATGTATATTCTGTGGGTGTATAAGCTGGTATGAAATTAGGACGTGACTGTTCATATTTTTTTATTTTTGTTTGTTCCGATTTTTTTCATATGTATATTCTGTGTGTGTATAAGCTGTTATGAAATTAGGACGTCACTGTTCATATTTTTTTATAGTATTAAACTGTTATTTTATAGTATATGAAAATTTTAGGTGTTCTTATGTATTATAGTTATTTTTATGATTTGTTTGTGTATTCAAATGTAGTTGTTATTATGCATTATAATTTGGTATGGAATTATAGTACGAACATGATCGATTGTTATAATGTATTATACCTTGTTATGAAATCATAATTAAACACATATAACACATTTTTATATGTGAAAACCCGATGGATTATGTTATTATGAAACCGACGATTCACTGTTATCATATGAAAAAACATGATAAAGCATTATTGTTGTTTTTTTAATGTAGATTGCTGGTATGAGTATCCCTTTTTAATATTTTAATTATTTTTAATGTGTTTTTAATATGTTTGTTGTAGTACATCACGAGACTTTTGTTTCACCTGCTGGTACGAAATATTGGATACCAGTTGTCGATGAAACTGTAAAGATAGGACTTGGATATGAATTTAGGTCTATTGATCTTGCCGACATTGCATATATGAAATATGCCGAAGAAGCCGGCTTTGATGTTCGACAATCGAATAAGAAAAAAAATAAGTTTGATCAAGTGCAAACACGTTACCTACTATGTAGTAAGCAAGGGATGCCGGTTAGTAAAGACGTTGAGAGAATGACTAGGAATTCAAACGTGAAACACACTAATTGTAGAGCTTGTATTAAGTTTCGTCTTAGGAAGGAAACTGGTACATATGTTGTTTATAAGTTTGAAGAAAGGCACAACCATGCTCTATACAACTCGGTGGACAAGGGGATGTCACGTTCTAAACGACGGTTGCAATACACGGATTTCAGGAATGTGTATAATGGTTCATCATCTTGTGCTGGCGTGGCAAAGTCTTATAATATTCAGGCGGCGCTTAAAGGTGGCTACGAATATGTTAGTCAGACTCAAGTTGACTACCAGAACGCGAGGACTGCAATGGGTACATTTGTTGGGAAGAAAGACGCGCAAATGCTGGTTGATTTGTTGTGTAAACGTAGAACAGTTGTTCCTGATTATTTCTTCGATATATTGGTTGCTGATGGGGAGCTGCAGGCTGTTTTTTGGGCTGATGAGATTGCTAGACTAAATTATAAAGAGTTCGGCGACACCATATCATTTGATGCCACATATCGTACGAATCGGTATGTATGATATTAGGTTCCTTTTTTGTTGCGTGATTAATTTTCATGTTGAATTTACTAATTCTTTTCATTTTTTATTTTTCACAGACATGCTATTAATTTTGTTCCGTTCATAGCTATCGACAACCATAAGAGGTCAGTTGTCGTTGGATCTGCATTGATAAGCCACGAGAACGTAGAAAATTTCAAGTGGGTATTGTCTGCCTTTTTGAAAGCGCATGAGAAGCAACCTACGTTTGTTATAACAGATCAATGTGCGGCTATGAAACAAGCAGTTCCTGTTGTGCTCACAGAATCGAAACATCGTTTGTGCATGTGGCACATTATGAAGAAACTGTAACAACCCACTCCAAGGCATGCCAAATTAAGACATTAATTAATATTTTTTATATATATATCGCCAAAACATGACCAAAGGTTCACATCAACAAAATTCCAAAATTTGGGTTTGCGGAAATAACCCTATTCCAACTGAGAGCATCTAAATACTGAAATGTAGGGAAGTCCACTAATGTAAGCCACGCCCGCCCTCACGCCTTCTCTTTACCACTAGAGGAACCGCACTTAACCTGCTTACCTGAAAAGGATTTCAGTTTTGAAAATGCGAGGGTTAGACCACAAGGTCTAGTGAGATCCCTCAGTTACATCCACACCACATATAGCAATTAAAGAGTTATGCGAAACATAAATCAATATGAAGTTTGGTTAATAACATTCACACAATTGACCAAATCGTCCATCCAGTCACACACACCCGTGGCTTGATCCCAGGGCGCTCAATCACCCTCGTATGGAACACACCCCCCCATATATCCGTCACACCATGTCATATGGGTCACACCCCCCATAAGCGTCATACCAAATAGCGTATGGGACACACCCCCCATAAGCATCACACTACGACATATGGGCCACACCCCCATAAGCGTCATACCACAACAGATGGGACACACCCCCATAAGCATCACACTATGACATATGGGCCACACCCCCCATAAGCGTCATACCACAACATATGGGACACCCCCCATAAGCATCACACCTTAATGATTGGGACACGCCCCCCCCATATACCTCGCACCAAGCATAAGTAATTTATATGCAACATATATTAAGCAAACGCACATGTACGAGTAAATGAACAAGTACCATCAAGCTTCAGTTAGAAAAACTCACCTGTTACGCTTACGATCCTTTCCTACTCTGACCCGCACTTCCAGATGGTCTACCTGAGCGAAAGGGTAAACGCATAAGTTGACAGCTCAACTATCCGGACACACTACCCTGTCCGGACAACACCTTTATCCGGACAACACTTATCCGGACGGCACCCCTATCCGGACAACACACCTATCCGGACAGCACCCTTATCCGGACAGCACCATTATCCGGACAACGCCCTTATCCGGACAACACCCTATCCGGACAACACACCTATCCAGACGACACCCTATCCGGACAACACCCTATCCGGACAACACTCTTATCCGGACAACCCCTATTTCGGACACTTACCCGGAAACCTTCAACCACTCGAATGTATCCGGACGTCCAGGAAGTTATCCGGACGTCGACCCGACCCTTGATTCGACCGAGAAATCACAGGCAAGCTCGAAATCTCGAGAAATAAGGATTAGCAATCACCCCAAGGTCACTAGACTCACCACTTACTGAACTCCTAACATAAATAACACATTAAAATGGCCAATTTCTCCCATTAAACTCCAAACCCATCTTTAAACAAAAAAACCCACAAAATACTTCAACCAAACCACATATTTCTCAGCTGAAAGATGAAGAGAGTGAAGTTACCTGATTGATTCCTTACAGAAAACGAATCCCCAACACACCTCTTCCCTTTGATTCCAAGCTTGATGCTCCTTTCTCTCCCAAAATGCCCAAGAACTCAAAAATTTCTTTCTTCCTCTTCTCTCCCAATACAGCCGCCAACACATACACAAATTCAGTAATATGGAATGTTCTCTAGGGTTTTGTGCCCAATTTATACCCTATCTCACAATTGCAAAATACTCCCCTCAACTTCCACTTTATTAATTTTCCACCACAAGACTTGGAAACTCTTTCTTTTTGGACACGGTTACTACAACACTCCCCCCTCAAAAGAATTCTGTCCCCGGAATTCCGTTCTCGAAAGGTGAGGGCACTTGGACATCATATCCGACTCCACTTCCCACGTAGCCTCTTGTCCCTTATGATACTTCCACTGAACCCTCACTAGACGAGTCTCCCTATTCCTTGATTTCCGGACCTTACTGTCCACATTAACTATTGGTTCCTCTTCGTATCCCAATTTCTCGTCGATACGGACATCTTCTAACGGAGTAGCCACATCCGTCTCGGCCAAACATCCCCTTTTTGTGGTCTAGGGCCACCCTTAACTTCCTGCGAACCTAAATGGCTTATCAGTAGCCGACCGCGCGACCTCCGGTCTCACATAACGTCTCTTTCCCGCGATACATCTTTACTCACGGAAAGTTCACAGATAACTGCACATGCCAACCCCTTTGCTTTTCTAAGGATTTTCTTACTTCCACTTGCATAACCCTTCAACAACAAAGCGTACGCCAACAATTTCCACACTTTCGAATGATTACAACTCCTACTCTAGGAAATTTGCGTACCACAACTATGACGCCTCAGGTCAACGGTACATGGTACCGTCCACACACTTAGACGCACGGTTGCAACAAATTTAGAATTTTCGTCCACAACTTCACTCCCGTGACAGCACAAGTTACAACGGTTAGAGCCACAACAACATCAATTTCTTAACGAACCTTCAATTCACCAACCTAGCACAAGACCAACCTCGAGTATCACCTTAGCTCACAGACATAATCCTCTTCGACTGATAACACACAATTCTACAATCACTTTCCCCACCTCAATACACGTATAAGGCAGATAACCCTTTCTCACATGAACTGTGTTGCCCACGGTTCATCAATAATAATCAATTCACACCCTTCCGCCATAGCAACACCCCCACACTATACAGAGCCAAAAGTAGAAACCTCCACACTTTAACATCTGACGTACCCATCAATCCAACCCGAACCAAATCTTGAAGTCACGCATCCAAATTCTCCTTGCCTCTAACAGTCGTCCTTCCACATGCGAGATAATTCAGGGTTCACCCGCTACCAGCAAGGAGCAACCATGCTCACACAAAAATATTCTTACTAGCTTAACACTGAACGACAAAGTTTACTTGGAACATTTCTCACACTACTACCAAGTCCACTCCAATGGTCCTTTTCGCGAACACTACTTTCGACTACATCCTTCCACTTCCTTTTCACTCATAAAACACGATTCCAAAGATCGGCTCACGGGAAGGTGCACACTCTTGATCAACCACACAAGCTGACTT
The DNA here is from genome assembly GCA_033807775.1 of Saussurea involucrata. Classification (NCBI taxonomy): domain Eukaryota; kingdom Viridiplantae; phylum Streptophyta; class Magnoliopsida; order Asterales; family Asteraceae; genus Saussurea; species Saussurea involucrata. The sequence continues at coordinate 66,936,072 of CM066321.1, read as the reverse complement.
TCCTTGACTCGAAAAACAATCACATACATGCCAATCCCCCTTTCTCATACTCCCACTAGGAGTTCATGCACCCGACGGAGACGTTCTTGAAAACATTGCTTCCACTTTTCGTGCCACTTGCCACACCTTCTACTTCACGCTTACGCACCCATTCCAACCTACCGTCCCAATTACCCTATGGACATTTCTCATTCAACATTTACCACTCCATACACGCAATTTCAACGGTTACTATGCCCAACCAACAGTTTCACCATCTTTCATACGAGAAACTCCACCCCGTCAATCCGAAACACACTTAATGTTCGAAGCGACCACACATTTCTCATTCCTCAAAGATATTAACTCACCCCTTTGCATTTCCTTTATAAACAAGGATTAGTCTAGTATACCCAAAGATTTCATATCTACAACGAAACACTGTAAACTACTCAATCCAAGATCACCCCATCTCCCTCTTAGCTAGCCACCAACTTCCACCCCAATCTCTTGTTTTCGGATAAAAGCACCACACCCAACTTTAGCCACATAGAACAACTTATCAACAAATCCCGGGCAAGGATCTCCACTTACGCTAATCTCATAACAACACTAATCCACCACTTAACCTCACAACACTTCATTCCCACCATGCTTCGCATGCTTACTAAATATAAGTTACCACCTTCATATCTACACAACCCCACACACTAGAGGTTCAATCCTCACGACTACTGTCCGCTCACTAGGCCATGCTTTCTCCCTCCAAACATCACATATATTTGAAAGAGTTGGCGAAAACATTAAGCAATAACTAATCTTGCAATTCAACACCCTCACACGAATAACGGAAATTCTTGGCTGGTCACTACACACATGTGACCTGAACCAGGGCTCACACCCGCCCTTGGGAACAGACCAAGTCTATTCGAACAAACCACATGGGACGCACCCCCCATGTATTTTACACCATCAACCTGAGATTTACACACTTATATAAACCAGATGCAAACACACAATAATAAGTATGCACGTTCAACTAACAAACAGGTACTATCAAGCTTTGATTTAGAAACTCCCAACTTTGCCTCCCTCCCATCTAGATGAACCACAAATTTATGACCGTCTACCTCACTCAATCGAGCCCTTAATTCCGACCGACTCTTCGGATCCACTTGAGACACACTCAAGTAAATCAAACTATAAGACACACCCTTGCAATCCAACATAGTCTACTTTTCCCACATTATTTAGCTAACTACCTCCTTCGCAAATGACATAACCGCCATATAGGATGAATCACTTATCCTACTAACACATCTCCACCTTCAGGATATTTACAAAAGGCGGCTCATCCTCTTGACAGATGCATACCTTTCCACACCGACCTCTCATCTCCGCGCACATACCCGACAAAGTGATCACCCAAAGGCAACCTTTCAAATTCAAATTTCTCGACAACGAATTCAACACCCGCTTCTGACTTCAACCTCAATGCCCGACAATTAGTCTAAAGGCAAGTTAACCACGACCCCGACTTCATGCCGATACCGTTTCATTCACATACCACGACGTCACCTTTCAAAGTAATTTGTCTACTTCGAAATCACCCGGGACACACCTTCCCCGTCGACAGTCATATGTCAACTTACCAAAAGAGTAAGGACTCCCACCACACAAGCATTTCCATGGTCAAAGACCAAGACTACAGGTAGACACGGTCCCCCCTATACTGTAACACTAAGGTCACAAATCAACCATCGACGACTCAACCACATTTTTTTTCCACTCCCGGAACTTCGCACCTTCTTAGGCTCAATATCGCTTACTACCTAGCGAGTTCATAAAATCATACACGGATATAGGTCCGCCCCTTTATAAAACATCCACGGAATAAGGTCCGCCCCTTTATAAAACATCCACGGAATAAGGTCCGCTCCTTTATAAATTAGCACCCTAAAGTCACCCTAGGGTGACAACGAGTCAGTCTCATGCTGCCTTACAGGGCCACACTACCCTTAGCATAAACGGGTCACACCTCCCGACACGAGCTGGCGGGCCACACCCTCCCCCGACTTAGCCAATTTACACCTCGAACAATGTATGACTCACTTAACATTGAAGACTATTTGCTCCAGCAGGGTTAACCTTTTTGCAGTTACAACAATTCGACGCCGACACCCTACTTCCAACCAAACCATTCGGTTCCTTACATTAGAAACAACCTTCGGTACCGATACTTTCCTTCACACTTGGATGCTCCAACCCCACAGTCCACTTGACTATAAATACGGCTTCACCTCGGTCCAAAATGGTTGACCGACACCAGTGTTACCAATCCATGCATCTATCACTTCTCATCCACTCCTGTCACTCTTCCACTAACTCGAGAGTGAGACGACACATCTCCACTATCCGATCCTTGAGTTGAAACTCTCAAGATCTCAATTCGCCGACATCGGGGACTCCCAGAATAAGGACTCATCCGAGATTAGGAGCTCATCTCCAATCATTTATTTCCCTTAAGAACTCTAAAGGTTCTACTTCACACGGACACTCATATCGAATACAATGCCTCTTCTAGGTAGTATCATCAATCACGCCAAGAATAATCTGCACAACACACTAAACCGTTGCCATAATGACAAGGTTAAACTTTACACACAACACAGATTAACAACCGTCCCAAAATAACAAGGCAAGAATGATCGCCGTCATGCACCTGTAAATTCACAATTACACTGGCCAGGTGTAATCCCGAACTTACCTTACATGATAGTTTTCACCACCCTGTTATTCACGCTTCCCAGTGAGGTCTTCCTAGGCCTTCCTACATTCTCAGTTGTACTTCTACAGTTTAAGTTTAGGCCCATCCGGTCACCTAAATCCCTTAAACTACGGCTCTGATACCAACTGTAACAACCCACTCCAAGGCATGCCAAATTAAGACATTAATTAATATTTTTATATATATATCGCCAAAACATGACCAAAGGTTCACATCAACAAAATTCCAAAATTTGGGTTTGCGTAAATAACCCTATTCCAACTGAGAGAATCTAAATACTGAAATGTAGGGAAGTCCACTAATGTAAGCCACGCCCGCCCTCACGCCTTCTCTTTACCACTAGAGGAACCGCACTTAACCTGCTTACCTGAAAAGGATTTCAGTTTTGAAAATGCGAGGGTTAGACCACAAGGTCTAGTGAGATCCCTCAGTTACATCCACACCACATATAGCAATTAAAGAGTTATGCGAAACATAAATCAATATGAAGTTTGGTTAATAACATTCACACAATTGACCAAATCGTCCATCCAGTCACACACACCCGTGGCTTGATCCCAGGGCGCTCAATCACCCTCGTATGGAACACCCCCCCCCATATATCCGTCACACCATGTCATATGGGTCACACCCCCCATAAGCGTCATACCAAATAGCGTATGGGACACACCCCCCATAAGCATCACACTACGACATATGGGCCACACCCCCATAAGCGTCATACCACAACAGATGGGACACACCCCCATAAGCATCACACTATGACATATGGGCCACACCCCCCATAAGAGTCATACCACAACATATGGGACACCCCCCATAAGCATCACACCTTAATGATTGGGACACTCCCCCCCCCCCCCCCATATACCTCGCACCAAGCATAAGTAATTTATATGCAACATATATTAAGCAAACGCACATGTACGAGTAAATGAACAAGTACCATCAAGCTTCAGTTAGAAAAACTCACCTGTTACGCTTACGATCCTTTCCTACTCTGACCTGCACTTCCAGATGGTCTACCTGAGCGAAAGGGTAAACGCATAAGTTGACAGCTCAACTATCCGGACACACTACCCTGTCCGGACAATACCTTTATCTGGACAACACTTATCCGGACGGCACCCCTATCCGGACAACACCCCTATCCGGACAGCACCCTTATCCGGACAGCACCCTTATCCGGACAACGCCCTTATCCGGACAACACCCTATTCGGACAACACACCTATCCAGACGACACCCTATCCGGACAACACCCTATCCGGACAACCCCTATTCTGGACACTTACCCGGAAACCTTCAACCACTCGAATGTATCCGGACGTCCAGGAAGTTATCCGGACGTCGACCCGACCCTTGATTCGACCGAGAAATCACAGGCAAGCTCAAAATCTCGAGAAATAAGGATTAGCAATCACCCCAAGGTCACTAGACTCACCACTTACTGAACTCTTAACAGAAATAACACATTAAAATGCCCAATTTCTCCCATTAAACTCCAAACCCATCTTTAAACAAAAAACCCACAAAATACTTCAACCAAACCACAGATTTCTCAGCTGAAAGATGAAGAGAGTGAAGTTACCTGATTGATTCCTTACAGAAAACGAATCCCCAACACACCTCTTCCCTTTGATTCCAAGCTTGATGCTCCTTTCTCTCCCAAAATGCCCAAGAACTCAAAAATGTCTTTCTTCCTCTTCTCTCCCAATACAGCCGCCAACACACACACAAATTCAGTAATATGGAATGTTCTCTAGGGTTTTGTGCCCAATTTATACCCTATCTCACAAATGTAAAATACTCCCCTCAACTTCCACTTTATTAATTTTCCACCACAAGACTTGGAAACTCTTTCTTTTTGGACACGGTTACTACAGAAACTACCCGGCAAGGTTTGTTCTGTTTTCTGTCTCATCAATAAAATAATTATCTTTGTGCATGGGAACTTTTTTTTAATAATATAATAGTCGTAGCCATGCAATCTTTTAATTATATTTATGTTGTTGTAGTTAACCTCTGATCTTGATGCCAACGTATCTTTCAAAAGAAGATTCAATAAGTTGGTATGGAATAGTCATATGAGTCCGGAGGAATTTGAGATGGAGTGGTGTAGTATAATTGACGATTATGAACTGCATGGCAACGATTGGTTAACAGAGATGTACCGAATTAGGCAATCATGGATATCTGTGTATTATAGGGACGTCCCCATGTCCGGGTTAATGAGGACAACATCACGATCCGAGAGTGCGCACGCTTTTTCCGTATATATGCATATTACCGCAATGACTTGGTCAAGTTTATACATGCATTTGACGGTGCTATTGAAAAGCAGAGGAACAAGCATCGCATCCTTGAGTTCATCACAAGAAATACTTTCCCTCGATGCGCTACGCCGTTGGTGATTGAGAGGCATGCTTCGGAGATATATACACGTACTGTGTTTAAAGAAGTCCAAAAAGAGATAAAGAAAGCCGCATATCATTGCGGTGTCGTGTATCTTGGAGAAGATGGTGATATCAGAAAGTACAAGGTTTTACACAAAAATATAAAGGCTATTACAAAGTATTCGTATCAGGTATGTTTATTTGTATTTTTACCTTTTTTACACTGTTGTCGGCTTACATTTTTTTATTGAACACCAGTTTCATATGAATTTTTTAAATTATAATTCATTATTTATCGTGTTTCATAGGTTTCACACAACACATCGACAAACATGATGGAATGCGAATGCAACTTCTTTCCCCGTAATGGTACCCCGTGTCGCCACATGTTCAAGATTCTGCTTAACGATGACTTTGTTGAAATACCCGATAGTCTCATATCTCGTCGATGGACTCGGTCTTTGGTCCCTGTTGAAGTTCAGGCTGCCCGTGCACGGTATGGTGAGGTTGACGTAGAGAAGGAGCGTTTGATCAACGGTTTGTATTCGAAGCTTGATTTGTTGGTTAGTCGAATTAGAAATGATAAAAGCAAGTTGAATATGCTAACAGAAATGTTGGATAATATGAAATCCAAGTTCCAAGTCGATGATATAATTCCATCTGCGTCCGCGGATAGAGCCGAAGCGCTTAGGGAATGTTACGGTGTAGACGTTCCTCAGGAGGTTAAGGTGTTACCACGCGCTGGTATACGGAACAAAGGGTGCGGTACAGGAAAACGGTTGGTAGGTGCGTTGGAGAAAGCGGTCAAGAAGTCTAAGAAGAAGAAACGTTTGTGTAGGAGGTGTAACAGCTTGGCGGAACATGATTCAAGGAATTGTCCAACGCGAAAAAACAATGGGTAGGGGCTGCTGTTTTTTTCACACGTTTTGCATCTTTATTCTATTTTTTGTTTGTTTTGGATATTGGTGATGCAAACCGATTTTAGTATTTCTGTTGAACATAATTTATTTACTATTGTTTCATAGATTTTAGTATTGCTCAAAACAACCCACAAAACCAAAATGGTGTTAACCCTATTGCTTCACACTCAAACCAAGTGGTTGTTATTGATGCCTTAATTCGAGACAACCGAGCGCTTAGGGACGAGTTAAAGCGTTTGCAAGAGAAACATGAAGACACCGTTCATCATTTGGAATGGGCTAAAAATCATCTCGACGATCAGTGCCACCGAGTTGAAGACCTTGAAGCTCAAAATGCGGTTCTCCAAGAGATGGTTTGGAAGTATGACACCGACATAAAGATTGTTAGGGCTTCGTATGATGTTCTTAGGAGGGATTGCAAGTGCCGCCCTCCGGCGGAGTAGGTTTCTTCAGCGTATGGTGGGTTTGTTTTCATGTATGTTGTGTTTGTTTTCAAGTATGATATAGTAGCTTGCTTGTTTTGTGTGTTGTTAGTTCATGTACTTGTAATATTGACGTGCTTCTGTATGGTATCTCAAGCTATTTTAATTTAGATGTTTTTATGATATATTTTTATGAAAACTTAAACCAACTGCAATGTTGATAAATATGGTGATTTTTGAGTCTATAATATGAAAAGTTTCTCTTACAGAGATTTCAGATCATTTTAGATAGTTTAACAAATGAATCAATAATATTATTTTTTGTTTTATGATATATTGTTATGAAAACTTATATCAAGGCAATTTTGATGAATATGGTAATTTTTTAGTATATAATATGAAAAGTTTCTCTTACAGAGATTTCAGACAACCACTAGTAACAAATTAATCGAATGATCAACATTATAGCTTGTTTTAAGTTTTCATACCAATATACCAGTGCCATATAGTTGGAATTTATAAAGTTACGAAATGTCAAAAAAGTTGTTATATCAAAAACTATTCAAATACCAAAACACCAACAAATATCCAAATGAAACAAACATCCATCAATTTTTCAATAATGTTTTCACAGTAAATCGCCCATCTGCATCAATACTTATCAAGTCGATCCGACCGAGTAGCGTTCGCACAATCAAGAATCTGCAATTGTGTTCGCCTGTCCATACCGTAGAACCGTGCTATCTCCGATTGCACGTAATCCCGTCTAATGTTCCAGTCGCTCAAGAGTATCTTTGCTGTGTATTTTTTTCTTAGTCCTTCCAGTTGCCTTGCTTGTGCTGGTCCTTCCCTTTCCAGATGTGTGACTAAACTTCTGCTCCCTCCACCCATGTAGCATTCCATATGCCTCATCACGAAAACACCGCAATCCACGAAATTCCTCCTTGTTTGCCAACTCGTAACAAGTCTAACTTTTGGGAAGCTTTCTATAATTCTCGCAGCCGGGTGACGTGTATCTTTCATGTGTGTCGCCATCATCATTTGCTGGACATAACAAATATCAATGTACATTATTCATCGGCACGTTTAAATCAATGTTGATTGTGTGATATGAAAAAAATATTCTTACCAACATACTGACATCCCTTTCGCACTTCTCGTCTATACCGCTTCCCAAAGACGTCTGCTGTTGGTTGTCTATTATTTCAATCAGGTTACTTTTTATGTTGAACACCACACAGTAGTAGTGTCGATCTTGCATAATGGGAAAGAAGATCTGATCATATTTATTTTATTAGTTAGGTAATGTAAAATAACACCATTAAAACAGCAACAAACAATTTAACCAAATAACTTTTTTTTTCATACCAGATCGACGTTTTTCATGTTGACGTTTTCAACTTGGTGTTTTGTTGCATCTGCAATGTTCTTTAAGAACCATTCGTAGCGCTTATTATAGTTGTATATATGGCTTAATAACACCCCACCCTCGTGAAAACGTTTATACCCTTTTAGAATAGGAAACATAAATTAATGTTAATATTCGAAAATTGTTATACTCACCAAGACCGATGTTTTGAAGAAGAACTGTCTTGGGGAATAGACACTTCTGTATTTCTCCTCGTAGTTCAATATGTCTACCCACCCATCGACAACGTTGGTGAGTATATGCTCATTGGCAGCCAAGCTTTCCATTCCTGCCCGTGTGATTTTTTGATCCGTACTTGACCAGTACATCATGTCACTACATTTCCAGAACATAATACATTTTATCAATATTAATAATTCATGTTCGTAGGCCACTATAATTGATGTTGTTCAAATTATTGAAATCTATGGTGCGTTAAAGGTAAAAAAATTAATAATTTAAATGTACTTACTCTAGGCCACCATATCCAGCCAAACAAAATTCGTGGGCTTTCTTTTCGTCATTTGTCAATGCCATCCGAACATCGACAGACCGCTTAACGTATGGCGACCTCATCTGATCCCCAAGTCTTGTCTCCCGTTGGCTTGCCCGACGCTGCATGACACCACCTACCATAATCCCTTTCCCTTTGTCTTTCGCGGTGTACCGAACAATCTGGTTATTCCCCAAGCTAGGAGTTGACGTATCATAGGGTAACGAAGCTGAAATTGCATCTTTTGATGCCGAATTCACAGATCTGTGCAGTATGTCGTCGTCTATCTTATTGAATGTTTGAGTGCACCATATCTGTGAAATTGGTGTCGGTGTAACTTCAAAGTCCAGTTTTGTTGGTGTAACCTCCGGATAGCTATCATTCTTTCCTTTTTCATCCCCATAGCTATTCGTCTCACAATCGTTATCTGTCTTTGCATCGTCTCTGAAAATCGTATCGAATGTTTCTTGGTAGTCGTCGAAGTTCACATCTTCTGGGAACAACTCCATCGCCTCCTTTATCAACTTGCTCACGTCATGCTTAGTGCAATATATGTGTTCCAAGTGTGCATCGATTTTCGCCATATACTCCTGTTTTTACATAAGATGATAATTATTATTAATTTGAGTTGCTACATTGGCATAACAACAAACATCCAACTTATGAAATAAGTAGAATATTCAACATAAAAACATATGAAATACATATGTTTTTCATCATAAAAACATATGAAATACATATGTTTTTCAACATAAAAACATATGAAATACATAATTTCATATGAACCACTTTTTTAAAAAACCTATGAAAGACATATATATTGATTACATACATGTTCAAACACCTACCGCTATCAAATACATATGAAAATATGTTCAATGACATATGAGAATACGTTTTCCCATGTGTTACATTTTTTTCAAAAACATACGAAATACATATATTCATATGTGACAGTTCTTTTAAAAACATATGAAATACATATTTGAGTTGTTTCACAATTTATAAAAAACATGGTTTACAACACATATTCGAATATGTATAACATTTTTTCCCACCCATGTTCTTTTTACGAAAATGGTTAAATTAATACCTTTCGTGGCTCATATTCGTCTTCAAAATCTTCGCCATCGCCATCATCATCAACAACCCCACCATCTGTTTCACGGGGTTCACCACCTTTAACGGCCACCGACTCGTTTATTGCATGTACCACCCTATCAACCACATCAAATGCTAGAGCGATATCCTCATCTGGTATATCAAACCCATCAGCCCCATCAATGTCAACACCATCAGCTTCCTGCAGTGAAACACATGTTTTTATCTAATATGTACGTACATGTGGGGTTTTTAATAAAAAACGACGATATGTCAAATATCACTACGTTACAGTAATATACCTTGTCTTTTGTATTTGATTTACCAATTTCATTCGCACCCTCTTTGTCTGCTGATCTTACAATCGCTTCTTTAACCTATGTTAGAGAGTGTTCAATGTTAGTTTTTTGCAAATTAACCCCACATCTCATTATGAATTTTTATAAAATGATAATAATCTGTTAGTTACGAAACTTATAATCACTTAAACCGATACAATACCTTTCCCCCAGATTTTGTGGCCGCAACTCTTATCTCGTCATCTACTCCATGCTCTTGTGCGTATCGATCATCACCCTAAAATAACCGAATTATGTTTACTTTATTTTCTCAAGCTGAATACACATTATCAATCAGGTAGTTAGCTAGTTAGTCATTACCATCTCGTTCACAATGGCTCCTTCACCTTCATTTTCATATGTCTCTACCGTCTCCATTTCAATTGACTGTTTTAGTATGTTTCAAAAACAAAACCGAATATTTAATATAAATACGATCATAAATATGAAATACAATAAATTTAGTTAGATTTATAAATTATGCATATGTCTACATGTCAAAATCAAATATGGAATAAACTCATTGTACCTGATCATCGGCACCCGTATGAGCAGTTTCGTGTGCTGAAGTATCCTTATTCATATGTTTAACCGGATCATTCCTCTTCCTACCTTTCGAAACCGTCTTTTTGTCCAATTTAATACTTGCTAGTTGGGCCTTATGCAATCCCCCCTTATCGAACCCGTACTTCGTTCTGTCACGAAGTTTCTCCATCGTCCAAGCATGTAACGGTAGCAGAGTCCGATCAACTTCAACGGATGGACACGACGTCATATGGACATACAGCAGCTGTGTACCGGATCATACAGTTATGGTGCATTTAAAAAAACATGAAATCAAAAAACAATACCGTTAGGAATGTGAGTGGCCCCGAGTAGAAGTTGTCGTATGTGTCACGCTTCCACTTCCGTTTGCTTCTGCGAAGACTCTCTATGATGTAACGACACCAATTTATACTCGGTATCATATCAGTGCTGCTAATCTTAAAAAAAAAAGATTATGGCAGTTTCCAGATGGACTGCATTCTGCCATGGAATTCACAAAAAGGACCAGGAAGTTTAACTTGAACATCTCTCCTGAGTAGGGTGAATCAAGTATTGCGTTTGACACATCCAACGGTCTCGGCTTATCTTTCTTGTAAGTAGCCTCCCATCGTTTTATCATATCAGAACTTCTTGGGTCCACATCCAGCGTGTCCAGGTTGATTCCTCCCATCTGAAGTCCTAAAATCTTGTGAACCGTCTCCTCGTGTATCCTGATTGATGCCATCTCTAACTCCAGTTCCATACTATCTGTATCCAAATGGTCTACCACGTTGTTGGTTCCCTTTTTCTAAACAATGATTATCAAATCTATTAGTTCAAGTAAAATGTATTTGCGGAAGTGGTTTGTGATGAACTAAAGGATAAGTTTGGATAGAATAAACACACGATATCAAGTAACAGTATGTAAATAACAAATGATTATCTCAAAGTTTACTGATATTGATATAGATCAAGAACATCAAGAACATATGGAAATATGTTTGATGTGTGTGTAAGTGCAAAGCTTTAACTAATTAGAATAAACGTTCTTGCATGAGTTAATGAGCTTGAGATCTATTTAATGCATTAGTGTGTTTTTGCATTTTCGTGTGTGTTAGAAATAACTCAACATGAGTATTCCTTTTATACTACATTTAAGACCGACTTAAAGAAGAAAGGACTGATGCTACAGTTGCAGTATGGCATGAACAGTTGGATTACTGCATGCATTAAATGTCCATTTAATGCTCTAAATATCCCGTTGAAGTATGGTAAGAGTAGTTGTATGTGTTCCCATCAGATTGTGACAAGTGTTGAAGTTAGGCCACGTCTTGTACTTCTTGGGACACGTCTTGTACTTTTAGAGACCACGTCTTGTACTATTGGAAACGGGATTATCTTGAACAGTAGCTAGATATCTGAAATATCTTCCAAGTCTCTTCTTTGATCCACAGAGGTTCTGTTCCACAGAGGTTCTGTGGATATGGTCTTCTGTGGATGTCTTCTGTAGGTTCTCAATCTTCTTGATCTTCTTGATAACTTCTGTAAGTTCTTCGATCTTGATGTCTTCTGCTTTGCTTCTGTGGTAACTTCGCAGAGCTTCTGTGATTTTTATACTTAGCTATTTTTCAATACTTCTATACATGAAAGTGAGAGCTAACAATCTCCCCCTAAGTATTGAAAAAAATTAAAAATTTGACGATATAAGATTTTTTAAGCTAAGTACAAGAGGTATAATATTTTACCTCAAAAAGATGTATTATTTCTTTTCATATAAAGTTATGCCAGAGGCAATTACATTTGATTACAAGTGAGAAATAATTTTTGCAGAGGACGATGACTTCAGAATTTTGTGTTTGGAAAATCATTGAAGCTTCTGTAGTCACGTCCCTTCTTGAAAAGTTCGAGATAGTATCTGATCATTAGGTTTTGAAGATTAATCGTTTGATCGATAATCTCTATCAGTCTTTCTGCAAGATCTGGATCCATACGATCTGTTCCTCTGTGTGCAACGAGAATGGCTCTGAACTCTGTTAAAGTGGTTGTCGCATACTTCTGACAATCCATTGGTAAAAAGAGTTTTAACCTCCCAGAGGGATCTTGAAAGGTTAACCCCATCTATGGATCTGTGATGATTGAATTGGGTAGTGCAGAGGGTGGGGCGTTATCTTCTGGAGGTTTGATGCAGAGTTTTTCTACTCCAAGATATCGTGCAAGTTGGAAATTGGTTAGGCTGTATAACAGAAGTCTTTCGCGCATTGCCTTTCTGATCACCGTGTAAGCTCTTCGATGTGCCTCTGTGAAGTGGTTTCTCTCTGTCCATTCTAGAAGGTCGGGTAGATCATAAGGATTCATATTTCTTAGATCAGCATCAGAGAATTGGGTTTCTGATTTGTCTTCCCTTTTTATCTTGTATATATTGTAAGTTACTTTAGGCCAACTTCTGGTTTTGGAAAACTTACAATATATGACCTTGTCGATTTTTTCGTTTGAGAAAACTTGCCACTTTGGCTTTGGCGCCGTTCTTGTGAAAGTGTCATCGAGCTCATATCGAAGATTTGGATCTTTGATCGTTGGTGCCATAGGATCTCTGACAGTTCTGCTGTAGAGATACTTATATACTACTTCTTCCATTTCACGTGATGGTTGAGCAGGTGGAGGCATGGGTCTGCGTAGTGCATCCATTTTCTTCTTTATGTCTGCCACGCGATCTTCTGAGGGTTTTGCCTTTGGATCAAGGATAGGTGTTTTTGACAGAGGCATTGTACCGAAAGCCCAATCTTCTTCTTCTGGCTTTGGTGTTACATAAGCATCGAAATAGCTTTTCATCAACTTTTCAGTTTGTTGATGCTTAGGCTTTTTCCTTTTGGGTTCTTCTGTCAGGATCCCTTTTCCTTTGTCTTTTGCCTTTGGTACCTCTGTAACTTCTGTAGGTTTTGACTTTGGAGCTTCTGAAGTCTTTGGCAGCGGTACTTTAGTCGGTTCTGTTCGGGTTGCCTCTGTAGGATTCGACACTTGTGTATCTGGGGGCTTTGTTGGGATTTCCTTTGTTGGTTTTTCAGGGATTGCCTTTGATGGTTCTTCAGTAGGTTTGTTTGATTTCAGAAGTGATCTTGGTTTGTGGGCTATGGTTTTTGTTCTTTGTATGGTTGGGTGTTCTGTGGTTTTAGGTGTTGGGGAAGGTAGTTCTTCTTGTGTTGTTGGTGAAGGTTGGTCTTCTTCTGTGGTTAGAGTTGGTGAGGGTAATCTTGTTTCTGTTGGGGTTTTTGGTTGTTCTTCTTCTGAGGATGTGAAGATTTGTACTTCTTCATGTATACGTAGATCCTCTCTGAAGATAGAAGTGTCTTCCACAGAGGTTGGTATTACCTCTGTGGTCTGTTGAGTTGTTTGTTTGGGAATTTCCACAGAAGTTGTTGTTGCCTCTGTGGTGTTTTGGCTAGTTCCTTGAGTTGGAGGAACTTGATTCAGGGATTCTAAATGTATGGCTGGTTCTGGAAGACCTCTTGTTGCAGCTTTTTCCCTTCTGATCTCCCCCTCAGGATGATCTGATGGACCATGATGGTCATCATCAGAGTCATCATCATCATCCTGACCCCTATCGCTTGTACCTTCCGCCCTGCACGAAGTGTTAGGCTTCTGTGGCTGACTTGCACCTGCAACGATCATTTTGGCACATAGGTCACCACATATTCCCAAAAGATAGGCCACTTCAGCTTCTGAGTTTAACTTCAATTTTCCCACACTCTTCCGAAAATCTTTCACGTAATTGGCATTAGCAATGGTGAATGAAAGGATGAAGTCTTGCATCTGATTTAAGATCCATTGGCCAAGCTCTGCTAGTTGGGCTCGAGTCATGTAGTCAGAAGGCTGCATGGCTAAAGTCTGTTGCAGAGTTTGCTCTTGGACCATCTTCAGTGCCTTCTGTAAATCTTCAGGAGTTAGGCTTTTTGACGCTGAAGCTTTGGCGTTCATTGTTTCAAGAAATATTCTGATTGATTCCTTGAATGCAGAAGTAGAAGTTGTCTTGAATTCGGCAGCAGCAGTTTGAGCAGTTTCAGCAGCAGTTTTAACAGAGGTATCTGCAGAAGATCTCATCTGGGCAAGTGCAGATTGTACCTCTGTGGACAAGTTGTCCATTTTGGTATTCAGGTTGTTTATGGCCGCCGATGTGGTTTCTGCAAAAGATTTGAAAGAGCTTTGCAACTCCTTCAATGTTTGATCCACAGAGGTGACAAGGGTTTGGAACTCATCCCTTGAGACATGCGGAGCAGTTGTAACCTCTGGGTGAACTAATCTATTACCAGAGTGTACCTCTGTTCCTGAGGTGCCTTCTTTCGTTCCTGTTTTGGTGTTGAGAACGGAAGGACTTCCTTCTAATCCTTGAGTAGAAGTTTTTAAGGCTTCATTCTCTATAGAAGTTCTATGAAGAACATTGTCCTGATCCACTCCAGAGGTGGGTACAGGAATATTCTTCTTTTGACTTGGAGACTTGTCTAGAGTCTCTTCGTCATTGTGCATATTAATCTCCTCTGAAGAGATGTTGGGCCCTAGTTCTGTGCGTGTAGCAGAGGAAACAAATTCCTCTGCAGGAATGTCAGATGTGATTCGGGGTGATGAATCACGAACTAAAGGAGTATCCCTCTGAGGAGAGTTCCTTGGAAAGGTTTCCCCGGATATGTGTGGCATAGAGGATGAAAGAATTTCCTCTGTCCTGTTTGGTGGGGTTTGGATCGAGCCGTGCTGCTCTTGTTCAATATCACCCTCTGCTGCTAGACCAACGGTGATAGGAATGTGGGTTGCACTGGGAGGTTGGTTTGGTTGTGTGCCTACTTCTTCTGCGGTATCTTTTTCCAACTCTTTTTCTTTTCCTCTTTCTTCTATACTATCCTCAACTTCTTTTTCTACCTCTGTAACCCCTTGTAATGCTGTTTCGATCCTCTGTAACATGGTGTCATACACAGGATGATAGCTGACTAAGTCTTGAATATTTTGGTGCAGAAGAACAGCATGTGTTTGGTCAACTTCTGCAGCCTTGGTCTTTGCATCCTCTGCATCTTTTAGAGCTTGTGCTTCTTGCAGAGTAGTGGCATAGATGGCACTTCGGATCACACTTCTTAGATCACGATTCAGAAATCCACCTTGGATGAGGGAAGTTACTTCCGGATCCCTGTCCTCTACCGGAGATTCGTGCTCTGTAGATTCTTCATGGAACTTTGCAGAAGTTTGCTCAGCTTCTGCGGATGGGTTGGATAGAGCTTCTGCAGTCCATCCAGAAGGGTCTAGAGTATTTGCAAACTCTGGGTTTTGTAGGAATGAGTTGAAGTCTCCCTGATGAGCATAGTTAGTTGGTGAGGATGATCTATGCTCTGGGGTTTGTACAGGAATTTCTGTCTCTTCTGCAATGGGCTGCATAGGAGAGCGAGGTTTCTTTCCCTTTTTGCTCTTTTTCCTCTTGGGTTTGGGAGCCCCCTCCTCAGAAGATTGGTGTTTTCTTTTCTTTTCTTTTCTTTTCTTTTGGAGAGTGAGGAGCAGAAGATGCAACTTCTGTGGCTTGTTGAGGTGAAGGTAGACCAGCTTCTACTGCTATGCTTGTTGGGGTTTCCTTTGTTGTTGTCTTTCTTCTGTGAGTCTTCTTCCTTTTCCTTGAAGAAGAATCTGATGATTTGCTCTTTGAAGACCTCAGTTGTCTTCTCTTTTGTTTAAACCTTTTCTTTACCAATGCATGTTTTTTCAACGCCTCTGCCCATTGTTCTTCTGCCATCTTCTCTACCACTAGATCTCCTGTTTGGGCTCCTATACACGGGGGTGTCACAGGACTAGGTGGTGAAGTCCCGTGATTGCGTATATATTCTAACTTCAACTCTTGATCTCTTGCGTAGTCAAGAAGTCTCTGTGAGATCGGTCTGCAGAAGACATATTTGTCTTCATGTTCTGTCGTTTGATTCTTGGCCATTGGGTAAGTTTTGACGATTGGTCCAGTCATTGACCAATTTTCTAAGGATATCAGAGGTTCTATTATAATGCCTAGAATCCTCTGAAATTGCAGCACTGGCAGAACTTTCTTTTTACCCTTTGCGTTTTGAGAAGAGATCCTTCTATCGATGGCGTTCACTATCTCTTGCATCATTAAGGTAGCGTAATCCAGAGGTAGATCATAGTAGAGGCCATACATAATAGCCAATATTTGATGCGACGTTTGATCTGGACTTCCCACCTTGCCTGTGAGGCATCTGTTTAAGATCGAGAAAAGGGTATTCCACAGAGGAGGAAATCTGTTGCGTCTGAATTGATTTCTTGTTCGCAGATTTGTGTTGTACCCTAGCCCCTCTGCGAAAATACAGAGTTCTTCGTCTGAGGGATCCTCTGCAAACCTTTTAATGCCTAGAAGACCACGGGTTGGAAGGTTAAACTCTAGAGAGAGCATGGTTCGATTAAATTTCACCTCCATGTAATCAGATTGGTCTGGCTTGGAGATGTAACCCTTGACTTGTCTGTCTTCTTTATCATAATGGCAATTTTTCCAGAATTGATACATATAACGAGCAAGCATCTTTTTGACGTTCTTTGTTAGCAAAGGATATATGAAGTGGTTTTCAAGAATGTTAAGGAGAATATTATGGTCATCTCCAAAAGCATTCCTGGTAGGCACAAGATAATGGTTATTTGGCTTTAGAGGTAAGGGTTCTTCGTAGTGTTCGTGAGCCAGAAAACTTTGCAGATGGGTAGTCGGAGAGAAAGCAACCTCCTCACCGGAGTTGTCTTTTTCTAGGTTTTCACCAAAGTTGAGGTGCTAGGAGTGCTCAGAATGAGCAGGAGAGTGTGTTTGAGACTTTTCTTTTGCTTGAGAACTGGAAGCCATGGTTGTTTATGGAAGATATGAAATATCTTTGAGAGTTTCAGGTTAGTCGGAGAAGAAGATAAGAGTTCGTAAAGTTCTTATGAGGAGAGGTAAGTGGGGTTTTATACTGAAGGGTAAAAGGGTAGAATCTGAAGGGGTTAATATATGCGAGTGAATAATTTTTGGGGTCCGTAATCAAGTGTAAACGGCTGGTTCAACTTTCCGTAAGCGCGTGTACCACGTACACCCAATTAGAATTCAGAACGTCATCAATGTCAGAGCACGATGTGATAGCGTGCACGGCCATTAAGTGCTAGGCGCGTGAACTTCCTTTCCACCACATATTTCTCACTCGCAAATATTTTAACTTTTTCATAAATATAACCGTTACTTTTACAGAAATGCCCAAAAGTTTTTGTTTATAAAAAAAGTTCAAGGTTAAAAACTGACAGAAGCTGTGGTTACAGAGGCTCTGTAAGTTTTAAAACTTGGATTTTCTTCTCTGAAGATCATTCCTCACAAAAATGATTTAAAATACCATGGAAAGGATCGATAAATTATTTAATATATAAAAAATTTCCTTACAGAGGTTTTTGGACCTCTGTTAAAGCTCACAGAGGCTCTGAAACAAGAAATTTCTTATAACTAAGAATTTATAAACATTTTTGATCATCCAGGCATTTGATTGGTTGTAACAATGTTTTTAGGACCTATTTGGAAAAAGGTGTCCTAGAAAATTGTTTTTGAAACAGGATTTGTGCAGCAAATAGTCCTTTTGGAAGTTTGTGACTTCTTACAGAGGTTTCCTCTGTAGAAAGAATTCTGTATACTGACTTCTGATGTAATATCTCTTTAAAAAAAATCTTTATGAAATGACATCCAAATCTTCTGTAGATCAAGTATATCCTCTTCTTCTACTCCCCATTTTGACCTATGCTTGAATTAAAAGTTTGAAATAATATACAACACATAGGTCATTAGTATCAGAGGTTCTGTGAGGATAGTCAGGATCTGAGTTATCCTACAGAAGCTCTGTGAGTTTCAGAACTAAATTGGATTTGAAGAATGTACATACTAAAGTAAGCAAGTATTTACAAAAGAAATTTTAAAATATGAAAAGCAGTTAATTTGTATTAATTTACAAACATAAAAGTATATATATTTATATATATAGATGAAATACATACCTACATAGATTATTCCATATTAATCATTCCAATTTTACCCACCAAGAAAAGAAATCTTTTCTCATCAAGTGCCTTGGTGAATAAATCTGCTAACTGATATTCAGTTGGCACAAAATGCATCTCTATGGTGCCAAATTCAACATGATGCTTAAGAAAGTGATACCTTATATCGATATGCTTTGTTTTTGAATGCTGTACAGGATTTGCAGAAATAGCAATGGCACTTTTTGAATCACAGAAGATAGGAATCTTAAATAAGATGTGGTGATAGTCTCTTAGTTGAGTTTTCATCCACAGAACCTGGGAGCAACAACTAGCAGCAGCAACGTATTCAGCTTCTGCCGTAGATGTCGATACACAATTCTGCTTCTTGGAAGTCCAACTAACTAATTTCCCACCTAGGAATTGACAACTCCCAGAGGTACTTTTTCTGTCGAGCTTGCAGCCTCCATAATCTGAATCTGTATAAGCTTTAAGACCAAAACCAGAGTTCTGCGGATACCAGAGACCAAGATTTTTGGTCCCTTTTAGGTATCTGAAGATTCTTTTTACAGCATCATAATGTGATTTCTTTGGATTAGCTTGAAATCTTGCACAGAGGCATGTGGCATGCATTATGTCAGGTCTACTTGCAGTTAAGTATAACAGAGACCCAATCATACCTCTGTAGAGTGTGCACTCCACAGAGATACCATCTGGATCGGAGTATAACTTATTTCCAGTGGCCATTGGGGTTCTCATTACAGAGGTATCAGAGAGGTCATATTTTTTAAGTATGTCAGAGACATATTTTGCTTGATTTATGAAAATACCCTCTGATGATTGTTTGACTTGGAGTCCGAGGAAGAATGTTAATTCTCCCATCATGCTCATTTCAAACTCACTCTGCATGAGTTTTTCAAACTCTTTGCACTCTATTGGATTTGTAGACCCAAAAATTAGGTCATCCACATATATTTGTACAAGCATAATCTCATCATTTTTCCTTTTATAAAACAAAGTAGTATCTGTCGTACCTCTGTCGTAACCATTGTTGAGAAGAAAGGTAGAAAGTCGTTCGTACCATGCTCTTGGAGCCTGTTTCAGTCCATACAGAGCTTTGTCAAGGTAATAGACATACCTTGGGTATTTTGAGCTTTCAAACCCTGGTGGTTGTTGGACATATACTTCTTCTTGTATTTCACCATTTAAGAAGGCAGATTTTACATCCATTTGAAATACTTTAAAACCTCTGCGGGCTGCGAAAGCTAAGAAGATTCTTATTGCTTCGAGTCGTGCGACAGGGGCAAAAGTTTCATCATAATCTATGCCCTCTTCTTGGAGACATCCCTTAGCCACCAATCTTGCTTTGTTTCTTATGACCACCCCATCCTCGTCTTTCTTGTTTCTGAAGACCCATTTAGTTCCTATGGCCTGTTTCCCTCGTGGCGGAGGTACTAGAGTCCAAACTTTGTTGTGTTCAAACTGTAGAAGCTCTTCTTGCATAGCATCTACCCAGTTTGGATCGTTTAGGGCTTCTGAGATTTTCTTTGGCTCGATCACACTAATAAAATTTGTAAAGAAACAAAAGTTAGCAGTGGCTAATCTCGTTTTTACCTTATCAGTTGGTTCGCCAATAATAAGTTGTGGAGGATGGCTTTTTGTCCATTTTGTTGTCCTTGGGAGATGGTCATCGACTTCATCATGTTGATCTTCTGGGTTTGTACTTGAGCTTGGTTCTTCAGCTTCTGTAGGAATGGGTTCCTCTGTATGCATTATTATTTCTTCACCATCACTTTCCTCTGTTGTTGGTCCTTCTGTCGATATTGGTGGTTCAGCAACCTCTGTGGTTGATTCTTTGGTTGGTGTATCTTCTGTGGTCTCCTCTTTATGTGAACCTATTTGAGTTACAAAAGATGATTCTGCAGAGGTTCTGATAGTTCCTCCAGAGGGATCAACATCATCATTGTACATCTCTAAAAATAGAAGATTCAAATCTTCTTATTTAGCTTTGGAGATGCCAGAGGATTCCTTGTTTAGACCGAGTTCTGAACTGATTTGTTCAGAAGTCTTTTGGAAAGTGTCGTCAATAGACACATTGATGCTTTCTATGATTGTGCGAGACTTCAGAAGGTAAATTCTGTAGGCTTTGGAAGTGGTAGAGTATCCAATGAACTTGGCTTCATCAGCTTTTACTTCAAACTTCCCTCTTGTTTCTCTATCATTCAAAACAAAGCACTTGCATCCAAATACATGGAAGAATTTGATATTTGGTCGTCTTTTGTTGATTAAATGATAGGGTGTTTTGACGTGTCTTTTCACAATGGTTGATCTGTTTTGGGTATAGCAAGTTGTTGATATAGCTTATGCCCAAAATGTCATAGGTAATCCACATGCATTGAGCATGGTTCTTACAGCCTCCACTAGCGTACGGTTCTTTCGTTCAACTACGCCATTCTGTTGTGGGGTGCGTGCAGCAGAGAAGTTCTGTGAAATTCCTTCTTTTGTAAGATAAGCTTCAATGACAGAGTTTTTGAATTCTGTGCCATTGTCGCTTCTCAACTTCTGTATCCTGCACTCATAAAGAACTTGGATTCTTTTCATAAGATTAATCAGAATATTTGGAACATCTGATTTCTTCCTGACAAAATCAACCCAAGTGTACCAGGTATACTCATCAATTAAAACAAGTATATATTTCTTGCCTCCTAGGCTCTGTATAGCAATAGGACCGCAGAGGTCAACATGAAGCATGTACATACGCTTAGGATAAGACACATCAGTCTTGCCTCTGTGGGAAGCTCTTTTGAGTTTTCCCATTTCACAGGCAGAACATAAATCGTCAGAGGATGAATCGTCCTCATATTTAGAGGTTAAAGTCCTCTGTGCCACTGGTTCCAATCTCTGACTTAGAATCAGTCTCAAAATCGTCAGAGGATGAATCGTCCTCATATTTAGAGGTTGAATTACTCTGATCTGTTTTAACAGAGGATCAATCATACTTGCTTTCTTCCTCTTTAGAACTACTTTCTAATTTCACAGAAGTATCTATTAAGATCTTTTCAGAGATTTGTTGATCTTCAGAGGGTGTACTGGGTTTTTTCAAAACATTTTCTTTCCCAATATCCATAATGTCCTTTTCAATTAAATTTCTCAAATATTCTTCTGAAAAGGAGGGTTTGAACTCAGGTGCTTCTGCTGATAACTTCTTTCCATAGTCTATTATACCAACAAAAGCAACTTGAGATTGAGTCTTTGGGTCACCAAACTTGAAGATTCCTATCTGATCTTGTGTTTTCAGATATTTCTTTGGTTTGGATCCTCTAATGACAGAGGTTGAAGATGGTAAATATGTGTTTTCAAACCACACATTTTTCATCTTCAGAGGTTTCCTCTTGTGAGGTTCCCTAGAGACTTTTACCCTTTTACTTATAGAGAGTAAGTTTGGAAAATCAGGTTTATTTGTTTTTCCAATTTGAAATAGAGAAGACAAAGGTTTCTTTTTCTTGTTTTCTGTACCAAGAGTTATATCATTATACCCAATTCCTCGTCTCCCTATTTGTGTATTTATTTTCTCATACACCTTCTGTGAATCTTGAAAATTTTTAATTGTCAAATCTCTTCTGAGAAGATCTTGCCAGAGGACTTCTCTTTCCTTTTGAAAATATTCTTTCAAAGCTAGCATGTTCATTCTGTCATCCTCAGACTTTAAAAGTTCTTGAGTTTTAGTTTTTAAAGAAGAATTTAATTCTGAAATCTTTTCTTTGAAAGGTTTTAACTTTTTGTTCCAGTCAGATTTTATCTGTTCTTTTTCTTGAAAATTTTTGGCCTTTCCTTTAGTGAGAAGCCTTGTTTCTCTTTCAAAGAAATTTAGTTTCTTTTGAATATCCTCATTTGTCTTTTTCAGTTCATTGTTTTTAATGTTGATTTTAAGTAAATCACATTCTGTAATAATAGAGGAAGAGTTTGAAATGGATACCTATTTGTTAGCTTTATATCTCAGTATGTCTTTATATAGCATAACATATGTGCCATTGCAAACAATACATGTGTTCCAACAGTTGTAAGGATGTGTGGTATTTCCATGAACAAGACCAATAGAAAGAAGTTACATGTTTCTAATTTTAGCCAACATGGGTTCCTAGACTTAAGAGAAAGGGTATTCACATAATAACATAGGATTTCTGAAACATCTTTTGAAATCCCACTAGACCATAATACTTGTGATTTTTGTATTAGGTCTCTAATTCAAGAACAATGCAGACGAATTTGGCATTGATAAGTAAAGTGATTTAATAATAGAACACATGGAAGAAAACCCAAAAGCAAAATCAAATATTCATCACGTTGTGAAATAATACTTGCATCCCATGATTAGATGTTAATTAAATTAAAAACCTAGAAGTTCAAACAGGAATTTTATCAAACACGTTATATGCACCAGACTTTCAACTTAAAATAATGCACAATAAGATGTAACGGCTGAGTTAGGAATTCTCACCTGAAAACGATGGAAATCGTTGCTCTATGTACAGATGAAACAATCTTCCGTTCCAATATACTTTGGCCTTCTAGGTCTCTCTCATTGCTACCCGATGTTGTGTTGAAGACAATGGTTGATGTTGTCTAGGACGACAATAGAAATATGGAAGAAGGGGATAAAGTCGGAAAAAATCATGGGATTGATACTCTGACTACGATAAGAGTGGAATTTGTTGCTGACCAGATATAGGCCGGTAAGAGGAACGCTCAAACATATTTTTTGAACAAGTGATTGAAGTAAACAACCATACCTCTTAATCGGGTAAGATCTTTTGTTGGGTCAGGCCTAATAAGTGGTAAGTAAATAGGCCCTAGGAATGAACTACATTTTCCGTGGATCTCATCTTTATTTTGAAAATGTGATTTGGATTTTCAGGATGTATTTTCAATAATTTAGGCCTTAATAATAGCCAAATGAACAAGCTCATTCCTCACTTTTTATAGAACTTGAATGTAAAATCAAGGAGTCTGATAAGCACAAAAAATTCAATAAATATATTTGTCAGTAGAGAGAGAGAGAGACAAAGAGAGACAGAGAGAGGGATGAGGAGGAGGAGAAAGACAAATAGAGAGAGAAAGAGAGGTCAAGGAGAGAATAGGGAGCGAGAGTGGCCGACGTTGGCTAGGTAGTGGTTTCGTATATGAGGGAGAACCAATATATATTTGCAGGCTATAGAGTAGGTTTCATCAGTGAGAACCGGACTTCAGTCTCATCATTCTTGTTTTTTTAACTTTCTAAAGAAGTGAAGAGTTTCTCAGTTATGGTGTGTGATAGCGGAAGTCGTCTAGGTCCACAAAATTGGCCACCTGTGTTGCCACATTGGCGGTGCAAGTGAACACTAAATACTATGATTCGCTACAAGTAATAAAGTGGTAGTAAAATATCAAGATCGTATCCACATGGATTAGACTTCAGAGTTTTGAGTAGTAGGTCAAGAATACAATGATTTCGATTAAAGAACAAGAAAAAATTTGTGCGAGATTGGTGCTTTTAACAATTAGTTTAAAAAAGGGTATGGGTGTAGGCTTTATCTTAGACATTTGTAGTAACCTCGTGGTCAAAAACAAGTGTCACAAAAACATCTATAAGAATCCTTTTTTCTCGAAAGTGAACTCTCACAGAGAGTGGTCACTTGTCCCCACAAAGTCACCACTATTGCCAACTCAAGACTTGCAGATTTAACTAAGTAGACCTCTAAGGATCTTAGTTCCACCAGTATATAAATAGTTGCCCAAATCTCTTTGTAACACCTACATCGACCAACATATCAACCTTACTTAAAATCATGCAAAAACTCTTATCTCTACGTGGTTATAAAAGACTCTCTCAAATTTTCGGATCCACAAATCTCTGGGTTAATATTAACACTTACAAGTGATCGGATTGTCCACGTTGAGTTTATCTTCCGCCTTAAGTGACTAAGTCTAAGAGTTAGCAACGATGACAACACCTAAGTGTTACCTACTAGTCTTAGATTTGGCTTTTACACCCACACCTAATAGAGTATTTAGCGCATAATAAAAAGAGAAGATATGGACTTCATACCCAAACCGTTTAAAGTTTTCGACACTTAGATGGATCGCTCGGGTTTCGAAGGGGTGGTCAATAGGGCTTGGTCAAAGCGAGTGTTTTTTTTTGGGAAGGGTATCCCAGGCACAGCCCGGACTAATCCCTGACAATTTTGAAACTTAAAGATGTCTTATCAATGTTGAGGACGCCTGGGATTGAACCCTGGGTAGATGGGATATTCCACCACATCACCCAGGGCGATCAACCACTACGCTACAACCTGATTGACTGGTCAAATCGAGTTTCTTCTTCTAATCCGGATAAAGTATTTCGGGATAAACTTAAAGTCGGTGAAAGAAGACCTAAAACTTTGGAGTTGAACTTTGGGAGAGTTGAAAAGAACTTAGACGATTCTAAGAGATTGGCATGTTCATTCGAATTGGAAACAGAAAGAAGAAGCCTTGCAGATGATAAAATTGAATCTTGGACGGTGGCTCGTGCAAAATGATCGATTTAGAAATAAAAAATATGCGTTTTAAGGCAAAAATCGAGAACAAAATGGTTATTGGAGGAAAATGAGAATTCAAAGTTTTTTTTTCATGCATCTCTAAAAAGAAATTTGGAAAATGTAATCTCTCTAGGTTTATAGTTGACGATGTTTGGTGCGAGGATCTGATCAAGATTAAAGAGGAGACCCATGCATATTTTAAGTCAAAATTCAAAGAGACTATATGCAATGGAGCTAATATTCAAATTGATCTTTTCAAGCAGCTAAATGGTAAAGATGCTGAACTTCTCGAAGCCAAATTCTCATAACAAAGGTTTGAATTGCGGTTATGAAATGTGGTTTTAACTTCAAATTCATCCATAAGAGTTGGCACATTCTCAAGGGTGAGGTTATGGAGGTTATGGAATTTATGGACCGGTTCTGGAAATGATATATATTAACAAGGGGTGAAATTCTTCCTTCATAGCCTTTATCCCAAAAGTATCAGACCCTATAACTTTTGATAATTTTAGACCAATAAGATTAATTAGGTGTTTATACAAAATAATTGCAAAAATCGTATAAGAAAGACTCAAGAAAGTCATCAGTAAACTTATCGGTTGTCCTCAAGCTTGATTTCGAAAAATATTTGATTGCATTAACTAGGATTACCTTGAGGATATCATGATTCAAATGAGATTTGGGGAAATGGGTGAAATGGATTCAAGCTTGTCTAAGTTCTTCACCAATCGCTGTTCTCGAGAATGGCTCACCGACACTTGAATTCAATATGCAAAGGGGTGTGCGTCAAAGAGATACGTTATCCCCATTCCTTTTCCTTATTGAGGTTGAAGACCTTAATGTGGTTATGCATGAGGCTCAAATCTGAGGGGTATTCAATGACACTTCGGTTGGATGAAATGGGGTTTGTGTCTCTCACTTCCAATTGCGAATGACAATTTTTTTTGGCGATTGAGTGTTGCAAATTTAAGGAATTTGTTTGGGATCCTCAAGTGTTTCTAATTAGCTTCTGGTCTAAAACTACATATGGCTAAAAGTAGGTTATATGGTGTGGGTGTTTGAGATAGACATATCGTGTCTATGGCCTTGGAAATGGCTTGTAATTCTGGTACCTTGCCCTTTAGCTACCTCGGACTCCCGATTGATAGAAATATGAATAAAGTCGATAAATGGAATCCCATTATTGATAAGTTCAAGTGCAAGTTGTGATCTTGGAAAGTTCGCACCTCTCTTCAGGTGGTCGTCTTATGCTGGTGAAATCGGTTTTAGGTAGTTTGCTCTATACTATTTCTCCATTTTTTCGTACACCGTCTCGGGTAATTCTATCTCTTGAAAGTATGAGGCGATAGTTATTTTTTTTTGGGGGGGGGGGGGTTAGACTCTAACCGAGAATGTGTTTGGATAAAGCGGGAAACAAGTTTAAATACCTTATGTTTGGGGGGGGGGGGGGGGGGGGGGGGGCAGCCTTCAAGCTGCTAATTGGAGGGAAAATGGTGGTGGCATTTAAAGCCTTTCGGTGATGTGTTATGGGTTCGAGTGGTTAAAAGTATTTTTGAGAACGATGGGGTCTTGGGATTCATTAGGAACTCGAGTCGTTTGGTGGGGTCATTGGGATTGTGGAGTGGGATTTTAAGAGTGGGCAAAGACTTGGAGAATTGTGACATCCTCTTTTCAGACTATTTTGGGAAAAAGGTTGGGGAAGGGGATGACGCTCGCTTTTGCTTGGACAACTGGTTAGGAAAAATTTAGACTTTGTGAAAAGTTCCCTAGTTTATTTAGGGTCGAAATGGATAAGGGTGTTTTGGTAAAAGATTAAGTGTTATGGAGTGGGGGTTCTTGTTGTGGGTCGCGGGGGTGGTAACGAGAGGCTAGTGAGTGAATTTGGGGAGTTAGGATCTCTGATTAGCAATTCCTCTAGAAACTCACTTGAAAAGATGGTTGGTTTTGGTGGCTTAGTAAGGATGGCTCTTTTTCGGTCAAGGAGCTTCAATAATTAGTTGAAGGAAAACTTTTCGGGTTCTGGATTATGTTGTCCCAACTCAATGGTGTTCGATAACCCCGCATGAGGTGTACATTTTCGTTTGGATGCTAAGATGAGGAAGGCTTCTGGTAAGGACGTCTTTATCGGATAAAGGTTTGGATATCCCTCTGAACTTTGTTTGTGTTACAATCTTGAGATCAAGACTTTGGATCAATGCTTTGTTGATTTCCCGTCGGTGCTACAATTATTGAAGGATATTTTTTGATTGTGTGGATGGAATATTCCATCAACTCTCTCGCTTGAAGAATTGCTTAAGGCGGTGGATTCACAAGCTTTCTAAAAAAAATCCCCATTTCGGAAGGCAACAATTTGGACAACCTTGTATCTAACTTGGAGACACCGAAATAACAAGGTTTTCTCAAAGGATACTTCGCAATATATTGATCGCCTTTTTAAATTCCAATTATTATCTTTTCAATGGATCTCGACGCACTGTAAGGAGTTTATGTTTTCCTGGGCTGACTGGTGCGGTGGACATGCGTTCGATGGTTAGAGTGTGTGTGTGTGTGTGTGTTGTTGGTCTATCGGAATTCGATGTTGTTGGGCATTTCGTTTTTTTATCTTCTTTGGAGCTTGTCTTTTGTGGCTTATGGGGTTTCCTCTGAGTCTCTGCTCTTTGGATATTCTTGGTGTCTGCTTGGGGTTTCTTTGTTGTTGTCTTGCGTTTGGCCTCCTTAGTTTTGGGTTGGGTGGGTTGTTGTTGTAGGCTTTGTTGTTTTGGGGTTGGTTTTGTCCTTTTATTAAAAATATCTTGCAAGGCTTCGTTCTTTGTTGTTGTTGTTCCCTCGTTTTTGCTTTAATAAATTTTTTACTTATCGTTCAAATAAAAGAAAATGCTAATAATTAAGGGACATGGAATAAATAAATGTCCTTTGTCTCTAATGGTCTTGTATTCCCTTGATATACATGCCTTGGCTAATAGCTTAGTGAGTTGTGCTAAAATAGTTTAAAACATATTAAGTAAATGGCATCAAAGATAACTTGTTTTTTATGTTGCTAACACTATAAAACATGCATTTAAAACATACATCATATTAGTGAAATATAAATAAATTAATATACATTATGGTTATGATTAATAGTATATGCTAAAAATCTCATTTTTAGTAAGATATATATAGGGTCAGGTTTATGGGAAAACCTCAAAAAAACAGGAAATTGAAGAATACCCTGGTAGCCCTTCATCTGGATAGTATGCACTTGTGCATACAAGTAATTTGTAACATGCACACGTACATATGAACAAGTGCATAATGCACTTATGCATAAAAACAAAAAAAACAACATAATTTGTCTGTATGCACAAGTGCATATCGTCCAGATGAAGGGCCACCAGGGTGTTCTTCAGTTTTCCGTTTTTTTGAGGTATTCCCCTGATCCCTGAAAAAAAAACGAAAAACTGAAGAACACCCTGTTGACCCTTCATCTGGACGGTATGCACTTGTGCATACAAGTAATTTGTAACATGCACACGTGCATATGCACAACTACATAAAAACAAAAAACAACAACATAATTTACATGTATGCACAAGTGCATACCGTCCAGATGAAGGGCCACCAGGGTGTTCTTTAGTTTTTCGTTTTTTTTGAGGTTTTCCCTGGACCTCCCTCTCTCTCTCTCTCTATCTATCTATCTCTCTCTCTCTCTCTCTCTCTCTCTCTATATATATATATATATATAGGGGTTAAATCAAATGAGAACTACAAATATGTTACAAATCCGTGAGAACCGATATAAAAATAATTTTTTACATGATATTTTTTCATCAAATGCTAGGATTATAGAGGGAGGTTCAGGGGAAAACCTCAAAAAATGGAAAACTAAGGAACACCCACCTGGCCTTCATCTGGACTCTATAGGTAAACGTAAGTTGTTTTTTGGTTTTTATGCACTTGTGCATTATGCACTTATGCATTATGCACTTGTGCATATGCACATGTGCATGCTACAATGTAACAACCGAGTTTTCTAGCAAAATGTGAAAGTTTGGTGGCCAAAGTCTAAGAAATGAAAGTTTGAGTTGAGGGACTTTTTGGCAATTTATGAAAGATATATATTGGTTCAAATCTCTAGGGCATCATTTATTTTGTTCAGTATCATTCTCTTGCAATTAGTGGTGGCGGCTAAGAGAAGAAGAAGAAGATTAGGAAAAAGTCTGATTGAGGAAGAAATCTTTGAAGGTAATCATCCAAACTTTCTCCCTGATTATTTCATGTTTCCTCTCCTCTTTTGTCTAAGAAATGGTGGTGAAAACATAAGGATTTAGTGAGTTCTTCACCTAAACACCATTGAAACAGTATAATGGAATTTTGGTTGTAATAATTTGTTTTAAAGGTTAAAAAGTGGAACAAATGAGTGTTTTATGGTTGGGGGATGAACCCAGATGTTTGTCTAATCAACTCTGTGGTAGGAAATCAGATTTTAACCACTTTTGGGAAATGGGTTTTTCCTCCAGTTCGTAGGTACCGGGTAAGTTTGTAGTTACCGGGTAAGCTTGGAGTTACCGAGTAAGCTTGGAGTTATCGGGTAGGTTTGGTTACCGTATGCGTAGTACCCGGTAAGGGGTGTTGTATCCGGAAAGTCCTTGCACCCGGTAAGGGGTGTTGTACCCAGTAAGTCCCTGCACCGGTAAGTAGTATCCGGATAATTATAGCTGATTGAGAAATTCCTAATCTTTTAGGTGCCAAGCTCAGTTAACTAGAGGGTAGATCGAGAGTGCGTTCAATACCATCACAAGGTGAGTTCCCTAAACCCTTTTTACGACGTAAGATGTTAAATGTTTTCTTACTGATTATGGTTCATTATGAGCATGAAACGTTTACCAACTGATATGCATGTTTCCCATGAAAATTCATATTTTTTTTAAAAGAATATTAGCATGATGAAATGAGTATTATGGTTTACAAAGATTCCAAGTTGCTTGATTTATGATATGTTATGTGTATGCTATGTGGAGTCGGTCTGCACCGTGGGATCAGAGTGCCTCGGGATCCGATGGTCCCTTGGACGTGTATGATGAGCCGGTAGGTTGGAATTCGTTTCCCTCCTATTCGGATAGAGGGGAGTCTGCTTGGGCCCCAATATGAGGCGAGAGGGGAGTCTGCTTTGTAACACCCTAAAAACAGGGCCAATTTAAAACTTAAAAATTGCCACAAGTTATGATCATAAGACTTCAAACTTCTATAACCTGAGGATCAAAGGTAAAGGTTTTATATACAACATATCTTAATTCAAATAACCTATTAATCTAATCATACATCATAATTAGATTAATTAAGTTATCTAATCCTTTGTCCCAAAAGCATCCAAAATAGCTAGATCCTCCATTATCTCTAAGTTGAGTCTTTCCAAAAATCCTCATCACACCTTCCCTCTTATTTCCCGGAGCTTGTACCTGGTAAGAAAATTCAACTTTAAAACATTAGGCTTTCGCCTAGTGAGAATATTCAAATCAAATTAAAGTTAAACAATTAAAATCTCAACAGATACAACAAACCTGTTCTTGCCCATCTTACCGTACAATAACTCCTTTCAATACTGGGAATCTACCCCACTCCCATACTTATGACTAATTCGTCTAGCCATAACCACACTACCAAGAGTCTACTATAAATCATCCCAGATTCAAAGTCAAAACTCTTATCTAAGAAATTACAAGTCAACACCTGCCTATTTCTTATTACTCTTTTCATAATTGGGAAATCTCTGATCTTCCCTGTAACAATGGAAATCTCCGATCTTCCATTTGAAATAGGAATTACAAATCAAAATCTTCCTATTCCACATTTCATATTTTCCTCACCTCAGAATCAATGGTCCTAATGGGATTATTATATCGCGATAAACAACCGGGACCCCCGATGATTCAAGGTACATTCAATTACTAAAAATTACATCCCTTTGGTCAATGGCAAGTATTCGGTTCCCATTAGACCGTACCCAGGTGCCCCCGATGACCGGATGTCTACTTTTAGCAATTACAACATAATACATAAGTATTATAACTCTTATCAGTGTATATGCATAACACACAATGTAATACATCTCAATATATATTTTACATATACATTTATAAAGAATCTCAAAATTCTAACACCTTGACTTCTTAGCTGTCCCCTCTTGCCTTTTAGCACGGGGATCAACATAACATAACTTTTAATTATCTACTCGGACTCATTATTGATTAAGACGAGTCCTTTATCAACATGTGCAGACATACCTATTACATATCTATTTCAATATTAATTGCTGAATTTTAAAGAGAGTTGAATAAACTCACCTGATATGAAGTCACTCTTCTTTTTAATTCTTTTAAAAACGTAAGGACTTCTGTCTTCACCACCACAGTTTACTGTAATGCCCAATATACAAATATACTGATATTAATTTATAGAACAGAACCCTCCACAACTAAGAATCCTTAATCTCTAAAAACTTCATCTCAAGTCGCAATGTACTGGGCCAAGTCGCAACCAACTACTGCGACTCCAACTCCAAATCGCAACCCACTATTGCGATTCCAACCCAAGTCGCAATCAACTGTTGCGATTCCAATGCCAAGTCGCAATCAACTGTTGCGATTCCAATGCCAAGTCGCAATCAACTGTTGCGACTTCAACCCCAAGTCGCAACGGTCTATTGCGACATGCATGAATGTCGTAGCTCAAGGTTGCGACATCCATGATGTTCATCCAAGTCTCAGTCCACTATGTTCATCCTTAAACCCAGATTTTTGCAGTTTTTACACCATGAATGTTTCTGTTAATGTGCAGATATGATTAAGGTTATAAACTAAACCTACTCACATACTCAGATTTCCCAAAACATCCATTTTCATAAAACTCAACTCTACACTTATCTAACAATTTATGAACATAAAAGTAAGAATAGTTTACCTTAGATTTCTTCAATTACTTCCAAAACCCCAACTGAAAATCCTTGTTTCCCTTGATTCTTCTTTTTCTCAATTCTTCTATCTCTCGGTTTCTTCTTTCTCTCAAAACCGAAAACAATCCCACACTTACACACAATTAGTCACTTTAAGACTAATTGGGTGACACCTCATGCTTAACTTAGTGAGTCATCAAACATTTACCAAATGCACCCTTAACTTTCAAAGAATTACACAACCAACCCTTAATATGCAAATTCACTTCAAATAAAGACTTAAATACTTACAAACTTAACCCCAAGAATTATACAAATAACACAACGAAAAATTCGGGATGTTACATGCTTGGGCCCCGATCGCGGTTAGTTTATGTGATCCTCAACACGGTGCAGAACCATGATTGATGTTTATGTGAAGGATGACGATGAGTCTTGTAAATGATTTCAAACTGTTTATGTATGTTGTTTTTCGGAGGGAATTCACTAGACCTTTTGGTCTATCCCTCGCTTTTCAAAACTAAACCATTTTCAGGTAAGCGTAGCGCTAGTTCTTCCGGTAAGAACTAGGAGATGGCATCGGAAGGAATTGGAGCTTAGAGCAACTCTAAGATTTTGACTAGTATAACTATAGATAGAAGCTCTCGGCTGTGGATTAGAAGTTTCCGCTGTCTAATTTTGTCTAGCTTGGATTTATGATTGATTAAAGACAATTATTATGATGTAATTTGAATGCTTAATCTATGTTATTGCATGCTATGTTTTTGGGACGTTACAAATGGTATCAGAGCCTTAGTTTAAGAGATTTAGGTGACCAATCGGGCCTAAACTTAAACTGTAAGATGAGGAACACAGCCGAGACATGGGATTGCCTCTAGGAACGATCACTATAAATGCGCTTAGAAATAAGGTGCCAAGGACAAACGTGTAAGGTAAGTTTAGGATTACACCTGGCCAGTGTAATTACGAATTTACAGGTACATGTGCGTGCTTAAATTGCCTTATTTAGCAAACTTGTTGTGTCATGTCTAGCAAAGGTTAATTATTGGTTTCTTTCAGTTTAGCGCTATGGCTAAGAGAACGTTGAGAAGTAGGTCAGTACCTGCTGTTCCAAGGAATCAGGATGAGGAGGTCCTAGCTAACGGACCGTTGGAACCCACAAGGGCGACTGTTACCCGCGGAAGGGGTAGGGGTCGTGGGAGGGGTCGGGGAAGAACACCCCGTCGGGCCGCCACCCAAGTGGTTGGGGATAGGGGAAACCCGGTCCGGAGAATGACTCGTGTGACCCGAAGGGCGAGGAGTGTGGAAATCCCCGCCCACCAAGAAGACTCTCATCAGGAGAGTTCAGCTACTGTAAGAAGGGTGAATCAACCAAGGGGACGTGGTCGAGGCCGCGGATCTACATTTGTCACTCGAGAGAATCTGGCTGCTGAGTTGGGTAAAATTCAGGAGACTCTGCAAGCTCTCCTTACCAAACAGGATTAGCCAGCCTCGGGAAGCAAAGAGGCGAGTGAGAACAGGGAAAGTGTGGAGCTGTCAAGTCCACTTGTGACCGGTACAGGAAGTCACTCAAAATCGACCCCTCTGGTGGTGAATGAGTCAGCAGCTAAAGGATGCAGTTACAAGGCCTTTGCCTCATGCAAGCCCCCTACTTTCAAAGGTGAATGTGACTCCGTTCTAGCAATGAAATGGGTTAAGGAGATGGAACTGGTATTTGATACGTGCAAGTGTGCCGATGGGGATCGGGTGATGTTCGCCCTATCCATGCTGAAGTCTGATGCAGTTTATTGGTGGGATGCCGAAACTGGGGGAAAGGGCTCGGCAATGGCTAAGGGAATGATGTGGGAAACGTTTGTGGAAAGATTTAAAGCACAGTTTTGTCCACTCGCGGCAGTGAAGAAGTTGGAGCAAGAGTTTATGGGATTGGAACAGGGGGAAATGTCGGTGCGAGAATATACTTCTAGGTTTATCGAGAAGTCTCGTTTTGCTGATCTGTATATGCCGACGGAGGAACGCCGAGTGGAACGTTTCATCTATGGGCTGAAAAGTAGCATCAGTGAATTGGTACTGACAAGGAATCCCACTACCTTTCAGGCGGCCATCAATACGGCCGAGTTGATCGAGAAGGAAAAGAATCGCTAGACGACTGAGAAGGGTGGTGAGAAACGCAAGTGGGATGGGCCGAGAAATGACTCAAGGAAAGGGAAGGTGTTCCGACCAGAAGATCGTGCTAACAAAGATTCAGCTGGCAAACCGTGTAAGAAGTGTAACAAGGCACATCGGGGAGAATATATGGCAGGTTCCAATTCATGCTACCGGTGTGGATTGCCCGGCCACGTGTCAAAGGACTGTCCCAAGGGGAAATCATGTTTCCAATGTGGGGCTACGGGTCACATGCGGTATGACTGTTCACAATTGAAAAAAGGAGGATCGGGTCAGTATGGAGAACGTCAGGGAGGGAAAGGCAGTGATAAGGAAGCAGAACCGGCGCGTCCGAAGGGACGTGCATTCCGCATGACAGCGGAAGAGGCGGAGGAAGTTCCAAACGTTGTGGCAGGTACGTTTCTAGTGAACTCTCTGTGTGCCAAGGTGTTATTTGATTCGGGAGCAAATCGTTCCTTTGTATCGCATGCTTTTATGAAATGTTTGGGGGTGAGGCTTAGACGTTTGGAGAGGGCACTAGAGGTGGAAAATGCTGACGATAATCATGTTTACATTAAGGAGTTGGTAGAGGATTGTGTCATAGATATAGAAGGGAGGTTGGTGCCTATGCAACTATATCCCATGGCAATGGGAGAGTTTGACGTGGTGTTGGGTATGGATTGGTTAGCTAAGAATGATGCGAATATTGCATGCAACAAAAAGCTGGTAAGGGTTCGGTTACCTTATGGGGATTCCATAGTGATTTATGGGAATCGCCGTGATAGAAAGACTAGCCTTATCTCTATGATCAGGGCTACTAAGTGTTTGAGGAAGGGTTATCATGGATTCTTGGCGTACGTGGTGGACGCCAAGAAGGAAAAGCGTGGGGTGGATAACGTGCGGGTAGTAAATGAGTACCCGGAAGTATTTCCGGATGACTTAACAAGTCTACCCCCGGATCGTCAGATCGAGTTCAGAATTGATCTGATGCCTGGAGCTGCACCAATCGCCCGCGCACCTTATAGGTTGGCGCCGTCCGAAATGAAGGAAATGGTGACTCAATTGCAGGAGTTGTTAGACAAGGGATTCGTTAGACCTAGTACGTCTCCGTGGGGAGCACCTGTGCTCTTCGTGAAAAAGAAGGACGGTACTATGCGTATGTGCATAGATTATCGGGAGCTCAATAAGGTCACGATCAAGAACAAGTACCCCATACCGAGAATTGACGCCATGTTCGATCAATTGCAAGGAGCCAGTTATTTCTCTAAGATAGACTTGAGGTCGGGTTATCACCAACTCAAGGTAAGAGAGGAGGATGTGCCGAAGACCGCTTTTAGGACCAGGTATGGACACTACGAATTTTTGGTGATGCCGTTCGGGCTAACCAACGCCCCGACATCTTTCATGGACCTAATGAATAGGGTGTGCCAACCTTATTTAGACAAGTTCGTGATAGTGTTCATAGACGACATCCTAGTGTTTTCAAGATCAGAAGAGGAGCACGCAAGCCACCTATGGACGATTCTCGAGCTATTAACGCAAGAGAAACTGTATGCGAAGTTTTCCAAGTGCGTGTTTTGGGTAAGAGAGGTGCAGTTTCTCGGACACGTGGTGTCTGAGAAGGGAATCATGGTAGACCCATCTAAGATTGAAGCCATCCGGGATTGGGAGCAACCAAAGAATCCGTCAGAAGTTTGGAGCTTCCTCGGATTGGCGGGATACTACCGAAAGTTCATAAAGGACTTTTCGCGTATTGCCACGCCATTGACCTCTTTAACCAAGAAGAATGTCAAGTTCGCCTGGTCAGATAAGCAAGAAGAAGCCTTTCAAAAGCTGAAGGATATGTTGAGCAGCGCTCCGGTATTGTCGTTACCAGACGGTTCTGATGATTTCGTGGTTTTCAGTGACGCATCGAAGCTCGGATTGGGTTGCGTACTTATGCAACGAGGAAAGGTGATCGCTTATGCCTCCCGGCAGCTAAAGGATCACGAGGTTCGATACCCCACACATGATTTAGAATTGGTGGTAGTGGTTTTTGCTCTGAAGATTTGGCGACATTACCTGTATGGGACGAAGTGT
Organism: Saussurea involucrata; assembly: GCA_033807775.1. Classification (NCBI taxonomy): domain Eukaryota; kingdom Viridiplantae; phylum Streptophyta; class Magnoliopsida; order Asterales; family Asteraceae; genus Saussurea; species Saussurea involucrata. The sequence goes on along the minus strand of CM066321.1, from coordinate 66,899,986 downwards.
CAGATCTTCACGGACCACAAAAGCTTATGTCATCTCTTTGACCAAAAAGAGTTGAATATGTACCAAAGAAGATGGATTGAATTGTTGACCGACTACGACTGTAAGATCGAATATCATCCAGGTAAGGCAAACGTAGTGGCGGACGCTTTGAGCCGTAAGGAAAGAAGTGAGACCCCGAGTATTGTGGCTATGAGGGCCGAGGTGACGTTCAATTTGCTAGCCGAGATAAAGAAATGTCAAGTCGAAGCACTCGAAACTGAAAATCTCAAGAAGGAAAGGATGGTAGGGCAAACGACCTCACTAGTGGAGGATAGTCGAGGGGTGAAGTGTCTTGATGGGAGAATCTGGGTCCCGAAACTCGGGGAGCTCAGGAGAATAATTTTAGAAGAAGCCCACAAATCAAAGTACACGATTCACCCTGGGACTAACAAGATGTACGGAGATCTACGTCGAGACTACTGGTGGCCTGGAATGAAAAAGGACATAGGCCATTTTGTAGAGACATGTATGACGTGTTCACGTGTAAAGATCGAACATCAACGACAGTACGGAAAGCTTCAGTCCTTGGAGATTCCTGTGTGGAAATGGGACCAGATTATGATGGACTTCGTAACCCATTTGCCTAAAACCTCAAAGGGCTATGACGCTATATGGGTGATCGTGGATCGACTCACGAAATCAGCACATTTCTTACCTATACGAGAGTCTTACTCGTTGGAGCGGTTAGCAAAGTTGTATATCAACGAGATTGTAACTCGCCATGGGGTGCCATCGTCGATAGTGTCAGATCAAGATAGCAGGTTTACCTCCACGTTTTGGAGGAGTTTCCAAAGAGAAATGGGATCACAGATTAAGATGAGTACCGCATATCATCCTCAGACCGATGGTCAGAGTGAGCGGACAATCCAGATGTTGGAAGACATGTTAAGGGCTTGTGCCTTAGACTTTCAGGGCTCTTGGGAGAAGCATTTACCGCTGATCGAGTTCGCTTATAATAACAGCTATCACTCGAGCATCAAGGCAGCACCGTATGAGGCGCTTTATGGTAGGAAATGTAGGACACCTTTGTGTTGGAATGAGGTCGGAGAAAGGTAGTTAGCCGAGCCAGAGATAGTGCAACTGACTTCAGACAAGATAGTCCAAGTACGAGAAAGGCTGAAGGTCGCTCGCGACCGACAAAAGAGTTATGCGGATAAGAGACGAAAAGATATCGAATTCCAAGTCGGAGATAATGTCTTACTCAAGGTATCCCCTTGGAAGGGAGTTGTACGATTTGGGAAGTGTGGGAAGCTAAGTCCCCGCTACATCAGACCGTTTGAAATCACTGAGCGAATTGGAGAAGTGGCGTACAGGTTGAATCTACCTGAAGAACTACAAGGCATTCACAATGCGTTTCATGTGTCTAATCTGAGGAAATGTCTAGCAGATGTGACCAAAGCGGTGTCGTTAAAGGACATAAGAGTAGATGAGAAGTTAAATTTTGTAGAGGAGCCTGAAGTCATCACGAATTTTAAAGTGAGGAAATCACGAAACAAGGAGACTAGACTGGTGAAGGTACAATGGCGGCATCACAAAGGTCCAGAGGCGACTTGGGAATTGGAGTCAGAAATGAAGGCAAGATACCCGCATCTTTTCCAATGAGGAATTCCGGGGACGGAATTCTTTTAAGGGGGGAGTGTTGTAACAACCAATTTTTCTAGCAAAATGTGAAAGTTTGGTGGCCAAAGTCTAAGAAATGAAAGTTTGAGTTGAGGGACTTTTTGGAAATTTATGAAAGATATATATTGGTTCAAATCCCTAGGGCATCATTTATTTTGTTCAGTGTCATTCTCTTGCAATTAGTGGTGGCGGCTAAGAGAAGAAGAAGAAGATTGGGAAAAAGTCTGATTGAGGAAGAAATCTTTGAAGGTAATCATCCAAACTTTCTCCCTGATTATTTCATGTTTCCTCTCCTCTTTTGTCTAAGAAATGGTGGTGAAAACATAAGGATTTAGTGAGTTATTCACCTAAACACCATTGAAAGAGTATAATGGAATTTTGGTTGTAATAATTTGTTTTAAAGGTTAAAAAGTGGAACAAATGAGTGTTTTATGGTTGGGGGATGAACCCAGATGTTTGTCTAATCAACTCTGTGGTAGGAAATCAGATTTTAACCACTTTTGGGAAGTGGGTTTTTCCTCCAGTTCGTAGGTACCGGGTAAGTTTGTAGTTACCGGGTAAGTTTGTAGTTACCGGGTAAGTTTGGAGTTATCGGGTAGGTTTGGTTACCGTATGCGTAGTACCCGGTAAGGGGTGTTGTACCCGGAAAGTCCTTGCACCCGGTAAGGGGTGTTGTACCCGGTAAGTCCCTGCACTGGTAAGTAGTATCCGGATAATTATAGCTGATTGAGAAATGCCTAATCTTTTAGGTGCCAAGCTCAGTTAACTCGAGGGTAGATCGAGAGTGCGTTCAATACCATCACAAGGTGAGTTCCCTAAACCCTTTTTACGACGTAAGATGTTAAACGTTTTCTTACTGATTATGGTTCATTATGAGTATGAAACATTTACCAACTGATATGCATGTTTCCCATGAAAATTCATATTTTATTTAAAAGAATATTAGCTTGATGAAATGAGTATTATGGTTTACAAAGATTCCAAGTTGCTTGATTTATGATATGTTATGTGTATGCTATGTGGAGTCGGTCTGCACCGTGGGTGTTGGTTCCTGTTTTGCTTGACAATGATGATTCTATCTAACAGTTCATACAATATATGGTGCGGAAGCGTATTTAAAGAACTGAGAGATATAATAAGGTAGAATAACACACAATATCAAATACGTGAAAGCAGTAATAACATAAGATTTTATCTCAAAGATTCACTGTATTTAGATATATGAAGAACACCAAGAACACCGAAAGGTATGTGAGAATTCTGCTCTAAAGGTGTGTGTGTCGTGCTTAGCTTGTTAAGACTTTCTTAATTTGATAACTTGATTGCTTAATAGAAGAACTCAACATGAGTCTTCTATTTATACTAAACTTCCAGGGGACAATAAAGCATGAAGGTACAAGAGATCATGACATGAATAGTATCTGGTACAAGGGATATGGGCGTGAACAGTTGCTGGTATGACATTCATTTAATGCACTTCATCAACTGTCAAGTTGTGACTTATAAGAAGATGCCACGTGGAAAGTGAAGGGCACTTCTCATTTAATGCGCCGTAATCAGTCCAGTCCATGCCTTGTACAAACTGACGTTAGTCCTTATCTTTATAATATCTTCGGTCTTCATTCTTCATACCACAGAGGCTCTGTCAAGGGTGACAGAGGCTCTGTGGCCTTGTCCTCTGTGGAGAGTCTTTTGGCGATTCCTTCCTTCGGTCTTCTCGGTTACACGGCAGAGCCTCTGTAGGAGACTTCTTTGCTTCTGTCTTCTTGGAATCTCGGCAGAGCCTCTGTCGATGTCTTCTATACTTAGCCTATTTTTCAATACTTCTATAAACATGGAAATTGGAGCTAACAATCTCCCCCTAAGTATTAAAAAATAAAAAATGGAAAGATGTTTGATTTTCTAGGCTAAGTAAAGAGATGTAACATTTTACCTCAAAAGTTGATTTATCTTCTTTCATATAAAGATATGCCAGTGGCACTTACATTTGATTACATTATGAAAGGAAAGATTTGCAGAGGTTGGTAGAGGATATCAGACGTTGGCTTCTTTGAAGTCGTTGAAGCTTCTGTTGTCGAATCCTATTTCTTTAAGCTCGTGATAGAAGCTGATGCATAGAGTTCGGAAGTTGATTGTTGCATCGATAACCTCTATCAGTCTGTCGGCGAGACTTTGATTCATGAGCTCTGTTCCTCTGTGCTTCATTAGGATCGTTCTAAACTCTGTCAAAGTACTTGTTGCGTACTTCTGACAGTCCATCTCTACGAACAACTTTGATTTACCAGGAGGAGCTAGGAAGACTAATCCGACCCTTGGATTTGTGATGATTGAGTTGGGTGTAGCAGAGGGAGGGCAATAGTCTTCTGGCGGTTGAACGGTTAAGTTTTTTATTCCAAGATCTCGAGCCAATTGGAAATCTACCATGTTGTATAGTAGAAGTTTCTCGCGTATGGCCTTTCTAATCACTCTGTAGGCTCTGCGAACTTCATCGGTTGTGAAGTTCTCTTTCGTCCATTTCAGAAGATCAGGTAGATCATAAGGATTGAGATTCCTAAGATCTGCATCTGCAAATTGGTTCACTGATCTGTCCTCTCTTTTGACCTTGTATATATTGTATGAGACCTTGGGCCAGGTTCTGGTTTTAGAGAACTTACAATAGAGGACCTTGACGATCTTGGATGTTGAGAAGACTTCGTATTTAGGCTTGGGTTTTGTTCTGGTGAAGAGGTTTTCGAGGTCAGCACGGAAATCAGGGTCTTGAATGATTGGTTCTGATTGATCCATTATGCCCATTTTGCTGTATAAGTACCTATACACTACCTCTTCCATTTGTGGTGGTGGTGGTTGAGGTAAGGTTCTGCGCAGAGCATCTAATTGGTTCTTGACTTCTGCCACTCGATCCTCTGTTGGTTTACTTTTTGGATCCAGAACAGGTTTGTTTGACAGAGGGGTAATACCAAAAGTCCAGTCTTCTTCTTCAGGCTTTGGTGTCATGTATGCATCGAAAGAGCTCTTCATTAGTTTTTCTGTTGGTTGATGTTTTAGCTTCTTCTTCTTGGGTTCCTCTGTCATAATTCCCTTGCCTTTGTCTTTTGCCTTTGTCTTTTGCCTTCGGCTGAAGATCTTGTACAGATGGGGTTGCCTCTGTTGGTTTTGACACTTGGACTTCTGAGGACTTAGATATTGGTGATGTGGGTTTGGTTGGTGGTGCGGTTGGTGAGGTTTTTGTTTCTTTGCTCAGATATTATCTTTTGTGAGCAATCGATTTGGTTCTTGGTATGATTTGGGGTTCCTCTGTGGTTTTTGGTATTGGGGAAGGTAGTTCGGGTTCTTCTGGTGATGGAGGTGTTGGAGAGGGTAGTCTTGGTTCTTCTGGAGATGGAGGTTTTGGTGATTGGGACGGTTGATCTTCTTTGGAGGATGTGAGGATGTGAAATTTTACACGTATTGTGGCATCTTCTCCGAATACAGAAGTGTATTCCACAGAGGTGGGTGTTGCCTCTGTGGATCGTTGTTGTTGGGTTCCTTCTTGGGTTGGGGGGACTTTGCTCAAGGGTTCTGCGGTTATAGGTGGTTCTGGTAGACCTTTGCTGGCAGCCTTTTCCCTTGATTTTTCTCTTTGATTCTCCCCCTCAAGATGATCTGATGAATCGTCAGAGTCATCATCAGAGTCATCCTGACCCTTTTCCTTAGTACCCTCTGCTCTGCACGAAGCTTCGGGTTTCTTTGGCGGTACTGCCCCTGCTGCTATCATCTTTGCGCATAGATCATCACAGAGGCCAAGGAGGGTATGGACCTCTGCCTCTGTTTTGAAGCGCATTCTGCCGACGCTTATCTTGAAATCCTTGACATAATTAGCGTTGGAAGCAGTGAAGGCTCTGATAAACTCTATCATTTGATCAAGAATCCCTTGCCCAAGCTCTGTCAGCTGAGCTCTGGTCATGTAGTCAGACGACTTCATGGTCAGAGTTTGTTGCAGAGTTTGCTCTTGAACTTCCTCTAACGCTTTCTTTAGGTCTTCAGGAGTAAGGCCTTTAGAGGTGGAGGCTTAGGCATTCATTGATTCAAGGAAAATTCTGACAGATTCTTTGAAGGCAGTGGTGGCAGCTTTCCTGAATGCAGTGGCATGAGATGCAGCAGAGGTATCAGCAGAGGACCTCATCTGGGCTAGGGCGTTTTGTACCTCTGTGGACAAGTTGTCCATTTTGGTGTTCATGTTGTTGATAGCCGTGGATGTTGTATCTGCAAAAGATTTGAAAGAGCTTTGCAACTCTTTCAATGTGTTGTCCACAGAGGTGACAAGGGTTTGGAACTCATCCCTTGAGACATATGGACTAGGTGTAACCTCTGGGTGAACGAATCTATCACCAGAGTGTGTCTCTGTTCCTGAGACGCCTTCTTTCGCTCATGTTTTTATGTTGAGAGCGGAAGGACTTCCTTCTGATCCTCGAGCAGAGGCATCTTGTGCCTCAGACTCTACAGAAGTTCTGAGAATGACATTGTCTAGATCCACTTCAGAGGTGGGTACTAGATTATCCTTCTGTTGACTCGGAGACTTATCTAGAGTCTCTCCGTCATTGTGCACTCTAATCTCCTCTGAAGAGATGTTTGGACTTATGTGTGTGCGTGTGGCAGAGGAAACAAATTCCTCTGCAAGGTTTTCGGTTGTGATCTGGGGCAATTGATCACCAACTGAGGGTAAGTCCTTTTGAGAGGACTCCCCTGGAACGGTTTCCCCGGTATTAAGTGGTACAGAGGATGAAAGAATTTCCTCTGTCCGGTTAGCAGGGGTTGGGCTCGAGCTGTGCAGCTCTTTTTCAATAACATCATCTGCCACTAGACTGGCGATGTTAGATATGTGGGTTGCACTAGGAGTTGGTTGGGGTTGTGTGCCTTCTTCAACTACGGCATCTTTTTCCTTTTCATTTTCTTTTTCTCCTTCTACTCTAACCAAATCCTCTGTGACCCCTTCTATTGTTGCTTTGACCTGAGTACCCTCTGCGGCCTTTCGACTTCGTTCTTCTTGTAGAGTTGTGGCGTAAATGGCATCGCGGATTATATGTCTTAGATCAGGATGAAGAAATCCGCCTTGTATTAAGGTAGTTACTTCAGGATCAAGGTCTTCTTCTGTGGATTGGTTGGATAGGGCTTCTGCGGTCCACCCAGAAGTATTTAGAGTATTGGCGAAGTCGGGATGTGAGATGAAAGCGCCGAAGTCACCTTGATCTTCTGCATAGTGTATAGGTGAAGGGGATTGCAGAGGTTCGTCACGGTTTTCATCAGGCATTTCTTGATCCTCTACAATTATCTGCAGAGGAGAGCTAGACTTTTTCGACTTTTTGCTCTTCCTCTTGGGTTTGGGGGGCCCCTCCTCAGAAGACTTATGTTTTCTTTTCTTTTTTTCTTATGGAGGGGGAAGTGCAGAAGATCCAACTTCTGTTGCATGAGGAAGAGACAGATGTGCTTCTGTGGCATTTGTTGAGGTACCTTCTGTAGCCTTCTTTTTCTAGGTTTTCTTCTTGGATGGAGTAGCAGAGGTTGTTCCTTTTGAGGCAGATTTTTCTAGTTGTTTTCTCTTTTCAAGGAATCTATCCTGAAGTTTGAGTTATTTTGCCAAGGCCTTTGCCCATTCTTCTTCATTCATTCTTTCAACTACCTGGTCTCCTATTTGGGCTCCTATGCGCGGGGGTGTCACAGGACTCGGTTCAGGAGTTCTGTGATCGCGTATGTAAGCTGATTTCAGGTCTTGATCACTTGCGTAGTCTAGAAGTGCCCGTGATGTTGGTCTGCAGAAGATATATCCATCCTCATGTTCTGTCGGGGTATTTTTGGCCAGGGGATAGGTTTTTACAATTGGTCCTGTCATTGGCCATTTCTCTAATGAAATCAGAGGTTCTAGTAGAACACCTAGAATCCTCTGAAAATGAAGTGCAGGCAGTACCTTGGTGGATGATCCCTTTGAGCGTTGGGCGGCGATTCTGCGGTCGATGGTGTTGATGATTTCTTGCATCATCAAGGTGGCGTAGTCCAAAGGCAGATCGTAGTATACTCCATACATGATTGCCAATATTTGATGGGATGTTTGGTCTGGACTGCCCACCTTGCCAGTAAGGCACCTGTTGAGAATGGAGAAGAAAGTGTTCCACAGAGGAGGGAACCTGTTGCGTCTGAATTGAGTTCTCTTTTGCAGAGGAGAGTTGTATCCTAATTCTTCTGCGAATATGCAGAGATCTTCATCTGATGGGTCCTCTGCAAACTTCTTTATTCCAAGAAGGCCTCGGGCTGGAAGTTCAAATTCGAGAGAGATCATAGTTCTGTTGAACTTGATCTCTAGGTACTCAGATTGGTCTGGTTTTGAGATGTACCCCTTGATCTGTCTTTCCTCGGGGTCATAGTGGCAGTTCTGCCAAAACTGGTATAAGTATCTTGCAGGCATCTTCTTCACATTCTTGGTGAGGAGGGGGTAGAGGTAATGATTTTCAAGTATGTTAAGGAGTATATCATGATCTTCTCCAAAAGCGGTTCTGGAGGGAACGAGGTAATGGTTATTTGGTTTTAAGGGAAGGGTTTCTTCAAAATGTTCATGAGCAAGGAAGTTTTGTAGATGTGTGGTTGGAGAAAAAGCTACTTCTTCGCCAGAGTTATCTTGTTCTGGATTTCCGGCCCTTGCAAGATTATGTGAATGTTCAGATTCAGCCGGAGAGTTCGTCGGAGAGTTGGAAGTGGAAGCCATTGCTTGAGTAGGAGAAAATGGGGAAGATTGCAGGTATTTGCTCAGTTCGCCGGAGGTATACTTGAGAGAGAGTCCGTAAAGTTTTAAAAGGATGGGTAAATGGGGTTTTATAGATGAGTAGAAAACGGCTTGAATTCCACAGTAAAAAGTGAATTCAATAAGTTTTTGGGGTCCGCACTCGAGTTTTACGGCTGATTCAACTTCCAAAAGATCGTGTGAAATATACGTTCAATGAAAACTTGCCACGTGTGTGGTGTCAGAGCACGATCTGATGGCATGCGCGGCCCATTAATGCTAGGCGCGTGAGTTTTCCTTCTTTGTGGGGTCTGTTACTCGCAGTAAAAAGTATCTGTTAAAATATCTTTAAAGGGTTAAGTCAGAATTAGCAGAGGCTCTATAGTGGAGTGAGCTATGTGATTCTGAAACTTATCTTTAATGACTTCTGTGCTTGTACCTTTACCAAAAAAAACGTTGGAGGATTGATAGATCTTTAGCACAGAATTTGTACTCTCAGAGGTTTTGAGGCTCTGTCAAGGCCAGCAGAAGCTCTATGAGTCCAAATTTTATAATAACTAGAGATTTATAAAACTTATTGATCATCCAAAGTTTTTATTGTTTTAAACAGAGTTTTTAGGACATATTTGGAAATTTGTGTCCGAGAAAACTATTTTGAAAAAATGTTGGATAGGATTGGTGTGGAGTTAGCACAAAATTTTCATCCACAGAGGCTTTGAGGTTCTGTCAAAGCCCGCAGAGGCTCTATGAGTGAAAATTTCTCATAACTACGAAGTCACAACACCTTTTGATCCTCTATCTTTTTGAATGTTTTAAACATTGTTTTTAGGACATATTTGGAAATTTGTGTCCTAGAAAACTGTTTTGGAAAAAGGTTTTGTGCGAGACATTCTCCCTTTGGTTTACCTTTGCTCGGCGAGTCTTAGATTTTGTACTCACAGAGGTTTGGAAGCTCTGTCAAAGCCAACAGAGGCTCTATGAGTCTAAAAATCTAATAACTGAAGATTTACAAAATCTTTTGATCATCCAAAGTTTTCTTTGTTTTAAACAAAGTTTTTAGGACATATTTGGATGTTGGTGTCCGGAAAAACTGTTTTGGAAAAAGATTTTGTACGAGGCATTCTCCCTTTGGTTTACCTTTGCTCGGTAAACTACCTGTCTTCTGTTTGATCATTCCTCCTTTTTGGCTCCCCCTTGACTTAGCAACCTCTGTAGAGTAAGTCAATGTCTCCTTTTGCTCCCCCTTGACCTATGCTTGAAGTAAATAAGATAAGTGGTGTATTTAACATAGGTCAAGTTTATCAGAGGTTCTGTGGAGATTGACAGAGGTTCTGTTTAATCCCACAAAAGCTCTGTTGAGTGTAGAACTTTTGATGATTAAGGATTTACATACTTAAAACAAATAAAACAATAAAATAGATGTATCTACATATTTACAGAAGATCAAATCTTACTTACAGAGGTTTTAACTCATGTTTATCATTCCCAACTTACCCTCCAAGAAAAGGAATCTTTTCTCATCAAGTGCCTTGGTGAATAAGTCTGCAAGCTGATACTCTGTAGACACAAAATGCATTTCGATTGTGCCATATTCAACATGATGTTTTAAGAAGTGCTACCGGATGTCGATATGCTTTGTTTTTTAATGCTGTACTGGATTTGCAGAGATTGCTATGGCGCTCTTCGAATCACAGAAGATGGGAATTTTGAATAGGATATGGCCATAGTCTTTTAGCCGAGTCTTCATCCACAGAACTTGAGAGCAACAGCTAGCAGCAGCAACGTATTCAGCTTCTGTCGTAGATGTTGATACACAGTTCTGTTTCTTAGAGGTCCAGCTAACTAATTTCCCACCTAGGAATTGACAACTCCCAGAGGTACTCTTTCTGTCGAGCTTGCAGCCTCCATAATCTGAATCTGTGTAAGCTTTAAGACCAAAACCAGAGTTCTGTGGATACCAGAGGCCAAGATTTTTGGTCCCTTTTAGGTATCTGAAGATCCTCTTTACAGCATCATAGTGTGATTTCTTCGGGTTAGCTTGATATCTTGCACAGAGGCATGGGGCATGCATTATGTCAGGTCTACTTGCAGTTAAGTATAACAGAGACCCAATCATTCCTCTGTAGAGCGTGCACTCTACAGATATGCCATCTGGATCTTAGAATAACTTATTTCCAGTGGCCATTGGGGTTTTCATTACAGAGGCATCAGAGAGGTTGTATTTTGAAAGTATGTCAGAGACATATTTTGCTTGATTTATAAAGATTCCCTCTGATGATTGTTTTACTTGGAGTCCGAGAAAGAAGGTTAATTCTCCCATCATACTCATTTCAAACTCACTCTGCATGAGTTTTTCAAAATCTTTGCACTGTTGTGCATTTGTAGACCCAAAAATAATGTCATCCACATATATTTGTACAAGCATAATTTCTTCATTTTTCCATTTATAAAACAAAGTAGTATCCGTTGTACCTCTGTCGTAACCATTATCGAGAAGAAAGGTAGAAAGTCTTTCGTACCATGCTCTTGGAGCCTGTTTCAGTCCATACAGAGCTTTGTTGAGGTAATACACATATCTTGGGTACTTGGAACTTTCAAACCCTGGTGGTTGCTGGACATATACTTCTTCTTGGATTTCACTATTCAGAAAAGCAGATTTTACGTCCATCTGAAAAACTTTGAATCCTCTGTGGGCTGCGAAGGCTAAGAAGATTCTTATTGCTTCGAGCCGTGCTACAGGGGCAAAAGTTTCATCGTAATCAATTCCTTCCTCTTGGCAATATCCCTTGGCCACCAATCTTGCTTTGTTTCTTATGACCACTCCATCTTCATCCTTCTTATTTCTGAAGACCCATTTAGTCCCTATGGCTTGTTTTCCTCATGGCAGAGGGACTAGAGTCCAGACTTTGTTTCGTTCAAACTGTAGAAGCTCTTCTTGCATAGCATCTACCCAGTTTGGGTCGTCAAGGGCTTCAGAGATCCTTTTTGGCTCGATCATACTAATAAAATTTGTAAAGAAACAAAAGTTAGCAGTGGCTGATCTTGTTTTTACCTTGTCAGAAGGTTCGCCAATTATAAGGCTTGGAGGATGGCTCTTTGTCCACTTTGTTGTTCGTGGAAGATGGTCATTTATTTCATCAAGTTGATCTACAGAGGTTGTGCTCTGTTGTTCTGGTGCACCTTCTATTGTAGATGGTGTTCTTGTATTTGTGCTTGATCCTACAGATTGTGGGATTATTGGAATGACAGTTGGTGTTTCTTGTTCCTCTGAGGAAGTATAGACCGAGTCCTCTTCTTCTTCTGGTATTGGTTCCTCTGTGGTCGTTGGAGTTGGTATTTCAGTGGCCTCTGTGGTTGTTTTCTTTGTTGCATCATCTTCTGTTGGCTCCCCCTCGGTGTTTACATCTGTATGTTTAATAGAAGAAGATGAGGTATTTAAGAGACCGGTTAGAGAAATACCTGACTCAGGCTGGTTTGTAGAAGATGATTTTCCAGAGGCTCTGATGGTTCCAGCAGAGGGATCAATGTCATCATGGAACATCTCTTGAAATAGAAGATTTAAGTCTTCTTCTCTTGTTTTTGAGATGCCAGAGGATTTCCCTTTTAGTCCGAGTTCTGAACTGATTTGTTCAGAAGTCTTTTGGAAGGTATCGTCAAAAGAAACGTTTATGCTTTCTACGATCGTTCGAGATTACAGAAGATAAACTCTGTAAGCCTTGGAAGTTGCAGAGTATCCTATGAATTTGCCTTCATCTGCCTTTACATCAAACTTTCCTCTTGCCTCTCTATCATTTAAGACGAAGCACTTGCATCCAAATACATGGAAGAACTTGATGTTTGGTCGTCTTTTGTTGATCAAATGGTATGGTGTCTTGATGTGCCTCTTTACAACGGTTGATCTATTTTGGGTATAGCAAGCGGTTGATACTGCTTCTGCCCAAAAGGTCATTGGTAATCCACATGCGGTCAGCATAGTTCTGGCGGCCTCCACAAGCGTGCGGTTCTTTCGTTCGACCACGCCATTCTGTTGTGGGGTGCGTGCAGCAGAGAAGTTCTGTGAAATTCCTTCTTCTGTAAGATAGGCTTCAATGACAGAGTTTTTGAATTCTGTGCCATTGTCGCTTCTCAGTTTCTGAATCCTGCACTCATACAGAACTTGGATTCTTTTCATTAAATTTATCAGTGTGTGTGGAACATCTGATTTCTTTTTGACAAATTCAACCCATGTAAATCTTGAGAATTCATCAATCAAAATAGGCAGATATTTCTTGCCACCTAGGCTCTGTGTAGATATGGGACCGCAGAGGTCAACATGAAGCATGTACAGAGGCCTAGTGCAAGACACATCAGTTTTGCCTTTATGGGAAGCCTTTTTGAGTTTTCCCATTTCGCAAGCAGAACACAAATGATCTTTATTAAATTTAACGTTTGGCAAACCTTTGACTAGATCAAATTTAACAAGTTTATCAAGAGTATGAAAGTTTAAGTGGCAGAACCTATTATGCCATAACCAGGATTCTTCGCTTTTACAAGCAACGAGGCATATTTTGTCTTTGTTCTTGGCATTGAAGTTTATGAGATATAGATCTCCTCTTCTTTCGGCTTGCAGAAGTTCAATTCCTGTGTCCTTGCTCTGTAGAGAGAAGAAGGTTCTTTTGAACATTACGTCGAATCCCGTATCGCAGAGTTGACTAACACTGAGAAGATTGTGTTTAAGGCCATCAACATATGCAATTTTGCATACGGATATATTCTTCTTCTGTATGACTCCGTAGCCTTTAATGTATCCCTTTTTGTTGCCTCCAAAGGTCACAGATCCACCATCGTTCTTTTCTTTGTATGTGGATAGAAGACCTCTGTCGCCAGTCATGTGCCTCGAGCATCCGGAGTCTAGATACCAGATCGGCACATACTGCTTCTACAAGACAATCAGAGAGTTTTAGGTACCCATATCCATATGGGTCCAGTTTTGTTAGGGGTCTTCAAGTTTGCCTTAGCATTCTTGGTCTTTGTTTTAGCTTCTGTTGAAGAAACATGTTTCTCTTTACCCTTGGATTTATCATTTTCTTTGGGTACAGAGAGATGACAGTGTGGACTTTTGAAGTGTTGGTTTAATTTAAACATCAGATCAAAGCAATGACAGTATTGAATGTGCGAAGAGATATGCTTGAACTTTTCATTAAAGACATTAAATGGGGGCACAGAGGCATTACAATTTATCCTAACATTCGACTTTCTATTACAAGAAGGTTTATGTAGGCTAGATTGTTGTTTGCAAAATCCTTTGTTGAGAGTGGCCTTCTGTGTACCCCTTCTGTGGTGAACTTCTGTAGGTTTCACTGTCACAGAAGAAAAAAGATTTATTAATTTTAGTCCATTTACCCTTTTGTTACCATGTTAATTTTTCTTTAATAGGATTTAAGGGTTTCAAAATCTTTGAACTCATTGGAATTTGAGTGGACATTAACTTCTGTTGTTTGAATTTATCAAGCTCAAGAGAGGTTTTGGCTTGTATACACATGTCCAAGAAGTCTGAACAGATAGGAACACTAGTGATTTTCTCCTTTGGAGGAATAGTTCTGTTAAGAACTTCAGAGGTTTGTTTAAAATCCTCTGTGTCACTAGGTCCGATCTCTGACTTAGAGTCAGTCTCATATTCGTCAGAGGATGAGTCGTCCTCATATACAGAGGTTGAGTCATTTTGATCTCTTTCGACAGAGGCTGGACTTTCATAGCATGTGCCATACTCACTTTCTTCCTTTTCTAGGGAACTATCTTCAAAGTTAACAGAAGTATCTGTTAAGTTTTCTTCAGAGAGATCTTGATCGCTGAAAGATGTACAGAGGTTTTCTTCAGAGATAACAAGTTTTTCTTTTGTAAGGTTTGGCTTGAACTCAGGTGCCTCTGCTGATAATTTCTTTTCAGAATTTATCTTTTCAGAATTTATCATGCAGACAAATGCAACTTGAGTTTGAGTCTCGGGTTTACCAAACTTGAAGATTCATATCTTATCTTGAGTTTTCAGATACTTCTTAGGTTTGGTTTCTCTTTTGACAGAGATAGAAGGTGACAAATCTGTGTTTTCAAACCACACATTTGTCATCTTCAGAGGTTTCCTCTTGTGAGGTTCCCCAGAGACTTTTTGGCTTTTACTTACAGCGAGAAGGTTTGGAAATCCAGGTTTTCTTGTATCTCCAATGTGAAATAGAGAGAACAGAGATTTGTCTCTTTTGTTTCCGGTATATGGATCTATATCACAGAAGCCAATTCCCTGTCTCCCTATTTGAGTGTTTATTTTTCCGTACACCTTCTGAGCATCTTGAAAAGTTTTAATTTGAAGATCTCTTCTGAGTAAATCTTGACAGATGACTTCTCTTTCCTTTTGAAAATAATTTTTAAGAGCTAGGATGTTCATTCTGTCGCACTCAACGTCATTAGTTCTTTAGACTTTGTTTTTAAAGAAGAATTAAGTTCAGAAATCTTTTCTTTTAACGGATTTAACTTTTTGTTCCAGTCCATTTCAATTTCTTCTTTTTCTTTAAAGATTTCAGCTTTTTCTTGAGTGAGAAGTCTAGCTTCTCTTTCATAGAAGGTGAGCTTTTTTTGAATACTTTCACATGTCTTTTTCATTTCAGTGTATTTAATGTTAAGTTTAATCAAATCATCTTCTGCTGTATTAGAGTTAGAGGTAGAAGTGAATACCTCAATGTCGGAGTCGGAGTTGACTTCTGCCATGCCACAGAATAGAGCATTTGTTGTTTCGCCTTCGTCAGAGGATGTGTCTGACTCCCAGATTTCTTTGTTTACCATTAGTGACTTCTGAGCATAGTATTCAGCTTTCTTTTTGTAGAAAGTTGCATCCCTCTGAGGGCGATTTGACTTGCTTCTGCATTCGTTGGCGTAGTGGCCTGGCTTGCCACAATTATAACATCCTTGGTTCTGTGGAGTGTTGCCAGCTCTGTCGTCTGACCTCTGTCGGTCGCCACTTCTTTCAGTTCTGCATTCATTTGCGTAGTGGCCTGGCTTACCACAGTTGTAACATACTTGGTTCTGTGGAGTGTAGCCAGCTTTATCATCTGACCTCTGTCGGTCACTACCTCTGTCAGTTCTTTCATTGACCTCTGTTGGTCGATACCTCTGTCGTTCGACCCTTCTCTTCCACGATCATCTCTTCCGTAGCGTTCATTACCAGATTTCTTTTGGTATCCTCTGCTGATTTCTTTTGTCAAAAGAGCTAATGATTTAGCTATTGAGGCCATAGTTGCCTCCTCTTCTTCTATTTCCTCCTCTTCACTATCAATGATCAAGATCTTTTTCGTCTTCTTCTTTTCTTCCACAGCTTTCTCCTTCTTCGGCTTCTCTTTCTCTTCAATAGTCTTACCAACCAGAGCAAGAGGTGCACTGATTTGTACTTTGTCTTGTGCAATCTGAGATTCTTGGGCTGCCAATGTTCCATAGAGATCTGACAGAGTCCAGGAGTCTAAGTCTTGGTTTGTTTGCAGAGACATAGACAACTGGAGCCATTCTTCATTGAGACTTTTTAGGAACATGACGTTGTTTTCTTCAGAAGTTCTGTGGATTCCGTACTTCTTGCATTTGTTGATTAGTGAGTTAAACCTGTCATACGTTGTCTGCAGAGGTTCGGTCGGCAGAGCTTTAAATGCATAGTATTCGTTGATGCATTGACTTCTGCGGTTCTTCTGAGTTTTGGCCCCACCCTCCAACTGTTTCTCTAATTCCTTCCATAGATCATATGCGGATTCATATGCATCTAGAGATTGGAAAAGATCGTTGGGAATGGCCATGATCAGAATTCGTTTAGCCTTCTGTGCTAATTCGTATTTTGCCCAGTCAGTGTCAGACCATTTAGCCTTTGTTTTGGGTTTATCGTGTGCAGGAATTTCTAGAGTGTCGTCTGTTCCAGGTACACGTGGTACACAAAGCATTGGAACGAAAGGAGGATTTTGGATGTAGTGAAAAGCTTCTTTGTCAGTACCCTCGAAGAAATGAATCATTCGAATCTTCCATTGAGGGTATTCCTCTCTTAGAAGAGTGGGAGGTTTGGTTAAGGAACCAGAGGAAAAGAAGTTGTTTGTATTAGTCATTTTTGAAGTGGTTTGAACGATGAATTTTCAGAAGTTTTACACAGGGTTTATGAGCTTAAAAGACTTTAAGCAATGCACTAAAATGGAGATTTAACCGAAGAAACAGATTTGTAAGTTTGCCAAAGTCGAACTGGTCGAAGGTGGCAGAAAAACATAAGCTGTTTTGGAATGAGTGAAGAACAGGTTAAAATAACTCCAGATTTCTACCAAAAATCATTGTTAGTGAGGATCTCTTGATATAGAAAATCAAGAACCGCTCTGATACCAATTGTTGGTTCCTGTTTTGCTTGACAATGATGATTCTATCTAACAGGTCATACAATATATGGTGCGGAAGCGTATTTAAAGAACTGAGAGATATAATAAGGTAGAATAACACACAATATCAAATACGTGAAAGCAGTAATAACATAAGATTTTATCTCAAAGATTCACTGTATTTAGATATATGAAGAACACCAAGAACACCGAAAGGTATGTGAGAATTTTGCTCTAAAGGTGTGTGTGTCGTGCTTAGCTTGTTAATACTTTCTTAATTTGATAACTTGATTGCTTAATAGAAGAACTCAATATGAGTCTTCTATTTATACTAAACTTCCAGGGGACAATAAAGCATGAAGGTACAAGAGATCATGACATGAATAGTATCTGGTACAAGGGATATGGGCGTGAACAGTTGCTGGTATGACATTCATTTAATGCACTTCATCAACTGCCTAGTTGTGACTTATAAGAAGATGCCACATGGAAAGTGAAGGGCACTTCTCATTTAATGCGCCGTAATCAGTCCAGGTCATGCCTTGTACGAACTGACGTTAGTCCTTATCTTTATAATATCTTCGGTCTTCATTCTTCATACCACAGAGGCTCTGTCAAGGGTGACATAGGCTCTGTGGCCTTGTCCTCTGTGGAGAGTCTTTTGGCGATTCCTTCTTTCGGTCTTCTCAGTTACTCGGCAGAGCCTCTGTAGGAGACTTCTTTGCTTCTGTCTTCTTGGAATCTCGGCAGAGCCTCTGTCGATGTCTTCTATACTTAGCCTATTTTTCAATACTTCTATAAACATGGAAATTGGAGCTAACAGTAGGATCAGAGTGCCTCGGGATCCGATGGTCCCTTGGACGTGTATGATGAGCCTGTAGGTTGGAATTCATTTCCCTCCTATTCGGATAGAGAGGAGTCTGCTTGGGCCCCGATATGAGGCGAGAGGGGAGTCTGCTTGGGCCCCGGCCGCGGTTAGTTTATGTGATCCTCAACACGGTGCAGTACCATGATTGATGTTTATGTGAAGGATGACGATGAGTCTTGTAAATGATTTCAAACTGTTTATGTATGTTGTTTTTCGGAAGGAATTCACTAAACCTTTTGGTCTAACCCTCTCTTTTCAAAACTAAACCATTTTCAGGTAAGCGTAGCGCTAGTTCTTCCGGTAAGAACTAGGAGATGGCATCGGAAGGAATTGGAGCTTAGAGCAACTCCAAGATTTTGACTAGTATAACTATAGATACAAGCTCTCGGTTGTGGATTAGAAGTTTCCGCTGTCCAATTTTGTCTAGCTTGGATTTATGATTGATTAAAGACAATTATTATGATGTAATTTGAATGCTTAATCTATGTTATTGCATGCTATGTTTTTGGGACGTTACATACAAATTGCTTGTATGCACAAGTGCATACTGTCTAGATGAAGGACTACCAGGGTGTTCCTCAGTTTTTCGTTTGTTTTTTGAGGTTTTTCCCTAAACCTGACCCTTAAGATATTTTGCTTCACATATATGTGTTTTGTAATATGATAGTTTCACATGGATTTGTTTCACCATGTGAATATTTTTTACGTATATTTTTCATTTCACTAGGTGAATCAAAAAAAATCCACATGTAAGCTTTTCACAAGGTGAACACGAATATATGTGAAACAATATCTTAAATCATAGGTTCTGATGAAAAAAAATCATGTAAAAAATATGTTTATATTAGTTCTTACGGGTTCGTAACATATTTTTGGTTCTCATTTGGTTATCGTCCTATATATATATCAAATACAAACCATGTATTTGTTGCACCCCTTACAAACCAATGTGCATATATGAACAATGTGTGCATAATTTGAGATGCATTATCCCATATAAATGTATGTCCATTATATGTATATTCTTGCACGTATGCATATGCATATGTATATGCACATTGGGTGTTCACATATTCACACTATGGTTTGTAAGGTGTGCAACAAATGCAAGGTTTGCATTTTATGAAGCGTCTATATATATATATATATAGGATACAAACCATATATTTGTTGCACCCCCTTACAAACCAATGTGCATATATGAACAATGTGTGCATAATCTGAGATGCATATATGCATTATCCCATTAATGTATGTCAATTATATGTATATTCTTGCACGTATGCATATGCATATGTATTCACATTGTTCACATATGCACACTGGTTTGTAAGGTGTGCAACAAATGCAAGGTTTGCATTTTACGGAGCCCATGAATGTATGTCTATTATATGTATATTCTTGCACGTATGCATATGCATATGTATTCACATTGTTCACATATGCACACTGGTTTGTAAGGTGTGCAACAAATGCAAGGTTTCCTATATATATATATATAGGAAAGTTCAAATGAAAACTCATTTTTCAGTGTGCACATGAGGACGGATCTCGGCCCTCTAGCTCTATTGATCCAACAACCCATATTAAGTAGACTTTTAATTAAAATTATTAATTAAGGTGATTAGGGATTAAAAAGGAAGATAATTTCAATCCCACGCCTACCATATTCGACTTTTTATTTTCTTTTTCAGTTAAAAACTTTTACCCCCTTAAAGTTTAAAATAAATTATATTATAAGTTACTAATATTTTAATCAAACAAATTACATCAAAAAACCGAGAATTTCGTGCTCTTCGATATGACATCCATCTCGATATAGTTTTTTTTTGTTTTAACCGTTTTTACGTAAAACGCTATATGTGTGTTATATTCATTATGAATATTAATGTACGTTTAAGTGTATACAACACCTTGACACCGTGAGTCCATAACTCGACATCACCTTTTTCAACATTTTCTTCAACGTCGTAAGACATCGCATTATTCATCATCGTAACCCAACACCCATCGAGTTTCGGTTGTGAACCGGGGAACAAAAGAGTGCGTGTCACGTCTCCACACCTTCACGGGTCATTCAAGTCTTATTCATCACGAATGTATCATTCAGGACATTCAAGATGAATAATACACGATTCATGAATTCGTGTTTTATTCATCCCAAATGTTGTATTATTCATTCTGAATACTGTATTATTCATCATGAATAGTGAATGAACGTTCACCTTTGTTATTCATACTGAATGTGGACACCCGGGGATGTGCATATATATTCATAATGAACAAAACCAAGTTTCGGTTGTGAATTGGGGAACAAAAGAGAGTGCGCCATGTGCCCACGCCTTCACGGGTCATTCATTTATTGTTCATCATGAATAATGTATCATTCAGGATATATAATACACATTCAGGGTGAATAATACACGATTCATGATGAATAATACATGAATCATGAATTCGTGTATTATTCATCCTGAATGTTGTATTATTCATCCTGAATACTGTATTATTCATCATGAATATTGAATAAACGTTCACCTTTGTTATTCATACTGAATGTGGATATCCGGGGACGTGAATACATATTCATAATGAATATAACACATATATGACATTTCACGTAAAAACGGTTAAAAAAACTATATCAAGATGGTTGTCATATCGTAGAGCACGAAATTCTCGTTTTTTTGATGTAATTTGTTTGATTAAAATATTAGTAATTTTTAAGATAATTTATTTTAAACTTTAAGAAGATAAAAGTTTTTTAATTAAAAAAGAAATTAAAAAGTCAAATAAGATAGACGCTGATTCAAATTTCCAATTTTGTCCCTAATCACTCCTCAATTTATCTTATTTTGTTTTAACCACTGATTACTTTTCTAAAATTTGATCAATGACTGTGACTTGTCCTGATGTGCACAATGAAAAATGAGTTTTTATTTGAACTCACTCCTATATATATATATATATATATATATATATATATATACATTCAAGGGAGAACTCGGTTGTTTGTGATAACTGTGAGATCCAATCTCAACCACACATTTTCAATAATCAATGACTATTATTAAAAATACTATATTTGGTAAGTATCCATTAATTTTCAGAAAAAAATAATTTCTAGATAATATTTAGGGGTAAATAAGTCTTTTTGTAAATCTCTCTCCATCTCCTTTCCATCTCTCTCTCTCTCTTCATCTCCCTCTCTCTCTTTCTCTCCTCTCTCCTATCCTATCCTCTCCTCTCCATCTCTCTCCTCTCCTCCCTCTTTCTCTTTGGCCAAACTTTTTCCAACGTATATCGTTGTGATACCCAAGATCTTCTAACAGTAAGACATGCACAAACCGACTATGATACACCGTGATACCCAAAAACTTCTAACGGTAAGACACAAACCGACTATGATACACATTATAATACCCAAGAACTTCTAACGGTATGGCACAAACTGACTATGAAACACATTGTGATACCCGAGAACTTATAACCGTCAGACATAAACCGACTATGATACACACTGTGATACCCGACAACTTCTAACAGTAAGACACAAAACGACTATGATACATACTGTGATACCCGAGAACTTCTAACAGTAAGACACAAACCGACTATGATACACATTGTGATATCCAAGAATTTCTAACAATAAGAAACAAATGACTATGATACACACCGTGATACCCAAGAACTTCTAAACATTAGTATACAAACACACTATGATACCATTTTGAATATGGGTTTAGACCACACATAACCATAGTGATGCCATATAAGTTGGGACCAAATGTGATATAGGTTTTAGACTACACACAATGACTAGGATACCCATTATGATACCCCATAAAGATTTGAAGAAAATAAAGAAAAAAACAACAGTCGGGATTTGTTTCTCCCTTAACCTTCAGTATCCACATAACCCTAGAAACCACCGACACCCTTTTTGTTTATCCCTTAACTTTCACACGATGTAATAACCGGGTTCATTTCGTAAATAAAGGATAATGATGTGTGCGGTATGAAGATTGAAAACTTTGGGGACTTTAGTGCAATTAAGAGGAATAGGATTAAAACCCTATTGCTTTCAATTCTCTTTTGATTTTGTGCGGCTAGTGTGTGTGAAACTCAGTGTGGAGCAACCTTGCTATTTTAGAGAAAAGCTTGGGATTGGGAGCTGAGATTTGGGAATCATCATCCTCTTCAAGGTAATTTTCTTCTCCTTCATCTCTCTATCTGGTTAGTAATGTTTGGAGTCGTTGGAATTTTGGTTGCTATGTTATTCTCGGTGTGGTTTTGCGTGATTTCACTCAAAAGAGAGAAAATATGGTCTGTGTGATTTACCTAACCAAATCAGTGAGGGAAATCGGTAGAAATAGCTAGCTTAATTGAAGGTAATGTTATTTTCTTAATTGTTGTGGCTTAACATCAAGTTTTGGGTTGAGTTGCGTGATGGATAGAAGATCCTTGAGTGGATCCGTTCGATAAAAAAAACCTTATCCGGGAGTCGCTCGATTCGGAGAGTTTTACCCGGACAAGGTGAGAGTCCGGATCGCTTGTGTTCGGAAAAAACGGAGGATATCCGAATGGAACCGGGTAGCACGTACCGGAAACCATCGGGAATCCGGACGAATCCGGACAATGCGTGTCCGGGAATCGGAAGTAGTCCGAAAGAGTTTTCCCGGAAACTAGTGATGTCGGGACTATCCGAAAACCGGGAATCCGGTATTTACCGGAAATTGTGGAAGTCGGATGACTGTCCGGATAACTCTTAGTGTTGTGTCGATACCGAACCTTTTGAGGATTCTTTCAAAGGGTTGAGTGGAGAGTGCCTTAGGGAAACTCGAGAGTGATTTGGGAGTGATGCTCGAGTGACTTTTCACTATTGTGTGCCTTGGTTCGATATGTAGGTATACAGTGAGAGTAGCGTTTCCTAGTGAGAAAGAAATAGCGTGGACGCCAGGTGAGTCTTTCTAAACCGACGCTTTGGCGATACTTGATTTTATTACTTGTTCATTTATATATTGAACTGCATGTCTTACGTGGCTTAATTACGCATGTTAAAGAGGTAATATTATGATTTATATGGGGAGTGTGTCCCATACGGAATAAATGAATAGGTTCCGTATAATTATTAAGGGAGGGTGTGTGCCCTAACACGATGTCACAAGTATGTTCGTGACCTAAGCGTGAATCATCAGCATACGTGTGTTTGTCTAAACTGATAAGGGCATAATTGTTCATTATTTCATTTAAACTCCTTTTTAATCGATATGTGTGGTGTGATGTTGTTATTTTGAGGGATCTCACTAGACCTCATGGTCTAACCCTCGTTTTCAAAAATGTAAAACCATTTTAAGGTAAACAGGTAGTTGAGGGCTCGAGTAAGGCCAAGGGCAAGATGTGAGCTGGAGCTTACGTCTAGAAGGATCTAGAGGACCTTCCCTTTTTATAGTTATAGATACAAATTCTCAGCTGTAATAAAGTTATTTCCGCGAACCCATTTTTGAAATTTTGGATGTGTGACAATGTAGGGCGGTTTTGGCATTTCTTTTAATTAATTATTGGATTTATGGCTTGTTGGTTGGTATGGGTTGTTACACACGACGACCGTGAACACCTGAGATGTGTGAACCATTGAACACCAGATCCCGACCGGGATTTTTGTTTGAGTCATCATCGGTGTTGTTCATCGGGAAATAAGAAGAGGACCCACAATGAATGGCCGACACAGTGCTTCAATCGAGATTTTATCAGACTGTGATACCTTAGATACTTTCATGAACTAACTTCCAGAATTTCCGTTGCCGGCTAGACAATCGAAGAATTACACCTTACATATATTATAAAAAATGAACATCTCTAGTAGCTCTTGAATTACACCTTACAACCCATACAAGAATGAGTATGCATCGTGCACGCAACTCGATGGCGGTGTTTCCATCACGAAGTTCCGAAGGGACCTGGTGTTGAACTCGTAACTAGAGGTTTTACGATGTGCCCTCTACGCTTCGCCTTTGGAGTTGAAGATGCCACGATCGAGAAAGTCAACAAGGAAGGAAATTGTTGATCCAAACCCTCAGTGATTTGATAATGACCCTTTTAAACACTTAGTGAAAATTGTAAGTAGACAATATGTATTAGAGTTTCACTATCGCTGATGTACTAAGACTGTTTCAGTACCGCTGATAGGAACTCTTGCTCTTTAAGTTTAAATTGTTCAGCGTGACTATTCACCATAAAGCTCTGAGCATGTTCAGTACTTTTGGTGATCGCTGATAGTTTAGTTGTTTACTTATGATCCCTGGAGACAAGTTTCATGTCAACAAAGGTTCTACGCTGAAGTCGAAGATCAAGCCCAAGAAACAGCGACAAAGTCTACTAATGAACTGATGCGGATATCAGCGAAGCCAAGACCTGTCCACTCAAACGTGAAGTTACAAGTAGAAAGCTTTAGCGAACGCTGAACCTTATCATTCGCTGATAAGGAAATCACTCAGCGATCTCTGATCTTGAAGTTTCCTCTACAAGTTACTTTTGTCTTATCCCCTTGCACGTCTCCGTACGATAATGTCAGAAAGGACATCCCGTTTGTCCATAATCGTACTATCAACTCTGATTCTACACTGTAACATTATGCGGCTACTAGGTTGTCTAAAAAGGTCAAGACATGCAACCAATCAGCTGCTGCCACGTGTAAAGTAATACTGAAATGCATTAAATGCATGCAGTATATAAGAAGAAACCCTACTTCAAAATGAAGTGCTCGGCCATCTTCTTTCTTTCTCTCTTAGTGTTAGAATATTACTCGTAGTATTCTTATCTCCTTTCTATCTTATTTCTAGTGCAAGAAACTTAGTGTTCTTAACTTGTTTAGATTAGGTTAATCCTTAATCTTATTCCGCAACAAGTTGTAAATTGTTTGTGATTTATCAATAAACAATTTAGAAAAGTAAAATATGTGTGTTTGTATTCACCCCCCCCCCCCCTTCTACAAACTTGTATAACCCTTCGGGACCAACAGAAATGAACATGGTTACTTTTAGGTAGTTATCAAAGTTGGTTTGAACATGTGCTCGATGTTTGCATGTTTGGCGGTGATGAAACCTCTGATTGTTCTGGGACTGATTAAGATGGTGGTGTTGGTTGGACATCAGGAGAGGACTTCGGTGCTCCTATCAAGAAAACGATGGCGATTTTGGAGAAATTATGGCATGGTTCCGACTATGGCATAATTTTTTGAGTGGTGGATTTGGATTTTGTTGAGTGGAGGAATAAGAAACAATGAAAAAAAAGAGAGTTCCATAATTTTAGGTAACCGATTGGATTAGAACTCTTACGGATTTAAATCAAGTTCCATAATTTTAGGTAACTGATTGAGATTATAATCAATCAATTAATAGTTTAATTAGATGTAAAAAATTCAAATTACCAAATTACCAAAACACCATTTTTTTACATATTTAATAAACAAAATTAATATCAATAAATGATTGGTTAACAATGGATCTCACGATTATCACAAAATAATCAGTTCTCATTTGATTAGGCCCATATATATATCTATAGGGTCAGGTTCAGGGAAAAACTTCAAAAAAAGGAAAACTGAAGAACACTAGTAATTTGTAACATGCACACATGCATATGCACAAATGCATAAAACCAAAAAAAACAACTTAATTTATTTGTATGCACAAATGCATACCGTCCAGATGAAGGGCTACCAGAGTGTTCCTCAATTTTCCATTTTTTTGTTTTCCCCTGAACCTTCCTCTCTTCTTTCTCTCTCTCTCTCTCTCTCTCTCTCTCTCTCTCTCTTTATATATATATATAGAGAGAGAGAGAGAGAGAGAGGAAGGTTCATGTGAGGAGCGCGTCAAAACGTGAGAACGTGAGGAGCACTCCCATGCTTCTGATCACATATGATTTACAACGCTAAAAAATCGGAACTTTCTCGAAAATTCGCGCAAAAGTGGCGCGAGGCGTGGCGCGATGCTGCAGGTCGCGGATCACATGTGATTCAACACTGTAAATCATTAATGATTCATAACTGTCAATTCGAGTCCAGATCAGTTGTGAATCACAAGTGATCCACAACTGCGAATCACATGTGATTCATAACTGTCAATTGCTCCTCACGTTCTCTTAAATTGGTACGCTCCTCGTTTGAACCCGCCTCTATATATATATATATATATATAGGGTTAGGTTCACGTGAGACCAACCTGTTTTCGTGAGACCGTAAGACCAAAAAATAACATTGAAACTTCACAGTAATTCATTGTGAAGGTATGGAAAACAACGAACCTTCACAGCAAAAACACTGTGAAGGTTTACCTTCACAATACCTTCACAGTCTTTTGCTGTGAAGGTATAGTGTTATTTTTGTGGTCTCACGGAAATAATATGGTCTCACGTGATCTCAAGTCTATATATATATATATATATATATATCATTATATGATAATTAAGAAACTACATCGTATTATTTTCTGCCAATTTCAGAAATAAGAATGTTACAATTATGCCCTTTCATCATCACCTCGTACTCTATTGGATTAAATTTTGTATAATGAATGTCACTTTTTCTTTTATTTATATAAACGATCTACAAAGAAGTGTTCGATTTGGTGCTTGATACTAAAAAACAAATCCAGTGGGCTGCAGCCCAACCCAAACTAACAACCCACCATTTTAATGTGCTAATCTTAAATTGATACCACATACACGAGATTTACACATACACATACACATACACATACACATACACATACACTTGATATTAATTAAACACTCAAATAATATCTATAATACACACATACATAACATATATAGGCCTATGTTGCATATTAATCCAACAGTTAATCATCAGGATTTCTACATGATTTGAATTCTTACATAAATAAGATACATATATTTAACAATCTTGATTCCAGTCCTATAACTTGGATTTCATATCACATCTTGCTTTATGTGTACACATGTCAGTATATATATACTAGATCACAAACAAGGCATTAACCAAGGTCCATCAATCTCTTGCATCATCAACATTTCATACTGTATTTTCTATTTTTTTTAATTATAAAAAACATTTAACGTCTTGAAAAACTTTAAAAATCTATTAAGCTTATATATATATATATATATATAGAGGCTCACTAAATTGTAAACCATGAAATTGGTGTAAACTATGAAACCTAATCTTGACCATTGATTATTTCAATCAATGATCCTAATTTAAACGGTGGCATGATTGTAATTATTTATGAAATTGGTGGCATGCGGGTCCATTTTGAAGTATGAAAAGGGTAAAATAGGAAAAAGGGAACCGATTTCTATTTGGAAACAAATAAGAAAAGCATGAAATCAGGGATCCACGTCGATCCCTTCCAGATTCCACGACCACAACAATCCAAAAATCAACCCATTATTCTGTGAAACCGAAATCGACTGAAAACATCTGCGATTGAAGGTCGGCAAACAGAAGGTATGAAACAATTCGATTTTGTGAGACAAAATTATGAAAAAATCAAGGTTGTTTCGAAAACAGTGGTGTTGTTTCACATTCGATTGATGCTCACTAACCCACCATTGTTACCGATTCAGTTTGTATGAAAAACCCCCCAAATTTCATAGGAAATCCGCTGTTGTGGCAAAGGTATGAAAAACAAAAATTTCCCAGCCCTAACTGAAAATTATGGAGATGATGATGGTTTTCATAGGAAATCCGCTGTTATGGCAAAGGTATGAAAAAACCACAAATTTCATAGGAAATCCGCTGTTGTGGCAAAGGTATAAAAAAAACCCCAAATTTCATAGAAAATCCGTTGTTGTGGCAAAGGTTCTTCTTCCATATATACGACATGATGACGACGATTATTAAACTAAAAGATAGAACAAAATTGGAACTAATTTCTGGAACAAAGAAGGGTTATGGTTATGATGAAGATGGTTTTGAAAACCGTTTAATGTAGAAGAAGAAGATGAAATAGAAATTTTGAAAAAAAAATGATTAAAGTCAATCACTTCCTAAAATAAAGGATAATTATCCTTATTAATGAAATTTCCGAAAATACAACAAAATGTGTGAAAGACTATTTTATCCTTAATGACATATTAATCAAGATCAAAAATCAAGGGCTGAGATTGGTTTACATAGTTTACACACATTTAGTGGTTTACATTTTATTATCCCTCTCTCTCTCTCTCTCTCTCTCTCTCTCTCTCTATATATATATATATATATATATATATATATATATATGGGTGGTATTTTTTGCAAACTAGTGTATTTGTACAAACTCGTACAAACCATACCTAGCTTCATGATTTTGTAAATTTGGCTTCATGAATATTTATATATATATTTTGGCTTCATGAATATATCATTTGGCATTTTTAACTATTTTTTTTACAAAAATAAGGGTATTTTAGGGCTCCATCGAAAAAAATTAGTTAAAAATGCCAAATGATATATTCATGAAGTCAAATTATATATTCATGAAGCCAAAATATATATATAAATATTCATGAAGCCAAATTTACAAAATCATAAAGCTAAGTATGGTTTGTACGAGTTTGTACAAATACACTGGTTTGCAAAAGATACCCAGCCTATATATATATACACATATATATATAACAAAAAAGACTCGTACAATGCAAACCATGCATTTGTTGCACCTCTTACAAACCAATGTGCATATACATATGCATATACATACGTGCAAGAATATACATATAATGGACATACATTCATATGGGATAATGCATATATGCATCTCAGATTATGCACACATTGTTCATATATGCACATTGATTTGTAATAAGATGCAACAAAGATATAGTTTGTATTTGATTTGTATCCTATAACAACAAAAATGTATCTAAGTTTCTAAAACATGTTTTCACAAAGTGGTGTTGATTTAAAATTTTAGCCACCAAATAATTTGGAATTCTTTAAACGCTTGTTAAAATAAAAGTATGTTATCTTTTTCTTTTGGTTTGTAAACCATTCCTTCCTGGTCCCAACCACTACACCCATAACCCAACCCACTACATTGCCTCATATATCCACTTTTTTTTTCTCTTTTTTGCCAAAAAAGATTTTGAAATTTAATAAATACCCATAAATTTGAAAGTTATGTATCGTGTTGATCATGATGTTATTAATGGCCTCTTCCTTATGAAAAATATGATCTTGTCGTCATCAGTCTCTATAATGGTATTATACTGATATGATTGATACATTTAAAAAAAAAAGTCAGAAACAAAGTAAGGAAAAAAATTATTTGACAACTAAATCAGATAAATACACCTCAACCTACCAATTCAACTGTCTCAAATCAAGTTGAATATAATTATAGAAAATTAAGACCAGAAATTCTTTATGTTTTTTTTTTGCCTTTTATTGTTCATTCTACTTTTGTTTACTTTCAAAATGAACGCGCCAACCTTATTTATAAATTCAGAAAATACAATACAAATTTTATAACGAATGTGCATTATATTTGGGCATCAACGGTTCTTGAACCTTAACCAAAACTTGATTATGCCTGAAAAAATATTGGACGAATGATAACTGCTTACTTAAAGCGATTCTGATCTGGAAAAAAATCCTAGTCCAGATTGCTTTGACCACTGCTTTTAAGTTTGGTTCGAATTTGACTCAGAATAGTTGAAAATAAACTTAGTAGTTGTCATATCTTGCATGGATGAAGGAAGAACATTAAGGAAGGTCCATGGAAGGGCTCCTAGTTAAGCATTCTATTCTATGTGTTTGATTTGTTTTGTTTTTAATTTTTCTTGGATTGGATAGTATTGAATTCAATTTCTTGTTGTAAAAGTATAAGCAGCCAGATGATCAATGGATTCCTTGTTCAAAAATACCTTAAATTCAAACTAACATTCAATTCAATTCCTTGTTTCTAAAGCAGCCCAATTCTTGTATCAACAACTACATAAAATATCCACCAACTTGTCTATGCAAAGTCCACTAATTTTCAGTCACCATATCACAAAAAACACACACATACAAACATACACACATCTATATATATATATATATATATATATATATAGGCGAAAGATCGTGTAAGAATATGAGGTTAACGTGAGAAGTGTAAGAAGAGAATTGATTTAGTGCATCTCATCCTAATGTGCATTCATTTCTCATCAAATAGTTGATAACAATTTCTCACGCTTTTCACATTAACCTCAACTTCTCACCAGAACCCAACACTAATCAAATGAGAACCGTAAGAAGAGATATGGACCAATGGATCAATCCTAATTAAAAATCAAGACTAATCAGATGCATCAGAACAATTCCAGTGAGAAACATAATTCATGGGTGAGGATGAGATTACAAGTACCTTTACTTTCACAAAATATAACGTAACATTTGCACAATATAAAAGTACCTTTACTTATTCTCATATTCTCACGAAAAAAAGTTACACGATATATCCTACATATATACGAAATATAATTGGGATATAATGAAAGAAAACAATGTATTTTTTAAATAATTCAAACAATGATTTTAATTTTTGCATCCATACTTCAAAATTGTTTTCATATATTGTTTTAAAAACGATTTTTGGAAGGAATAAAATATCCTTTTTATGAATTAATTAATACATCTTCTTATATATTTTCCCCTTAGATTCACTAAAAGATTTGATATCTTATTGAACAAAACAGAAATAAGTTTTAAAAGTCGGCGCAACTTATATGGGCTTGACATGCAAGTAAAAAATTCTTTTTTGGGGGTTAAAAAAGCAATTAGTGGAAAGAATAGGTAGGAAAATTGTAAGTTTGGAGATTGGTTGTTGACCAGACTTGAAAATGGTAGTTTGAAATACAAGTGAGCGTGTATCACTTGTCCTTAATAACCAATTAGTCCATCATCTTTTCGGAGCTTTCCTTATACCTTCCCTAACTACTTTCTTATAAAACTAATATACCCAATCAAATGATCAAATAAGATATTTATAAAAATGACTAGAAATTATTATTATGATTTGAATATTTATAAAAAAAAATTAAAATTTATTTATTATGATCAATGATTTATATCACAAAACAATCAAGATTTTTATAAAATCAGATATTCATTAAAACTAGATAGACAGTTGAGCTTGTTTTATACTAATTAGAATTGGAGTTATGGATTGAAAACTCCCTCTATCATTATATTTATACTATATTATAAATTATTTAAGTTTTATTGTTTAATGACTCTTAGTTTTCATGAGTACAAGTAGGGATGTTCATCTAAACCGTCCACACCGCACCGCAAAATGCGGTTTGGAACATTTGCGGTGCGGTTTGCGGTTTCATTTTTACCAAACCGCACTACGCGGTGCCGTTTGCGGTTTTGAGTTATCAAACCGTGGTTCAAATCGCACCTCATATTTTTATAATTTTTATTCTATATCATATATATATCGAATAGTTTAATGTTTACGTAATATTTTTTGACTTTATGTTTTGGCCCAAAGTCCCATCTTAATAAAGAGTTGGGCAACTAGGAGTCGGGGCTTAAGGATCGAGATGAAAGAAAAGGTTGGACACGTCACAACTCACACGTCTAATTTAGTTTGAAGTTTATTCTTTTTACTTCTTAGACTATTTTTAATTATGCAATATGTATCTGGGAATCAGATGTATTGGAACTCTTTATGTTTTTGTACTACGGTCACTTTAACGTTGGACTTTTAATGTATAATTAAACTTATAATTCTTGAATTGTAGGCATAAAGTGCGATAAGGATAAACACATAAATCGCACCGTACCGCGCCACATTTTGCGATGCGGTTTGGTGCGGTTTGAAGTTTATGCTTGCAGTTTGCAATTTGGTCCTAAACCGTACTATAAACACCCCTAAATAAGTATTAAAATATAATTACTAATCAATAATATATATAATATCTTTCTATTTTACTTTATGAAATTTGAAAGAGTTTTTTGAAACTCGAAGTTATCTTCATATACAACGAAAACCATAATATTTTTATTTTTTAACCTTTTCGAACGAATCAAGTTTTTTGCAATCTCATATATTTATCTTCATTTAAAAAAACTAACTTAAATATAAGAGGAATTAATTAAAATGCTTCAAGTTGACCAACGACTTACTGAAATGTTCAAACTCTCTCCAATTTTACGAAAATACCCAAAATTTCTGTGAAAAGATCCGTGAACATGGACTCCTTTTGTGAATTGGATTTTTGTCCGTAAAATTGATTATTGATCCGTGAAAATGATTTTTGGCCCGTGAAATAATAATTTTTTTACGTAAATGGCCCAAAATAGACATTTGGAAACGTCCGTGAAAAGTGAAATGACATTTGGAAAAGAATGTCATTTTTTACATATGGCCCAAAATACATGAAAAGTCCGTGAATTGGAATTTTTTTTATCATTTCACGGACCAAAAATCATTTTCAAGGACCAATAATCAATTTCACGGATAAAAATCCAATTCACAAAAGAAGTCCATGTTCACGGAAAGGAAATTTTGGTTATTTTCGTGAAATTGGAGAGAGTTCGGGCATTTCACTGAATCGTTGGTCAACTTAAGGTATTTTAATTAATTTTCCTATATATAATTAATTGGCTACTTAAACAAACTATATAAAAAATCGTGCATTTTACTCTTTTAAATTGATACCCATATTAATACATATCCTCTTTTTCAAATTTAAATACCGTTTTCAAAATTTTAATTATAAGTATATTCATACAACATTTATAACTTATAATGCATTTAAATTTTATAAAACTTACTCATGTTTAAATACAAGATAAATGTTGAACTCTACTAATACAAGAAAATACTCCATAAAACTGATAACAAACAAAGAAAAATTCTCTCATCTTATCTTAAAAACACAATTCTCTTATCTTATCTAAGAAACACACAAATTCATAAAATAATAATTTTACAAGGAAATTGTTGATTAGTATTGTTCGGATAAAAAATTCATAAGTTTGATCGTCGAGGATATTATCTTTGACGAAGATATTATCAACGATCGATTGTCTATGACATCGATATCCTCGACCAGGGACCATTGAACATAATTATCATCGACTAGATACTAACAACTTATATGTGTTAACCTTTGTTATTTATTGCAAGTATTACCATACATGAAGAATTGTTATCGATATAAAAGCTAATTAAATATTTCTAACGTATTTCACGACCAACATTCAAGACATGACCGTTTTCAACATCAACATAAATGACATATTAAAGATAAAGTTGTTCTCATTTAAGGAGGCTTGTAACACTCATATTACCATGAGAAATGTTAAAATCTGGACAAATTCTCCAAAAACATTCCAAAATTTCGGCTAAATTAAAATTGTTTACACTATTTACAATGAAAAACTTTAAAGAAATAAATATGTAACTTAATGTTAATTCGTCCCATACCAGATTATAAGTCATTTCACATCATACATATCAACTTATAAATCTCAGTAAATTCATGGTTTGTGTGAATAAAATCATTTCACATCATACATATCAACTTATAAACTTTGTACCAAGTAGTATGCATTTTGTGAAAACATGCAACACTGAAAGAAAAGAGATCTCATAAATTGTCTGGTTGGGTATGGGTCATTTTGTCACTGTTATCCCATAGGTTGTCCGACCTGTAGATTTTTGGGCACCCATTATGGATTCTTGCTACTTGTCGTGTATCTGGTCAAATGTTTACCCCATTAAAACTAATCATAAGACTTTCGTATGAAATAGTGTTACACCTGAAGTTGTTGCGGAAGATGATGGGACTGAAGTTGTCGAACAGTCCGAAGAGCTTACGACTAAAACGAGATGTTCCAAAAGAATCCCGGTAATACCCGGTTGGCACAACGATTACGTGATGGGGTGAAACTCTGTCTTGGTATATGAATTATTAATAGGTGGATAAGCTTAGCTTGGTATTTATCTTATTTACTAGTTTGTAGGTGATAGAGTTTAAATAGGATTTCAATAGTGTAGTTATATATAGGTATGCTTTATTTGATTAGATAACAGATTACTTTTGGTTTAATCCATTCTCTTCTTCATCTTTTATTGCTGGAGTTAGCACTCACTTGAAGAGTGTGGGTTCAATATACCCGTTTGATTGTAACAAGCTGGTGCTTTCATTCAGAGAAACCATAAGAACAATTTACTCATGGCAGGGGAAGCTGAATTACGATTGTTGATGAAACGACAAATCGATATGTTAACCCAAAAGATAGATAGCTTGGCCACAGAATTACAGGCGGCAAAGGCACGATGACCGGTGGGTGCACCAGAAACTGATCATACAGGTGTGATCCCGAGATCGATGCGATTAGATGTGCCACGTTTCAATGGTACCGAACCAGAAGCCTGGATTTTTTCGTTGGATGAGTATTTCAATCTACATGGGACCCCGGCTGATCAAAGACTCCGAGTTATAGGGTTTAATTTGGATGGCGATGCGGCTGAGTGGTTTCGATGGATGCGTCAAAATAACTGGATTACTACATGGGACCACTTTCTGGAGAATGTACGCACTCAGTTTGAAGACCCACAAGGAGCTCTTTGTAAACTACTTCAGCGTGGCACGGTTGCAGAATACCAAGACGATTTTGAGAGGATGATGAATCGCGTGACCGGTATAAACGAATCCTTACTAATATACTTCAGGTCTAAAACCTCCATTACAACGAGATTTATTGGTCGCCAAACCAACCACGTTGGGAGAAGCATTTGCATTAGCCCGTATTTCTGAAGCCCGGTTTGAGGATAGTTGGTCTTCGCCGCCTACCGCTAACCGTAGCCGACTACCAGGAACCAATCACACACTTCCAACCACCACCAACAGGACGCTTAGTGCTTCTACTATCACCGGTAACTCAACTTTCACTCGTCCTACTTTTGCACCTCCAAGCCAGACTAAAACGCCTCTATTACCAACACTGGTCACCAACACAAAACCCACCCCGTCACTTCCAATCAAATGGATTTCACCTGCAGAAAGGCAAGAATGAATGAGCAAAGGGTTGTGTTTTAACTGCGACCAGAAATATACAAAGGGGCACAAATGTCCAGGACAGTTTTTTCTACTGATGACCTCAGATGAGGATGACACAGAAAACCAAGAACTCGAACAGATGACCGAGGTGGGGGAGATGAATGAACCATTAGAAAGTAGGGATGTGTCGATCTTGAACTCATTGGTTAGCCATGGCAGCCCACGTTCATTACAATTATGGGGTATAATCGACAACAGTAAATTGCACGTGCTAATAGACAATGGTAGAACACATAACTTTGTGCAACCAAGTGTTGTGGAGAAACTACATCTACCGATTCAGACAACCAAAGCCTTCAAAGTGTACATCGGCAGTGGCGATACCCTATTATGTGAGAATGTGTGCTCTAAAGTTACCATAAATATATGCAAGGCCTACAGTTCGAGATGGATCTGTTCGTGTTACCAATGAAGGGGCAGAATTTGTCTTAGGGATCCAATGGTTACAAAAGTTGGGTAAAGTATCCCTTGATTATTCGAAGCAATCCATGGAATTCGAGATAAGCAGGAAGAAACAAGTATTGCATGGAGACGAGACTTTTCGAATGAAAAAACGAGTTTCAATCAGATGCAAGCTCTAATGGACAACGATGAAGTATATGGGATATATGAGGTGCATTCAGTTCCAACGAAGGCGATCGGCCGAGGCAAAAGGACAAGAGGAAAACCATCAGAATTGCACCCGGACATTAGCACGTTGATTGATCACTACCAATATTTGTTCAAAACCCCTACTACACTACCCCCACATCGCCTTATTGACCACAAAATTCATCTACTACCCAACACTAAGCCGATCAACGTACGACCCTATCGTTACCCACACTATCAAAAAGGTGAGATGGAGAAACTAGTGGCCGAAATGTTGGAGCAAGGAATCATACAGATAAGCCAAAGCCCTTTTTTCTTCCCCGGTTCACTTGGTGAAAAAGAAGGATGGAACTTACCGATTTTGTGTATATTATAGCGCTTTAAATGTAGCTACCGTTAAAGACAAATTTCCAATTCCCACAGCGGACGAGATGTTTGACGAATTAGGGGGAGCCAAAGTATTCAGCAAACCGGACCTAAGGGTCGGGTATCATTAGATACGTGTTCCTGATAGAGA
Source organism: Saussurea involucrata (assembly GCA_033807775.1). Taxonomy (NCBI): domain Eukaryota; kingdom Viridiplantae; phylum Streptophyta; class Magnoliopsida; order Asterales; family Asteraceae; genus Saussurea; species Saussurea involucrata. The sequence continues at coordinate 66,864,149 of CM066321.1, read as the reverse complement.
TATCTATAAAACGGCATTTCGCACTCACCAGGGACACTATGAGTTCCTCGTGATGCCATTTAGGCTCACCAATGCACCATCGACGTTCCAAGCAACAATGAATCAAGTTTTCACACCTTATCTTCGGAAGTTTGTCATCGTTTTCTTCGATGACATACTAATATATAGTGATTCGATTGCGTCTTACGTGGAGCATTTGGGGCATGTTTTCCAGTGTTTGCAAGAAAACCTTTTTTTGTGAAGATGTCGAAATGTGTATTCGGCACCGAATCGGTGGAATATCTGGGACACATCATCTCGGGCCAAGGCGTGGCAATGGATTCTAAGAAGGTAGAAACTGTCATGGGGTGGCCAAATCCGAAAAATCAACGACAGGTTCGTGCTTTCTTGGGTCTCACCGGGTATTATAGACGATTTATTAAAGGATAAGCCACAATAGTTGCACCGTTAACCGATCTTCTACAAAAAAGATGGATTCAAGTATGGTGAGGTGGAAGAAAAGGCTTTCAATGAATTAAAAGACCTGCTGTGTAACGCTCCATTATTAAGACTACCAAATTTTGAAGAACAATTTATAGTGGAAACCGATGCGTCGGTTGTAGGGGTCGGTGCAGTATTGCTTCAAGGTGGACGCCCTGTTTGTTATTTCAGCCAAAAGTTAGGACCCCGAATGCAAGCCGCGTCTACGTATCAACGTGAATTGTTTGCAATTGTTGAAGTCGTATACAAATGGCGCCAATATCTACTAGGGAGGAAATTCGTGATTCAAACGGACCAGGTAGCTGATGCCTTATCATGAGTACACGAAGAAGATGTGTTGATTTACTCAGCTTTTATGGCGCTGAGTAAACCCGTCATCGGTCTGGTGGAAGAACTACGACATGAGAACTTGTCCTTGGAGGAGTTGCTCAAACTGAATGAAAACATGTCCTAAGGTAAATTACCACCAGAGTCCCAACAACACGAGGGCATTTTGAGTTATAAAAGTCGTTATTTCATCGGGGAACATTCTCAACTTAAGCAAAAGTCACTACAATAATTCCACGAAACGCCAAGTTATGGACATTGTGGAGTAAAGAAAATGATGGTTAGTCTGTCCGCATTATTTTATTGGAAAGGGATGCGAAAGTCAGTAGAATAATTCATCGCCCAATGGATAGTTTGCCAACACACAAAGTATTCCACTCAAGCTCCAGGAGGACTTTGTAACGTCCCAAAAATTACAAGGAATTTAAATTTTCAAAAATAATGCATTTCACTATAATCAAACCACAAGTTAACAAATCTCATTACAATAAAAATAAACGTCGTTGATTTAAACCGTCAGACAAAGTTAAGCAGCGGAAAAGTTATATAATTAAATCCCCATTTAATAAAAATTTAACTTAAACAGTCTTCGCCTTGCGCCCGTGTGTACCGTCATGCCCGACTGCTACTCGCACCTGAAATCATAAGATATTGGGAAGGGGTAAGCACGAAGCTTAGTGAATTCAAACCATAAATAGGATCGCAATTATATCAGCATCACCCTTAAACAGCTAGTTATCGCAACCAACTCATACCATGCAATCACGTCTTGCACCCAAATTTATATATACCAAATACACCAAATATACCAGCACATATTTTTCTTGGAACATCCATCAAGAAAATATATCACGATTAATAATAAGCCTTATACTTCTTGGAACGACCATCAAGAAGATATAATCGCAACTCATTATACAAACACATATACTTCTTGGAACAACCATCAAGAAAATATATCACCATTAACAACAAGCCTTATACTCCTTGGAACGACCATCAAGAAGATATAATCGCAACTTATTATACAAACACATATACTTCTTGGAACATCCATCAAGAAGTACATCAATCACAGTTCATTATATATACACAATTATATATACCCCATAACACAATAATATCAGCAAACAATCATAACTATCACACTCGAGCTATAGTAACACAAATATAATTCTCATCCTATTTAGTGAGAGAACTCACCTCAAAAGCAAAGCTTATGTCCTCAACAGCAACACGAACCGGCCAACACCAGCTCACCTTTTTCCACCTAAATAAGTGTTAACAAATGTCAAAGTGACGCCCCAACCCAAAGCCACGACTACTAAATTATAAAATACATTTTCCAGTTTTTACTCTCAACACACAGGTCTGTTCGGGACCTGTTTAACCCCTTATAAACTGATAAATCCAGAAATATTTTTCCATAATCACAAAGTCCCATGTCTTGGGTTCCAGGGACATATCGCACGCGCTCTAACGGTTTTTCTACAATTTACTATGGATTTTACAAAACCAACTTGCAGCACAGTGAAAAACATGACCTTTCAGTACAAAACAGCAATTTGACACTAGCTATAGTCCGAAATGGTTTTTCCGTAAAACATATGAAACTTACTAGACTCAGAATGGGAGATTTTGGCACTGATTTCACCCCAATACGATGTAACTAGAAAAGGTTATGGCTTTCACAAAACAGTGGCAGAAACTGTGAATTTCACATGAAATGACAAATGTTGTTTATAAACCCATTAAGACATAGCTTAACCCAAACAGACCCGAACAGACTACAAGCTTACTGGAAAGGGCTATACTACGCTGGACAACAATCGTGCACTACCCACTGCCGCCTCCGGCGGTGGTGGTGGTTGGCGGCGGCGACGGTGGTTACGGTAACACCCTCCGGCGGAACCTCCCAACATCCACCGAAACGACACACCCGCAACCTCACCCCGCACACACCCGCGCCTGCACACACCTGCACCCACCCCTCTGCCGCCACCCCGGCGGCGTGCATCGGCGGCCCCACCGCCGGCAGCCGTGGCTGCGGCGGTGGTGGCGGCGGTTCACGGCAGAAAATGGCAAATGACAACGACAAGAAGAAAACGAACCTACCTCGGTGCGACTCTTCCTTCTCCCCGCTTCCGGCAGCAAACGACGGCGTCTCTCTCTCTTCTCCGGCGAACTCTCTCTTCTCCGGCGAACTCTCTATCTCTCTCTACTCTCGGCTTTCTTTCTCCGGCTGACGACAACAAAAGGGAGGGGAGGGAATGGTTTCGGTCGCTAGGTATGTGAGGGATGAGGGAGCCGTAGGGTTCTTTCTTCCCTCTCTCTCCTTTCCTTTCTCTTGTTTGCTTAACACGTCACACACACACAACTAACATGAAATATGGGTTTTTGGTTTTTGGACTTTGCATGGGCCGAAACCTTGTCATGTTTTGGCCCTTGACACAAATGGTCCCTCAACTAATTTCTTCTCGCAACTAACCAAAATTTTGACATATTTAACAATTAGGCCCAAAACGTCTAACCCCGTTAACGGAAACCACGTTAAATAAAACTTAAAAAAAATTAAAAGAAATTACATACCGGGATACGGGCTTTACAGACTTTTACAACCGTTGTCAACCCCGACTGCAGTTTGGGAGGATGTGACCATGGATTTTATAACGGGGTTACCTCCATCGAAGGGAAATTTGGTGATACTTGTAGTGGTGGATAGGTTCTCTAAGTATGCTCATTTTGGTGCACTTCCTACTCATTATAACGCCAAAAAAGTTGCCGAACTGTTTACCGAGATAGTGATCAAGCATCATGGTTTTCCAAAGACCATCGTATCCGATCGTGACGCCATATTTCTCAGCAAATTTTGGAAGGAGTTATTTGAATTAAGTGGCACACAGTTAAAGCATAGCACATCATACCACCTTCAAACAGATGGACAATCTGAGGTGGTCAATAGAGGCCTATAGCAATATCTACGAGCGATGGTGCTCGAATGACCACAACAATGGGCATCGCTACTTAACTGGGCCGAATATTGTTATAATTCAAGTTACCACAGCAACATAAAAATGTACAAGGTGCGTCTAAAATCGCAGCGTTCGAAGAGACGTTAATGGAACGAGATGGCTTGATGCGCCGACTAAAGGTGAACTTAACAACCTCAAAAACTAGGATGGAAGTGATAGCTAATCGTAAGTGTCGGGAAGTCGAATTTACAGTAGGAGATAAGGTATTAGTCAAGCTACAACCATACAGACAGATAACAGTTGCTTCTCGACTGTCGAACAAGTTGGCCAAGAGGTTTAATGGTCCATTTACTATAATAGAGAAAATTGGGGCTGTGGCATACAAACTCGACTTACTCGCCTCGAGTCGTATTCACCTTGTATTTCATGTGTCCGTTCTTAAACCATTCAAAGGGTCCAACGTGAATATGGTTGAAGAATTACCGGTCGAGTTTAAATCTGGACAGCCGATTGAACGATCTCTAGCCATTTGTGTAAAGCTTCATGTGATGAGAAACGGAAAAATAGAGGTACAAGTCTTGGTTCAATGGAACGGAAGTTCACCGAAAAATGCCACTTGGGAATGGTTGCAAGAGTTTCAACTAGCTTATCCTCATTACCACGTAGAGGAGAAGGTGATTTCAGAAGGTGCGGGGAGTGTTACACCTGAAGTTGCTGATGAAGATGATGGGACAAAAGCTGTCTAAAACAGTCCGAAAAGCTTACGACTAAAACGAGATGTTCCAAAAGAATCCCGGTAATACCCGATTGGTACAACGATTACGTGATGGGGTGAAACTCTGTCTTGGTATAGGATTATTATTAATAGGTGGGTAAGCTTAGCTTGGTATTTATCTTATTTATCTTATTTACTAGTTTGTAGGTGATAGAGTTTAAATAGGATTCCAGTAGTGTAGTTCTATATAGGTATGCTTTCTTTGATTAAATAACAGATTACTTTTGGTTTAATCCATTCTCTTCTTCCTCTTCTATTGCTGGAGTTAGCACTCACTCGAAGAGTGTGGGTTCAATATACTCGTTTGATCGTAACAAATAGCATGCTAGAATTATTTGAAAACAAAGAAATACATAGCATGAAAATAATCATAATAAACATATATGTAAATATAGCTATTTCATTATGTAAACTAAAACATCATGCATACGTACACATCACCATACAAATCATATTACTCTTAAAATAGATTTGTACGTAGGTATGCATCCCATTGTAAGTCACGTGAAGACTCACCTAATTGTGTGTAAATCGGCTACTAATAGCTCTTGACCAATGTAACACCCTAAAATCACGGCTAATTTGAACCTCAAATTTTAACCAGGTATATCAGAATAACATCCAAACTTTTATAAATATAAGAAGAGAATTCACTATGAGGGTTCATATTTACAAATATTGAATTCTCCAAATAACCTATTAATCTAATCATGTCAACTATAATTAGATTAAATGGGTTATCTAAGCAATCCATCGAAAGTCTCCTCACGTTAGCTAAATTCTTCGCTTATCTCAAAAGTTGCATACTTCTAAAGCACTCGTCCCACTCCCCATTACTTCCCTGAGCTGGTACCTGGTAAGAAAATTTAATTTGAATGATTAGGCTTACGCCTAGTGAGAACATCCAAATTCAAATTAAAACATTAACAACTTTGAAAACTCAGATATCCAAAGCATATAAACAAACCTGGTTTACCACCATTCTTACCATACACGTGCTCGTCTCAATGACGGGAACATACCCGATCCCATGAATATGACTAATATTCATAAGTCGTATCATAACAATCAAGAGCCTACTACGAATCATTGCAAATTCTAGATCATTGCTCTTATCCAAGAAATTACAAGTTACTTTATGCCTATTTCTTGGAATGGAAGTAGAGATTACAACTTACTTTATGCCTATCTCTGGCCTTCCCATAGAAATCAGGAATTACAATTTACTTTATGCCTATTCCTCAATTTTTACACTACGAAATGAGAATTACAATTTACTTTATGCCTATTCTCCATTTCCATGTAAACGGGAAGTACAATTTACTTTATGCCTATTCGACGCTTTACATCATTCTATGAAATAGGAATTACAATTTACTTTATGTTTATTCCTCATTTCACAACACCTTTACGAAATGGGAATTACAAATTACTTTATGCCTATTCCATATTTCAGGTCAACGGGCATTATAAATTACTTTATGTCTATTCCTCGTTACAATATCATCAGTGCCTATGGATCTATTACACTTATTAGTGTATATGTATAACGACATATCACACTACATCTCTTAACATATTCTTAACTCTAAGAATACTAGATAACCTATCGTATCCTTATCCTCAAATGCCCCCTTTAACCAGACAACACATCCGGAAACTGTATCCGGTTATCAGAAGTTTCCGGACACCACAACTATCCGGACGTCATTACTTTCCGGTCATCATAACTTTCCGGATACTAAGCCTATCCGGATGTTTTACCGGAAACATATTCAATCCGGATGACATCCGGAAACCAAAGTAATCCGGATACCATCCGGTATCCATTTTATCCGGAAACCACTCTTTACCGGATACTACAGGAAAGAAAACTTACCGGATGCTACGCCTCGTCCGGATACCATCGATCAGGGGTTTTTGGATACCTCATTTTATCCGGAAACGACGGCTGTGTTCTTGTTCCATCATCCAACAGTCTTAATAAATCCATTCTTAGTTCAATACATATCATTCTAATAGTTCTAAAACATGTAGACAAGATAACAACACCAAAACCATCCAATTTTAAGGTTTATAAAATAAAAATGAGATGAACTCACCTTAATGAAGATAAACCCACTTTTCTGCAAAATCAAAGATCCAAGACAACTTCTCCAAACAAGTTGTATCAGAATGGAATCAGATTAGTTTGCAGATGTTATCTCACAATTGGAATCACATTTACAGAATTCTTTGATTTTTTTTACCAAATTTTTTCTCCTTTCTTCTTCTTTCTCTCTTCTTTCTCTTTTCTTTCTCTCTGCTTCTCTTAACCGACCTCAGACCAAAATTGAGATATTTCTCAATTCCAATACTACTTATCCATACCTTCTTTCAAACAATGACCGGTTACACCTTCAACTTCCAAGTTCCAAACAATGACCAAACAAACCTTCTTATTTCCATTTTTCACAAATAGCTTAAACCTTGGCCATTTTAACTTTCAATCCTTTTGGATTTTGTATAAAACAAAAAGATCCAATCAACTTAACACAAATACATTTAAAACCCATTCATATTAAAATATAATATAATGAAAATTCGAGGTGTTACAACCGAAGACCTACATATTTCATACCATAATCCGATTAATGTCTTAATTACTCTAAATGTCAACAATAGTAAACTATTGTCAAACTTGACTAGACATAAAGTCAAACTCCAAAACCGAATCTCTTAATGTTTCAAATATCTCCGTTTGATTAATATTTGTTTCATATATCTATCTTATATATTAATTCAAATAACAATTTAAAGTAATACGGTAATTAATTAGTTAACATAATCCAAATAGTTATACCTTAATTAACTTAAACCTAAAATAGGCTCATCTCAAAAATGGAACTTTTAAAAGGATAATGATTCCTTTAAGAACAATAAGTTAAGGTCATTCCATTACAACTCAAAGTCAGGGGTTGGTTTGTAACTAACATTTTTTGGCATATATAAAACATTTAAGGGTTGTTTGTTTTTTTATATTCATCTCTTAATAAACCCTGATGTCTGATTCAGTTAGACATTTTACGATTCAGACCATTTGTTTTTCCAAATATTTCAGAGGAAGAAACTCTTAAATGCATCTAAATTAAAAAGTGGTAACCTAATATCTGAATTTTCCTCTAAATCGCTTATATCTCATCGCCTACATCGACATTAGCCTCCATAGCATCATGTCTCGACCCGAACATCTCCAATTCGCCTCCACCTTAACAAGTTTAAGGGCTCAACCCACGGGAGAAGTCCATCGTCAAAAAATCGATAACTCGCCGACAAACTGAAAAACGGTCGTTTGCCCTCGTTTATGTCGTTTTCAATGATTTTTTTTGCAAAACTCTATAAAATAATTTTTCTCAATCAAAAGAAGAAGAATCAACAAAAAATAATCAAGTATTGAGTCTCATTTTCTCATTAAAATTTTTGGTTTTTACATAACTCAAAAATCTTAAAGAAAAACTCAAAATTGCTCATTCAATCATTCTAAATTAAAATATGAGACATAAGGCTACGAAGTTTTGATAGAGGACTTGAAAACGAAGGTAAACATATAAAAAAACTTGAAGTTTGGTTGATTATCTTACCTTAAAACGATGATAAACTAAGATTTCAGGTAGGGAATTTGAACTCGAATATCTCTCTCGAAACTCAGTAAGACTTAACCTTTTCAAGTCAAAATGTTGCTAGAAACACCCTCTACATTTTATCTTTAGGAACTTTGGTACATTAGTTGACTAAACAAGTCAATAACAAGCCTCAAATATCGTCCGTCGCTTCCAAATCTGAAAATCTTCAATCCTGTCATATTTACATAACAAGTCTCTTTGATTTGGACCGGTTAACGACTGACGCTGCCCCTGAACTTGCAAAAAATGACATTTGCCCCCTTGGCTTTAATACTTTGGCCAACCTTACACTTTTCACCCCAATCTAACATTTTACTTTCATTTTTAGTCCGATTAAACTTAAACTTATTTTTTCACTTCTCACTTTCACTAACTGACATGATTGACCGTTTTCACACTTTTCTTCTCATTTTTGGTCCAACTCATATTTATTTATTTACCCTTTTATGGGTCGTCACAACTCATAACTATTTTAACGATAAAAGATAATATAAAATCTTATGATATACTTATCGAAATTCCAAGTGTTACAACACATCAGTTTATTACGTTTATTTTACATTATACACATCTTGTAACAACAATTGTTATTATTAAGGCTTACGTCCCTAATTGACGTCCATAGTGCACCGACGATATCAACAGTCGTTTGCGATTTTACTCTCGACGGGATTTTACGCATCACGAAAGGCTTTTGTCTCATTTATTTTTTAGTGTCATTTGTCTTGTTTATTTCAAATGATCTATCTATAATTCATTATGTTCCGCATTCCAATCCTTAAATATCATTTGTGTAACTTTTGACATATACATATACAACCTCATAAACATGTATAGATTAGAAAGAAAATTACATATCAGTAATCATTACATAAAATTTAATCTATGGTGCTAAAAATGCATGCATTTGAATATACAAACCAATCAAAATATATGTTTTTTAGCCCTATAAATTACTCCATTATAGACAGGGTCGGCCCATCTGCTGGGCAAAGTGGGCGGTAGCCCAGGGCAGCATAGCCCAAGAGGGCATCAAAGCCCAACACACATGTGTCCATCACTAGGTTCAGTTTGTATTTTTTTTATAAAAATTTTGTACACGACGCCTCTTTCTTTCTATCTGTTTGATTTTCTAATTAACAACGAACAGATTTTCTAATTAACAACACAGCAGACAAATCGTGAAATCGACGTTTCTTCTTCTCCTTCTCTCATCTCTCGATCACTCCAGACAAATCGTGAAATCGCCTTCTTCTCTCGTCGGTGCTGGTGTGGTGGCAGTCGTGCAGTGTAGCCTGATGTCCAGACTGCGGTGTGCTCTCTCGATTGTGCAGGGCAGTGGCCAGTGGGTTTTAGTTTAGACGATTGCTTTTCAGATTTTGCTCCAAATCAGGTGTTTTCCTTCTAGTTCTCACTTCTCATTGATTACTATTTCAATTTGATTTTGAATATTTGATGTTATTCACTTATTTGCATAGTGAGTTACTGAGTATAATATGAGAATCTGATATTCTGATTTCTGAGTAGTGGTACTTGATAGTTGTTATTTGCCTATTTGGTAATTATTAGGTTATTTGCATATTTGTTCTTGTTTACTTTGATTGCTTGGTACTTGATAGTTGCTATTTGGTAATTGGTTAAAAATGTTTCCTAGATCACAACCGTCCGGTGCTCAAAATAGAAAAAGAAAGAAAAAACAAGAAGAAATTGCACAATCTTTACAAGGATCGTTAAATAAATTTTTTGTTAGGCAAGAAAAGCCCATTGAAAGTCTTAGTTCTAATGAAAATGTTGATGAGCCTAATGTTGATGAGCCACGTGTTGATGAGCCTAATGTTGATGAACCACTTGTTGATGAGCCTAATGTTGATGAACCACTTGTTGATGAGCCACGTGTTGTTGAGCCTCGTGTTGATGAACCTAGTGTTGATGAGCCTAATGTTGATTTGCATATTTTTGAGCCAAGTGTTTGGGATAATTTGAATTCAAAAATGAAATATTTGCTTAAAGAAAAAGGGCCTTTTAAAGAAACTAATATCGATTTTCCAAAGATGAACAAAATAGACATTTTTCTTGTTCGCATTATATTCGTAAGCTAGGAAATGGTGATTGTCATGATCGTAAGTGGTTGGTTTACTCCAAAGATTTGGATAAAGTTTTTTACTTTTGTTGTAAACTATTTAAAGTTGCTAGATCGAAAAGTCGATTAGCTAGTGAAGGACTTAATGATCGGAAACATCTTAGTTATGCATTATCTTTACATGAAAATAGTTCTGAACATTGGGTTAATTTAAAAGCATGGTCTGAGTTGAAAATGAGGTTGGATAAGAATCAAACAATAGACAAGGACTTGCAAGAGTTAATCAAGAAAGATACCGCTCATTGGAAACAAGTTTTGATTCGAATAATTGTTGTTGTGAAATGTTTGGCAAAATATAATTTGGCTTTTCGTGGAACGAATGAAAAGCTTTATGAAGAGTCTAATGGAAACTTTTTGGGTGTTCTTCAAATGATTGCTGAGTTTGATCCTGTCATGCAAAACCATATTTCTATGATTATAGAAAAATAAACTCATCATCATTATCTTAGTCATAAAATTCAAAATGAGTTGATTGAAATGTTGGCATCGAATGTAAAACGTGCAATTATTTCAAAAATCAAAGAGGCAAAATATTTTTCGGTCATTCTTGATTGCACTCCCGATACAAGTCATAAAGAACATATGACTTTGATTATTAGATGTGTTGATGTGTCGAGTGTTCCTATCAATGTTGAAGAATTTTTTTAGAGTTTTTAATCGTAGAAGATACATCTGGTAAGGGTCTTTTTAATGTGCTACAAGATGTTTTGATCTCTCTTGATTTGGATATTAATTGCTTACGGGGACAAGGGATTAACAATTTTGAGCATCGAAAGTAAGCTTTTAGCAAATGTTGACTGTGATAGATTAATTGATGATTTTGCTTCACGAAATGCACGAAGACAACGTTTTAGGTGATATTGTATTTGTTTTGTTGTTCGGGGTTTTGGTTTATGTCCCCCCCGTTGTACCTTTCTTTTTTTAATAATAATCGGCGTGGGGATGAGCCGCCTAACTTGACTAGGTTCCAAACCCCTTTAACAAAATTGTGTTCTTAGTTTATTATATTAGGGGCATATTTTTTGCAATTCGCCCAGGGCATCCAAAACCATTGGACCGACCCTGATTATAGAACACACTGTTAGGACACTTACGCTTTGTTTGGCAAACTAGCTGATAAGCTAGCTGATAGCTGATAGCTGATAAGCTAGTTGATGAAGAAGTCACGTTTGACAAAACTAGCTTATAAACATGTAAAATGACAAAAAATGACATCTTCATCAATTACAATAATTAATTATATAGTTAAAACAAATTTATCGCAATATAATATGTTAATTAATACAACTAATGTATTAAAGAAAAATTAAATAATATAACATGTTAATTAAAAGAATTTAAAATTTATTATTACATATATACTATAAATTTTGAAGTTGTTAAATCAAGTTTTAGAAAAATATATATTAACTTATGATTTTAAATAGTCAGTTTCATATAATATGAAAAAAATAATCAAATAACAATTAAAATAATTGATAATTAAGAAATATTGATTAATATTAAAAAAAATTATATGATTAACAATAACTTTAAATAATTAAAAATTATTATCATTAAAATTTAATTTAATAATTTTCAGTTAATATTAATTAATTAATAATAATTAAATTTTAAAAAATAATATTTATTTATAATAATAATTAATAAATAATAATTAATATTAATGAGGATAATATTTGAATATTCACAAAAAGCTACTTCAAAAAGCTAGCTTATAACTAGTTTATGGTCATCCAAACATGTACCAAAAAAAAAATAAGCTAGCTTTTTTTTGCCAAACAAAGTCTTATTTATTTTATGCGTTTTATAAACTTAATTTTATTTGTTAGTGAGCAACACCGACACAACCAAATAAATTAATAAGAGAAAAGAACATATGTTTACAGTTTTACACTTGACCACTTTAAAACTACGTGTGAGGCAAAGGAATTTCAAATAAAAGGTTCCTCATAGTCTGTGTTTAAATTTAGATGACAACTATCTGTTTTCTATCTAAAAATGTTATAATAAGTTTGAAGGACACTTTTGAGCGTCGTAACAAGTTTTTTAAGAAGTTTTCAAAATATAGTGTCATATTAACTAATTTTATAGGACGCCTTTGAGAAGTGTCTCATAAACCTATCTTTTTAGAGGACAGTTGTCTTCATAGGACCGTTTTTTAAAAAGTGTCTTATAAAATAGTTAATTGGACGTTTTATTTGACAATTTTCTAAAAAACTGTCACGACGTCCAAAAAAGTCCTATCAACTTATTATAACTTTTAGATAAGACATTTTTTTGTTTGGTCTTATAAAATTAGGTCCTATAAAACACTCTATTAAAACATTTATTTATTTAGACGTCATATAAACTCACTTTTTATTATAATTATAACACCGACAGAAACAAATAAATCAATAAAAGGAGAAAAGAAAATATCTTTACGATTTACACTTGACCACTAATTTAAAACTATGTGTGAAGCAAAGGAATTCCAAATAAAAGATGCCTCATATGTAGTCTTTGTGTTTAAATTTGGATGACGACCATTTGTTTCCAAAAGATTTGGAGAACTTTTCTACTTTATCTTGCATTTTGTTTGATTTTTTTCTATTTTATAATGAAATAGAAAAAAGTCGAACAAAATGCAAGATGTTTCTCACCTAACTTAATGTTCACTTATTAAGTAAAATTATAAAATCTTATTTTCATTTAAAATACTCGATGTTTCTCACGTAACTTAATCAACAACCAACACTAATTTTAATCATTTTAGTAGTATTTTGATTCGGAATCAAGAATATTATCAAATTAGTTAAAAAGTTGGTTTTTCATAATGGTCTTTCGTTTCGAGCTTGGATGATATCTATTCATCAAAATTTAGACACTACAATTTTCCATAATGAAGAGAATAAATTTGTTTAAATATGAATAGATTGATCATCAACATCTTTTATCGTCTATTAACTCTCTATTAACTCACAATCAGTAAATTGTTCATAAGTATTACGTTTGAACTATTCTAAGCAAACTTTAATCAATCAAGCAAACAAGCCGATGCAATCTCGATCTTTTACATTTTAGGAAGTTTGATGTAGATGATATACAATATATATATATATATATATATATATATATATATATATATATAAGAGGTTCAAAGGAAAACCTCAAAAAAATGGAAAACTAAAAAACACTTTGTTAGTCTTTCATTTGCACGGTATGCATTTGTGCATACATGTAATTAAGTTGTTTTTTTTTGTTTTTATGCATTTATGGCGTTATACATATGCACGTGTGCATGATACAAATTACCTGTATGTACAAGCGTCCAGATGAAGGCTATCAGAGTGTTCCTTAGTTTTCCGTTTATTTGAGGTTTTTCCAGAACCTGACAATATATATATATATATATATATATATATATATATATATAGAGAGAGAGAGAGAGAGAGAGAGAGACTTGAGATCATGTGAGACCAAACTATTTTCGTAAGACCAAAAAATTAACACTAAACCTTCATAGCAAAAGACTGTGAAGGTATTGTGATGGTAAACCTTCACATTGTTTTTGTTGTGAAGGTTTGCTGTTTTTCTTACCTTCACAATGAATCAATGTGAAGGTTTAGTGTTAATTTCTTGGTCTCACGGTCTCACGAAAACAGTTTGATCTCAGGTGAGCCCAACCCTATATATATATATATATATATATATATATATTGTCTTATCGAGCTCAATCATTTTTAACTAATCAAGAAGAACAAATATTCTTTAATTGTTAAAAAATTAATTAATAAGTTAATTTTTTTTTAAAAAGAAAAAGACAAATCTTACACCCTTTTGAATAGGGAAATTAATTAAAATGCCATAAGTCAAAGTCAAACTTACCAAAATGCCACAAATCTCTCTCAGTTTGTAAAAATACCTCAAATACCCGTGATAGGAGCCCGCGATCGCGGCCAGTGGCATTTTCGTAATATTATTACCCGCGATCGCGGGGGAAACCGCTAAAAATACCCGCGATCGACGCTTTTGTTTGTATTTCATGATTTTTAAATGAAATTTTACACTTTCACCCCCTATACTTATTTATAAACTTTACTTTATACATTTTATTTTCATTATTTTAATTTTACATTTAACCCATATAATCGTTTATTAACTAAAACACGTTAAAAAAACACGTTTTAATTTTAACAAGTTACACCATTATAATCGTCTCTTCGATACGTTCGAAATGAGCTCAATCTTGAATTTTTTTGATTTATATATTTTAATATATATCATATATACTACATAAAAATATTTTTAATATTTACAATTCATACCTTTATAGTTAATTATTTAATTTATGGTACTCTTATAGTTAATGCGATAGAAGTGTAAAACAAAATTGAGAATACATTAAAAAAATGAATTTCCGCAGATAAAAAATATTTTTTAGGTAGTATATATGATATATATTAAAATATATAAATCAAAAAAATTCAAGTTTGGGCTCATTTCGAACGTATCGAAGAGACGATTATAATGGTGTAACTTGTTAAAATTAAAACGTATTTTTAACGTTTTTAGTTAATAAACGATTATATGTGTTAAATGTAAAATTAAAATAATGAAAGTAAAAGGTATAAAGTAAAATAAGTAAATAAGTATAGGGGTTGAAAGTGTAACATTTCAATTTTTCGACAAAATTATGATTTTGATTTGATATTTACACTTTCACCCCTTATACTTATTTACTTACTTTACTTTATACATTTTACTTTCATTATTTTAATTTTACATTTAACACATATAATCGTTTATTAACTAAAACACGTTAAAAAATACGTTTTAATTTTAACAAGTTACACCATTATAATCGTCTCTTCGATACGTTCGAAATGAGCCAAATCTTGATTTTTTTTATTTATATATTTTAATATATATCATATATACTATCTAAAAAATATTTTTTATCTGCGGAAATTCATTTTTTTAATGTATTCTCAATTTTGTTTTACACTTCTATCGCATTAACTATAAGAGTACCATAAATTAAATAATTAACTATAAATATATGAATTGTAAATATTAAAAATATTTTTATGTAGTATATATGATATATATTAAAATATATAAATAAAAAAAATTCAAGATTGAGCTCATTTCGAACGTATCGAAGAGACGATTATAATGATGTAACTTGTTAAAATTAAAACGTATTTTTTTAACGTGTTTTAGTTAATAAACGATTATATGTGTTAAATGTAAAATTAAATAATGAAAGTAAAAGGTATAAAGTAAGGTTTATAAATAAGTATAGGGGGTGAAAGTGTAAAATTTCATTTAAAAATCATGAAATACAAACAAAAGTGTCGATCGTGGGTATTTTTAGCGGTTTCCCGCGATCGCGGGTAATAATATTACGAAAATGCCACTGGCCGCGATCGCGGGCTCCTATCACGGGTATTTGAGGTATTTTTACAAACTGAGAGAGATTTGTGGCATTTTGGTAAGTTTGACTTTGACTTGTGGCATTTTAATTAATTTCCCTTTTGAAAATATTCATAGAAAGTCAAAATTAAAGAAACGCCTTTTATTTTATTATGTGAAATATCTTTTGGTGTGGCACGTAGAAACTACACTCTTGGAGGTTGAGAGCAACAATTGGTTTTCCTAAGCAAAATACACATGGAACATTAAAGAAAACATACACAAAAAACACACACATACAAATATATATATATATATATTTGTATGTATATATATATATATATATATATATATATAGAGAGAGAGAGAGAGATGGATTCAAACGAGAACGCTAACTATTTACGAGAACACGAGAACGGTCGTCCATATACAAAATCACATGTGATTCACGTACAAAATCACATGTGATTTTACACTACCTGAAAATCTGGACGTGAATCACATGTGATTTGTACAAAATCCAGGTAGTGTAAAATCACATGTGATTTTGTACAAATCACGTACAAAATTCAGGTAGTGTAAAATCACATGTGATTTTATACGTGAATCACATGTGATTTTGTACATGGGCGGCCGTTCTCGTGTTTTCGTAAATAGTTAGCGTTCTCGTTTGAACCTTTCTCTCTCTCTATATATATACATATATAAAACTTTTTTTGTTGAAAACGATAGGAACACTTTGGAACGGTGGTCTGTTTTGTTTTGATCTGACAGATAATAGTGTGCTAGTTTCTTTAAAAGATGAATCCGTTAACGATTTTATTATCGATTCTTTCTAAACTATATATCGCAATTGTAACAACCCAACTCATCAAATAAAGCATAACCGACTTTATTATAAATATCTCACCAAAACGACCCTGAATATTAGCTTTAACCAACCAGTACATCATAAGGTTTGCGGAAACAACCTATTACACAACTGAGAAATTTACTAAATAAAGTCTGCTATCTTAAGAAAATAGGCAAAATTATCTTCTATCCATCACTCTAAACTTACATCTTCTCCTTGCCCTTGCCCGAGCCTCCTACTAAATGCTTCCTTGCAAATGGTTTAGTTTTTAAAAAACGAGGGTTAGACCATAAGGTCTAGTGAGTTCCCTCTAAGAAAACATCCGCGCCGCAAATGATCTTTACAATAATGTAAAAGCATTTATAATAAAAATCAACCTGAGCATGTTAAACTTTCAATTTCAAGAACTACACGTGAAAATGACACACTGAAGTCACGCACACTTGTGACAACGTGTCTGGCTCACACTGTCTTACTGGGTCACACCTCCCATGGCATAAACGGGACACACCCCCCGGTATGAGCACTGGCGAGACACCCCCCCCCCCCCGACTTAGCCATAACACGTCTACTTCCAATGTATGCATACAAATAATTCGACTTCCCCAACATATAAAAAGACATGCAATTTCATATTAAAATAGAGCATGCGGTTTCAAACATCTCATGCGTAAATTATAATGTATCAGTCAATATATTTCCAGTTAGAAAGACTCATCTGTTGTCCTTGCTTAGGTCTTCTCACATACGCCTCTGATCTCTAAACGGAACACCTACGAAAATAACAAGGAAAATAAGCCACCCGAATAATCCTTGATAATTTCTCTCAACTCTTACTCAAACCTCAAAAGCTTACTTCTCAACTCACTCAGGGAATGAAGTCAACCAGAACAGAAAGTGCTCTCGGGTATTACAGTTCGGATAACAGTCTGGTTACCTACTTTCAGGATACTTTCCTAATTACTTCCCTGATAACTTCTCTGGTAACTTCTCTGATAACTTCCTTGGTAACTTCCCTGATAACTTCTCTGATAACTTCCCTGATAACTTCCCTGTTAACTTCACTGATAACTTCCCTGATAGAACTATCCGGGTAACTTCCCTGATAGAACTATCCGGGTAACTTCCCTGATAGAACTACCCGGGTAACTTCCCTGACAACTTCCCTAATAGAACTATCCGGGTAGGGGGTTTTATCGAACGAAACACCCAGAAACCTCACCAATCCGTTCCACATTTTGATTTTAACGAAATAATTTCATGTATAATCTTTCTTAATGCTACAATACTCGATAATCCCAACATCATCATCGAAAATCCATTGTCAGCAACAAATCTTACCATTTTTCTACAAAGACCCAAATAACCCAATCTTTCTATTAAAATCAAAGAACGAGAGGTAGTATAAGAGGTTACCTTGAAGAATTGATGTATAAACTATCTCCAAATTCATCACCTCCTTGATTCCTTCCAATTGCAATATCGATCAATTCACCAAGTTCTTCTATGCGCTCTTCCAGCCTCCACTTGCACCAAATGACATAAAATAGGGTTTTAGGGTTTTTATTACTTTCCTTTGTTGCACAATGGACCCTTTTCTTTTATTTGCACTTAGACCCTTGAACTTGTATTTCCACCAAAATCTCTTTAACAACTAAATTCTGAACATCCAAGTCTCGGCTATTACAATACCTCCCACTTAAAAGAATTACGTCCACGGAATTCCATTATCGAACAAGTTTGGGTACTTGGACCTCATATCCGACTCTATCTCCCAAGTTGCCTCTTGTCCCTCGTGATATTGCCACTGTTTTTGCATAAGGTCAATTTCTTTGATTCTCAACTTCTTCACTCTATGGTAACAGATTGTCCCCAACCCTATCACAAAGGTCAACTCCTTATCGCTTGCATTCCTTGTAAGGGTATCGTCGTCTCAACTTCCAACATCTGCTCTCTATAACACATACGTGAAACACACTATGAATTCTTCCAAAATCTCATCAAGCACAACCATATCATGCACTATCTCTCCAACTCTCTCCATAATTTCGACAGATCCAAAAACGGGATCAACTCCACTTTTCTTTCGAATGCACCACCCCATTCTATGGGGAAGTCTTCCGCATCAAACTGCCCCCTTCTCAAACTCGAGGTTCAGAAGTATTATGCTTTTCAATCCAATCAACTTAGTTCCACTCGGTTGCCCGAACCATTCTGATTGAAATCATAGTCGTACCCAATCCTTCGAAACCGCCTCGATGAGCCACAACATGTTATGTCAGGATACCTTGTACAATATACTTGCAACATCTCCGAACTACACCATATATTATTTACAACATCCTAGGTCAACAGTACCAAAATGTCTACTTTGTCCACACACCCGGACTCACGGTTTTTAGAACGTGTCTAATCAAGATTTTTCTCATACAACTTCACTTCCTTAAAAGAAGAAACTTTGCTGATTTCCACACCAACAACATGAATCTTTTACCAAAACATATGACCACTCAATTTGTCAACTTAGCACAAGGTCAACCTTGTATATATTACTAACTCACCATTATGAGTTTTTTCGTTGGATGACATACAATTCCAAATCACTTCCCCCAACACGACATATGTCTAACGTAGGTAGTACTTCCTTTCCCGAATCACATTGACCACAACTTATCAGTATTAACCAATTCATACACTCCCACCACGTCATCACCCCTCACTTATACATAGCTAACAACAGGAAACCTCCACAATCCATCCTTTGGTGTGTCCACCTATCCAAACTGAACCAAACCTGCAGACACGTTCCAATTCTCACTGCATCCCACTAGCATCCAGCCATATATGAAATAACTTCAAGTTACACTCGCTCATCAAGGAGGAGTGACCATGCTCACACTAAACTATTCCCATTAGCTTAACATTGAACGACAAGTTCACTTGAAACATTTCTCACAATAACGCCAAGTCAAAATCCAATGGTCCTTCATTCTGAGTACTACATCCAACTACCTTTTTCCACTTCCTTCTTGAAACATAAAACACGATTTCAACGAACGGCTCACTAGCATGTGCACACTTTCGACCAACCGCATAAGTTAGTTTTCCACAACCCTTGAACCATAACACAGACAAATCCCCTTTCTCATACTCTTACGAGGACTTCATGTACCAACCAATGCCAATTTGTACACACTACTCTACATTTTCGGCGTCACTTGCCAAACTTCTTACTTCCAGCTTACTCACTCATTCCGACACATTATCTTCACCTCCTCACGTTAGCATGGAGCACTGCCCACCAAACATTACATACCCCATTTTCCGACCTCTCCAAATGCGCCGATAACACATTTTCATTACTACACTTAACCAAACGGTTTCACCAAAATTCTCAACTGGGGTATTCAACCAATTCATCCCGAAATGACACCCAGTACACAAAGCCACCACACACTTCTTGTTCCCTAACTGGGTTTAGCCTATTTATGATAATTCCTTGACATACGAGGAATAATTCAACATTTCCTATGATTTTGTAACTACTATAAAACATCGCAAGCTAACCCATCCAACATCTTTATCAATTTCACAATGGTACAAGATACACTCGTCCATCAGCTCATTGCAACCAAAGAGCACATGGTTCTTCTTTTAAGTGGCCACCAACAACCGCTCCAGCCTTCATTATGCAACAACAATACCAAAATACCAACCTAAAATCCATATAATCCACCAACATACATAACACTCTGAATAACTCATCAAAATTCTCCGAACAAGGACTTTCATCTATGCTTATCCTCTTTTTAACAACACATTACCACACCAATGACTTGCACGTCTACATTAGCAAAAATGCCACTAACATATTGATAACGCCACTTTTTGGCGTTATTTTCGGTTCTCAAACTAACGAGATTGGCTTGGAATTAAGCAAAGAAGCAGAATTTTACGGTTTATTGAGTGGAATGTGCAGGTTATCTAACAGGTAGTAACCCTCGAGAAAAGAAGCTAAAAAGAGCCCAAAAAGACCCAAAACGAAGCCCAACGGAAGCCCGAAGTCCAAACCCAAGGCCCACGACCGAACCAGGACCCGAACCGCGAACCAGAAACTGACCCAGACAGCTTTTGAAGGCCGGGCAACTTGCCACGCGACTTGTAGGTCGCGTGACAAACCGCGTGAACACCCAGAATAGTATACAAACTCGTTTTTCCAGATTTTAGGTCATTCGGTCGAGATCCGACTTTCACACGACGACCAGAGCAGTTCCGGGGGCGATTTTCAGAGCCGAGTGACACCCGTTGGAGCCACGATAGAGGGAGGATCAGATACACGTTCATCACGCGAAGTAGAGACGAGCACGATAGAAGGGAGTAACCATTCCATTTACAGTTGCCACGATTATCATGTTTACATACTTGTTTCCATCTTTTTCTATTGTGTTTAAATCCACCACCGACATGAACTAACCGGTTCATGTTGGGGGTTGGAATGAATGTGGTTTAAGCTTGTAAACAAATGACCTGAGACCTTTATCAGTTTTCCTATTTTAATGAATGAATGCAATTTGGTGTTTAATGCTTTTGTGAGATTAGCTACCTTACAATTGTTTTATTGCTTTCAATTTATGTTCGAGAGAAGTAATTGAGAAGTAGAATTAGGAATTGCATGTCTAAGGTAAGAAAGGATAGAGATATACCGAGTAAATCTTAGTCCCGTTTGAATCTTAAGCTTAATGCGTTTTGAACCCTATATGTTGAGATCGAAAGATAAAACTTATGTTTTCAAAATAGAAATCACGGTTGCTTGAAAAAGAACCATGCTTTGCAAATAAAATCGTTGTAGCTTGAGAAAGAACAATGATTAGATAAAGATTGGGTATTCATTGATGGGAATAACTGGTATTTGAATTGAGTCAGACGTTTGAATGTGAGAACCATTGGATTTCCAACCCTCAACTGTTTTCTCTATCTGATTTTCCAAAGCTGTTTACTGTTTTGTCTTGTGTTTGATTTAATTCTCGCAATTAAGTAGTTTAATACCAACCTTTCAATTATCGATAGTTCAGTTAATAGAGCTTATAGTAATTGTGATACTTAGTTCCTAGTTCCCTGTGATTCGATACTCGTACTTCTAAAGTACTATTACTTGACTTCGACCCGTACACTTGCGGTTAGATTTAGGAGGGGTGATACCCGCCTATCAAGTTTTTGGCGCCGTTGCCGGGGAACTAGTTGTAACTAATAGCACTACCATCTATACGCGCTATTAGATTGGACATTTTTTTTATTTTCGTTATTTTGTTTTATCGCTTTCAGTTTCGGATCACTAAATTGTCTCTTTCTTTTCAGGTTCTAATTGGTGTATGCCAAGGAAAACCCGAGGGGAGGGAATCGAGCCATTCGATCCGAAAATTGAGAGAACTGCTCGTCGTCTACGTAAGGAAGCTAAAGCTAAGAAACAGATCAAGCTTGAAATGTCAGACGACGAAGGCCCTCCAGCGAGACGTCCTATGAAGTCGTTTGCCAATCCGAATGTGGCAGCGACACGCATAGGTATACAAGCACCTCGCACCGCGGCGAACTCCTTCGAACTCAAACCGAGCACCATCGTGATGGTGCAACAAAATCAGTTTGGGGGTTTGCCAGCTGAAGATCCACATGCACATCTTCGCGCATTTGAACGAATCTGCAACACGTTCAAGATTAATGGCATGGAAGAGGATGCGATCAAGTTGAGGTTATTTGGATTCTCACTCAAAGGTAGAGCCATCACATGGTCCGAGAGTGTCCCACCAGATTCAATCACCACGTGGGCACAATTGAAGGCGACTTTCCTTCAGAAATTCTTCCCGCCGGGAAGAACCGCTCAACTAATGGCCGAGATCACTCACTTCAGCCAATGGGATCAAGAGACCTTGTACGAGGCATGGGAGCGGTACAAGGACATGTTGAAGAAATGTCCTCATCACGGGCTACAAGAATGGGTCATCATCCAGACCTTCTATAGCGGACTCCACCCACAGTACAAAAATGAGATCACAGCTGCATCGGGTGGAGCATTAATGGATAGATCTTATGAGGAAGCGTGTGAGCTTATCGACAATCTGGCCTAACACAGTTTTTCCACCCCGAGATCAGCAGTCAGAAGAGTCGCGAGCGTTCAAGAATCAGATGAGCTGAAGGAGATAAAGGCTCAACTATCTGCGATCACGAGTCATCTGAAGGGAAGTAATCCGGAAGCATCTGATCAAGTCCAGTTCGTGCAAAACCGGAACCAGCCGAGAAACGATCCTTTCTCGAACACTTATAACGAGGGGTGGAAAAAGCACCCGAACTTTTCATGGAGTCAACCCGGCCAGCAACAACCAGGTAATTCTTTTAACTCTTGTAATCATCCTAATTCTAACAATGTTTACCGTCCTCCAGGTTTCAATCAAAGGAACGAAGGGCCATCTATGGAGAAAAAGCCGGGATTAGAATATATGATGATGAAGTTTATGGCGAAGATGGATAGCACAGTCGGGGAATTAGCAAACACGGTTAACACAGTCAAAGCAGCAACTGATCAGAACACCGCCTCCATCAAGATCCTCGAGAGGCAAGTGGGGCAAATTTCTGAAGCCCTGCAGAACCGACCTTCCGGATCATTCCCGAGCATGCCTGAAAGAAAGAACAGAGAGGAATGCAACGCCATCTACCTGAGAAGTGGCAAGGAGCTGAATGGAGAGCCTATACAAGAACCGTCATCGAGGGAGACCAGTCCGAAAGAGAAAGAGGTCGAGACTGTAGACTTAGACGAGTTGGAGGCTGATGAAGAGGTCGTGGTTGAAGAGAGCAAGAAAAGTGAAGAAGCGAAGCCAAAGCAACCACCGGTCAAGCCGGTGGCACCTAGAGTGCCATATCCAAACAGGCTGAAAGCGCATAAGGATGATGTTAATTTTTCCAAGTTTATTGATGTATTTAAAAAACTAACTATCAACATCCCTTTTGCAGATGCGTTGGCCCAAATGCCCTCTTATGCGAAGTTCATGAAGGAAATCCTATCCAAGAAGAGGACGATCGATCACCAGGCCACCGTTGCACTCACTGAAGAGTGTAGCGCGATTATCCAGAATAAGCTTCCCCCGAAGCTCAAAGATCCAGGGAGTTTCTCGATCCCTATTCAAATTGGGAGTTTCAATTTTAACAAGGTATTATGCGATTTAGGAGCTAGCATTAATCTGATGCCTTTGTCTGTTTTCAGGAAACTCGGACTGGGGGAAGTACAGCCGACATTCATGACACTCAAGCTCGCAGATCGATCGATAGTATACCCTTACGGAGTGATCGAGGACGTACTCGTCAAGGTAGGGAAATTTTACTTCCCGGTGGACTTTATCGTGCTGGACATCGATGATGATATAGAAGTCCCACTGATACTGGGAAGATCCTTCCTAGCCACGAGCCGAGCACTGATAGATGTGGAGGAAGGAGAGGTGATCTTGAGAGTTGGTGGCGAGAAGGTGATCTTCAAGATGTTCGAGAAGGTGAAAGGTCGAAGTGAAGAGGGATCCGGAGATGGTCATAGAAGGAAAAATAAGAGAGAAACCGCGGGAAATCGCAAGTGTGGGCGATTCAATTTCGCGGATACCGAGCCGAGCTGAGTGCCACACAGTCGTGCCACGACTTTAAATACGGCGCTGGGTGGGAGGCAACCCACCAAGGTTAGTTTTCTTTTTAATTTCATGTTTTTGAGTGTGTTTTTAATCATGAAAAACAATAAAAATCAAATAATCAGAAAAATCAAAAAGATTCTGGAACAGGGACTTACGCGGCTTGTGCCGCGACCTACAAGCCGCGTGCCAAATCGCGGGGCCCCTGTCTCTGAACTCCGTTTCTCGTTTTGCGCTATCCTTTTCTGCTTTGTGTGTTTCGTTTTTGTTTGTTTGTTTCTTTTGTTTCTGCAATTCCCTCTTCTCCGTCTTCTCCGCTATCCTTCTACTGGCTACTCCAATCCTTCAAGAGATTCTATCCGGGCAAACAGGTATGTTCTAAACTTTACATGTAACGAGTGGTGTAGAATGTTTGTGTTCTAATTAGCTAAAGAGATGCAACAAACCTAAGTTTCACTTAGGTTTGGGGTGCCTCAAAATTTTCAACATCTCTACACACTCACTTTTAAGCCTGTGCAAACCTCGGTTTCACCGAGGTTTGGGGTTGGCTTTGTTTGACAAACCTAGGCCAAGGCCTAGGTTTGGGGTGGCCATGTTTTGAAATTGCTAGAATAACTCTTTGGTGCTTCTTGTTATGTATGTCTTACCTGTCTGTACCTGTAATAACTGCACAACGATACTTCTCTTAGTATCACCTATGCCGACACTCGCACATTGGGACAATGTGTGAGTAAGGTTTGGGGTTGCCCAATCGGGCCCACGTTTATGCACGTAGATTTCCCGCACCTCTGCATGCCTTAGATCACTTTAGCTAAAAATTTTGTTTTGAATGATTGAGACCGACCATTGTGGGGAGAATCTCGTGAGAGTGACGTGACCATTAGGGAAGGACCGGGAAAGGAAAGGACTAGGGACATTAGTGGAGACCACCCAATAGCGAGTTTTCAGCCTATTAGACGTTATTCATTTCGAGGGATTCATACACTTATTCATATACACTTTTTCGAATTCCTTGTCGTGAATATAGAATGATCTCGCTATATTATTGCATTGAGTAGCAAAGACGCCATCGGGATATTGGGTAGGGGTGTAGTAGACCGTATCGTGTGAACCTTAAGATATGATTCCAGGCATTGTGTGTTTGTTTAACCCTGTTTTAGCTATCATACCTTTCCACCCATATTGTGTGTATCCATAACCCTTGTTGTAGCCATACACTCACCTTGTTCGGTTCTAAACCCACCTTTAACCCGAGCCAAAAGCCTTAGCCAACCCTATCCGAAAGTGTGTCAACTAGAGACGGTATTGAATAACCGAAGATAGAGTGAAAAAGAAACAATTCCAGCCAGTCATGAAAATAAATAGAAAAGAGGGCCAAAACAGCCCCAATCAAATAAAGAGAACCAATGAAGTCCCAAAAAAAAGTGAAAAAATACAAAAAGAAAGAAATACAGTTTAGATAGCTTTATAGCAGCTAAATAAGAGAGTCAAAGAGACTCCAATAGTGACAAAGAGGGCCAAAAGATAGAGCATAAAGTTAGAAAATTCATAACTGCTAACGGTTGACACGCCAAGGATCTTTGAACCATTTTACCCTTCGTTTCTAAGCCACTACCTTAGCCCCGTTACAACCCTTGTAAAGACCTGGATGATCTTTTGGAAAATGTGATTAGAGTCTACGACTACCTTTACTGATATTCCCTGTCTTGCTACTTGATTCCTTTCTGAGATCAATTTTTGAACATTTGTGCGTCTTTCAATAAAGTTGTCATGTAATTATTGAGTATTCTTGTGCATAAATTCCTTAGACATGACAACATGTGCGATAACCTAGGTTCGAGTGAAATGAGCGTATCCCGTGAGGTAGGGTCGAGGCGAAATGTTTTCCCTAGTATGTTCAGACCTAGTTTGACCCTAATGGAATCGGAACAGTCACGAGTTCAACTTACAATGGAAGGTCATAGTTCAAACAGAATAGGAATGAGGCGAGGGTGAGATAGGCATTCACGGGTGTAGGAAATCACCAGTGCATCACATGGTACCGATTGGGAGTTGTGCAGTTATTACATTTCACTTATGTGTGCCTTTATTCTATTTTTATCGCTAATTTGCTTGGGGACAAGCAACGCTCGGTTTGGGGTTGTTGATAACGCCACTTTTTGGCGTTATTTTCGGTTCTCAAACTAACGAGATTGGCTTGGAATTAAGCAAAGAAGCGGAATTTTACGGTTTATTGAGTGGAATGTGCAGGCTATCTAACAGGTAGTAATCCTCGAGAAAAGAAGCTAAAAAGAGCCCAAAAAGACCCAAAACGAAGCCCAACGGAAGCCCGAAGTCCAAACCCAAGACCCACGACCGAACCAGGACCCGAACCGTGAACCAGAAACCGACCCATACAGCTTTTGAAGGCCGGGCGACTTGCCACGCCACTTGTAGGTCGCGTGACAAACCGCGTGAACACCCAGAACAGTATACAAACTCGTTTTTCCAGATTTTAGGTCATTCGGTCGAGATCCGACTTTCACACGACGGCCAGAGCAGTTCCTGGGGTGATTTTCAGAGCCGAGTGACACCCGTTGGAGCCACGATAGAGGGAGGATCAGATACACGTTCATCACGCGAAGTAGAGACGAGCACGATAGAAGGGAGTAACCATTCCATTTACAGTTGCCACGATTATCATGTTTACATACTTGTTTCCATCTTTTTCTATTGTGTTTGAATCCACCACCGACATGAACTAACCGGTTCATGTTGGGGGTTAGAATGAATGTGGTTTAAGCTTGTAAACAGATGACCTGAGACCTTTATCAGTTTTCCTATTTTAATGAATGAATGCAATTTGGTGTTTAATGCTTTTGTGAGATTAGCTACCTTACAATTGTTTTATTGCTTTCAATTTATGTTCGAGAGAAGTAATTGAGAAGTAGAATTAGGAATTGCATGTCTAAGGTAAGAAAGGATAGAGATATACCGAGTAAATCTTAGTCCCGTTTGAATCTTAAGCTTAATGCGTTTTGAACCCTATATGTTGAGATCGAAAGATAAAACTAATGTTTTCAAAATAGAAATCACGGTTGCTTGAAAAAGAACCATGCTTTGCAAATAAAATCATTGTAGCTTGAGAAAGAACATTGATTAGATAAAGATTGGGTATTCATTGATAGGAATAACTGGTATTTGAATTGAGTCAGACGTTTGTATGTGAGAACCATTGGATTTCCAACCCTCAACTGTTTTCTCTATCTGATTTTCCAAAGCTGTTTACTGTTTTGTCTTGTGTTTGATTTAATTCTCGCAATTAAGTAGTTTAATACCAACCTTTCAATTATCGATAGTTCAGTTAATAGAGCTTATAGTAATTGTGATACTTAGTTCCTAGTTCCCTGTGATTCGATACTCGTACTTCTAAAGTACTATTACTTGACTTCGACCCGTACACTTGCGGTTAGATTTAGGAGGGGTGATACCCGCCTATCACATATCCACACAATCATCATCCATAGCATCACACCACAGAAAAGGTTCTCACGATTATTGCACACATGATAAATCTTGCCTTCATACCCACCAACATATAGATATGAACTAAAGCTATCTCACGACTTTGTCTTTATCGAATCTAGATGAATCACAAAATCACGATCACCCAATTTACTCAAACAAGTCTTCGTTCCTTGTCGGTTCATTATGATCTCCAAGAAATGAGTCCAAATGTCCAATAAGATAGGGTGCATTCTCTTACATACCAATATAATCAATGCACATCCACCTAAGTTGTGCAATATACTTCATTCCTATCAGGATCATTAAAACCTCACAGGAAATCACCTATCCAAAGTAGCGATTTTCCAATTTCGCAGCGCCCACACAAAATAGTCCAACATCATGCTAGCATCTATCTTTTCCAAAAGACCTCGTACGTCCACACACACAAGGGTGATTTCCTAAATTTTCTAACTCCCGACAATGCCTTCAACTTTAGACATCTTAAACAGTTGTTGACTTCAACATCAATAGGCAACATGATGAGGCTTCCATAACCTCCCTGACAACAAGGATTCCTAACGGAATCTACTTCTTCCAACGTATCATAATTAACTTTATGCCCCACCGTCATCACTTAAAGAAAGTTCAAGACTTTCCTGGTGTGTGGTAATAATTAAAACACCACACCAATACCCAGGTTCTACGCCAATAACATTTTAGCAATGCATCCCAATGCTACTCATAACGAACTACTATTAGAAATACCTTGACGACATCGAGTCTTTCACCCCGAACACAACCTCCCACCGACAACCACATCTCAGGTTACCGTACGAGAGTATGAGCTACCATAATACAAACATTACTAAAGTTCGTTTCTAACAATTCCGTTATTCACCTTTCTTCCCTAATGAGAATAACAAGGTCACGAATCAACTGTCAACGGTTTGACCGACACATTACCACTCTCGAAACCCTTCCTTATCTTTAAATACAATGCCCCCACGCCCTAGTGAGTTCATAGCCTTCATGCACGACGACACAACAATTTAGATCACTTCACACACTAAAAATCAATAAGTACAATACTTGGAAACAACTTGAATACACACAACCCAACACCAACATACCTACAAAGCCATGCACAACGATCTCGAGCATCGTTCACACATAATATTTTGATAAAAACTCGACCTTGACCACTCAAATGAACGTTGGTACAAATGAAAGTATATTCAATAACCTTTTCTCATACGATTAAAAATTTCGAGCAACAATCCCGTACATTAAGCGAGTCAGTTAACTCTCACACTCTTTGATATGACAACAGAATATCCATACCAGATTCAGTTATAAAACCATGTAATCAAACATTTTTCATGATTTTCACAACGAAAATTATCTTAACATGAAAGAGGTGAAGTAATTCACAAATCACTACGTTCGAAATTTTATTGTGTAACGTAAACAGGTTTGTTTTTTTTAAACACACGCTTACATGCGAAGACTTATTTCCAAAACAAGAAATTCGTTATGTATGCATATACTTTTAACATGAAAGAGCTCATGTAACACTTTTAAAGACACAATGCATGAAACTCAACTTGCAATTGAAGGCTATTCACTCTAACAAGGTCAACTGTTGTACTCACAACAACTTATCTTTGACATCCTGCCTTTGGCCATCGGTCGGTTTCTCACCCTTGCAACAACTTGTGGTATAGGTGCTTCACACCCTACCTGATTGACCACTCCACGTAGTTTTTGCCTTGACCAATTATCTCACATATTACTCATGTGCATATTTCAATCCAACACTGATATATTTCCTCCATTATTCTTTCCACTACATCGCTTGACTAAAGAGTCAAGGCTCAAATCCCCCACTCCCTCTTGAATTTGAAGATTTCAAGATTCCAACACAGTTCTTCCTTACCATCCCAACTTATCGACACATCAACTCTGAAAATGGGGACTCATTAGAAACTAGGAGTTTAATCAGTCATTCACCCTTTTCGAACTCAAGAAGTTCTACCTCTAATCGGCTTAATAACATTTCGAACAACACTTCTTCTAAAAGGGAAAAACATTATATCATACGTGATCTTTCATGATACATCCACCCCTTTGCTATCACTGCAAGACCATAACTCACTACATACTACCACACCCACTAATCTACTCAACAAAACCAACTTAGCACACTCATGCACCTGTAAACTCGCAATTACATTGGCCATATGTAATTTTAAATTTACCTAACATGACGGTCCTCACCTCCCTATCATTAGTGCACTTAGAGGGGTCTTCCCTAAAGGCATCCTATATCTCAGTTGTGTGTCCCTCTGCTCCACAGTTTATGTTTAGGCCCATCCGGTCACCTAAATCCCTTAACCTATGGCTCTGATACCAACTGTAACAACCCAACTCAACAAATAAAGCATAACCGACTTTAATATAAATATCTCGCCAAAACGGCCCCAAAATTTAGCTTTAACCAACCAGTACATCATATGGTTTTCGGAAACAACCTATTACACATCTGAGAAATTTACTAAATAAAGTCTGGTATCTTAAGAAAATAGGCAAAATTATCTTCTATCCATCGCTCCAAGATTACATCTTCTCCTTGCCCTTGCCCGAGCCTCCTACTAAATGATTCCCTGAAAATGGTTTAGTTTTTGAAAAGCGAGGGTTAGACCATAAGGTCTAGTGAGTTCCCTCTAAGCAAACATTTGCGCCTCAAACGATCTTTACAATAATGTAAAAGCATTTATAATAAAAATCAACCTGAGCATGTTAAACTTTGAATTTCAAGAACTACACGTGAAAATGGCACACTGAAGTCACACACACATGTGACAACGTGTCTGGCTCACACTGCCTTACTGGGTCACACCTCTCATGGCATAAACGGGACCCACCCCCGGTATGAGTACTGGCGGGACACACCCCCGACTTAGCCATAACACGTCTACTTCCAATGTATGCATACAAATAATTCGACTTCCCCAACATATAAAAAAACATGCAATTTCATATTAAAATAAAGCATGCGGTTTTAATGTATCAGTCAACACATTTCTAGTTAGAAAGACTCACCTGTTGTCCTTGCTTAGGTCTTCTCACATACGCCTCTGATCTCTAAACGGAACACCTACGAAAATAACGAGGAAGATAAGCCACCCAAATAATCCTTGACAATTCTTTTCAACTCTTACTCAAGCCTCAAAAGCTTACTTCTCAACTCACTTGGGGAATGAAGTCAACCGAAACAGAAAGTGCTCTCAGGTAGCACAGTTCGGATAACAGTCTGGTTACCTACTTTCTGGATACTTTCCTAATTACTTCCCTGATAACTTCCCTGGTAGCTTCTCTGTTAACTTCCTTGATAACTTCCCTGATAACTTCCTGGTAACTTCACTGATAACTTCTCTGATAGAACTATCCGGGTAACTTCCTTGATAGAACTACCGGGTAGCTTCGCTGATAGAACTATCCGGGTAGCTTCCCTGATAGAACTACCCGGGTAACTTCCTTGACAAATTCCCTGATAGAACTTTCCGGGTAACTTCCCTGATAGAACTATCCGGGTATGGGGTTTTATCGAACCAAACACCCGAAAACCTCACCAATCCGTTCCACAATTTGATTTTAACTTCTTTTAACGAAATAATTTCATGTCTAAGCTTTCTTAATGCTACAATACTCGATAATCCTAACATCATCATCGAAAATCCATTATCAGCAACAAATCTTACCATTTTTCTACAAAGACCCAAATAACCCAATCTTTCTATTAAAATTAAAGAATGAGAGGTAGTATAAGAGGTTACCTTCAATAATTGATGAAGAAACTATCTTCAAATCCATCACCTCGTTGATTCCTTCCAATTGCAATATCGATCAATTCACCAAGTTCTTCTATGCGCTCTTCCAGCCTCTACTTGCACCAAATGACCTAAAATAGTGTTTTAGGGTTTTTATTACTTTCCTTTATTGCACAATGGCTCCTTTTCTTTTTATTTGCACTTAGACCCTTGAACTTGTATTTCCACCAAAATCTCTTTAACAACTAAATTCTGAACATGCAAGTCTCAGTTATTACAACTATTTTAGGTTATCAAAAATATTAAGTTTTAATATGTGAATCAATTAAATATTTATATGTAAAGGACTTAAATATAGTTCATGTATAAAATCAGTTAGATAGTTCATTTGTGAATCGGATAAACAGTTTGTATGCGAATCACACGGGTTCACATACGAACATATACTTCATATGTGAATTACACGGGTTCACATATGAACATATAGCTCATATGTGACTCGCACCGGTTCAAGTATGCACTTCTTTGCCGCATATTTGTAAAAGTTACGAAACAACCTCTCTATCTTCCTAATAGTTGTTACCGTGCGATTAAATTATCCGGCGCCTCACAGTCAAAGCCACGAATCTTGACCATTACTTCTCTACTTCTCACACATTTAGCACTTCTCAAATGAACTTATGGCTATATATAGAATAAGGTTCAAATGGGAACGCCAACTATTTAATAAAACAAAAGAAAACAAATCGTATGCAAAATCATATGTGATTTTACATTAACGGAAAAATTTGGACGCACTCGACTTTGGCAGCGATTTAAGTCACAAAGCAAAGTCGCGTGAATCTTATATGATTTTGTACGTGAATCATGTATGATTTTGTACATTAAGGTTACACTTGGTACATGGGACAGGACGGGACATGACGTGACAAAACTTACTGTCTCATGTTTGGCGTGACATGGGACAGGACAAAAATTCATTGTCCCACGTTTGGCGCGACATGGGACTGGGATAGCGTGGGACAAGATGGGAAAAAAGGCTTTTTTTTCTTGTTCCACCAAAATAGGTGGAACAACATGGGACAAGAGTGACACATAAACTAAAAACTTATTGATCTTCCCTTATTTCATATATAACCCGAATATGGTGTTTCTTCCACAACCACCGCCTATAACCACCACCACTACCATCATTGACTACCTCCACTTCTAACTCCGTAACCACCACCCATCCTTACCACCACCACCATCGTCGACCACCTCCACCTCCATCGATCGCCACCATCGGTAGCCACCACCAACCACCGTTGGCCACTTTCACCTCTTCCTCTACTACAACAACCTCCACCTCCATCGATCACCACAACCCATTGCCAGCCACCACCACCAACGGTCACCGATAGCCACCGCCAACCAACGGTGACCACTATGTATTTATGAGGTTAGGTTCCGCTCAGAAGGGAAGTTATGGTGAAAAGTGTAAGAAGGTATCTGGACCCTTGGATCAATCTTAATTGAAGAACAACACCACTGAGATGAACCTTGTATTCTTATTTAAATATATATCTAGTATTCTTATTTAAATATATACTTTATTTGTGTCATTTATAACTATTATGTGATATATAAAATCATCAAACAACTTTTAGGGGCAACTTGTCTAGTTTTGTTTCATCCGGTCCTAGTCCTACCAAACACGAGACATGCACTTGTCCTGTCCGATCTTGTTCTGTCCCGTCCTATCCTATCCTACCCTCTTGTTTGTTATGTCCTGTCCAATCCTATCGAATCATGTTTGCATACCAAACGCTACCTAACAGTCGTTCTAGTGTTTTCTTAACATTTGAACCCACCCCTATATATAGGCCAAGGTTAAATTGCAACCTACACAAATCTAACAACCTATACAACCTTATTATTAGCTGCAAAATAACCATTTTTGTTTAATTAATAATTAAAAAGGGGATATTAGGTATTATTAAACCCCATTAATTTTTGGAATTTTTTTTAATCATTGATTATGTACACGGATTTTTTAGGTAGTTATCTTTTAATAATCATCTTGATGTTCATCATGGAAAATAACTTTCATGTTTTTGCAGTTTGG
Organism: Saussurea involucrata; assembly: GCA_033807775.1. NCBI lineage: Eukaryota > Viridiplantae > Streptophyta > Magnoliopsida > Asterales > Asteraceae > Saussurea > Saussurea involucrata. Next base: position 66,830,456 of record CM066321.1, on the reverse strand, counting down.
TTGAGACGGCTTTTTTCGATTGTGATAGTCGTTCACCTTGGTTTAAGGTTTTTTATTTTTTTATTTTACAATGGATTAATCCGATGGTCGTAAATCGTAATGATGTTTCTTCTTGTGTGGTTTTTGAATTTGGTTTTAATGATGCATACCATGCAAGGTAGTCCATGTCTTCTTGACGATTGAATTGGCAGCTAGAGAAAATGAATCGAAAATAAGCATTGGCAGCAAGGTTAGATTTTCGATATCAAACAAAAAAACATGGTTCATGAATCCATTTTTCATGGATATATAAAGGTGTCATGAATTTCAATTCATGAACCGATATTTCAGTACATGAATCTGATACGCGTGTTTAATTGGTCTAAGGTTTCATGAATGTACTTTCCATGGAATGCAAAGCATGAGACACATGAGTCGATGTTTCCTGAAACCTTCATGTATTATGTACTTTTAATGACAAGCATCTTGCGAATTATCACAATTGTATATCTATTAAAATTATTAGTTAACAAAATGCAGTTTTTTGAAATTAAAATCCTTCATAAATGGATTGTAGGAAACAGTTTTGTAGAAAATTATGTTGAAATCAAGTTATCATGAATAATCTTAATTGTTCATCGTTTTTATAGGCAATATCATCTTCATCATCAAAGTCTATGAGAATGGGAGTAGAAGTAGTGTTCGTAAACTTTGAAAACGGGTGCAGCAGTGCAATGCACGTCGCTTCTCTTCCAAACTGAAAATCATGAAAACTTCGGATGAGTATGACTTCATTGATGAAATTTCAATATGAAATAGAAGAATGAAAAAAACAAACCTCGATTACGTTCCGCCATTGAAGACAATCAATATATATATATATATATATATATATAGGAAGATCCTAGTATTTTGTAGTAACTGTGAGATCCAATCTCAACCACAAATCAGAGATAAATTAAAAAACTATTTGATTTTGGTAATATTGACTTAAAATTTTAATCAAAGGGTAATTTAGGTATTTTAAAAGTATCCTCTCTCCTCCTTCCTCCCTTCTCTCTCCTCTCTCCTCTCCGGCCCTCTCTTCTCCGGCGAAATTTTTTCCGGCGAATTCTTTTCCGACAAACACATGACACACTGTGATACCATACAAAATGCACTATGATACCCAAAATACATACAAAGATGAACAATGTAACACAGTGATATCCACTGTGTTACACTATGATTACCATACAAAATGCACTATGATACCCAAAATACATACAAAGACGTACAATATAACACAGTGATATCCATTGTGTTACACTGTGATTACTTTGACAAAAAGCACTATGATACCAAAAAATACACACAAGATGCACAATGTAACACAGTGATACCCATGTGATACCTCCCCTATGTGATAGCTTTGAACTTTAAACAAGGAAAATTCCTTAATGCGACGTCTTTTCCGGAGAATGGATCCCAAATCCAGATGCTCCATATTACGACACATAACCACCACCGCCTGCACCATATTACGTATGCCGCCTCCACCGTAACCACCATAACCACCGTCACCTCCACCTTCACGTCCGCCACCACCATCGATTCCACGAGATTGTGTCTCGTTGATCAGATATATCCAACGAAGAAGCAGAAAGATCGATGATTTTCTTGGGTCTTCAAAGTTATGCAACAATGTCGCAAGAGGTCATAGAGGTTTTTGCTTTCATTTGTAAAAAGAAGAGTAGATTATAATAAACTTAAAAACAAACAGATCGTGGGGGTGGGATTCAAAGTTAATAAATTAGGGTAAATTAAAACCATAACCGTGATTGTAAATATTGAATGATTAAATAAGGATGATTTTTGTATTAAATGAAATTAAATTAGCAATTTACCAAATTATCCTTTTATTTTATTTTAAAAACAAAATTAATTATATTAGATGAGTGGCTTACAATGGATCTCACAGTTACCACGAATTAGATAGTTCTCATTTGATTAGGCCCATATATATATATATATATAGGGGTGGTATCGGATACAAACCAGTTAGTTTGTACAAACTCGTACAAACCATACATAGCTTCATGATTTTGTAAATTTGGCTTCATGAATATATATATATATATATATATATATATATATATATATATATATATTTTGGCTTCATGAATATATAATTTGGCTTCATGAATATATCATTTGGTATTTTTAACTATTTTTTTACAAAAATAAGGGTATTTTAGGGTATTTTTGTAAAAAAAATTAGTTAAAAATGCCAAATGATATATTCATTAAGCCAAATTATATATTCATGAAGCCAAAATATATATATATATATATATATATATATATATTCATGAAGCCAAATTTACAAAATCATGAAGCTAGGTATGGTTTGTACGAGTTTGTACAAACTAACTAGTTTGTATTTGATACCCAGCCTATATATATATATATATGCATAATTGATTGTGTGTTAGGATTTTTCGGCATTTAATTGTGATTAAGATTAGCGCCTTCATTAGGCGGGCCTCGTTATATTTTTTTTCTTACTGAAATGCCCCTTAACACAACCTTAACACAATGGTATATTTTGATAAAATTTGTTTTTTATTAATAATTTAAATGTAGGTATAAATCAAGATGGGTCGTTGATTTTAAGATGGATGGCTAAGATAGGGGTTGTAAGGGTTGTTGCTTTTGCTACTTGCACAATGAAATCGTGGCTCTTGCACAATGAAATCGTGGATGTTGAATACTTGAATTGTTGATGATAATTGATAAACCAAAATCAGTAAAGTTTCTCAGATTTTGGAAAGTGATATCTGATAAATAAACCAAACATATTATACAAAAATAGCCTAAAATCGAACTGTTGTCTTTGCCATTGAGTATCTAATACCAAATCATTAGGCATCTCTGTATTTTAAGCTCTTGGGGATTTCAATCGATTGAATCGGGAATAGATATGGGAAGAAGATCGAAGCATATTTGATTAACAAGTTAGAGGGAAGTGATAAGGTAGGCTATAAATCAAGCCCAAACAAATGTGAAAATTAGGCCCCAAAATTTTGGGGGCCTCTTCTGAAACCCACATGTAACAGGCTAAGGGATGAGTCTGCTATGGGCCACCCATTAAGTGAACAGTGGCGGACTGAAGTAGGTCTGGTAGGGGTCTTGGACCCCTACCAGTCCATGTCCAGACAAGGGAGTTTTTTTAGCTACTATTTTATGAGAAATATTGGACGGCCCCCAACAATCTTCAACTGAGGCCCCTAGGTAAGCTAGCTCTCGCTTAGTCCTCTCAACCTCTCACACGGTCGACTGCTTCTACTTGCAAACGAAATTCGAACATACCATAGAGAACTCAGTCCACTGCTGCACGGCTGCACCTTCTTCTTGGCCTCACGAGTCACACCTCTATGCCTACGCCTGAGCGCCTCAGTCCTCACGACCGAGTGGCCGACTGCTGCACCTTCTGTCATATCTCACTGCCTCACTTCTTGGTAAAAAAAACTAAAAACCTAACCTTTTTAGTTTTTAATTTCTACTCTCAGTCTTGAATACATGATATTTGGTATTTGTTAAATGGTACTTGGTATTTGACTATTTGGTAATTTGTTAGGTTAAATGGTTAATGTTTGTTGGTTTTTTTGAATTTGGTATTTGGACATTTGGTAATTTGTTAGGTTTATGTTTGTTGGTATTTGGTAATTTGTTAGGTTAATTGTTAACACTTGACTATTGTTATTGCTAGAAAAAATGGAAAAAAAATTACAAACGTAAAGCATCAACATCTGAATCAAGTTATGCTCCTTCAATGTCTTGTGAAATTGATTTGAATGATCTTCCTTGGGATCCCGTCGATATAGGAAAAAAAAATTCAGAGTATCATCCGAACCAAAGATATGAAATTAAGAGAAAATATTTAATTAGAGGACCTTGTCAACCACGGGGCCATGCCTTTCCAGAAAAATATGTCGGGAGTAAGGGAAGACATTTTTGCCCGACTTGGTTTGATCAATACTCTAGTTGGTTGGAGTATAGTGTAAAAACAGATAACGCTTTTTGCTTGTGTTGTTATTTGTTTGGAGATCATTACATAGGAAAATGTGGGAGTGATGCTTTTGTGACAGATGGCTTTAATAGTTGGAATAAAACAGAGAGACTTGGTCTTCATGTCGGTGACGTTAATAGCTTTCACAATAGAGCACTTAAGAAAAGTGAAGATTTAATGAGACATTAATCAATCTATTGTCGTTGTCTTTCATAAGCAAACTGAGATGGAGAAGACTGAGCTCCGCATTCGATTAAATGCTTCAACTAAGGCTTGTAGATTCGTGTTGAAGAATGCATTACCCTTCCATGGTCACGATGAAATTGAAATGTCTATTTCTAAAGGCATGTTCTTGGAAACATTAAGCTTAATTGGTGATTGTAATGAGGATATTGGTAAAATTATATTAAAAAAAGGCTCCAAAGAATAATCAAATGGTGTCTCCAAGTATTCAAAAAGATATTGCTCCTTGCTTTGCAAATCTAGTACTCAAATCCATTTGTGAAGAAATTGGTGACGATGTGTTTGCATTGCTAGTTGATGAGTCTAGTGACGTTTCTAAGAAGGAACAAATGGCGGTGGCTTTACGATATGGTGAGTGAAAAAATGTTTCTTTATATTGATGTTTTTAAAGGCAGGTTTTGTATGGATAATTTGGGGTTACCTGTAATCAATTTTTGCCAAATATTTGATAGACAGAAAATACGTACAATTCTCTCAAAAATATCAAAAACATATGAACATATTCAAAAAAATGTGATACCATACCCATTTAAATCAAAACCATAAATGATGCCTACATCAAACCATAAAACACAATTCGACCCCTAAGTTCAAACTCCAAAAAAACTAAGGGGACGTTTGGTTTGATGGAATGGTTTTGAGGGTTTTGGATTTCATGAAAAGATTTGGAATTGGAGGGATTTAGATTTGGAAACTTTGATGTGTTTGGTTTGTAGAATTTGTAATGAAATTAAATTTCAGTTTTTATAAGCAATTATAAAAACAAACTATTTTTATATATTGATTGTTATAAAACAAATGTCTTTAACATATATTAAAATATTATTAGATACAAATCATACAAAAACTCGTGAAATACCAACAAACCCCATGAGATTTCTAAATCTTATGTGTGTGGGATTTCAAATGCAAGCAATCGTTCAAATCAATCAAACATTGGACTTGAATGGTATTGAATTCCATTCTAATTACTTGTTTGGTTTGAAGGATTTCCTGGATTTGAAATCCCACGAACATAAGATTTTGAAATCCTTGGGATAGTTGGTATTTCACGGGATTTCGTAGGATTTGTTTGTAATAATGTTCTTAAATATATTAAAAACATTTGTTTTGTGTTATCCAATTAATAAAAAAGTAATTTAATTATTTTTATAATTATTTCTAATTTATTTTTATAAACTATTTATATATCGAGAATGAGATTCAATTCTATTCTAGATCCTAGAAACCAAAGATTCCAAAATTTTCCAAACCCATATCCTTCCAATTTCAAATCCTTCCATCAAATCCAAATCCATCAAAATTATTCCATTAGACATACCCTAAATTTTTGCTCCTTCATAAGCAAGAACATCTCAGTCAACAAATTACGAAAAACAAGAATTGTGTTCTTTTTAATTTGACACTCGTATATTTTTCATACATTTAATATATTTTGAAATTCGTGTTGTGCAATTTCATAAGAAGTTGTATTGTAAATGAGGACTAATAAATTTTCCACATGTGAAGTTGTGTAGCTTCTTCACATGTAAAATTATATTTGTAAATGGATAAATGATGAGATTTCATATGTATAGTTTCATATGGGTTGAAAAGATGGTTAAAATGATGAAAAACTATAACACAAATACACAATGACTTGGTCAAAATCCAAAAATAAAAAAAATTATATATTTTGGCAATGATTTGTATGACTCCAAATTTGGTTATATTTAGTATATGTTAGAGGAGAAATCAAACTATTTTAGTTTTAAAACTTAAGTTTTGTGAAATTGTAATTTTCCAAATGTAGCTTTACATGTCTTTTTGATGCAATTTTGAAAGGTTAACCTCATCCATCAATTTAAATTGAATTGACGGTGTAGATGTGTTTTCACATTGTCAACGTTTATGTTGGGTCATCACAGATTTGAAATTGACTCAAATAATCCTTCCTAGGTACTTAGAATATTTGTGGATTCTTTTATGTAACTTGTACTCTTATATCAACTGTTCAGTGAAGTCGAAGATCAACCGAAACCAAGTGCGAAGACTATCTCATTGCGGAAGTGAGAAAATCGGCAGCAGCTTTTTACAAGTTACATCACCACCGATATGTTTGTGTTGTCGGTGGACAAGCATCACCGAATTGAAGATATTCGGTGAGAAGCTCAAGAAGACTTCCACCGATCATGTGTTCAGAAATCGGTGGGAGCTCAAGAAGACTGCACCGAAATTTAATACACTTCGGTGAAACTCTCTCTCTTCTACAGAAGTGAGATTTCGAATTGGTGCAGTTTCCAATGCAGGAGGTCGGTAGCCTTATTTTCTGAAGACAAAAGATAAGATCATTTATTATGAGACAATATCCTATTGTCAGATAAAAGTGGCATTTTGTCATTTTATCTATTCTCAGATAAAGTATCTCTCAAACATGATTGTCCTCCTGGCTGTAAGGAAAAAGTTGAAAAAGAGATTTCAGCTTTTCAGAAGTCAACCTCTACATTGAATGGAAGAGTGACAAGTGTCCCAAGCATTAAATGATGCATGGACTATAAATAGAGGTGAAGACTCTCCATGCAAACTACGCTTTTGAAGAGAACTAAGTGCAAGCTCCTTACTTACTGAAATAGCATTTTGTGTCTAAGTGTCCAAATTGTTCTAAGTGTTTTCAGTTTACTTTGTGTTAGATTGTTGGAATAGTTTAACTGTTCTTTTCCGCAACAATCTTTTGTTTTCTATGTGTAATTCTTATTGAGAATTTTCTCTAATAATAGAATTAAAACTTGTGAAAAATTGACTATTGTATTCAACCCCCCCTTCTACAATACTTGTTGAGGCATTTTAGGACCAACAAGTGGTATCAGAGCGGAAAGTTTAATTCATAAACTTGATCCACAATGGCTGCCTCATCTTCATCCCCAACTGTTGAAAACACTAGTCAAAACAATTTTGCTGAAAATGGTTCCATTTCAAAACCTCCCAAGTTTAATCCTAACAACTTTTCTCTATGGAAAAGCCATATGATGCTATTCATGGAAGGAGTGGATACTAGATATCCAACCATTCTCAAGGAGGGACCTATCATCCCGAGAGTTTGGGCTCGCTATGAAACGCCGAGGCCTGGTAAGAACCAGTTGATAAGGAAAAGTCAAGTGACTCTGATGATTCTGAAGCTTCCGACATAGAGAAAGCTAAGTCTACTGGTCGTTACATTCTAAAAAATCCAAAGAAATATACTGATGAAGAAAAACGATTGGTGTCTCTGGACTCTAGGCTTAGAGCAATCATTGCTCTCTCACTTCCTGATGAAGTCTATCACTCTCTTGTTAACTTCGGTACTGCTAAAGAGATGTTGACTACTTTGTGTGTACTTTATGAAGGTACAGAGGAAGTGAAGAAGAGCAAAAAGATTGGCCTCATTAGAAAGTATGAACTTTTTGCTTATGAAAAAGGAGAATCTCTTCCTAGCTTTTATAACCGTTTCAACTCTCTTTTAAATGATTTAAAGTTACTGGGTAGAGTTTATGATAATGAGGAAGTTTTATGCAAGTTTATGGATTGTCTTCCTGACTTTTGGGAAAACATATGTATTTGCATCAAAACTACCAAGGATTTGGAATACATGCCTTTAACTGTCTTGTATGGAACTCTGTTCAATTTTGAACAAACCAAGCTTCATAGGAAAACTATCTTCAAAGAGATAAAAAGCTCTTCAATAGCTCTTATCTGTGAAAGTTCCAAGAAAAATCAAAATGTTCCTCGTATTACATATCCTTCATCAGACTCTGACACCGACAGTCAGAACAACCCTTCTCACCAAACGGAGGCATATCTGAGTGATGCCGATGATGAAGGTGAAGAAATTTCGGTAGATCAAATGTCTGATGAAATGGCATTGATGGCTGGTTTTAAAAATAAGTCTAGAAATTTTAATAAACCCAGAAATTTCAGAAAACCATCTTTCACAAAAATGTCTTCTTCTGACAAGACCAATGAAGAATGCTTCAATTGTGGTAAGAAAGGACACTTTGCAACTGAGTGCAGAAGCAAACGTGTGTCAAAGTCCAACCCTACATCTTCTGACAAGTACCCTTCCAAATATGAGAAAGTCAAAGATAAATCCTTCAAATCCTCCTTCAAGAAAGATTCTCAATCCTCTTCACTCTCACATCAAGAACGTGCCGAAAAGTACAAGGCAACGTACAAGAAGGATAAAGAAAGAAATGAAGGCTCTCAAAGAAAAGGAAAAGGTTTGATGGCAGAAGCTCATGATTGGGAAGAAGAAGAAACCTCTGACAGTGATTCTCCAAATATGTGCTTCATGGCCATATCAGAAGATGTGAAAGAAGAAAAGGCTGTTTCTGCAATGGCATTAGTTTCAACTGAATGCTCATCATCATACTCTCAGGTACATCCTTTTAATGACATGACTGATATTGAAAAGATCAATGCTTATGAATCTTTAACTCAAGACTTTTACACTATCAAAGATAGCAAGAAAAGAAAATCTGCTCAAGTTAAAATTCTCACATCTCAACTTGAATCTTGCATGTCTAAACTTGAAAAGTTTGAGGAAATCAAAGTTGAGCTTGAAAATCTGAAAGTCATAAATCATGTAATCGAAAAGGAGAAAAATAAACTGTTCCAAGAAAAATCAAAATGTTCCTCGTATTACCTATCCTTCATCAGACTCTGACACCGACAGTCAGAACAACCCTTCTCACCAAACGGAGACATATCTGAGTGATGCCGATGATGAAGGTGAAGAAATTTCGGTAGATCAAATGTCTGATGAAATGGCAATGATGGATGGTTTTAAAAATAAGTCTAGAAATTTTAATAAACCCAGAAATTTCAGAAAACCATCTTTCACAAAAATGTCTTCCTCTGACAAGACCAATGAAGAATGCTTCAATTGTGGTAAGAAAGGACACTTTGCAGCTGAGTGCAGAAGCAAACGTGTGTCAAAGTCCAACCCTACATCTTCTGACAAGTACCCTTCCAAATATGAGAAAGTCAAAGATAAATCCTTCAAATCCTCCTTCAAGAAAGATTCTCAATCCTCTTCACTCTCACATCAAGAACGTGCCGAAAAGTACAAGGCAAAGTACAAGAAGGAGAAAGAAAGAAATGAAGGATCTCAATTGTGAAAGTTCCAAGAAAAATCAAAATGTTCCTCGTATTACATATCCTTCATCAGACTCTGACACCGACAGTCAGAACAACCCTTCTCACCAAACGGAGGCATATCTGAGTGATGCCGATGATGAAGGTGAAGAAATTTCGGTAGATCAAATGTCTGATGAAATGGCAATGATGGCTGGTTTTAAAAATAAGTCTAGAAATTTTAATAAACCCAGAAATTTCAGAAAACCATCTTTCACAAAAATATCTTCCTCTGACAAGACCAATGAAGAATGCTTCAATTGTGGTAAGAAATGACACTTTGCAGCTGAGTGCAGAAGCAAACGTGTGTCAAAGTCCAACCCTACATCTTCTGACAAGTACCCTTCCAAATATGAGAAAGTCAAAGATAAATCCTTCAAATCCTTCTTCAAGAAAGATTCTCAATCCTCTTCACTCTCACATCAAGAACGTGCCAAAAAGTACAAGGCAAAGTACAAGAAGGAGAAAGAAAGAAATGAAGGCTCTCAAAGAAAATGAAAAGGTTTGATGGCAGAGGCTCATGATTGGGAAGAAGAAGAAACCTCTGACAGTGATTCTCCAAATATGTGCTTCATGGCCATATCAGAAGATGTGAAAGAAGAAAAGGCTGTTTCTCCAATGGCATTAGTTTCAACTGAATGCTCATCATCATACTCTCAGGTACATCCTTTTAATGACATGACTGATATTGAAAAGATCAATGCTTATGAATCTTTAACTCAAGACTTTTACACTGTCAAAGATAGCAAGAAAAGAAAATCTGCTCAAGTTAAAATTCTCACATCTCAACTTGAATCTTGCATGTCTAAACTTGAAAAGTTTGAGGAAATCAAAGTTGAGCTTGAAAATCTAAAAGTCATAAATCATGTAATCGAAAAGGATAAAAATAAATTGTTCAAGAAATTAAAGAAAGAACAAGAAGTTGTCAGAAAATGGACAAACTCTTCAAAGAATCTTGAACAAATCTTTCAAGATCAAATCGGTGGTGATAACAAGTTTGGGTTGGGATATGAAAAATCTATGCTTGAAAAATCTTCCCATGCACTTGTTCCCATCACCGATACATGGGATGATGACTCTGAGTCAAACTCTTGTGATTCCATTTCTTTAAATTCTGTTGATCTTGGTGGAGCATTAAAATATGGAATGTTTATAAAAGCCAAAGAATCTTCATCGGATCAAACCAATGAAGTGCAAGAATTGAAAGATGTTGCCAAACCCATTCATGATGTGTTCAAAGATTTAACCATTGATAACAACTCTTCAAATCTTTCAAAATCACATTCTTTCAAAGAAAAACCCACCACCGATTTTGTCCAGAAAGGCAAGACCAAAGATTTCTCAAGACCGACCTCTAAGCATGCTTCAACCTCTAGAACCGAACTTTTTAGAGGTCCTCACAATCCCCTTTTCGGTCCAAAGATTAAGATTGATATAATTGGAAAGGGAAAAGGAAAGGAACAAAAACCCAAAAGAACTTTTATCTACCGAAAATGTTACAATTGTGGTGATACCTTTCATCTTGCCAAGGACTGTCCAAAGGAAAGAATTGATAGATCCAAACCCAAGAATCCTCCCACTTCTAACCCCAAAGGACCCATTACCAAATGGGTACCTAAGAACTAACTTCTTGTTGTTTGCAGGTTTCTGAGCACCAACAAGTTTGGTATCTAGATAGTGGGTGCTCACGTCACATGACTGGAAACAAGTTTCTTCTTGTAAACTATGTGTCAGAAAAGGGTCCTTCTGTAACTTTTGGAGACAACTCCAGAGGTTACACCAAAGGATATGGAACTCTCACAAATGGAACTCTCACCTTCAATAAAGTGGCATTTGTTGACGGTCTCATGCATAATCTCCTAAGTATTAGCCAACTGTGTGATCTTGGATACAAAGTCATTTTTGAACTACGTATATGTACTGTTGTTGACAAAAACATGAAAGTGGTTCTTTCTGGAAGAAGGTTGGATAATGTGTATATCATTGATATGAGTCAAAACAACTCTTCAAATGTCTGCTTTGTGTCTGACGATACAGTCAAAAGAAATTGGTTGTGGCATAAACGATTATCCCATCTTAACTTCAAAACCCTTCATAAAATATCAAACAAAGAGCTGGTGGTTGGCATGCCCAAGTTAAACTTTGTCAAAGAAAAGCTGTGTGATGCATGTGAAAAAGGGAAGCTCACCAAATCTTCTTTCAAGACCAAGCAATGCTCCTCCATAAATCTTCCACTTCAAATGCTGCATATGGATCTATGTGGACCAGTCAGCACTCCCAGTCTAGGAGGAAAAAGGTACATTCTGGTCATTGTTGATGAATTTTCTAGATATACTTGGGTGTCTTTTCTCAGGTACAAAAGTGATGCAACTGAAGAAATCATCAACTTTGTCAAAAAGAATGAAGTTCTGAATGGTCAGATGGTCAGATCAGTGAGAAGTGACAATGGCACTGAATTCAGAAATAGTGCTTTAGAAGACTTCTTCAATGAGAAAGGAATTGTTGGTCCCGAAAGGCCTATACAAGTTTGTAGAAGGGGTGGGGGGGGGGTTGAATACAAACACGCTATTTTACTTTTCTAAATTGTTTATTGATAAATCATTAACAATTTACAGCTTGTTGCGGAAACAAGATTAAGGATAAACCTAAATCTAAACAAGTTGGAACACTAAGGTTTCTTGCACTAAGAAAGATATGGAGATTACTAATAAAATCCTATCTTGAGAGAGATTTGAACTTGTCCAGAGTTAGCAAGTTACTTCAAATGAAGTGAGTTCATCTCTTTATATACTGCATGCATTTAATGCAATTCAGTATACGCTTTACACGTGTCATCAGCGGATTGGTTGCATGTCATTGACCTTTGTTGACAACCTTAGTAGCCGCATGAATGAACAGTGTAGTATCAGAGTGGTTGTACGATCTCAGATTTTCGGAGGTTCTTTTCTGACATTTCGTACGGTGGCGTGCAAGGGAGGTTAAGACAAAAGTACTTTGTACGGAGGACTTCATGATCAGCTTTCGTTGATTCAGCGATTATCATTTACTATTCAGCGAATGATAAAGTTCAGCGATAGCTGAAGTCTTGTACTTGATACTTCACGTTGAGTGGACAAATCTGAGTCTTCGCTGATCCGCATCAGTTCATTAGAAGACTTGTCGCTGGTTCTTGAGCTTGATCTTCGACTTCAGCGTAGAACCTTTGTTGACGTGAAACTTGTCTTCAGGGATTATAAGTAAACAACTAACTTATCAGCGATCACCATAAGGACTGAACAGACTCAGCGCATTATGGTGAACAGTGTTCGCTGAATGTTTAATTTAAAGAGCGAGAGTTCCTATCAGCGGTACTGTAAGATCTTAGTACTTATCAGCGATAGTGAAACTCTGATACATATTGTTTACATACAATTTTCACTAAGTATTTAAGAGAGGGTCATTATCAAATCACTGAGGGTTTGGATCAACAATCTCCCCCTATTTGATTATGACATAGCAACAAAGAAAATTGCTATTTAATGAAAACATAAGGATAAAAAGAACTCATAAAATATTTGTCCCTTTTACTGTTTTCTGGGATCTTTTCAGTACTGATGGAGTAAAGTACATTCGCTGAAATCTTTCTTTAAATCTTTGAATCAGGTTACAATGAAGAACAGAAAGATTACAAGTACAAGCGAAATAAATTACAAGTACAGAAGGATAACTGATACAATAGAGAAAAAGGAGATTATATCAGTTTTCAAAAGGTTCTTCCTTAATGAGAAGTTCATCAAGGGTCGTCTTTTCAGTGGGAATCATCCAGTCAGGAACCGTTACACCTTGTTTTCTTTTCTTCAGCGCTTCTTGAAAGATCAAGGGTTTTAGGTGTCGTGCCTGAATGTCCTTTCTGAAGTCACACCAGTAGATAAGATCTCTGAGCTGTTCGATTGGAGTGATTGGGAGCTCAGCGATCCGTTGAAAGCATTTTCGTCCGTCGTAGTCAAGAAAGAATATTCCATAAGGATTACTGATGACTTTACCAAGGACGAAAAGTTCACATGGTGGCAGAGAGATGTCAAGGGCAGATAGATCAGGATCAGGACCAAGTACTTCAGCGCGAGAGAAACCAATTCCAGTTTCATTTCGTATGACAGGTCCTGAATTTGAATCTTGACGTTTCTTCCTTGGAGAACCTCTTTTTCTTTTCGGCTTTAGATCAGGAACAGGAGGAATATCCACACAGGAAGATATCAAGTCGATCTGTCTGTTTATCAGCTTTTCGAAATGATTCTTGTACTTTGATTGTGATGGTTGGATAGCTAACCTCATCTCCAGCCATTCAGAGAGACCATACCTTTTTACAGTGTCAACACGAAAGGTTTCAGATGTGCCATCTTCTCTGAACAGTTTGATGTCAACAATAGGTACTCCGATAGATGTTCTTCCAGAGATGAATACCTTGTTGATCTTCGCTGGACGATATCTAAAGTGAATTTTCTCTTTACACCAGATCAAGGTGGTCTGAGAAACTTCAGTTTTCTTTTCCACGATCTTCTGGGCTTCTTCCCACAGCTTTCGTTGGATTTGAATGGGAACACGCTTCAGCTTGGGGTCTTTGACAGATTCTTGAGTGAGCTTGATGGCGTATTCTCTGTCTTTCTCTTCGGCTTCCTTTCTTTCAGCAATGAGGCGTTCAGCTCTAAGGTGGTCCTGATATTCATCTTTTGAAATTCTGAACTTAGGAGGAACTGAAGGCAGTTGATCAGGCCTTAGAATGATTCGCTGATCCTCGAATCGCTTTATTATTTCTTCTCTTCTCTTTTGATCCTCTTCACTCATCTTTTGAGGAACTGAGGAAGGTCTCTTATTGCGCGAGAGAGGTTGTTCTTCTAGTTCATCAGTCTCAGAGATCAAGTCCAAGACTGGGATTATTTCATCAGCAGCAGCTGGCTTTATTTGTGAAGTCGCAACAGTAGAACCTTCAGCGACATCCTCAAACAGGGGAGAGGACTAGCTGAAAAGCAGCGATCTTACAGATAAGAATTGGGTAGAAGAACTTGGGTAGAAAAGATAGAAAAATAATGTGGATGTGTATATAGGTTTGGAGAACTTAGTGAGCTGTTGAGAAGTTCAGGGAAGGAAAAAGTAAAGTTTTAGTTTACCTGACAAACCGGCTTTTCAAAGAGAATCGCTAGATTTTCATCTTCAGCGAGGCCTTTGTCTTTGCTTTTCTCAGCGCCAGAGGCTGAGGGCTTTGTCTTTGTCTTCTCCCCTGATGGTTCTTTTATTGAGATTCCTTTAAGAGCTTTGATCCTTGGGGCAGGTTTGACGATAAAGAAATCATCGTCATCTTCATCATCATCATCATCATCATCCTTTCTTGGAGAGAAGGATGGTTTGTCGTCAGGGATGTCGAAGTCTTCATCTTCTTCTGCTTCGGAATTCTCAGCATCTTCTTCGAGTTGCTCCCCCTCAGATACAGAGGCGAGCTTCTCGGTTCCCTCAGGGTTTTCATCTCCCTGAGGTCCAGTGGCCAGATCTTCATTCCTCTCTCCCCTGATAGATTCATCATGGGAAAGGTCTTCAGCGCTTTTGTTGTTCAGATCTTCAGCGATTTTCTCCTTGGAATGTTCAGCGCTCTTCTCCCCCTCTTTTTCATGATGACTGGGGGAGGAATGGGCAGACTCAGCATTGGTGTTATCTCTGTCTTCTGGGCCAGAGATTTTCACACAACCTTCAAGCTTTGCTATTCTGTCTTCTAGGCCAGAGATAGCAGGCGTGATTTTTCTCAGCTCTGTGCGATCCTCCTCTGTGAAAGATTCCAGAATAGGGACAGGGGCAGGAGCAGGAGCTGGACTATTTGCCTTGTTTACCAGTGTCTCGATCATCGTCTTCATAGAGCTAACGTCGGTCTTTACAGAGCCTAAGTCAGTCTTGACCTCTGACATATCACCCTCGAGTTTTTCATCCGATGTCTTCAGCGTTGTTACTTCGCTGGACATGGTCGAAACTGATGTTTTGAGGCTTGTGTAGTCAGTGTAGATGTCACAGAGCACCTTGGCAAAATCGCTGAGCGTCTTATCAAGACTCTTGATGTCTTCAGTGGAAGCTTTCTTCTCCACCACCGTTGTCAGCTTTGTCAAGTTCTCTCCAGCGTTTGTTACAGCTGTTGAGTTGTTGGAGAGTGTGGTGGTGAGACTGGACAGCTTTGTTTCCACGGACTTCAGCGAGGCGTTGATGTCTCCCAAATTAGGACCTGTAACATATAAGTACTTGTGAACAAAGGAAAGCTCAGAAGTCTCAGGTTTAGTTACAGTGTTTAAGGTGGGATTAGTACCTGCAGGAGGATTGATGAACTCATCGAAGTTGCAAGTTCCTGAATAGTGTTCCATATCTTCTTCGAAAGTACGGTGAGGTATGGTGAACTCTGCAGGTCCTTTCTTCATCATTTGTTGAGAAGCATCAGCGACGGCTTCTGGAATGATGGCATCTCCAGTGTTTGCTGGAGGAGTGTCCAAGTGAGTGGAGGGAGAAGCGAAGGTTAAGATTGGGGTTCGGGTTCTGAGTTCAGCGTTGGAATCGCTGACAATCACTTCATCAGTCTTTTGAGAGACTGAGGGAGGTTGGGTAGTTTCCAAGTTTCTAACCTCAGCGTTTGGAGACGCTGAAGTCTGGATTGGAGGGATGGCTTGCACGGGTGTGGCAGAGCGTACCACAGAACTTTCCTTCAGCTCTTCAGAACGAGCTGAGGAGTCTTCAGCATGGAATTGCTGGGGTTGCTCCTTGGTTTTCTTGATCCTTTTGGAATCAAGTTGGGTGTGTGAGGGTTTCCTTTTCTTATAAGGAGAGGATGTTGTGGCCGGGGTATCAGCGATTGGTATTGTCGCTGAAGGAGCCACAGAAAGCGGAGAATTTAGAAGAGAGAGAAGAGTAGAAAGACGTACCTCATTGGCGACAGGCTTGAAGTCGAGAACCTTAGGGCCAATCTGAGAAAGTTTCAGATCACCCTCTTCAGGATAGCTGTCCTTCAGGCCATATTGAAAGATGGCGCTGATGAATCGTGGGTAAGGAACCCATGCTGGTCTGTCAGCGGCAGAATCGACACGTTGAATCAGGTCTTCATAAATAATGGAGGCCCAGTCAATATTTAGACCTTTCAGCAGTGCGTATCCCATGGACTGCTGAGGTTGGGCGGCTTGATCAGAAGATCCGAATTTCGCTGTCATGCAGCTGATCAGGTGAGCGAAGATGAAATTCATCTCGCTGGGCATTTTGGATTTCTTTATCAGCGTCAGTTTCTTCTCAGGCTTCTTGTCCCTTCCAATATCCCAGATATAACCCATTGCGTCAAGGAAAGCAATGATTGCTTCTCTGTCAGCATGCTTTTTGTGGTCAGGGAATGGAATGAAGGGTTTTTCTTTGGAGGCATTTGGGAAGTTTAGGGCTTTGCGGATAATTGCGGGTGTGGTCTTGATGGTGCCATACTCAGTATCGCTGAGTATGCAGTCTATGGTTTTGGATGGATCTTTGGCAGAAGGTAGCTCAGTGTGTCTGGCAGAGTACCAGAACTGGGATAAGAGCCGCTGACTGGCAGGAGGTGTTATGGTCAGGGCTGTGTAGATGGGGCTGTTCTTCAGAAAACTTACAGCATCGTCCAGATGTGATACTTGCTTCCGAGGAGGAAACTCGAGAAGAGCTGAGAGGTTGTTGGCCTTAGTCCAATCGAGTTGATCCAGCTCGAACTTCACCTGGGGGGCTTTGAAGATTTCCATTTCCTCAGAGTCAGTGGAGATGGATTCAGCGGTAACATTCAGCTTTGAAGATGCCATATCACTGTATTATCAGTTCAACCAAAGATGTTAACAGATAAGAATTATCTTAATGTGGAAAGAAATTTCCGTTAAGATTTTTCGAATCTTGTCCATTTCATTCAGACAAAAAATGTCTTAATGAAGATTAGGGTTTTTCTTGATTTTAAAAGAAAAGTAAAACCCATAAAATCTTGTATTCCAGTTTCTAAAAGAAAAATGGATACGAATGAAGAACAAGTTTAAGATTTAGATTTAAAACTTGAAGAACAACCATGAAATGGTTGTGTTCATAAAACCATGAAAGAAATTATTTAGTTTTTAAAAAAGATTCTTTTGTTTGATCTTGTTAAAACAAAGAGAAGATCGAAAACAAGTTATACGCATTTGATAAAAAATAAGAACATATTAACCTTGAAGTTTTGATGAAGAAGATGATGAACAGTTCTTGAGGTTTTTGAGAGCACAAATGCAACAGAGAATTCTTTTCTTGCGGAGAAAGATTGTTCGCGTAAAAGACAAATATAAACCAAGAGTTGTTTATATAGGGATTTTTAGAGAGAGAAAACCTTGAGCGGGAAAAGGTTTTCATCATGACACGGACACGTGTTTGCATTTGATTGGAAGTTTGAACAAAACGTGCAAACGTGTGTCAGAAAGAAATCGTGCCGAGTGTTATCCGTTGCAATGACGTCACAACTGTCCTTTCACATTCTTTTAGGATGTCTCTGAGGTTTTGAAAAACTCAGGGACTCTTTTGAAAAACATGAAGCACTGAATAGAAATATCAGTGAAGGTTTAAGGAATTTTCAAAATATCGCTGTTAAGGAAGAGATATTCAGCGATGCAATTTATTTTGAAATCTTGCATTTACATGCTATTGTCAGAGAGAGAAAACATACCTGGATATCAGTTTAACCAAGTTTATTCAGAGAGAAGATGATGAAATGGATTATAAAAGTTGATTTTATCCCGAAGCCTATACAAGAATGTATAAACGTATCGCTGATAAATGTGAACCGATGAAGATTTTATCCTTCAAAGTTCAGCATTCCAAGCTCGCTGATGAGAAAGTTGAATCTTGTCTCATCAAGAGGTTTGGTAAACAAATCAGCTAACTGATAATCAGTTGGGATAAAATGAAGTTCTATATCACCATTCATCACATGATCTCTGATAAAATGATATCTGATTTCTATGTGTTTTGTCTTTGAGTGTAGCACTGGATTGTTTGCTATAGCGATGGCACTAGTGCTGTCGCAATAGATTGGAATTTTGGAGAACTTAAGATCATAGTCTAGTAGCTGATTTCTCATCCACAAGACTTGAGAACAGCAGCTTCCAGCGGCTACATACAGCTTCAGCTGTGGAAGTGGACACTGAGTTTTGCTTCTTACTTGTCCAACTTACCAGCTTTCCACCCAGGAGCTGATATCCTCCTGTGGTGCTTTTCCTATCCATTTTGCAACCTGCAAAATCACTGTCTGAATAGGCGGTTAGATCGAATCCTGAGTCTTTAGGATACCAAAGACCTAGATTCGCTGTACCCTTAAGATATCGAAAGATTCGCTTTACAGCTTTCATATGGGATATCTTAGGTTCAGCTTGATATCGTGCACACAGACATGTTGCAAACATAATATCGGGTCGGCTAGCTGTAAGATACAATAGTGAGCCGATCATCCCACGGTACAGCGTGACATTGACAGGAACACCCTTTGTGTCCTTATCAAGTATCAGCGGTGGTGCCATAGGGGTTTTCATAGCTGAACTTTCAGTTAAGTCGAATTTCTTCAGCATATCTTTAACATACTTTCCCTGATTTATAAAAGTTCCTTTTTCAGTTTGCTTAATCTGAAGACCAAGGAAATATGTTAGTTCACCCATCATACTCATTTTATACTCATCTTTCATTCTATCAGCGAAACGAGTACAAAGCTCAGGGTTAGTAGAACCAAATATAATGTCATCAACATATATTTGAACTAAAATGATATGACCTTTTACTTTTCTAAAAAACAAAGTTTTGTCAATCTTACCTCGCTCAAATTTTTCAATATGGAGATAAGTAGAGAGAGTATCATACCATGCACGTGGAGCTTGCTTTAAGCCATAAAGTGCCTTGTCCAGTTTATAAACATAACCTGGACGCTTAGGATCTGAGAATCCTGGAGGTTGTTCCACATATACTTCTTCATTCAGCTTTCCATTTAGAAACGCTGACTTAACATCCATCTGATGTACAGTGAAGTTTTTGTGTACAGCATATGCTAAGAAAAGACGAATAGATTCAAGTCTTGCTACTGGAGCAAAAGTTTCGTCATAATCTATGCCTTCCTCTTGTCTGTATCCCTGAGCAACAAGACGAGCTTTGTTGCGAGTTACAGTACCATGTCCGTCCAACTTGTTTCGATAGACCCATTTAGTGCCTATCACCGTTTTGTCAGTTGGTCTACGAACAAGTTTCCAAACTTTGTTTCTTTCGAATTCAGTCAGCTCTTCTTGCATAGCGCTGACCCAGTTTGGATCTCTGAGGGCATCATCTATTTTCTTTGGTTCAGTTAGAGAAATAAAGTTAACAAATAAACAAATATTACATGCACTTCTACGAGTCTGAATACCAGCGTTGGGATCACCAAGAATTTGATCGATTGGGTGATTTACAGTCCATCGCTGAGCCGGAGCATGCGTCGCTGACTCAGTCTGAACTGGAGAAACTGAAGATGAGGCTTCAGCTACTTCTGGATTATCAGCTAAGAGAGGAATGTTTGCGTTTGCCACTTCATTCACTGATTGCTGAGAAATAGATGGAATTTCTGAGACATTTGGATCAACTGCAGGTATAGTGTTTATAGGAACAGCTGAGATCCAAGATGTTTCAGCTTCACTATTTTGCATATTTGAAATGATAGAAGGACCATCATTTTCTACTGTGTGAGCATGAGGAGTGGGAACATCTTCTGAATCACCAAGATGAGAAAACATCCATTGATTCAGTTCTTCTGTATCAGCGTTCGGTTTAGAGTTCGCTGAACGGGATTCGTCAAACGTGACGTGAATAGTTTCTTCTACAGTTTGTCTTCTTCGGTTGAAGACTCTGAAGGCTTTGGAAACTGAGGAGTATCCAAGAAAGATTCCATCATCAGCCTTAGGATCAAACTTTCCAAGGGCATCTCTGTTGTTCAGTATGAAACACTGACATCCAAAGATGTGAAGAAAGCTGATTGAAGGCTTTCTCCCATGAAAGAGTTCATAGGCTGTCTTTTTGAATCTTTTAACTATCAGCGACCTGTTTTGCGTAAAACAAGCAGTGTTGACAGCTTCTGCCCAAAACTGAGTAGGCAGGTGAGAATCGCTGAGCATTGAACGTGCAGCTTCAATAATTGTTCTATTTCTTCTTTCAGCGACTCCGTTTTGTTGTGGTGTTCTCACTGACGAAAAGTTGTGAGAAATACCCTTGCTCTCAAGGAAGGAATCAAGAGAACTGTTTTTGAATTCAGTTCCATGATCACTCCTTATTGAGCGAACAGTCATATTGTTCAGAGTTTCCATCTTCCGAACAAAGGTGATGAGTTCTTCAGGGGTGTCACTCTTAGAACGGAGAAACATTACCCATGTGTAACGAGAGAATTCATCAACTATGACCAGCGTATATTTCTTTCCAGCGATGGATTGTTTGTTAACGGGGCCAAACAAATCCATATGGAGTAGTTGTAGAGGAGATGACACTGAGGAAACTTTCTTTGACTTAAAGCTTGCCTTGGTCTGCTTCCCTTTTTCACACGCTGAACATAAGGACTCTTTGGCGTATGAATGTTGAGGTAGACCAGTGACTAACTCTTTGGATGAAAGAGTATTCAGTGTCTTGAAGTTGAGATGTGAGAGCCTTTTGTGCCATAGCCAGTTAACATCAGAAGATGCTTTTGAGAAGAAACAGGAGTTCTCAGTGGTTGTTGAGTCCATGTTTATAACGTAAACCATTTCCAAACGATAACCGCTGAGAGCTATCTTCTCCTTTTTGTCAGAGACAAAGCAGGATTCCTTAGTGAAAATCACTTTGTTATCCATGTCGCAAAGCTGACTGATGCTTAGAAGATTATGCTTTAGCCCTTCAACATATGCGACTCTTCTGAAGGATGTTGTACCATTTGAAAGTACACCATACCCTCGGGTATGTCCTTTTCCATTTCCACCGAAAGTCACAGAGGGACCCTTCTCTTCCTTGTATTCAGCGAGCAGGTTTTTCTTTCCAGTCATGTGTCTAGAGCATCCGCTATCGAGATACCAGATACCCTTCTTAACCTGCAATACAAAGGAATATTAGTTTTGCTTGGGTACCCACTTCACCATGTATACGCGTTTGTCAGTGGAAGTAGTTGGAATGGGTTCAGCAGTCTTCGCAGCATTTGAAGATTCAGCTTTGTCTTTCTTCACTTTGGTCAATTTCTTGACCTCAGCGGTAGGAGTCACCTTGACCTGAATTGCAACTGGTTTGGTCTTCTTGGGTGCTATCTTCACCTTAGCTATCTTATCAGCTTTGGTGGTTGTGGGACACTTACTTGCAATATGATCGGTAAGTCCACAGTGATAACATTTCCTATAACTAAAATTAGTTCTAGGACCACTTGAGTGCTGAGCTTTTAATTTGGAATTAGAAGTGCCAGCACTAAGTACACTATTGGTTTTTGAAATAGGACGAACATTCAGTTCTTCAGATTTCTTACCAAGGATATCTACTCTGAGTCTAGGAGTAGGTCGCTGAACTGATCCAGAGGTCTGATTTCTAGAACCAGATGAATGAATCACTAAGGCTTTGGAAGCATTCAGCTTAGGTACTAAGGTATCCTTCTGAGGATTTTGATAAATAACAATTCCTTTACCTTTGTCTTTAGAGACAGAGGTAGGTTTTGAATAAACCATTTTCTCCTTACCTTTTGAGGAGGTAGGAGTTTCCTCAGGGATTGGTGTAACCGACGAGGAGTACTGAGATGAAGAAGTGTCAGCTATTGAGGATACGAACGTTCCAAATTTAAGCATTGAACGTTCAGTGGTTGGTATTGGAGTATCATATTTATAACCCAGACCACGTTTATCACTCAGAGGAATCTGAGCCTTAATTATCTCAGTGATCTTTGTTGAAGAATTACACCATCCTTCAACAGTAGCTTGTTCAGCTTTTAATGCAGCGATAGCTTCCGCTCGTTCGATTTTGACTAGCTGATTTAAATGGACTTGATCTTTAAAATCTTCTTCAAATTTAGAAAGCTTTTCTATTTGAAGGTGGCAGTTTTTAAGCTTTTCAGCGAGATCAAGATTTTGGTTTTCAACCACAGCTTTGCCGTTCATGGCTTCGTATAAACTTCTAGTCAGCAGTTCGATTTTACGGAGACTATCAGCTTCATCAATATTTGCAATATTGGTAAAGAAGGAAGGTGATACCTGAATGGCAGATGTTGAAGTGGAGGGAATGTCTGAACTTTCTTCCTCTTCTTCAATCTTGGCCATGAGACATTGATTTGCTTCATCATCTTCAGAATCAGATGATGAGGCTTCTTCATCAGAAGCAGCCCAATCATAGTCAGCCATCAGGCCTTTTCCTTTCTTCTTAAAGCTTTTCAGCTTTGCATACTTTTCCTTCAGCTTTGAGTATTTGTCATCTTTATTCCTTGGAACAAAGGATTTCTTTGTAAAAGTTGAAGGTCTCATGATTTTCTTTGACCTGCACTCGTTAGCGAAATGACCTGTCTTTTCGCAGTTGAAACAAGTAGCAGTAGCCTTATCAACAAAAGCTGATGACTTAGGCTTGTCAGCTATAGAAAGAGTTTTGTTCTTTCTAAACATTTTCTTCTTGGCGAATCTCCTGAACTTTTTAGTTAGGAGAGCCAAGGATTCATCATCATCTGAAGAATCAGAATCTGATGACCTTTCAGAGTTACTTTCTAACTCCGTGATAGTGACCACGGGTCGCTGAGTAGAAGGTTCCTCTGAGATTAAAGCAATAGGGGTGCTTTTGGAATCTTTTACAAGATTCTTCTTAAGATGGCTAGATTGCTCATGATTCAGCAATGTGCCATATAAGGTAGCGAGTGTCATTGATCTTAGATCTTTTGACAGCTTGAGACACATGGAATAATTGTCCCAGCTTTCAGGTAAACATTCTAAAAACTTTGTCAGCACTTCAAAGTTAGAATATTCCTTACCAGCCGTTTTAAGATCTATAATTAAGCAATTAAAACGTTGATGAACTTCAGAGAGAGTTTCATTCTTACCAGAAATGAAGCTTTCGTATTGTCTTACCAGGTTGATCTTTCTTGAATCCTGGACTTCAGACGTTCCTTCATACTGAACACATATTGTGTCCCACGTGGCTTTTGAGGATTTCAGGTTCATGACGGAATGGTAGACTTCGTCAGGAAGGGCCATGGATAGTATGGATCTGGCTTTTGTATCTATAGCCACTTTCTTCTTGTCTTCATCGGTCCACATGTGTATTTCCTTTGGAATCAGCCTTTCAGGAATAGCAGCTCGAGTTGCAGTGGCTGGAACTAAAGGATCAATAGTTACAGGGATGTGTGGGCCGTTTTCAAGATAGTAGGTCATAGTAGGGTCTACACCTTCTAGGAAGAGCATCATCCTATTTTTCCATAAGTTGAAGTTGTCTTTGGAAAATCTAGGGGGTTTTGCAAGAGAACCATTGTCTATATAATTTGTGTTTGTGTGGGAGGCCATTTTCAGAAAATAGCAAGGAAGAGAAATATCTTAGATTAGATCTTGTTTATGAGTTTAAACAAATCCGCTCTGATACCACTTGTTGGTCCCGAAAGGCCTATACAAGTTTGTAGAAGGGGGGGGGGGGGTTGAATACAAACACGCTATTTTACTTTTCTAAATTGTTTATTGATAAATCATTAACAATTTACAGCTTGTTGCGGAAACAAGATTAAGGATAAACCTAAATCTAAACAAGTTGGAACACTAAGGTTTCTTGCACTAAGAAAGATATGGAGATTACTAATAAAATCCTATCTTGAGAGAGATTTGAACTTGTCCAGAGTTAGCAAGTTACTTCAAATGAAGTGAGTTCATCTCTTTATATACTGCATGCATTTAATGCAATTCAGTATACGCTTTACACGTGTCATCAGCGGATTGGTTGCATGTCATTGACCTTTGTTGACAACCTTAGTAGCCGCATGAATGAACAGTGTAGTATCAGAGTGGTTGTACGATCTCAGATTTTCGGAGGTTCTTTTCTGACATTTCGTACGGTGGCGTGCAAGGGAGGTTAAGACAAAAGTACTTTGTACGGAGGACTTCATGATCAGCTTTCGTTGATTCAGCGATTATCATTTACTATTCAGCGAATGATAAAGTTCAGCGATAGCTGAAGTCTTGTACTTGATACTTCACGTTGAGTGGACAAATCTGAGTCTTCGCTGATCCGCATCAGTTCATTAGAAGACTTGTCGCTGGTTCTTGAGCTTGATCTTCAACTTCAACGTAGAACCTTTGTTGACGTGAAACTTGTCTTCAGGGATTATAAGTAAACAACTAACTTATCAGCGATCACCATAAGGACTGAACAGACTCATCGCATTATGGTGAACAGTGTTCGCTGAATGTTTAATTTAAAGAGCGAGAGTTCCTATCAGCGGTACTGTAAGATCTTAGTACTTATCAGCGATAGTGAAACTCTGATACATATTGTTTACATACAATTTTCACTAAGTATTTAAGAGAGGGTCATTATCAAATCACTGAGGGTTTGGATCAACATGAATTTCTCAGAACTTCTCTGCTGTCAGAACCCCATAACAAAATGGTGTTGTAGAAAGAAGAAACGGGACTCTATGTGAAGCAGCAAGGTCCATGCTATGTGAAGCAAATCTGCCAACCTATTTTTGGGCTGAAGCTGTTAACACTGCTTGTTTCACTCAAAACAGGTCGGTGATAACAAAGAGACATGAGAAAACCCCGTATGAAGTTTTTCATGGAAGAAAGCCAAACATTGGTTCCTTCATGTCTTTGGCTGTGTGTGCTACATCCTAAATGATAGGGAAAATCTTGGGAAATTCGATCCTAAGGCAGATGAAGGAATATTTGTGGGATATTCCTTGACCTCCAAAGCTTACCGAGTATATAATCTTCGAAGGGAATGCATTGATGAATCTATCCATGTAAAGTGTGATGATTTAAGATCATCTTCCATGACAAATGATTCTGAAGAATTACATAGATGGATATCATCATGCATTGGAGAATCTCCCATTTCAGCCTCCACCGATTCACTTTGTGTTCCAAGTAATCCCTCTGTCCCAAACATTCAAGTTGGGTCATCATCTTTATCACCTGAAACTCCTTCTGCCGAAATTGCCTCCACCGAACCCTATCCATCATCCACCAATTACCCCCATCACCGAATCTCTTCCTGCCGAAAATCCCTCTGACGACGCACCTTCATCACATCCTGCCAACACACCACCCATAAACATTCCTTCCACTTCAATCATTCCTCCACCGATGCCTCCTGCTCTTAAATGGACCAAAGATCATCCCATTGATCAAATCATCGGTGATCAGCAAGCTGGTGTTCAAACAAGGAGAGGCACTAGTAACATCTGTCTCTATGTGAATTTTCTATCCCTCATTAAACCTAAAAAGATTGAAGAAGCCCTAAGTGACCCATGTTGGGTTTCGGCCATGCAAGAAGAACTTTCCTAATTTCAAAGAAACAAAGTCTGGAGACTTGTGCCTAGACCTCCAAGGAAAACAATCATCGGCACAAAATGGGTCTTCAGAAACAAAATGGATGAAGATGGTACTGTCATCAGAAACAAAGCCAGATTGGTTGCTCAAGGCTACCGACAGGAAGAGGGCATTGATTATGATGAAACATTTGCTCCAGTTGCCAGACTTGAAGCTATCAGAATCTTCCTTGCTCACGCTGCTCACAAGAACTTCAGGGTATTTCAAATGGATGTGAAAAGTGCTTTTCTGAATGGAGAACTAGCTAAGGAAGTCTATGTGAAGCAACCTCCAGGCTTTGAGGATTCCACACATCCAGACTATGTGTACCGACTTGACAAAGCTCTGTATGGACTCAAGCAAGCTCCTCGTGCCTGGTATGACACTCTTGCCATTTTTCTCCTCAAGTATGGCTACTCTAGAGGTACAATTGATAACACTCTCTTCCACAAGCAAACCTCAGGTAATCTCATTCTTGTTCAAATTTATGTGGATGACATCATTTTCGGTGCCACCGACGAGTCACTGTGTGATGAGTTTGCTTCTCTCATGAAAAGTGAATATGAGATGAGCATGATGGGGGAGCTAACATTTTTCTTAGGTCTTCAAGTAAAACAAATTTCCGAAGGAATTTTTATAAACCAAAGCAAGTACATCAAAGACCTTCTGAAGAAATTTGGCTTTGAAAACTCCTCTCCCATGAAAACTCCCATGGCACCACCTTTGAAACTTGATGCTGATTTAAATGGTGAATCTGTGGATGTTACCCATTATAGGGGTATGATTGGTTCTCTGATTTATTTAACTGCTAGCAGACCAGATATCATGTTTGCTACTTGTCTATGTGCCCGTTATCAAGCAAATCCAAAGAAATCTCATTTGGATGCTGTGAAACAGATTTTCAGGTATCTTAAGGGTACCATGCATCTGGGTCTTTGGTATCCCAAAGACTCAGGTTTTGAACTAATTGGGTACTCATATTATGACTTTGCAGGTTCTAAAATTGATAGAAAAAGTACCACAGGCAGTTGTCAACTTCTTGGTGGAAAACTGGTTAGCTGGTCTAGCAAAAAGCAAAACTCAGTCTCAACATCCACTGCCGAGGCTGAATATGTTGCTTATGGAAGTTGATGTGCACAGATCCTATGGATGAAAAACCAGTTGAGAGACTACAATCAGTTCTACTCCAAGATACCCATTCTATGTGATAACTCAAGTGCAATTGCAATTGCAAACAATCCTGTTCTTCACTCAAGGTCCAAACACATCGATATCAGATATCACTTCATCAGAGACCATATCTCCAAAGGTGACATTGAACTACATTTTATTCCAACTGATCTTCAGCTTGCAGATTTGTTTACTAAACCTCTGGATGAAGCCAGATTCACTTTTCTCATAAGTGAACTTGGCATGTTATATTTTATAAAAAAAAATCCTCGGTGGTAACAAGATCCTCTTTCGGCATGAATATCCTAAGTGATCTTTTCGGTGATCCATTTCTCGGTGGATCGCTTCGGTGTGCAAATCCGCACTCTTCGGTGTACAAATCCTCGGTGGATTTCTTCTGTGTGCTAATCCTCGGTGAATTACTTCGGTGCGCAAAGTCTCGGCATGTCTCTTCACCACCGATGTCCACCGATGGTCTCTTTGTGTTCCCCCACCGATATCCACCGAATTTCAAACTTATCCGTTCCTAGCCTACGTCATACCTATACCCTAACCTGTCAGAACCTTTTCACCTTCCCGTTTTGTGAAACGGTTTCCTGACCACGTTTTCCAATGTGGTCATGATTACCTTTTAATTTTTTATTATTTTTTTGTTTTTAAACCGTTCCCTCCCTTTTCTTCCTAACCCTATAAATACACGACCCTTTCCTTCCATTCATCCTTTACATTTCCTTCATCTTCTTCGTGCTCTCTCTTCTTCTAACCTGCAACTACATTTTCTTTGTGCTCTCTTCGATCTTCCTCAATGGCATCCTCCAAGAACTCTCCTCCTACACGCTTTGATGATCTAAAATTCAACACATGCAATCATGTTGCCAGATTTGAACCTGATCCTTCCCATCCCGAGTTCAATCATGTCATCAAGTTCTTCACTCGCTCTCCCCTCCTTCATGCTTTTACGTGTAATCCCAAAATGAGCAAAGTGCTCATTGGGAACTTCTGGCTCACATGTGTGTACGATACATCAAATGATGCCATTCATGCATCAATCCTTTCTGAAGACGAGGGTGATCACGACCTTACTTTTGGGGTCGATGATGTTCGAACTGCCCTCAAGATCGATGCTTTTGATACCTATGATGAGTGGCATTTGGATACTGTTCTTGAAGATGTGCTAAGTGCGACAGGCTATGTAGTCGATGATAATTCAAAGAGCTCCAAAGGACCTGGAACTCTTCTTCGGAGTCGCATGGGTGGAGTGTGGAACTTCTTCTTTGCCCATGTGATTCACTGCCTATCCCGAAAGACAAGCGACCATGATCAATCTCCTTCCTACATCACCAAACTTGCCCATGCTCTAATCTTTCAACGCCGAGTTGATTTTGCCCAGTACTTCTTCACCGAATTGGTGGAAGTGATCACCCATCCGAAGAAGTGCCATGTAGCGTACCCCCGATTCATCTCAATGATCGTCAATCACAAGCTTGGTAAGGCCCTGGATGAAGACCGAAAGCCCCGCGCTCCCCGATTCACTTATGACTGGTCTCCACCGATCGTCGGCAGCAAAACACTAAATGTCGGTGTTCTTGACACCGATCATCCACTACGCCGAGGTATGATCACTCTAGCCATCTCTCCAGATCTACAATGTGGTGATTCAGAAATTCCAGGGTTTCAACACCCCGATATCCCCGAGGTCCTTCCCGCTGTTGTGACCTCTTCCCCCAGTCCCAGAGTAAAGTCGGTCGGTGCGAAGAAGAAATCGGCCACCGACACCTCCGCCGCTGCTTCCAGGACTATGCCACCGATTAACCCATCGGTGGCTTCCCCGGTTCGAAAACCTTCTAAGCGGAGGCACTCTTCGTCCCCCCCCCCCCCCCCCCCCGAGATCTCTTCAAAAACGATCTCGGGGCACTGTCCGTGAGCCTTCCCCTCGCCGAGTATTTATGATTTCCAACGATCCCTCTGAAGTCTCTCTACAGACTTTAGTTGTACCGAAGGCACCACTTAACTTACCCTCTCCACCTCCCTCTTTGAGTGAACCAGAAGACTTCGGTGAATCTCCCACCGAAGGTCTAGACTTTGCACTACACGGCCTTTCACCCGATCATTTCTTGATCGATGATGATGCACAACCCACTCAGGGTTCCCCCCCATACTCCCCACCCATGACTTCTTTGTGGGTCTCTTTGACGACACTGGTTCTCCCCGAGCCACCCCGTCGGCAGATGCGATCCTCATTGATTCCCAATCCCCCTCACCAACGAAGACCCCGTTGAACCAAACTTCTCCCCGAAGTTCTCCCCGGGTTCAGACTCCCCGAAGATCTCCTTCCCCAAGGCAGGACTCACCCCGAAGGTCACCACACCGATCACCCTCCCCGAGGCCAAATTCACCTCAACGATCCCCCTCCCCACCGCCGAGGCCTTTATTCCCCGACGAAATGTTGTATCCCAGCAACATCCCGATTCCGGCGGAGGATCCTCATCGCATTCGATACAAATTTCTGGGAGATGTCGGGGGTGAAACTACTGTTCCAAAACCCTCTCTACATGAAGACTTACAGGAATGTGCTCGACAATGTCGGCTTGTTGGCACACAATTTGAATCTTTCAAACAGGCTACATTTGCAATGATCGCCGTGACGGGTTCCCGAATGTCAACTATCGAGTCTCGCCTCCCGCAGATTTTTTCAGATGCTCTTACCGATGCTCTACGGCCCATTACCACCGACTTCTCCTCTTTGGTTTCCAAGGTGGAATCTTTGACACGATCTCATGGGGATCTTGCCTTCTCCTTTGGTGCATTCAAGGCA
This sequence comes from Saussurea involucrata, assembly GCA_033807775.1. NCBI lineage: Eukaryota > Viridiplantae > Streptophyta > Magnoliopsida > Asterales > Asteraceae > Saussurea > Saussurea involucrata. The sequence continues at coordinate 66,800,515 of CM066321.1, read as the reverse complement.
TCCTCCCTTGTCAAAGATTCTGAACTTCAGCGGATGCTTCAAGAAGCTAAGTCTCATCAAGACTTCAGCCAGGCCACTGCCGAATCTCTACGTGACATTCTTGCCAAACTTCAAGAACTCGGCCAAATGGAGATGGATCTCGGTGACTTCACCATGGTTTCTGATGAGGTACCGAAACGCCTATCCTTTCTTCATGAGAAGTTTGACTACATTTTCAGGCAGATGGGTATGAAGATTCTGGCTGGTGCTGAGGGGGAGAAACCGTCAACCCAACGCAAGCTTTCATCTCTTAGACAGTCGGTCATCCCCAAGCCTCCATCTTCCACCGACGACAATCCTGAAACCACCGAAACTCATGCTGAAACCACCGAAGCTGAGGGGGAGCAACCTTCTAAAGAAAAAGAGTTGGAGAAAGAAGAAAAAGCAACAACTGAGGGGGAGCAACCGTCTACGGCCCAGAAAGACAAAGGAAAGAAAAGTCTTACTGCCGAACAATCGGCCGAACTAGAAAGAATAGAGAAGGAAAAGATGAAGTATGGGACTCGCCCTACCGATGCAGACAGACTTAAGCTTAAATCTCCCTCACCACATCTGCAGGAATCCAATCTCGGTCTGACTCCTCAAGAAATTGAGGAAGCCAGATCTGCTCAAAAAGCCCTTGATGATACCAAAGCCCTTTCCTTAGAAGCTGCAAAGGAAGAAGCCATCAAAGCCAAATCCACCGATGCAGTGTCAGTTCAGAAATCGGTGCTGAGTGCCATCGAAGAAGAGAGAAATGAAGAGATCAGATGGTATAAGAAAAAGATGCACTACCGAGCAGACAGATCCCCGATCTCAGGTGTCAAGATCGCAACCTCCAGAGCCAACCCGAAAGACATCAGGCTCATCATTGATCGGGAAGATGGCTCTTTAAAAAGTGTGAGAGATTTCCAACTCAAAACCTACGGTCTCCCCGAATGGTATGAGATCTCTCGACACTTGGCCAAAAATCCAAACCCAAAGAAGGAAGTCTTCGTCAAATACATCGATGGTCTGATGACAAGTATGAAGGAGATCAAAAAGAAGTATAGCATTGTGCTGACCACCGATGAAAGATCAAAACTGCAATCAATGAAAGAAGAAGTGCGTCTTCCCAAAGTTCAGAATCCCCCCGACACCGTCTTCAAGGATATGGCAAAGGAAGGAAAGATACCAAATGTAAGCAACCTAAATCTTTCCCTTCCCACTTCGGCATCATATCCCACGACAACTCTGGGTCTTTCACCGATTCCAGGACTGTACTTCAATGATGGATTCGGCAAACGGGCCTTCTTCAGATTCTCTCAAATCTCTATTGCCGACACCATGTTTCTTCAAGGCCTCCACAACCTGTTCCTTCACATCCCCGATGCTCAACCCTACTACCGAATTCTAATGGATGAGATCAAGCGCCGACAATTATCAAAGAAATAGGTTTTCATCTTACTTTTCGGTAGTATTGAAAAATCTTGTGTTTTCTTTTCTGCCGATGTATGAGAATGACTTATCAATACAAGTGCTTCTCTTGTTTATATTCTGTGGTGTACATAATTTTATTTCCTTGCTTTGTAAATAGTGTATAGATATACTTAAAGAAAGATAGATCAAAAAGAAAAAGAACAAAAAGAAAGGTCTATGTGAAAAGAACCCAAAAGAGTAAAAAGGGTCAAAATGCACTTATTTTCATTTGCTCTTAAATACTCTAAGGATAGAGATCAAATTCAAATAGGGGGAGATTGTTGGGTCATCACAGATCTGAAATTGACTCAAATAATCCTTCCTAGGTACTTAGAATATTTGTGGATTCTTTTATGTAACTTGTACTCTTATATCAACTGTTCGGTGAAGTTGAAGATCAACCGAAACCAAGTGCGAAGACTATCTCATTGCGGAAGTGAGAAAATCGGCAGCAGCTTTTTACAAGTTACATCACCACCGATATGTTTGTGTTATCGGTGGACAAGCATCACCGAATTGAAGATATTCGGTGAGAAGCTCAAGAAGACTTCCACCGATCATGTGTTCAGAAATCGGTGGGAGCTCAAGAAGACTGCACCGAAATTTAATACACTTCGGTGAAACTCTCTCTCTTCTACAGAAGTGAGATTTCGAATTGGTGCAGTTTCCAATGCAGGAGGTCGGTAGCCTTATTTTCTGAAGACAAAAGATAAGATCATTTATTATGAGACAATATCCTATTGTCAGATAAAAGTGGCATTTTGTCATTTTATCTATTCTCAGATAAAGTATCTCTCAAACATGACTGTCCTCCTGGCTGTAAGGAAAAAGTTGAAAAAGAGATTTCAGCTTTTCAGAAGTCAACCTCTACATTGAATGGAAGAGTGACAAGTGTCCCAAGCATTAAATGATGCATGGACTATAAATAGAGGTGAAGACTCTCCATGCAAACTACGCTTCTGAAGAGAACTAAGTGCAAGCTCCTTACTTACTGAAATAGCATTTTGTGTCTAAGTGTCCAAATTGTTCTAAGTGTTTTTCAGTTTACTTTGTGTTAGATTGTTAGAATAGTTTAACTGTTCTTTTCCGCAACAATCTTTTGTTTTCTATGTGTAATTCTTATTGAGAATTTTCTCTAATAATAGAATTAAAACTTGTGAAAAATTGAGTATTGTATTCAACCCCCCCTTCTACAATACTTGTTGAGGCATTTTGGGACCAACAGTTTATATACTCAGTTAATCTCCATCATATATCACAAAAATATGTAGACACAAGTATGTGTGCAAGTGCAAATGTACCTTTATCATAAATATATTGCTTAAAGTCTTTTCTAACATCACGATAACAAGCATATTTCAACAATCTATACTTAAATATCATGTGATACAACATGTGAAATGATGGAACTGTAAACAAAAAAGAATTCTTTTTCGTCTTTGTGTTTTAAGTTTATTATTGACAATACTGTTTTCAAAAGACATGCAGAAGTCGTCTACAGACTGCAGGTTGTGTTTTATCACGTTAGGGTCGTGCTAATTCGTTGTTGATTGAATCACTTTGTCAAACTTTACAACTTCGTTAATTTTCTTAGATAGACTTATTTTTAGAAACATCAAACTCTAAATCGTTTAATTGATGAATTTATTAAATTTGTTCACACAAATAAATCAATGAAATGGGCTTAGCAACATACGTTAACTTAAATATTTAATTTCAATTTTTTAATATCAGACAAATCCCATGTTAATATATAAGTAAGAGATTGTTTGGTTGGTTTCTCAGTAAGTCCTGTATAGATTAATTTGTCTGTACAGATTGAAAAAAGGGTTTTGTTTGGGAAAGTTTTTTCACAAAAGGAAGAAGTGTGTTTTGTAATTGGGAGCGACGAATTTGGGAAAAAAATTTGGCTAGCTTTCTGCAAAAAGCTCCCTCGAGAAGCTTGTTGAATAAACAAATTTTTATATCATCAAACAACTACCAAAACATACATGTATAGCTAACCGTATAAGCTATGGGTCTCATTAAGCTCATTAAGCCACTAACAAACATGCCCTAAGTTGAACTTCTAAATCCAATATACAGACTTGATTTGATTTAAAAATACTGTAAAGATTAAATCAATTATTCGATATACGGTAATTCTTGGAGCTTATTTTCACTACTAAACGAAAGACTTTTACCTACGAACTTTTTCCTGAAAAATCTGTCGCTAAGAGGTTATTCGTTACAAAACCGTCACAAAAGTTGGTGGGTAAATTTTTGGTGGGTAATGCAAATCAGTGACAGATTACCCAGAGATTCTCAAGGTGGTCCATGGATATTGTTTAGAAAAACATCGGATTCTACCAAACAATTGATATATCCTAGGTGATATTTCATGGGTAATCACAGACGAAAATTTCCCTGAGTGAAATTTGTGGGTATAAGTAATTTGTTTTGTAGTGTTTCTTATGTTATTTTTTTATTTATACACAAATGATCGTGTGAGAAAAAGAGTTAAGGTGAGATGTGTAAGAAGAGATTTTGATCCTTTATCACTTTTAATTTCAAAACAACTCATGAGTCATGAATTGTGTTTTAAAAGAGAATGATTTGATACATCTCGTTAATGTTGATCTCCCGTTTAAGTTAATTCAAGTGTAAAGATCCATTATTATTTTTATTATCATAACCTTTATTCTCATCCAAACACAACCATTTATTTATAATGATTAAAATAAATTCATTTTAAAATAATAAAAAATGAAATGTGGTTAAACGTGGGCCATTGAAAATGGTGGGAATTTAGAGACAAAGAGACCAAATGTTTCCATAGAAAAGAAAGCATTTGAAAATAAACGAGTGAGGACGGTGGTCTACTTTCACTTGGTTTTGACTTCTTTTTTCTCTTTTAGAGTAAATTGTGGATTTGGTCCATGTGGTTTTGTGTCTTCTTTTATTATGTCTCTCATTTTATGTTTGTTATGGATATGGTTCTTGTGGTATGCAATATATCGTGAGTATGGTCCCTTAACACTAACACCGTTAGGTTTGAAAGCAGGGGCGAAACACAAGCATTATAACCGAGGGGGCAAACCTAATTTTATATAATATGTCTTATAAATGAGTATAATTTGTTTTACAGGCACGTAAAGTCACCCAATGTGTTTTTAGCTGAAGTTCACCGTTTCGATGGATTAATTTAAGTTTTTTGGTTGATTTGATAAACTTTTTCCGTTTTTTGGTTAATTTTGAGAGACTTTTTCGGTTTTTGGGTTGATTTTTTAGGGGGGGTTTTGATTTTTTGGTTGATGTTTGTATTTTTTACTATCCTGGTGCACCCCTCAAAGTTGTCCAATGTATGTTTTTGTCGAATCTCGCCGTTTCGAGGGTTCATTTAAGTTTTTTGGTTGATTTTGAGCTAATTTTTGAACTTTTTTTTGTTGATTTTGATTAAAAAAAGTAGTTTTTTGGTTGATTTTGATGAACTTTTTTAGGTTTTTTATTCATTTTGAGAGACTTTTTTGGTTGATTTTTTAGGATATTTTCGACTTTTGATTGATGTTCCTTGTGTTTCTTTTAATATCTCAATGCACCCCTTAAAGTTTAACCGGTACGCCACTCATACCAAAAAAAACCCTAGTCTATATTTTACATTGGGTTTAGAGCATCTCCAATGGAGGTTTTAATATTTTTTTTTGAAAGGAATGGAGGTTTTAATATAAGAACCTTATTTTTGTACTTTTTGGTATCATCCCATTTTCATCTCATCAAATTAAAAATTGGTATAGAAATCTACAATAACTCTTATAAAAACTCTCCACAATTATAGTTTTTACAAGTCAATCAATTTTTGGTTATAAGAATCTTACATTGGATATGGTTTTAGATAATTAGTGATCAAATGGGTTTATAATAGTTAACTAAAGTTGGTGCTTGTCTGATGGATTGGCAGGGTGCAGGGGCTAAACTATTATATTTTATACATTTACACTTCAATAGAAAAGTTGGCTAGCTTAATGGGTAAAAAGCACAAGTGTCTTGGCCCCGATAGGGCATCCACCACTCTTTAAAAGGTTAAAGGCATCATGTTCCTTGCACATGATGGGTTTAAACTCTAACTTTGGTCCTTGTGATTTATAGAAATCTTTGAATGTGGTCCCTATGGTTTATTATTATTTTTACATTTTACATTAAAAACTAATAAAAATATAATTATATATATATATATATATTAATAAAAAGCTAAGGTGCCGTTTGGTTCAAGGTTTCTGATGGAATTGGATGGAATTGGAATCTGAATTCCTTTGACCAAATTCAATTCATTTGTTTGGTTCATGTTTTTTAAAGGAATGGAATCTTTAAAATTCCATTCAATTCCTTAAAATTGCTACTTTTCATTCCTTCCATCAGGCGTGGTATTGTGGTATTGTGAAGGAATTGAATTGAAGATTTTGTTAATCCCAAAATTACCCTTGACCTAAATTTTCTTTTATCAGCCGCACGCAAGCTTCTTCTCGTTCTCTCCACAGTTTACACTCTCTCGATTTCTCTCCACAGGAAACACTCTCTCGATTTATCGTTCTCTCCACAGGAAACACTCTCTCGATTTCTCTCCATCGTCGCACGCAAGCTTCTTCTCGACTGATCTGGTAAGTTTTTTGGTTTATCTTTCTTGCTAGCATTATTTGATTTATGTTTCTTGCTTCGATTACTGTAACAATCTGATCGATTTATGTTTATTGCTTCGATTACTGTAACAATCTGATTCGATTTATGATTCTTGCTTCGATTTTTTTTGAACGGCAATCTGATTTCGATTACTGTACAATCTGCTTTGTAACAATCTTGCTGTAACAATCTGCTTTGTAACAATCTTGCTTCGATTTATGTTTTTTTGGTACTCATTTTGACAAACATTTTGTCACATGATCTCAAGAAAATCTTCTTTGTGCAGACATTGCCATGAACATTTCTCTCCAATCCACATCTTTAAACATTTTAATTGCTTTTATGTATGTAGCCGCATCCACATTTAGTTGCATTAGTTGATTTGTTTTCTAGATCCACCTGAGTAAGTGGATATGCATCTTTGTAATATGTGGCTGTATCATAGAATATGATTACTAAATCATTGTACATCAGGCACCCTTTCTTCCTAAAATTTTTTTGAGATTTTTTTATAAAATCATCTAACTAGTTTACTTTCAGATGTTTGAGATTTAAAAAAAAAAGGTTTACCTTCAAATATGAATCCCATTATAGCGATGGCAAAAAAAACCGAAACCGACGGTGAAAACCGAAACCCGAAAATTTTGGGTCGGGTTCGGGGACGTCTTAACGGGGACGGGGCAGGGATCGGGGATAGTTTAGGGGATTTTGACGGGGACGGGGACCATTTTCACCGGCCCGACCCGGCACGAAACTATCCCCGATCCCCGCCCCCGTCAAAATCCCCGAAACACTCTCGGCGATTGTGACCAGTAAGAGTGCCCTATGGCACAATCGCGTGTCACTCTCGCCTGAGATGTACCGCGAACCATGACTACCCCCGCGATTATGTCGTGCGACCTTGACACTTGGTCATAGTCGTCGACCACTCAAACTTTGGTCCATGATCAAACTTTTGACGCTTTTCTCCAACGACACACTTCATGGTTCCAAAATCATAATTAGAATGGGCGATTCAAATCTGGGGATATTCCTAGCTTGCTTGGAATTTTTCGGGTGTTACAATTACTGTAAAAAACATTACATGACTCCAAACGAATGAACTAACACATTTAAAACATGTAAGTCTCAAATAAGATGCAATAAATGCAAATCATAACCAAATGCTCTACATTGAGCTATCAAAATCGAACAATTGCCCCAATACCCAACAAAGTCAAAATCAAGCCATAGGCTTAACTAATCAAAAGACCAATTGTTAAAAGTTATAAAAATGAAATCAAACATAAACAACTTACATGCATGCAAACTCATTCTCCAAGTACATGAATAACCCAAAACATAATTTTTGATTGGGGCAACCCATTTTCCATAAAGTCTCACGCCATTTACACTTTCAAAACGCCCCATAACACAATGTATGCATTTATCTGAACACACGCTAAAAGTGCATTTTCATCAAACAACCTCGTTTATAAGATAAATCATCAAAACACGTGTATTTATGATTTATTTATCAAAGTACCCGAAAATCCATATATGGTGTTGTACGAGAATTATAAATTCAAATACCTCAATTAAGTAGAAATCTTCAAATATTCCAACGTTTGATAAAAATCATGTAAATCACATAAACACCTTAAAATGAACATTTTTGGCATGTACAACATTTTCACAAATCAACTTGAATCCACCGTGCTAGATTTAAGCTAAATCTAAATTTTACCCCAATACGAGCTCCTTGAAGAAACTTGAATCTACAAGCAATTCCTTGAAACCCTAGATTCATAAGTTTTCCGAATATCAATCTAAATATCCAAACATTTAGAATCCTTCCCCAAGCATCTTATATCAAAATATTTATTTGGACCAAAACCCAAATTTTTGACATAACTATTCGCAAAATCATTCAAACCGAAATTTAAGAAACAAAACACTAGAAAGTCATAAATGAAGCAATTATAACTCATATGAAAATTTTAGAAACTAGGAGGATGAACTCACTAAGTTTTGATCACCCAAGAAGTTCTGGATCATCTGTTAGGAATGGTACTTTTCCCCATCTCTTAAACATTCTATTGCTCGTAGTCCGCATGGCTCTAGGTACCCCATCTTGCCAACAACTCTAAGATATGACAGTAAAGCATTTGAACGATCACCAGAAAAAGATCTGAATTTATATATATTTGGAAAACATAATAAGAAAAAATAATCGCGACCATAGAAATCAGACGGAGCTTGGCAACAAACCAAGCACAAACCATTTTGTCTAAATCACTAAAAACTCGATTTTGATAGAGATTGACCAAAATCAGATTTGTGGAATGTCGCATATGACTCAAATCCAAGCAAAAACGAAAGTTAGGGTAGTAACTAGTAAATTTAAGAAAGAAAACGCCAGAAGATAGATGGATCAGAAAGAAGATTCAAACAAACCCTAAATAATCATAAATTGAAACTTGGATAAAAAATTATAAACTAAAACTTGAACAATCATAAATTGAAACTTGAATCAGAAAGAATATTTGAACCCACAAAACAAAACATATTGAATAGGGGAAACTAACCGTATGGAATCGGGGCAGATCCAGACGAATTTCAAGTTGGTTTTATGGTTCTTGATTGGATTTAGATCCAAAACCAATTTCGAACGAAAAGGTAAAACCTTTTCTGAATGCCATCAAGATGGAGAAAATTGAAAATGAATGAGGAATTTTAAGGGTCACCTGAGAGATGATCCACGGTTAATTAACGTTGTGTTCTCGAGCTTTTTTTAAGAAGGAAAGGATGGGAAACGGAATGAAAGTAGGAAGAAAAGAAAAAAATGTTGTCTTCCTGAAAAATTTTAACGAGGAAAGGAAAGAAAATACAAAAAATAACCTAAAATACAAAAATTATAGAAAAAATTAATCCACAGAAAAACCCACTCTTCTTCTTCTTCTTCTTGTTCTTTTTCTTCTTCTGTAACAACACAACATCCCTAAACCCTAATTGTTACAATAATTTTTTTTTTGAAAAAAACCTTAATCTGATCACTGTCTTACCATTAGTCTGATCACTTTGAAACCATTAATCTAAGTAAACATTAACCCATAAAAAAACCTTAATCTGATCACTTTGAAACCATTAATCTACATAAACATCAACCCAAAAAAACCTTAATCCGATCACTTTGAAACCATTAATCTAAGTAAACATTAACCCACAAAAAACCTTAATCTGGTCACTTTGAAACCATTTATCTAAGTAAACATTAACCCACCAAAAAACCTTAATCTGGTCACTTTTAAACCATTAATCTAAGTAAACATTAACCCACAAAAATACCTTAATCTGATCACTTTGAAAAAAGATTAACCAAACATAAAAAGATTCCATTAAAAACCCAGATGTTACATGATTGCATAACCCCTAACTAAACAAAAGGAGTAACATTCTAAGCTATTGGACACCAACCAAAAACTAGTAGAAATTCAACACAAACACAACCTAAAAACCCATCACCACCCATTCACATCAAAAACCTTGTATACTACCTAAAAAACCATCATCACCACTTATCATCGGTTTTTAAACGGATTGGGGTAAGCTTAGACATCTCCACAGGTGCAGGTTTCCTGGATGCATTTGAACTTGTGCTTTAGAGCCTGGTTTTGTAAGAATTCATGCATCATATCATCCACGAATTTCTGGTACTTCTCATCAATCTCCTTGAGTGATTTCTGGTGCTTCTCTTCAGAATCCTTCCTCTCACGCTGTAAACCCTTGACAACTTCTTCAAGGTTGTGAATTTCAGCAATTAGGTGAACTTGGTGACAGAGCAAAATGTTGAAGTAAGAGACGAGACACACCTATACAGTTTCTTCAACCACCGGTGGAAGAGGTGAAGCAGGATCCATTGTCTCGTGTGCGTTGCACGTGTGCTGACTTAACGGACCAAGTGGACGGCCATCTGGAGTAGGGACAAAAAAATGGAAATTGCAAACCACTAGGACTATTTTTGTAATAAATGAAGTAAAGGGACGAAATCCATAAAAATAACAAACCACGGGACCAGATCCGTAATTTACTCTTTATTTTATTTTCATTTCCCTCCCTTTGTTTTCTTTCCTTCCAAAACTCGAGAACACAATGTAAAGGAATCGTTGTTTGTTGTGTGTGGATTCTGAATCATCCCTTTTGGAGGAGGGAGAAGAACACATGTAATCTTCTTGAAAATATAAGCCATCTTGAACAAGTGCATCGATGAATTGTACCTTATACTTTACATCTTATAATTAAGAGTTGTTTAAAAATCATCCATAAAAGTAGTACTATATGTTTTATAGGTTGTTTTAAAGACGTTTACGTTTAAAAGTATATTAATTTATGTTTTACAAGTCGTTTTTAAGATTTTTAGCAAATATGCTCTATAAGGTAGCATAGATAATATTAAATTATTTAAAAAGTAAATTACGTCTTTCGTCCTTGTGGTTTGTTAAAAATTCCCTTTTCGTCCCTCGTCTTCATTTAGTACACCAATAGTCACTGTGGTATGTAAATTATGTCGTTTTTCGTCCCTATGGCTAACAACCATTAAAATTGACCGTTTAACTTAAAATCATTTTGACTTTATACTCTTCCTCTTAAATTTCTTTTAGCAAATAAAAATATATTCTCATGTACGAATATGCATAATAATATAAAATAATGACTGATTTCATCACCGGCGTTCCCTTACATCACCGACGATCTTCATCACCGACCAACGCCCGTCCCACTTCGTCCTTTGTCTCCCCTACATCTCATCTCCATGAAATCCCGCACACTCTTTTTTATTGGGAGCAAGGCATTAACCACCGATTACTACTACCCATCTTCATCCGACGACCTCCATCAACATCCATCAACATCGACTGGCCAACGCCATCATAGCCCTACACTGGGCACCATCGACCACCTTCCCTTTTCGCGCGAACCCCATTCTCCATTGTCAGTTATGTTCCAGTGACCAGATGTAGCTAAGGTCCAAAAATCTTACCCGTTCGTCATCTTCTTCATCCCCTCCGCCACCCTCCATCTTCTTTGCTTCTCTATACGACCCACCCGACCCTCCCTTCGCTGTCACCAAACACATCCCAACCCTACCTACATATATGTCTCTCGAGCTCCATTAAACCATCGACCATCTTCGTTGAAGCACCTACGCACCCACACCCACACATACTACTCTGTCCATACACATACTACTACTCCGACCAATCATGTTCACACCCACACATACCATTGATGCATGGAGCCAAACTCAAAATATCGTAAAAAGTTCCAATGAAGTAAAAAAGGTAAACTTACGTCCGTGTCTCATGCTGTGGAAGCAATAATAGGAGGTCAGAAGCTATGGTTTTAGTTTTGATGTGAGTTCTAGTTTTAAAAGTCAATTTTAACCTTTGTTGAGCTTTTAATTTTGTGTGTGTCCATTGCAGAGTTTGTGTGTGTGTGTGTGTTAACAACATCGACAACTTAAACTATGAAAGGGAGCGGGGGCATTGTTGAAGCATTGTGGTAGGCGTAAGAGCAGACGTCGGAGAAAATGCCGTGAACAAAGGGTTTCTCATTTCACGCCGAAGATGCTCTCCCCCTCTCTCTCGTTCGTTCTCTCTCTCTCTCTCTCTCTCTCTCTATATATATATATATATATATATATATATATAGGGAGATAATAAAATGTAACCGCCAAATGTGTGTAACCGTTGTAACCCGTCGATTTCATAGGTTTTTTTAATGATTTTTTTTATGAAATTGTTTATTTTGATGAAATTATTTCATATCATTCATTTCTTGATGATTTTTTATTTATGAAATTTGTAGTTTCATAGGTGAAAATGAAAATATATGAAAAGTTTCATAAAAATGAAAAAAACCTATGAAACTACAAATTTCATAAAAAAAATTCATCAAGAAATGAATAATATGAAACAATTTCATCAAAATATACAATTCCGTAAAAAAATTCATCAAAAAAACCTATGAAATCGACGGGTTATAACGGTTACACACACTTAGCGGTTACAATTTAGTAAGACTATATATATATATATATATAGGGGAGGTATCCCTTACAAACCAGTCAGTTTGTGCAAACCGTGCAAACTCATATCCACCAATCATGAATCTGCAATTTTTTTAATTTGGCTTAATGAATATATAAATTTGGCTTCATGAATATAAAATTTGGCTTCATGAATATATAATTTGGCTTCATGAATCTATATTTTTCGGTGGAGCCTTAAAATACCCGTATGGATAAAAAAAAGAAGTTATGGATATAAAAAAACAAGTTACGTGATTGGTGGAGATGAAAAAATATGCTAAAAGCCCTAAAATACCCTTATGGATAAAAAAAAAGTTGCATGATTGGTAGATATGAGTTTGCACGGTTTGTACAAACTAACTGGTTTGCAATGAATAATTTGCCTATATATATGGTATGTGCGATGTGTTTGTATATTTTTCTAAAAGAGGAGAGATAAAAAGGTGGTTGGCGGTGTATTAAAGAAGATCAGACACAAAAGAATCTAATGAAATTAAATACAAAAAATAAACTTAACGGATTATACTAACAACCGTTAGGGACAGGTCAGGGCAAAAAAGGAAATAAAACCCAAACCATAATGACTATCAACGTAATAAATAAAGACTAGCGACAAAAACTGAAATTTCAACAAACCATAAGGACTAAAAACGTAATTTACTGTTATTTAAAAAAACAAAATAATCTGATATAAAAGACAGATGTAATTTTTTTTAAAGGAACGACACATATTGCTTACGTGTTAACTTGAGAAATTTAGTGTTAAAGGTCGGGCCGACCCGCATCTGAACGTCACTCTGTTGAAGAAACACGCACCTGCTGTAAAACCCTAGCAAAACCTCCTCTCCCTCACTGACACACTGAAATGCACACAACTGTTAGACGAGCAGTTATAATCGGAACTGGCTTCGCCGGAGCTGAGAATCAGTGCTATGGATTAGTTCGTGCTTTGGGCCTATCTAATCGCCACTCTTTGTATGTAAGGTTTATCATCCTCATATTTTGTGACTTCTGTTTCCGAGCCTCAAGAAATCGAGCGAAATCTCATATTTGACTTTAGGACGAGCTTATGCATCATCGAGATCATTGCATTTGTTTAACCATTTGTATTTATTGCATACACATCAACGGAATTTGATCAGTTTTTAGTATCCTACTCCTACGTACAGTTTGAAGATTACTAATAGATTTTGTGTATTATGGTAGATTTTTTAGGATTTACATTTTAGATATAGAATAGGGTGCTATAAGAAGTAGCAGCCTGGTACCAACTACCTCTACCAATTTTTTTTAAACATAATTGTATCAATATATAGTATTCGATCTATTCTACTGTGAAAGTCAAAATGCATATCTAATTTGGGAAGGATGAAGAATTGAGTTTTTGGGTTCCTTAGGAATTGTGACTTCATGATTTGTTTAATGATATTGGCAATCCACAATCTACCCATGTTACATTTCATAACCTAGCTGTTGTAGCATCAGTGGCAGATCCAGGATTTTTGTGTAGTGGGGAACCTTTAAGGTAGATTAACTCCACGAGAGATTTTTTAAGTTTTTTGGTTGATTTCGAGATATTTTTAAGTTTTTTTTGGTCGATTTCGAGTGACTTTTTCGGGTTTTTGGTTGATTTCGAAAGGCTTTCTTGGTTAAATTTGAGGTACTTTTCTTGTTTTTTGGTTGGTAGGGGCACAAACGGAAAAACACCGGGGGAAACCATGCTAAAACGTTAGAAAAATGTTTTTTAGCCTTTTTAGTGGGGGGCCATCCCCCCACCATCTATACACTGCATCCGCCCCTGACTGGCAGTTCTTGACATTGTTACGAGCTATGATTTACACTTTTATACTGTTTATTCTTATTTATTCTTACTGTTCGAACAGCGTGTTCGTAGGCCAAAAGATGGCATCAATAAATGGCTGAATTGGCTCCCTGTTTCTACACACAAGAGATTAGACCAATTAAAAAGGCAACTCTATGATCGACAGTTCATATTTTCTGGTCATGGGCAGAAGGCTGCTGCAAGAATAGGTAACATGTCTATTCATGTCCCAGATATGTTATCTGTATATATATATTACAATCAGTAACATATTTATGATATGGGAAAACAATTTTCTTTTTTTTATCAATAAGTTTCTATAGATAAATGTGAGGGCATAAGTGATACTGCAGGGGAACTGATCCTCTTTCTGCTGTTTATGGTGGTGTAGATCAATCAGATATCTTAGAAGCTGATGCCAAGCTAATTGCAACAAATGCTAGTGAGACTTTTGAGAAGTATGCTTTATTTTCATCCCTCCTTTCTTCTTTAAGGGTCCACCGGATCTCGTTATTAAACAATTTTCTTTCTTCCATTCACTACTTCATGCCTCTTGATCTGCATGCATCAGGAATAGATATAGCTTCTTAGGGAAATAGTTGTATGGATCCAATTTGTTAATTTTTGTTTCTTTTTCTTAGAGATGGTCCATTATTGGTGATTGCTTCTCGCCGGGATACCATCTCTGTTGCAAGTTCAATTAAACGGTTAGCTCCGCAACATGTTTTCAATATACAGGTAGAGAGGAGACTTTTTATTTTTATGTGACTCTGATCCTTCTTACTTCTTTTGTCAGCTGTGGTAGTAGTCATATAATGAAATGTATGATCCTAAAAGGAGGTTATTTTTGCTACTTGTGCTTTTTACCCTTCATGAAGAGACATTTCATGCTTTCTATATAATATGATTGCTTCGTTCTCTTGTATCATATTCTTAAATATAGCCATCATCCACCTGTAGTAAAGATATCATGCCCATCTGCTCACTAATAGTTATTATTAGCATCATAAGTAATCTCATCCTGGCTGGGTTTTCTTATAAATCAGTCCAGATCTTTGTATGTTTTGCAGTCATTTTGAAAAAGAAGTTTTTGGTGAAGCTCTATGGCAATAATGCTGGTTATCATACTATTATGCACCAGCTTAACCCAGTGAATCAAATACAGAATTAAAGAAGAAATTTGTGGCTAAATTGGATTGAATCAAGTAAAATGAACAGGAAATTGAAAGGCAATACAAAACCTCTAGCAATTCGAGAGTGCTAGTCTCTCCCAAAAGATCCCACTAATTATCTGCATACCTTTACACTCCCACCTCCCCTCTATTTATTAACGACCATAACAGACTTAATACCCAAACTACCTCTTCTAGAACATATCCTATTAATGGGCTTGGGCTAGTAAATCGGTGCATAACACATACTTGCTGCCATTTATTTACTCCCTCTGTCCCCAAAAAGAATGCAGGGTTTAACTTGCCACTAAGGTCCCGCTTGCTTTGCAAGATTGGATTGGATTGGATTTGGAATTGAATTTCGTTCCAATCCCATGTTTGGTTTGAAGTATTTCGTAGATTTCATTGGAATCCCACAAACATAGGATTTTGAATGTTTTAAAATTTGTTAAAAACATTTGTTTTGTAATAATCAATTAGTTAAAAAGGTAATTTAATTATTTATAAAGAATGGAATTCAATTCCATTCCAAGTCCTACAAACCGAACACATCAAAGATTCCAAATCCAAATCCCTCAAAACCATTCCATCAAACCAACCGCTCCATTAGTTTAATGAAAGGCTTTGACTAATAATCAAATACCTCATTTGCCCCTTAATAAGAAAAAAATTGAGAAACCAGTGGAACAGAATGAATCTCGTTGGCCGTTGCTATATTGTACTCATTATTAATATATGTAGGTAATCAAACATTGCATTTTTTTTGCAACGGAGGGAGTAACAAGTAACTGCCCCACAACGTAATGTCTCTATCCTATTATACACTTATGTTCTCCATTGCTTATCTTGGTTGTCCATTTGATCTTCAATAGAACATATTATGAAAGGCATCTGTTCTATTATGTTTGTAGATACAACACCCGCGGTCACATCTGAATAGGTTTGATTTGGTGATCAGCCCTTGTCATGATTATTATCCTTTGACTCCCGAAGGGAAGAAACACATTCCTTGGTTTCTTCGTGGCTGGATTACTCCTCGTCAACCTCCTGGAAGAAATGTGGTTGGTAACAATAACATCCTTGCTTCAAGTTCGAATATTACTTTATGCAAGTGCAAACATATATATACCATATTTTTTATTGTAAACATACTTATGCAGCTGGTTTTATATCCAATCTCAGGTCCTCACACTGGGAGCCCTTCATCAAGTTGATACAGCTGCGATACAGAGTGCAGCCTCAGCCTGGCATGATGAGCTGGCATCATTGTTGAGACCCTTACTTGTGGTCAACATTGGAGGACCTATTCGTCAGTGTGTTTTCAAATTGTCCTTTTCTTTCACATTTTTCTCCCCTAACAAAGTCTGCTAAAATTACTATCTTCACTTCTTTCCTGCAGAAATCCATTTTTAGTTTGATTGCATAAAAGAACCAAATAAGTACTTTTCTACTTGTAGTTCTCTGAATTAACAAGGCTGTTTGGATATTGGCTTGTATTATTTATAGGTCACTGCAGATATGGTGCCGATCTTGTAAGGGAGTTAACCTCATTGTTAATAAAATCTCTTCCAACTTGTGGGAGTGTCAGAATTTCATTTTCTAGGCGAACCCCCAAACAGGTACTTATTGTTTCTAGCATTACTCCAGTCGTAATTAAGAGGGAGGTTCAAGAGAGAACCCCAAAAGAAGGAAACAAGAGAACCTCTATCAGTCGTTGGATCCGAAAAGTAGATGACCCATGTGTGATTATGGGAATGTAACCACACCTATTTATCACAACCGTTGGATTATAATAGATGGGTTGTTCAGATGGGTTCCCTTGATCTTTTTTTAGTATTCTCTCTTGAACCTACCCTCGTAATAAAATGAAAAAAGAAATTCATTCTCTGAAGTTTTAACCAACAGGTGTCTGAGATCGTGGTAAGAGAATTTTGTAACCATCCTAAAGTTTATATCTGGGATGGCGAAGGTATCCCACCTTTCCATCTTTAATGATTTCTGAATAGTACTTCCAGAATAGGAAGCGTAAGATATTGATAGTGGTGAATACATGACCATGCAGATCCAAATCCACACACGGGACATCTAGCGTGGGCTGATGCTTTTGTCATCACTGCTGATTCAGTCAGCATGCTAAGTGAGGCTTGCAGTACTGGGTAAGCATCTTGAGGATCTTCAACATGTGGCATGGTCAGAGCATCAGATTCTCTAAAACGGTGAAAATGGAAATTTTGGAGACTTTAACATATTCTTTTTGCTCCAGCAGATCCTCTAAAACTTTCTTGAAAATGGAGAAGGTAGGAGAGAGAGGATATAAATCTGCAAATTTGGAGAAATCTCTCAAGTAAAATGGCGGAAGAGAGAAAAATGTTTTTTTATTGTTCCCACCAATGAAGTTGAACTCATTATTATTTCAAATAAAGTTTATTTAAAAGTTCGTTGGGATCTTCAATCTATTGAACGTTTTAATAACACAATTAGGCCATCAGTACCCGGCTCGGGATGGGGCTCGGGATGGACTGCGGGATGGCGGGGATGGGCTACGGCTCAAGCGGGTTCGGCGGGAAGGGATGGAATCCGGGTTCCCCATCCCGTTTCATCCCGAAGGGTTTTAAAAAAAAAATTTATTTAATTTAATTTTTAAAAATCATGCCGTTGAACGGCTCTTTGTAAAAAAAAAAATTCTCAATTTAATCCCACTATATATTTAACCCTCAACCTCTTATTTCTCACACCTCTCAAACTCTCTAAAATTCTCTCAACCTCTTATTTTTCACACCTCTCAAACTCTCTCAAATTCTCTCAACCTCTTATTTTTCACACCTCTCAAACTCTCTCAAACACTCTTCCATTCTCTATATTTTAAACAATATGGATTCGCCACAACCCGGTTCACCAACCGCATCATCATCATCCGTAGACACCGACGAGTTGTTGAATCTACAAAGGGAAATTTTTCGACAGACTGCACAATCGCTGTATGGTAGCACCGCCTCATCGTCAACAAGAGAGAGGGCCGCAAACATTGAAAGAGGTCGAGTAACTGCAAACGAGCGGCTTATGCGGGACTACTTTGGTGTCAACCCGATTTATACACCGGATATGTTTAGGCGGCGGTTCAGGATGAGCAGACAACTATTCGAACGAATAGTTGAAGATTTAGAAGTAGGGTATCGGTATTTTAGACTTCGGTTTGACGGGTTAGGCAAACAAGGTTTTTCTCCGATACAAAAGTGTATTTCCGCTATTCGGCAATTGGCGTATGGAGTAAGTGCTGACGCACTTGACGAGTACATCCGTATGGGAGAGAAAACGTCACGAGATTGTCTGTACAAATTCTGCACAGGTATTATTGAACTGTATGGTCAAAAATATTTATGCAAGCCTACTTTTATTGATATTCAGAAGTTGTACGCCGCGCATGAAGCTAAACACGGATTTCCCGGCATGCTCGGCAGCATAGACTGTACTCATTGGGCGTGGGCAAATTGTCCGAATGCATGGCGAGGTCAATTCATGAGAGGTGATCATGAGCACCCGACAATCATGCTAGAAGCAGTGGCCTCTCAAGATCTATGGATCTGGCACACATACTTTGGTGTTGCCGGTTCCAACAACGACATCAATGTTCTCAATCAGTCGTTCATCTTCAACGATGTATATGATGGAAAAGCACCCGAGTGCCCTTTTGAGGTGAATGGAGCCACCTACAAGCACGGATATTATCTAACGGATGGGATATATCCGGAATGGGCTACTTTCATAAAATCATTTACGTGCCCACAAGACCTTAAACGACAAAAGTTCAAGTCCGCGCAAGAATCCGCACGTAAAGATGTTGAACGAGCTTTTGGCGTGCTTAAAGCACGTTGGCATATACTTCATAACCCGGCACGCGGATGGGAACTCTCAAGATTGGCAAACATTATGTATGCTTGTGTCATATTACACAATATGATACTCGAAGACGAAAACCATGCTATTTGTGGTGACGTGGAAAACGACTTTTTCACGGATGATATCGAAAGCCAAATCAGTGAGACACAACGCGCGGCAAATGTTCGAGAAGTCATAAACTGGGACACTCATAATAACCTTCGGTCGGATTTGGTCGAACATATTTGGCGTATCCAAGTTCCCAACAATGACGACGAGTAGATTTTTAAATCTATTTTGTAATTTTTATTTTTAATGAATGATATGAATTTTAATTTTTATTATTTATCTTATTTTTATTTATTAAAAAATATATAAATATTTTTATTTTGTTAAATAATTAAATGTATAAATAAAAGAATTAAAATAAATGAGGTGGCAAAAGAGTTTGAGGGAATGGGGTAAGACCACCCGCATCGAGAGGATGGGGTTGAATGGGGTTGGATGAAACACCATCACACCCCTTGGGGTTGGATGGGGATGGGGATGGGGTTGGATGGGGATGGGGTTGGAATGGATGTGGGCCACAATGAAAAATAAACCAATCATAATTCACCATATTTTTCTTTTTTGTTATTTTATTGTTATTTTATTGTTTTTTAGATTAAATAAAAATAAATAAAATGGGATGGTGGTGTGGGGGTTTGTGGGTTAGAATGAGTTGGAAGGGAAAAATGATGTGGCGCTGATGTGGCAGTGAAAAAGTGTGGGTTAGATGGGGTTGGATGCTGATAGTCTAAGGGTGATTAGGGATTGAGTGAGGGATTGAGAAAAGCTGATGTGACGCTGATGTGGAGCTGAAATCTTTGAAAGATAGAGGGATGGGGTACTGATGGCCTTAATGTTGAAATATCCAAAATAAAGATACTATTGGAGTTCAATGTAATTATTTCTAATGATTTTAACTTGCTTTCTGATTTTGAAACGACAATCATGTTCTATTTTTTGGTCTATTTCTTTCCTTCTTGATGTTAATTTTAAAAATTTATGTGGGTCTATATCACAAATTGGACAATATATATATATATATAGGGAGCTTCAAATGAAACCAGTCAAAAGGATGAAACCAATGAAACTCGATCTCAGCCGTCCTTTTTCTTGATCAACGGTTGAGGGATTTTTGAATTTAAAAAATAGGAAAATAGTATTTTGGGAATAGTTTTTAGGTAGTTAATTTTGGAATCTAATTAATTGATTTGAATTAATCTAATTATGGTTATTATCTCAATCTCTCTCTCCCTCTCTTTCTTTCTCACAAATCCGGCCCTCTCTCCCTCTCACAAATTCCGGCCACCATGTGGGCACTACCAGACGCCATCATCATCCACTGTCGTCGCCTTCACCCTTTTCGCTTCTCCCTTTCTCGTTTAAACCAAACGCCGCGTCCAAGTGTCATCTTCCATCACTACCGGTCGTCGACGCTCTTTTCTCTCATCTCTTTACCACCGGCGCCGACCATCTTCTCCCTGAATCCTCCTCTCTTTACCTCCTTCTGCCGCCGACAACCATAACAGGTTTGGCCGCCAGTAACCGCCGCTGCTCACCATTATCTCTCATTCGTTGACCATCGTGACAGAAAGCGACCACTGCTGCTCCTCTCGACTTTTTCTCTACATCAACATATTACCTCTTTGTTCTAGTTGATCTGTATGGTTTTGATTTCTTCCCTTTTGTTGTTTCTTTGGTTGGAGGTGGGGCTTGGAAGTGCATAAAAGTCTTTCCACCCATAAATGGCTGTAAAACTTCTGGTATTTCCACACCATCTTCCCTTTGGTAGTTCTCAAGAATGCAGCACATAGTCCTCTCTGTTGCTGTCAGTGTAGAATTCAATAGATGGCAGCATTGCTTCATTTGTTCATTGCTCTTCAAATTACAAATCAACATTCCTTAATTTTCATGAAATATTGGAAAATAACAATAAAAATGATACTCGCATCACATCACGTATGTTCCATAAATAAGATGAGTTTTGTAAAAAGAAAGCAACCTTCTTTTGTCCAAATCTGATCTCCAATTTTCTTGATTGGTAATTTGTGCAGTTTGAACAGGACACGAGTTCTCTGTAAGTGCTGGATGCAGGAAACCATGCTTCCAAGTCATACTTCTTTGCCGCGGCATCATTTAGCGCACCAGAAACTATAGACACTATATGATACGGCAATTTCAACTGCAATTCCATTATAATTAATATTAGAAAAAATTATATATAATTCATATAAAAATGAGATAGTGGAGAGATACTTGCCATCTGATAGAATTCCTCAGAGTTTTTGATCATCTCCTCATGCATGTCCCAAGAATCATTGCCATTTGGGCCGGTTATGCAGAACTGCTCCACTTTCTCAAACTTATGAACACGGAAAATACCAAGAGTGTCCCGCCCATGTGAACCAACTTCTTTACGGAAGAAAGATGAATATCCACCATATCTGCCAAGTTTTCCAACATCAATCAACCAAACCAAAAAGATAACATACATATATATATATATGTAGTTGCAGTTATCAAAGGGGTGTCAGCCCAGCGGTAAAGGCTTGGGGCCAGTGGATGGTATCCATTGGTCTCAGGTTCGAGCCCTGGGGGAAGCATTATGGAGATACCCAGATTCTGGGTCGGACTATGGGTGAAGCCCTGGTTTGACCCGGATCCAGGTGCCAACCTACGGGTTGGGCCGCTCCAGTGTTCTGCTGGGTTGCGGCTCCGGGCTTCCATTCTTTGGAGCGGGTTTGGTAGTACCAGACTTAGTCGGACGCTGGATAGGCCCAATCAATTGGTTGGGTCTGGTCTAACCGAGGATTAGTCGGGTCGGCCCGTAAAGGAGCCCGGATACCTCGGGGGCGTGTGCGTGAGTTCTCTGCCGTTCAAAAAAAAAAGTTGCAGTTAAGACAATATTTTTTTTTCATGAAAAGGGTTGAGTGAGACCTTAAAGGGAGCTGTGTTGGATGAATCCAATCATCTATGTGATAAGCACAAAGTGGTTGTTCTGCAGTGGCAATCAGATACTTGTCATCTCCCTCACCAGTTACCTATCAAAGATGCAGAATTAAGTGGTCATCCATCACTCACTAACCAAATAAAGTGGGATTGCTTGATATATGTATATATATGTATATATATATATATATATATATATATATATATATATATATATATATAAAGCAATCAAGATTCAAAAGCGAGTTGTGGAAAAAAATGTTGCTTGTTACATGGCAGTAGACTCTTGCATCTCCACCGTTTTGTTATCTTCGATTAAAAAATTTACCATTTCAGCATATCTTCTTGACTTACATGGTGTGAGAAGTGGCAATGTGATCGTGTGGGTCCAATTTACTTTCTCAGAAGCATTAGGATGGGGCCAACAAAATGTACAACACAGATAATGTAACATAATAGAATAGATCACCATATACAAGTGTGTGAATAGATTGCCAGATCTTCCCATATAATTTAGATAGGGCAGGTCCAAATGAGAATTGTAAATATTTTGATGAATATCGTGATAGATATCATGATGAATAATATACATGAATACTTTAGGGTTATTCATCATGAAGAATTCATAAAATAGTTGGTTATGAGTTGAACATTCTCATTTGGACTTCCCCTAATTTAGATCACCTAAATATGGTGATGCAAGTAAAAATACCTATAATTGGCCCACTTACTTGGTCTTGCTAATTCAAACTTTTTTATAATGATCAAGAATAGATTTATGACTGCAAACATCATCTTGATTTATATAGATTATATTTACAAATATTACCAAAATTGCAAGCATGTTATTATACCTTGTATAGCTCTTCATCAAATTGTGCTAATTGGGCGCACTTTCCCATTATATCTTACCTCATAAAGAATGGAGTCTGCAATGCCGTATAGCCTATTTTCTCCAAAAAATCAAGACCAAAATTTATAAGAGCTTGATTGAGACGAACACCATCTCCTTTTAAATAAAATCCTCTACCCCCAGCGACATTAGCCCCTGAATATCGACAAGCAAGTAAGATTGTAAATTTTTTTTCCTCTATATTTTCATCTATGGTGCTATAAAGGAATAGACGGATGCAATAAACTCTCAAGTAAGATTGTAAAATATCCAATGATCTATCATTACTATCTTTTCTTCCATGAACATATCAGTTCATGGGGCCCATGATAGAACATTCATGCTCATATTGTATAAACATTCATGCTCATATTGTATAGGCATCTTAAAAGAGACGACTAAATCAAATTATTGTAATACCTCTTTTCAGATCTGCAATCCCAAGAAGTTCCACAAGCTCCACGTGATTTTTTAGTTTTGGTTCGGATCTTTTCTCCCCCCAAGTCCGGACCACAGCATTATTTGCCTAATTTATCATCAGGTTCATATAACAAACGTGTACCAAATACGTAATGGATAGAGGATGATGATCAATGTATGTATGTACCAAATACGTAATGGATAGAGGATGATGATCAATGTATGTATTATTTAAAGAAATAATTCAGCAAAAATAAAAAATAAAATAAAAACATGCCGACCTCATCATTGCTAGCAGGAACTGACTCATGCACAAGATTCCCTACCACCTCCAACTTTGAATATAATGTTGTTCGAGCCTCCTGAACCTCTATCTCTTTCTTAGCAGTTGATTCCTTGTTTTCCTCCGTATTTTTAATCTTGGAACTGGCATCTTCTCCGGCCTTCAAAAGATTAAATTTTGCAATTTAGTGTTAACTCTACACACTTGTACATGCTGTAGTTTGCAAATTCACCACCCCACTGTGCTATATATCATGCTAAAATAAAGATAAATATTCAATTTAACCAGTTAAAGATCAAAGACTTACAAGCGTAAGTTTAGCAACTTCTTTGTTTATCCTGTTAAAGTCTTTTCGCAACTGTTCTAGCTCAAATTGACCTGTAAATCAAAACATAAAGAATGAACCAGATAATTGCATATATTGTCAATCCAGATCCCTCAAGTCACATAAAACCAAAACAACAATCAATCAAACTGAAGTGAAGTGAAGAATAAGCTTACGTTGTCGCCACTCTTTGTCAAGATGAATAATTTCATCGAAAATTTCAACACCTGCAAACCGACGACGCTGAGATTCGCGTATAATTTCTGGATTGTGGCCCTTTTCCTCCCTAAATAGATTTATGTCCAACATGCTGTCTCTTTCTTTTTTGCTTTCTGGTAAGGCAAGGCAACAATTTAAGAGCTATAAACATAGATATGTGCACCAAACACCCACGAGTGACCATCATATCTGAAAACTTTGATAATTGATTTTCTTGATCTTGAAATACACAAGAGATCCCTATATATAATAATCCTAGCCCACTAATTTAGGAACATACACAATAAAATAATCAATCAAATAAATTCAAATAAATGCATGCAATCTTATCCTTTAATATTCCCCCTCAGTGAGAACGTGGTGAAGGAAAGACGTTCAAGCTGGACCGAAAGGAAGTAAACAGCTGTCTAGGCAAGCCCTTTGTGAAGATATCGGCATACTGATTAGGAGACGGGATATGGAGAACCCGTATGTGTCCAATCTGGACCTTTTCACGAACAAAATGAATATCCATTTCCACATGCTTCGTTCTTTGATGCTGAACCGGATTGCCAGACAGGTAGACGGCCGATACGTTATCACAGTAGACGATTGTGGCCTTGCGGACAGGAAGGCGAAGCTCATATAGAAGATTGCGCACCCATGTAGCCTCTGCCACAGCATTGGCCACTCCCCTGTATTCAGCCTCCGCGCTGGACCTGGAAATTGTGGGTTGGCGTTTTGAAGACCAGGAGATGAGGTTAGGCCCAAGAAAAACGCAATACCCAGACGTTGAGCGTCGTGTGTCGGGGCATCCCCCCAGTCGGCGTCCGAGTATGCTGTTAGGGAGGAATCCGAGGAAGCCGATAAGTTAAGGCCGTGATCCAGCGTGCCGTGAAGATAGCGGAGAACCCGTTTCATGAACATCATATGGGGTTCCCTGGGAGCATGCATAAACAAACAAATCTGCTGAACCGCATAGGATAAGTCTGGACGGGTAATCGTTAGGTATTGAAGCGCACCGGCTAAGCTTCTATATAGGGACCCGTCAGGCATAAGCGGTCCGTCGGAAGCACTGAGTTTGGAGTTGGTATCAACAGGGGTATGGCACGGCTTGCAATTTGTCATGTTCGCCCGATGAAGAATGTCCCGAGCGTATTGGGTTTGCCCGAGGAAAAGCGAGTTGCCTTGTCGAGTAACTGTGATACCGAGGAAGTGATGAAGCAGGCCCAAATCGGACATGGCAAATTCTTGTGAAAGATTAGTGATGATCTGTTTTAGTAAAGGCACGTGACTGGCAGTGAGCACAATGTCATCCACATAGAGTAATAAGTAGGCCATCTGGTCACCGTTATGATAGATAAAGAGCGAGGTGTCACACAAACTGCGGCGAAACCCGAGGGTGGTTAGAAAGTCTGAAAATCTGGAGTACCATGCACGTGGAGCCTGTTTGAGGCCGTATAGCGACTTCTGTAACCGACACACATGATTGGGATAGGCCGGGTTGACAAAACCCGGTGGTTGTTGCATGAACACGGTTTCTTGAAGGGTGCCATGGAGAAAAGCATTTTTGACGTCTAGCTGATGAATGGGCCATGATCTAGAGATGGCTAGAGACAAAACTGTGCGTATAGTAGCGGGTTTAATCACCGGACTAAACGTTTCCATGCAGTCGACGCCGACAGTTTGTGACTTACCATTGCAAACAAGTCGTGCTTTGTATCTGTCTAGCGAACCATCTGCTTTAAATTTATGGCGAAAGAGCCAAAGAGCACGGATAACCGGCTGATCTGTCGGTCGAGGAACGAGCACCCAAGTATTATTAGCCTGCAAAGCACTAAATTCATCATTCATGGCCGTTAACCAGTTAGGGTCCGAGAAAGCTTTTGTATAAGAGGTAGGTATGGGCGAGATGTTGGTTGACGTGGCGAAAAGGTAGCGGGGGTTTGGTTTGAGTACCCCGTCTTTCGCACGTGTTTGCATGGGGTGAGTGTTGGTAGGAGGAGGGGCGATAGGCGAGTGGAGGGTGGTGGGGGGGGGGGATTCGGCCGATGATGGGGAAGGCGATTGGGGGCCCGTTGGGAATGTAGAAGGTGGGATGGGAGTGGTCGGTTGTTGGTCCGACGAGATGGGTGTAGGAGAAGGAGGGCATCGTGGTTGGGTGTTTGGGATGTTGGTGGTGGGGAAAGACGTATGATCGAGAAGTATGGGATCATCGTCGAGGAAGGTGTAGTTTTCTTTAGGTGGGGTGGCATGAAAGGGAAATGTGTTTTCATCGAATGTGACGTGACGGGAAAGATGCACACGACCCGTTTGGAGATCGTAGCATCGGTACCCGCGAAAATCGGATGGATAGCCGAGGAAAACACATTGGGTGGATCTTGGTGATAGTTTGTGAGGTTGTGTGGCCGACATGTTTGGGTAGCATGCGCACCCGAACACACGAAGGTGATCGTATGTAGGGTGGCGACGGTATAGGGCATAAGCGGGGGTGTTATAGGCAAGTTTTTTCGTGGGAAGGATGTTGTGGAGATAGGTAGCCGTGTGAAGGGCTTCCACCCAAAACGTGGGTGGAAGACGGGAATGCACGAGGAGTGCACGGATGACGTCGTTGAGACGACGAATCATGCGTTCAGATTTCCCGTTTTGCTGAGACGTTTGTGGACAAGAAAATCGAAAAATGAGTCCCTGTTGTTGAGCAAAGTTTTTGAAATTGTTGTTGTCAAATTCGCCCCCCAAATCGCACTGAAAGGTTTTAATGGATGAATGGAACTGGGTTTGAATTAATTTGTGAAATTTTGTGAAATTGGCAAAGGTCTCGGATTTAAATTTAAGGGGATAAATCCAAACAAAATTTGTGAAATTGTCAATTAACACCATGTAATATTTGTAACCAGAATTACTAAGAACAGGAGAAGTCCACAAATCACAATGCACTAAATCAAACGGTTTAAAAGTAGTAGACATAGAATCTGAAAAAGGTAAACGTTTGCTATTTGAAACTTGACAAGAGTTACAAAGCAACGAATCAACAGTTTTATTATGCTTGAAAGAAATAAAACGACTAAGATAGTGAAGCACGTTCGCGCCGGGGTGTCCGAGACGATCATGCCAAGGTGTGGAGGCGGAAGCTGTAAGCAAAGTTGTAACAGGTGGTGTGAATGGGTAAAGGTCGCCACTGCTATTGTGGCGGGAAAGCAGGTGCCCATCCTTGAGGTCCTTTAAAGAAAAACCAAAGGGGTCAAATTCGATAGAAACTTGATTATCAATGGTGAATTTACGAACAGAAAGTAAATCTTTTATGACCGAGGGCGAGTGGATTATATGGTTGAGATGGTAGGTTTTGTTGGGTGTGTTACAAAAACCGTTTCCCGAACCGTTAACCGGTAATTTTTGGCCATTACCGACAAAAATAGGGCTTACGGGTAATAAACTTGGAGTCGTAATTTTACCTGGGTCCGAGGTGATGTGAGAGGATGCTCCCGAATCCATGTACCATTGTTGATCATTGGGATTCAGACTCAAGGCAGACATTGCAGTTCCGATGTCCGCAGGTGATAAAGCATTGAGCGACGGCTGTTGGTACCCAAAACCGGGAGGGGCCTGCATAGGTGTTGGAGACATGTGAGTCAGGTGGGCCTGATGGTTCCCGTATTGAGCCTGTTGAAAAGGTTGGGACGGGAATGGAGTGGGCGGCGGTGTCCAGGGGTTATATTGGGCGTGAGGCCCATTTGAAAATTGCTGCGCAGGTCGTGGGCCGTGGGCATTGGTACCGCCGGAACTCCACTGATGTTGATTGTGAGATCTACCCCCTCCTCGGCCAGAAAATCTACCGCCTCGTCCCCTGCCGCGTGCGGCTTTGGCAGGGTCGTAGTTGTTGCCACGATATCCGTTCGGGTAGGGAGAACGATTGTTGTCGGGGCTCTCTGTAAAGGTGTTGCCTTTGGTGTGATTGGTGGAGGCGGCGGAATGAACAAGGGCCGTGTCACGGTTGGAATTGGATCGAGCCGCCTGTCGTTGTTGTTCGGCTTCGACCATGCCCCTAGCAACATCCCATGTAGGGCATTGTTGATTGATAATAGCACCGATAGTGTCGTATTCAACAGGGAGACCACGAACCATTTGAATAACGAGGCGACTTTCGGAGACCGGTTGATCGATATCGCCAAGTTGTCGAGCAATATCTTTCAACGTTTGACAATAGTCATCAAACGATGCGGACGCCGTAAGGGTTGCGTTCGTGAATTTCTGTTCCAATGTCGCCGCCCGGGCATGTTTGTTGTTGATGAAGATCTCCTGGATTTGAATCCATGCTTGTCGTGACGTGGTGTTGTCGTCAAGGATACGGTTGAGGATTTCGTCCGACACCGTGCTGTAGATCCATTGGAGGATGAGAGCATCCAATTCGAGCCAACTGTCATATGCCGGATCTTCTTGTGACGGTGTCTTGGTACCGTCTATATGGTGGAGAAGTTTGTAAATCTTGAGATGGTTCTTGAATAATTTAACCCAATTGGAATACGGGGTTTTTGTGCCATCTAAAACACGTATTTTCTGATGAACATTGGTGGCGGTGAGTGCGGGGTTGTCATCGGTTTCTCCGGCCATGGGGAGGAAGTCGTCGCCGGCGATAATTAAGAGAAAAAGGAAAGGATATTGGCTCTGATTACCATGAAAACTTTGATAATTGATTTTCTTGATCTTGAAATACACAAGAGATCCCTATATATAATAATCCTAGCCCACTAATTTAGGAACATACACAATAAAATAATCAATCAAATAAATTCAAATAAATGCATGCAATCTTATCCTTTAATAATATCATGCAGTAAAAAAACATACATGAAAATGCAACTAGTAAATGTGAAATCTGTTGAAATGTTACAGAGGTTTAAGAGTTAAAAACACACATATATATATATATATATATATATATATGTGTGTGTGTGTGTGTGTGTGTGTGCGCGCGCGCGCATGTCAAACCAAACAGTAAAGAGAAACAACTAGGGGTGAATGATGTGAGTCAAGCTCGAGTATCATTATACTCGACTTGAACTCGAAAGCAAATACTCGAGCTCAAACTTGACTCGAAAACTCATGAGTAGTGAAAATCCAAACTCGATGTCGTTCAAGCTCGAATCAGGCTCGAACTCGACTCAAAGGCAAAATGGGTTTCCAAAAACTCTAAACGGGCTGTTTGGGATTGCTTATTTAGAACACACTATGCTTATTTTTTAAAAGCTTATCAATTTATGTGGGGACCAAAAGAGAGTTTTATAAAAAGTGTCTGGATTAGCTTATGGTGGTACCAAAACGTAATAAACTAATAAGTTGTTAAGGGTGTTTGGGATTGCTTATACAATTTGAAATAACCAAAATAAGCTGTTTCAAATAAGTTGATAAGTCGGTATGATCAAACTTATTAAAAAAAACTTACAAGTCATGAGCAGTTTTTTATCCAATCCAAACATGACAAAATGAAATAAGTCATTTAAATAAGCAATCCCAAACACCCTCTAAATGGAGTACCACTCCATAATGCAACACGGGTTTCCAAAACTCTAAACAGAAACTAAATGGATAATGCAAATGGTTTCCAACACTTTGACCCTTAAAGTCTCAGCAAATTATAGCAAAAGACAGTAGCACTCCAGAATGCAAATGTAGTGAAATTTATAGCAAATTATGTATCTAAACATAAGTAAGTAACCTGTAACCAGGTCATATAAGATAAAACGAAAGGAATCGATAAATAAAATCGAAGAATACAAGAGATTGGAACAACATACAGATAAAGAAAGAGAGCTATGGTCGTCAAAATGATAACAAACCAGGTCGTCAGCGACAGAAAGGGCTAAAACAGGTGGTCGTCGATCGGAGATGAAAAAATGGTGAAAGAATGACGCAAGATGAAAGAATAAGTAAGTAACCTGTAACCAGGTCAAATAAGATAAACGAAAGGAATCGAAAAATAAAATCGAAGTATACAAGAGATTGGAACAACATACAGATAAAGAAAAAGAGTTGTGGTCGTCAAAATGATAACAAACTAGGTCGTCAGCGACATAAAGGGCTAAAACAGGTGGTCGTCGATCGGAGATTTGGAGGCGATCGGAGATGAAAAAATGGTGAAAGAGTGAGGCAAGATGAAAAAATAAGTAAGCAACCAAATAAGATAAAACGAAAGGAATCGATATATAAAATCGAAGTATATAAGAGATTGGAACAACATACAGGTAAAGAAAGAGAGTTGTGGTCGTCAAAATGATAACAAACCAGGTCGTCAGTGAAAGAAAGGGCTAAAACAGGTGGTCGTCGATCGGAGATTTGGAGGCGATCGGAGATGAAAAAATGGTGAAAGAGTGAGGCAAGATGAAAAAATAAGTAAGTAAACAAAAGGAATGGATAAATAAAATCGAAGTATACAAGAGATTGGAACAACATACAGATAAAGAAAGAGAGTTGTGGTCGTCAAAATGATAACAAACTAGGTCGTCAGCGACAGAAAGGGCTAAAACAGGTGGTCGTCGATCGGAGATTTGGAGGCGATCGGAGATGAAAAAATGGTGAAAGAGTGAGGCAAGATGAAAAAATAAGTAAGTAACTAAGATAAAACGAAAGGAATCGATAAATAAAATCGAAGTATACAAGAGATTGGAACAACATACACATAAAGAAAGAGAGCTGTGGTCGTCAAAATGATAACAAGCCAGGCCGTCAGCGACAGAAAGGGCTAAAACAGGTGGTCGTCGATCGGAGATTTGGAGGCGATCGGAGATGAAAAAATGGTGAAAGAGTGAGGCAAGATAAAAAAAAAGTAAGTAACTAAGATAAAACGAAAGGAATCGATAAATAAAATAGAAGTATACAAGAGATTGGAACAACATACAGATAAAGAAAGAGAGTTGTGGTCGTCAAAATGATAACAAACCAGGTCGTCACGACAGAAAGGGCTAAAACAGGTGGTCGTCGATCGGAGATTTGGAGGCGATCGGAGATGAAAAAATGGTGAAAGAGTGAGGCAAGATGAAAAAATAATTAAGTAACCTGTAACCAGGTCAAATAAGATAAAACGAAAGGAATCGATAAATAAAATCGAAGTATACAAGAGATTGGAACAACATACAGATAAAGAAAGAGAGTTGTGGTCGTCAAAATGATAACAAACTAGGTCATCAGCGACAGAAAGGGCTAAAACAGGTGGTCGTCGATCAGAGATTTGGAGGTGATCGGAGATGAAAAAATGGTGAACGAGTGAGGCAAGATGAAAAAATAAGTAAGTAACTAAGATAAAACGAAAGGAATCGATAAATAAAATCGAAGTATACAAGAGAATGGAACAACATACAGATAAAGAAAGAGAGATGTGGTCGTCAAAATGATAACAAACCAGGTCGTCAGCGACAGAATGGGCTAAAACAGGTGGTCGTTGATCGGAGATTTGGAGGCGATCGGAGATGAAAAAATGGTGAAAGAGTGAGGCAAGATGAAAAAATAAGTAAGTAACCTATAACCAGGTCATATAAGATAAAACAAAAGGAATCGATAAATAAAATCGAAGTATACAAGAGATTGGAACAACATACAGATAAAGAAAGAGAGCTGTGGTCGTGAAAATGATAACAAACCAGGTCGTCAGCGACAGAAAGAGCTAAAACAGGTGGTCGTCGATCGGAGATTTGGAGGCGATCGGAGATGAAAAAATGGTGAAAGAGTGAGGCAAGATGAAAAAATAAGTATGTAACCTGTAACCAGGTCAAACAAGATAAAACAAAAGGAATTTATAAATAAAATCGAAGTATACAAAAGATTGGAACAACATACAGATAAAGAAAGAGAGCCGTGTTCGTCAAAATGATAACAAACCAGGTCGTCAGCGACAGAAAGGGCTAAAACAGGTGGTCGTCGATCGGAGATAAAAAAAATGGTGAAAGAGTGAGGCAAGATGAAAAAACAAGTAAGTAACCTGTAAGCAGGTCAAATAAGATTAAACGAAAGGAATCGATAGATAAAATCGAAGTATACAAGAGATTGGAACAACATACAGATAAAAAAAGAGAGTTGTGGTCGTCAAAATGATAACAAACCAGGTCGTCAGCGACAGAAAAGGCTAAAACAGGTGGTCGTCGATTGGAGATTTGGAGGCGATCGGAGATGAAAAAATGGTGAAAGAGTGAGGGAAGATGAAAAAATAAGTAAGTAACCTGTAACCAGGTCAAATAAGATAAAACGAAAGGAATCGATAAATAAAATCGAAGTATACAAGAGATTGGAACAACATACAGATAAAGAAAGAGAGTTGTGGTCGTCAAAATGATAACAAACCAGGTCGTCACGACAGAAAGGGCTAAAACAGGTGGTCGTCGATCGGAGATTTGGAGGCGATCGGAGATGAAAAAATGGTGAAAGAGTGAGGCAAGATGAAAAAATAAGTAAGTAACCTGTAACCAGGTCAAATAAGATAAAACGAAAGGAATCGATAAATAAAATCGAAGTATACAAGAGATTGGAACAACATACAGATAATGAAAGAGAGTTGTGGTCGTCAAAATGATAACAAACCAGGTCGTCAGCGACAGAAAGGGCTAAAACAGGTGGTCGTCGATCGGAGATTTGGAGGCGATCAGAGATGAAAAAATGGTGAAAGGGTGAGGCAAGATGAAAAAAATAAGTAAGTAACCTATAACCAGGTCATATAAGATAAAACGAAAGGAATCGATAAATAAAATCGAAGTATACAAGAGATTGGAACAACATACAGATAATGAAAGAGAGATGTGGTCGTCAAAATTATAACAAACTAGGTCGTCAGCGACAGAAAGGGCTAAAACAGGTGGTCGTCGATCGGAGATTTGGAGGCGATCGGAGATGAAAAAATGGTGAAAGAGTGAAGCAAGATGAAAAAATAAGTAAGTAACCTGTAAGCAGGTCAAATAAGATAATACGAAAGGAATCGATAGATAAAATCGAAGTATACAAGAGATTGGAACAACATACAGATAAAAAAAAACAGCTGTGGTCGTCAAAATGATAACAAACCAGGCCGTCAGCGACAGAAAAGGCTAAAACAGGTGGTCGTCGATCGGAGATTTGGAGGCGATCGGAGATGAAAAAATGGTGAAAGAGTGAGGGAAGATGAAAAAATAAGTAAGTAACCTGTAACCAGGTCAAATAAGATAAAACGAAAGGAATCGATAAATAAAATCAAAGTATACAAGAGATTGGAACAACATACAGATAAAGAAAGAGAGCTGTGGTCGTCAAAATGATAACAAACCAGGTCGTCACGAGAGAAAGGGCTAAAACAGGTGGTCGTCGATCGGAGATTTGGAGGCGATCGGAGATGAAAAAATGGTGAAATAGTGAGGCAAGATGAAAAAATAAGTAAGTAACCTGTAACCAGGTCAAATAAGATAAAACGAAATTAATCGATAAATAAAATCGAAGTATACAAGAGATTGGAACAACATACAGTTAATGAAAGAGAGTTGTGGTCGTCAAAATGATAACAAACCAGGTCGTCAGCGACAGAAAGGGCTATAACAGGTGGTCGTCGATCGGAGATTTGGAGGTGATCAGAGATGAAAAAATGGTGAAAGGGTGAGGCAAGATGAAAAAAATAAGTAAGTAACCTGTAACCAGGTCAAATAAGATAAAACGAAAGGAATCGATAAATAAAATCAAAGTATACAAGAGATTGGAACAACATACAGATAAAGAAAGAGAGCTGTGGTCGTCAAAATGATAACAAACTAGGTCATCAGCGACAGAAAGGGCTAAAACAGGTGGTCGTCGATCAGAGATTTGGAGGTGATCGGAGATGAAAAAATGGTGAACGAGTGAGGCAAGATGAAAAAATAAGTAAGTAACTAAGATAAAACGAAAGGAATCGATAAATAAAATCGAAGTATACAAGAGAATGGAACAACATACAGATAAAGAAAGAGAGCTGTGGTCGTCAAAATGATAACAAACCAGGTCGTCACGACAGAAAGGGCTAAAACAGGTGGTCGTCGATCGGAGATTTGGAGGCGATCGGAGATGAAAAAAATGGTGAAAGAGTGAGGCAAGATGAAAAAATAAGTAAGTAACCTGTAACCAGGTCAAATAAGATAAAACGAAAGGAATCGATAAATAAAATCGAAGTATACAAGAGATTGGAACAACATACAGATAATGAAAGAGAGTTGTGGTCGTCAAAATGATAACAAACCAGGTCGTCAGCGACAGAAAGGGCTAAAACAGGTGGTCGTCGATCGGAGATTTGGAGGCGATCAGAGATGAAAAAATGGTGAAAGGGTGAGGCAAGATGAAAAAAATAAGTAAGTAACCTGTAACCAGGTCAAATAAGATAAAACGAAAGGAATCGATAGATAAAATCGAAGTATACAAGAGATTCGAAGAACATACAGATAAAGAAAGAGAGTTGTGGTCGTCAAAATGATAACAAACAGGTCGTCAGCGACAGAAAGGGCTAAAACAGGTGGTCGTCGATCGGAGATTGGGAGGCGATCGAAGATGAAAAATGGTGAAAAAGTGAGGCAAGATGAAAAAATAAGTAAGTAACCTGTAACCAGGTCAAATAAGATAAAACGAAAGGAATCGATAAATAAAATCGAATATACAAGAGATTGTAACAACATACAGATAATGAAAGAGAGCTGTGGTCGTCAAAATGATAACAAACCAGGTCGTCAGCGACAGAAAGGGCTAAAACAGGTGGTCGTCGATTGGAGATTTGGAGGCGATCGGAGATGAAAAATGGTGAAAGAGTGAGGCAAGATGAAAAAATAATAATGAACCTGTAACCAGGTCAAATAAGATAAAACGAAAGGAATCGATAAATAAAATCGAAGTATACAAGAGATTGAAACAACATACAGATAAAGAAAGAGAGCTTTGGTTGTCAAAATGATAACAAACTAGGTCGCCAGTGACAGAAAGGGCTAAAACAGGTGGTCGTCGATCGGAGATTTGGAGGCGATCGGAGATGAAAAAATGGTGAAAGAGTGAGGCAAGATGAAAAAATAAGTAAGTAACCTGTAACCAGGTCAAATGAGATAAAATGAAAGCAATCGATAAATAAAATCGAAGTATACAAGAGATTGGAACAACATACAGATAAACAAAGAGAGCTGTGGTCGTCAAAATGATAACAAACTAGGTCGTCAGCGACAGAAAGGGCTAAAACAGGTGGTCGTCGATCGGAGATTTGGAGGCGATCGAAGATGAAAAAATGGTGAAAGAGTGAGGCAAGATGAAAAAATAAGTAAGTAACTAAGATAAAACGAAAGGAATCGATAAATAAAATCAAAGTATACAAGAGAATGGAACAACATACAGATAAAGAAAGAGAGCTGTGGTCGTCAAAATGATAACAAACCAGGTCGTCAGCGACAGAAAGGGCTAAAACAGGTGGTCGTCGATCGGAGATTTGGAGGCGATCGGAGATGAAAAAAAATGGTGAAAGAGTGAGGCAAGATGAAAAAATAAGTAAGTAACCTATAACCAGGTCATATAAGATAAAACGAAAGGAATCGATAAATAAAATCGAAGTATACAAGAGATTGGAACAACATACAGATAATGAAAGAGAGATGTGGTCGTCAAAATGATAACAAACTAGGTCGTCAGCGACAGAAAGGGCTAAAACAGGTGGTCGTCGATCGGAGATTTGGAGGCGATCGGAGATGAAAAAATGGTGAAAGAGTGAGGCAAGATGAAAAAATAAGTAAGTAACCTGTAAGCAGGTCAAATAAGATAAAACGAAAGGAATCGATAGATAAAATCGAAGTATACAAGAGATTGGAACAACATACAGATAAAAAAAAGAGCTGTGGTCGTCAAAATGATAACAAACCAGGTCGTCAGCGACAGAAAAGGCTAAAACAGGTGGTCGTCGATCGGAGATTTGGAGGCGATCAGAGATGAAAAAATGGTGAAAGGGTGAGGCAAGATGAAAAAAATAAGTAAGTAACCTGTAACCAGGTCAAATAAGATAAAACGAAAGGAATCGATAAATAAAATCGAAGTATACAAGAGATTGGAACAACATACAGATAAAGAAAGAGAGTTGTGGTCGTCAAAATGATAACAAACCAGGTCGTCACGACAGAAAGGGCTAAAACAGGTGGTCGTCGATCGGAGATTTGGAGGCGATCAGAGATGAAAAAATGGTGAAAGAGTGAGGCAAGATGAAAAAATAAGTAAGTAACCTGTAACCAGGTCAAATAAGATAAAACGAAAGGAATCGATAAATAAAATCGAAGTATACAAGAGATTGGAACAACATACAAATAATGAAAGAGAGTTGTGGTCGTCAAAATGATAACAAACCAGGTCGTCAGCGACAGAAAGGGCTAAAACAGGTGGTCGTCGATTGGAGATTTGGAGGCGATCGGAGATGAAAAATGGTGAAAGAGTGAGGCAAGATGAAAAAATAAGTAATGAACCTGTAACCAGGTCAAATAAGATAAAACGAAAGGAATCGATAAATAAAATCGAAGTATACAAGAGATTGAAACAACATACAGATAAAGAAAGAGAGTTGTGGTTGTCAAAATGATAACAAACTAGGTCGCCAGTGACAGAAAGGGCTAAAACAGGTGGTCGTCGATCGGAGATTTGGAGGCGATCGGAGATGAAAAAATGGTGAAAGAGTGAGGCAAGATGAAAAAATAAGTAAGTAATTAAGATAAAACGAAAGGAATCGATAAATAAAATCGAAGTATACAAGAGATTGGAACAACATACAGATAAAGAAAGAGAGTCGTGGTCGTCAAAATGATAACAAACTAGGTCGTCAGCGACAGAAAGGGCTAAAACAGGTGGTCGTCGATCAGAGATTTGGAGGCGATCGAAGATGAAAAAATGGTGAAAGAGTGAGGGAAGATGAAAAAATAAGTAAGTAACTAAGATAAAACGAAAGGAATCGATAAATAAAATCAAAGTATACAAGAGAATGGAACAACATACAGATAAAGAAAGAGAGCTGTGGTCGTCAAAATGTTAACAAACCAGGTCGTCAGCGACAGAAAGGGCTAAAACAGGTGGTCGTCGATCGGAGATTTGGAGGCGATCGGAGATGAAAAAAATGGTGAAAGAGTGAGGCAAGATGAAAAAATAAGTAAGTAACCTATAACCAGGTCATATAAGATAAAACGAAAGGAATCGATAAATAAAATCGAAGTATACAAGAGATTGGAACAACATACAGATAATGAAAGAGAGATGTGGTCGTTAAAATGATAACAAACTAGGTCGTCAGCGACAGAAAGGGCTAAAACAGGTGGTCGTCGATCGGAGATTTGGAGGCGATCGGAGATGAAAAAATGGTGAAAGAGTGAGGCAAGATGAAAAAATAAGTAAGTAACCTATAAGCAGGTCAAATAAGATAAAACGAAAGGAATCGATAGATAAAATCGAAGTATACAAGAGATTGGAACAACATACAGATAAAAAAAAAGAGCTGTGGTCGTCAAAATGATAACAAACCAGGTCGTCAGCGACAGAAAAGGCTAAAACAGGTGGTCGTCGATCGGAGATTTGGAGGCGATCGGAGATGAAAAAATGGTGAAAGAGTGAGGGAAGATGAAAAAATAAGTAAGTAACCTGTAACCAGGTCAAATAAGATAAAACGAAAGGAATCGATAAATAAAATCGAAGTATACAAGAGATTGGAACAACATACAGATAAAGAAAGAGAGTTGTGGTCGTCAAAATGATAACAAACCAGGTCGTCACGAGAGAAAGGGCTAAAACAGGTGGTCGTCGATCGGAGATTTGGAGGCGATCGGAGATGAAAAAATGGTGAAAGAGTGAGGCAAGATGAAAAAATAAGTAAGTAACCTGTAACCAGGTCAAATAAGATAAAACGAAATTAATCGATAAATAAAATCGAAGTATACAAGAGATTGGAACAACATACAGTTAATGAAAGAGAGTTGTGGTCGTCAAAATGATAACAAACCAGGTCGTCAGCGACAAAAAGCGCTAAAACAGGTGGTCGTCGATCGGAGATTTGGAGGCGATCAGAGATGAAAAAATGGTGAAAGGGTGAGGCAAGATGAAAAAAATAAGTAAGTAACCTGTAACCAGGTCAAATAAGATAAAACGAAAGGAATCGATAGATAAAATCGAAGTATACAAGAGATTGGAAGAACATACAGATAAAGAAAGAGAGTTGTGGTCGTCAAAATGATAAAAACCAGGTCGTCAGCGACAGAAAGGGCTAAAACAGGTGGTCGTCGATCGGAGATTGGGAGGCGATCGAAGATGAAAAATGGTGAAAGAGTGAGGCAAGATGAAAAAATAAGTAAGTAACCTGTAACCAGGTCAAATAAGATAAAACGAAAGGAATCGATAAATAAAATCGAATATACAAGAGATTGTAACAACATACAGATAATGAAAGAGAGTTGTGGTCGTCAAAATGATAACAAACCAGGTCGTCAGCGACAGAAAGGGATAAAACAGGTGGTCGTCGATTGGAGATTTGGAGGCGATCGGGGATGAAAAATGGTGAAAGAGTGAGGCAAGATGAAAAAATAAGTAATGAACCTGTAACCAGGTCAAATAAGATAAAACGAAATTAATCGATAAATAAAATCGAAGTATACAAGAGATTGGAACAACATACAGTTAATGAAAGAGAGTTGTGGTCGTCAAAATGATAACAAACCAGGTCGTCAGCGACAGAAAGGGCTAAAACAGGTGGTCGTCGATCGGAGATTTGGAGGCGATCAGAGATGAAAAAATGGTCAAAGGGTGAGGCAAGATGAAAAAAATAAGTAAGTAACCTGTAACCAGGTCAAATAAGATAAAACGAAAGGAATCGATAGATAAAATCGAAGTATACAAGAGATTGGAAGAACATACAGATAAAGAAAGAGAGTTGTGGCCGTCAAAATGATAACAAACCAGGTCGTCAGCGACAGAAAGGGCTAAAACAGGTGGTCGTCGATCGGAGATTGGGAGGCGATCGAAGATGAAAAATGGTGAAAGAGTGAGGCAAGATGAAAAAATAAGTAAGTAACCTGTAACCAGGTCAAATAAGATAAAACGAAAGGAATCGATAAATAAAATCAAAGTATACAAGAGATTGGAACAACATACAGATAAAGAAAGAGAGCTGTGGTCGTCAAAATGATAACAAACTAGGTCATCAGCGACAGAAAGGGCTAAAACAGGTGGTCGTCGATCAGAGATTTGGAGGTGATCGGAGATGAAAAAATGGTGAACGAGTGAGGCAAGATGAAAAAATAAGTAAGTAACTAAGATAAAACGAAAGGAATCGATAAATAAAATCGAAGTATACAAGAGAATGGAACAACATACAGATAAAGAAAGAGAGCTGTGGTCGTCAAAATGATAACAAACCAGGTCGTCACGACAGAAAGGGCTAAAACAGGTGGTCGTCGATCGGAGATTTGGAGGCGATCGGAGATGAAAAAATGGTGAAAGAGTGAGGCAAGATGAAAAAATAAGTAAGTAACCTGTAACCAGGTCAAATAAGATAAAACGAAAGGAATCGATAAATAAAATCGAAGTATACAAGAGATTGGAACAACATACAGATAATGAAAGAGAGTTGTGGTCGTCAAAATGATAACAAACCAGGTCGTCAGCGACAGAAAGGGCTAAAACAGGTGGTCGTCGATCGGAGATTTGGAGGCGATCAGAGATGAAAAAATGGTGAAAGGGTGAGGCAAGATAAAAAAAATAAGTAAGTAACCTGTAACCAGGTCAAATAAGATAAAACGAAAGGAATCGATAGATAAAATCGAAGTATACAAGAGATTGGAAGAACATACAGATAAAGAAAGAGAGCTGTGGTCGTCAAAATGATAACAAACCAGGTCGTCAGCGACAGAAAGGGCTAAAACAGGTGGTCGTCGATCGGAGATTGGGAGGCGATCGAAGATGAAAAATGGTGAAAGAGTGAGGCAAGATGAAAAAATAAGTAAGTAACCTGTAACCAGGTCAAATAAGATAAAACGAAAGGAATCGATAAATAAAATCGAATATACAAGAGATTGTAACAACATACAGATAATGAAAGAGAGCTGTGGTCGTCAAAATGATAACAAACCAGGTCGTCAGCGACAGAAAGGGCTAAAACAGGTGGTCGTCGATTGGAGATTTGGAGGCGATCGGAGATGAAAAATGGTGAAAGAGTGAGGCAAGATGAAAAAATAAGTAATGAACCTGTAACCAGGTCAAATAAGATAAAACGAAAGGAATCGATAAATAAAATGGAAGTATACAAGAGATTGAAACAACATACAGATAAAGAAAGAGAGATGTGGTCGTCAAAATGATAACAAACTAGGTCGCCAGTGACAGAAAGGGCTAAAACAGGTGGTCGTCGATCGGAGATTTGGAGGCGATCGGAGATGAAAAAATGGTGAAATAGTGAGGCAAGATGAAAAAATAAGTAAGTAACCTGTAACCAGGTCAAATAAGAAAAACGAAAGCAATCGATAAATAAAATCGAAGTATACAAGAGATTGGAACAACATACAGATAAACAAAGAGAGCTGTGGTCGTCAAAATGATAACAAACCAGGTCGTCAGTGACAGAAAGGGCTAAAACAGGTGGTCGTCGATCGAAGATTTGAAGGCGATCGGAGATGAAAAAATGGTGAAAGAGTGAGGCAAGATAAAAAATTAGTAAGTAACTAAGATAAAACGAAAGGAATCGATAAATAAAATCAAAGTATACAAGAGAATGGAACAATATACAGATACAGAAAGAGAGCTGTGGTCGTCAAAATGATAACAAACCAGGTCGTCAGCGACAGAAAGGGCTAAAACAGGTGGTCGTCGATCGGAGATTTGGAGGCGATCGGAGATGAAAAAAATGGTGAAAGAGTGAGGCAAGATGAAAAAATAAGTAAGTAACCTATAACAAGGTCATATAAGATAAAACGAAAGGAATCGATAAATAAAATCGAAGTATACAAGAGATTGGAACAACATACAAATAATGAAAGAGAGATGTGGTCGTCAAAATGATAACAAACTAGGTCGTCAGCGACAGAAAGGGCTAAAACAGGTGGTCGTCGATCGGAGATTTGGAGGCGATCGGAGATGAAAAAATGGTGAAAGAGTGAGGCAAGATGAAAAAATAAGTAAGTAACCTATAACAAGGTCATATAAGATAAAACGAAAGGAATCGATAAATAAAATCGAAGTATACAAGAGATTGGAACAACATACAAATAATGAAAGAGAGATGTGGTCGTCAAAATTATAACAAACTAGGTCGTCAGCGACAGAAAGGGCTAAAACAGGTGGTCGTCGATCGGAGATTTGGAGGCGATCGGAGATGAAAAAATGGTGAAAGAGTGAGGCAAGATGAAAAAATAAGTAAGTAACCTGTAACCAGGTCAAATAAGATAAAACGAAAGGAATCGATAAATAAAATTGAATTATACAAGAGATTGGAACAACATACAGATAAAGAAACAGAGATGTGGTCGTCAAAATGATAACAAACCAGGTCGTCAGCGACAGAAAGGTCTAAAACAGGTGGTCGTCGATCGGAGATTTGGAGGCGATTGGAGATGAAAAATGGTGAAAGAGTGAGGCAAGATGAAAAAATTAGTAAGTAACCTGTAACCAGGTCAAATAAGATAAACCGAAAGGAATCGATAAATAAAATCGAAGTATACAAGAGATTGAAACAACATACAGATAAAGAAAGAGAGATGTGGTCGTCAAAAGGATAACAAACCAGGTCGTCAGCGACAGAAAGGGCTAAAACAGGTGGTCGTCGATCGGAGATTTGGAGGCGATCGGAGATAAAAAAATGGTGAATGAGTGAGGCAAGATGAAAAAATAAGTAAGTAACCTGTAACCAGGTGAAATAAGATAAAACGAAAGGAATCGATAAATAAAATCGAAGTATACAAGATATTGGAACAACATACAGATAAAGAAAGAGAGCTGTGGTCGTCAAAATGATAACAAACTAGGTCGTCAGCGACAGAAAGGGCTAAAACAGGTGGTTGTCGATCGGAGATTTGGAGGCGATCGGAGATGAAAAATTGTGAAAGAGTGAGGCAAGATGAAAAAATAAGTAAGTAATTAAGATAAAACGAAAGGAATCGATAAATAAAATCGAAGTATACAAGAGATTGGAACAACATACAGATAAAGAAAGAGAGCCGTGGTCGTCAAAATGAAAACAAACCAGGTCATCAGCGACAGAAAGGGCTAAAACAGGTGGTCGTCGATCAGAGATTTGGAGGCGATCGGAGATGAAAAAATGGTGAAAGAGTGAGGCAAGATGAAAAAATAAGAAAGTAACCTGTAACCAGGTCAAATAAGATAAAACGAAAGGACTCGATAAATAAAATCGAAGTATACAAGAGATTGGAACAACGTACAGATAAAGAAAGAGAGTCGTGGTCGTCAAAATGATAACAAACCCGGTCGTCGACGACAAAAAGGGCTAAAACAGGTGGTCGTCGATCGGAGATTTGGAGGCGATCGGAGATGAAAAAATGGTGAAAGAGTGAGGCAAGATGAAAAAATAAGTAAGTAACCTATAACCAGGTCAAATAAGGTAAAACGAAAGGAATCTATAAATAAAATCTAAGTATACAAGATATTGGAACAACATACAGATAAAGAAAGAGAGCTGTGGTCGTCAAAATGATAACTAACTAGGTCGTCAGCGACAGAAAGCGCTAAAACAGGTGGTTGTCGATCGGAGATTTGGAGGCGATCGGAGATGAAAAATGGTGAAAGAGTGAGGCAAGATGAAAAAATAAGTAAGTAATTAAGATAAAACGAAAGGAATCGATAAATAAAATCGAAGTATACAAGAGATTGGAACAACATACAGATAAAGAAAGAGAGTTGTGGTCGTCAAAATGGTAACAAACCAGGTCGTCAGCGACAGAAAGGGCTAAAACAGGTGGTCGTCGATCGGAGATTTGGAGGCGATCGGAGATGAAAAAACGGTGAAAGAGTGAGGCAAGATGAAAAAATAAGTAAGTAACCTGTAACCAGGTCAAATAAGATAAAACGAAAGGAATCGATAAATAAAATCGAAGTATATACAAGAGATTGGAACAACATACAGATAAAGAAAGAGAGTTG
Source organism: Saussurea involucrata (assembly GCA_033807775.1). Classification (NCBI taxonomy): domain Eukaryota; kingdom Viridiplantae; phylum Streptophyta; class Magnoliopsida; order Asterales; family Asteraceae; genus Saussurea; species Saussurea involucrata. Next base: position 66,757,221 of record CM066321.1, on the reverse strand, counting down.
TGGTCGTCAAAATGATAACAAACCAGGTCGTCAGCGACAGAAAGGGATAAAACAGGTGGTCGTCGATCGGAGATTTGGAGGCGATCGGAGATAAAAAAATGGTGAAAGGGTGAGGCAAGATGAAAAAATAAGTAAGTAACCTGTAACCAGGTCAAATAAGATAAAACGAAAGGAATCGATAGATAAAATCGAAGTATACAAGGGATTGGAAGAACATACAGATAAAGAAAGAGAGATGTGGTCGTCAAAATGATAACAAACTAGGTCGTCAGCGACAGAAAGGGCTAAAACAGGTGGTTGTCGATCGGAGATTTGGAGGCGATCGGAGATGAAAAATGGTGAAAGAGTGAGGCAAGATGAAAAAATAAGTAAGTAACCTATAACAAGGTCATATAAGATAAAACGAAAGGAATCGATAAATAAAATCGAAGTATACAAGAGATTGGAACAACATACAAATAATGAAAGAGAGACGTGGTCGTCAAAATGATAACAAACTAGGTCGTCAGCGACAGAAAGCGCTAAAACAGGTGGTTGTCGATCGGAGATTTGGAGGCGATCGGAGATGAAAAATGGTGAAAGGGTGAGGCAAGATGAAAAAATAAGTAAGTAATTAAGATAAAACGAAAGGAATCGATAAATAAAATCGAAGTATACAAGAGATTGGAACAACATACAGATAAAGAAAGAGAGTTGTGGTCGTCAAAATGGTAACAAACCAGGTCGTCAGCGACAGAAAGGGCTAAAACAGGTGGTCGTCGATCGGAGATTTGGAGGCGATCGGAGATGAAAAAACGGTGAAAGAGTGAGGCAAGATGAAAAAATAAGTAAGTAACCTGTAACCAGGTCAAATAAGATAAAACGAAAGGAATCGATAAATAAAATCGAAGTATATACAAGAGATTGGAACAACATACAGATAAAGAAAGAGAGTTGTGGTCGTCAAAATGATAACAAACCAGGTCGTCAGCGACAGAAAGGGCTAAAACAGGTGGTCGTCGATCGGAGATTTGGAGGCGATCGGAGATAAAAAAATGGTGAAAGGGTGAGGCAAGATGAAAAAATAAGTAAGTAACCTGTAACCAGGTCAAATAAGATAAAACGAAAGGAATCGATAGATAAAATCGAAGTATACAAGAGATTGGAAGAACATACAGATAAAGAAAGAGAGATGTGGTCGTCAAAATGATAACAAACTAGGTCGTCAGCGACAGAAAGGGCTAAAACAGGTGGTTGTCGATCGGAGATTTGGAGGCGATCGGAGATGAAAAATGGTGAAAGAGTGAGGCAAGATGAAAAAATAAGTAAGTAATTAAGATAAAACGAAAGGAATCGATAAATAAAATCGAAGTATACAAGAGATTGGAACAACATACAGATAAAGAAAGAGAGCCGTGGTCGTCAAAATGATAACAAACCAGGTCGTCAGCGACAGAAAGGGCTAAAACAGGTGGTCGTCGATCAGAGATTTGGAGGCGATCGGAGATGAAAAAATGGTGAAAGAGTGAGGCAAGATGAAAAAATAAGTAAGTAACCTGTAACCAGGTCAAATAAGATAAAACGAAAGGACTCGATAAATAAAATCGAAGTATACAAGAGATTGGAACAACGTACAGATAAAGAAAGAGAGTCGTGGTCGTCAAAATGATAACAAACCAGGTCGTCGACGACAGAAAGGGCTAAAACAGGTGGTCGTTGATAGGAGATTTGGAGGCGATCGGAGATGAAAAAATGGTGAAAGAGTGAGGCAAGATGAAAAAAATAAGTAAGTAACCAGGTCAAATAAGATAAAACGAAAGGAATCGATAAATAAAATCGAAGTATACAAGAGATTGGAAGAACATACAGATAAAGAAAGAGAGATGTGGTCGTCAAAATGATAACAAACTAGGTCGTCAGCGACAGAAAGGGCTAAAACAGGTGGTTGTCGATCGGAGATTTGGAGGCGATCGGAGATGAAAAATGGTGAAAGAGTGAGGCAAGATGAAAAAATAAGTAAGTAATTAAGATAAAACGAAAGGAATCGATAAATAAAATCGAAGTATACAAGAGATTGGAACAACATACAGATAAAGAAAGAGAGCTGTGGTCGTCAAAATGGTAACAAACCAGGTCGTCAGCGACAGAAAGGGCTAAAATAGGTGGTCGTCGATCGGAGATTTGGAGGCGATCGGAGATGAAAAAACGGTGAAAGAGTGAGGCAAGATGAAAAAATAAGTAAGTAACCTGTAACCAGGTCAAATAAGATAAAACGAAAGGAATCGATAAAAAAAATCGAAGTATACAAGAGATTGAAACAACATACAGATAAAGAAAGGGAGTTGTGGTCGTCAAAAGGATAACAAACCAGGTCGTCAGCGACAGAAAGGGCTAAAATAGGTGGTCGTCGATCGGAGATTTGGAGGCGATCGAAGATGAAAAAATGGTGAAAGAGTGAGGCAAGATGAAAAAATAAGTAAGTAACCTGTAACCAGGTCAAATAAGATAAAACGAAAGGAATCGATAAATAAAATCGAAGTATACAAGATGTTGGAACAACATACAGATAAAGAAAGAGAGCTGTGGTCGTCAAAATGATAACAAACTAGGTCGTCAGCGACAGAAAGGGATAAAACAAGTGGTTGTCGATCGGAGATTTGGAGGCGATCGGAGATGAAAAATGGTGAAAGAGTGAGGCAAGATGAAAAAATAAGTAAGTAATTAAGATAAAACGAAAGGAATCGATAAATAAAATCGAAGTATACAAGAGATTGGAACAACATACAGATAAAGAAAGAGAGCCGTGGTCGTCAAAATGATAACAAACCAGGTCGTCAGCGACAGAAAGGGCTAAAACAGGTGGTCGTCGATCAGAGATTTGGAGGCGATCGGAGATGAAAAAATGGTGAAAGAGTGAGGCAAGATGAAAAAATAAGTAAGTAACCTGTAACCAGGTCAAATAAGATAAAACGAAAGGACTCGATAAATAAAATCGAAGTATACAAGAGATTGGAACAACGTACAGATAAAGAAAGAGAGTCGTGGTCGTCAAAATGATAACAAACCAGGTCGTCGACGACAGAAAGGGCTAAAACAGGTGGTCGTTGATAGGAGATTTGGAGGCGATCGGAGATGAAAAAATGGTGAAAGAGTGAGGCAAGATGAAAAAATAAGTAAGTAACCAGGTCAAATAAGATAAAACGAAAGGAATCGATAAATAAAATCGAAGTATACAAGAGATTGGAAGAACATACAGATAAAGAAAGAGAGATGTGGTCGTCAAAATGATAACAAACTAGGTCGTCAGCGACAGAAAGGGCTAAAACAGGTGGTTGTCGATCGGAGATTTGGAGGCGATCGGAGATGAAAAATGGTGAAAGAGTGAGGCAAGATGAAAAAATAAGTAAGTAATTAAGATAAAACGAAAGGAATCGATAAATAAAATCGAAGTATACAAGAGATTGGAACAACATACAGATAAAGAAAGAGAGCTGTGGTCGTCAAAATGGTAACAAACCAGGTCGTCAGCGACAGAAAGGGCTAAAATAGGTGGTCGTCGATCGGAGATTTGGAGGCGATCGGAGATGAAAAAACGGTGAAAGAGTGAGGCAAGATGAAAAAATAAGTAAGTAACCTGTAACCAGGTCAAATAAGATAAAACGAAAGGAATCGATAAATAAAATCGAAGTATACAAGAGATTGAAACAACATACAGATAAAGAAAGGGAGTTGTGGTCGTCAAAAGGATAACAAACCAGGTCGTCAGCGACAGAAAGGGCTAAAATAGGTGGTCGTCGATCGGAGATTTGGAGGCGATCGAAGATGAAAAAATGGTGAAAGAGTGAGGCAAGATGAAAAAATAAGTAAGTAACCTGTAACCAGGTCAAATAAGATAAAACGAAAGGAATCGATAAATAAAATCGAAGTATACAAGATGTTGGAACAACATACATATAAAGAAAGAGAGCTGTGGTCGTCAAAATGATAACAAACTAGGTCGTCAGCGACAGAAAGGGCTAAAACAAGTGGTTGTCGATCGGAGATTTGGAGGCGATCGGAGATGAAAAATGGTGAAAGAGTGAGGCAAGATGAAAAAATAAGTAAGTAATTAAGATAAAACGAAAGGAATCGATAAATAAAATCGAAGTATACAAGAGATTGGAACAACATACAGATAAAGAAAGAGAGCCGTGGTCGTCAAAATGATAACAAACCAGGTCGTCAGCGACAGAAAGGGCTAAAACAGGTGGTCGTCGATCAGAGATTTGGAGGCGATCGGAGATGAAAAAATGGTGAAAGAGTGAGGCAAGATGAAAAAATAAGTAAGTAACCTGTAACCAGGTCAAATAAGATAAAACGAAAGGACTCGATAAATAAAATCGAAGTATACAAGAGATTGGAACAACGTACAGATAAAGAAAGAGAGTCGTGGTCGTCAAAATGATAACAAACCAGGTCGTCGACGACAGAAAGGGATAAAACAGGTGGTCGTTGATCGGAGATTTGGAGGCGATCGGAGATGAAAAAATGGTGAAAGTGTGAGGCAAGATGAAAAAATAAGTAAGTAACCTGTAACCAGGTGAAATAAGATAAAACGAAAGGAATCGATAAATAAAATCGAAGTATACAAGAGATTGGAACAACATACAGATAAAGAAAGAGAGCTGTGGTCGTCAAAATGATAACAAACCAGGTCGTCAGCGACAGAAAGGGCTAAAACAGGTGGTCGTCGATCGTAGATGAAAAAATGGTGAAAGAGTGAGGGAAGATGAAAAAATAAGTAAGTAACCTGTAACCAGGTCAAATAAGATAAAACGAAAGGAATCGATAAAAAAATCGAAGTATACAAGAGATTGGAACAACATACAGATAAAGAAAAAGAGTTGTGGTCGTCAAAATGATAACAAACTAGGTCGTCACGACAGAAAGGGCTAAAACAGGTGGTCGTCGATCGAAGATTTGGAGGCGATCGGACATGAAAAAATGGTGAAAGAGTGAGGCAAGATGAAAAAATAAGTAAGTAACCAGTAACCAAGTCAAATAAGATAAAACGAAAGGAATCGATAAATAAAATCGAAGTATACAAGAGATTGGAACAACATACAGATAAATAAAGAGAGTTGTGGTCGTCAAAATGATAACAAACCAGGTCGTCAGCGACAGAAAGGGCTAAAACAGGTGGTCGTCGATCGGAGATTTGGAGGCGATCGGAGATGAAAAAATGGTGAAAGGGTGAGGCAAGATGAAAAAATAAGTAAGTAACCTGTAACCAGGTCAAATAAGATAAAACGAAAGGAATCGATAGATAAAATCGAAGTATACAAGAGATTGGAAGAACATACAGATAAAGAAAGAGAGTTGTGGTCGTCAAAATGATAACAAACCAGGTCGTCAGCGACAGAAAGGGCTAAAACAGGTGGTCGTCGATCGGTGATTTGGAGGCGATCGGAGATGAAAAATGGTGAAAGAATGAGGCAAGATGAAAAAATAAGTAAGTAACCTGTAACCAGGTCAAATAAGATAAAACGAAAGGAATCGATAAATAAAATCGAAGTATACAAGAGATTGGAACAACATACATATAAGGAAAGAGAGCTGTGGTCGTCAAAATGATAACAAACCAGGTCGTCAGCGACAGAAAGGGCTAAAACAGGTGGTCGTCGATCGGAGATGAAAAAATGGTGAAAGAGTGAGGGAAGATGAAAAAATAAGTAAGTAACCTGTAACCAGGTCAAATAAGATAAAATGAAAGGAATCGATAAAAAAAATCGAAGTATACAAGAGATTGGAACAACATACAGATAAAGAAAAAGAGTTGTGGTCGTCAAAATGATAACAAACCAGGTCGTCACGACAGAAAGGGCTAAAACAGGTGGTCGTCGATCGGAGATTTGGAGGCGATCGGACATGAAAAAATGGTGAAAGAGTGAGGCAAGATGAAAAAATAAGTAAGTAACCAGTAACCAGGTCAAATAAAATAAAACGAAAGGAATCGATAAATAAAATCGAAGTATACAAGAGATTGGAACAACATACAGATAAATAAAGACTGTTGTGGTCGTCAAAATTATAACAAACCAGGTCGTCAGCGACAGAAAGGGCTAAAACAGGTGGTCGTCGATCGGAGATTTGGAGGCGATCGGAGATGAAAAAATGGGGAAAGGGTGAGGCAAGATGAAAAAATAAGTAAGTAACCTGTAACCTGTAACTAGGTCAAATAAGATAAAACGAAAGGAATCGATAGATAAAATCGAAGTATACAAGAGATTGGAAGAACATACAGATAAAGAAAGAGAGCTGTGGTCGTCAAAATGATAACAAACCAGGTCGTCAGCGACAGAAAGGTCTAAAACAGGTGGTCGTCGATCGGAGATGAAAAATGGTGAAAGAATGAGGCAAGATGAAAAAATAAGTAAGTAACCTGTAACCAGGTCAAATTAGATAAAACGAAACGAATCGATAAATAAAATCGAAGTATACAAGAGATTGGAACAACATATAGATAATGAAAGAGAGCTGTGGTCGTCAAAATGATAACAAACCAAGTCGTCAGCGACAGAAAGGGCTAAAACAGGTGGTCGTCGATCGGAGATTTAGAGGCGATCGGAGATGAAAAATGGTGAAAGAGTGAGGCAAGATGAAAAAATAAGTAAGTAACCTGTAACCAGGTCAAATAAGATAAAACGAAAGGAATCGATAATTAAAATCGAAGTATACAAGAGATTGAAACAACGTACAGATAAAGAAAGAGAGTTGTGGTCGTCAAAAGGATAACAAACCAGGTCGTCAGCGACAGAAAGGGCTAAAACAGGTAGTCGTCGATCGGAGATTTGGAGGCGATCGGAGATGAAAAAATGGTGAAACAATGAGGCAAGATGAAAAAATAAGTAAGTAACCTATAACCATGTCAAATAAGATAAAACGAAAGGAATCGATAAATAAAATCGAAGTATACAAGATATTGGAACAACATACAGATAAAGAAAGAGAGATGTGGTCGTCAAAATGATAACAAACTAGGTCGTCAGCGACAGAAAGTGCTAAAACAGGTGGTCGTCGATCGGAGATGAAAAATGGTGAAAGAATGAGGCAAGATGAAAAAATAAGTAAGTAACCTGTAACCAGGTCAAATTAGATAAAACGAAAGGAATCGATAAATAAAATCGAAGTATACAAGAGATTGAAACAACGTACAGATAAAGAAAGAGAGCTGTTGTCGTCAAAAGGATAACAAACCAGGTCGTCAGCGATAGAAAGGGCTAAAACAGGTAGTCGTCGATCGGAGATTTGGAGGCGATCGGAGATAAAAAAATGGTGAAACAATGAGGCAAGATGAAAAAAATAAGTAAGTAACCTATAACCAGGTCAAATAAGATAAAACGAAAGGAATCGATAAATAAAATCGAAGTATACAAGATATTGGAACAACATACAGATAAAGAAAGAGAGCTGTGGTCGTCAAAATGATAACAAACTAGGTCGTCAGCGACAGAAAGGGCTAAAACAGGTGGTTGTCGATCGGAGATTTGGAGGCGATCGGAGATGAAAAATGGTGAAAGAGTGAGGCAAGATGAAAAAATAAGTAAGTAATTAAGATAAAACGAAAGGAATCGATAAATAAAATCGAAGTATACAAGAGATTGGAACAACATACAGATAAAGAAAGAGAGTCGTGGTCGTCAAAATGATAACAAACCAGGTCGTCAGCGACAAAAAGGGCTAAAACAGGTGGTCGTCGATTAGAGATTTAGAGGCGATCGGAGATGAAAAAATGGTGAAAGAGTGAGGCAAGATGAAAAAATAAGTAAGTAACCTGTAACCAGGTCAAATAAGTTAAAACGAAAGGACTCGATAAATAAAATCGAAGTATACAAGATATTGGAACAACGTACAGATAAAGAAAGAGAGCCGTGGTCGTCAAAATGATAACAAACCAGGTCGTCGACGACAGAAAAGGCTAAAACAGGTGGTCGTTGATCGGAGATTTGGAGGCGATCGAAGATGAAAAAATGGTGAAAGAGTGGGGCAAGATGAAAAAATAAGTAAGTAACCTGTAACAAGGTCAAATAAGATAAAACGAAAGGAATCGATAAATAAAATCGAAGTATACAAGAGATTGGAACAACATACAGATAAAGAAAGAGAGCTGTGGTCGTCAAAATGATAACAAACCAGGTCGTCAGCGACAGAAAGGGCTAAAACAGGTGGTCGTCGATCGGAGATGAAAAAATGGTGAAAGAGTGAGGGAAGATGAAAAAAATAAGTAAGTAACCAGTAACCAGGTCAAATAAGATAAAACGAAAGGAATCGATAAATAAAATCGAAGTATACAAGAGATTGGAACAACATACAGATAAAGTAAAAGAGTTGTGGTCGTCAAAATGATAACAAACCAGGTCGTCACGACAGAAAGGGCTAAAACAGGTGGTCGTCGATCGGAGATTTGGAGGCGATCGGACATGAAAAAATGGTGAAAGAGTGAGACAAGATGAAAAAATAAGTAAGTTACCTGTAACCAGGTCAAATAAGATAAAACGAAAGGAATCGATAAATAAAATCGAAGTATACAAGAGATTGGAACAACATACAGATAAAGAAAGAGAGCCGTGGTCGTCAAAATGATAACAAACCAGGTCGTCAGCGACAGAAAGGGCTAAAACAGGTGGTCGTCGATCGGAGATGAAAAAATGGTGAAAGGGTGAGGCAAGATGAAAAAATAAGTAAGTAACCTGTAACCAGGTCAAATAAGATAAAACAAAAGGAATCGATAGATAAAATCGAAGTATACAAGAGATTGGAAGAACATACAGATAAAGAAAGAGAGCTGTGGTCGTCAAAATGATAACAAACCAGGTCGTCAACGACAGAAAGGGCTAAAACAGGTAGTCGTCGATCGGAGATTTGGAGGCGATCGGAGATGAAAAATGGTGAAAGAATGAGGCAAGATGAAAAAATAAGTAAGTAACCTGTAACCAGGTCAAATAAGATAAAACGAAAGGAATCGATAAATAAAATCGAAGTATACAATAGATTGGAACAACATACAGATAAAGAAAGAGAGTTGTGGTCGTCAAAATGGTAACAAACCAGGTCGTCAGCGACAGAAAGGGCTAAAACAGGTGGTCGTCGATCGGAGATGAAAAAATGGTGAAAGAGTGAGGCAAGATGAAAAAATAAGTAAGTAACCTATATCCAGGTCAAATAAGATAAAACGAAAGGAATCGATAAATAAAATCGAAGTATACAAGATATTGGAACAACATACAAATAAAGAAAGAGAGCTGTGGTCGTCAAAATGATAACAAACTAAGTCGTCAGCGACAAAAAGGGCTAAAACATGTGGTTGTCGATCAGAGATTTGGAGGCGATCGGAGATGAAAAAATGGTGACAGAGTGAGGCAAGATGAAAAAATAAGTAAGTAATTAAGATAAAACGAAAGGAATCGATAAATAACATCGAAGTATACAAGAGATTGGAACAACATACAGATAAAGAAAGAGAGCCGTGGTCGTCAAAATGATAACAAACCAGGTCGTCAGCGACAGAAAGGGCTAAAACAGGTGGTCGTCGATCAGAGATTTGGAGGCGATCGGAGATGAAAAAATGGTGAAAGAGTGAGGCAAGATGAAAAAATAAGTAAGTAACCCGTAACCAGGTCAAATAAGATAAAACAAAAGGAATCGATAAATAAAATCGAAGTATACAAGAGATTGGAACAACATACAGATAAAGAAAGAGAGCTGTGGTCGTCAAAATGATAACAAACCCGGTCGTCGACGACAGAAAGGGCTAAAACAGGTGGTCGTTGATCGGAGATTTGGAGGCGATCGGAGATGAAAAAATGGTGAAAGAGTGAGGCTAATTAAAAAATAAGTAAGTAACCTGTAACCAGGTCAAATAAGACAAAACGAAAGGAATCGATAAATAAAATCGAAGTATACAAGAGATTGGAACAACATATAGATAAAGAAAGAGAGTTGTGGTCGTCAAAATGATAACAAACCAGGTCGTCAGTGACAGAAAGGGCTAAAACAGGTGGTCGTCGATCGGAGATTTGGAGGCGATCGGAGATGAAAAAATGGTGAAAGGGTGAGGCAAGATGAAAAAATAAGTAAGTAACCTGTAACCAGCTGAAATAAGATAAAACGAAAGGAATCGATAAATAAAATCGAAGTATACAAGAGATTGGAACAACATACAGATAAAGAAAGAGAGCTGTGGTCGTCAAAATGGTAACAAACCAGGTCGTCAGCGACAGAAAGGGCTAAAACAGGTGGTCGTCGATCGGAGATGAAAAAATGGTGAAAGAGTGAGGCAAGATGAAAAAATAAGTAAGTAACCTATAACCATGTCAAATAAGATAAAACGAAAGGAATCGATAAATAAAATCGAAGTATACAAGATATTGGAACAACATACAGATAAAGAAAGAGAGTTGTGGTCGTCAAAATGATAACAAACTAGGTCGTCAGCGACAAAAAGGGCTAAAACATGTGGTTGTCGATCGGAGATTTGGAGGCGATCGGAGATGAAAAAATGGTGAAAGAGTGAGGCAAGATGAAAAAATAAGTAAGTAATTAAGATAAAATGAAAGGAATCGATAAATAACATCGAAGTATACAAGAGATTGGAACAACATACAGATAAAGAAAGAGAGCTGTGGTCGTCAAAATGATAACAAACCAGGTCGACAACGACAGAATGGGCTAAGACAGGTGGTCGTCGATCAGAGATTTGGAGGCGATCGGAGACGAAAAAATGGTGAAAGAGTGAGGCAAGATGAAAAAATAAGTAAGTAACCTGTAACCATGTCAAATAAGATAAAACGAAAGGAATCGATAAATAAAATCGAATTATACATGAGATTGGAACAACATACAGATAAAGAAGGAGAGTTGTGGTCGTCAAAATGATAACAAACCAGGTCGTCGACGACAGAAAGGGCTAAAACAGGTGGTCGTTGATCGGAGATGAAAAAATGGTGAAAGAGTGAGGTAAGATTAAAAAATAAGTAAGTAACCTGTAACCAGGTCAAATAAGACAAAACGAAAGGAATCGATAAATAAAATTGAAGTATACAAGAGATTGGAACAACATATAGATAAAGAAAGAGAGTTGTGGTCGTCAAAATGATAACAAACCAGGTCGTCAGCGACAGAAAGGGCTAAAACAGGTGGTCGTCGATCGGAGATTTGGAGGCGATCGGAGATGAAAAAATGGTGAAAGGGTGAGGCAAGATGAAAAAAATAAGTAAGTAACCTGTAACCAGGTGAAATAAGATAAAACGAAAGGAATCGATAAATAAAATCGAAGTATACAAGATATTGGAACAACATACAGATAATGAAAGAGAGCTGTGGTCGTCAAAATGATAACAAACCAGGTCGTCAGCGACAGAAAGGGCTAAAACAGGTGTCGTCGATCGGAGATTTGAAGGCGATCGGAGATGAAAAATGGTGAAAGAGTGAGGCAAGATGAAAAAATAAGTAAGTAACCTGTAACCAGGTCAAATAAGATAAAACGAAAGGAATCGATAAATAAAATCGAAGTATACAAGAGATTGAAACAACATACAGATAAAGAAAGAGAGTTGTGGTCGTCAAAATGATAACAAACCAGGTCGTCAGCGACATAAAGGGCTAAAACAGGTGGTCGTCGATCGGAGATTTGGAGGCGATCGGAGATGAAAAAATGGTGAAAGAGTGAGGCAAGATGAAAAAATAAGTAAGTAACCTACCAGGTCAAATAAGATAAAACGAAAGGAATCGAAAAATAAAATCGAAGTATACAAGATATTGGAACAACATACAGATAAAGAAAGAGAGCTGTGGTCGTCAAGATGATAACAAACCAGGTCATCAGCGACAGAAAGTGCTAAAACAGGTGGTCGTCGATCGGAGATTTGGAGGCGATCGTAGATGAAAAAAATGGTGAAAGAGTGAGGCAAGATGAAAAAATAAGTAAGTAACCTGTAACCAGGTCAAATAAGATAAAACGAAAGGAATCGATAAATAAAATCGAAGTATTCAAGAGATTGGAACAACATACAAATAAAGAAAGAGACCTGTGGTCGTCAAAATGGTAACAAACCAGGTCGTCAGCGACAGAAAGGGCTAAAACAGGTGGTCGTCGATCGGAGATGAAAAAATGGTGAAAGAGTGAGGCAAGATGAAAAAATAAGTAAGTAACCTATAACCAGGTCAAATAAGATAAAACGAAAGGAATCGATAAATAAAATCAAAGTATACAAGATATTGGAACAACATACAGATAAAGAAAAAGAGTTGTGGTCGTCAAAATGATAACAAATTAGGTCGTCAGCGACAAAAAGGGATAAATCATGTGGTTGTCGATCGGAGATTTAGAGGCGATCGGAGATGAAAAAATGGTGAAAGAGTGAGGCAAGATGAAAAAATAAGTAAGTAATTAAGATAAAACGAAAGGAATCGATAAATAACATCGAAGTATACAAGAGATTGGAACAACATACAGATAAAGAAAGAGAGCCGTGGTCGTCAAAATGATAACACACCAGGTCGTCAGCGACAGAAAGGGCTAAAACAGGTGGTCGTCGATCGGAGATTTGGAGGCGATCGAAGATGAAAAAATGGTGAAAGAGTGAGGCAAGATGAAAAAAATAAGTAAGTAACGTGTAACCAGGTCAAATAAGATAAAACGAAGAGAATCGATAAATAAAATCGAAGTATACAAGAGATTGGAACAACATACAGATAAAGAAAGAGAGCTGTGGTCGTCAAAATGATAACAAACCAGGTCGACAACGACAGAAAGGGCTAAAACAGGTGGTCGTCGATCAGAGATTTGGAGGCGATCGAAGACGAAAAAATGGTGAAAGAGTGAGGCAAGATGAAAAAATAAGTAAGTAACCTGTAACCATGTCAAATAAGATAAAACGAAAGGAATCGATAAATAAAATCGAAGTATACATGAGATTGGAACAACATACAGATAAAGAAAGAGAGTTGTGGTCGTCAAAATGATAACAAACCAGGTCGTCGACGACAGAAAGGGCTAAAACAGGTGGTCGTTGATCGGAGATGAAAAATGGTGAAAGAGTGAGGTAAGATTAAAAAATAAGTAAGTAACCTGTAACCAGGTCAAATAAGACAAAACGAAAGGAATCGATAAATAAAATTAAAGTATACAAGAGATTGGAACAACATATAGATAAAGAAAGAGAGCTGTGGTCGTCAAAATGATAACAAACCAGGTCGTCAGCGACAGAAAGGGCTAAAACAGGTGGTCGTCGATCGGAGATTTGGAGGCGATCGGAGATGAAAAAATGGTGAAAGGGTGAGGCAAGATGAAAAAATAAGTAAGTAACCTGTAACCAGGTGAAATAAGATAAAACGAAAGGAATCGATAAATAAAATCGAAGTATACAAGATATTGGAACAACATACAGATAATGAAAGAGAGTTGTGGTCGTCAAAATGATAACAAACCAGGTCGTCAGCGACAGAAAGGGCTAAAACAGGTGTCGTCGATCGGAGATTTGAAGGCGATCGGAGATGAAAAATGGTGAAAGAGTGGGGCAAGATGAAAAAATAAGTAAGTAACCTGTAACCAGGTCAAATAAGATAAAACGAAAGGAATCGATAAATAAAATCGAAGTATACAAGAGATTAAAACAACATACAGATAAAGAAAGAGAGTTGTGGTCGTCAAAATGATAACAAACCAGGTCGTCAGCGACATAAAGGGCTAAAATAGGTGGTCGACGATCGGAGATTTGGAGGCGATCGGAGATGAAAATATGGTGAAAGAGTGAGGCAAGATGAAAAAATAAGTAAGTAACCTGTAACCAGGTCAAATAAGATAAAACGAAAGGAATCGAAAAATAAAATCGAAGTATACAAGATATTGGAACAACATACAGATAAAGAAAGAGAGCTGTGGTCGTCAAGATGATAACAAACCAGGTCGTCAGCGACAGAAAGTGCTAAAACAGGTGGTCGTCGATCGGAGATTTGGAGGCGATCGTAGATGAAAAAAATGGTGAAAGAGTGAGGCAAGATGAAAAAATAAGTAAGTAACCTGTAACCAGGTCAAATAAGATAAAACGAAAGGAATCGATAAATAAAATCGAAGTATACAAGTGATTGGAACAACATACAGATAAAGAAAGAGAGTGTGGTCGTCAAAATGGTAACAAACCAGGTCGTCAGCGAAAGAAAGGGCTAAAATATGTGGTCGTCGATCGGAGATGAAAAAATGGTGAAAGAGTGAGGCAAGATGAAAAAATAAGTAAGTAACCTGTAGCCAGGTCAAATAAGATAAAACGTAAGGAATCGATAAATAAAATCGAAAAATACAAGAGATTGGAACAACATACAGATAAAGAAAGAGAGTTGTGGTCGTTAAAATGGTAACAAACCAGGTCGTCAGCGACAGAAAGGGCTAAAACAGGTGGTCGTCGATCGTAGATTTGGAGGCGATCGGAGATGAAAAAATGGTGAAAGAGTGAGGCAAGACGAAAAAATAAGTAAGTAATTAAGATAAAACGAAAGGAATCGATAAATAAAATCGAAGTATACAAGAGATTGGAACAACATACAGATAAAGAAAGAGAGTCGTGGTCGTCAAAATGATAACAAACCAGGTCGTCAGCGACAGAAAGGGCTAAAACAGGTGGTCGTCGATCAGAGATTTGGAGGCGATCAGAGATGAAAAAATGGTGAAAGAGTGAGGCAAGATGAAAAAATAAGTAAGTAACCTGTAACTAGGTCAAATAAGATAAAACGAAAGGAATCGATAAATAAAATCGAAGTATACAAGAGATTGGAACAACATACAGATAAAGAAAGAGAGATGTGGTCGTCAAAATGATAACAAACCAGGTCGTCAGCGACAGAAAGGGCTAAAACAGGTGGTCGTCGATCGGAGATTTGGAGGCGATCGGAGATGAAAAAATGGTGAAAGGGTGAGGCAAGATGAAAAAAATTAGTAAGTAACCTGTAACCATGTCAAATAAGATAAAACGAAAGGAATCGATAGATAAAATTGAAGTATACAAGAGATTGGAACAACATACAGATAAAGAAAGAGAGATGTGGTCGTCAAAATGATAACAAACCAGGTCGTCAGCGACAGAAAAGGCTAAAACAGGTGGTCGTCGATCGGAGATTTGGAGGCGATCGGAGATGAAAAAATGGTGAAAGAGTGAGGTAAGATGAAAAAATAAGTAAGTAACCTGTAACCAGGTCAAATAAGATAAAACGAAAGGAATCGATAAATAAAATCGAAGTATACAAGAGATTGGAACAACATACAGATAAAGAAAGAGAGTTGTGGTCGTCAAAATGATAACAAACCAGGTCGTCAGCGACAGAAAGGGTTAAAACAGGTGGTCGTCGATCGGAGATTTAGAGGCGATCGGAGATGAAAAATGGTGAAAGAGTGAGGCAAGATGAAGAAATAAGTAAGTAACCTGTAACCAGGTCAAATAAGATAAAACGAAAGGAATCGATAAATAAAATCGAAGTATACAAGAGATTGGAACAACATATAGATAAAGAAAGAGAGTCGTGGTCGTCAAAATGATAACAAACCAGGTCGTCAGCGACAGAAAGGGTTAAAACAGGTGGTCGTCGATCGTAGATTTTGAGGCGATCGGAGATGAAAAATGGTGAAAGAGTGAGGCAAGATGAAGAAATAAGTAAGTAACCTGTAACCAGGTCAAATAAGATAAAACGAAAGGAATTGATAAATAAAATTGAAGTATACAAGAGATTGGAACAACATACAGATAAAGAAAGAGAGCTGTGGTCGTCAGCGACAGAAAGGGCTAAAACAGGTGGTCGTTGATCGGAGATTTGGAGGCGATCGGAGATGAAAAATGGTGAAAGAGTGAGGCAAGATGAAAAAATAAGTAAGTAACCGGTAACCAGGTCAAATAAGATAAAACAAAAGGAATCAATAAATAAAATCGAAGTATACAATAGATTGGAACAACATACAGATAAAGAAAGAGAGCTGTGGTCGTCAAAATGATAACAAACCAGGTCGTCGGCGACAGAAAGGGCTAAAACAGGTGGTCGTTGATCGGAGATTTGGAGGCGATCGGAGATGAAAAAATGGTGAAAGAGTGTGGCAAGATGAAAAAAATAAGTAAGTAACCTGTAACCAGGTCAAATAAGATAAAACGTTAGGAATCGATAAATAAAATCGAAGTATACAAGAGATTGGAACAACATATAGATAAAGAAAGAGAGTTGTGGTCGTCAAAATGGTAACAAACCAGGTCGTCAGCGACAGAAAGGGTTAAAACAGGTGGTCGTCGATCGGAGATTTGGAGGCGATCGGAGTTGAAAAAATGGTGAAAGAGTGAGGCAAGATGAAAAAATAAGTAAGTAATTAAGATAAAACGAAAGGAATCGATAAATAAAATCGAAGTATACAAGAGATTGGAACAACATATACAGATAAAGAAAGAGAGTCGTGGTCGTCAAAATGATAACAAACCAGGTCGTCAGCGACAGAAAGGGCTAAAACAGGTGGTCGTCGATCGGAGATTTGGAGGCGATCGGAGATGAAAAAATGGTGAAAGAGTGCGACAAGATGAAAAAATAAGTAAGTAACCTGTAACCAGGTCAAATAAGATAAAACGAAAGGAATCGATAAATAAAATCGAAGTATACAAGAGATTGGAACAACATACAGATAAAGAAAGAGAGCTGTGGTCGTCAAAATGATAACAAACCAGGTCGTCGACGACAGAAAGGGCTAAAACAGGTGGTCGTTGATCGGCGATTTAGAGGCGACCGGAGATGAAGAAATGGTGAAAGAGTGAGGCAAGATGAAAAAATAAGTAAGTAACCTGTAACCAGGTCAAATAAGATAAAACGAAAGGAATCGATAAATAAAATCGAAGTATACAAGAGATTGGAACAACCTACAGATAAAGAATGAGAGATGTGGTCGTCAAAATGATAACAGACCAGGTGATCAGCGACAGAAAGGGCTAAAACAGGTGGTCGTCGATCGGAGATTTGGAGGCGATCGGAGATGAAAAAATGGTGAAAGAGTGCGACAAGATGAAAAAATAAGTAAGTAACCTGTAACCAGGTCAAATAAGATAAAACGAAAGGAATCGAAAAATAAAATCGAAGTATACAAGATATTGGAACAACATACAGATAAAGAAAGAGAGCTGTGGTCGTCAAGATGATAACAAACCAGGTCGTCAGCGACAGAAAGTGCTAAAACAGGTGGTCGTCGATCGGAGATTTGGAGGCGATCGTAGATGAAAAAAATGGTGAAAGAGTGAGGCAAGATGAAAAAATAAGTAAGTAACCTGTAACCAGGTCAAATAAGATAAAACGAAAGGAATCGATAAATAAAATCGAAGTATACAAGTGATTGGAACAACATACAGATAAAGAAAGAGAGTGTGGTCGTCAAAATGGTAACAAACCAGGTCGTCAGCGAAAGAAAGGGCTAAAATAGGTGGTCGTCGATCGGAGATGAAAAAATGGTGAAAGAGTGAGGCAAGATGAAAAAATAAGTAAGTAACCTGTAGCCAGGTCAAATAAGATAAAACGTAAGGAATCGATAAATAAAATCGAAAAATACAAGAGATTGGAACAACATACAGATAAAGAAAGAGAGTTGTGGTCGTTAAAATGGTAACAAACCAGGTCGTCAGCGACAGAAAGGGCTAAAACAGGTGGTCGTCGATCGTAGATTTGGAGGCGATCGGAGATGAAAAAATGGTGAAAGAGTGAGGCAAGACGAAAAAATAAGTAAGTAATTAAGATAAAACGAAAGGAATCGATAAATAAAATCGAAGTATACAAGAGATTGGAACAACATACAGATAAAGAAAGAGAGTCGTGGTCGTCAAAATGATAACAAACCAGGTCGTCAGCGACAGAAAGGGCTAAAACAGGTGGTCGTCGATCAGAGATTTGGAGGCGATCAGAGATGAAAAAATGGTGAAAGAGTGAGGCAAGATGAAAAAATAAGTAAGTAACCTGTAACTAGGTCAAATAAGATAAAACGAAAGGAATCGATAAATAAAATCGAAGTATACAAGAGATTGGAACAACATACAGATAAAGAAAGAGAGATGTGGTCGTCAAAATGATAACAAACCAGGTCGTCAGCGACAGAAAGGGCTAAAACAGGTGGTCGTCGATCGGAGATTTGGAGGCGATCGGAGATGAAAAAATGGTGAAAGGGTGAGGCAAGATGAAAAAAATTAGTAAGTAACCTGTAACCATGTCAAATAAGATAAAACGAAAGGAATCGATAGATAAAATTGAAGTATACAAGAGATTGGAACAACATACAGATAAAGAAAGAGAGATGTGGTCGTCAAAATGATAACAAACCAGGTCGTCAGCGACAGAAAAGGCTAAAACAGGTGGTCGTCGATCGGAGATTTGGAGGCGATCGGAGATGAAAAAATGGTGAAAGAGTGAGGTAAGATGAAAAAATAAGTAAGTAACCTGTAACCAGGTCAAATAAGATAAAACGAAAGGAATCGATAAATAAAATCGAAGTATACAAGAGATTGGAACAACATACAGATAAAGAAAGAGAGTTGTGGTCGTCAAAATGATAACAAACCAGGTCGTCAGCGACAGAAAGGGTTAAAACAGGTGGTCGTCGATCGGAGATTTAGAGGCGATCGGAGATGAAAAATGGTGAAAGAGTGAGGCAAGATGAAGAAATAAGTAAGTAACCTGTAACCAGGTCAAATAAGATAAAACGAAAGGAATCGATAAATAAAATCGAAGTATACAAGAGATTGGAACAACATATAGATAAAGAAAGAGAGTCGTGGTCGTCAAAATGATAACAAACCAGGTCGTCAGCGACAGAAAGGGTTAAAACAGGTGGTCGTCGATCGTAGATTTTGAGGCGATCGGAGATGAAAAATGGTGAAAGAGTGAGGCAAGATGAAGAAATAAGTAAGTAACCTGTAACCAGGTCAAATAAGATAAAACGAAAGGAATTGATAAATAAAATTGAAGTATACAAGAGATTGGAACAACATACAGATAAAGAAAGAGAGCTGTGGTCGTCAGCGACAGAAAGGGCTAAAACAGGTGGTCGTTGATCGGAGATTTGGAGGCGATCGGAGATGAAAAATGGTGAAAGAGTGAGGCAAGATGAAAAAATAAGTAAGTAACCGGTAACCAGGTCAAATAAGATAAAACAAAAGGAATCAATAAATAAAATCGAAGTATACAATAGATTGGAACAACATACAGATAAAGAAAGAGAGCTGTGGTCGTCAAAATGATAACAAACCAGGTCGTCGGCGACAGAAAGGGCTAAAACAGGTGGTCGTTGATCGGAGATTTGGAGGCGATCGGAGATGAAAAAATGGTGAAAGAGTGTGGCAAGATGAAAAAAATAAGTAAGTAACCTGTAACCAGGTCAAATAAGATAAAACGTTAGGAATCGATAAATAAAATCGAAGTATACAAGAGATTGGAACAACATATAGATAAAGAAAGAGAGTTGTGGTCGTCAAAATGGTAACAAACCAGGTCGTCAGCGACAGAAAGGGTTAAAACAGGTGGTCGTCGATCGGAGATTTGGAGGCGATCGGAGTTGAAAAAATGGTGAAAGAGTGAGGCAAGATGAAAAAATAAGTAAGTAATTAAGATAAAACGAAAGGAATCGATAAATAAAATCGAAGTATACAAGAGATTGGAACAACATATACAGATAAAGAAAGAGAGTCGTGGTCGTCAAAATGATAACAAACCAGGTCGTCAGCGACAGAAAGGGCTAAAACAGGTGGTCGTCGATCGGAGATTTGGAGGCGATCGGAGATGAAAAAATGGTGAAAGAGTGCGACAAGATGAAAAAATAAGTAAGTAACCTGTAACCAGGTCAAATAAGATAAAACGAAAGGAATCGATAAATAAAATCGAAGTATACAAGAGATTGTAACAACATACAGATAAAGAAAGAGAGCTGTGGTCGTCAAAATGATAACAAACCAGGTCGTCGACGACAGAAAGGGCTAAAACAGGTGGTCGTTGATCGGCGATTTAGAGGCGACCGGAGATGAAGAAATGGTGAAAGAGTGAGGCAAGATGAAAAAATAAGTAAGTAACCTGTAACCAGGTCAAATAAGATAAAACGAAAGGAATCGATAAATAAAATCGAAGTATACAAGAGATTGGAACAACCTACAGATAAAGAATGAGAGATGTGGTCGTCAAAATGATAACAGACCAGGTGATCAGCGACAGAAAGGGCTAAAACAGGTGGTCGCC
This sequence comes from Saussurea involucrata, assembly GCA_033807775.1. NCBI lineage: Eukaryota > Viridiplantae > Streptophyta > Magnoliopsida > Asterales > Asteraceae > Saussurea > Saussurea involucrata. The sequence continues at coordinate 66,736,980 of CM066321.1, read as the reverse complement.
GATCGGAGATTTGGAGGCGATCGGAGATGAAAAAATGGTGAAAGGGTGAGGCAGGTTGAAAAAATTAGTAAGTAACCTGTAACCAGGTCAAATAAGATAAAACGAAAGGAATCGATAAATAAAATCGAAGTATACAAGAGATTGGAACAACATACAGATAAAGAAAGAGAGATGTGGTCGTCAAAATGATAACAAACCAGGTCGTCAGCGACAGAAAGGGCTAAAACAGGTGGTCGTCGATCGGAGATTTGGAGGCGATCGGAGATGAAAAAATGGTGAAAGAGTGAGGCAAGATGAAAAAATAAGTAAGTAATTAAGATAAAACGAAAGGAATCGATAAATAAAATCGAAGTATACAAGAGATTGGAACAACATACAGATAAAGAAAGAGAGTCGTGGTATGATAACAAACCAGGTCGTCAGCGACAGAAAGGGCTAAAACAGGTGGTCGTCGATCAGAGATTTGGAGGCGATCGGAGATGAAAAAATGGTGAAAGAGTGAGGCAAGATGAAAAAATAAGTAAGTAACCTGTAACCAGGTCAAATAAGATAAAACGAAAGGAATCGATAAATAAAATCGAAGTATACAAGAGATTGGAACAACATACAGATAAAGAAAGAGAGATGTGGTCGTCAAAATGATAACAAACCAGGTCGTCAGCGACAGAAAGGGCTAAAACAGGTGGTCGTCGATCGGAGATTTGGAGGCGATCGGAGATGAAAAAATGGTGAAAGGGTGAGGCAAGATGAAAAAATTAGTAAGTAACCTGTAACCAGGTCAAATAAGATAAAACGAAAGGAATCGATAGATAAAATTGAAGTATACAAGAGATTGGAACAACATACAGATAAAGAAAGAGAGATGTGGTCGTCAAAATGATAACAAACCAGGTCGTCACCGACAGAAAAGGCTAAAACAGGTGGTCGTCGATCGGAGATTTGGAGGCGATCGTAGATGAAAAAATGGTGAAAGAGTGAGGTAAGATGAAAAAATAAGTAAGTAACCTGTAACCAGGTCAAATAAGATAAAACGAAAGGAATCGATAAATAAAATCGAAGTATACAAGAGATTGGAACAACATACAGATAAAGAAAGAGAGTTGTGGTCGTCAAAATGATAACAAACCAGGTCGTCAGCGACAGAAAGGGTTAAAACAGGTGGTGGTCGATCGGAGATTTAGAGGCGATCGGAGATGAAAAATGGTGAAAGAGTGAGGCAAGATGAAGAAATAAGTAAGTAACCTGTAACCATGTCAAATAAGATAAAACGAAAGGAATTGATAAATAAAATTGAAGTATACAAGAGATTGGAACAACATACAGATAAAGAAAGACAACTGTGGTCGTCAGCGCCAGAAAGGGCTAAAACAGGTGGTCGTTGATCGGAGATTTGGAGGCGATCGGAGATGAAAAATGGTGAAAGAGTGAGGCAAGATGAAAAAATAAGTATGTAACCGGTAACCAGGTCAAATAAGATAAAACAAAAGGAATCGATAAATAAAATCGAAGTATACAAGAGATTGGAACAACATACAGATAAAGAAAGAGAGCTGTGGTCGTCAAAATGATAACAAACCAGGTCGTCGGCGACAGAAAGGGCTAAAACAGGTGGTCGTTGATCGGAGATTTGGAGGCGATCGGAGATGAAAAAATGGTGAAAGAGTGAGGCAAGATGAAAAAATAAGTAAGTAACCTGTAACCAGGTCAAATAAGATAAAACGTTAGGAATCGATAAATAAAATCGAAGTATACAAGAGATTGGAACAACATACAGATAAAGAAAGAGAGTTGTGGTCGTCAAAATGGTAACAAACCAGGTCGTCAGCGACAGAAAGGGCTAAAACAGGTGGTCGTCGATCGGAGATTTGGAGGCGATCGGAGATGAAAAAATGGTGAAAGAGTGAGGCAAGATGAAAAAATAAGTAAGTAATTAATATAAAACGAAAGGAATCGATAAATAAAATCGAAGTATACAAGAGATTGGAACAACATACAGATAAAGAAAGAGAGTCGTGGTCGTCAAAATGATAACAAACCAGGTCGTCAGCGATAGAAAGGGCTAAAACAGGTGGTCGTCGATCGGAGATTTGGAGGCGATCGGAGATGAAAAACTGGTGAAAGGGTGAGGCAAGATGAAAAAATTAGTAAGTAACCTGTAACCAGGTCAAATAAGATAAAACGAAAGGAATCGATAGATAAAATTGAAGTATACAAGAGATTGGAACAACATACAGATAAAGAAAAAGAGATGTGGTCGTCAAAATGATAACAAACCAGGTCGTCAGCGACAGAAAAGGCTAAAACAGGTGGTCGTCGATCGGAGATTTGGAGGCGATCGGAGATGAAAAATGGTGAAAGAGTGAGGCAAGATGAAGAAATAAGTAAGTAACCTGTAACCAGGTCAAATAAGATAAAACGAAAAGAATTGATAAATAAAATTGAAGTATACAAGAGATTGGAACAACATACAGATAAAGAAAGACAGCTGTGGTCGTCAGCGACAGAAAGGGCTAAAACAGGTGGTCGTTGATCGGAGATTTGGAGGCGATCGGAGATGAAAAATGGTGAAAGAGTGAGGCAAGATGAAAAAATAAGTATGTAACCGGTAACCAGGTCAAATAAGATAAAACAAAAGGAATCGATAAATAAAATCGAAGTATACAAGAGATTGGAACAACATACAGATAAAGAAAGAGAGTTGTGGTCGTCAAAATGATAACAAACCAGGTCGTCGGCGACAGAAAGGGCTAAAACAGGTGGTCGTTGATCGGAGATTTGGAGGCGATCGGAGATGAAAAAATGGTGAAAGAGTGAGGCAAGATGAAAAAATAAGTAAGTAACCTGTAACCAGGTCAAATAAGATAAAACGTTAGGAATCGATAAATAAAATCGAAGTATACAAGAGATTGGAACAACATACAGATAAAGAAAGAGAGTTGTGGTCGTCAAAATGGTAACAAACCAGGTCGTCAGCGACAGAAAGGGCTAAAACAGGTGGTCGTCGATCGGAGATTTGGATGCGATCGGAGATGAAAAAATGGTGAAAGAGTGAGGCAAGATGAAAAAATAAGTAAGTAATTAAGATAAAACGAAAGGAATCGATAAATAAAATCGAAGTATACAAGAGATTGGAACAACATACAGATAAAGAAAGAGAGTTGTGGTCGTCAAAATGATAACAAACCAGGTCGTCAGCGACAGAAAGGGTTAAAACAGGTGGTCGTCGATCGGAGATTTAGAGGCGATCGGAGATGAAAAATGGTGAAAGAGTGAGGCAAGATGAAGAAATAAGTAAGTAACCTGTAACCAGGTCAAATAAGATAAAACGAAAAGAATTGATAAATAAAATTGAAGTATACAAGAGATTGGAACAACATACAGATAAAGAAAGACAGCTGTGGTCGTCAGCGACAGAAAGGGCTAAAACAGGTGGTCGTTGATCGGAGATTTGGAGGCGATCGGAGATGAAAAATGGTGAAAGAGTGAGGCAAGATGAAAAAATAAGTATGTAACCGGTAACCAGGTCAAATAAGATAAAACAAAAGGAATCGATAAATAAAATCGAAGTATACAAGAGATTGGAACAACATACAGATAAAGAAAGAGAGTTGTGGTCGTCAAAATGATAACAAACCAGGTCGTCGGCGACAGAAAGGGCTAAAACAGGTGGTCGTTGATCGGAGATTTGGAGGCGATCGGAGATGAAAAAATGGTGAAAGAGTGAGGCAAGATGAAAAAATAAGTAAGTAACCTGTAACCAGGTCAAATAAGATAAAACGTTAGGAATCGATAAATAAAATCGAAGTATACAAGAGATTGGAACAACATACAGATAAAGAAAGAGAGTTGTGGTCGTCAAAATGGTAACAAACCAGGTCGTCAGCGACAGAAAGGGCTAAAACAGGTGGTCGTCGATCGGAGATTTGGATGCGATCGGAGATGAAAAAATGGTGAAAGAGTGAGGCAAGATGAAAAAATAAGTAAGTAATTAAGATAAAACGAAAGGAATCGATAAATAAAATCGAAGTATACAAGAGATTGGAACAACATACAGATAAAGAAAGAGAGTCGTGGTCGTCAAAATGATAACGAACCAGGTCGTCAGTGACAGAAAGGGCTAAAACAGGTGGTCGTCGATCGGAGATTTGGAGGCGATCGGAGATGAAAAACTGGTGGAAGGGTGAGGCAAGATGAAAAAATTAGTAAGTAACCTGTAACCAGGTCAAATAAGATAAAACGAAAGGAATCGATAGATAAAATTGAAGTATACAAGAGATTGGAACAACATACAGATAAAGAAAAAGAGATGTGGTCGTCAAAATGATAACAAACCAGGTCGTCAGCGACAGAAAAGGCTAAAACAGGTGGTCGTCGATCGGAGATTTGGAGGCGATCGGAGATGAAAAAATGGTGAAAGAGTGAGGTAAGATGAAAAAATAAGTAAGTAACATGTAACCAGGTCAAATAAGATAAAACGAAAGGAATCGATAAATAAAATCGAAGTATACAAGAGATTGGAACAACATACAGATAAAGAAAGAGAGTTGTGGTCGTCAAAATGATAACAAACCAGGTCGTCAGCGACAGAAAGGGTTAAAACAGGTGGTCGTCGATCGGAGATTTAGAGGCGATCGGAGATGAAAAATGGTGAAAGAGTGAGGCAAGATGAAGAAATAAGTAAGTAACCTGTAACCAGGTCAAATAAGATAAAACGAAAGGAATTGATAAATAAAATTAAAGTATACAAGAGATTGGAACAACATACAGATAAAGAAAGACAGCTGTGGTCGTCAGCGACAGAAAGGGCTAAAACAGGTGGTCGTTGATCGGAGATTTGGAGGCGATCGGAGATGAAAAATGGTGAAAGAGTGAGGCAAGATGAAAAAATAAGTATGTAACTGGTAACCATGTCAAATAAGATAAAACAAAAGGAATCGATAAATAAAATCGAAGTATACAAGAGATTGGAACAACATACAAATAAAGAAAGAGAGTTGTGGTCGTCAAAATGATAACAAACCAGGTCGTCGGCGACAGAAAGGGCTAAAACAGGTGGTCGTTGATCGGAGATTTGGAGGCGATCGGAGATGAAAAAATGGTGAAAGAGTGAGGCAAGATGAAAAAAATAAGTAAGTAACCTGTAACCAGGTCAAATAAGATAAAACGTTAGGAATCGATAAATAAAATCGAAGTATAAAAGAGATTGGAACAACATACAGATAAAGAAAGAGAGTTGTGGTCGTCAAAATGGTAACAAACCAGGTCGTCAGCGACAGAAAGGGCTAAAACAGGTGGTCGTCGATCGGAGATTTGGAGGCGATCGGAGATGAAAAAATGGTGAAAGAGTGAGGCAAGATGAAAAAATAAGTAAGTAATTAAGATAAAACGAAAGGAATCGATAAATAAAATCGAAGTATACAAGAGATTGGAACAACATACAGATAAAGAAAGAGAGTCGTGGTCGTCAAAATGATAACAAACCAGGTCGTCAGCGACAGAAAGGGCTAAAACAGGTGGTCGTCGATCGGAGATTTGGAGGCGATCGGAGATGAAAAACTGGTGAAAGGGTGAGGCAAGATGAAAAAATTAGTAAGTAACCTGTAACCAGGTCAAATAAGATAAAACGAAAGGAATCGATAGATAAAATTGAAGTATACAAGAGATTGGAACAACATACAGATAAAGAAAAAGAGATGTGGTCGTCAAAATTATAACAAACCAGGTCGTCAGCGACAGAAAAGGCTAAAACAGGTGGTCGTCGATCGGAGATTTGGAGGCGATCAGAGATAAAAAATGGTGAAAGAGTGAGGTAAGATGAAAAAATAAGTAAGTAATCTGTAACCAGGTCAAATAAGATAAAACGAAAGGAATCGATAAATAAAATCGAAGTATACAAGAGATTGGAACAACATACAGATAAAGAAAGAGAGTTGTGGTCGTCAAAATGATAACAAACCAGGTCGTCAGCGACAGAAAGGGTTAAAACAGGTGGCCGTCGATCGGAGATTTAGAGGCGATCGGAGATGAAAAATGGTGAAAGAGTGAGGCAAGATGAAGAAATAAGTAAGTAACCTGTAACCAGGTCAAATAAGATAAAACGAAAGGAATTGATAAATAAAATTGAAGTATACAAGAGATTGGAACAACATACAGATAAAGAAAGACAGCTGTGGTCGTCAGCGACAGAAAGGGCTAAAACAGGTGGTCGTTGATCGGAGATTTGGAGGCGATCGGAGATGAAAAATGGTGAAAGAGTGAGGCAAGATGAAAAAATAAGTATGTAACCGGTAACCAGGTCAAATAAGATAAAACAAAAGGAATCGATAAATAAAATCGAAGTATACAAGAGATTGGAACAACATACAGATAAAGAAAGAGAGCCGTGGTCGTCAAAATGATAACAAACCAGGTCGTCGGCGACAGAAAGGGCTAAAACAAGTGGTCGTTGATCGGAGATTTGGAGGCGATCGGAGATGAAAAAATGGTGAAAGAGTGAGGCAAGATGAAAAAATAAGTAAGTAACCTGTAACCAGGTCAAATAAGATAAAACGTTAGGAATCGATAAATAAAATCGAAGTATACAAGAGATTGGAACAACATACAGATAAAGAAAGAGAGTTGTGGTCGTCAAAATGGTAACAAACCAGGTAGTCAGCGACAGAAAGGGCTAAAACAGGTGGTCGTCGATCGGAGATTTGGAGGCGATCGGAGATGAAAAAATGGTGAAAGAGTGAGGCAAGATGAAAAAATAAGTAAGTAATTAAGATAAAACGAAAGGAATCGATAAATAAAATCGAAGTATACAAGAGATTGGAACAACATACAGATAAAGGAAGAGAGTCGTGGTCGTCAAAATGATAACAAACCAGGTCGTCAGCGACAGAAAGGGCTAAAACAGGTGGTCGTCGATCGTAGATTTGGAGGCGATCGGAGATGAAAAACTGGTGAAAGGGTGAGGCAAGATGAAAAAATTAGTAAGTAACCTGTAACCAGGTCAAATAAGATAAAACGAAAGGAATTGATAGATAAAATTGAAGTATACAAGAGATTGGAACAACATACAGATAAAGAAAAAGAGATGTGGTCGTCAAAATGATAACAAACCAGGTCGTCAGCGACAGAAAAGGCTAAAACAGGTGGTCGTCGATCGGAGATTTGGAGGCGATCGGAGATGAAAAAATGGTGAAAGAGTGAGGTAAGATGAAAAAATAAGTAAGTAACCTGTAACCAGGTCAAATAAGATAAAACGAAAGGAATCGATAAATAAAATCGAAGTATACAAGAGATTGGAACAACATACAGATAAAGAAAGAGAGTTGTGGTCATCAAAATGATAACAAATCAGGTCGTCAGCGACAGAAAGGGTTAAAACAGGTGGTCGTCGATCGGAGATTTAGAGGCGATCGGAGATGAAAAATGGTGAAAGAGTGAGGCAAGATGAAGAAATAAGTAAGTAACCTGTAACCAGGTCAAATAAGATAAAACGAAAGGAATTGATAAATAAAATTGAAGTATACAAGGGATTGGAACAACATACAGATAAAGAAAGACAGCTGTGGTCGTCAGCGACAGAAAGGGCTAAAACAGGTGGTCGTTGATCGGAGATTTGGAGGCGATCGGAGATGAAAAATGGTGAAAGAGTGAGGCAAGATGAAAAAATAAGTATGTAACCTGTAACCAGGTCAAATAAGATAAAACGTTAGGAATCGATAAATAAAATCGAAGTATACAAGAGATTGGAACAACATACAGATAAAGAAAGAGAGTTGTGGTCGTCAAAATGGTAACAAACCAGGTCGTCAGCGACAGAAAGGGCTAAAACAGGTGGTCGTCGATCGGAGATTTGGAGGCGATCGGAGATGAAAAAATGGTGAAAGAGTGAGGCAAGATGAAAAAATAAGTAAGAAATTAAGATAAAACGAAAGGAATCGATAAATAAAATCGAAGTATACAAGAGATTGGAACAACATACAGATAAAGAAAGAGAGTCGTGGTCGTCAAAATGATAACAAACCAGGTCGTCAGCGACAGAAAGGGTTAAAACAGGTGGTCGTCGATCGGAGATGAAAAATGGTGAAAGAGTGAGGCAAGATGAAGAAATAAGTAAGTAACCTGTAACCAGGTCAAATAAGATAAAACGTTAGGAATCGATAAATAAAATCGAAGTATACAAGAGATTGGAACAACATACAGATAAAGAAAGAGAGTTGTGGTCGTCAAAATGGTAACAAACCAGGTCGTCAGCGACAGAAAGGGCTAAAACAGGTGGTCGTCGATCGGAGATTTGGAGGCTATCGGAGATGAAAAAATGGTGAAAGAGTGAGGCAAGATGAAAAAATAAGTAAGTAATTAAGATAAAACGAAAGGAATCGATAAATAAAATCGAAGTATACAAGAGATTGGAACAACATACAGATAAAGAAAGAGAGTCGTGGTCGTCAAAATGATAACAAACCAGGTCGTCAGCGATAGAAAGGGCTAAAACAGGTGGTCGTCAGCGATAGAAAGGGCTAAAACAGGTGGTCGTCGATCGGAGATTTTGAGGCGATCGGAGATGAAAAATGGTGAAAGAGTGAGGCAAGATGAAGAAATAAGTAAGTAACCTGTAACCAGGTCAAATAAGATAAAACGTTAGGAATCGATAAATAAAATCGAAGTATACAAGAGATTGGAACAACATACAGATAAAGAAAGAGAGTTGTGGTCGTCAAAATGGTAACAAACCAGGTCGTCAGCGACAGAAAGGGCTAAAACAGGTGGTCGTCGATCGGAGATTTGGAGGCTATCGGAGATGAAAAAATGGTGAAAGAGTGAGGCAAGATGAAAAAATAAGTAAGTAATTAAGATAAAACGAAAAGAATTGATAAATAAAATTGAAGTATACAAGAGATTGGAACAACATACAGATAAAGAAAGACAGCTGTGGTCGTCAGCGACAGAAAGGGCTAAAACAGGTGGTCGTTGATCGGAGATTTGGAGGCGATCGGAGATGAAAAAATGGTGAAAGAGTGCGGCAAGATGAAAAAATAAGTAAGTAACCGGTAACCAGGTCAAATAAGATAAAACAAAAGGAATCAATAAATAAAATCGAAGTATACAATAGATTGGAACAACATACAGATAAAGAAAGAGAGCTGTGGTCGTCAAAATGATAACAAACCAGGTCGTCGGCGACAGAAAGGGCTAAAACAGGTGGTCGTTGATCAGAGATTTGGAGGCGATCGGAGATGAAAAAATGGTGAAAGAGTGTGGCAAGATGAAAAAAATAAGTAAGTAACCTGTAACCAGGTCAAATAAGATAAAAGGTTAGGAATCGATAAATAAAATCGAAGTATACAAGAGATTGGAACAACATATAGATAAAGAAAGAGAGTTGTGGTCGTCAAAATGGTAACAAACCAGGTCGTCAGCGACAGAAAGGGCTAAAACAGGTGGTCGTCGATCGGAGATTTGGAGGCGATCGGAGTTGAAAAAATGGTGAAAGAGTGAGGCAAGATGAAAAAATAAGTAAGTAATTAAGATAAAACGAAAGGAATCGATAAATAAAATTGAAGTATACAAGAGATTGGAACAACATACAGATAAAGAAAGAGAGTCGTGGTCGTCAAAATGATAACAAACCAGGTCGTCAGCGACAGAAAGGGCTAAAACAGGTGGTCGTCGATCGGAGATTTGGAGGCGATCGGAGATGAAAAAATGGTGAAAGAGTGCGGCAAGATGAAAAAATAAGTTAGTAACCTGTAACAAGGTCAAATAAGATAAAACGAAAGGAATCGATAAATAAAATCGAAGTATACAAGAGATTGGAACAACATACAGATAAAGAAAGAGAGATGTGGTCGTCAAAATGATAACAAACGAGGTCGTCGACGACAGAAAGGGCTAAAACAGGTGGTCGTTGATCGGCGATTTGGAGGCGACCGGAGATGAAAAAATGGTGAAAGAGTGAGGCAAGATGAAAAAATAAGTAAGTAACCTGTAACCAGGTCAAATAAGATAAAACGAAAGGAATCGATAAATAAAATCGAAGTATACAAGAGATTGGAACAACATACAGATAAAGAAAGAGAGATGTGGTCGTCAAAATGATAACAAACCAGGTGATCAGCGACAGAAAGGGCTAAAACAGGTGGTCGTCGATCGGAGATTTGGAGGCGATCGGAGATGAAAAAATGGTGAAAGGGTGAGGCAAGTTGAAAAAATTAGTAAGTAACCTGTAAACAGGTCAAATAAGATAAAACGAAAGGAATCGATAAATAAAATCGAAGTATACAAGAGATTGGAACAACATACAGATAAAGAAAGAGAGATGTGGTCGTCAAAATGATAACAAACCAGGTCGTCAGCGACAGAAAGGGCTAAAACAGGTGGTCGTCGATCGGAGATTTGGAGGCGATCGGAGATGAAAAAATGGTGAAAGAGTGAGGCAAGATGAAAAAATAAGTAAGTAATTAAGATAAAACGAAAGGAATCGATAAATAAAATCGAAGTATACAAGAGATTGGAACAACATACAGATAAAGAAAGAGAGTCGTGGTATGATAACAAACCAGGTCGTCAGCGACAGAAAGGGCTAAAACAGGTGGTCGTCGATCAGAGATTTTTAGGCGATCGGAGATGAAAAAATGGTGAAAGAGTGAGGCAAGATGAAAAAATAAGTAAGTAACCTGTAACAAGGTCAAATAAGATAAAACGAAAGGAATCGATAAATAAAATCGAAGTATACAAGAGATTGGAACAACATACAGATAAAGAAAGAGAGATGTGGTCGTCAAAATGATAACAAACCAGGTCGTCAGCGACAGTAAGGGCTAAAACAAGTGGTCGTCGATCGGAGATTTGGAGGCGATCGGAGATGAAAAAATGGTGAAAGGGTGAGGCAAGATGAAAAAATTAGTAAGTAACCTGTAACCAGGTCAAATAAGATAAAACGAAAGGAATCGATAGATAAAATTGAAGTATACAAGAGATTGGAACAACATACAGATAAAGAAAGAGAGATGTGGTCGTCAAAATGATAACAAACCAGGTCGTCAGCGACAGAAAAGGCTAAAACAGGTGGTCGTCGATCGGAGATTTGGAGGCGATCGGAGATGAAAAAATGGTGAAAGAGTGAGGTAAGATGAAAAAATAAGTAAGTAACCTGTAACCAGGTCAAATAAGATAAAACGAAAGGAATCGATAAATAAAATCGAAGTATACAAGAGATTGGAACAACATACAGATAAAGAAAGAGAGTTGTGGTCGTCAAAATGATAACAAACCAGGTCGTCAGCGACATAAAGGGTTAAAACAGGTGGTCGTCGATCGGAGATTTAGAGGCGATCGGAGATGAAAAATGGTGAAAGAGTGAGGCAAGATGAAGAAATAAGTAAGTAACCTGTAATCAGGTCAAATAAGATAAAACGAAAAGAGTTGATAAATAAAATTGAAGTATATAAGAGATTGGAACAACATACAGATAAAGAAAGAGAGCTGTGGTCGTCAGCGACAGAAAGGGCTAAAACAGGTGGCCGTTGATCGGAGATTTGGAGGCGATCGGAGATGAAAAATGGTGAAAGAGTGAGGCAAGATGAAAAAATAAGTAAGTAACCGGTAACCATGTCAAATAAGATAAAACAAAAGGAATCGATAAATAAAATCGAAGTATACAAGAGATTGGAACAACATACAGATAAAGAAAGAGAGCTGTGGTCGTCAAAATGATAACAAACCAGGTCGTCGGCGACAGAAAGGGCTAAAACAGGTGGTCGTTGATCGGAGATTTGGAGGCGATCGGAGATGAAAAAAATGGTGAAAGAGTGATGCAAGATGAAAAAATAAGTAAGTAACCTGTAACCAGGTCAAATAAGATAAAACGTTAGGAATCGATAAATAAAATCGAAGTATACAAGAGATTGGAACAACATACAGATAAAGAAAGAGAGTTGTGGTCGTCAAAATGGTAACAAACCATGTCGTCAGCGACAGAAAGGGCTAAAACAGGTGGTCGTCGATCGGAGATTTGGAGGCGATCGGAGATGAAAAAATGGTGAAAGAGTGAGGCAAGATGAAAAAATAAGTAAGTAATTAATATAAAACGAAAGGAATCGATAAATAAAATCGAAGTATACAAGAGATTGGAACAACATACAGATAAAGAAAGAGAGTCGTGGTCGTCAAAATGATAACAAACCAGGTCGTCAGCGATAGAAAGGGCTAAAACAGGTGGTCGTCGATCGGAGATTTGGAGGCGATCGGAGATGAAAAACTGGTGAAAGGGTGAGGCAAGATGAAAAAATTAGTAAGTAACCTGTAACCAGGTCAAATAAGATAAAACGAAAGGAATCGATAGATAAAATTGAAGTATACAAGAGATTGGAACAACATACAGATAAAGAAAAAGAGATGTGGTCGTCAAAATGATAACAAACCAGGTCGTCAGCGACAGAAAAGGCTAAAACAGGTGGTCGTCGATCGGAGATTTGGAGGCGATCGGAGATGAAAAAATGGTGAAAGAGTGAGGTAAGATGAAAAAATAAGTAAGTAACCTGTAACCAGGTCAAATAAGATAAAACGAAAGGAATCGATAAATAAAATCGAAGTATACAAGAGATTGGAACAACATACAGATAAAGAAAGAGAGTTGTGGTCGTCAAAATGATAACAAACCAGGTCGTCAGCGACAGAAAGGGTTAAAACAGGTGGTCGTCGATCGGAGATTTAGAGGCGATCGGAGATGAAAAATGGTGAAAGAGTGAGGCAAGATGAAGAAATAAGTAAGTAACCTGTAACCAGGTCAAATAAGATAAAACGAAAGGAATTGATAAATAAAATTGAAGTATACAAGAGATTGGAACAACATACAGATAAAGAAAGACAACTGTGGTCGTCAGCGACAGAAAGGGCTAAAACAGGTGGTCGTTGATCGGAGATTTGGAGGCGATCGGAGATGAAAAATGGTGAAAGAGTGAGGCAAGATGAAAAAATAAGTATGTAACCGGTAACCAGGTCAAATAAGATAAAACAAAAGGAATCGATAAATAAAATCGAAGTATACAAGAGATTGGAACAACATACAGATAAAGAAAGAGAGTTGTGGTCGTCAAAATGATAACAAACCAGGTCGTCGGCGACAGAAAGGGCTAAAACAGGTGGTCGTTGATCGGAGATTTGGAGGCGATCGGAGATGAAAAAATGGTGAAAGAGTGAGGCAAGATGAAAAAATAAGTAAGTAACCTGTAACCAGGTCAAATAAGATAAAACGTTAGGAATCGATAAATAAAATCGAAGTATACAAAAGATTGGAACAACATACAGATAAAGAAAGAGAGTTGTGGTCGTCAAAATGGTAACAAACCAGGTCGTCAGCGACAGAAAGGGCTAAAACAGGTGGTCGTCGATCGGAGATTTGGAGGCGATCGGAGATGAAAAAATGGTGAAAGAGTGAGGCAAGATGAAAAAATAAGTAAGTAATTAAGATAAAACGAAAGGAATCGATAAATAAAATCGAAGTATACAAGAGATTGGAACAACATACAGATAAAGAAAGAGAGTCGTGGTCGTCAAAATGATAACAAACCAGGTCGTCAGCGACAGAAAGGGCTAAAACAGGTGGTCGTCGATCGGAGATTTGGAGGCGATCGGAGATGAAAAACTGGTGAAAGGGTGAGGCAAGATGAAAAAATTAGTAAGTAACCTGTAACCAGGTCAAATAAGATAAAACGAAAGGAATCGATAGATAAAATTGAAGTATACAAGAGATTGGAACAACATACAGATAAAGAAAAAGAGATGTGGTCGTCAAAATGATAACAAACCAGGTCGTCAGCGACAGAAAAGGCTAAAACAGGTGGTCGTCGATCGGAGATTTGGAGGCGATCGGAGATGAAAAAATGGTGAAAGAGTGAGGTAAGATGAAAAAATAAGTAAGTAACATGTAACCAGGTCAAATAAGATAAAACGAAAGGAATCGATAAATAAAATCGAAGTATACAAGAGATTGGAACAACATACAGATAAAGAAAGAGAGTTGTGGTCGTCAAAATGATAACAAACCAGGTCGTCAGCGACAGAAAGGGTTAAAACAGGTGGTCGTCGATCGGAGATTTAGAGGCGATCGGAGATGAAAAATGGTGAAAGAGTGAGGCAAGATGAAGAAATAAGTAAGTAACCTGTAACCAGGTCAAATAAGATAAAACGAAAGGAATTGATAAATAAAATTAAAGTATACAAGAGATTGGAACAACATACAGATAAAGAAAGACAGCTGTGGTCGTCAGCGACAGAAAGGGCTAAAACAGGTGGTCGTTGATCGGAGATTTGGAGGCGATCGGAGATGAAAAATGGTGAAAGAGTGAGGCAAGATGAAAAAATAAGTATGTAACCGGTAACCATGTCAAATAAGATAAAACAAAAGGAATCGATAAATAAAATCGAAGTATACAAGAGATTGGAACAACATACAGATAAAGAAAGAGAGTTGTGGTCGTCAAAATGATAACAAACCAGGTCGTCGGCGACAGAAAGGGCTAAAACAGGTGGTCGTTGATCGGAGATTTGGAGGCGATCGGAGATGAAAAAATGGTGAAAGAGTGAGGCAAGATGAAAAAATAAGTAAGTAACCTGTAACCAGGTCAAATAAGATAAAACGTTAGGAATCGATAAATAAAATCGAAGTATAAAAGAGATTGGAACAACATACAGATAAAGAAAGAGAGTTGTGGTCGTCAAAATGGTAACAAACCAGGTCGTCAGCGACAGAAAGGGCTAAAACAGGTGGTCGTCGATCGGAGATTTGGAGGCGATCGGAGATGAAAAAATGGTGAAAGAGTGAGGCAAGATGAAAAAATAAGTAAGTAATTAAGATAAAACGAAAGGAATCGATAAATAAAATCGAAGTATACAAGAGATTGGAACAACATACAGATAAAGAAAGAGAGTCGTGGTCGTCAAAATGATAACAAACCAGGTCGTCAGCGACAGAAAGGGCTAAAACAGGTGGTCGTCGATCGGAGATTTGGAGGCGATCGGAGATGAAAAACTGGTGAAAGGGTGAGGCAAGATGAAAAAATTAGTAAGTAACCTGTAACCAGGTCAAATAAGATAAAACGAAAGGAATCGATAGATAAAATTGAAGTATACAAGAGATTGGAACAACATACAGATAAAGAAAAAGAGATGTGGTCGTCAAAATTATAACAAACCAGGTCGTCAGCGACAGAAAAGGCTAAAACAGGTGGTCGTCGATCGGAGATTTGGAGGCGATCGGAGATAAAAAATGGTGAAAGAGTGAGGTAAGATGAAAAAATAAGTAAGTAACCTGTAACCAGGTCAAATAAGATAAAACGAAAGGAATCGATAAATAAAATCGAAGTATACAAGAGATTGGAACAACATACAGATAAAGAAAGAGAGTTGTGGTCGTCAAAATGATAACAAACCAGGTCGTCAGCGACAGAAAGGGTTAAAACAGGTGGCCGTCGATCGGAGATTTAGAGGCGATCGGAGATGAAAAATGGTGAAAGAGTGAGGCAAGATGAAGAAATAAGTAAGTAACCTGTAACCAGGTCAAATAAGATAAAACGAAAGGAATTGATAAATAAAATTGAAGTATACAAGAGATTGGAACAACATACAGATAAAGAAAGACAGCTGTGGTCGTCAGCGACAGAAAGGGCTAAAACAGGTGGTCGTTGATCGGAGATTTGGAGGCGATCGGAGATGAAAAATGGTGAAAGAGTGAGGCAAGATGAAAAAATAAGTATGTAACCGGTAACCAGGTCAAATAAGATAAAACAAAAGGAATCGATAAATAAAATCGAAGTATACAAGAGATTGGAACAACATACAGATAAAGAAAGAGAGTCGTGGTCGTCAAAATGATAACAAACCAGGTCGTCGGCGACAGAAAGGGCTAAAACAAGTGGTCGTTGATCGGAGATTTGGAGGCGATCGGAGATGAAAAAATGGTGAAAGAGTGAGGCAAGATGAAAAAATAAGTAAGTAACCTGTAACCAGGTCAAATAAGATAAAACGTTAGGAATCGATAAATAAAATCGAAGTATACAAGAGATTGGAACAACATACAGATAAAGAAAGAGAGTTGTGGTCGTCAAAATGGTAACAAACCAGGTAGTCAGCGACAGAAAGGGCTAAAACAGGTGGTCGTCGATCGGAGATTTGGAGGCGATCGGAGATGAAAAAATGGTGAAAGAGTGAGGCAAGATGAAAAAATAAGTAAGTAATTAAGATAAAACGAAAGGAATCGATAAATAAAATCGAAGTATACAAGAGATTGGAACAACATACAGATAAAGGAAGAGAGTCGTGGTCGTCAAAATGATAACAAACCAGGTCGTCAGCGACAGAAAGGGCTAAAACAGGTGGTCGTCGATCGTAGATTTGGAGGCGATCGGAGATGAAAAACTGGTGAAAGGGTGAGGCAAGATGAAAAAATTAGTAAGTAACCTGTAACCAGGTCAAATAAGATAAAACGAAAGGAATTGATAGATAAAATTGAAGTATACAAGAGATTGGAACAACATACAGATAAAGAAAAAGAGATGTGGTCGTCAAAATGATAACAAACCAGGTCGTCAGCGACAGAAAAGGCTAAAACAGGTGGTCGTCGATCGGAGATTTGGAGGCGATCGGAGATGAAAAAATGGTGAAAGAGTGAGGTAAGATGAAAAAATAAGTAAGTAACCTGTAACCAGGTCAAATAAGATAAAACGAAAGGAATCGATAAATAAAATCGAAGTATACAAGAGATTGGAACAACATACAGATAAAGAAAGAGAGTTGTGGTCATCAAAATGATAACAAACCAGGTCGTCAGCGACAGAAAGGGTTAAAACAGGTGGTCGTCGATCGGAGATTTAGAGGCGATCGGAGATGAAAAATGGTGAAAGAGTGAGGCAAGATGAAGAAATAAGTAAGTAACCTGTAACCAGGTCAAATAAGATAAAACGAAAGGAATTGATAAATAAAATTGAAGTATACAAGGGATTGGAACAACATACAGATAAAGAAAGACAGCTGTGGTCGTCAGCGACAGAAAGGGCTAAAACAGGTGGTCGTTGATCGGAGATTTGGAGGCGATCGGAGATGAAAAATGGTGAAAGAGTGAGGCAAGATGAAAAAATAAGTATGTAACCTGTAACCAGGTCAAATAAGATAAAACGTTAGGAATCGATAAATAAAATCGAAGTATACAAGAGATTGGAACAACATACAGATAAAGAAAGAGAGTTGTGGTCGTCAAAATGGTAACAAACCAGGTCGTCAGCGACAGAAAGGGCTAAAACAGGTGGTCGTCGATCGGAGATTTGGAGGCGATCGGAGATGAAAAAATGGTGAAAGAGTGAGGCAAGATGAAAAAATAAGTAAGAAATTAAGATAAAACGAAAGGAATCGATAAATAAAATCGAAGTATACAAGAGATTGGAACAACATACAGATAAAGAAAGAGAGTCGTGGTCGTCAAAATGATAACAAACCAGGTCGTCAGCGACAGAAAGGGTTAAAACAGGTGGTCGTCGATCGGAGATTTTGAGGCGATCGGAGATGAAAAATGGTGAAAGAGTGAGGCAAGATGAAGAAATAAGTAAGTAACCTGTAACCAGGTCAAATAAGATAAAACGAAAGGAATTGATAAATAAAATTGAAGTATACAAGGGATTGGAACAACATACAGATAAAGAAAGACAGCTGTGGTCGTCAGCGACAGAAAGGGCTAAAACAGGTGGTCGTTGATCGGAGATTTGGAGGCGATCGGAGATGAAAAATGGTGAAAGAGTGAGGCAAGATGAAAAAATAAGTATGTAACCTGTAACCAGGTCAAATAAGATAAAACGTTAGGAATCGATAAATAAAATCGAAGTATACAAGAGATTGGAACAACATACAGATAAAGAAAGAGAGTTGTGGTCGTCAAAATGGTAACAAACCAGGTCGTCAGCGACAGAAAGGGCTAAAACAGGTGGTCGTCGATCGGAGATTTGGAGGCGATCGGAGATGAAAAAATGGTGAAAGAGTGAGGCAAGATGAAAAAATAAGTAAGAAATTAAGATAAAACGAAAGGAATCGATAAATAAAATCGAAGTATACAAGAGATTGGAACAACATACAGATAAAGAAAGAGAGTCGTGGTCGTCAAAATGATAACAAACCAGGTCGTCAGCGACAGAAAGGGTTAAAACAGGTGGTCGTCGATCGGAGATTTTGAGGCGATCGGAGATGAAAAATGGTGAAAGAGTGAGGCAAGATGAAGAAATAAGTAAGTAACCTGTAACCAGGTCAAATAAGATAAAACGTTAGGAATCGATAAATAAAATCGAAGTATACAAGAGATTGGAACAACATACAGATAAAGAAAGAGAGTTGTGGTCGTCAAAATGGTAACAAACCAGGTCGTCAGCGACAGAAAGGGCTAAAACAGGTGGTCGTCGATCGGAGATTTGGAGGCTATCGGAGATGAAAAAATGGTGAAAGAGTGAGGCAAGATGAAAAAATAAGTAAGTAATTAAGATAAAACGAAAGGAATCGATAAATAAAATCGAAGTATACAAGAGATTGGAACAACATACAGATAAAGAAAGAGAGTCGTGGTCGTCAAAATGATAACAAACCAGGTCGTCAGCGATAGAAAGGGCTAAAACAGGTGGTCGTCGATCGGAGATTTGGAGGCGATCGGAGATGAAAAAATGGTGAAAGAGTGCGGCAAGATGAAAAAATAAGTAAGTAACCGGTAACCAGGTCAAATAAGATAAAACAAAAGGAATCAATAAATAAAATCGAAGTATACAATAGATTGGAACAACATACAGATAAAGAAAGAGAGCTGTGGTCGTCAAAATGATAACAAACCAGGTCGTCGGCGACAGAAAGGGCTAAAACAGGTGGTCGTTGATCAGAGATTTGGAGGCGATCGGAGATGAAAAAATGGTGAAAGAGTGTGGCAAGATGAAAAAAATAAGTAAGTAACCTGTAACCAGGTCAAATAAGATAAAACGTTAGGAATCGATAAATAAAATCGAAGTATACAAGAGATTGGAACAACATATAGATAAAGAAAGAGAGTTGTGGTCGTCAAAATGGTAACAAACCAGGTCGTCAGCGACAGAAAGGGCTAAAACAGGTGGTCGTCGATCGGAGATTTGGAGGCGATCGGAGTTGAAAAAATGGTGAAAGAGTGAGGCAAGATGAAAAAATAAGTAAGTAATTAAGATAAAACGAAAGGAATCGATAAATAAAATTGAAGTATACAAGAGATTGGAACAACATACAGATAAAGAAAGAGAGTCGTGGTCGTCAAAATGATAACAAACCAGGTCGTCAGCGACAGAAAGGGCTAAAACAGGTGGTCGTCGATCGGAGATTTGGAGGCGATCGGAGATGAAAAAATGGTGAAAGAGTGCGGCAAGATGAAAAAATAAGTTAGTAACCTGTAACAAGGTCAAATAAGATAAAACGAAAGGAATCGATAAATAAAATCGAAGTATACAAGAGATTGGAACAACATACAGATAAAGAAAAAGAGATGTGGTCGTCAAAATGATAACAAACCAGGTCGTCGACGACAGAAAGGGCTAAAACAGGTGGTCGTTGATCGGCGATTTGGAGGCGACCGGAGATGAAAAAATGGTGAAAGAGTGAGGCAAGATGAAAAAATAAGTAAGTAACCTGTAACCAGGTCAAATAAGATAAAACGAAAGGAATCGATAAATAAAATCGAAGTATACAAGAGATTGGAACAACATACAGATAAAGAAAGAGAGATGTGGTCGTCAAAATTATAACAAACCAGGTGATCAGCGACAGAAAGGGCTAAAACAGGTGGTCGTCGATCGGAGATTTGGAGGCGATCGGAGATGAAAAAATGGTGAAAGGGTGAGGCAAGTTGAAAAAATTAGTAAGTAACCTGTAAACAGGTCAAATAAGATAAAACGAAAGGAATCGATAAATAAAATCGAAGTATACAAGAGATTGGAACAACATACAGATAAAGAAAGACAGCTGTGGTCGTCAGCGACAGAAAGGGCTAAAACAGGTGGTCGTTGATCGGAGATTTGGAGGCGATCGGAGATGAAAAATGGTGAAAGAGTGAGGCAAGATGAAAAAATAAGTATGTAACCGGTAACCAGGTCAAATAAGATAAAACAAAAGGAATCGATAAATAAAATCGAAGTATACAAGAGATTGGAACAACATACAGATAAAGAAAGAGAGACGTGGTCGTCAAAATGATAACAAACCAGGTCGTCGGCGACAGAAAGGGCTAAAACAAGTGGTCGTTGATCGGAGATTTGGAGGCGATCGGAGATGAAAAAATGGTGAAAGAGTGAGGCAAGATGAAAAAATAAGTAAGTAACCTGTAACCAGGTCAAATAAGATAAAACGTTAGGAATCGATAAATAAAATCGAAGTATACAAGAGATTGGAACAACATACAGATAAAGAAAGAGAGTTGTGGTCGTCAAAATGGTAACAAACCAGGTAGTCAGCGACAGAAAGGGCTAAAACAGGTGGTCGTCGATCGGAGATTTGGAGGCGATCGGAGATGAAAAAATGGTGAAAGAGTGAGGCAAGATGAAAAAATAAGTAAGCAATTAAGATAAAACGAAAGGAATCGATAAATAAAATCGAAGTATACAAGAGATTGGAACAACATACAGATAAAGGAAGAGAGTCGTGGTCGTCAAAATGATAACAAACCAGGTCGTCAGCGACAGAAAGGGCTAAAACAGGTGGTCGTCGATCGTAGATTTGGAGGCGATCGGAGATGAAAAGCTGGTGAAAGGGTGAGGCAAGATGAAAAAATTAGTAAGTAACCTGTAACCAGGTCAAATAAGATAAAACGAAAGGAATTGATAGATAAAATTGAAGTATACAAGAGATTGGAACAACATACAGATAAAGAAAAAGAGATGTGGTCGTCAAAATGATAACAAACCAGGTCGTCAGCGACAGAAAAGGCTAAAACAGGTGGTCGTCGATCGGAGATTTGGAGGCGATCGGAGATGAAAAAATGGTGAAAGAGTTAGGTAAGATGAAAAAATAAACCAGGTCAAATAAGATAAAACGAAAGGAATCGATAAATAAAATCGAAGTATACAAGAGATTGGAACAACATACAGATAAAGAAAGAGAGTTGTGGTCATCAAAATGGTAACAAACCAGGTCGTCAGCGACAGAAAGGGTTAAAACAGGTGGTCGTCGATCGGAGATTTAGAGGCGATCGGAGATGAAAAATGGTGAAAGAGTGAGGCAAGATGAAGAAATAAGTAAGTAACCTGTAACCAGGTCAAATAAGATAAAACGAAAGGAATTGATAAATAAAATTGAAGTATACAAGGGATTGGAACAACATACAGATAAAGAAAGACAGCTGTGGTCGTCAGCGACAGAAAGGGCTAAAACAGGTGGTCGTTGATCGGAGATTTGGAGGCGATCGGAGATGAAAAATGGTGAAAGAGTGAGGCAAGATGAAAAAATAAGTATGTAACCTGTAACCAGGTCAAATAAGATAAAACGTTAGGAATCGATAAATAAAATCGAAGTATACAAGAGATTGGAACAACATACAGATAAAGAAAGAGAGTTGTGGTCGTCAAAATGGTAACAAACCAGGTCGTCAGCGACAGAAAGGGCTAAAACAGGTGGTCGTCGATCGGAGATTTGGAGGCGATCGGAGATGAAAAAATGGTGAAAGAGTGAGGCAAGATGAAAAAATAAGTAAGAAATTAAGATAAAACGAAAGGAATCGATAAATAAAATCGAAGTATACAAGAGATTGGAACAACATACAGATAAAGAAAGAGAGTCGTGGTCGTCAAAATGATAACAAACCAGGTCGTCAGCGACAGAAAGGGTTAAAACAGGTGGTCGTCGATCGGAGATTTTGAGGCGATCGGAGATGAAAAATGGTGAAAGAGTGAGGCAAGATGAAGAAATAAGTAAGTAACCTGTAACCAGGTCAAATAAGATAAAACGTTAGGAATCGATAAATAAAATCGAAGTATACAAGAGATTGGAACAACATACAGATAAAGAAAGAGAGTTGTGGTCGTCAAAATGGTAACAAACCAGGTCGTCAGCGACAGAAAGGGCTAAAACAGGTGGTCGTCGATCGGAGATTTGGAGGCTATCGGAGATGAAAAAATGGTGAAAGAGTGAGGCAAGATGAAAAAATAAGTAAGTAATTAAGATAAAACGAAAGGAATCGATAAATAAAATCGAAGTATACAAGAGATTGGAACAACATACAGATAAAGAAAGAGAGTCGTGGTCGTCAAAATGATAACAAACCAGGTCGTCAGCGATAGAAAGGGCTAAAACAGGTGGTCGTCGATCGGAGATTTGGAGGCGATCGGAGATGAAAAAATGGTGAAAGAGTGCGGCAAGATGAAAAAATAAGTAAGTAACCGGTAACCAGGTCAAATAAGATAAAACAAAAGGAATCAATAAATAAAATCGAAGTATACAATAGATTGGAACAACATACAGATAAAGAAAGAGAGCTGTGGTCGTCAAAATGATAACAAACCAGGTCGTCGGCGACAGAAAGGGCTAAAACAGGTGGTCGTTGATCAGAGATTTGGAGGCGATCGGAGATGAAAAAATGGTGAAAGAGTGTGGCAAGATGAAAAAAATAAGTAAGTAACCTGTAACCAGGTCAAATAAGATAAAACGTTAGGAATCGATAAATAAAATCGAAGTATACAAGAGATTGGAACAACATATAGATAAAGAAAGAGAGTTGTGGTCGTCAAAATGGTAACAAACCAGGTCGTCAGCGACAGAAAGGGCTAAAACAGGTGGTCGTCGATCGGAGATTTGGAGGCGATCGGAGTTGAAAAAATGGTGAAAGAGTGAGGCAAGATGAAAAAATAAGTAAGTAATTAAGATAAAACGAAAGGAATCGATAAATAAAATTGAAGTATACAAGAGATTGGAACAACATACAGATAAAGAAAGAGAGTCGTGGTCGTCAAAATGATAACAAACCAGGTCGTCAGCGACAGAAAGGGCTAAAACAGGTGGTCGTCGATCGGAGATTTGGAGGCGATCGGAGATGAAAAAATGGTGAAAGAGTGCGGCAAGATGAAAAAATAAGTTAGTAACCTGTAACAAGGTCAAATAAGATAAAACGAAAGGAATCGATAAATAAAATCGAAGTATACAAGAGATTGGAACAACATACAGATAAAGAAAGAGAGATGTGGTCGTCAAAATGATAACAAACCAGGTCGTCGACGACAGAAAGGGCTAAATCAGGTGGTCGTTGATCGGCGATTTGGAGGCGACCGGAGATGAAAAAATGGTGAAAGAGTGAGGCAAGATGAAAAAATAAGTAAGTAACCTGTAACCAGGTCAAATAAGATAAAACGAAAGGAATCGATAAATAAAATCGAAGTATACAAGAGATTGGAACAACATACAGATAAAGAAAGAGAGATGTGGTCGTCAAAATGATAACAAACCAGGTGATCAGCGACAGAAAGGGCTAAAACAGGTGGTCGTCGATCGGAGATTTGGAGGCGATCGGAGATGAAAAAATGGTGAAAGGGTGAGGCAAGTTGAAAAAATTAGTAAGTAACCTGTAAACAGGTCAAATAAGATAAAACGAAAGGAATCGATAAATAAAATCGAAGTATACAAGAGATTTGAACAACATACAGATAAAGAAAGAGAGATGTGGTCGTCAAAATGATAACAAACCAGGTCGTCAGCGACAGAAAGGGCTAAAACAGGTGGTCGTCGATCGGAGATTTGGAGGCGATCGGAGATGAAAAAATGGTGAAAGAGTGAGGCAAGATGAGAAAATAAGTAAGTAATTAAGATAAAACGAAAGGAATCGATAAATAAAATCGAAGTATACAAGAGATTGGAACAACATACAGATAAAGAAAGAGAGTCGTGGTATGATAACAAACCAGGTCGTCAGCGACAGAAAGGGCTAAAACAGGTGGTCGTCGATCAGAGATTTGGAGGCGATCGGAGATGAAAAAATGGTGAAAGAGTGAGGCAAGATGAAAAAATAAGTAAGTAACCTGTAACAAGGTCAAATAAGATAAAACGAAAGGAATCGATAAATAAAATCGAAGTATACAAGAGATTGGAACAACATATAGATAAAGAAAGAGAGATGTGGTCGTCAAAATGATAACAAACCAGGTCGTCAGCGACAGTAAGGGCTAAAACAAGTGGTCGTCGATCGGAGATTTGGAGGCGATCGGAGATGAAAAAATGGTGAAAGGGTGAGGCAAGATGAAAAAATTAGTAAGTAACCTGTAACCAGGTCAAATAAGATAAAACGAAAGGAATCGATAGATAAAATTGAAGTATACAAGAGATTGGAACAACATACAGATAAAGAAAGAGAGATGTGGTCGTCAAAATGATAACAAACCAGGTCGTCAGCGACAGAAAAGGCTAAAACAGGTGGTCGTCGATCGGAGATTTGTAGGCGATCGGAGATGAAAAAATGGTGAAAGAGTGAGGTAAGATGAAAAAATAAGTAAGTAACCTGTAACCAGGTCAAATAAGATAAAACGAAAGGAATCGATAAATAAAATCGAAGTATACAAGAGATTGGAACAACATACAGATAAAGAAAGAGAGTTGTGGTCGTCAAAATGATAACAAACCAGGTCGTCAGCGACATAAAGGGTTAAAACAGGTGGTCGTCGATTGGAGATTTAGAGGCGATCGGAGATGAAAAATGGTGAAAGAGTGAGGCAAGATGAAGAAATAAGTAAGTAACCTGTAATCAGGTCAAATAAGATAAAACGAAAAGAATTGATAAATAAAATTGAAGTATACAAGAGATTGGAACAACATACAGATAAAGAAAGAGAGCTGTGGTCGTCAGCGACAGAAAGGGCTAAAACAGGTGGCCGTTGATCGGAGATTTGGAGGCGATCGGAGATGAAAAATGGTGAAAGAGTGAGGCAAGATGAAAAAATAAGTAAGTAACCGGTAACCATGTCAAATAAGATAAAACAAAAGGAATCGATAAATAAAATCGAAGTATACAAGAGATTGGAACAACATACAGATAAAGAAAGAGAGCTGTGGTCGTCAAAATGATAACAAACCAGGTCGTCAGCGATAGAAAGGGCTAAAACAGGTGGTCGTCGATCGGAGATTTGGAGGCGATCGGAGATGAAAAAATGGTGAAAGAGTGCGGCAAGATGAAAAAATAAGTAAGTAACCGGTAACCAGGTCAAATAAGATAAAACAAAAGGAATCAATAAATAAAATCGAAGTATACAATAGATTGGAACAACATACAGATAAAGAAAGAGAGCTGTGGTCGTCAAAATGATAACAAACCAGGTCGTCGGCGACAGAAAGGGCTAAAACAGGTGGTCGTTGATCAGAGATTTGGAGGCGATCGGAGATGAAAAAATGGTGAAAGAGTGTGGCAAGATGAAAAAAATAAGTAAGTAACCTGTAACCAGGTCAAATAAGATAAAACGTTAGGAATCGATAAATAAAATCGAAGTATACAAGAGATTGGAACAACATATAGATAAAGAAAGAGAGTTGTGGTCGTCAAAATGGTAACAAACCAGGTCGTCAGCGACAGAAAGGGCTAAAACAGGTGGTCGTCGATCGGAGATTTGGAGGCGATCGGAGTTGAAAAAATGGTGAAAGAGTGAGGCAAGATGAAAAAATAAGTAAGTAATTAAGATAAAACGAAAGGAATCGATAAATAAAATTGAAGTATACAAGAGATTGGAACAACATACAGATAAAGAAAGAGAGTCGTGGTCGTCAAAATGATAACAAACCAGGTCGTCAGCGACAGAAAGGGCTAAAACAGGTGGTCGTCGATCGGAGATTTGGAGGCGATCGGAGATGAAAAAATGGTGAAAGAGTGCGGCAAGATGAAAAAATAAGTTAGTAACCTGTAACAAGGTCAAATAAGATAAAACGAAAGGAATCGATAAATAAAATCGAAGTATACAAGAGATTGGAACAACATACAGATAAAGAAAGAGAGATGTGGTCGTCAAAATGATAACAAACCAGGTCGTCGACGACAGAAAGGGCTAAAACAGGTGGTCGTTGATCGGCGATTTGGAGGCGACCGGAGATGAAAAAATGGTGAAAGAGTGAGGCAAGATGAAAAAATAAGTAAGTAACCTGTAACCAGGTCAAATAAGATAAAACGAAAGGAATCGATAAATAAAATCGAAGTATACAAGAGATTGGAACAACATACAGATAAAGAAAGAGAGATGTGGTCGTCAAAATGATAACAAACCAGGTGATCAGCGACAGAAAGGGCTAAAACAGGTGGTCGTCGATCGGAGATTTGGAGGCGATCGGAGATGAAAAAATGGTGAAAGGGTGAGGCAAGTTGAAAAAATTAGTAAGTAACCTGTAAACAGGTCAAATAAGATAAAACGAAAGGAATCGATAAATAAAATCGAAGTATACAAGAGATTTGAACAACATACAGATAAAGAAAGAGAGATGTGGTCGTCAAAATGATAACAAACCAGGTCGTCAGCGACAGAAAGGGCTAAAACAGGTGGTCGTCGATCGGAGATTTGGAGGCGATCGGAGATGAAAAAATGGTGAAAGAGTGAGGCAAGATGAGAAAATAAGTAAGTAATTAAGATAAAACGAAAGGAATCGATAAATAAAATCGAAGTATACAAGAGATTGGAACAACATACAGATAAAGAAAGAGAGTCGTGGTATGATAACAAACCAGGTCGTCAGCGACAGAAAGGGCTAAAACAGGTGGTCGTCGATCAGAGATTTGGAGGCGATCGGAGATGAAAAAATGGTGAAAGAGTGAGGCAAGATGAAAAAATAAGTAAGTAACCTGTAACAAGGTCAAATAAGATAAAACGAAAGGAATCGATAAATAAAATCGAAGTATACAAGAGATTGGAACAACATATAGATAAAGAAAGAGAGATGTGGTCGTCAAAATGATAACAAACCAGGTCGTCAGCGACAGTAAGGGCTAAAACAAGTGGTCGTCGATCGGAGATTTGGAGGCGATCGGAGATGAAAAAATGGTGAAAGGGTGAGGCAAGATGAAAAAATTAGTAAGTAACCTGTAACCAGGTCAAATAAGATAAAACGAAAGGAATCGATAGATAAAATTGAAGTATACAAGAGATTGGAACAACATACAGATAAAGAAAGAGAGATGTGGTCGTCAAAATGATAACAAACCAGGTCGTCAGCGACAGAAAAGGCTAAAACAGGTGGTCGTCGATCGGAGATTTGTAGGCGATCGGAGATGAAAAAATGGTGAAAGAGTGAGGTAAGATGAAAAAATAAGTAAGTAACCTGTAACCAGGTCAAATAAGATAAAACGAAAGGAATCGATAAATAAAATCGAAGTATACAAGAGATTGGAACAACATACAGATAAAGAAAGAGAGTTGTGGTCGTCAAAATGATAACAAACCAGGTCGTCAGCGACATAAAGGGTTAAAACAGGTGGTCGTCGATTGGAGATTTAGAGGCGATCGGAGATGAAAAATGGTGAAAGAGTGAGGCAAGATGAAGAAATAAGTAAGTAACCTGTAATCAGGTCAAATAAGATAAAACGAAAAGAATTGATAAATAAAATTGAAGTATACAAGAGATTGGAACAACATACAGATAAAGAAAGAGAGCTGTGGTCGTCAGCGACAGAAAGGGCTAAAACAGGTGGCCGTTGATCGGAGATTTGGAGGCGATCGGAGATGAAAAATGGTGAAAGAGTGAGGCAAGATGAAAAAATAAGTAAGTAACCGGTAACCATGTCAAATAAGATAAAACAAAAGGAATCGATAAATAAAATCGAAGTATACAAGAGATTGGAACAACATACAGATAAAGAAAGAGAGCTGTGGTCGTCAAAATGATAACAAACCAGGTCGTCGGCGACAGAAAGGGCTAAAACAGGTGGTCGTTGATCGGAGATTTGGAGGCGATCGGAGATGAAAAAAATGGTGAAAGAGTGATGCAAGATGAAAAAATAAGTAAGTAACCTGTAACCAGGTCAAATAAGATAAAACGTTAGGAATCGATAAATAAAATCGAAGTATACAAGAGATTGGAACAACATACAGATAAAGAAAGAGAGTTGTGGTCGTCAAAATGGTAACAAACCAGGTCGTCAGCGACAGAAAGGGCTAAAACAGGTGGTCGTCGATCGGAGATTTGGAGGCGATCGGAGATGAAAAAATGGTGAAAGAGTGAGGCAAGATGAAAAAATAAGTAAGTAATTAAGATAAAACGAAAGGAATCGATAAATAAAATCGAAGTATACAAGAGATTGGAACAACATACAGATAAAGAAAGAGAGTCGTGGTCGTCAAAATGATAACAAACCAGGTCGTCAGCGACAGAAAGGGTTAAAACAGGTGGTCGTCGATCGGAGATTTTGAGGCGATCGGAGATGAAAAATGGTGAAAGAGTGAGGCAAGATGAAGAAATAAGTAAGTAACCTGTAACCAGGTCAAATAAGATAAAACGTTAGGAATCGATAAATAAAATCGAAGTATACAAGAGATTGGAACAACATACAGACAAAGAAAGAGAGTTGTGGTCGTCAAAATGGTAACAAACCAGGTCGTCAGCGACAAAAAGGGCTAAAACAGGTGGTCGTCGATCGGAGATTTGGAGGCGATCGGAGATGAAAAAATGGTGAAAGAGTGAGGCAAGATGAAAAAATAAGTAAGTAATTAAGATAAAACGAAAGGAATCGATAAATAAAATCGAAGTATACAAGAGATTGGAACAACATACAGATAAAGAAAGAGAGTCGTGGTCGTCAAAATGATAACAAACCAGGTCGTCAGCGACAGAAAGGGCTAAAACAGGTGGTCGTCGATCGGAGATTTGGAGGCGATCGGAGATGAAAAAATGGTGAAAGAGTGCAGCAAGATGAAAAAATAAGTAAGTAACCTGTAACCAGGTCAAATAAGATAAAACGAAAGGAATCGATAAATAAAACGAAGTATACAATAGATTGGAACAACATACAGATAAAGAAAGAGAGCTGTGGTCGTCAAAATGATAACAAACCAGGTCGTCGGCGACAGAAAGGGCTAAAACAGGTGGTCGTTGATCAGAGATTTGGAGGCGATCGGAGATGAAAAAATGGTGAAAGAGTGTGGCAAGATGAAAAAAATAAGTAAGTAACCTGTAACCAGGTCAAATAAGATAAAACGTTAGGAATCGATAAATAAAATCGAAGTATACAAGAGATTGGAACAACATATAGATAAAGAAAGAGAGTTGTGGTCGTCAAAATGGTAACAAACCAGGTCGTCAGCGACAGAAAGGGCTAAAACAGGTGGTCGTCGATCGGAGATTTGGAGGCGATCGGAGTTGAAAAAATGGTGAAAGAGTGAGGCAAGATGAAAAAATAAGTAAGTAATTAAGATAAAACGAAAGGAATCGATAAATAAAATCGAAGTATACAAGAGATTGGAACAACATACAGATAAAGAAAGAGAGTCGTGGTCGTCAAAATGATAACAAACCAGGTCGTCAGCGACAGAAAGGGCTAAAACAGGTGGTCGTCGATCGGAGATTTGGAGGCGATCGGAGATGAAAAAATGGTGAAAGAGTGCGGCAAGATGAAAAAATAAGTTAGTAACCTGTAACAAGGTCAAATAAGATAAAACGAAAGGAATCGATAAATAAAATCGAAGTATACAAGAGATTGGAACAACATACAGATAAAGAAAGAGAGATGTGGTCGTCAAAATGATAACAAACTAGGTCGTCGACGACAGAAAGGGCTAAAACAGGTGGTCGTTGATCGGCGATTTGGAGGCGACCGGAGATGAAAAAATGGTGAAAGAGTGAGGCAAGATGAAAAAATAAGTAAGTAACCTGTAACCAGGTCAAATAAGATAAAACGAAAGGAATCGATAAATAAAATCGAAGTATACAAGAGATTGGAACAACATACAGATAAAGAAAGAGAGATGTGGTCGTCAAAATGATAACAAACCAGGTGATCAACGACAGAAAGGGCTAAAACAGGTGGTCGTCGATCGGAGATTTGGAGGCGATCGGAGATGAAAAAATGGTGAAAGGGTGAGGCAAGTTGAAAAAATTAGTAAGTAACCTGTAAACAGGTCAAATAAGATAAAACGAAAGAAATCGATAAATAAAATCGAAGTATACAAGAGATTGGAACAACATACAGATAAAGAAAGAGAGATGTGGTCGTCAAAATGATAACAAACCAGGTCGTCAGCGACAGAAAGGGCTAAAACAGGTGGTCGTCGATCGGAGATTTGGAGGCGATCGGAGATGAAAAAATGGTGAAAGAGTGAGGCAAGATGAAAAAATAAGTAAGTAATTAAGATAAAACGAAAGGAATCGATAAATAAAATCGAAGTATACAAGAGATTGGAACAACATACAGATAAAGAAAGAGAGTCGTGGTATGATAACAAACCAGGTCGTCAGCGACAGAAAGGGCTAAAACAGGTGGTCCTCGATCAGAGATTTGGAGGCGATCGGAGATGAAAAAATGGTGAAAGAGTGAGGCAAGATGAAAAAATAAGTAAGTAACCTGTAACAAGGTCAAATAAGATAAAACGAAAGGAATCGATAAATAAAATCGAAGTATACAAGAGATTGGAACAACATACAGATAAAGAAAGAAAGATGTGGTCGTCAAAATGATAACAAACCAGGTCGTCAGCGACAGTAAGGGCTAAAACAAGTGGTCGTCGATCGGAGATTTGGAGGCGATCGGAGATGAAAAAATGGTGAAAGGGTGAGGCAAGATGAAAAAATTAGTAAGTAACCTGTAACCAGGTCAAATAAGATAAAACGAAAGGAATCGATAGATAAAATTGAAGTATACAAGAGATTGGAACAACATACAGATAAAGAAAGAGAGATGTGGTCGTCAAAATGATAACAAACCAGGTCGTCAGCGACAGAAAAGGATAAAACAGGTGGTCGTCGATCGGAGATTTGGAGGCGATCGGAGATGAAAAAATGGTGAAAGAGTGAGGTAAGATGAAAAAATAAGTAAGTAACCTGTAACCAGGTCAAATAAGATAAAACGAAAGGAATCGATAAATAAAATCGAAGTATACAAGAGATTGGAACAACATACAGATAAAGAAAGAGAGTTGTGGTCGTCAAAATGATAACAAACCAGGTCGTCAGCGACATAAAGGGTTAAAACAGGTGGTCGTCGATCGGAGATTTAGAGGCGATCGGAGATGAAAAATGGTGAAAGAGTGAGGCAAGATGAAGAAATAAGTAAGTAACCTGTAATCAGGTCAAATAAGATAAAACGAAAAGAATTGATAAATAAAATTGAAGTATACAAGAGATTGGAACAACATACAGATAAAGAAAGAGAGCTGTGGTCGTCAGCGACAGAAAGGGCTAAAACAGGTGGCCGTTGATCGGAGATTTGGAGGCGATCGGAGATGAAAAATGGTGAAAGAGTGAGGCAAGATGAAAAAATAAGTAAGTAACTGGTAACCATGTCAAATAAGATAAAACAAAAGGAATCGATAAATAAAATCGAAGTATACAAGAGATTGGAACAACATACAGATAAAGAAAGAGAGCTGTGGTCGTCAAAATGATAACAAACCAGGTCGTCAGCGACAGAAAGGGCTAAAACAGGTGGTCGTTGATCGGAGATTTGGAGGCGATCGGAGATGAAAAAAATGGTGAAAGAGTGATGCAAGATGAAAAAATAAGTAAGTAACCTGTAACCAGGTCAAATAAGATAAAACGTTAGGAATCGATAAATAAAATCGAAGTATACAAGAGATTGGAACAACATACAGATAAAGAAAGAGAGTTGTGGTCGTCAAAATGGTAACAAACCAGGTCGTCAGCGACAGAAAGGGCTAAAACAGGTGGTCGTCGATCGGAGATTTGGAGGCGATCGGAGATGAAAAAATGGTGAAAGAGTGAGGCAAGATGAAAAAATAAGTAAGTAATTAAGATAAAACGAAAGGATTCGATAAATAAAATCGAAGTATACAAGAGATTGGAACAACATACAGATAAAGAAAGAGAGTCGTGGTCGTCAAAATGATAACAAACCAGGTCGTCAGCGACAGAAAGGGTTAAAACAGGTGGTCGTCGATCGGAGATTTTGAGGCGATCGGAGATGAAAAATGGTGAAAGAGTGAGGCAAGATGAAGAAATAAGTAAGTAACCTGTAACCAGGTCAAATAAGATAAAACGTTAGGAATCGATAAATAAAATCGAAGTATACAAGAGATTGGAACAACATACAGACAAAGAAAGAGAGTTGTGGTCGTCAAAATGGTAACAAACTAGGTCGTCAGCGACAAAAAGGGCTAAAACAGGTGGTCGTCGATCGGAGATTTGGAGGCGATCGGAGATGAAAAAATGGTGAAAGAGTGAGGCAAGATGAAAAAATAAGTAAGTAATTAAGATAAAACGAAAGGAATCGATAAATAAAATCGAAGTATACAAGAGATTGGAACAACATACAGATAAAGAAAGAGAGTCGTGGTCGTCAAAATGATAACAAACCAGGTCGTCAGCGACAGAAAGGGTTAAAACAGGTGGTCGTCGATCGGAGATTTTGAGGCGATCGGAGATGAAAAATGGTGAAAGAGTGAGGCAAGATGAAGAAATAAGTAAGTAACCTGTAACCAGGTCAAATAAGATAAAACGTTAGGAATCGATAAATAAAATCGAAGTATACAAGAGATTGGAACAACATACAGATAAAGAAAGAGAGTTGTGGTCGTCAAAATGGTAACAAACCAGGTCGTCAGCGACAAAAAGGGCTAAAACAGGTGGTCGTCGATCGGAGATTTGGAGGCGATCGGAGATGAAAAAATGGTGAAAAAGTGAGGCAAGATGAAAAAATAAGTAAGTAATTAAGATAAAACGAAAGGAATCGATAAATAAAATCGAAGTATACAAGAGATTGGAACAACATACAGATAAAGAAAGAGAGTCGTGGTCGTCAAAATGATAACAAACCAGGTCGTCAGCGACAGAAAGGGCTAAAACAGGTGGTCGTCGATCGGAGATTTGGAGGCGATCGGAGATGAAAAAATGGTGAAAGAGTGCAGCAAGATGAAAAAATAAGTAAGTAACCTGTAACCAGGTCAAATAAGATAAAACGAAAGGAATCGATAAATAAAATCGAAGTATACAAGAGATTGGAACAACATACAGATAAAGAAAGAGAGTTGTGGTCGTCAAAATGATAACAAACCAGGTCGTCGACGACAGAATGAGCTAAAACAGGTGGTCGTTGATCGGCGATTTGGAGGCGACCGGAGATGAAAAAATGGTGAAAGAGTGAGGCAAGATGAAAAAATAAGTAAGTAACCTGTAACCAGGTCAAATAAGATAAAACGAAAGGAATCGATAAATAAAATCGAAGTAAACAAGAGATTGGAACAACATACAGATAAAGAAAGAGAGATGTGGTCGTCAAAATGATAACAAACCAGGTCGTCAGCGACAGAAAGGGCTAAAACAGGTGGTCGTCGATCGGAGATTTGGAGGCGATCGGAGATGAAAAAATGGTGAAATGGTCAGGCAAGTTGAAAAAATTAGTAAGTAACGTATAACCAGGTCAAATAAGATAAAATGAAAGGAATCGATAGATAAAATTGAAGTATACAAGAGATTGGAACAACATACAGATAAAGAAGGAGAGACGTGTTCATCAAAATGATAACAAACCAGGTCGTCAGCGACAGAAAGGGCTAAAACAGGTGGTCGTCGATCGGAGATTTGGAGGCGATCGGAGATGAAAAATGGTGAAAGAGTGAGGTAAGATGAAAAAATAAGTAAGTAACCTGTAACCAGGTCAAATAAGATAAAACGAAAGGAATCGATAAATAAAATCGAAGTATACATGAGATTGGAACAACATACAGATAAAGAAAGAGAGTTGTGGTCGTCAAAATGATAACAAACCAGGTCGTCAGCGACAGAAAGGGCTAAAACAGGTGGTCGTCGATCGGAGATTTGGAGGCGATCGGAGATGAAAAAATGGTGAAAGAGTGAGGCAAGATGAAAAAATAAGTAAGTAATTAAGATAAAACGAAAGGAATCGATAAATAAAATCGAAGTATACAAGAGATTGGAACAACATACAGATAAAGAAAGAGAGTCGTGGTATGATAACAAACCAGGTCGTCAGCGACAGAAAGGGCTAAAACAGGTGGTCGTCGATCAGAGATTTGGAAGCGATCGGAGATGAAAAAATGGTGAAAGAGTGAGGCAAGATGAAAAAATAAGTAAGTAACCTGTAACAAGGTCAAATAAGATAAAACGAAAGGAATCGATAAATAAAATCGAAGTATACAAGAGATTGGAACAACATACAGATAAAGAAAGAGAGATGTGGTCGTCAAAATGATAACAAACCAGGTCGTCAGCGACAGTAAGGGCTAAAACAAGTGGTCGTCGATCGGAGATTTGGAGGCGATCGAAGATGAAAAAATGGTGAAAGGGTGAGGCAAGATGAAAAAATTAGTAAGTAACCTGTAACCAGGTCAAATAAGATAAAACGAAAGGAATCGATAGATAAAATTGAAGTATACAAGAGATTGGAACAACATACAGATAAAGAAAGAGAGATGTGGTCGTCAAAATGATAACAAACCAGGTCGTCAGCGACAGAAAAGGCTAAAACAGGTGGTCGTCGATCGGAGATTTGGAGGCGATCGGAGATGAAAAAATGGTGAAAGAGTGAGGTAAGATGAAAAAATAAGTAAGTAACCTGTAACCAGGTCAAATAAGATAAAACGAAAGGAATCGATAAATAAAATCGAAGTATACAAGAGATTGGAACAACATACAAATAAAGAAAGAGAGTTGTGGTCGTCAAAATGATAACAAACCAGGTCGTCAGCGACAGAAAGGGTTAAAACAGGTGGTCGTCGATCGGAGATTTAGAGGCGATCGGAGATGAAAAATGGTGAAAGAGTGAGGCAAGATGAAGAAATAAGTAAGTAACCTGTAATCAGGTCAAATAAGATAAAACGAAAGGAATTGATAAATAAAATTGAAGTATACAAGAGATTGGAACAACATACAGATAAAGAAAGAGAGCTGTGGTCGTCAGCGACAGAAAGGGCTAAAACAGGTGGCCGTTGATCGGAGATTTGGAGGCGATCGGAGATGAAAAATGGTGAAAGAGTGAGGCAAGATGAAAAAATAAGTAAGTAACCGGTAACCAGGTCAAATAAGATAAAACAAAAGGAATCGATAAATAAAATCGAAGTATACAAGAGATTGGAACAACATACAGATAAAGAAAGAGAGCTGTGGTCGTCAAAATGATAACAAACCAGGTCGTCGGCGACAGAAAGGGCTAAAACAGGTGGTCGTTGATCGGAGATTTGGAGGCGATCGGAGATGAAAAAAATGGTGAAAGAGTGATGCAAGATGAAAAAATAAGTAAGTAACCTGTAACCAGGTCAAATAAGATAAAACGTTAGGAATCGATAAATAAAATCGAAGTATACAAGAGATTGGAACAACATACAGATAAAGAAAGAGAGTTGTGGTCGTCAAAATGGTAACAAACCAGGTCGTCAGCGACAGAAAGGGCTAAAACAGGTGGTCGTCGATCGGAGATTTGGAGGCGATCGGAGATGAAAAAATGGTGAAAGAGTGAGGCAAGATGAAAAAATAAGTAAGTAATTAAGATAAAACGAAAGGAATCGATAAATAAAATCGAAGTATACAAGAGATTGGAACAACATACAGATAAAGAAAGAGAGTCGTGGTCGTCAAAATGATAACAAACCAGGTCGTCAGCGACAGAAAGGGTTAAAACAGGTGGTCGTCGATCGGAGATTTTGAGGCGATCGGAGATGAAAAATGGTGAAAGAGTGAGGCAAGATGAAGAAATAAGTAAGTAACCTGTAACCAGGTCAAATAAGATAAAACGTTAGGAATCGATAAATAAAATCGAAGTATACAAGAGATTGGAACAACGTACAGACAAAGAAAGAGAGTTGTGGTCGTCAAAATGGTAACAAACCAGGTCGTCAGCGACAGAAAGGGCTAAAACAGGTGGTCGTCGATCGGAGATTTGGAGGCGATCGGAGATGAAAAAATGGTGAAAGAGTGAGGCAAGATGAAAAAATAAGTAAGTAATTAAGATAAAACGAAAGGAATCGATAAATAAAATCGAAGTATACAAGAGATTGGAACAACATACAGATAAAGAAAGAGAGTCGTGGTCGTCAAAATGATAACAAACCAGGTCGTCAGCGACAGAAAGGGCTAAAACAGGTGGTCGTCGATCGGAGATTTGGAGGCGATCGGAGATGAAAAAATGGTGAAAGAGTGCAGCAAGATGAAAAAATAAGTAAGTAACCTGTAACCAGGTCAAATAAGATAAAACGAAAGGAATCGATAAATAAAATCGAAGTATACAAGAGATTGGAACAACATACAGATAAAGAAAGAGAGATGTGGTCGTCAAAATGATAACAAACCAGGTCGTCGACGACAGAATGAGCTAAAACAGGTGGTCGTTGATCGGCGATTTGGAGGCGACCGGAGATGAAAAAATGGTGAAAGAGTGAGGCAAGATGAAAAAATAAGTAAGTAACCTGTAACCAGGTCAAATAAGATAAAACGAAAGGAATCGATAAAAAAAATCGAAGTATACAAGAGATTGGAACAACATACAGATAAAGAAAGAGAGTTGTGGTCGTCAAAATGATAACAAACCAGGTCGTCAGCGACAGAAAGGGTTAAAACAGGTGGTCGTCGATCGGAGATTTAGAGGCGATCGGAGATGAAAAATGGTGAAAGAGTGAGGCAAGATGAAGAAATAAGTAAGTAACCTGTAATCAGGTCAAATAAGATAAAACGAAAGGAATTGATAAATAAAATTGAAGTATACAAGAGATTGGAACAACAAACAGATAAAGAAAGAGAGCTGTGGTCGTCAGCGACAGAAAGGGCTAAAACAGGTGGCCGTTGATCGGAGATTTGGAGGCGATCGGAGATGAAAAATGGTGAAAGAGTGAGGCAAGATGAAAAAATAAGTAAGTAACCGGTAACCAGGTCAAATAAGATAAAACAAAAGGAATCGATAAATAAAATCGAAGTATACAAGAGATTGGAACAACATACAGATAAAGAAAGAGAGCTGTGGTCGTCAAAATGATAACAAACCAGGTCGTCGGCGACAGAAAGGGCTAAAACAGGTGGTCGTTGATCGGAGATTTGGAGGCGATTGGAGATGAAAAAAATGGTGAAAGAGTGATGCAAGATGAAAAAATAAGTAAGTAACCTGTAACCAGGTCAAATAAGATAAAACGTTAGGAATCGATAAATAAAATCGAAGTATACAAGAGATTGGAACAACCTACAGATAAAGAAAGAGAGTTGTGGTCGTCAAAATGGTAACAAACCAGGTCGTCAGCGACAGAAAGGGCTAAAACAGGTGGTCGTCGATCGGAGATTTGGAGGCGATCGGAGATGAAAAAATGGTGAAAGAGTGAGGCAAGATGAAAAAATAAGTAAGTAATTAAGATAAAACGAAAGGAATCGATAAATAAAATCGAAGTATACAAGAGATTGGAACAACATACAGATAAAGAAAGAGAGTCGTGGTCGTCAAAATGATAACAAACCAGGTCGTCAGCGACAGAAAGGGTTAAAACAGGTGGTCGTCGATCGGAGATTTTGAGGCGATCGGAGATGAAAAATGGTGAAAGAGTGAGGCAAGATGAAGAAATAAGTAAGTAACCTGTAACCAGGTCAAATAAGATAAAACGTTAGGAATCGATAAATAAAATCGAAGTATACAAGAGATTGGAACAACGTACAGACAAAGAAAGAGAGTTGTGGTCGTCAAAATGGTAACAAACCAGGTCGTCAGCGACAGAAAGGGCTAAAACAGGTGGTCGTCGATCGGAGATTTGGAGGCGATCGGAGATGAAAAAATGGTGAAAGAGTGAGGCAAGAAGAAAAAATAAGTAAGTAATTAAGATAAAACGAAAGGAATCGATAAATAAAATCGAAGTATACAAGAGATTGGAACAACATACAGATAAAGAAAGAGAGTCGTGGTCGTCAAAATGATAACAAACCAGGTCGTCAGCGACAGAAAGGGCTAAAACAGGTGGTCGTCGATCGGAGATTTGGAGGCGATCGGAGATGAAAAAATGGTGAAAGAGTGCGGCAAGATGAAAAAATAAGTAAGTAACCTGTAACCAGGTCAAATAAGATAAAACGAAAGGAATCGATAAATAAAATCGAAGTATACAAGAGATTGGAACAACATACAGATAAAGAAAGAGAGCTGTGGTCGTCAAAATGATAACAAACCAGGTCGTCGACGACAGAAAGGGCTAAAACAGGTGGTCGTTGATCGGCGATTTGGAGGCGACCGGAGATGAAAAAATGGTGAAAGAGTGAGGCAAGTTGAAAAAATTAGTAAGTAACCTGTAACCAGGTCAAATAAGATAAAACGAAAGGAATCGATAGATAAAATTGAAGTATACAAGAGATTGGAACAACAAACAGATAAAGAAAGAGAGACGTGTTCGTCAAAATGATAACAAACCAGGTCGTCAGCGACAGAAAGGGCTAAAACAGGTGGTCGTCGATCGGAGATTTGGAGGCGATCGGAGATGAAAAAATGGTGAAAGAGTGAGGTAAGATGAAAAAATAAGTAAGTAACCTGTAACCAGGTCAAATAAGATAAAATGAAAGGAATCGATAAATAAAATCGAAGTATACAAGAGATTGGAACAACATACAGATAAAGAAAGAGAGTTGTGGTCGTCAAAATGATAACAAACCAGGTCGTCAGCGACAGAAAGGGCTAAAACAGGGGGTCGTCGATCGGAGATTTGGAGGCGATCGGAGATGAAAAATTGTGAAAGAGTGAGGCAAGATGAAAAAATAAATAAGTAACATGTAACCAGGTCAAATAAGATAAAACGAAAGGAATCGATAGATAAATTTGAAGTATACAAGAGATTGGAACAACATACAGATAAAGAAAGAGAGCTGTGGTCGTCAAAATGATAACAAACCAGGTCGTCAGCGACAGAAAGGGCTAAAACAGGTGGTCGTCGATCGGAGATTTGGAGGCGATCGGAGATGAAAAAATGGTGAAAGAGTGAGGTAAGATGAAAAAATAAGTAAGTAACCTGTAACCAGGTCAAATAAGATAAAACGAAAGGAATTGATAAATAAAATCGAAGTATACAAGAGATTGGAACAACATACAGATAAAGAAAGAGAGCTGTGGTCGTCAAAATGATAACAAACCAGGTCGTCAGCGACCGAAAGGGCTAAAACAGGTGGTCGTCGATCGGAGATTTGGAGGCGATCGGAGATGAAAAATGGTGAAAGAGTGAGGCAAGATGAAAAAATAAGTAAGTAACCTGTAACCAGGTCAAATAAGATAAAACGAAAGGAATCGATAAATAAAATCGAAGTATACAAGAGATTGGAACAACATACAGATAAAGAAAGAGAGCTGTGGTCGTCAAAATGATAACAAACAAGGTCGTCGGCGACAGAAAGGGCTAAAACAGGTGGTCGTTGATCGGAGATTTGGAGGCGATCGGAGATGAAAAAATGGTGAAAGAGTGAGGCAAGATGAAAAAATAAGTAAGTAACCTGTAACCATGTCAAATAAGATAAAACGTAAGGAATCGATAAATAAAATCGAAGTATACAAGAGATTGGAACAACATACAGATAAAGAAAGAGAGCTGTGGTCGTCAAAATGGTAACAAACCAGGTCGTCAGCGACAGAAAGGGCTAAAACAGGTGGTCGTCGATCGGAGATTTGGAGGCGATCGCAGATGAAAAATGGTGAAAGAGTGAGGCAAGATGAAAAAATAAGTAAGTAATTAAGATAAAACGAAAGGAATCGATAAATAAAATCGAAGTATACAAGAGATTGGAACAACATACAGATAAAGAAAGAGAGTCGTGGTCGTCAAAATGATAACAAACCAGGTCGTCGGCGACAGAAAGGGATAAAACAGGTGGTCGTCGATCAGAGATTTGGAGGCGATCGGAGATGAAAAAATGGTGAAAGAGTGAGGCAAGATGAAAAAATAAGTAAGTAACCTGTAACCAGGTCAAATAAGATAAAACGAAAGGAATCGATAAATAAAATCGAATTATACAAGAGATTGGAACAACATACAGATAAAGAAAGAGAGCTGTGGTCGTCAAAATGATAACAAACCAGGTCGTCGACGACAAAAAAGGCTAAAACAGGTGGTCGTTGATCGGAGATTTATAGGCGACCGGAGATGAAAAAATGGTGAAAGAGTGAGGCAAGATGAAAAAATAAGTACGTAACCTGTAACCAGGTCAAATAAGATAAAACGAAAGGAATCGATAAATAAAATCGAAGTATACAAGCGATTGGAACAACATACAGATAAAGAAAGAGAGTTGTGGTCGTCAAAATGATAACAAACCAGGTCGTCAGCGACAGAAAGGGCTAAAACAGGTGGTCGTCGATCGGAGATTTGGAGGCTATCGAAGATGAAAAAATGGTGAAAGAGTGAGGCAAGATGAAAAAATAAGTAAGTAACCTGTAACCAGGTCAAATAAGATAAAACGAAAGGAATCGATAAATAAAATCGAAGTATACAAGCGATTGGAACAACATACAGATAAAGAAAGAGAGCTGTGGTCGTCAAAATGATAATAAACCAGGTCGTCAGCGACAGAAAGGGCTAAAACAGGTGGTCGTCGATCGGAGATTTGGAGGCGATCGGAGATGAAAAAATGGTGAAAGAGTGAGGCATGATGAAAAAATAAGTAAGTAACCTGTAACCAGGTCAAATAAGATAAAACGAAAGGAATCGATAGATAAAATTGAAGTATACAAGAGATTGGAACAACATATAGATAAAGAAAGAGAGATGTGGTCGTCAAAATGATAACAAACCAGGTCGTCAGCGACAGAAATAGCTAAAACAGGTGGTCGTCGATCGGAGATTTGGAGGCGATCGGAGATGAAAAAATGGTGAAAGAGTGAGGTAAGATGAAAAAATAAGTAAGTAACCTGTAACCAGGTCAAATAAGATAAAACGAAAGGAATTGATAAATAAAATCGAAGTATACAAGATATTGGAACAACATACAGATAAAGAAAGAGATATGTGGTCGTCAAAATGATAACAAACCAGGTCGTCAGCGACAGAAAAGGCTAAAACAGGTGGTCGTCGATCGGAGATTTGGAGGCGATCGGAGATGAAAAATGGTGAAAGAGTGAGGCAAGATGAAAAAATAAGTAAGTAACCTGTAACCAGGTCAAATAAGATAAAACGAAAGGAATCGATAAATAAAATCGAAGTATACAAGAGATTGGAACATCATACAGATAAAGAAAGAGAGCTGTGGTCGTCAAAATGATAACAAACCAGGTCGTCGGCGACAGAAAGGGCTAAAACAGGTGGTCGTTGATCGGAGATTTGGAGGCGATCGGAGATGAAAAAATGGTGAAAGAGTGAGGCAAGATGAAAAAAAAGTAAGTAACCTGTAACCATGTCAAATAAGATAAAACGTAAGGAATCGATAAATAAAATCGAAGTATACAAGAGATTGGCACAACATACAGATAAAGAAAGAGAGATGTGGTCGTCAAAATGGTAACAAACCAGGTCGTCAGCGACAGAAAGGGCTAAAACAGGTGGTCGTCGATCGGAGATTTGGAGGCGATCGCAGATGAAAAATGGTGAAAGAGTGAGGCAAGATGAAAAAATAAGTAAGTAATTAAGATAAAACGAAAGGAATCGATAAATAAAATCGAAGTATACAAGAGATTGGAACAACATACAGATAAAGAAAGAGAGTCGTGGTCGTCAAAATGATAACAAACCAGGTCGTCGGCGACAGAAAGGGATAAAACAGGTGGTCGTCGATAAGAGATTTGGAGGTGATCGGAGATGAAAAAATGGTGAAAGAGTGAGGCAAGATGAAAAAATAAGTAAGTAACCTGTAACCAGGTCAAATAAGATAAAACGAAAGGAATCGATAAATAAAATCGAAGTATACAAGAGATTGGAACAACATACAGATAAAGAAAGGGAGCTGTGGTCGTCAAAATGATAACAAACCAGGTCGTCAGTGACAGAAATGGCTAAAACAGGTGGTCGTCGATCGGAGATTTGGAGGCGATCGGAGATGAAAAAATGGTGAAAGGGTGAGGCAAGATGAAAAAATTAGTAAGTAACCTGTAACCAGGTCAAATAAGATAAAACGAAAGGAATCGATAGATGAAATTGAAGTATACAAGAGATTGGAACAACATACAGATAAAGAAAGAGAGATGTGGTCGTCAAAATGATAACAAACCAGGTCGTCAGCGACAGAAAGGGATAAAACAGGAGGTCGTCGATCGGAGATTTGGAGGCGATCGGAGATGAAAAAATGGTGAAAGAGTGAGGTAAGATGAAAAAATAAGTAAGTAACCTGTAACCAGGTCAAATAAGGTAAAACGAAAGGAATCGATAAATAAAATCGAAGTATACAAGAGATTGGAACAACATACAGATAAAGAAAGAGAGCTGTGGTCGTCAAAATGATAACAAACCAGGTCGTCGGCGACAGAAAGGGCTAAAACAGGTGGTCGTTGATCGGAGATTTGGAGGCGATCGGAGATGAAAAAATGGTGAAAGAGTGAGGCAAGATGAAAAAATAAGTATGTAACCTGTAACCAGGTCAAATAAGATAAAACATAAGGAATCGATAAATAAAATCGAAGTATATAAGAGATTGGAACAACATACAGATAAAGAAAGAGAGCTGTGGTCGTCAAAATGGTAAAAAACCAGGTCGTCAGCGACAGAAAGGGCTAAAACAGGTGGTCGTCGATCGGAGATTTGGAGGCGATCGGAGATGAAAAAATGGTGAAAGGGTGAGGCAAGTTGAAAAAATTAGTAAGTAACCTGTAACCAGGTCAAATAAGATAAAACGAAAGGAATCGATAGATAAAATTGAAGTATACAAGAGATTGGAACAACATACAGATAAAGAAAGAGAGCTGTGGTCGTCAAAATGATAACAAACCAGGTCGTCAGCGACAGAAAGGGCTAAAACAGGTGGTCGTCGATCGGAGATTTGGAGGCGATCGGAGATGAAAAATGGTGAAAGAGTGAGGTAAGATGAAAAAATAAGTAAGTAACCTGTAACCAGGTCAAATAAGATAAAACGAAAGGAATTGATAAATAAAATCGAAGTATACAAGAGATTGGAACAACAT
Organism: Saussurea involucrata; assembly: GCA_033807775.1. Lineage (NCBI taxonomy): Eukaryota > Viridiplantae > Streptophyta > Magnoliopsida > Asterales > Asteraceae > Saussurea > Saussurea involucrata. The sequence goes on along the minus strand of CM066321.1, from coordinate 66,693,767 downwards.
ACAGATAAAGAAAGAGAGATGTGGTCGTCAAAATGATAACAAACCAGGTCGTCAGCGACCGAAAGGGCTAAAACAAGTGGTCGTCGATCGGAGATTTGGAGGCGATCGGAGATGAAAAATGGTGAAAGAGTGAGGCAAGATGAAAAAATAAGTAAGTAACCTGTAACCAGGTCAAATAAGATAAAACGAAATGAATCGATAAATAAAATCGAAGTATACAAGAGATTGGAACAACATACAGATAAAGAAAGAGAGCTGTGGTCGTCAAAATGATAACAAACAAGGTCGTCGGCGACAGAAAGGGCTAAAACAGGTGGTCGTTGATCGGAGATTTGGAGGCGATCGGAGATGAAAAAATGGTGAAAGAGTGAGGCAAGATGAATAAATAAGTAAGTAACCTGTAACCATGTCAAATAAGATAAAACGTAAGGAATCGATAAATAAAATCGAAGTATACAAGGGATTGGAACAACATACAGATAAAGAAAGAGAGCTGTGGTCGTCAAAATGGTAACAAACCAGGTCGTCAGCGACAGAAAGGGCTAAAACAGGTGGTCGTCGATCGGAGATTTGGAGGCGATCGCAGATGAAAAATGGTGAAAGAGTGAGGCAAGATGAAAAAATAAGTAAGTAATTAAGATAAAACGAAAGGAATCGATAAATAAAATCGAAGTATACAAGAGATTGGAACAACATACAGATAAAGAAAGAGAGTCGTGGTCGTCAAAATGATAACAAACCAGGTCGTCGGCGACAGAAAGGGATAAAACAGGTGGTCGTCGATCAGAGATTTGGAGGCGATCGGAGATGAAAAAATGGTGAAAGAGTGAGGCAAGATGAAAAAATAAGTAAGTAACCTGTAACCAGGTCAAATAAGATAAAACGAAAGGAATCGATAAATAAAATCGAATTATACAAGAGATTGGAACAACATACAGATAAAGAAAGAGAGCTGTGGTCGTCAAAATGATAACAAACCAGGTCGTCGACGACAAAAAGGGCTAAAACAGGTGGTCGTTGATCGGAGATTTATAGGCGACCGGAGATGAAAAAATGGTGAAAGAGTGAGGCAAGATGAAAAAATAAGTACGTAACCTGTAACCAGGTCAAATAAGATAAAACGAAAGGAATCGATAAATAAAATCGAAGTATACAAGCGATTGGAACAACATACAGATAAAGAAAGAGAGCTGTGGTCGTCAAAATCAGGTCGTCAGCGACAGAAAGGGCTAAAACAGGTGGTCGTCGATCGGAGATTTGGAGGCGATCGGAGATGAAAAAATGGTGAAAGAGTGAGGCATGATGAAAAAATAAGTAAGTAACCTGTAACCAGGTCAAATAAGATAAAACGAAAGGAATCGATAGATAAAATTGAAGTATACAAGAGATTTGAACAACATATAGATAAAGAAAGAGAGCTATGGTCGTCAAAATGATAACAAACCAGGTCGTCAGCGACAGAAAGGGCTAAAACAGGTGGTCGTCGATCGGAGATTTGGAGGCGATCGGAGATGAAAAAATGGTGAAAGAGTGAGGTAAGATGAAAAAATAAGTAAGTAACCTGTAACCAGGTCAAATAAGATAAAACGAAAGGAATTGATAAATAAAATCGAAGTATACAAGAGATTGGAACAACATACAGATAAAGAAAGAGATATGTGGTCGTCAAAATGATAACAAACCAGGTCGTCAGCGACAGAAAGGGCTAAAACAGGTGGTCGTCGATCGGAGATTTGGAGGCGATCGGAGATGAAAAATGGTGAAAGAGTGAGGCAAGATGAAAAAATAAGTAAGTAACCTGTAACCAGGTCAAATAAGATAAAACGAAAGGAATCGATAGATAAAATTGAAGTATACAAGAGATTGGAACATCATACAGATAAAGAAAGAGAGCTGTGGTCGTCAAAATGATAACAAACCAGGTCGTCGGCGACAGAAAGGGCTAAAACAGGTGGTCGTTGATCGGAGATTTGGAGGCGATCGGAGATGAAAAAATGGTGAAAGAGTGAGGCAAGATGAAAAAATAAGTAAGTAACCTGTAACAATGTCAAATAAGATAAAACGTAAGGAATCGATAAATAAAATCGAAGAATACAAGAGATTGGAACAACATACAGATAAAGAAAGAGAGCTGTGGTCGTCAAAATGGTAACAAACCAGGTCGTCAGCGACAGAAAGGGATAAAACAGGTGGTCGTCGATCGGAGATTTGGAGGCGATCGCAGATGAAAAATGGTGAAAGAGTGAGACAAGATGAAAAAATAAGTAAGTAATTAAGATAAAACGAAAGGAATCGATAAATAAAATCGAAGTATACAAGAGATTGGAACAACATACAGATAAAGAAAGAGAGTCGTGGTCGTCAAAATGATAACAAACCAGGTCGTCGGCGACAGAAAGGGATAAAACAGGTGGTCGTCGATCAGAGATTTGGAGGCGATCGGAGATGAAAAAATGGTGAAAGAGTGAGGCAAGATGAAAAAATAAGTAAGTAACCTGTAACCAGGTCAAATAAGATAAAACGAAAGGAATCGATAAATAAAATCGAATTATACAAGAGATTGGAACAACATACAGATAAAGAAAGAGAGTTGTGGTCGTCAAAATGATAACAAACCAGGTCGTCGACGACAAAAAGGACTAAAACAGGTGGTCGTTGATCGGAGATTTATAGGCGACCGGAGATGAAAAAATGGTGAAAGAGTGAGGCAAGATGAAAAAATAAGTACGTAACCTATAACCAGGTCAAATAAGATAAAACGAAAGGAATCGATAAATAAAATCGAAGTATACAAGCGATTGGAACAACATACAGATAAAGAAAGAGAGCTGTGGTCGTCAAAATGATAACAAACCAGGTCGTCAGCGACAGAAAGGGCTAAAACAGGTGGTCGTCGATCGGAGATTTGGAGGCGATCGGAGATGAAAAAATGGTGAAAGAGTGAGGCATGATGAAAAAATAAGTAAGTAACCTGTAACCAGGTCAAATAAGATAAAACGAAAGGAATCGATAGATAAAATTGAAGTATACAAGAGATTGGAACAACATATAGATAAAGAAAGAGAGCTATGGTCGTCAAAATGATAACAAACCAGGTCGTCAGCGACAGAAAGGGCTAAAACAGGTGGTCGTCGATCGGAGATTTGGAGGCGATCGGAGATGAAAAAATGGTGAAAGAGTGAGGTAAGATGAAAAAATAAGTAAGTAACCTGTAACCAGGTCAAATAAGATAAAACGAAAGGAATTGATAAATAAAATCGAAGTATACAAGAGATTGGAACAACATACAGATAAAGAAAGAGATATGTGGTCGTCAAAATGATAACAAACCAGGTCGTCAGCGACAGAAAGGGCTAAAACAGGTGGTCGTCGATCGGAGATTTGGAGGCGATCGGAGATGAAAAATGGTGAAAGAGTGAGGCAAGATGAAAAAATAAGTAAGTAACCTGTAACCAGGTCAAATAAGATAAAACGAAAGGAATCGATAAATAAAATCGAAGTATACAAGAGATTGGAACATCATACAGATAAAGAAAGAGAGCTGTGGTCGTCAAAATGATAACAAACCAGGTCGTCGGCTACAGAAAGGGCTAAAACAGGTGGTCGTTGATCGGAGATTTGGAGGCGATCGGAGATGAAAAAATGGTGAAAGAGTGAGGCAAGATGAAAAAATAAGTAAGTAACCTGTAACCATGTCAAATAAGATAAAACGTAAGGAATCGATAAATAAAATCGAAGTATACAAGAGATTGGAACAACATACAGATAAAGAAAGAGAGCTGTGGTCGTCAAAATGGTAACAAACCAGGTCGTCAGCGACAGAAAGGGCTAAAACAGGTGGTCGTCGATCGGAGATTTGGAGGCGATCGCAGATGAAAAATGGTGAAAGAGTGAGGCAAGATGAAAAAATAAGTAAGTAATTAAGATAAAACGAAAGGAATCGATAAATAAAATCGAAGTATACAAGAGATTGGAACAACATACAGATAAAGAAAGAGAGTCGTGGTCGTCAAAATGATAACAAACCAGGTCGTCGGCGACATAAAGGGATAAAACAAGTGGTCGTCGATAAGAGATTTGGAGGCGATCGGAGATGAAAAAATGGTGAAAGAGTGAGGCAAGATGAAAAAATAAGTAAGTAACCTGTAACTAGGTCAAATAAGATAAAACGAAAGGAATCGATAAATAAAATCGAAGTATACAAGAGATTGGAACAACATACAGATAAAGAAAGAGAGCTGTGGTCGTCAAAATGATAACAAACCAGGTCGTCGACGACAAAAAGGGCTAAAACAGGTGGTCGTTGATCGAAGATTTATAGGCGACCGGAGATAAAAAATGGTGAAAGAGTGAGGCAAGATGAAAAAATAAGTAAGTAACCTGTAACCAGGTCAAATAAGATAAAACGAAAGGAATCGATAAATAAAATCGAAGTATACAAGAGATTGGAACAACATACAGATAAAGAAAGGGAGCTGTGGTCGTCAAAATGATAACAAACCAGGTCGTCAGCGACAGAAAGGGCTAAAACAGGTGGTCGTCGATCGGAGATTTGGAGGCGATCGGAGATGAAAAAATGGTGAAAGAGTGAGGCAAGATGAAAAAATAAGTAAGTAACCTGTAACCATGTCAAATAAGATAAAACGTAAGGAATCGATAAATAAAATCGAAGTATACAAGAGATTGGAACAACATACAGATAAAGAAAGAGAGCTGTGGTCGTCAAAATGGTAACAAACCAGGTCGTCAGCGACAGAAAGGGATAAAACAGGTGGTCGTCGATCGGAGATTTGGAGGCGATCGCAGATGAAAAATGGTGAAAGAGTGAGACAAGATGAAAAAATAAGTAAGTAATTAAGATAAAACGAAAGGAATCGATAAATAAAATCGAAATATACAAGAGATTGGAACAACATACAGTTAAAGAAAGAGAGTCGTGGTCGTCAAAATGATAACAAACCAGGTCGTCGGCGACAGAAAGGGATAAAACAGGTGGTCGTCGATCAGAGATTTGGAGGCGATCGGAGATGAAAAAATGGTGAAAGAGTGAGGCAAGATGAAAAAATAAGTAAGTAACCTGTAACCAGGTCAAATAAGATAAAACGAAAGGAATCGATAAATAAAATCGAATTATACAAGAGATTGGAACAACATACAGATAAAGAAAGAGAGCTGTGGTCGTCAAAATGATAACAAACCAGGTCGTCGACGACAAAAAGGGCTAAAACAGGTGGTCGTTGATCGAAGATTTATAGGCGACCGGAGATAAAAAATGGTGAAAGAGTGAGGCAAGATGAAAAAATAAGTAAGTAACCTGTAACCAGGTCAAATAAGATAAAACGAAAGGAATCGATAAATAAAATCGAAGTATACAAGAGATTGGAACAACATACAGATAAAGAAAGGGAGCTGTGGTCGTCAAAATGATAACAAACCAGGTCGTCAGCGACAGAAAGGGCTAAAACAGGTGGTCGTCGATCGGAGATTTGGAGGCGATCGGAGATGAAAAAATGGTGAAAGAGTGAGGCATGATGAAAAAATAAGTAAGTAACCTGTAACCAGGTCAAATAAGATAAAACGAAAGGAATCGATAGATAAAATTGAAGTATACAAGAGATTGGAACAACATATAGATAAAGAAAGAGAGCTATGGTCGTCAAAATGATAACAAACCAGGTCGTCAGCGACAGAAAGGGCTAAAACAGGTGGTCGTCGATCGGAGATTTGGAGGCGATCGGAGATGAAAAAATGGTGAAAGAGTGAGGTAAGATGAAAAAATAAGTAAGTAACCTGTAACCAGGTCAAATAAGATAAAACGAAAGGAATTGATAAATAAAATCGAAGTATACAAGAGATTGGAACAACATACAGATAAAGAAAGAGATATGTGGTCGTCAAAATGATAACAAACCAGGTCGTCAGCGACAGAAAGGGCTAAAACAGGTGGTCGTCGATCGGAGATTTGGAGGCGATCGGAGATGAAAAATGGTGAAAGAGTGAGGCAAGATGAAAAAATAAGTAAGTAACCTGTAACCAGGTCAAATAAGATAAAACGAAAGGAATCGATAAATAAAATCGAAGTATACAAGAGATTGGAACATCATACAGATAAAGAAAGAGAGCTGTGGTCGTCAAAATGATAACAAACCAGGTCGTCGGCGACAGAAAGGGCTAAAACAGGTGGTCGTTGATCGGAGATTTGGAGGCGATCGGAGATGAAAAAATGGTGAAAGAGTGAGGCAAGATGAAAAAATAAGTAAGTAACCTGTAACCATGTCAAATAAGATAAAACGTAAGGAATCGATAAATAAAATCGAAGTATACAAGAGATTGGAACAAGAGATTGGAACAACATACAGATAAAGAAAGAGAGCCGTGGTCGTCAAAATGGTAACAAACCAGGTCGTCAGCGACAGAAAGAGCTAAAACAGGTGGTCGTCGATCGGAGATTTGGAGGCGATCGCAGATGAAAAATGGTGAAAGAGTGAGGCAAGATGAAAAAATAAGTAAGTAATTAAGATAAAACGAAAGGAATCGATAAATAAAATCGAAGTATACAAGAGATTGGAACAACATACAGATAAAGAAAGAGAGTCGTGGTCGTCAAAATGATAACAAACCAGGTCGTCGGCGACAGAAAGGGATAAAACAGGTGGTCGTCGATAAGAGATTTGGAGGCGATCGGAGATGAAAAAATGGTGAAAGAGTGAGGCAAGATGAAAAAATAAGTAAGTAACCTGTAACTAGGTCAAATAAGATAAAACGAAAGGAATCGATAAATAAAATCGAAGTATACAAGAGATTGGAACAACATACAGATAAAGAAAGAGAGCTGTGGTCGTCAAAATGATAACAAACCAGGTCGTCGACGACAAAAAGGGCTAAAACAGGTGGTCGTTGATCGAATATTTATAGGCGACCGGAGATAAAAAAATGGTGAAAGAGTGAGGCAAGATGAAAAAATAAGTAAGTAACCTGTAACCAGGTCAAATAAGATAAAACGAAAGGAATCGATAAAAAAAATCGAAGTATACAAGAGATTGGAACAACATACAGATAAAGAAAGGGAGCTGTGGTCGTCAAAATGATAACAAACCAGGTCGTCAGCGACAGAAAGGGCTAAAACAGGTGGTCGTCGATCGGAGATTTGGAGGCGATCGGAGATGAAAAAATGGTGAAAGGGTGAGGCAAGATGAAAAAATTAGTAAGTAACCTGTAACCAGGTCAAATAAGATAAAACGAAAGGAATCGATAGATGAAATTGAAGTATACAAGAGATTGGAACAACATACAGATAAAGAAAGAGAGATGTGGTCGTCAAAATGATAACAAACCAGGTCGTCAGCGACAGAAAGGGATAAAACAGGAGGTCGTCGATCGGAGATTTGGAGGCGATCGGAGATGAAAAAATGGTGAAAGAGTGAGGTAAGATGAAAAAATAAGTAAGTAACCTGTAACCAGGTCAAATAAGGTAAAACGAAAGGAATCGATAAATAAAATCGAAGTATACAAGAGATTGGAACAACATACAGATAAAGAAAGAGTGCTGTGGTCGTCAAAATGATAACAAACCAGGTCGTCGGCGACAGAAAGGGCTAAAACAGGTGGTCGTTGATCGGAGATTTGGAGGCGATCGGAGATGAAAAAATGGTGAAAGAGTGAGGCAAGATGAAAAAATAAGTATGTAACCTGTAACCATGTCAAATAAGATAAAACGTAAGGAATCGATAAATAAAATCGAAGTATATAAGAGATTGGAACAACATACAGATAAAGAAAGAGAGCCGTGGTCGTCAAAATGGTAACAAACCAGGTCGTCAGCGACAGAAAGGGCTAAAACAGGTGGTCGTCGATCGGAGATTTGGAGGCGATCGGAGATAAAAAAAATGGTGAAAGAGTGAGGCAAGATGAAAAAATAAGTAAGTAATTAAGAAAAAACGAAAGGAATCGATAAATAAAATCGAATTATACAAGAGATTGGAACAACATACAGATAAAGAAAGAGAGTCGTGGTCGTCAAAATGATAACAAACCAGGTCGTCAGCGACAGAAAGGGCTAAAACAGGTGGTCGTCGATCAGAGATTTGGAGGCGATCGGAGATGAAAAAAATGGTGAAAGAGTGAGGCAAGATGAAAAATAAGTAAGTAACCTGTAACCAGGTCAAATAAGATAAAACGAAAGGAATCGATAAATAAAATCGAAGTATACAAGAGATTGGAACAACATACAGTTAAAGAAAGAGAGTCGTGGTCGTCAAAATGAAAACAATCCAGGTCGTCGACGACAGAAAGGGCTAAAACAGGTGGTCGTTGATCGAAGATTTGGAGGCGACCGGAGATGCAAAAATGGTGAAAGATTGAGGTAAGATGAAAAAATAAGTAAGTAACCTGTAACCAGGTCAAATAAGATAAAACGAAAGGAATTGATAAATAAAATCGAAGTATACAAGAGATTGGAACAACATACAGATAAAGAAAGAGAGATGTGGTCGTCAAAATGATAACAAACCAGGTCGTCAGCGACAGAAAGGGCTAAAACAGGTGGTCGTCGATCGGAGATTTGGAGGCGATCGGAGATGAAAAATGGTGAAAGAGTGAGGCAAGATGAAAAAATAAGTAATGAACCTGTAACCAGGTCAAATAAGATAAAACGAAAGGAATCGATAAATAAAATTGAAGTATACAAGAGATTGGAACAACATACAGATAAAGAAAGAGAGCTGTGGTCGTCAAAATGATAACAAACCAGGTCGTCGACGACAAAAAGGGCTAAAACAGGTGGTCGTTGATCGGAGATTTATAGGCGACCGGAGATGAAAAATGGTGAAAGAGTGAGTCAAGATGAAAAAATAAGTAAGTAACCTGTAACCAGGTCAAATAAGGTAAAACGAAAGGAATCGATAAATAAAATCGAAGTATACAAGAGATTGGAACAACATACAGATAAAGAAAGAGAGCTGTGGTCGTCAAAATGATAACAAACCAGGTCGTCGGCGACAGAAAGGGCTAAAACAGGTGGTCGTTGATCGGAGATTTGGAGGCGATCGGAGATGAAAAAATGGTGAAAGAGTGAGGCAAGATGAAAAAATAAGTATGTAACCTGTAACCATGTCAAATAAGATAAAACGTAAGGAATCGATAAATAAAATCGAAGTATATAAGAGATTGGAACAACATACAGATAAAGAAAGAGAGCTGTGGTCGTCAAAATGGTAACAAACCAGGTCGTCAGCGACCGAAAGGGCTAAAACAGGTGGTCGTCGATCGGAGATTTGGAGGCGATCGGAGATAAAAAATGGTGAAAGAGTGAGGCAAGATGAAAAAATAAGTAAGTAATTAAGAAAAAACGAAAGGAATCGATAAATAAAATCGAATTATACAAGAGATTGGAACAACATACAGATAAAGAAAGAGAGTCGTGGTCGTCAAAATGATAACAAACCAGGTCGTCAGCGGCAGAAAGGGCTAAAACAGGTGGTCGTCGATCAGAGATTTGGAGGCGATCGGAGATGAAAAAAATGGTGAAAGAGTGAGGCAAGATGAAAAAATAAGTAAGTAACCTGTAACCAGGTCAAATAAGATAAAACGAAAGGAATCGATAAATAAAATCGAAGTATACAAGAGATTGGAACAACATACAGATAAAGAAAGAGAGCCGTGGTCGTCAAAATGATAACAAACCAGGTCGTCGACGACAGAAAGGGCTAAAACAGGTGGTCGTTGATCGAAGATTTGGAGGCGACCGGAGATGAAAAAATGGTGAAAGATTGAGGTAAGATGAAAAAATAAGTAAGTAACCTGTAACCAGGTCAAATAAGATAAAACGAAAGGAATTGATAAATAAAATCGAAGTATACAAGAGATTGGAACAACATACAGATAAAGAAAGAGAGATGTGGTCGTCAAAATGATAACAAACCAGGTCGTCAGCGACAGAAAGGGCTAAAACAGGTGGTCGTCGATCGGAGATTTGGAGGCGATCGGAGATGAAAAATGGTGAAAGAGTGAGGCAAGATGAAAAAATAAGTAAGTAACCTGTAACCAGGACAAATAAGATAAAACGAAAGGAATCGATAAATAAAATCGAAGTATACAAGAGATTGGAACAACATACAGATAAAGAAAGAGAGCTGTGGTCGTCAAAATGATAACAAACCAGGTCGTCAGCGACAGAAAGGGCTAAAACAGGTGGTCGTCGATCGGAGATTTGGAGGCGATCGGAGATGAAAAAATAGTGAAAGTGTGAGGCAAGATGAAAAAATTAGTAAGTAACCTGTAACCAGGTCAAATAAGATAAAACGAAAGGAATCGATAGATGAAATTGAAGTATACAAGAGATTGGAACAACATACAGATAAAGAAAGAGAGATGTGGTCGTCAAAATGATAACAAACCAGGTCGTCAGCGACAGAAAGGGATAAAACAGGAGGTCGTCGATCGGAGATTTGGAGGCGATCGGAGATGAAAAAATGGTGAAAGAGTGAGGTAAGATGAAAAAATAAGTAAGTAACCTGTAACCAGGTCAAATAAGGTAAAACGAAAGGAATCGATAAATAAAATCGAAGTATACAAGAGATTGGAACAACATACAGATAAAGAAAGAGAGCTGTGGTCGTCAAAATGATAACAAACCAGGTCGTCAGCGACAGAAAGGGATAAAACAGGAGGTCGTCGATCGGAGATTTGGAGGCGATCGGAGATGAAAAAATGGTGAAAGAGTGAGGCAAGATGAAAAAATAAGTAAGTAATTAAGATAAAACGAAAGGAATCGATAAATAAAATCGAATTATACAAGAGATTGGAACAACATACAGATAAAGAAAGAGAGTCGTGGTCGTCAAAATGATAACAAACCAGGTCGTCAGCGACAGAAAGGGCTAAAACAGGTGGTCGTCGATCAGAGATTTGGAGGCGATCGGAGATGAAAAAATGGTGAAAGAGTGAGGCAAGATGAAAAAATAAGTAAGTAACCTGTAACCAGGTCAAATAAGATAAAACGAAAGGAATCGATAAATAAAATCGAAGTATACAAGAGATTGGAACAACATACAGATAAAGAAAGAGAGTCGTGGTCGTCAAAATGATAACAAACCAGGTCGTCGACGACAGAAAGGGCTAAAACAGGTGGTCGTTGATCGAAGATTTGGAGGCGACCGGAGATGAAAAAATGGTGAAAGAGTGAGGTAAGATGAAAAAATAAGTAAGTAACCTGTAACCAGGTCAAATAAGATAAAACGAAAGGAATTGATAAATAAAATCGAAGTATACAAGAGATTGGAACAACATACAGATAAAGAAAGAGAGCTGTGGTCGTCAAAATGATAACAAACCAGGTCGTCAGCGACAGAAAGGGCTAAAACAGGTGGTCGTCGATAGGAGATTTGGAGGCGATCGGAGATGAAAAATGTTGAAAGAGTGAGGCAAGATGAAAAAATAAGTAAGTAACCTGTAACCAGGTCAAATAAGATAAAACGAAAGGAATCGAAAAATAAAATCGAAGTATACAAGAGATTGGAACAACATACAGATAAAGAAAGAGAATTGTGGTCGTCAAAATGATAACAAACCAGGTCGTCAGCGACAGAAAGGGCTAAAACAGGTGGTCGTCGATCGGAGATTTGGAGGCGATCGGAGATGAAAAAATGGTGAAAGGGTGAGGCAAGATGAAAAAATTTGTAAGTAACCTGTAACCAGGTCAAATAAGATAAAACGAAAGGAATCGATAGATGAAATTGAAGTATACAAGAGATTGGAACAACATACAGATAAAGAAAGAGAGATGTGGTCGTCAAAATGATAACAAACCAGGTCGTCAGCGACAGAAAGGGATAAAACAGGAGGTCGTCGATCGGAAATTTGGAGGCGATCGGAGATGAAAAAATGGTGAAAGAGTGAGGTAAGATGAAAAAATAAGTAAGTAACCTGTAACCAGGTCAAATAAGTTAAAACGAAAGGAATCGATAAATAAAATCGAAGTATACAAGAGATTGGAACAACATACAGATAAAGAAAGAGAGCTGTGGTCGTCAAAATGATAACAAACCAGGTCGTCGGCGACAGAAAGGGCTAAAACATGTGGTCGTTGATCGGAGATTTGGAGGCGATCGGAGATGAAAAAATGGTGAAAGAGTGTGGCAAGATGAAAAAATAAGTATGTAACCTGTAACCAGGTCAAATAAGATAAAATGTAAGGAATAGATAAATACAATCGAAGTATATAAGAGATTGGAACAACATACAGATAAAGAAAGAGAGCTGTTGTCGTCAAAATGGTAACAAACCAGGTCGTCAGCGACAGAAAGGGCTAAAACAGGTGGTCGTCGATCGGAGATTTGGAGGCGATTGGAGATGAAAAAATGGTGAAAGAGTGAGGCAAGATGAAAAAATAAGTAAGTAAATAAGATAAAACGAAAGGAATCGATAAATAAAATCGAATTATACAAGAGATTGGAACAACATACAGATAAAGAAAGAGAGTCGTGGTCGTCAAAATGATAACAAACCAGGTCGTCAGCGACAGAAAGGGCTAAAACAGGTGGTCGTTGATCAGAGATTTGGAGGCGATCGGAGATGGAAAAATGGTGAAAGAGTGAGGCAAGATGAAAAAATAAGTAAGTAACCTGTAACCAGGTCAAATAAGATAAAACGAAAGGAATCGATAAATAAAATCGAAGTATACAAGAGATTGGAACAACATACAGATAAAGAAAGAGAGCCGTGGTCGTCAAAATGATAACAAACCAGGTCGTCGACGACAGAAAGGGCTAAAACAGGTGGTCGTTGATCGAAGATTTGAAGGCGACCGGAGATGAAAATGGTGAAAGAGTGAGGTAAGATGAAAAAATAAGTAAGTAACCTGTAACCAGGTCAAATAAGATAAAACGAAAGGAATCGATAAATAAAATCGAAGTATACAAGAGATTGGAACAACATACAGATAAAGAAAGAGAGTTGTGGTCGTCAAAATGATAACAAACCAGGTCGTCAGCGACAGAAAGGGCTAAAACAGGTGGTCGTCGATCGGAGATTTGGAGGAGATCGGAGACGAAAAAAATGGGGAAAGAGTGAGGTAAGATGAAAAAATAAGTAAGTAACCTGTAACCAGGTCAAATAAGATAAAACGAAAGGAATCGATAAATAAAATTGAAGTATACATGAGATTGGAACAACATACAGATAAAGAAAGAGAGTTGTGGTCGTCAAAATGATAACAAACCAGGTCGTCAGCGACAGAAAGGGCTAAAACTGGTGGTCGTCGATCGAAGATTTGGAGGCGATCGGAGTTGAAAAATGGTGAAAGAGTGAGGCAAGATGAAAAAATAAGTAAGTAACCTGTAACCAGGTCAAATAAGATAAAACGAAAGGAATCGATAAATAAAATCGAAGTATACAAGAGATTGGAACAACATACAGATAAAGAAAGAGAGCTGTGGTCGTCAAAATGATAACAAACCAGGTCGTCGGCGACAGAAAGGGCTAAAACAGGTGGTCGTTGATCGGAGATTTGGAGGCGATCGGAGATGAAAAATGGTGAAAGAGTGAGGCAAGATGAAAAAATAAGTAAGTAACCTGTAACCAGGTCAAATAAGATAAAACGTAAGGAATCGATAAATAAAATCGAAGTATACAAGAGATTGGAACAACATACAGATAAAGAAAGAGAGCTGTGGTCGTTAAAATGGTAACAAACAAGGTCGTCAGCGACAGAAAGGGCTAAAACAGGTGGTCGTCGATCGGAGATTTGGAGGCGATCGGAGATGAAAAAATGGTGAAAGAGTGAGGCAAGATGAAAAAATAAGTAAGTAATTAAGATAAAACGAAAGGAATCGATAAATAAAATCGAAGTATACAAGAGATTGGAACAACATACAGATAAAGAAAGAGAGTCGTGGTCGTCAAAATGATAACAAACCAGGTCGTCAGCGACAGAAAGGGCTAAAACAGGTGGTCGTCGATCAGAGATTTGGAGGCGATCGGAGATGAAAAAATGGTGAAAGGGTGAGGCAAGATGAAAAAATTAGTAAGTAACCTGTAACCAGGTCAAATAAGATAAAACGAAAGGAATCGATAGATAAAATTGAAGTATACAAGAGATTGGAACAACATACAGATAAAGAAAGAGAGATGTGGTCGTCAAAATGATAACAAACCAGGTCGTCAGCGACAGAAAGGGCTAAAACAGGTGGTCGTCGATCGGAGATTTGGAGGCGATCGGAGATGAAAAAATGGTGAAAGGGTGAGGCAAGATGAAAAAATTAGTAAGTAACCTGTAACCAGGTCAAATAAGATAAAACGAAAGGAATCGATAGATAAAATTGAAGTATACAAGAGTTGGAACAACATACAGATAAAGAAAGAGAGTTGTGGTCGTCAAAATGATAACAAACCAGGTCGTCAGCGACAGAAAGGGCTAAAACAGGTGGTCGTCGATCGGAGATTTGGAGGCGATCGGAGATGAAAAAATGGTGAAAGAGTGAGGTAAGATGAAAAAATAAGTAAGTAACCTGTAACCAGGTCAAATAAGATAAAACGAAAGGAATCGATAAATAAAATTGAAGTATACAAGAGATTGGAACAACATACAGATAAAGAAAGAGAGTTGTGGTCGTCAAAATGATAACAAACCAGGTCGTCAGCGACAGAAAGGGCTAAAACAGGTGGTCGTTGATCGGAGATTTGGAGGCGATCGGAGATGAAAAAATGGTGAAAGAGTGAAGCAAGATGAAAAAATAAGTAAGTAACCTGTAACCAGGTCAAATAAGATAAAACGTAAGGAATCGATAAATAAAATCGAAGTATACAAGAGATTGGAACAACATACAGATAAAGAAAGAGAGTTGTGGTCGTTAAAATGGTAACAAACCAGGTCGTCAGCGACAGAAAGGGCTAAAACAGGTGGTCGTCGATCGGAGATTTGGAGGCGATCGGAGATGAAAAAATGGTGAAAGAGTGAGGCAAGATGAAAAAATAAGTAAGTAATTAAGATAAAACGAAAGGAATCGATAAATAAAATCGAAGTATACCAGAGATTGGAACAACATACAGATAAAGAAAGAGAGTCGTGGTCGTCAAAATGATAACAAACCAGGTCGTCAGCGACAGAAAGGGCTAAAACAGGTGGTCGTCGATCAGAGATTTGGAGGCGATCGGAGATGAAAAAATGGTGAAAGAGTGAGGCAAGATGAAAAAATAAGTAAGTAACCTGTAACCAGGTCAAATAAGATAAAACGAAAGGAATCGATAAATAAAATCGAAGTATACAAGAGATTGGAACAACATACAGATAAAGAAAGAGAGATGTGGTCGTCAAAATGATAACAAACCAGGTCGTCAGCGACAGAAAGGGCTAAAACAGGTGGTCGTCGATCGGAGATTTGGAGGCGATCGGAGATGAAAAAATGGTGAAAGGGTGAGGCAAGATGAAAAAATTAGTAAGTAACCTGTAACCAGGTCAAATAAGATAAAACGAAAGGAATCGATAGATAAAATTGAAGTATACAAGAGTTGGAACAACATACAGATAAATAAAGAGAGTTGTGGTCGTCAAAATGATAACAAACCAGGTCGTCAGCGACAGAAAGGGCTAAAACAGGTGGTCGTCGATCGGAGATTTGGAGGCGATCGGAGATGAAAAAATGGTGAAAGAGTGAGGTAAGATGAAAAAATAAGTAAGTAACCTGTAACCAGGTCAAATAAGATAAAACGAAAGGAATCGATAAATAAAATTGAAGTATACAAGAGATTGGAACAACATACAGATAAAGAAAGAGAGTTGTGGTCGTCAAAATGATAACAAACCAGGTCGTCAGCGACAGAAAGGGCTAAAACAGGTGGTCGTTGATCGGAGATTTGGAGGCGATCGGAGATGAAAAAATGGTGAAAGAGTGAAGCAAGATGAAAAAATAAGTAAGTAACCTGTAACCAGGTCAAATAAGATAAAACGTAAGGAATCGATAAATAAAATCGAAGTATACAAGAGATTGGAACAACATACAGATAAAGAAAGAGAGTTGTGGTCGTTAAAATGGTAACAAACCAGGTCGTCAGCGACAGAAAGGGCTAAAACAGGTGGTCGTCGATCGGAGATTTGGAGGCGATCGGAGATGAAAAAATGGTGAAAGAGTGAGGCAAGATGAAAAAATAAGTAAGTAATTAAGATAAAACGAAAGGAATCGATAAATAAAATCGAAGTATACAAGAGATTGGAACAACATACAGATAAAGAAAGAGAGTCGTGGTCGTCAAAATGATAACAAACCAGGTCGTCAGCGACAGAAAGGGCTAAAACAGGTGGTCGTCGATCAGAGATTTGGAGGCGATCGGAGATGAAAAAATGGTGAAAGAGTGAGGCAAGATGAAAAAATAAGTAAGTAACCTGTAACCAGGTCAAATAAGATAAAACGAAAGGAATCGATAAATAAAATCGAAGTATACAAGAGATTGGAACAACATACAGATAAAGAAAGAGAGATGTGGTCGTCAAAATGATAACAAACCAGGTCGTCAGCGACAGAAAGGGCTAAAACAGGTGGTCGTCGATCGGAGATTTGGAGGCGATCGGAGATGAAAAAATGGTGAAAGGGTGAGGCAAGATGAAAAAATTAGTAAGTAACCTGTAACCAGGTCAAATAAGATAAAACGAAAGGAATCGATAGATAAAACTGAAGTATACAAGAGATTGGAACAACATACAGATAAAGAAAGAGAGATGTGGTCATCAAAATGATAACAAACCAGGTCGTCAGTGACAGAAAAGGCTAAAACAGGTGGTCGTCGATCGGAGATTTGGAGGCGATCGGAGATAAAAAATGGTGAAAGAGTGAGGTAAGATGAAAAAATAAGTAAGTAACCTGTAACCAGGTCAAATAAGATAAAACGAAAGGAATCGATAAATAAAATCGAAGTATACAAGAGATTGGAACAACATACAGAGAAAGAAAGAGAGTTGTGGTCGTCAAAATGATAACAAACCAGGTCGTCCGCGACAGAAAGGGTTAAAACAGGTGGTCGTCGATCGGAGATTTTGAGGCGATCAGAGATGAAAAATGGTGAAAGAGTGAGGCAAGATGAAGAAATAAGTAAGTAACCTGTAACCAGGTCAAATAAGATAAAACGAAAGGAATTGATAAATAAAATTGAAGTATACAAGAGATTGGAACAACATACAGATAAAGAAAGAGAGCTGTGGTCGTCAGCGACAGAAAGGGCTAAAACAGGTGGTCGTTGATCGGAGATTTGGAGGCGATCGGAGATGAAAAATGGTGAAAGAGTGAGGCAAGATGAAAAAATAAGTAAGTAACCGGTAACCAGGTCAAATAAGATAAAACAAAAGGAATCGATAAATAAAATCGAAGTATACAAAAGATTGGAAAAACATACAGATAAAGAAAGAGAGCTGTGGTCGTCAAAATGATAACAAACCAGGTCGTCGGCGACAGAAAGGGCTAAAACAGGTGGTCGTTGATCGGAGATTTGGAGGCGATCGGAGATGAAAAAATGGTGAAAGAGTGAGGCAAGATGAAAAAATAAGTAAGGAACCTGTAACCAGGTCAAATAAGATAAAACGTTAGGAATCGATAAATAAAATCGAAGTATACAAGAGATTGGAACAACATACAGATAAAGAAAGAGAGTTGTGGTCGTCAAAATGGTAACAAACCAGGTCGTCAGCGACAGAAAGGGCTAAAACAGGTGGTCGTCGATCGGAGATGAAAAATGGTAAAAGAGTGAGGCAAGATGAAAAAATATGTAAGTAATTAAGATAAAACGAAAGGAATCGATAAATAAAATCGAAGTATACAAGAGATTGGAACAACATACAGATAAAGAAAGAGAGTCGTGGTCGTCAAAATGATAACAAACCAGGTCGTCAGCGACAGAAAGGGCTAAAACAGGTGGTCGTCGATCAGAGATTTGGAGGCGATCGGAGATGAAAAAATGGTGAAAGGGTGAGGCAAGATGAAAAAATTAGTAAGTAACCTGTAACCAGGTCAAATAAGATAAAACGAAAGGAATCGATAGATAAAACTGAAGTATACAAGAGATTGGAACAACATACAGATAAAGAAAGAGAGATGTGGTCATCAAAATGATAACAAACCAGGTCGTCAGCGACAGAAAAGGCTAAAACAGGTGGTCGTCGATCGGAGATTTGGAGGCGATCGGAGATGAAAAAATGGTGAAAGAGTGAGGTGAGATGAAAAAAATAAGTAAGTAACCTGTAACCAGGTCAAATAAGATAAAACGAAAAGAATCGATAAATAAAATCGAAGTATACAAGAGATTGGAACAACATACAGAGAAAGAAAGAGAGTTGTGGTCGTCAAAATGATAACAAACCAGGTCGTCAGCGACAGAAAGGGTTAAAACAGGTGGTCGTCGATCGGAGATTTTGAGGCGATCGGAGATGAAAAATGGTGAAAGAGTGAGGCAAGATGAAGAAATAAGTAAGTAACCTGTAACCAGGTCAAATAAGATAAAACGAAAGGAATTGATAAATAAAATTGAAGTATACAAGAGATTGGAACAACGTACAGATAAAGAAAGAGAGTTGTGGTCGTCAGCGACAGAAAGGGCTAAAACAGGTGGTCGTTGATCGGAGATTTGGAGGCGATCGGAGATGAAAAATGGTGAAAGAGTGAGGCAAGATGAAAAAATAAGTAAGTAACCGGTAACCAGGTCAAATAAGATAAAACAAAAGGAATCGATAAATAAAATCGAAGTATACAAAAGATTGGAACAACATACAGATAAAGAAAGAGAGCTGTGGTCGTCAAAATGATAACAAACCAGGTCGTCGGCGACAGAAAGGGCTAAAACAGGTGGTCGTTGATCGGAGATTTGGAGGCGATCGGAGATGAAAAAATGGTGAAAGAGTGAGGCAGGATGAAAAAATAAGTAAGGAACCTGTAACCAGGTCAAATAAGATAAAACGTTAGGAATCGATAAATAAAATCGAAGTATACAAGAGATTGGAACAACATACAGATAAAGAAAGAGAGTTGTGGTCGTCAAAATGGTAACAAACCAGGTCGTCAGCGACAGAAAGGGCTAAAACAGGTGGTCGTCGATCGGAGATTTGGAGGCGATCGGAGATGAAAAATGGTAAAAGAGTGAGGCAAGATGAAAAAATAAGTAAGTAATTAAGATAAAACGAAAGGAATCGATAAATAAAATCGAAGTATACAAGAGATTGGAACAACATACAGATAAAGAAAGAGAGTCGTGGTCGTCAAAATGATAACAAACCAAGTCGTCAACGACAGAAAGGGCTAAAACAGGTGGTCGTCGATCGGAGATTTGGAGGCGATCGGAGATGAAAAAATGGTGAAAGAGTGCGGCAAGATGAAAAAACTAGTAAGTAACCTGTAACCAGGTCAAATAAGATAAAACGAAAGGAATCGATAAATAAAATCGAAGTATACAAGAGATTGGAACAACATACAGATAAAGAAAGAGAGGTGTGGTCGTCAAAATGATAACAAACCAGGTCGTCAGCGACAGAAAGGGCTAAAACAGGTGGTCGTTGATCGGAGATTTGGAGGCGACCGGAGATGAAAAAATGGTGAAAGAGTGAGGCAAGATGAAAAAATAAGTAAGTAACCTGTAACCAGGTCAAATAAGATAAAACGAAAGGAATCGATAAATAAAATCGAAGTATACAAGAGATTGGAACAACATACAGATAAAGAAAGAGAGATGTGGTCGTCAAAATGATAACAAACCAGGTCGTCAGCGACATAAAGGGTTAAAACAGGTGGTCGTCGATCGGAGATGAAAAAAATGGTGAAAGGGTGAGGCAAGATGAAAAAATTAGTAAGTAACCTGTAACCAGGTCAAATAAGATAAAACGAAAGGAATCGATAGATAAAACTGAAGTATACAAGAGATTGGAACAACATACAGATAAAGAAAGAGAGATGTGGTCATCAAAATGATAACAAACCAGGTCGTCAGCGACAGAAAAGGCTAAAACAGGTGGTCGTCGATCGGAGATTTGGAGGCGATCGGAGATGAAAAAATGGTGAAAGAGTGAGGCAGGATGAAAAAATAAGTAAGGAACCTGTAACCAGGTCAAATAAGATAAAACGTTAGGAATCGATAAATAAAATCGAAGTATACAAGAGATTGGAACAACATACAGATAAAGAAAGAGAGTTGTGGTCGTCAAAATGGTAACAAACCAGGTCGTCAGCGACAGAAAGGGCTAAAACAGGTGGTCGTCGATCGGAGATTTGGAGGCGATCGGAGATGAAAAATGGTAAAAGAGTGAGGCAAGATGAAAAAATAAGTAAGTAATTAAGATAAAACGAAAGGAATCGATAAATAAAATCGAAGTATACAAGAGATTGGAACAACATACAGATAAAGAAAGAGAGTCGTGGTCGTCAAAATGATAACAAACCAAGTCGTCAACGACAGAAAGGGCTAAAACAGGTGGTCGTCGATCGGAGATTTGGAGGCGATCGGAGATGAAAAAATGGTGAAAGAGTGCGGAAAGATGAAAAAACTAGTAAGTAACCTGTAACCAGGTCAAATAAGATAAAACGAAAGGAATCGATAAATAAAATCGAAGTATACAAGAGATTGGAACAACATACAGATAAAGAAAGAGAGGTGTGGTCGTCAAAATGATAACAAACCAGGTCGTCAGCGACAGAAAGGGCTAAAACAGGTGGTCGTTGATCGGAGATTTGGAGGCGACCGGAGATGAAAAAATGGTGAAAGAGTGAGGCAAGATGAAAAAATAAGTAAGTAACCTGTAACCAGGTCAAATAAGATAAAACGAAAGGAATCGATAAATAAAATCGAAGTATACAAGAGATTGGAACAACATACAGATAAAGAAAGAGAGATGTGGTCGTCAAAATGATAACAAACCAGGTCGTCAGCGACAGAAAGGGCTAAAACAGGTGGTCGTCGATCGGAGATTTGGAGGCGATCGGAGATGAAAAAATGGTGAAAGGGTGAGGCAAGATGAAAAAATTAGTAAGTAACCTGTAACCAGGTCAAATAAGATAAAACGAAAGGAATCGATAGATAAAACTGAAGTATACAAGAGATTGGAACAACATACAGATAAAGAAAGAGAGATGTGGTCATCAAAATGATAACAAACCAGGTCGTCAGCGACAGAAAAGGCTAAAACAGGTGGTCGTCGATCGGAGATTTGGAGGCGATCGGAGATGAAAAAATGGTGAAAGAGTGAGGTAAGATGAAAAAATAAGTAAGTAACCTGTAACCAGGTCAAATAAGATAAAACGAAAGGAATCGATAAATAAAATCGAAGTATACAAGAGATTGGAACAACATACAGAGAAAGAAAGAGAGTTGTGGTCGTCAAAATGATAACAAACCAGGTCGTCAGCGACAGAAAGGGTTAAAACAGGTGGTCGTCGATCGGAGATTTTGAGGCGATCGGAGATGAAAAATGGTGAAAGAGTGAGGCAAGATGAAGAAATAAGTAAGTAACCTGTAACCAGGTCAAATAAGATAAAACGAAAGGAAATGATAAATAAAATTGAAGTATACAAGAGATTGGAACAACATACAGATAAAGAAAGAGAGCTGTGGTCGTCAAAATGATAACAAACCAGGTCGTCAGCGACAGAAAAGGGCTAAAACAGGTGGTCGTCGATCGGAGATTTGGAGGCGATCGGAGATGAAAAATTGTGAAAGAGTGAGGCAAGATGAAAAAATAAATAAGTAACCTGTAACCAGGTCAAATAAGATAAAACGAAAGGAATCGATAGATAAAATTGAAGTATACAAGAGATTGGAACAACATACAGATAAAGAAAGAGAGCTGTGGTCGTCAGCGACAGAAAGGGCTAAAACAGGTGGTCGTTGATCGGAGATTTGGAGGCGATCGGAGATGAAAAATGGTGAAAGAGTGAGGCAAGATGAAAAAATAAGTAAGTAACCGGTAACCAGGTCAAATAAGATAAAACAAAAGGAATCGATAAATAAAATCGAAGTATACAAAAGATTGGAACAACATACAAATAAAGAAAGAGAGCTGTGGTCGTCAAAATGATAACAAACCAGGTCGTCGGCGACAGAAAGGGCTTAAACAGGTGGTCGTTGATCGGAGATTTGGAGGCGATCGGAGATGAAAAAATGGTGAAAGAGTGAGGTAAGATGAAAAAATAAGTAAGGAACCTGTAACCAGGTCAAATAAGATAAAACGTTAGGAATCGATAAATAAAATCGAAGTATACAAGAGATTGGAACAACATACAGATAAAGAAAGAGAGTTGTGGTCGTCAAAATGGTAACAAACCAGGTCGTCAGCGACAGAAAGGGCTAAAACAGGTGGTCGTCGATCGGAGATTTGGAGGCGATCGGAGATGAAAAATGGTAAAAGAGTGAGGCAAGATGAAAAAATAAGTAAGTAATTAAGATAAAACGAAAGGAATCGATAAATAAAATCGAAGTATACAAGAGATTGGAACAACATACAGATAAAGAAAGAGAGTCGTGGTCGTCAAAATGATAACAAACCAGGTCGTCAACGACAGAAAGGGCTAAAACAGGTGGTCGTCGATCGGAGATTTGGAGGTGATCGGAGATGAAAAAATGGTGAAAGAGTGCGGCAAGATGAAAAAATAAGTAAGTAACCTGTAACCAGGTCAAATAAGATAAAACGAAAGGAATCGATAAATAAAATCGAAGTATACAAGAGATTGGAACAACATACAGATAAAGAAAGAGAGGTGTGGTCGTCAAAATGATAACAAACCAGGTCGTCAGCGACAGAAAGGGCTAAAACAGGTGGTCGTTGATCGGAGATTTGTAGGCGACCGGAGATGAAAAAATGGTGAAAGTGTGAGGCAAGATGAAAAAATAAGTAAGTAACCTGTAACCAGGTCAAATAAGATAAAACGAAAGGAATCGATAAATAAAATCGAAGTATACAAGAGATTGGAACAACATACAGATAAAGAAAGAGAGATGTGGTCGTCAAAATGATAACAAACCAGGTCGTCAGCGACAGAAAGGGCTAAAACAGGTGGTCGTCGATCGGAGATTTGGAGGCGATCGGAGATGAAAAAATGGTGAAAGGGTGAGGCAAGTTGAAAAAATTAGTAAGTAACCTGTAACCAGGTCAAATAAGATAAAACGAAAGGAATCGATAAATAAAATCGAAGTATACAAGAGATTGGAACAACATACAGATAAAGAAAGAGAGTTGTGGTCGTCAAAATGATAACAAACCAGGTCGTCAGCGACAGAAAGTGTTAAAACAGGTGGTCGTCGATCGGAGATTTTGAGGCGATCGGAGATGAAAAATGGTGAAAGAGTGAGGCAAGATGAAGAAATAAGTAAGTAACCTGTAACCAGGTCAAATAAGATAAAACGAAAGGAATTGATAAATAAAATTGAAGTATACAAGAGATTGGAACAACATACAGATAAAGAAAGAGAGCTGTGGTCGTCAAAATGATAACAAACCAGGTCGTCAGCGACAGAAAGGGCTAAAACAGGTGGTCGTCGATCGGAGATTTGGAGGCGATCGGAGATGAAAAATTGTGAAAGAGTGAGGCAAGATGAAAAAATAAATAAGTAACCTGTAACCAGGTCAAATAAGATAAAACGAAAGGAATCGATAGATAAAATTGAAGTATACAAGAGATTGGAACAACATACAGATAAAGAAAGAGAGCTGTGGTCGTCAGCGACAGAAAGGGCTAAAACAGGTGGTCGTTGATCGGAGATTTGGAGGCGATCGGAGATGAAAAAATGGTGAAAGAGTGAAGCAAGATGAAAAAATAAGTAAGTAACCTGTAACCAGGTCAAATAAGGTAAAACGTTAGGAATCGATAAATAAAATCGAAGTATACAAGAGATTGGAACAACCTACAGATAAAGAAAGAGAGTTGTGGTCGTCAAAATGGTAACAAACCAGGTCGTCAGCGACAGAAAGGGCTAAAACAGGTGGTCGTCGATCGGAGATTTGGAGGCGATCGGAGATGAAAAATGGTAAAAGAGTGAGGCAAGATGAAAAAATAAGTAAGTAATTAAGATAAAACGAAAGGAATCGATAAATAAAATCGAAGTATACAAGAGATTGGAACAACATACAGATAAAGAAAGAGAGTCGTGGTCGTCAAAATGATAACAAACCAGGTCGTCAACGACAGAAAGGGCTAATACAGGTGGTCGTCGATCGGAGATTTGGAGGTGATCGGAGATGAAAAAATGGTGAAAGAGTGCGGCAAGATGAAAAAATAAGTAAGTAACCTGTAACCAGGTCAAATAAGATAAAACGAAAGGAATCGATAAATAAAATCGAAGTATACAAGAGATTGGAACAACATACAGATAAAGAAAGAGAGGTGTGGTCGTCAAAATGATAACAAACCAGGTCGTCAGCGACAGAAAGGGCTAAAACAGGTGGTCGTTGATCGGAGATTTGGAGGCGACCGGAGATGAAAAAATGGTGAAAGAGTGAGGCAAGATGAAAAAATAAATAAGTAACCTGTAACCAGGTCAAATAAGATAAAACGAAAGGAATCGATAAATAAAATCGAAGTATACAAGAGATTGGAACAACATACAGATAAAGAAAGAGAGATGTGGTCGTCAAAATGATAACAAACCAGGTCGTCAGCGACAGAAAGGGCTAAAACAGGTGGTCGTCGATCGGAGATTTGGAGGCGATCGGAGATGAAAAAATGGTGAAAGGGTGAGGCAAGTTGAAAAAATTAGTAAGTAACCTGTAACCAGGTCAAATAAGATAAAACGAAAGGAATCGATAAATAAAATCGAAGTATACAAGAGATTGGAACAACATACAGATAAAGAAAGAGAGTTGTGGTCGTCAAAATGATAACAAACCAGGTCGTCAGCGACAGAAAGGGCTAAAACAGGTGGTCGTCGATCGGAGATTTGGATGCGATCGGAGATGAAAAATTGTGAAAGAGTGAGGCAAGATGAAAAAATAAATAAGTAACCTGTAACCAGGTCAAATAAGATAAAACGAAAGGAATCGATAGATAAAATTGAAGTATACAAGAGATTGGAACAACATACAGATAAAGAAAGAGAGCTGTGGTCGTCAAAATGATAACAAACCAGGTCGTCAGCGATAGAAAGGGCTAAAACAGGTGGTCGTCGATCGGAGATTTGGAGGCGATCGGAGATGAAAAAATGGTGAAAGAGTGAGGTAAGATGAAAAAATAAGTAAGTAACCTGTAACCAGGTCAAATAAGATAAAACAAAAGGAATTGATAAATAAAATCGAAGTATACAAGAGATTGGAACAACATACAGATAGAGAAAAAGAGCTGTGGTCGTCAAAATGATAACAAACCAGGTCGTCAGCGACAGAAAGGGCTAAAACAGGTGGTCGTTGATCGAAGATTTGGAGGCGATCGGAGATGAAAAATGGTGAAAGAGTGAGGCAAGATGAAAAAATAAGTAAGTAACCGGTAACCAGGTCAAATAAGATAAAACAAAAGGAATCGATAAATAAAATCGAAGTATACAAAAGATTGGAACAACATACAGATAAAGAAAGAGAGCTGTGGTCGTCAGCGACAGAAAGGGCTAAAACAGGTTGTCGTTGATCGGAGATTTGGAGGCGATCGGAGATGAAAAATGGTGAAAGAGTGAGGCAAGATGAAAAAATAAGTAAGTAACCGGTAACCAGGTCAAATAAGATAAAACAAAAGGAATCGATAAATAAAATCGAAGTATACAAAAGATTGGAACAATATACAGATAAAGAAAGAGAGCTGTGGTCGTCAAAATGATAACAAACCAGGTCGTCGGCGACAGAAAGGGCTAAAACAGGTGGTCGTTGATCGGAGATTTGGAGGCGATCGGAGATGAAAAAATGGTGAAAGAGTGAGGTAAGATGAAAAAATAAGTAAGGAACCTGTAACCAGGTCAAATAAGATAAAACGTTAGGAATCGATAAATAAAATCGAAGTATACAAGAGATTGGAACAACATACAGATAAAGAAAGAGAGTTGTGGTCGTCAAAATGGTAACAAACCAGGTCGTCAGCGACAGAAAGGGCTAAAACAGGTGGTCGTCGATCGGAGATTTGGAGGCGATCGGAGATGAAAAATGGTAAAAGAGTGAGGCAAGATGAAAAAATAAGTAAGTAATTAAGATAAAACGAAAGGAATCGATAAATAAAATCGAAGTATACAAGAGATTGGAACAACATACAGATAAAGAAAGAGAGTCGTGGTCGTCAAAATGATAACAAACCAGGTCGTCAACGACAGAAAGGGCTAAAACAGGTGGTCGTCGATCGGAGATTTGGAGGCGATCGGAGATGAAAAAATGGTGAAAGAGTGCGGCAAGATGAAAAAATAAGTAAGTAACCTGTAACCAGGTCAAATAAGATAAAACGAAAGGAATCGATAAATAAAATCGAAGTATACAAGAGATTGGAACAACATACAGATAAAGAAAGAGAGGTGTGGTCGTCAAAATGATAACAAACCAGGTCGTCAGCGACAGAAAGGGCTAAAACAGGTGGTCGTTGATCGGAGATTTGGAGGCGACCGGAGATGAAAAAATGGTGAAAGAGTGAGGCAAGATGAAAAAATAAGTAAGTAACC
The DNA here is from genome assembly GCA_033807775.1 of Saussurea involucrata. NCBI lineage: Eukaryota > Viridiplantae > Streptophyta > Magnoliopsida > Asterales > Asteraceae > Saussurea > Saussurea involucrata. Next base: position 66,667,187 of record CM066321.1, on the reverse strand, counting down.
TGTAACCAGGTCAAATAAGATAAAACGAAAGGAATCGATAAATAAAATCGAAGTATACAAGAGATTGGAACAACATACAGATAAAGAAAGAGAGATGTGGTCGTCAAAATGATAACAAACCAGGTCGTCAGCGACAGAAAGGGCTAAAACAGGTGGTCGTCGATCGGAGATTTGGAGGCGATCGGAGATGAAAAAATGGAGAAAGGGTGAGGCAAGTTGAAAAAATTAGTAAGTAACCTGTAACCAGGTCAAATAAGATAAAACGAAAGGAATCGATAAATAAAATCGAAGTATACAAGAGATTGGAACAACATACAGATAAAGAAAGAGAGTTGTGGTCGTCAAAATGATAACAAACCAGGTCGTCAGCGACAGAAAGGGCTAAAACAGGTGGTCGTCGATCGAAGATTTGGAGGCGATCGGAGATGAAAAATTGTGAAAGAGTGAGGCAAGATGAAAAAATAAATAAGTAACCTGTAACCAGGTCAAATAAGATAAAACGAAAGGAATCGATAGATAAAATTGAAGTATACAAGAGATTGGAACAACATACAGATAAAGAAAGAGAGCTGTGGTCGTCAAAATGATAACAAACCAGGTCGTCAGCGATAGAAAGGGCTAAAACAGGTGGTCGTCGATCGGAGATTTGGAGGCGATCGGAGATGAAAAAATGGTGAAAGAGTGAGGTAAGATGAAAAAATAAGTAAGTAACCTGTAACCAGGTCAAATAAGATAAAACAAAAGGAATTGATAAATAAAATCGAAGTATACAAGAGATTGGAACAACATACAGATAAAGAAAGAGAGCTGTGGTCGTCAAAATGATAACAAACCAGGTCGTCAGCGACAGAAAGGGCTAAAACAGATGGTCGTCGATCGAAGATTTGGAGGCGATCGGAGATGAAAATGGTGAAAGAGTGAGGCAAGATGAAAAAATAAGTAAGTAACCTGTAACCAGGTCAAATAAGATAAAACGAAAGGAATCGATAAATAAAATCGAAGTATACAAGAGATTGGAACAACATACAGATAAAGAAAGAGAGCTGTGGTCGTCAAAATGATAACAAACCAGGTCGTCGGCGACAGAAAGGGCTAAAACAGGTGGTCGTTGATCGGAGATTTGGAGGCGATCGGAGATGAAAAAATGGTGAAAGAGTGAAGCAAGATGAAAAAATAAGTAAGTAACCTGTAACCAGGTCAAATAAGATAAAACGTAAGGAATCGATAAACAAAATCGAAGTATACAAGAGATTGGAACAACATACAGATAAAGAAAGAGAGTTGTGGTCGTTAAAATGGTAACAAACCAGGTCGTCAGCGACAGAAAGGGCTAAAACAGGTGGTCGTCGATCGGAGATTTGGAGGCGATCGGAGATGAAAAAATGGTGAAAGAGTGAGGCAAGATGAAAAAATAAGTAAGTAATTAAGATAAAACGAAAGGAATCGATAAATAAAATCGAAGTATACAAGAGATTGGAACAACATACAGATAAAGAAAGAGAGTTGTGGTCGTCAAAATGATAACAAACCAGGTCGTCAACGACAGAAAGGGCTAAAACAGGTGGTCGTCGATCGGAGATTTGGAGGCGATCGGAGATGAAAAAATGGTGAAAGGGTGAGGCAAGATGAAATAACTAGTAAGTAACCTGTAACCAGGTCAAATAAGATAAAACGAAAGGAATCGATAGATAAAATTGAAGTATACAAGAGTTGGAACAACATACAGATAAAGAAAGAGAGTTGTGGTCGTCAAAATGATAACAAACCAGGTCGTCAGCGACAGAAAGGGCTAAAACAGGTGGTCGTCGATCGGAGATTTGGAGGCGATCGGAGATGAAAAAATGGTGAAAGAGTGAGGTAAGATGAAAAAATAAGTAAGTAACCTGTAACCAGGTCAAATAAGATAAACGAAAAGGAATCGATAAATAAAATCGAAGTATACAAGAGATTGGAACAACATACAGATAAAGAAATAGAGTTGTGGTCGTCAAAATGATAACAAACCAGGTCGTCAGCGACAGAAAGGGCTAAAACAGGTGGTCGTCGATCGGAGATTTGGAGGCGATCGGAGATGAAAAATGGTGAAAGAGTGAGGCAAGATGAAAAAATAAGTAAGTAACCGGTAACCAGGTCAAATAAGATAAAACAAAAGGAATCGATAAATAAAATCGAAGTATACAAAAGATTGGAACAATATACAGATAAAGAAAGAGAGCTGTGGTCGTCAAAATGATAACAAACCAGGTCGTCGGCGACAGAAAGGGCTAAAACAGGTGGTCGTTGATCGGAGATTTGGAGGCGATCGGAGATGAAAAAATGGTGAAAGAGTGAGGTAAGATGAAAAAATAAGTAAGGAACCTGTAACCAGGTCAAATAAGATAAAACGTTAGGAATCGATAAATAAAATCGAAGTATACAAGAGATTGGAACAACATACAGATAAAGAAAGAGAGTTGTGGTCGTCAAAATGGTAACAAACCAGGTCGTCAGCGACAGAAAGGGCTAAAACAGGTGGTCGTCGATCGGAGATTTGGAGGCGATCGGAGATGAAAAATGGTAAAAGAGTGAGGCAAGATGAAAAAATAAGTAAGTAATTAAGATAAAACGAAAGGAATCGATAAATAAAATCGAAGTATACAAGAGATTGGAACAACATACAGATAAAGAAAGAGAGTCGTGGTCGTCAAAATGATAACAAACCAGGTCGTCAACGACAGAAAGGGCTAAAACAGGTGGTCGTCGATCGGAGATTTGGAGGCGATCGGAGATGAAAAAATGGTGAAAGAGTGCGGCAAGATGAAAAAATAAGTAAGTAACCTGTAACCAGGTCAAATAAGATAAAACGAAAGGAATCGATAAATAAAATCGAAGTATACAAGAGATTGGAACAACATACAGATAAAGAAAGAGAGGTGTGGTCGTCAAAATGATAACAAACCAGGTCGTCAGCGACAGAAAGGGCTAAAACAGGTGGTCGTTGATCGGAGATTTGGAGGCGACCGGAGATGAAAAAATGGTGAAAGAGTGAGGCAAGATGAAAAAATAAGTAAGTAACCTGTAACCAGGTCAAATAAGATAAAACGAAAGGAATCGATAAATAAAATCGAAGTATACAAGAGATTGGAACAACATACAGATAAAGAAAGAGAGATGTGGTCGTCAAAATGATAACAAACCAGGTCGTCAGCGACAGAAAGGGCTAAAACAGGTGGTCGTCGATCGGAGATTTGGAGGCGATCGGAGATGAAAAAATGGAGAAAGGGTGAGGCAAGTTGAAAAAATTAGTAAGTAACCTGTAACCAGGTCAAATAAGATAAAACGAAAGGAATCGATAAATAAAATCGAAGTATACAAGAGATTGGAACAACATACAGATAAAGAAAGAGAGTTGTGGTCGTCAAAATGATAACAAACCAGGTCGTCAGCGACAGAAAGGGCTAAAACAGGTGGTCGTCGATCGAAGATTTGGAGGCGATCGGAGATGAAAAATTGTGAAAGAGTGAGGCAAGATGAAAAAATAAATAAGTAACCTGTAACCAGGTCAAATAAGATAAAACGAAAGGAATCGATAGATAAAATTGAAGTATACAAGAGATTGGAACAACATACAGATAAAGAAAGAGAGCTGTGGTCGTCAAAATGATAACAAACCAGGTCGTCAGCGATAGAAAGGGCTAAAACAGGTGGTCGTCGATCGGAGATTTGGAGGCGATCGGAGATGAAAAAATGGTGAAAGAGTGAGGTAAGATGAAAAAATAAGTAAGTAACCTGTAACCAGGTCAAATAAGATAAAACAAAAGGAATTGATAAATAAAATCGAAGTATACAAGAGATTGGAACAACATACAGATAAAGAAAGAGAGCTGTGGTCGTCAAAATGATAACAAACCAGGTCGTCAGCGACAGAAAGGGCTAAAACAGATGGTCGTCGATCGAAGATTTGGAGGCGATCGGAGATGAAAATGGTGAAAGAGTGAGGCAAGATGAAAAAATAAGTAAGTAACCTGTAACCAGGTCAAATAAGATAAAACGAAAGGAATCGATAAATAAAATCGAAGTATACAAGAGATTGGAACAACATACAGATAAAGAAAGAGAGCTGTGGTCGTCAAAATGATAACAAACCAGGTCGTCGGCGACAGAAAGGGCTAAAACAGGTGGTCGTTGATCGGAGATTTGGAGGCGATCGGAGATGAAAAAATTGTGAAAGAGTGAAGCAAGATGAAAAAATAAGTAAGTAACCTGTAACCAGGTCAAATAGGATAAAACGTAAGGAATCGATAAACAAAATCGAAGTATACAAGAGATTGGAACAACATACAGATAAAGAAAGAGAGTTGTGGTCGTTAAAATGGTAACAAACCAGGTCGTCAGCGACAGAAAGGGCTAAAACAGGTGGTCGTCGATCGGAGATTTGGAGGCGATCGGAGATGAAAAAATGGTGAAAGAGTGAGGCAAGATGAAAAAATAAGTAAGTAATTAAGATAAAACGAAAGGAATCGATAAATAAAATCGAAGTATACAAGAGATTGGAACAACATACAGATAAAGAAAGAGAGTTGTGGTCGTCAAAATGATAACAAACCAGGTCGTCAACGACAGAAAGGGCTAAAACAGGTGGTCGTCGATCGGAGATTTGGAGGCGATCGGAGATGAAAAAATGGTGAAAGGGTGAGGCAAGATGAAATAACTAGTAAGTAACCTGTAACCAGGTCAAATAAGATAAAACGAAAGGAATCGATAGATAAAATTGAAGTATACAAGAGTTGGAACAACATACAGATAAAGAAAGAGAGTTGTGGTCGTCAAAATGATAACAAACCAGGTCGTCAGCGACAGAAAGGGCTAAAACAGGTGGTCGTCGATCGGAGATTTGGAGGCGATCGGAGATGAAAAAATGGTGAAAGAGTGAGGTAAGATGAAAAAATAAGTAAGTAACCTGTAACCAGGTAAAATAAGATAAAATGAAAGGAATCGATAAATAAAATTGAAGTATACAAGAGATTGGAACAACATATAGATAAAGAAAGAGAGTTGTGGTCGTCAAAATGATAACAAACCAGGTCGTCAGCGACAGAAAGGGCTAAAACAGGTGGTTGTCGATCGGAGATTTGGAGGCGATCGGAGATGAAAAATGGTGAAAGAGTGAGGCAAGATGAAAAAATAAGTAAGTTACCTGTAACCAAGTCAAATAAGATAAAACGAAAGGAATCGATAAATAAAATCGAAGTATACAAGAGATTGGAACAACATACAGATAAAGAAAGAGAGTTGTGGTCGTCAAAATGATAACAAACCAGGTCGTCGGCGATAGAAAGGGCTAAAACAGGTGGTCGTTGATCGGAGATTTGGAGGCGATCGGAGATGAAAAAATGGTGAAAAAGTGAAGCAAGATGAAAAAATAAGTAAGTAACCTGTAACCAGGTCAAATAAGATAAAACGAAAGGAATCGATAGATAAAATTGAAGTATACAAGAGATTGGAACAACATACAGATAAAGAAAGAGAGATGTGGTCGTCAAAATGATAACAAACCAGGTCGTCAGCGACAGAAAGGGCTAAAACAGGTGGCCGTCGATCGGAGATTTGGAGGCGATCGGAGATGAAAAAATGGTGAAAGGGTGAGGCAAGATGAAAAAATTAGTAAGTAACCTGTAACCAGGTCAAATAAGATAAAACGAAAGGAATCGATGGATAAAATTGAAGTATACAAGAGTTGGAACAACATACAGATAAAGAAAGAGAGTTGTGGTCGTCAAAATGATAACAAACCAGGTCGTCAGCGACAGAAAGGGCTAAAACAGGTGGTCGTCGATCGGAGATTTGGAGGCGATCGGAGTTGAAAAAATGGTGAAAGAGTGAGGTAAGATGAAAAAATAAGTAAGTAACCTGTAACCAGGTCAAATAAGATAAAACGAAAGGAATCGATAAATAAAATTGAAGTATACAAGAGATTGGAACAACATACAGATAAAGAAAGAGAGTTGTGGTCGTCAAAATGATAACAAACCAGGTCGTCAGCGACAGAAAGGGCTAAAACAGGTGGTCGTCGATCGGAGATTTGGAGGCGATCGGAGATGAAAAATGGTGAAAGAGTGAGGCAAGATGAAAAAATAAGTAAGTTACCTGTAACCAGGTCAAATAAGATAAAACGAAAGGAATCGATAAATAAAATCGAAGTATACAAGAGATTGGAACAACATACAGATAAAGAAAGAGAGTTGTGGTCGTCAAAATGATAACAAACCAGGTCGTCGGCGACAGAAAGGGCTAAAACAGGTGGTCGTTGATCGGAGATTTGGAGGCGATCGGAGATGAAAAAATGGTGAAAGAGTGAAGCAAGATGAAAAAATAAGTAAGTAACCTGTAACCAGGTCAAATAAGATAAAACGTAAGGAATCGATAAATAAAATCGAAGTATACAAGAGATTGGAACAACATACAGATAAAGAAAGAGAGTTGTGGTCGTTAAAATGGTAACAAACCAGGTCGTCAGCGACAGAAAGGGCTAAAACAGGTGGTCGTCGATCGGAGATTTGGAGGCGATCGGAGATGAAAAAAAGGTGAAAGAGTGAGGCAAGATGAAAAAATAAGTAAGTAATTAAGATAAAACGAAAGGAATCGATAAATAAAATCGAAGTATACAAGAGTTTGGAACAACATACAGATAAAGAAAGAGAGTCATGGTCGTCAAAATGATAACAAACCAGGTCGTCAGCGACAGAAAGGGCTAAAACAGGTGGTCGTCGATCAGAGATTTGGAGGCGATCGGAGATGAAAAAATGGTGAAAGAGTGAGGCAAGATGAAAAAATAAGTAAGTAACCTGTAACCAGGTCAAATAAGATAAAACGAAAGGAATCGATAAATAAAATCGAAGTATACAAGAGATTGGAACAACATACAGATAAAGAAAGAGAGATGTGGTCGTCAAAATGATAACAAACCAGGTCGTCAGCGACAGAAAGGGCTAAAACAGGTGGTCGTCGATCGGAGATTTGGAGGCGATCGGAGATGAAAAAATGGTGAAAGGGTGAGGCAAGATGAAAAAATTAGTAAGTAACCTGTAACCAGGTCAAATAAGATAAAACAAAAGGAATCGATAAATAAAATCGAAGTATACAAGAGATTGGAACAACATACAGATAAAGAAAGAGAGCTGTGGTCGTCAAAATGATAACAAACCAGGTCGTCGGCGACAGAAAGGGCTAAAACAGGTGGTCGTTGATCGGAGTTTTGGAGGCGATCGGAGATGAAAAAATGGTGAAAGAGTGAGGCAAGATGAAAAAATAAGTAAGTAACCTGTAACCAGGTCAAATAAGATAAAACGTTAGGAATCGATAAATAAAATCGAAGTATACAAGAGATTGGAACAACATACTGAAAGTTCAGGATCTTATCTTACAATCAATGTAAAAAGCAGTAATTGAGAATTTGTATGATCAAGCCCAATTGTATTCAATGATGAACAGAATTACAGATCTAAGAGAGAGAGAATCTCAAAGATTACAAAGAATGAATACAAAGTTATACGGGAAAAATCAATCAGTTAGCAACGTAGAGCTAACTACTATTTATACTGCAACGGACATCTTAAAGCTACATTACAAATAAGAAAGACTAATAAGAACATAACACGCGTCCTAATTAGTTTATAAAATACTAAGTAAAGTATCTCGTCATAAGTTCTGAACAGGTAGTTCAGAACTTCTGAACATTCTTCTGATAACGCTTCTCAGATCTTCTGACTCCTTAACAATACTTGAGCTTTCACAGTCAGACCTCTGACTTCTCTACTCAGAACATCTGAGTCTTCTTATCAATACTTCTGAGCTTTCACAGTCAGACCTCTGACTTCTCTACTCAGAACATCTGAGTCTTCTTATCAGATCTTCAACACTTGGTTTATTGACAAAACTTCAGATCTAACAATCTCCCCCTTTTTGTCAAATAAACTTAAACTTTGCATCATCCAGTTCTTTCAGAGCAGGAACAATTTTCTGAAGTAGCACATTTCTCAGATTAAGCCTCTTATCAATTTTGTCAATGATTTCTTGAATAATTTCAACTCGCTGATTGATTACTTCTTGAGTCATGTTTGCTTCCTTCACTTTCAGCATCTTTTTCTCCAAATTATGCTTTATGATTCTTAAAGTTCCAGAACAGTATTTTGCAGTTTCCTTTGCTCTGAAGAAGATCTTTCCACTTTTGTTTTTCAAAAATACTCCCAAATCTGGATATTTGTGAACACTTCCAGTCTTTAACACCTTTTTCTGTTCATGATCTGTGTTGGGATTTGCCAGATAAACACATGACTTTTGTAAGTACAAAGCTATTTGAAAATCTGTATAACAGTGCCACCTTAAGATGTAGAACATGGCCTCAATTACCACACTTCTTGCCTTCCTTTCATTTATGTCTTTGCTCGACTCTTTGAAGCATAGAAAGCTGTGTAATCTGTAGAAGTCAACCACTGATAGTTTCTCAAAATCTGCATCAGTAAAGTAATAAACCTTGCCATCTTCTCTCAGAACTTCAAAAGATAAGTACTCCATCTTTCTGAATTTCTTAACCCTCAATTCTCTGATTCCAGTAATTAAAAAATCTGAGTAAACGGCTTGCTTTGTTTTGCCAAGACATCTTGATTTTTCAGCCAACCAGATCTGAGTCTCCTTAGGTCTATCATAATACACATCCAAAAATTGTACTTCTTTTGGTTTGAAGAACTCAGGAAAATCAAATTCAAGAAAGTATCCATTTAGATCAATGGATATTTCATCTTCTTTGGGTTCAGACTGTTCAGCTTGATCAAAACTAGTTATCTGCACATTCTGAGATGTTGTGTTCTGCACTTCTTCAACTTCATCTGACAGAATTTCATTCACTTCATACTCAGCAGGAAACACAAAATCATTATGTAGAATCTTTTTGGGATTCACCTCAGATAGCAACCATTTACTAAAGTTTCTGATTTTTCTTCTAAGATCCAACCTCCTTTTCACAGAGTTCATACATCTTTTCTTTAAACTCTCTCTTTCAGTTTCCACACTTATTTCCATTTTAATCAATAACCAATTCAGAGTTGCATCACTGTACTTCACCAACTCTTTTAATCTGAACATTTCAAGCCTTTCGTGAACTGTATATGTGAACCCTTCTGTCTCCATTCCTTCATTCACAAATCCCTTCAAATGCAAACCAACTTCTGTTTTCTTTGTGGGAGAACTCAGATTACACTTTTCTTTTCTTTCTTCAATAGCTAATTGGAAGTCATACAAGTATATATTTCTGACATAGATACCCAGAAGTCTTCTGCATTCAATTTCCATCAAGGCTTCTTCAGTGTTGGCAAAGAACTTGACTAGAAAGATCTGATCATCAAGAGTCAATCTGTGAATATCAAAAGTAGACATGGAAACCTTTGTATTTCTTTCTTTCAGTACTTCCATTCTAACAAACATTAAACCATTGAATTCATCTTGTTGAAACATCAGAACTTTCTCAATTCTTTTCTGAATATGCAATTTTGAGTCAGGAACTCTGAACCTGTTAGAAGCTTCTGAGTAGACCATCTGAGCTCTGTCATCCATAAAACCATCAACGTTACTTTCCAAAAGCTCATACTCTCCTTCTGTGTAGTAGAGATTATCATATATTTCCTCAGGAAAAATATCATCATGAAATTGTCTGGCTAATGGCACATCACTTAACTCTAGAATGAAATCACATACAGGTTCTTCTAGTCTTTGCAAGTTAATCTTTGGGATCTCAATTGGTTTTCTGAATACATACTCAGAAGGCATAAAGAAGTCTTTCACTTTCACATACTCTTATTCTGTATTTAACTCATCACAAAAGTTAAATATAAAATCATCTTCAAAATCCTGAGTATAATTCACAGTTCTGTCTTCTTCTCCCATTAGATCAATAGGTCTTACCATTTTTATTCCTTGCTGAACTTTTTGAACATTCAAAGCTCTGACTAAATTATTATGCATTCTTCTGATCAACTCTTCACTTAACCTCCTTTCTTCTAATTCAGAATCCGTCATATTTTCTTTGTTATACACCACAATATCTGTACACATGTTGACCACTTCACTTTCCACTGTCTTTTCTGATCTCAATACAGATTCCTCAATAGCTTCAGTTTCATCTGAGTTTCCTTCCTTTTCTATGTCTAAGTTCAATTCCTCTATTTTATCTGAATCACCACCATCTGTACTTTCCAACTCCATTTCCTCTGTATCTGAGCTATCAATCTGAACTATCTGAGTTATTGCCTTTAAATTTTCCTGTGTTTGATCTTCTGAACTTTTTGTACTAGCTAATTGCATATCTGCCATCTCAAAATCTTCTATGCCAATATCATCATCAGAACTTAACCTTTGTCTTTTCTCCCCCTTTTGATGATCATGAGGCTCATTATCATCAAACTTTCTTTTCAAGTTCTGATTAAAAGTAACTTCAGGTTCAGCTTCTGCAATAGGAACAGGATCAAGAGGCTTTGAAGTAGAAGCCAATGATACACTCAGTGCTTTCAGTATAGATTCCTGCATACCTTGCATTTGTTTTAACATATCTTTTTGAAAACCAGACATTATATCCATGATCTCCTTTTTGTGAGAATCCAAGGATTTCTTTACATCATCTACTTTGGTTTCAACAGAAATCAACTTTTTCTCCAACACAACTTTCAAATCTGACATCTCATCATTCAAATCCGCCACCTTCTTCTCCAAATTTTCTACTTTTTCCCCCATCTCCTTGTTTTGTTTCTGAATCTTTTCAAATTCAGAAGTTTCTAACAGTGAACCTGAACCAACAGATGGTCCAGTTTTCATGTGCCCAGAGGGCTCATGGCCTGTAGATAACACACAGTCATCTTGTACAACAGATGTACGTTTGAATGAGGCTTTTGTAATGTTCACCTCACCAGGACTTCCATCCAATCCTCGACACCCAACATTAGGTATGTCTATGAATGTTGTTTCAGGAATACGAAATTCCTGATTTGTGCAAGTGTCAGAAGGAATTTCAGGCTCAATATGAATAGGACTGTGATATTCAGACTCAATGTGTTGAAAAATAGATTGGGATTTATCACCTCCCTCCAAATGAGTTTGGGATGGTTCCCCGGATTTGTGTGAAACAGTAGCATGTTGAAATGCTTCTGAGTGGATATGGATGGGTTGTTCAAGATCCACCACTAGGTCCATGGTGTTTGTTTCAATATTGGACACCAAGAGATGTGAACCAATAGCATTTGTGGTTACCTGGTCAAGATTAGCTGGTTCAGAGGCATCTCTTTCTGTTTGAACCTCTGTTGACAATCTCTCATCCTCATCACTCTCATTCTGTTTTTCCTCACCAAATCTAACCAAGCTCTCAGAATTTTCCCTCTCAAGTCTCTCAGAATGTTCACCCATCTGAACATCCTCCCCCTCTCTAATTCGACTAGACCCCTCACCTCTCTTCTCAGGTTGGTCCTCTTGGGTAGGGATTTGAGGTAATTCAATTCCCATAGAGGTGCAATAAGCTTTTAAAATCTCACTCTCCCTTGGAATATAATTCCTAAGTGATTTTGGCAATAGTTTATGATTAGGATAGTTTTCAAGTCTTGTTACCGAGGTCATCTTACCCAAATAAAATGTAGGACCATGCTCTTCATTTGTTCTTCTTGAGATTGTTCTGTTTTCCTGCATGGCATACCAAATAACAATTTGCCAGTACCTTATATAAGGAATGTATGTCAGTGGAGCATCCTTTGTTTTCTTCTGAATTGCTTTCTGATTCTTTTCAAATGTATTCTTCATGTCTTCCCAAAGTATTAAAGTATAGTCATAATGCCTATTCTTCACTAAACCCTGAAAGATCTGAAGAATTTGTTTAGAACCTTGATCAGCAGAACTATTCTTCCCTGACACACATTTATTTACCACATGAAAGAAGCAAGCCCAAATAGGTGGTAATTTGTTTCTTCTGAACAAACTGAGAGTCCTCAATCCTTCATTGTATCCCAACTTCATAAACTCTGCTATTAATTCCTCTGTTAAGGGTGAGTCCTCAAAATCTGTCCTTCTTTGTACATCATCTTTCTCTGGTAAATTCAGCATTTCTCTTAGTGCAGAGATAGATAAGGCAAATGTCACTCCTCCAATTTCAGACACAAACTTATTATCTTCTAACCTAAGATGTTTCCACCATTGTTGTATGTACTGAACAGGCACATTTTTACTTCGTGTAAACCATTTTCTGTACGGATGGTGTTTGAATAACTCCATGATAATTCTGTGTTCAGGCTTAAACCGGCTTTCCTCAAATAATATAACACAGTTATTTTCAGATAATTTCAGCCATTCACTCTCAGGAACAATTCTTTCCACTAAAATAGGTCTATCTGACATAATAGAACCTGCAGCACTCTGTTCATGTTCAATATTAACGTTTACCTCATCCGCATTTCCTTCAGATTCATCCATTTGTTCATCTTCTCCATCATTTCTTATTGCTTCTTCTTCTACAGCTCTATTCTGTACTTCATCATTATCCGAATCAGATGAATCCATTATCGATTTTGTAGAGTGTAGCGAAATTTGACCACTCCTTCGTATTCTAGACATGATTTAAGAAGAAAACAAATTCAAAGAACTCTGGATTTGATTCGTATCTCACTTTTTGCTCTGGAATTTGAAAAGATTTGAAATAGGGATTTTAAGACCTATTTAAAATCCGCGAAGTTGAAAGGTTTAACGGAAAAGCGAAATCAATGTTATAACGGAGTCAACACATTTGAAATGCCACAGAGGATTTAAATGAAATGCGTGGCATAATCAAACAAATATGAAGCTGACACGTGTTAGTGGATAGAATTTTGACTCAAGTCAAAGATCTGAATAACACGCTCAGATGTTTTGACTTTTCTTTATCAGATATCTGATTGTTCTTCTCAGAAGAATTTTACCTTGTAACCAAAATGTCATTTAAAATCAACTTCTGACAAATATAAAACATTTTGATTATTCAGAAGAGGTTTGAACAGATAGAAACACTTTTTATCATCAAAATTTTGTTCATATTATGATGAATTAAAAAATCATTTAAAATCTGATAGGATTTATATAAACCCTAAACCGGATCTTTAAGCTCAAGAATGATTAGTTCTAGATCATGGAATAAACATATACAAATCACAACATGAACAACGGAATTAAACGACAGATTTGTATAGCTAACAAGGTTCATTAATTTAAACATACTGATTACATACTCACGCCCCAATTTGTTGACCTAAGTTATCAACAAACGAATACTTCTTCTCAAGTATTAGGATTAAGAACCTTGGGGCTCATGCACACACATCTACACGTTTTTGTTTAAACGTGGGTTTCAAGAACGTCTAATTCTATATCTCTAGGTTTCTTTATATACTAGAAACCTAGATAAACTAGAAACTAGATAAATACCATTCCTAGATAAACTAGGAATCCTAGATAAACTAGAATTTACAAGGATAACTATAAAATAAACATATTACAATTCGAACCCTTGTAAGTTGAAGTTTTGACACATCTAGGATTTATATAAACCCTAAACCGGATCTTTAAGCTCAAGAATGATTAGTTCTAGATCATGGAATAAACATATACAAATCACAACATGAACAGCGGAATTAAACGACAGATTTGTATAGCTAACAAGGTTCATTAATTTAAACATACTGATTACATACTCACGCCCCAATTTGTTGACCTAAGTTATCAACAAACGAATACTTCTTCTCAAGTATTAGGATTAAGAACCTTGGGGCTCATGCACACACATCTACACGTTTTTGTTTAAACGTGGGTTTCAAGAACATCTAATTCTATATCTCTAGGTTTCTTTATATACTAGAAACCTAGATAAACTAGAAACTAGATAAATACCAATCCTAGATAAACTAGGAATCCTAGATAAACTAGAATTTACAAGGATAACTATAAAATAAACATATTACAATTCGAACCCGTGTAAGTTGAAGTTTTGACACATCAAATCTATATGAAATATTCCTAACAATCTTCCCCTATTTGATGATGACAAAACTTAGCATCAGAATCTTCAAGTAGCTCTTCCCCTTTTTGACATAATCAAATCCAAAACTTATCAAACTTGAATCTTCCCCTTGAATGATCAACACATCTTCTTCCCCTGAATTTATGCTAACCATCCTTGTGTCTTCGAGGTTATATCAATTACGTTGTAAAGAAAATCAACCATTATCTATTTGAAGTTGAAATAAAAAACCAAACCTTGAGTCTTATATCCCGTAGAAACCAAGTGAACAACAACGTCATTCTCATGAATGAGGGGATCCCTGTCCTTCGACCAATCTTCTTCTCTAAGATTTCGTCAAATTGAAGTCACATTCTTCGAACAATTACGTTAATAATCTTCATAATATCACGGGTTATCTTTAACAGGTGAAGGATACCTTTAAAGATATGATAAGAACACAAACTCTAACTTTCACTTCTTCTTCAAACAAACTCTAATTAATCTTCCTTTTTGTAATCAACTGATGACGATCAAAGGGTAGTCATTTAAGCATTCTTCCTCTATCGTTCATCAAACCTTCATACCTTGTGTGTGTGAATTTTCTTGAAACAAACAAAAATCATCCTCCTTTTGTCGAGCATGATCCTAACATGGTGTGTGACATGTATTCTCCATTGCATCGCGGCTTTGATTTCATGGCTTTGAGGAATTCTGAGTGAAGAACAATTTTTATCAAGAAAAAAAAAACTGCTGGATTTCGAGAATTTCTGGGAGCGTTCTGGACGTCGTACGGCCAATCCAACCAGACATAATGTTAAACAATGTGTCCCGAAGCTGCTGTCCAAAAATCGCGACGATCCGACGGTTCAATCTCCGGGAATAGGCGAAACGGCCGGCTGTGATTTTCCAGAAAATTTCTGCGAAAAATCTGATTTTTCTTTCTTTCGTTCGTCTTCTTTCGTCTCTTCAAATCTTCCATTAAACCTTGTTTTTCTTCCAGATCAGAGAGCACCATGTGCTCTGATACCACCTGATAGGATTTATATAAACCCTAAACCGGATCTTTAAGCTCAAGAATGATTAGTTCTAGATCATGGAATAAACATATACAAATCACAACATGAACAGCGGAATTAAACGACAGATTTGTATAGCTAACAAGGTTCATTAATTTAAACATACTGATTACATACTCACGCCCCAATTTGTTGACCTAAGTTATCAACAAACGAATACTTCTTCTCAAGTATTAGGATTAAGAACCTTGGGGCTCATGCACACACATCTACACGTTTTTGTTTAAACGTGGGTTTCAAGAACGTCTAATTCTATATCTCTAGGTTTCTTTATATACTAGAAACCTAGATAAACTAGAAACTAGATAAATACCAATCCTAGATAAACTAGGAATCCTAGATAAACTAGAATTTACAAGGATAACTATAAAATAAACATATTACAATTCGAACCCTTGTATGTTGAAGTTTTGACACATCAAATCTATATGAAATATTCCTAACAAAATCTTATATCTGAATATGAATTTTTTTTTTAATTCAGATATAGTTTGAATAACAACAAAATTTATCATGAAAAGCTTATTCTTCTTAGAATAATCAGAGATAGAAAATGAAAGCAAATCTTTTTAGCATCACAAAATGATTTCCAAAGGAATTTTGATGCTCCCCCTTGACTTGAGCATGCATTTGACTATTAATGATACATAAAGATGAGATGAAAAGTTAATAGAAGAAGCATAATCCACACAGTTGAAGTATTTTTATTTCTCAAAAATAAATTTTTGAAAGCTAGATATCTGATGTATTGACTCAGAATCTCTGACCGTAAGATTTAGAGGTTCTGATCTCAAGACTCAGAAGTTCTGACCTCAAGACTCAGAAGTTCTGAACTCAAGACTCAGAAGTTCTGATCTTAGTACTCAGAAATTCTGATTCTTAAGACTCAGAGTTCTGAGTACACTACTCAGACAATTTTACTTAGAAAAATTTAGCATTTTTAAGAAAAAAAAATATTTTCAATTAGGCAGATTAAGCATTCCTATTTTACATATGAGAAAAGAAAACCTTTTGTGATCAAGAGGCTTTGTGAACAAGTCAGCCAATTGATACTTTGTATGCACAAAGTGCATCTCTATAGTTCCTTTTTCCACATAGTCCTTTATAAAATGATACCTCACATCTATATGTTTAGTCTTCGAATGTTGAACAGGGTTCTGAGTAATGGCAATTGCACTTTCTGAGTCACAATAGATGGGAATCTTGTTAAGCTGATATCCATAGTCCATGAGTTGTGTTCTCATCCACAATGTTTGAGAGCATGAAGCAGCAGCAGCAACATATTCTGCTTCAGCAGTTGAAGTGGACACACAATTCTGCTTCTTTGATGCCCAACTCACTATTTTATCTCCCAAAAAGTGACAAGCACCAGATGTACTCTTTCTGTCCAACCTACTTCCTGCATGATCAGCATCAGTGAAAGCAGTCAATTTGAAGTCAGTTTCTTTTGAATACCATAAACCTAGATCAGGTGTTCCTTTGAGATATCTTAAAATCCTTTTGACAGCCAGCATATGTGATTCTTTCGGGTTAGATTGAAATCTAGCACAGAAACAGGTAGAAAACATGATATCTGGTCTACTTGCAGTCAAATAAAGTAATGACCCAATGATGCCTCTATAGAGTTTGATATCTGCTGAAACACCTTTGAGATCAGCATCTAACTTTATGTTAGTTGCCATAGGTGTTCTCATAGAAGCACAATCAGACATTTTGAACTTTTTCAGAATATCTCTGACATATTTTCCTTGATTTATAAAAATACCTTTTGGTAATTGTTTGACTTGAAGACCAAGGAAAAAATTCAGCTCACCCATCATGCTCATTTCAAATTCAGATGACATGATTTTTGAAAAATTATCACATAATTCTGGACTGGTAGAACCAAATATTATGTCATCAACATAAATCTGAATCTGAATCAGAATCAAATCATCACCCTGTTTCTTTAAAAACAAAGTTGTGTCAATCTTACCTTTCTTGAATCCTGAACCTAACAAGTGTTTAGAAAGAGTGTCATACCAGGCTCGTGGTGCTTGTTTTAGACCATATAAAGCTTTGTCTAAAATATAAACATGATCAGGGAATTCTGGATCAACAAAACCTTCAGGTTGATGGACATACACCTCTTCATTAAGTTTGCCATTTAGAAAGGCTGATTTGACATCCATTTGATACACCTTGAAGTTTTTATGTGCAGCATAGGCCAAAAATATTCTGATTGCCTCTATTCTTGCCACTGGTGCAAATGTCTCATCATAATCAATTCCCTCTTGTTGACAGTATCCCTTAGCAACCAATCTTGCCTTGTTTCTGATGACAACACCTGATTCATCCTTTTTGTTTCTGAACACCCATTTAGTTCCAATAATAGATTTACCTTCAGGCTTTGGAATGAGTCTCCAAACTTTATTTCTTTCAAATTGAAGCAATTCCACTTGCATTGCTGAAATCCAGTCTGGATCCTCTAGGGCTTCATTAGCTTTCTTTGGTTCAATCACACTCAAGAAACCAGCAAACATTGCTTCATTTGCTGTAGCTGATCTGGTTTTTACTCCTGCTGAAGGATCACATATTACTTGATGAATAGGATGATTTTTAGTCCATTTATTTGCACTAGGGAGTACATCAATCTCTGAATAATTGTTGTTTGCATCATTCTCATCAATGATTGCTTGTAATTCTGAACTGTCCCCTTGTTCTGATGTATGAATAGGAGTTATATCCAAGTTTTGGTTCTGATTAATGAAGTCAGAATTCTGAGTGACTTGTTCAGAGTTCTGAGTACAAGAATCAGAATTCTGATTACAAGGTTCAGAATTTTCACCACTTGTATTTATTAGATTTGGACATTCCTCTGATGGACCTTTGTCAGAAATTACAGTTGATTGAACTATTTTTGGAGTCTTATTTTTCATCTCTTTGACCATCTTTGGATTTTCATATTCTGCATAAGAATCAGAAATTAGTTCACTAAAAGCATCCTTAAACAGTAAATTGAGTTCTGAACAAATAGGATTAGAATTTGTATTAGAAGTCATTTTTGTCTTGTTTAGCATGAGTTATGAACTGTCTTGTTCAGAAGTCCGCATTCTGGCTTCATCAAAAGTTACATTTATGCTCTCCATCATCCTCTTGGTTCTTCTATTGTAGATTCTGAATGCTTTGGAAGTTAAAGAATAACCCACAAAGTATCCTTCATCTGCCTTTTTATCGAATTTGGCAAGATTTTCTCTGTCTCTAAGAACATAGCACCTGCAACCAAAAACATGAAAGAATTTGATTAATGGTTTTCTTTTATTTATCAGTTCATAAGCAGTCTTATTTAATCTCTTATTGATTAAAGTTCTATTCTGTGTAAAACAAGCAGTTGCAATTGCTTCAGCCCATAAAAAAGTAGGAAGATTTGCATAAGCCAGCATTGTTCTCGCAGCTTCAACTAGAGTTCTATTCTTCCTTTCAACAACACCATTTTGTTGAGGAGTTCTGACAGCAGAAAAATTGTGAGAAATCCCAGAACTTTCTAAAAAATTCTGAAGAGTCTCATTTCTGAACTCTGTTCCATTATCACTTCTGATTTTCTGAACTGGAAGTTGTAAGAGAACTTGAATCCTTTTGATAAAATTTATCAATGTAGTAGCAGCTTCTGACTTAGCTCTTAGGAACTCAACCCATGTGTATCTGGAGAATTCATCAACAATCACAAGCATATATTTCTTTCCTCCCATAGATTGAACTGAAATTGGACCACAAAGATCAGTATGAATCATTTCTAATGGTGCTTTGCAAGATGAGTCCATTTTTAATTTGTGAGAACTCTTTTTCATCTTTCCCATTTCACAAGCTGAGCATGATGATTCTTTTTCAAATTTAAGCTTTGGTAAGCCTTTAACCAGTTGTTTTGCAACGAGATTATTAAGATCTTTGAAATTTAGATGAGAACATCTTCTGTGCCAAAGCCAGCATTCATTTGCAGTTGATTTTGATAAAAGACAAACTGTATTTAATGTTTTCAATTTTGAAAAATTAACTACAAATAAGTCCATATGTCTTTTGGCCCAGAAGACTTTAACATCATTTTCAGTTAAAATCATGCAACCTGTTATTTGAAACTTAATTTGACAAAGACTGTCTAAAAACTGACTTATGCTGAAAAGATTATGCTGTAATCCTTCAACATAGAAAACCTTTTGGATAGTCAGATCCCCTTTAGTTAAATCCCCATAACCTTTGACTTGTCCTTTGCTGTTATTTCCAAAGTTTACTGCTCCTCCAGCCTTTTCTGTGAAGTTTGATAGAAAAGACTTCTGACCTGTCATGTGTCTTGAAGCTCCTGAATCTAAAAACCACACATGACAGCCCTGCAAAAGGATCAGTTAGGTTTAGGTACCCATTTTGGAATGGGTCCATCTTTGTTAGCTTTGTCATTGGATTTAACATTAGTACCTTTTACTCTCCACTCAAAATCTTTCTTCAAACACCATTTTCCTTGAACTTTTATGAAGTCAGAACATTTTCTGCTTACAAGCTTGTTCAAATTCTTTTTGAGAGTTGTAACTTTTGGTTTTGCTATATTTTCAACTTTCTTTTCTTTTATCTTTTGTTTCTTCTGAGTCTGAGGAACATAAATTTTCTTCTTTTCTGTATTTTGAGGAACAGAAACTTTCTGAATATCTTTTCTTATGTATGAAACAGAAGTTATTTTGACTTGACATTTATGAGAATATTGGAATGAATCATTTTTACATCTAACACAAACAAGATTTTTCTTTGCAAGTGACAATAAATCTGAAACATAGGTCATTTCATTTTTATTGATACTGTTCAGAGTACAATTGCCCTTATTACAAGAATTTCTAGCTTTGAGTTCAGAAGTAGATTTCATTCTAAGCTTCTCAAGATCCCTTTTCAGATCATTCAACTTTGCAAGATCATCTTTCCTTTTGCTTTCTTCTTTTTCTGAAAAAATCAAGTTCTTTTTGTTAGAAGAATTAGATGATTCACCTTTTTCATATGTACTTGATTCATTAAAGAATTTATCATTTTCTCTTGAAGCATTAATTTTAAAAAGATCATACTCAGTCTTCAGTTTTTCAAGCTCTGTTATTTTCTGAATAAAAATATTCTTTTCTTTCAAAGCTTCTTCAAGTTTAATATCCACCTCACAGAAATCATTTTCAAGTTCATCATAAGCTTTCCTTAAGTCCTTAAGTTCTTGACTCACAAGATTAAATCTCTTTTCAAGTTGCAAAAATTCATCTGATTTTGTTTCAGAAAATCCAGTTGAATCAGACTTCTGACTACCTAAGTCAGAGTTCTGATTTACAGACTCAGATGTCTGATCTTTAGACTCGGAGTTCTGACTACAAAGTTCAGAATCCTGACTAGAAGTTTCAGACTTCTGATTGACTGTTTCAGAATTTTTACTTGTGTCAAATATGCTCTCAATGTCATGATATGAAAAACTTGGTTGTTTATTTTTGTAGCTGACATTTAAAGAATCATACTTGAATTTAGTATCATTGTATCTTGGCTTCTCATCTGTTGGTTTAGAAACTTCTTTCTTAACCTTTTCTTCTGAACCAACTGACTTTTCTGTTTTAGACTCAGAAATTTTCTCATCTGACTTTTTAGAGTTTGGTCTTTGCAAATTGTCAGAACTTGTTATAGAACTAGCAGGTCTTATGAAAACTTCAATAATTTCTGGGATTTTTGGCTTAGAAACTTGAAGTTTTTCATACAAGTTTATTGGAGCTCTTTTTAAAGTGACATTTTCTTCCAATCCCAATCCCTTCTTTGGGTTGTAAAATCTTGTATCTTTAACATTGCTTAATAAAAGATTTAGTGTTTGCTGAGTCTGACCCCTTTTCAAATTCAGATCTTCTAATTCTTTAATTTTGGTGTATAAATTCTTTCTTTCTTCAAATAACATATCAAATTTTATTTGTAAATCACCTTTTTCATCCTTTATTTTTGAAAACTCAACTTTTAGTTCAGAAAGCCTTTTCATCAATTCAGAATTTTCATCTTTAACTATCTGTTTCTCAGCCTCAGATTCTTCATATTGTTCTTTTATTACTTCTTTTTCAATTCTGAATTTGTTAATCAAATTTCTTTCTCCTTTTATCTGTTTTCTTAGATTAGCAAATTCAGTTTTCATTTCACCAATCTGTGTCATTAACTCTAATTCAAGTGAAGAATGTACCTCAGCAGATGACTCAGAATCAGCATCTTCATAATTAGAATCATCCTCATTCCTCATTTTTGCCATATAGCTTTGCATCTGTGGAAAGTTGATATGATCATCTTCATCAGAAGTGTAGTACAACCAATTCTCCTGTTCAGCCAATAAAGCAATTTTATCATCTCTCTTCTTTGCAAGCTGAGCCTTCTTGGTGTAGTACTCATAGTCTTTCACAATTTTAACTCTGCAATCCTTAGCATAGTGGCCAGATTTTCCACATTTGAAACACAGATTCTTTTCTTTTCTCTCATCCTTCTCTTCTTTGTTTTCTTCACTTCTCTCTACTCTCTTTTCAAACTTATTTTCTTCTCTGTCTTCTTTCTTCTTATAATCTGAACTCCCAACTCTCTTATAATTTCCTTGGAATCTACCCTTCCCATACCTTTTGTTGAAAGTATTTGTCAACAAAGCTAGTTTCTCAGCCATTATCTTGATATCTTCATCATCTTCTGATCCTTCTTCCTTGTCAGATTCTTCCAGATTAGGTATCTCTGATAGATATGCAGTCTTTTTGGGTGCTTTGATTGCTTTGGACTTTGATAAGAATGCTAACTGATCAGCAACATTTTTCTTCTCTTCCACAACTAACTTGACAGAATCTTCATGTTGATTAAGAACACAGAACAGATCATTTAAGTCTTCTTCACACATATCCTTGTTCATTTGCAGACTTATGGCAAATGATGACCATTCTGAATTTAGACTGTTCAGAAATTTGTAATTTATTTCTGACTTCGTTTTCTTCAGTCCATTTCTTCTCAAGTCATTTAGAATAGTGCAAAATTTACTGTATGTCTGTGTCAAACTTTCTGACTCTTTTGCTTTGAACCTTTCATAAGCATTTATGCTTTGATTTAACTTTGCCTGAATAGATCTCACAGTTCCTAGCATCTGCCTTTCCAATTCGTCCCATATTTCTTTAGCTGATGATCCACTGTCAATCCTGTTAAGAACCTCATTTGGGACAGCCAAAGTCATCAAAGTAATTGCTCTTTTGTCAATAGCATGCCTATTCTTCTGTTCAACTGTGTATTGGGAATAACTCTTTTTCACCCTGGTCGCTGGAATTTCTGGAGTTGTCTCTGTAGCAGGAGTTGCAGCAACATCGATGTACACTTCAATTGGACCTTCTCGAATAGAGATCATAAGATTTTCATCAATGTTGTCTAGGAATTGGATCATACGGATTTTCCATTGCTGATACTCTTCTGGTATAAGAACAGGCGGTTTGGTTTCAGATCCCATGGCTAGATATTCTTTAGAATACATGATTGTAAGAAAATTCAACAGAAAGACAAATTCGAGTTTCTTGATCGAAATGTAACAGGTAATTCAAGAATTGCCAAGAATTCAAGAACTAGCCCTAGCAGCGGAATCGAATTTTGAATGAATCAAGAAATCTTCAAGAAATTGATCAATCGATCTTCGCGATAACAATCTTGAACGAATTTGTTTGTTGATTGGCTCTGATACCAATTGAAAGTTCAGGATCTTATCTTACAATCAATGTAAAAAGCAGTAATTGAGAATTTGTATGATCAAGCCCAATTGTATTCAATGATGAACAGAATTACAGATCTAAGAGAGAGAGAATCTCAAAGATTACAAAGAATGAATACAAAGTTATACGGGAAAAATCAATCAGTTAGCAACGTAGAGCTAACTACTATTTATACTGCAACGGACATCTTAAAGCTACAGTACAAATAAGAAAGACTAATAAGAACATAACACGTGTCCTAATTAGTTTATAAAATACTAAGTAAAGTATCTCGTCATAAGTTCTGAACAGGTAGTTCAGAACTTCTGAACATTCTTCTGATAACGCTTCTCAGATCTTCTGACTCCTTAACAATACTTGAGCTTTCACAGTCAGACCTCTGACTTCTCTACTCAGAACATCTGAGTCTTCTTATCAATACTTCTGTGCTTTCACAGTCAGACCTCTGACTTCTCTACTCAGAACATCTGAGTCTTCTTATCAGATCTTCAACACTTGGTTTATTGACAAAACTTCAGATCCAACATATACAGATAAAGAAAGAGAGTTATGGTCGTCAAAATGGTAACAAACCAGGTCGTCAGCGACAGAAAGGGCTAAAACAGGTGGTCGTCGATCGGAGATTTGGAGGCGATCGGAGATGAAAAATGGTAAAAGATTGAGGCAAGATGAAAAAATAAGTAAGTAATTAAGATAAAACGAAAGGAATCGATAAATAAAATCGAAGTATACAAGAGATTGGAACAACATACAGATAAAGAAAGAGAGTTGTGGTCGTCAAAATGATAACAAACCAGGTCGTCAACGACAGAAAGGGCTAAAACAGGTGGTCGTCGATCGGAGATTTGGAGGCGATCGGAGATGAAAAAATGGTGAAAGAGTGCGGCAAGATGAAAAAATAAGTAAGTAACCTGTAACCAGGTCAAATAAGATAAAACGAAAGGAATCGATAAATAAAATCGAAGTATACAAGAGATTGGAACAACATACAGATAAAGAAAGAGAGGTGTGGTCGTCAAAATGATAACAAACCAGGTCGTCGACGACAGAAAGGGCTAAAACAGGTGGTCGTTGATCGGAGATTTGGAGGCGATCGGAGATGAAAAAATGGTGAAAGAGTGAGGCAAGATGAAAAAATAAGTAAGTAACCTGTAAACAGGTCAAATAAGATAAAACGAAAGGAATGGATAAATAAAATCGAAGTATACAAGAGATTGGAACAACATACAGATAAAAAAAAAAGATATGGTCGTCAAAATGATAACAAACCAGGTCGTCAGCGACAGAAAGGGCTAAAACAGGTGGTCGTCGATCGGAGATTTGGAGGCGATCGGAGATGAAAAAATGGTGAAAGGGTGAGGCAAGTTGAAAAAATTAGTAAGTAACCTGTAACCAGGTCAAATAAGATAAAACGAAAGGAATCGATAAATAAAATCGAAGTATACAAGAGATTGGAACAACATACAGATAAAGAAAGAGAGTTGTGGTCGTCAAAATGATAACAAACCAGGTCGTCAGCGACAGAAAGGGCTAAAACAGGTGGTCGTCGATCGGAGATTTGGAGGCGATCGGAGATGAAAAATTGTGAAAGAGTGAGGCAAGATGAAAAAATAAATAAGTAACGTGTAACCAGGTCAAATAAGATAAAACGAAAGGAATCGATAGATAAAATTGAAGTATACAAGAGATTGGAACAACATACAGATAAAGAAAGAGAGCTGTGGTCGTCAAAATGATAACAAACCAGGTCGTCAGCGACAGAAAGGGCTAAAACAGGTGGTCGTCGATCGGAGATTTGGAGGCGATCGGAGATGAAAAAATGGTGAAAGAGTGAGGTAAGATGAAAAAATAAGTAAGTAACCTGTAACCAGGTCAAATAAGATAAAACGAAAGGAATTGATAAATAAAATCGAAGTATACAAGTGATTGGAACAACATACAGATAAATAAAGAGAGCTGTGGTCGTCAAAATGATAACAAACCAGGTCGTCAGCGACAGAAAGGGCTAAAACAGGTGGTCGTCGATCGGAGATTTGGAGGCGATCGGAGATGAAAAATGGTGAAAGAGTGAGGCAAGATGAAAAAATAAGTAAGTAACCTGTAACCAGGTCAAATAAGATAAAACGAAAGGAATCGATAAATAAAATCGAAGTATACAAGAGATTGGAACAACATACAGATAAAGAAAGAGAGCTGTGGTCGTCAAAATGATAACAAACCAGGTCGTCGGCGACAGAAAGGGCTAAAACAGGTGGTCGTTGATCGGAGATTTGGAGGCGATCGGAGATGAAAAAATGGTGAAAGAGTGAGGCAAGATGAAAAAATAAGTAAGTAACCTATAACCATGTCAAATAAGATAAAACGTAAGGAATCGATAAATAAAATCGAAGTATACAAGAGATTGGAACAACATACAGATAAAGAAAGAGAGATGTGGTCGTCAAAATGGTAACAAACTAGGTCGTCAGCGACAGAAAGGGCTAAAACAGGTGGTCGTCGATCGGAGATTTGGAGGCGATCGGAGATGAAAAATGGTGAAAGAGTGAGGCAAGATGAAAAAATAAGTAAGTAATTAAGATAAAACGAAAGGAATCGATAAATAAAATCGAAGTATACAAGAGATTGGAACAACATACAGATAAAGAAAGAGAGTCGTGGTCGTCAAAATGATAACAAACCAGGTCGTCGGCGACAGAAAGGGATAAAACAGGTGGTCGTCGATCAGAGATTTGGAGGCGATCGGAGATGAAAAAATGGTGAAAGAGTGAGGCAAGATGAAAAAATAAGTAAGTAACCTGTAACCAGGTCAAATAAGATAAAACGAAAGGAATCGATAAATAAAATCGAAGTATACAAGAGATTGGAACAACATACAGATAAAGAAAGAGAGGTGTGGTCGTCAAAATGATAACAAACCAGGTCGTCGACGACAGAAAGGGCTAAAACAGGTGGTCGTTGATCGGAGATTTGGAGGCGATCGGAGATGAAAAAATGGTGAAAGAGTGAGGCAAGATGAAAAAATAAGTAAGTAACCTGTAACCAGGTCAAATAAGATAAAACGAAAGGAATGGATAAATAAAATCGAAGTATACAAGAGATTGGAACAACATACAGATAAAAAAAAAGATATGGTCGTCAAAATGATAACAAACCAGGTCGTCAGCGACAGAAAGGGCTAAAACAGGTGGTCGTCGATCGGAGATTTGGAGGCGATCGGAGATGAAAAAATGGTGAAAGGGTGAGGCAAGTTGAAAAAATTAGTAAGTAACCTGTAACCAGGTCAAATAAGATAAAACGAAAGGAATCGATAAATAAAATCGAAGTATACAAGAGATTGGAACAACATACAGATAAAGAAAGAGAGTTGTGGTCGTCAAAATGATAACAAACCAGGTCGTCAGCGACAGAAAGGGCTAAAACAGGTGGTCGTCGATCGGAGATTTGGAGGCGATCGGAGATGAAAAATTGTGAAAGAGTGAGGCAAGATGAATAAATAAATAAGTAACGTGTAACCAGGTCAAATAAGATAAAACGAAAGGAATCGATAGATAAAATTGAAGTATACAAGAGATTGGAACAACATACAGATAAAGAAAGAGAGCTGTGGTCGTCAAAATGATAACAAACCAGGTCGTCAGCGACAGAAAGGGCTAAAACAGGTGGTCGTCGATCGGAGATTTGGAGGCGATCGGAGATGAAAAAATGGTGAAAGAGTGAGGTAAGATGAAAAAATAAGTAAGTAACCTGTAACCAGGTCAAATAAGATAAAACGAAAGGAATTGAAAAATAAAATCGAAGTATACAAGAGATTGGAACAACATACAGATAAATAAAGAGAGCTGTGGTCGTCAAAATGATAACAAACCAGGTCGTCAGCGACAGAAAGGGCTAAAACAGGTGGTCGTCGATCGGAGATTTGGAGGCGATCGGAGATGAAAAATGGTGAAAGAGTGAGGCAAGATGAAAAAATAAGTAAGTAACCTGTAACCAGGTCAAATAAGATAAAACGAAAGGAATCGATAAATAAAATCGAAGTATACAAGAGATTGGAACAACATACAGATAAAGAAAGAGAGCTGTGGTCGTCAAAATGATAACAAACCAGGTCGTCGGCGACAGAAAGGGCTAAAACAGGTGGTCGTTGATCGGAGATTTGGAGGCGATCGGAGATGAAAAAATGGTGAAAGAGTGAGGCAAGATGAAAAAATAAGTAAGTAACCTATAACCATATCAAATAAGATAAAACGTAAGGAATCGATAAATAAAATCGAAGTATACAAGAGATTGAAACAACATACAGATAAAGAAAGAGAGATGTGGTCGTCAAAATGGTAACAAACTAGGTCGTCAGCGACAGAAAGGGCTAAAACAGGTGGTCGTCGATCGGAGATTTGGAGGCGATCGGAGATGAAAAATGGTGAAAGAGTGAGGCAAGATGAAAAAATAAGTAAGTAATTAAGATAAAACGAAAGGAATCGATAAATAAAATCGAAGTATACAAGAGATTGGAACAACATACAGATAAATAAAGAGAGTCGTGGTCGTCAAAATGATAACAAACCAGGTCGTCGGCGACAGAAAGGGATAAAACAGGTGGTCGTCGATCAGAGATTTGGAGGCGATCGGAGATGAAAAAATGGTGAAAGAGTGAGGCAAGATGAAAAAATAAGTAAGTAACCTGTAACCAGGTCAAATAAGATAAAACGAAAGGAATCGATAAATAAAATCGAAGTATACAAGAGATTGGAACAACATACAGATAAAGAAAGAGAGATGTGGTCGTCAAAATGATAACAAACCAGTTCGTCGACGACAAAAAGGGCTAAAACAGGTGGTCGTTGATCGGAGATTTATAAGCGACCGGAGATGAAAAATGGTGAAAGAGTGAGGCAAGATGAAAAAATAAGTAAGTAACCTGTAACCAGGTCAAATAAGATAAAACGAAAGGAACCGATAAATAAAATCGAAGTATACAAGAGATTGGAACAACATACAGATAAAGAAAGAGAGTTGTGTCGTCAAAATGATAACAAACCAGGTCGTCAGCGACAGAAAGGGCTAAAACAGGTGGTCGTCGATCGGAGATTTGGAGGCGATCGGAGATGAAAAAATGGTGAAAGGGTGAGGCAAGATGAAAAAATTAGTAAGTAACCTGTAACCAGGTCAAATAAGATAAAACGAAAGGAATCGATAAATAAAATCGAAGTATATAAGAGATTGGAACAACATACAGATAAAGAAAGAGAGATGTGGTCGTTAAAATGGTAACAAACCAGGTCGTCAGCGACAGAAAGGGCTAAAACATGTGGTCGTCGATCGTAGATTTGGAGGCGATCGGAGATGAAAAAATGGTGAAAGAGTGAGGCAAGATGGAAAAATAAGTAAGTAATTAAGATAAAATGAAAGGAATCGATAAATAAAATCGAATTATACAAGAGATTGGAACAACATACAGATAAAGAAAGAGAGTCGTGGTCGTCAAAATGATAACAAACCAGGTCGTCAGCGACAGAAAGGCTAAAACAGGTGGTCGTCGATCAGAGATTTGGAGGCGATCGGAGATGAAAAAAATGGTGAAAGAGTGAGGCAAGATGAAAAAATAAGTAAGTAACCTGTAACCAGGTCAAATAAGATAAAACGAAAGGAATCGATAAATAAAATCGAAGTATACAAGAGATTGGAACAACATACAGATAAAGAAAGAGAGCCGTGGTCGTCAAAATGATAACAAACCAGGTCGTCGACGACAGAAAGGGCTAAAACAGATGGTCGTTGATCGAAGATTTGGAGGCGACCGGAGATGAAAAAAATGGTGAAAGAGTGAGGTAAGATGAAAAAATAAGTAAGTAACCTGTAACCAGTTCAAATAAGATAAAACGAAAGGAATTGATAATTAAATCGAAGTATACAAGAGATTGGAACAACATACAGATAAAGAAAGAGAGCTGTGGTCGTCAAAATGATAACAAACCAGGTCGTCAGCGACAGAAAGGGCTAAAACAGGTGGTCGTCGATCGGAGATTTGGAGGCGATCGGAGATGAAAATTTGTGAAAGAGTGAGGCAAGATGAAAAAATAAATAAGTAACCTGTAACCAGGTCAAATAAGATAAAACGAAAGGAATCGATAGATAAAATTGAAGTATACAAGAGATTGGAAAAACATACAGATAAAGAAAGAGAGCTGTGGTCGTCAAAATGATAACAAACCAGGTCGTCAACGACAGAAAGGGCTAAAACAGGTGGTCGTCGGTCTGAGATTTGGAGGCGATCGGAGATGAAAAAATGGTGAAAGAGTGAGGTAAGATGAAAAAATAAGTAAGCAACCTGTAACCAGGTCAAATAAGATAAAACGAAAGGAATCGATAAATAAAATCGAAGTATACAAGAGATTGGAACAACATACAGATAAAGAAAGAGAGCCGTGGTCGTCAAAATGATAACAAACCAGGTCGTCGACGACAGAAAGGGCTAAAACAGGTGGTCGTTGATCGAAGATTTGGAGGCGACCGGAGATGAAAAAAATGGTGAAAGAGTGAGGTAAGATGAAAAAATAAGTAAGTAACCTGTAACCAGGTCAAATAAGATAAAACGAAAGGAATTGATAATTAAATCGAAGTATACAAGAGATTGGAACAACATACAGATAAAGAAAGAGAGTCGTGGTCGTCAAAATGATAACAAACCAGGTCGTCAGCGACAGAAAGGCTAAAACAGGTGGTCGTCGATCAGAGATTTGGAGGCGATCGGAGATGAAAAAAATGGTGAAAGAGTGAGGCAAGATGAAAAAATAAGTAAGTAACCTGTAACCAGGTCAAATAAGATAAAACGAAAGGAATCGATAAATAAAATCGAAGTATACAAGAGATTGGAACAACATACAGATAAAGAAAGAGAGCCGTGGTCGTCAAAATGATAACAAACCAGGTCGTCGACGACAGAAAGGGCTAAAACAGATGGTCGTTGATCGAAGATTTGGAGGCGACCGGAGATGAAAAAAATGGTGAAAGAGTGAGGTAAGATGAAAAAATAAGTAAGTAACCTGTAACCAGTTCAAATAAGATAAAACGAAAGGAATTGATAATTAAATCGAAGTATACAAGAGATTGGAACAACATACAGATAAAGAAAGAGAGCTGTGGTCGTCAAAATGATAACAAACCAGGTCGTCAGCGACAGAAAGGGCTAAAACAGGTGGTCGTCGATCGGAGATTTGGAGGCGATCGGAGATGAAAATTTGTGAAAGAGTGAGGCAAGATGAAAAAATAAATAAGTAACCTGTAACCAGGTCAAATAAGATAAAACGAAAGGAATCGATAGATAAAATTGAAGTATACAAGAGATTGGAAAAACATACAGATAAAGAAAGAGAGCTGTGGTCGTCAAAATGATAACAAACCAGGTCGTCAACGACAGAAAGGGCTAAAACAGGTGGTCGTCGGTCTGAGATTTGGAGGCGATCGGAGATGAAAAAATGGTGAAAGAGTGAGGTAAGATGAAAAAATAAGTAAGCAACCTGTAACCAGGTCAAATAAGATAAAACGAAAGGAATCGATAAATAAAATCGAAGTATACAAGAGATTGGAACAACATACAGATAAAGAAAGAGAGCCGTGGTCGTCAAAATGATAACAAACCAGGTCGTCGACGACAGAAAGGGCTAAAACAGGTGGTCGTTGATCGAAGATTTGGAGGCGACCGGAGATGAAAAAAATGGTGAAAGAGTGAGGTAAGATGAAAAAATAAGTAAGTAACCTGTAACCAGGTCAAATAAGATAAAACGAAAGGAATTGATAATTAAATCGAAGTATACAAGAGATTGGAACAACATACAGATAAAGAAAGAGAGCTGTGGTCGTCAAAATGATAACAAACCAGGTCGTCAGCGACAGAAAGGGCTAAAACAGGTGGTCGTCGATCGGAGATTTGGAGGCGATCGGAGATGAAAAATTGTGAAAGAGTGAGGCAAGATGAAAAAATAAATAAGTAACCTGTAACCAGGTCAAATAAGATAAAACGAAAGGAATCGATAGATAAAATTGAAGTATACAAGAGATTGGAAAAACATACAGATAAAGAAAGAGAGCTGTGGTCGTCAAAATGATAACAAACCAGGTCGTCAACGACAGAAAGGGCTAAAACAGGTGGTCGTCGATCTGAGATTTGGAGGCGATCGGAGATGAAAAAATGGTGAAAGAGTGAGGTAAGATGAAAAAATAAGTAAGCAACCTGTAACCAGGTCAAATAAGATAAAACGAAAGAAATTGATAAATTAAATCGAAGTATACAAGAGATTGGAACAACATACAGATAAAGAAAGAAAGTTGTGGTCGTCAAAATGATAACAAACCAGGTCGTCAGCGACAGAAAGGGCTAAAACAGGTGGTCGTCGATCGGAGATTTGGAGGCGATCGGAGATGAAAAATGGTGAAAGAGTGAGGCAAGATGAAAAAATAAGTAAGTAACCTGTAACCAGGTCAAATAAGATAAAACGAAAGGAATCGATAAATAAAATCAAAGTATACAAGAGATTGGAACAACATACAAATAAAGAAAGAGAGATGTGGTCGTCAAAATGATAACAAACCAGGTCATCAGCGACAGAAAGGGCTAAAACAAGTGGTCGTCGATCGGAGAGAAAAATGGTGAAAGAGGGAGGCAAGATGAAAAAATAAGCAAGTAACCTGTAACCAGGTCAAATAAGATAAAACGAAAGGAATCGATAAATAAAATCGAAGTATACAAGAGATTGGAACAACATACAGATAAAGAAAGAGAGCCGTGGTCGTCAAAATGATAACAAACCAGGTCGTCGACGACAGAAAGGGCTAAAACAGGTGGTCGTTGATCGAAGATTTGGAGGCGACCGGAGATGAAAAAATGGTGAAAGAGTGAGGCAAGATGAAAAAATAAGTGAGTAACCTGTAACCAGGTCAAATAAGATAAAACGAAAGGAATCGATAAATAAAATCGAAGTATACAAGAAATTGGAACAACATACAGATAAAGAAAGAGAGTTGTGGTCGTCAAAATGATAACAAACCAGGTCGTCAGCGACAGAAAGGGATAAAACAGGTGGTCGTCGATCGGAGATTTGGAGGCGATCGGAGATGAAAAATGGTGAAAGAGTGAGGCAAGATGAAAAAATAAGTAAGTAACCTGTAACCAAGTCAAATAAGATAAAACGAAAGGAATCGATAAATAAAATTGAAGTATACAAGAGATTGGAACAACATACAGATAAAGAAAGAGAGTTGTGGTCGTCAAAATGATAACAAACCAGGTCGTCAGCGACAGAAAGGGCTAAAACAGGTGGTCGTCGATCGGAGATTTGGAGGCGATCGGAGATGAAAAATGGTGAAAGAGTGAGGCAAGATGAAAAAATAAGTAAGTAACCTGTAACCAGGTCAAATAAGATAAAACGAAAGGAATCGATAAATAAAATTGAAGTATACAAAAGATTGGAACAACATACAGATAAAGAAAGAGAGTTGTGGTCGTCAAAATGATAACAAACCAGGTCGTCAGCGACAGAAAGGGATAAAACAGGTGGTCGTCGATCGGAGATTTGGAGGCGATCGGAGATGAAAAAGGGTGAAAGAGTGAGGCAAGATGAAAAAATAAGTAAGTAACCTGTAACCAGGTCAAATAAGATAAAACGAAAGGAATCGATAAATAAAATCGAAGTATACAAGAGATTGGAACAACATACAGATAAAGAAAGAGAGCTGTGGTCGTCAAAATGATAACAAACCAGGTCGTCGGCGACAGAAAGGGCTAAAACAGGTGCTCGTTGATCGGAGATTTGGAGGCGATCGGAGATGAAAAATGGTGAAAGAGTGAGGCAAGATGAAAAAATAAGTAAGTAACCTGTAACCAGGTCAAATAAGATAAAACGTAAGGAATCGATAAATAAAATCGAAGTATACAAGAGATTGGAACAACATACAGATAAAGAAAGAGAGCTGTGGTCGTTAAAATGGTAACAAACCAGGTCGTCAGCGACAGAAAGGGCTAAAACAGGTGGTCGTCGATCGGAGATTTGGAGGCGATCGGAGATGAAAAAATGGTGAAAGAGTGAGGCAAGATGAAAAAATAAGTAAGTAATTAAGATAAAACGAAAGGAATCGATAAATAAAATCGAAGTATACAAGAGAATGGAACAACATACAGATAAAGAAAGAGAGTCGTGGTCGTCAAAATGATAACAAACCAGGTCGTCAGCGACAGAAAGGGCTAAAACAGGTGGTCGTCGATCGGAGATTTGGAGGCGATCGGAGATGAAAAAATGGTGAAAGAGTGAGGTAAGATGAAAAAATAAGTAAGTAACCTGTAACCAGGTCAAATAAGATAAACGAAAAGGAATCGATAAATAAAATCGAAGTATACAAGAGATTGGAACACATACAGATAAAGAAAGAGAGTTGTGGTCGTCAAAATGATAACAAACCAGGTCGTCAGCGACAGAAAGGGCTAAAACAGGTGGTCGTCGATCGGAGATTTGTAGGCGATCGGAGATGAAAAAATGGTGAAAAGGTGAGGCAAGATGAAAAAATTAGTAAGTAACCTGTAACCAGGTCAAATAAGATAAAACGAAAAGAATCGATAGATAAAATTGAAGTATACAAGAGATTGGAACAACATACAGATAAAGAAAGAGAGCTGTGGTCGTCAAAATGATAACAAACCAGGTCGTCAACGACAGAAAGGGCTAAAACAGGTGGTCGTCGATCGGAGATTTGGAGGCGATCGGAGATGAAAAAATGGTGAAAGGGTGAGGCAAGATGAAAAAATTAGTAAGTAACCTGTAACCAGGTCAAATAAGATAAAACGAAAAGAATCGATAGATAAAATTGAAGTATACAAGAGATTGGAACAACATACAGATAAAGAAAGAGAGTTGTGGTCGTCAAAATGATAACAAACCAGGTCGTCAGCGACAGAAAGGGCTAAAACAGGTGGTCGTCGATCGGAGATTTGGAGGCGATCGGAGATGAAAAAATGGTGAAAGAGTGAGGTAAGATGAAAAAATAAGTAAGTAACCTGTAACCAGGTCAAATAAGATAAACGAAAAGGAATCGATAAATAAAATCGAAGTATACAAGAGATTGGAACAACATACAGATAAAGAAAGAGAGTTGTGGTCGTCAAAATGATAACAAACCAGGTCGTCAGCGACAGAAAGGGCTAAAACAGGTGGTCGTCGATCGGAGATTTGTAGGCGATCGGAGATGAAAAATTGTGAAAGAGTGAGGCAAGATGAAAAAATAAATAAGTAACCTGTAACCAGGTCAAATAAGATAAAACGAAAGGAATCGATAGATAAAATTGAAGTATACAAGAGATTGGAAAAACATACAGATAAAGAAAGAGAGCTGTGGTCGTCAAAATGATAACAAACCAGGTCGTCAACGACAGAAAGGGCTAAAACAGGTGGTCGTCGATCGGAGATTTGGAGGCGATCGGAGATGAAAAAATGGTGAAAGGGTGAGGCAAGATGAAAAAATTAGTAAGTAACCTGTAACCAGGTCAAATAAGATAAAACGAAAAGAATCGATAGATAAAATTGAAGTATACAAGAGATTGGAACAACATACAGATAAAGAAAGAGAGTTGTGGTCGTCAAAATGATAACAAACCAGGTCGTCAGCGACAGAAAGGGCTAAAACAGGTGGTCGTCGATCGGAGATTTGGAGGCGATCGGAGATGAAAAAATGGTGAAAGAGTGAGGTAAGATGAAAAAATAAGTAAGTAACCTGTAACCAGGTCAAATAAGATAAACGAAAAGGAATCGATAAATAAAATCGAAGTATACAAGAGATTGGAACAACATACAGATAAAGAAAGAGAGTTGTGGTCGTCAAAATGATAACAAACCAGGTCGTCAGCGACAGAAAGGGCTAAAACAGGTGGTCGTCGATCGGAGATTTGGAGGCGATCGGAGATGAAAAATTGTGAAAGAGTGAGGCAAGATGAAAAAATAAATAAGTAACCTGTAACCAGGTCAAATAAGATAAAACGAAAGGAATCGATAGATAAAATTGAAGTATACAAGAGATTGGAAAAACATACAGATAAAGAAAGAGAGCTGTGGTCGTCAAAATGATAACAAACCAGGTCGTCAACGACAGAAAGGGCTAAAACAGGTGGTCGTCGATCGGAGATTTGGAGGCGATCGGAGATGAAAAAATGGTGAAAGAGTGAGGTAAGATGAAAAAATAAGTAAGCAACCTGTAACCAGGTCAAATAAGATAAAACGAAAGGAATTGATAAATAAAATCGAAGTATACAAGAGATTGGAACAACATACAGATAAAGAAAGAGAGTTGTGGTCGTCAAAATGATAACAAACCAGGTCGTCAGCGACAGAAAGGGCTAAAACAGGTCGTCGTCGATCGGAGATTTGGAGGCGATCGGAGATGAAAAATGGTGAAAGAGTGAGGCAAGATGAAAAAATAAGTAAGTAACCTGTAACCAGGTCAAATAAGATAAAACGAAAGGAATCGATAAATAAAATCAAAGTATACAAGAGATTGGA
This sequence comes from Saussurea involucrata, assembly GCA_033807775.1. Classification (NCBI taxonomy): domain Eukaryota; kingdom Viridiplantae; phylum Streptophyta; class Magnoliopsida; order Asterales; family Asteraceae; genus Saussurea; species Saussurea involucrata. The sequence goes on along the minus strand of CM066321.1, from coordinate 66,631,792 downwards.
ACAACATACAAATAAAGAAAGAGAGTTGTGGTCGTCAAAATGATAACAAACCAGGTCATCAGCGATAGAAAGGGCTAAAACAGGTGGTCGTCGATCGGAGAGAAAAATGGTGAAAGAGGGAGGCAAGATGAAAAAATAAGTAAGTAACCTGTAACCAGGTCAAATAAGATAAAACGAAAGGAATCGATAAATAAAATCGAAGTATACAAGAGATTGGAACAACATACAGATAAAGAAAGAGAGCCGTGGTCGTCAAAATGATAACAAACCAGGTCGTCGACGACAGAAAGGGCTAAAACAGGTGGTCGTTGATCGAAGATTTGGAGGCGACCGGAGATGAAAAAATGGTGAAAGAGTGAGGTAAGATGAAAAAATAAGTAAGTAACCTGTAACCAGGTCAAATAAGATAAAACGAAAGGAATTGATAAATAAAATTGAAGTATACAAGAAATTGGAACAACATACAGATAAAGAAAGAGAGTTGTGGTCGTCAAAATGATAACAAACCAGGTCGTCAGCGACAGAAAGGGATAAAACAGGTGGTCGTCGATCGGAGATTTCGGAGATGAAAAATGGTGAAAGAGTGAGGCAAGATAAAAAAATAAGTAAGTAACCTGTAACCAAGTCAAATAAGATAAAACGAAAGGAATCGATAAATAAAATTGAAGTATACAAGAGATTGGAACAACATACAGATAAAGAAAGAGAGTTGTGGTCGTCAAAATGATAACAAACCAGGTCGTCAGCGACAGAAAGGGCTAAAACAGGTGGTCGTCGATCGGAGATTTGGAGGCGATCGGAGTTGAAAAATGGTGAAAGAGTGAGGCAAGATGAAAAAATAAGTAAGTAACCTGTAACCAGGTCAAATAAGATAAAACGAAAGGAATCGATAAATAAAATTGAAGTATACAAGAGATTGGAACAACATACAGATAAAGAAAGAGAGTTGTGGTCGTCAAAATGATAACAAACCAGGTCGTCGGCGACAGAAAGGGATAAAACAGGTGGTCGTCGATCGGAGATTTGGAGGCGATCGGAGATGAAAAATGGTGAAAGAGTGAGGCAAGATGAAAAAATAAGTAAGTAACCTGTAACCAGGTCAAATAAGATAAAACGAAAGGAATCGATAAATAAAATCGAAGTATACAAGAGATTGGAACAACATACAGATAAAGAAAGAGAGCTGTGGTCGTCAAAATGATAACAAACCAGGTCGTCGGCGACAGAAAGGGCTAAAACAGGTGCTCGTTGATCGGAGATTTGGAGGCGATCGGAGATGAAAAATGGTGAAAGAGTGAGGCAAGATGAAAAAATAAGTAAGTAACCTGTAACCAGGTCAAATAAGATAAAACGTAAGGAATCGATAAATAAAATCGAAGTATACAAGAGATTGGAACAACATACAGATAAAGAAAGAGAGCTGTGGTCGTTAAAATGGTAACAAACCAGGTCGTCAGCGACAGAAAGGGCTAAAACAGGTGGTCGTCGATCGGAGATTTGGAGGCGATCGGAGATGAAAAAATGGTGAAAGAGTGAGGCAAGATGAAAAAATAAGTAAGTAATTAAGATAAAACGAAAGGAATCGATAAATAAAATCGAAGTATACAAGAGAATGGAACAACATACAGATAAAGAAAGAGAGTCGTGGTCGTCAAAATGATAACAAACCAGGTCGTCAGCGACAGAAAGGGCTAAAACAGGTGGTCGTCGATCGGAGATTTGGAGGCGATCGGAGATGAAAAAATGGTGAAAGAGTGAGGTAAGATGAAAAAATAAGTAAGTAACCTGTAACCAGGTCAAATAAGATAAACGAAAAGGAATCGATAAATAAAATCGAAGTATACAAGAGATTGGAACAACATACAGATAAAGAAAGAGAGTTGTGGTCGTCAAAATGATAACAAACCAGGTCGTCAGCGACAGAAAGGGCTAAAACAGGTGGTCGTCGATCGGAGATTTGGAGGCGATCGGAGATGAAAAAATGGTGAAAGGGTGAGGCAAGATGAAAAAATTAGTAAGTAACCTGTAACCAGGTCAAATAAGATAAAACGAAAAGAATCGATAGATAAAATTGAAGTATACAAGAGATTGGAACAACATACAGATAAAGAAAGAGAGCTGTGGTCGTCAAAATGATAACAAACCAGGTCGTCAACGACAGAAAGGGCTAAAACAGGTGGTCGTCGATCGGAGATTTGGAGGCGATCGGAGATGAAAAAATGGTGAAAGGGTGAGGCAAGATGAAAAAATTAGTAAGTAACCTGTAACCAGGTCAAATAAGATAAAACGAAAAGAATCGATAGATAAAATTGAAGTATACAAGAGATTGGAACAACATACAGATAAAGAAAGAGAGTTGTGGTCGTCAAAATGATAACAAACCAGGTCGTCAGCGATAGAAAGGGCTAAAACAGGTGGTCGTCGATCGGAGATTTGGAGGCGATCGGAGATGAAAAAATGGTGAAAGAGTGAGGTAAGATGAAAAAATAAGTAAGTAACCTGTAACCAGGTCAAATAAGATAAACGAAAAGGAATCGATAAATAAAATCGAAGTATACAAGAGATTGGAACAACATACAGATAAAGAAATAGAGTTGTGGTCGTCAAAATGATAACAAACCAGGTCGTCAGCGACAGAAAGGGCTAAAACAGGTGGTCGTCGATCGGAGATTTGGAGGCGATCGGAGATGAAAAATTGTGAAAGAGTGAGGCAAGATGAAAAAATAAATAAGTAACCTGTAACCAGGTCAAATAAGATAAAACGAAAGGAATCGATAGATAAAATTGAAGTATACAAGAGATTGGAAAAACATACAGATAAAGAAAGAGAGCTGTGGTCGTCAAAATGATAACAAACCAGGTCGTCAACGACAGAAAGGGCTAAAACAGGTGGTCGTCGATCGGAGATTTGGAGGCGATCGGAGATGAAAAAATGGTGAAAGAGTGAGGTAAGATGAAAAAATAAGTAAGCAACCTGTAACCAGGTCAAATAAGATAAAACGAAAGGAATTGATAAATAAAATCGAAGTATACAAGAGATTGGAACAACATACAGATAAAGAAAGAGAGTTGTGGTCGTCAAAATGATAACAAACCAGGTCGTCAGCGACAGAAAGGGCTAAAACAGGTGGTCGTCGATCGGAGATTTGGAGGCGATCGGAGATGAAAAATGGTGAAAGAGTGAGGCAAGATGAAAAAATAAGTAAGTAACCTGTAACCAGGTCAAATAAGATAAAACGAAAGGAATCGATAAATAAAATCAAAGTATACAAGAGATTGGAACAACATACAAATAAAGAAAGAGAGCTGTGGTCGTCAAAATGATAACAAACCAGGTCATCAGCGATAGAAAGGGCTAAAACAGGTGGTCGTCGATCGGAGAGAAAAATGGTGAAAGAGGGAGGCAAGATGAAAAAATAAGTAAGTAACCTGTAACCAGGTCAAATAAGATAAAACGAAAGGAATCGATAAATAAAATCGAAGTATACAAGAGATTGGAACAACATACAGATAAAGAAAGAGAGCCGTGGTCGTCAAAATGATAACAAACCAGGTCGTCGACGACAGAAAGGGCTAAAACAGGTGGTCGTTGATCGAAGATTTGGAGGCGACCGGAGATGAAAAAATGGTGAAAGAGTGAGGTAAGATGAAAAAATAAGTAAGTAACCTGTAACCAGGTCAAATAAGATAAAACGAAAGGAATTGATAAATAAAATTGAAGTATACAAGAGATTGGAACAACATACAGATAAAGAAAGAGAGTTGTGGTCGTCAAAATGATAACAAACCAGGTCGTCAGCGACAGAAAGGGCTAAAACAGGTGGTCGTCGATCGGAGATTTGGAGGCGATCGGAGATGAAAAATGGTGAAAGAGTGAGGCAAGATGAAAAAATAAGTAAGTAACCTGTAACCAGGTCAAATAAGATAAAACGAAAGGAATCGATAAATAAAATCGAAGTATACAAGAAATTGGAACAACATACAGATAAAGAAAGAGAGTTGTGGTCGTCAAAATGATAACAAACCAGGTCGTCAGCGACAGAAAGGGCTAAAACAGGTGGTCGTCGATCGGAGATTTGGAGGCGATCGGAGACGAAAAAAATGGGGAAAGAGTGAGGTAAGATGAAAAAATAAGTAAGTAACCTGTAAACCAGGTCAAATAAGATAAAACGAAGATAAATAAAATTGAAGTATACAAGAGATTGGAACAACATACAGATAAAGAAAGAGAGTTGTGGTCGTCAAAATGATAACAAACCAGGTCGTCAGCGACAGAAAGGGCTAAAACAGGTGGTCGTCGATCGGAGATTTGGAGGCGATCGGAGATGAAAAATGGTGAAAGGGTGAGGCAAGATGAAAAAATAAGTAAGTAACCTGTAACCAGGTCAAATAAGATAAAACGAAAGGAATCGATAAATAAAATCGAAGTATACAGGGGATTGGAACAACATACAGATAAAGAAAGAGAGCTGTGGTCGTCAAAATGATAACAAACCAGGTCGTCGGCGACAGAAAGGGATAAAACAGGTGGTCGTTGATCGGAGATTTGGAGGCGATCGAAGATGAAAAATGGTGAAAGAGTGAGGCAAGATGAAAAAATAAGTAAGTAACCTGTAACCAGGTCAAATAAGATAAAACGTAAGGAATCGATAAATAAAATCGAAGTATACAAGAGATTGGAACAACATACAGATAAAGAAAGAGAGCTGTGGTCGTTAAAATGGTAACAAACCAGGTCGTCAGCGACAGAAAGGGCTAAAACAGGTGGTCGTCGATCGGAGATTTGGAGGCGATCGGAGATGAAAAAATGGTGAAAGAGTGAGGCAAGATGAAAAAATAAGTAAGTAATTAAGATAAAACGAAAGGAATCGATAAATAAAATTGATGTATACAAGAGATTGGAACAACATACAGATAAAGAAAGAGAGTCGTGGTCGTCAAAATGATAACAAACCAGGTCGTCAGCGACAGAAAGGGCTAAAACAGGTGGTCGTCGATCAGAGATTTGGAGGCGATCGGAGATGAAAAATGGTGAAAGGGTGAGGCAAGATGAAAAAATTAGTAAGTAACCTGTAACCAGGTCAAATAAGATAAAACGAAAAGAATCGATAGATAAAATTGAAGTATACAAGAGATTGGAACAACATACAGATAAAGAAAGAGAGATGTGGTCGTCAAAATGATAACAACCAGGTCGTCAGCGACAGAAAGGGCTAAAACAGGTGGTCGTCGATCGGAGATTTGGAGGCGATCGGAGATGAAAAAATGGTGAAAGGGTGAGGCAAGATGAAAAAATTAGTAAGTAACCTGTAACCAGGTCAAATAAGATAAAACGAAAGGAATCGATAGATAAAATTGAAGTATACAAGAGTTGGAACAACACACACATAAAGAAAGAGAGTTGTGGTCGTCAAAATGATAACAAACCAGGTCGTCAGCGACAGAAAGGGCTAAAACAGGTGGTCGTCGATCGGAGATTTGGAGGCCATCGGAGATGAAAAAATGGTGAAAGAGTGAGGTAAGATGAAAAAATAAGTAAGTAACCTGTAACCAGGTCAAATAAGATAAAACGAAAGGAATCGATAAATAAAATTGAAGTATACAAGAGATTGGAACAACATACAGATAAAGAAAGAGAGTTGTGGTCGTCAAAATGATAACAAACCAGGTCGTCAGCGACAGAAAGGGCTAAAACAGGTGGTCGTCGATCGGAGATTTGGAGGCGATCGGAGATGAAAAATGGTGAAAGAGTGAGGCAAGATGAAAAAATAAGTATGTAACCTGTAACCAGGTCAAATAAGATAAAACGAAAGGAATCGATAAATAAAATCGAAGTATACAAGAGATTGGAACAACATACAGATAAAGAAAGAGAGTTGTGGTCGTCAAAATGATAACAAACCAGGTCGTCGGCGACAGAAAGGGCTAAAACAGGTGGTCGTTGATCGGAGATTTGGAGGCGATCGGAGATGAAAAAATGGTGAAAGAGTGAAGCAAGATGAAAAAATAAGTAAGTAACCTGTAACCAGGTCAAATAAGATAAAACGTAAGGAATCGATAAATAAAATCGAAGTATACAAGAGATTGGAACAACATACAGATAAAGAAAGAGAGTCGTGGTCGTCAAAATGATAACAAACCAGGTCGTCAGCGACAGAAAGGGCTAAAACAGGTGGTCGTCGATCAGAGATTTGGAGGCGATCGGAGATGAAAAAATGGTGAAAGAGTGAGGTAAGATGAAAAAATAAGTAAGTAACCTGTAACCAGGTCAAATAAGATAAAACGAAAGGAATCGATAAATAAAATCGAAGTATACAAGAGATTGGAACAACATACAGAGAAAGAAAGAGAGTTGTGGTCGTCAAAATGATAACAAACCAGGTCGTCAGCGACAGAAAGGGTTAAAACAGGTGGTCGTCGATTGGAGATTTTGAGGCGATCGGAGATGAAAAATGGTGAAAGAGTGAGGCAAGATGAAGAAATAAGTAAGTAACCTGTAACCAGGTCAAATAAGATAAAACGAAAGGAATCGATAAATAAAATCGAAGTATACAAGAGATTGGAACAACATACAGATAAAGAAAGAGAGATGTGGTCGTCAAAATGATAACAAACTAGGTCGTCAGCGACAGAAAGGGCTAAAACAGGTGGTCGTCGATCGGAGATTTGGAGGCGATCGGAGATGAAAAAATGGTGAAAGGGTGAGGCAAGATGAAAAAATTAGTAAGTAACCTGTAACCAGGTCAAATAAGATAAAACGAAAGGAATCGATAGATAAAATTGAAGTATACAAGAGATTGGAACAACATACAGATAAAGAAAGAGAGATGTGGTCGTCAAAATGATAACAAACCAGGTCGTCAGCGACAGAAAGGGCTAAAACAGGTGGTCGTCGATCGGAGATTTGGAGGCGATCGGAGACGAAAAAAATGGGGAAAGAGTGAGGTAAGATGAAAAAATAAGTAAGTAACCTGTAGTTACAGGTCATATAAGATAAAACGAAAGGAATCGATAAATAAAATCGAAGTATACAAGAGATTGGAAAAACATACAGATAAATAAAGAGAGTTGTGGTCGTCAAAATGATATCAAACCAGGTCGTCAGCGACAGAAAGGGCTAAAATAGGTGCTCGTCGATCGGAGATTTGGAGGCGATCGGAGATGAAAAAATGGTGAAAGAGTGAGGCAAGATGAAAAATAAGTAAGTAACCTGTAGTTACAGGTCATATAAGATAAAACGAAAGGAATCGATAAATAAAATCGAAGTATACAAGAGATTGGAAAAACATACAGATAAATAAAGAGAGTTGTGGTCGTCAAAATGATATCAAACCAGGTCGTCAGCGACAGAAAGGGCTAAAATAGGTGCTCGTCGATCGGAGATTTGGAGGCGATCGGAGATGAAAAAATGGTGAAAGAGTGAGGCAAGATGAAAAATAAGTAAGTAACCTGTAACCAGGTCAAATAAGATAAAACGAAAGGAATCGATAAATAAAATCGAAGTATACAAGAGATTGGAACAACATACAGATAAAGAAAGAGAGTTGTGGTCGTCAAAATGATAACAAACCAGGTCGTCAGCGACAGAAAGGGCTAAAACAGGTGGTCGTCGATCGGAGATTTGGAGGCGATCGGAGACGAAAAAAATGGGGAAAGAGTGAGGTAAGATGAAAAAATAAGTAAGTAACCTGTAAACCAGGTCAAATAAGATAAAACGAAGATAAATAAAATTGAAGTATACAAGAGATTGGAACAACATACAGATAAAGAAAGAGAGTTGTGGTCGTCAAAATGATAACAAACCAGGTCGTCTGCGACAGAAAGGGCTAAAACAGGTGGTCGTCGATCGGAGATTTGGAGGCGATCGGAGATGAAAAATGGTGAAAGGGTGAGGCAAGATGAAAAAATAAGTAAGTAACCTGTAACCAGGTCAAATAAGATAAAACGAAAGGAATCGATAAATAAAATCGAAGTATACAGGGGATTGGAACAACATACAGATAAAGAAAGAGAGCTGTGGTCGTCAAAATGATAACAAACCAGGTCGTCGGCGACAGAAAGGGATAAAACAGGTGGTCGTTGATCGGAGATTTGGAGGCGATCGAAGATGAAAAATGGTGAAAGAGTGAGGCAAGATGAAAAAATAAGTAAGTAACCTGTAACCAGGTCAAATAAGATAAAACGTAAGGAATCGATAAATAAAATCGAAGTATACAAGAGATTGGAACAACATACAGATAAAGAAAGAGAGCTGTGGTCGTTAAAATGGTAACAAACCAGGTCGTCAGCGACAGAAAGGGCTAAAACAGGTGGTCGTCGATCGGAGATTTGGAGGCGATCGGAGATGAAAAAATGGTGAAAGAGTGAGGCAAGATGAAAAAATAAGTAAGTAATTAAGATAAAACGAAAGGAATCGATAAATAAAATTGATGTATACAAGAGATTGGAACAACATACAGATAAAGAAAGAGAGTCGTGGTCGTCAAAATGATAACAAACCAGGTCGTCAGCGACAGAAAGGGCTAAAACAGGTGGTCGTCGATCAGAGATTTGGAGGCGATCGGAGATGAAAAATGGTGAAAGGGTGAGGCAAGATGAAAAAATTAGTAAGTAACCTGTAACCAGGTCAAATAAGATAAAACGAAAAGAATCGATAGATAAAATTGAAGTATACAAGAGATTGGAACAACATACAGATAAAGAAAGAGAGATGTGGTCGTCAAAATGATAACAACCAGGTCGTCAGCGACAGAAAGGGCTAAAACAGGTGGTCGTCGATCGGAGATTTGGAGGCGATCGGAGATGAAAAAATGGTGAAAGGGTGAGGCAAGATGAAAAAATTAGTAAGTAACCTGTAACCAGGTCAAATAAGATAAAACGAAAGGAATCGATAGATAAAATTGAAGTATACAAGAGTTGGAACAACACACAGATAAAGAAAGAGAGTTGTGGTCGTCAAAATGATAACAAACCAGGTCGTCAGCGACAGAAAGGGCTAAAACAGGTGGTCGTCGATCGGAGATTTGGAGGCCATCGGAGATGAAAAAATGGTGAAAGAGTGAGGTAAGATGAAAAAATAAGTAAGTAACCTGTAACCAGGTCAAATAAGATAAAACGAAAGGAATCGATAAATAAAATTGAAGTATACAAGAGATTGGAACAACATACAGATAAAGAAAGAGAGTTGTGGTCGTCAAAATGATAACAAACCAGGTCGTCAGCGACAGAAAGGGCTAAAACAGGTGGTCGTCGATCGGAGATTTGGAGGCGATCGGAGATGAAAAATGGTGAAAGAGTGAGGCAAGATGAAAAAATAAGTATGTAACCTGTAACCAGGTCAAATAAGATAAAACGAAAGGAATCGATAAATAAAATCGAAGTATACAAGAGATTGGAACAACATACAGATAAAGAAAGAGAGTTGTGGTCGTCAAAATGATAACAAACCAGGTCGTCGGCGACAGAAAGGGCTAAAACAGGTGGTCGTTGATCGGAGATTTGGAGGCGATCGGAGATGAAAAAATGGTGAAAGAGTGAAGCAAGATGAAAAAATAAGTAAGTAACCTGTAACCAGGTCAAATAAGATAAAACGTAAGGAATCGATAAATAAAATCGAAGTATACAAAAGATTGGAACAACATACAGATAAAGAAAGAGAGTCGTGGTCGTCAAAATGATAACAAACCAGGTCGTCAGCGACAGAAAGGGCTAAAACAGGTGGTCGTCGATCAGAGATTTGGAGGCGATCGGAGATGAAAAAATGGTGAAAGAGTGAGGTAAGATGAAAAAATAAGTAAGTAACCTGTAACCAGGTCAAATAAGATAAAACGAAAGGAATCGATAAATAAAATCGAAGTATACAAGAGATTGGAACAACATACAGAGAAAGAAAGAGAGTTGTGGTCGTCAAAATGATAACAAACCAGGTCGTCAGCGACAGAAAGGGTTAAAACAGGTGGTCGTCGATTGGAGATTTTGAGGCGATCGGAGATGAAAAATGGTGAAAGAGTGAGGCAAGATGAAGAAATAAGTAAGTAACCTGTAACCAGGTCAAATAAGATAAAACGAAAGGAATCGATAAATAAAATCGAAGTATACAAGAGATTGGAACAACATACAGATAAAGAAAGAGAGATGTGGTCGTCAAAATGATAACAAACTAGGTCGTCAGCGACAGAAAGGGCTAAAACAGGTGGTCGTCGATCGGAGATTTGGAGGCGATCGGAGATGAAAAAATGGTGAAAGGGTGAGGCAAGATGAAAAAATTAGTAAGTAACCTGTAACCAGGTCAAATAAGATAAAACGAAAGGAATCGATAGATAAAATTGAAGTATACAAGAGATTGGAACAACATACAGATAAAGAAAGAGAGATGTGGTCGTCAAAATGATAACAAACCAGGTCGTCAGCGACAGAAAAGGCTAAAACAGGTGGTCGTCGATCGGAGATTTGGAGGCGATCGGAGATGAAAAAATGGTGAAAGAGTGAGGTAAGATGAAAAAATAAGTAAGTAACCTGTAACCAGGTCAAATAAGATAAAACGAAAGGAATCGATAAATAAAATCGAAGTATACAAGAGATTGGAACAACATACAGAGAAAGAAAGAGAGTTGTGGTCGTCAAAATGATAACAAACCAGGTCGTCAGCGACAGAAAGGGTTAAAACAGGTGGTCGTCGATCGGAGATTTTGAGGCGATCGGAGATGAAAAATGGTGAAAGAGTGAGGCAAGATGAAGAAATAAGTAAGTAACCTGTAACCAGGTCAAATAAGATAAAACGAAAGGAATTGATAAATAAAATTGAAGTATACAAGAGATTGGAACAACATACAGATAAAGAAAGAGAGTTGTGGTCGTCAGCGACAGAAAGGGCTAAAACAGGTGGTCGTTGATCGGAGATTTGGAGGCGATCGGAGATGAAAAATGGTGAAAGAGTGAGGCAAGATGAAAAAATAAGTAAGTAACCGGTAACCAGGTCAAATAAGATAAAACAAAAGGAATCGATAAATAAAATCGAAGTATACAAGAGATTGGAACAACATACAGATAAAGAAAGAGAGTTGTGGTCGTCAAAATGATAACAAACCAGGTCGTCGGCGACAGAAAGGGCTAAAACAGGTGGTCGTTGATCGGAGATTTGGAGGCGATCGGAGATGAAAAAATGGTGAAAGAGTGAGGCAAGATGAAAAAATAAGTAAGTAACCTGTAACCAGGTCAAATAAGATAAAACGTTAGGAATCGATAATAAAATCGAAGTATACAAGAGATTGGAACAACATACAGATAAAGAAAGAGAGTTGTGGTCGTCAAAATGGTAACAAACCAGGTCGTCAGCGACAGAAAGGGCTAAAACAGGTGGTCGTCGATCGGAGATTTGGAGGCGATCGGAGATGAAAAATGGTAAAAGAGTGAGGCAAGATGAAAAAATAAGTAAGTAATTAAGATAAAACGAAAGGAATCGATAAATAAAATCGAAGTATACAAGAGATTGGTACAACATACAGATAAAGAAAGAGAGTCGTGGTCGTCAAAACGATAACAAACCAGGTCGTCAACGACAGAAAGGGCTAAAACAGGTGGTCGTCGATCGGAGATTTGGAGGCGATCGGAGATGAAAAAATGGTGAAAGAGTGCGGCAAGATGAAAAAATAAGTAAGTAACCTGTAACCAGGTCAAATAAGATAAAACGAAAGAAGTCGATAAATAAAATCGAAGTATACAAGAGATTGGAACAACATACAGATAAAGAAAGAGAGGTGTGGTCGTCAAAATGATAACAAACCAGGTCGTCGACGACAGAAAGGGCTAAAACAGGTGGTCGTTGATCGGAGATTTGGAGGCGACCGGAGATGAAAAAATGGTGAAAGAGTGAGGCAAGATGAAAAAATAAGTAAGTAACCTGTAACCAGGTCAAATAAGATAAAACGAAAGGAATCGATAAATAAAATCGAAGTATACAAGAGTTTGGAACAACATACATATAAAGAAAGAGAGATGTGGTCGTCAAAATGATAACAAACCAGGTCGTCAGCGACAGAAAGGGCTAAAACAGGTGGTCGTCGATCGGAGATTTGGAGGCGATCGGAGATGAAAAAATGGTGAAAGGGTGAGGCAAGTTGAAAAAATTAGTAAGTAACCTGTAACCAGGTCAAATAAGATAAAACGAAAGGAATCGAAAAATAAAATCGAAGTATACAAGAGATTGGAACAACATACAGATAAAGAAAGAGAGTTGTGGTCGTCAAAATGATAACAAACCAGGTCGTCAGCGACAGAAAGGGCTAAAACAGGTGGTCGTCGATCGGAGATTTGGAGGCGATCGGAGATGAAAAATTGTGAAAGAGTGAGGCAAGATGAAAAAATAAATAAGTAACCTGTAACCAGGTCAAATAAGATAAAACGAAAGGAATCGATAGATAAAATTGAAGTATACAAGAGATTGGAACAACATACAGATAAAGAAAGAGAGTTGTGGTCGTCAAAATGATAACAAACCAGGTCGTCAGCGACAGAAAGGGCTAAAACAGGTGGTCGTCGATCGGAGATTTGGAGGCGATCGGAGATGAAAAAATGGGGAAAGAGTGAGGTAAGATGAAAAAATAAGTAAGTAACCTGTAACCAGGTCAAATAAGATAAAACGAAAGGAATTGATAAATAAAATTGAAGTATACAAGAGATTGGAACAACATACAGATAAAGAAAGAGAGCTGTGGTCGTCAAAATGATAACAAACCAGGTCGTCAGCGACAGAAAGGGCTAAAACAGGTGGTCGTTGATCGAAGATTTGGAGGCGATCGGAGATGAAAAATGGTGAAAGAGTGAGGCAAGATGAAAAAATAAGTAAGTAACCTGTAACCAGGTCAAATAAGATAAAACAAAAGGAATCGATAAATAAAATCGAAGTATACAAGAGATTGGAACAACATACAGATAAAGAAAGAGAGTTGTGGTCGTCAAAATGATAACAAACCAGGTCGTCGGCGACAGAAAGGGCTAAAACAGGTGGTCGTTGATCGGAGATTTGGAGGCGATCGGAGATGAAAAAATGGTGAAAGAGTGAGGCAAGAAGAAAAAATAAGTAAGTAACCTGTAACCAGGTCAAATAAGATAAAACGTTAGGAATCGATAAATAAAATCGAAGTATACAAGAGATTGGAACAACATACAGATAAAGAAAGAGAGTTGTGGTCGTCAAAATGGTAACAAACCAGGTCGTCAGCGACAGAAAGGGCTAAAACAGGTGGTCGTCGATCGGAGATTTGGAGGCGATCGGAGATGAAAAATGGTAAAAGAGTGAGGCAAGATGAAAAAATAAGTAAGTAACCTGTAACCAGGTCAAATAAGATAAAACGAAAGGAATCGATAAATAAAATTGAAGTATACAAGAGATTGGAACAACATACAGATAAAGAAAGAGAGTTGTGGTCGTCAAAATGATAACAAACCAGGTCGTCAGCGACAGAAAGGGCTAAAACAGGTGGTCGTCGATCGGAGATTTGGAGGCGATCGGAGATGAAAAAATGGTGAAAGGGTGAGGCAAGATGAAAAAATTAGTAAGTAACCTGTAACCAGGTCAAATAAGATAAAACGAAAGGAATCGATAGATAAAATTGAAGTATACAAGAGTTGGAACAACACACAGATAAAGAAAGAGAGTTGTGGTCGTCAAAATGATAACAAACCAGGTCGTCAGCGACAGAAAGGGCTAAAACAGGTGGTCGTCGATCGGAGATTTGGAGGCCATCGGAGATGAAAAAATGGTGAAAGAGTGAGGTAAGATGAAAAAATAAGTAAGTAACCTGTAACCAGGTCAAATAAGATAAAACGAAAGGAATCGATAAATAAAATTGAAGTATACAAGAGATTGGAACAACATACAGATAAAGAAAGAGAGTTGTGGTCGTCAAAATGATAACAAACCAGGTCGTCAGCGACAGAAAGGGCTAAAACAGGTGGTCGTCGATCGGAGATTTGGAGGCGATCGGAGATGAAAAATGGTGAAAGAGTGAGGCAAGATGAAAAAATAAGTATGTAACCTGTAACCAGGTCAAATAAGATAAAACGAAAGGAATCGATAAATAAAATCGAAGTATACAAGAGATTGGAACAACATACAGATAAAGAAAGAGAGTTGTGGTCGTCAAAATGATAACAAACCAGGTCGTCGGCGACAGAAAGGGCTAAAACAGGTGGTCGTTGATCGGAGATTTGGAGGCGATCGGAGATGAAAAAATGGTGAAAGAGTGAAGCAAGATGAAAAAATAAGTAAGTAACCTGTAACCAGGTCAAATAAGATAAAACGTAAGGAATCGATAAATAAAATCGAAGTATACAAAAGATTGGAACAACATACAGATAAAGAAAGAGAGTCGTGGTCGTCAAAATGATAACAAACCAGGTCGTCAGCGACAGAAAGGGCTAAAACAGGTGGTCGTCGATCAGAGATTTGGAGGCGATCGGAGATGAAAAAATGGTGAAAGAGTGAGGTAAGATGAAAAAATAAGTAAGTAACCTGTAACCAGGTCAAATAAGATAAAACGAAAGGAATCGATAAATAAAATCGAAGTATACAAGAGATTGGAACAACATACAGAGAAAGAAAGAGAGTTGTGGTCGTCAAAATGATAACAAACCAGGTCGTCAGCGACAGAAAGGGTTAAAACAGGTGGTCGTCGATTGGAGATTTTGAGGCGATCGGAGATGAAAAATGGTGAAAGAGTGAGGCAAGATGAAGAAATAAGTAAGTAACCTGTAACCAGGTCAAATAAGATAAAACGAAAGGAATCGATAAATAAAATCGAAGTATACAAGAGATTGGAACAACATACAGATAAAGAAAGAGAGATGTGGTCGTCAAAATGATAACAAACTAGGTCGTCAGCGACAGAAAGGGCTAAAACAGGTGGTCGTCGATCGGAGATTTGGAGGCGATCGGAGATGAAAAAATGGTGAAAGGGTGAGGCAAGATGAAAAAATTAGTAAGTAACCTGTAACCAGGTCAAATAAGATAAAACGAAAGGAATCGATAGATAAAATTGAAGTATACAAGAGATTGGAACAACATACAGATAAAGAAAGAGAGATGTGGTCGTCAAAATGATAACAAACCAGGTCGTCAGCGACAGAAAAGGCTAAAACAGGTGGTCGTCGATCGGAGATTTGGAGGCGATCGGAGATGAAAAAATGGTGAAAGAGTGAGGTAAGATGAAAAAATAAGTAAGTAACCTGTAACCAGGTCAAATAAGATAAAACGAAAGGAATCGATAAATAAAATCGAAGTATACAAGAGATTGGAACAACATACAGAGAAAGAAAGAGAGTTGTGGTCGTCAAAATGATAACAAACCAGGTCGTCAGCGACAGAAAGGGTTAAAACAGGTGGTCGTCGATCGGAGATTTTGAGGCGATCGGAGATGAAAAATGGTGAAAGAGTGAGGCAAGATGAAGAAATAAGTAAGTAACCTGTAACCAGGTCAAATAAGATAAAACGAAAGGAATTGATAAATAAAATTGAAGTATACAAGAGATTGGAACAACATACAGATAAAGAAAGAGAGTTGTGGTCGTCAGCGACAGAAAGGGCTAAAACAGGTGGTCGTTGATCGGAGATTTGGAGGCGATCGGAGATGAAAAATGGTGAAAGAGTGAGGCAAGATGAAAAAATAAGTAAGTAACCGGTAACCAGGTCAAATAAGATAAAACAAAAGGAATCGATAAATAAAATCGAAGTATACAAGAGATTGGAACAACATACAGATAAAGAAAGAGAGTTGTGGTCGTCAAAATGATAACAAACCAGGTCGTCGGCGACAGAAAGGGCTAAAACAGGTGGTCGTTGATCGGAGATTTGGAGGCGATCGGAGATGAAAAAATGGTGAAAGAGTGAGGCAAGATGAAAAAATAAGTAAGTAACCTGTAACCAGGTCAAATAAGATAAAACGTTAGGAATCGATAATAAAATCGAAGTATACAAGAGATTGGAACAACATACAGATAAAGAAAGAGAGTTGTGGTCGTCAAAATGGTAACAAACCAGGTCGTCAGCGACAGAAAGGGCTAAAACAGGTGGTCGTCGATCGGAGATTTGGAGGCGATCGGAGATGAAAAATGGTAAAAGAGTGAGGCAAGATGAAAAAATAAGTAAGTAATTAAGATAAAACGAAAGGAATCGATAAATAAAATCGAAGTATACAAGAGATTGGTACAACATACAGATAAAGAAAGAGAGTCGTGGTCGTCAAAACGATAACAAACCAGGTCGTCAACGACAGAAAGGGCTAAAACAGGTGGTCGTCGATCGGAGATTTGGAGGCGATCGGAGATGAAAAAATGGTGAAAGAGTGCGGCAAGATGAAAAAATAAGTAAGTAACCTGTAACCAGGTCAAATAAGATAAAACGAAAGAAGTCGATAAATAAAATCGAAGTATACAAGAGATTGGAACAACATACAGATAAAGAAAGAGAGGTGTGGTCGTCAAAATGATAACAAACCAGGTCGTCGACGACAGAAAGGGCTAAAACAGGTGGTCGTTGATCGGAGATTTGGAGGCGACCGGAGATGAAAAAATGGTGAAAGAGTGAGGCAAGATGAAAAAATAAGTAAGTAACCTGTAACCAGGTCAAATAAGATAAAACGAAAGGAATCGATAAATAAAATCGAAGTATACAAGAGTTTGGAACAACATACATATAAAGAAAGAGAGATGTGGTCGTCAAAATGATAACAAACCAGGTCGTCAGCGACAGAAAGGGCTAAAACAGGTGGTCGTCGATCGGAGATTTGGAGGCGATCGGAGATGAAAAAATGGTGAAAGGGTGAGGCAAGTTGAAAAAATTAGTAAGTAACCTGTAACCAGGTCAAATAAGATAAAACGAAAGGAATCGAAAAATAAAATCGAAGTATACAAGAGATTGGAACAACATACAGATAAAGAAAGAGAGTTGTGGTCGTCAAAATGATAACAAACCAGGTCGTCAGCGACAGAAAGGGCTAAAACAGGTGGTCGTCGATCGGAGATTTGGAGGCGATCGGAGATGAAAAATTGTGAAAGAGTGAGGCAAGATGAAAAAATAAATAAGTAACCTGTAACCAGGTCAAATAAGATAAAACGAAAGGAATCGATAGATAAAATTGAAGTATACAAGAGATTGGAACAACATACAGATAAAGAAAGAGAGTTGTGGTCGTCAAAATGATAACAAACCAGGTCGTCAGCGACAGAAAGGGCTAAAACAGGTGGTCGTCGATCGGAGATTTGGAGGCGATCGGAGATGAAAAAATGGGGAAAGAGTGAGGTAAGATGAAAAAATAAGTAAGTAACCTGTAACCAGGTCAAATAAGATAAAACGAAAGGAATTGATAAATAAAATTGAAGTATACAAGAGATTGGAACAACATACAGATAAAGAAAGAGAGCTGTGGTCGTCAAAATGATAACAAACCAGGTCGTCAGCGACAGAAAGGGCTAAAACAGGTGGTCGTTGATCGAAGATTTGGAGGCGATCGGAGATGAAAAATGGTGAAAGAGTGAGGCAAGATGAAAAAATAAGTAAGTAACCTGTAACCAGGTCAAATAAGATAAAACAAAAGGAATCGATAAATAAAATCGAAGTATACAAGAGATTGGAACAACATACAGATAAAGAAAGAGAGTTGTGGTCGTCAAAATGATAACAAACCAGGTCGTCGGCGACAGAAAGGGCTAAAACAGGTGGTCGTTGATCGGAGATTTGGAGGCGATCGGAGATGAAAAAATGGTGAAAGAGTGAGGCAAGAAGAAAAAATAAGTAAGTAACCTGTAACCAGGTCAAATAAGATAAAACGTTAGGAATCGATAAATAAAATCGAAGTATACAAGAGATTGGAACAACATACAGATAAAGAAAGAGAGTTGTGGTCGTCAAAATGGTAACAAACCAGGTCGTCAGCGACAGAAAGGGCTAAAACAGGTGGTCGTCGATCGGAGATTTGGAGGCGATCGGAGATGAAAAATGGTAAAAGAGTGAGGCAAGATGAAAAAATAAGTAAGTAATTAAGATAAAACGAAAGGAATCGATAAATAAAATCGAAGTATACAAAAGATTGGAACAACATACAGATAAAGAAAGAGAGTCGTGGTCGTCAAAATGATAACAAACCAGGTCGTCAACGACAGAAAGGGCTAAAACAGGTGGTCGTCGATCGGAGATTTGGAGGCGATCGGAGATGAAAAAATGGTGAAAGAGTACGGCAAGATGAAAAAATAAGTAAGTAACCTGTAACCAGGTCAAATAAGATAAAACGAAAGGAATCGATAAATAAAATCGAAGTATACAAGAGATTGGAACAACATACAGATAAAGAAAGAGAGGTGTGGTCGTCAAAATGATAACAAACCAGGTCGTCGACGACAGAAAGGGCTAAAACAGGTGGTCGTTGATCGTAGATTTGGAGGCGACCGGAGATGAAAAAATGGTGAAAGAGTGAGACAAGATGAAAAAATAAGTAAGTAACCTGTAACCAGGTCAAATAAGATAAAACGAAAGGAATCGATAAATAAAATCGAAGTATACAAGAGATTGGAACAACATACAGATAAAGAAAGAGAGCTGTGGTCGTCAAAATGATAACAAACCAGGTCGTCAGCGACAGAAAGGGCTAAAACAGGTGGTCGTCGATCGGAGATTTGGAGGCGATCGGAGATGAAAAATGGTTAAAGAGTGAGGCAAGATGAAAAAATAAGTAAGTAACCTGTAACCAGGTCAAATAAGATAAAACGAAAGGAATCGATAAATAAAATCGAAGTATACAAGAGATTGGAACAACATACTGATAAAGAAAGAGAGCTGTAGTCGTCAAAATGATAAAAAACCAGGTCGTCGGCGACAGAAAGGGCTAAAACAGGTGGTCGTTGATCGGAGATTTGGAGGCGATTGGAGATGAAAAAATGGTGAAAGAGTGAGGCAAGATGAAAAAATAAGTAAGTAACCTGTAACCATGCCAAATAAGATAAAACGTAAGGAATCGATAAATAAAATTGAAGTATACAAGAGATTGGAACAACATACAGATAAAGAAAGAGAGTTGTGGTCGTCAAAATGGTAACAAACTAGGTCGTCAGCGACAGAAAGGGCTAAAACAGGTGGTCGTCGATCGGAGATTTGGAGGCGATCGGAGATGAAAAAATGGTGAAAGAGTGAGGCAAGATGAAAAAATAAGTAAGTAATTAAGATAAAACGAAAGGAATCGATAAATAAAATCGAATTATACAAGTGATTGGAACAACATACAGATAAAGAAAGAGAGTCGTGGTCGTCAAAATGATAACAAACCAGGTCGTCGGCGACAGAAAGGGATAAAACAGGTGGTCGTCGATCAGAGATTTGGAGGCGATCGGAGATGAAAAAATGGTGAAAGAGTGAGGCAAGATGAAAAAATAAGTAAGTAACCTGTAACCAGGTCAAATAAGATAAAACGAAAGGAATCGATAAATAAAATCGAAGTATACAAGAGATTGGAACAACATACAGATAAAGAAAGAGAGTCGTGGTCGTCAAAATGATAACAAACCAGGTCGTCGACGACAGAAAGGGCTAAAATAGGTGGTCGTTGATCGAAGATTTGGAGGCGACATGAGATGAAAAAATGGTGAAAGAGTGAGGTAAGATGAAAAAATAAGTAAGTAACCTGTAACCAGGTCAAATAAGATAAAACGAAAGGAATTGATAAATAAAATCGAAGTATACAAGAGATTGGAACAACATACAGATAAAGAAAGAGAGTTGTGGTCGTCAAAATGATAACAAACCAGGTCGTCAGCGACAGAAAGGGCTAAAACAGGTGGTCGTCGATCGGAGATTTGGAGGCGATCGGAGATGAAAAATGGTGAAAGAGTGAGGCAAGATGAAAAAATAAGTAAGTAACCTGTAACCAGGTCAAATAAGATAAAACGAAAGGAATCGATAAATAAAATCGAAGTATACAAGAGATTGGAACAACATACAGATAAAGAAAGAGAGCTGTGGTCGTCAAAATGATAACAAACCAGGTCGTCAGCGACAGAAAGGGCTAAAACAGGTGGTCGTCGATCGGAGATTTGGAGGCGATCGGAGATGAAAAAATGGTGAAAGAGTGAGGTAAGATGAAAAAATAAGTAAGTAACCTGTAACCAGGTCAAATAAGATAAACGAAAAGGAATCGATAAATAAAATCGAAGTATACAAGAGATTGGAACAACATACAGATAAAGAAAGAGAGTTGTGGTCGTCAAAATGATAACAAACCAGGTCGTCAGCGACAGAAAGGGCTAAAACAGGTGGTCGTCGATTGGAGATTTGGAGGCGATCGGAGATGAAAAATTGTGAAAGAGTGAGGCAAGATGAAAAAATAAATAAGTAACCTGTAACCAGGTCAAATAAGATAAAACGAAAGGAATCGATAGATAAAATTGAAGTATACAAGAGATTGGAACAACATACAGATAAAGAAAGAGAGTTGTGGTCGTCAAAATGATAACAAACCAGGTCGTCAACGACAGAAAGGGCTAAAACAGGTGGTCGTCGATCGGAGATTTGGAGGCGATCGGAGATGAAAAAATGGTGAAAGAGTGAGGTAAGATGAAAAAATAAGTAAGTAACCTGTAACCAGGTCAAATAAGATAAAACGAAAGGAATTGATAAATAAAATCGAAGTATACAAGAGATTGGAACAACATACAGATAAAGAAAGAGAGTTGTGGTCGTCAAAATGATAACAAACCAGGTCGTCAGCGACAGAAAGGGCTAAAACAGTTGGTCGTCGATCGGAGATTTGGAGGCGATCGGAGATGAAAAATGGTGAAAGAGTGAGGCAAGATGAAAAAATAAGTAAGTAACCTGTAACCAGGTCAAATAAGATAAAACGAAAGGAATCGATAAATAAAATCAAAGTATACAAGAGATTGGAACAACATACAAATAAAGAAAGAGAGCTGTGGTCGTCAAAATGATAACAAACCAGGTCACCAGCGACAGAAAGGGCTAAAACAGGTGGTCGTCGATCGGAGAGAAAAATGGTGAAAGAGGGAGGCAAGATGAAAAAATAAGTAAGTAACCTGTAACCAGGTCAAATAAGATAAAACGAAAGGAATCGATAGATAAAATCAAAGTATACAAGAGATTGGAACAACATACAGATAAAGAAAGAGAGTTGTGGTCGTCAAAATGATAACAAACCAGGTCGTCAGCGACAGAAAGGGCTAAAACAGGTGGTCGATCGGAGATTTGGAGGAGATCGGAGATGAAAAAATGGTGAAAGAGTGAGGCACGATGAAAAAATAAGTAAGTAACCTGTAACCAGGTCAAATAAGATAAAACGAAAGGAATCGATAAATAAAATCGTAGTATACAAGAGATTGGAACAACATACAGATAAAGGAAGAGAGCTGTGGTCGTCAAAATGATAACAAACCAGGTCGTCGGCGATAGAAAGGGCTAAAACAGGTGGTCGTCGATCGGAGATTTGGAGGCGATCGGAGATGAAAAATGGTGAAAGAGTGAGGCAAGATGAAAAAATAAGTAAGTAACCTGTAACCAGGTCAAATAAGATAAAACGAAAGGAATTGATAAATAAAATCGAAGTATACAAGAGATTGGAACAACATACAGATAAAGAAAGAGAGTTGTGGTCGTCAAAATGATAACAAACCAGGTCGTCAGCGACAGAAAGGGCTAAAACAGGTGGTCGATCGGAGATTTGGAGGCAATCGGAGATGAAAAAATGGTGAAAGAGTGAGGCACGATGAAAAAATAAGTAAGTAACCTGTAACCAGGTCAAATAAGATAAAACGAAAGGAATCGATAAATAAAATCGTAGTATACAAGAGATTGGAACAACATACAGATAAAGAAAGAGAGCTGTGGTCGTCAAAATGATAACAAACCAGGTCGTCAGCGACAGAAAGGGCTAAAACAGGTGGTCGTCGATCGGAGATTTGGAGGCCATCGGAGATGAAAAAATGGTGAAAGAGTGAGGCAAGATGAAAAAATAAGTAAGTAACATGTAGTTACAGGTCAAATAAGATAAAACGAAAGGAATCGATAAATAAAATCGAAGTATACAAGAGATTGGAACAACATACAGATAAAGAAAGAGAGTTGTGGTCGTCAAAATGATAACAAACCAGGTCGTCAGTGACAGAAAGGGCTAAAACAGGTGGTCGTCGATCGGAGATTTGGAGGCCATCGGAGATGAAAAAATGGTGAAAGAGTGAGGCAAGATGAAAAAATAAGTAAGTAACCTGTAACCAGGTCAAATAAGATAAAACGAATGGAATCGATAAATAAGATCGAAGTATACAAGAGATTGGAACAACATACAGATAAGGAAAGAGAGCTGTGGTCGTCAAAATGATAACAAACCAGGTCGTCAGCGACAGAAAGGGCTAAAACAGGTGGTCGTCGATCGGAGATGAAAAAATGGTGAAAGAGTGAGGGAAGATGAAAAAATAAGTAAGTAACCTGTAACCAGGTCAAATAAGATAAAACGAAAGGAATCGATAAAAAAAATCGAAGTATACAAGAGATTGGAACAACATACAGATAAAGAAAAAGAGTTGTGGTCGTCAAAATGATAACAAACCAGGTCATCAGCGACAGAAAGGGCTAAAACAGGTGGTCGTCGATAGGAGAGAAAAATGGTGAAAGAGGGAGGCAAGATGAAAAAATAAGTAAGTAACCTGTAACTAGGTCAAATAAGATAAAACGAAAGGAATCGATAAATAAAATCAAAGTATACAAGAGATTGGAACAACATACAGATAAAGAAAGAGAGTTGTGGTCGTCAAAATGATAACAAACCAGGTCATCAGCGACAGAAAGGGCTAAAACAGGTGGTCGTCGATATGAGAGAAAAATGGTGAAAGAGTGAGGCAAGATGAAAAATAAGTAAGTAACCTGTAACCAGGTCAAATAAGATAAAACGAAAGGAATCGATAAATAAAATCGAAGTATACAAGAGATTGGAACAACATACAGATAAAGAAAGAGAGTTGTGGTCGTCAAAATGATAACAAACCAGGACGTTAGCGACAGAAAGGGCTAAAACAGGTGGTCGTCGATAGGAGATTTGGAGGCGATCGGAGATGAAAAAATGGTGAAAGGGTGAGGCAAGATTAAAAAATAAGTAAGTAATCTGTAAGCAGGTCAAATAAGATAAAACGAAAGGAATCGATAAAAAAACCGAAGTATACAAGAGATTGGAACAACATACAGATAAAGAAAGAGAGTTGTGGTCGTCAAAAATGATAACAAACCAGGTCGTCCGCGACAGAAAGGGCTAAACAGGTGGTCGTCGATCGGAGATTTGGAGGCGATCGAAGATGAAAAAATGGTGAAAGAGTGAGGCAAGATGAAAAAATAAGTAAGTAACCTGTAACCAGGTCAAATAAGATAAAACGAAAGGAATCGATAAATAAAATCGATGTATACAAGAGATTGGAACAACATACAGATAAAGAAAGAGATCTGTGGTCGTCAAAATGATAACAAACCAGGTCGTCGATGACAGAAAGGGCTAAAGCAGGTGGTCGGTGATCGGAGATTTGGAGGCGATCGGAGATGAAAAAATGGTGAAAGAGTGAGGCAAGATGAAAAAATAAGTAAGTAACCTGTAACCATAACCAGGTCAAATAAGATAAAACGTAAGGAATCGATAAATAAAATCGAAGTATACAAGAGATTGGAACAACATACAAATAAAGAAAGAGAGCTGTGGTCGTCAAAATGGTGACAAACCAGGTCGTCAGCGACAGAAAGGTCTAAAACAGGTGGTCGTCGATCGGAGATTTGGAGGCGATCGGAGATGAAAAATGGTGAAAGAGTGAGGCAAGATGAAAAAATAAGTAAGTAACCTGTAACCAGGTCAAATAAGATAAAACGAAAGGAATCGATAAATAAAATCGAAGTATACAAGAGATTGGAACATCATACAGATAAAGAAAAATGATAACAAACCAGGTCGTCATCGACAGAAAGGGCTAAAACAGGTGGTCGTCGATCGGAGATTTGGAGGCGATCAGAGATGAAAAATGGTGAAAGAGTGAGGCAATTTGAAAAAATAAATAAGTAACCTGTAACCAGGTCAAATAAGATAAAACGAAAGGAATTGATAAATAAAATCGAAGTATACAAGAGATTGAAACAACATACAGATAAAAAAAAGAGCCGTGGTCGTCAAAATGATAACAAACCAGGTCGTCAGCGACAGAAAAGGCTAAAACACGTGGTCGTCGATAGGAGATTTGGAGGCGATCGGAGATGAAAAAATGGTGAAAGAGTGAGGCAAGATGAAAAAATAAGTAAGTAACCTGTAACCAGGTCAAATAAAATAAAACGAAAGGAATCGATAGATAAAATCGAAGTATACAAGAGATTGGAACAACATACAGATAAAGAAAGAGAGTTGTGGTCGTCAAAATGATAACAAAACAGGTCGTCAGCGACAGAAAGGGCTAAAACAAGTGGTCGATCGGAGATTTGGAGGCGATCGGAGATTTGGAGGCGATCGGAGATGAAAAAATGGAGAAAGAGTGAGGCACGATGAAAAAATAAGTAAGTAACCTGTAGTTACAGGTCATATAAGATAAAACGAAAGGAATCGATAAATAAAATCGAAGTATACAAGAGATTGGAAAAACATACAGATAAATAAAGAGAGTTGTGGTCGTCAAAATGATATCAAACCAGGTCGTCAGCGACAGAAAGGGCTAAAATAGGTGCTCGTCGATCGGAGATTTGGAGGCGATCGGAGATGAAAAAATGGTGAAAGAGTGAGGCAAGATGAAAAATAAGTAAGTAACCTGTAACCAGGTCAAATAAGATAAAACGAAAGGAATCGATAAATAAAATCGAAGTATACAAGAGATTGGAACAACATACAGATAAAGAAAGAGAGTTGTGGTCGTCAAAATGATAACAAACCAGGTCGTCAGCGACAGAAAGGGCTAAAACAGGTGGTCGTCGATAGGAGATTTGGAGGCGATTGGAGATGAAAAAATGGTAAAAGGGTGATGCAAGATGAAAAAATAAGTAAGTAACCTGTAACCAGGTCAAATAAGATAAAACGAAAGGAATCGATAAAAAAACCGAAGTATACAAGAGATTGGAACAACATACAGATAAAGAAAGAGAGTTGTGGTCGTCAAAAATGATAACAAACCAGGTCGTCCGCGACAGAAAGGGCTAAACAGGTGGTCGTCGATCGGAGATTTGGAGGCGATCGAAGATGAAAAAATGGTGAAAGAGTTAGGCAAGATGAAAAAATAAGTAAGTAACCTGTAACCAGGTCAAATAAGATAAAACGAAAGGAATCGATAAATAAAATCGTAGTATACAAGAGATTGGAACAACATACAGATAAACAAAGAGAGCCCTGGTCGTCAAAATGATAACAAACCAGGTCGTCAGCGACAGAAAGGGCTAAAATAGGTGGTCGTCGATCGGAGATTTGGAGGCGATCGGAGATGAAAAAATGGTGAAAGAGTGAGGCAAGATGAAAAAATAAGTAAGTAACCTGTAACCAGGTCAAATAAGATAAAACGAAAGGAATCGATAAATAAAATCGATGTATACAAGAGATTGGAACAACATACAGATAAAGAAAGAGATCTGTGGTCGTCAAAATGATAACAAACCAGGTCGTCGATGACAGAAAGGGCTAAAGCAGGTGGTCGGTGATCGGAGATTTGGAGGCGATCGGAGATGAAAAAATGGTGAAAGAGTGAGGCAAGATGAAAAAATAAGTAAGTAACCTGTAACCATAACCAGGTCAAATAAGATAAAACGTAAGGAATCGATAAATAAAATCGAAGTATACAAGAGATTGGAACAACATACAGATAAAGAAAGAGAGCCGTGGTCGTCAAAATGGTAACAAACCAGGTCGTCAGCGACAGAAAGGTCTAAAACAGGTGGTCGTCGATCAGAGATTTGGAGGCGATCGGAGATGAAAAATGGTGAAAGAGTGAGGCAAGATGAAAAATAAGTAAGTAACCTGTAACCAGGTCAAATAAGATAAAACGAAAGGAATCGATAAATAAAATCGAAGTATACAAGAGATTGGAACAACATACAGATAAAGAAAAATGATAACAAACCAGGTCGTCATCGACAGAAAGGGCTAAAACAGGTGGTCGTCGATCGGAGATTTGGAGGCGATCAGAGATGAAAAATGGTGAAAGAGTGAGGCAAGATGAAAAAAATAAGTAACTAACCTGTAACCAG
The DNA here is from genome assembly GCA_033807775.1 of Saussurea involucrata. Taxonomy (NCBI): domain Eukaryota; kingdom Viridiplantae; phylum Streptophyta; class Magnoliopsida; order Asterales; family Asteraceae; genus Saussurea; species Saussurea involucrata. The sequence continues at coordinate 66,605,553 of CM066321.1, read as the reverse complement.
GGCTTATTTGTATTTGTTGAGTGTCAAGGGCTAAATGTGTAAACAACCAATTATTGTATTGGTTATAATATCTCATTTATGAGATATTTTAGATAATATCTCTTAATATCTCTTTTAAGAGATATTTTAGATAATATCTTAAAATATCTCATTTAAGAGATATTTAGATAAAGTATTCAAGTTTCTCTTTTCTATATATACGTAATTGAGAGAAAGAGCTTTTTTAAGCAAAAAAAAGGAAAGAGTGAGAGCTAGTTAAAAGAGAGAGTTGTTCTTCATTTCAAATATTGTAAACTCTTATCTTTATCAATCAAATACAAGGAATATTGCTATTATTGTTGTTACTTGTTATATCTGGGTTCCAACAATTGGTATCAGAGCCGTCTCGGTGATTTGAAGAAATCGAACGGAAGCGGAAAAGGCAAGAAAATTTCGTATTGAATTTTCTGGAAAACGCAGCGAATCGTTTTATCTATTCCCGGAGTTCGCACCGTCGGATCGTTGCGATATTTGGACAGAAGTTTCACAACACTCTGTTCTACATTCTGAACGGTGGGATTAATCGTTTAAGGTCCAGAAGGTACTCGTTTTATTTTCGTCGTAGTGCAGTAACATTTTGGGTAAAACGATCATCAATCGGATTTAAAGATTGATTTTTCTTCCGCAAGATTTATTCTTCAAAGTAACACCGATTAACGATCATTCTTTCAAGTAACAACATGTTGAAAAAGTGTCTAAGTTCGATGGGTGATTTTCACTACTACTCTAAACTCAGTTCAAACTTTCAAAAAGTGATTATTACTCTTGATAAAGAGTCAGAAGAAAGGAAGATAAGCCTTCAGATCGATTCAGACAAGGTTACCAAGCTAGAAGAGGCAGGTAAACTCTTAACCAATGAAAATATCGATCTTAAGATGAAATTATATGAATCTGAAACAAAGTTTGACGAAGTTAAGACTATTTTTGATGAAGAAAAGAAACGACTTGAACTTAAGTGTTTAAGTTTTTCTAAACTAATTTCTAACTTTGAAAAACTTATGATTTGTGAAAAGGAGAAGATTGAAAAAAAGAAGACTACTTTTGAAACAAATTCTATAGAGCTTTCTTACAAAATCTCAGAATTACAGAAAACTCTTGAAAAAGAGAGGAACGAATCTGATTTTGAAAGAAAAGAATCTGAACAGTTAAAGGTTCAAAGATTTCAAGAAGTAAGTCAAAAGGAGGATTTTGAAAGAGAGAGATTGAATCTTAGATCTGAAGTAAAGAGACTAACAAAAAGATTCATCAACTTATCTGTTGAAATTAGAAAAGAGCAGAAGTTAAAATCTGATTTATCTTTACGGTTTGAACTATGCAACAAAGAACGGAATTCTTTAATTTTTAAAATAAATTCAAAAAATCCTGTTAAAACAAAAGAGTTCATTAAACCAAACAAATTGTCAACAAATCAGATTTTTACTTCTCCTTTTTTCTATGATCAGAGGATAAACCGATCAGCTATTCAAACTTTTAAAAAGATAAAAATGGTTTGGATAGTGAAAGGCTCTTCTCTTGTTCAAAATATTCTCAAGCAATATGTCTCAGTTGTGAATGATAAGATCAACAAAGCACTTCATGCTAATCCTAACAAAATAGGACCCATTTGGAAATGGGTACCAAAAATTGTTTGATCTGTTTTGCAGGTACTATTGGACTCCTTAATACATCTGTTAAGGACTCAGGCTTCAAAGTTCAATATGGACTCTTAAACACTCAGTTTAAGACTCATCCTTCAAAGGCAATTGATTTCGGTGCACAACAATCAAGTACTATGACAGCATGGTGGCAGATTTGCGATGCCGTAGTAAATTGATCATATCTCACTGATTAAGACACCGATTGATTCGATTCAAAAAGCCCTGGATTCCTAAGACACAGATGAACAATTTTCATGTTTTGAGAATTCACAGATTCGAAATTTATAAGGGTCATATGCATCGTTGAAGTAGACAACAGTGTGCTGATGGAAAGCTGATGGACAGATCTGCGCGACTGTGGTAAATCAACCATATCTTTGTCGTACGAGCTCGAAAAGAGGTGATTCAAGATGATCTGAACATATAACAAACCAATGAAAGATGTTTGTGTTTTGCGTTCTTGCAAAATCCAGAGGTAAAATGGTCTAAATCAATGTCAAAGTAAGTGTAACACTTCTGTTATGCTTCTGCCGCACGCGACCAAGCTTCTGTCGCACACAGAAGCAGCCTCTGCCGCACACAGAAGCAAGCTTCTGTCGCACGCGACCAAGCCTCTGCCGCACACAGAAGCAAGCTTCTGCCGCACGAGACCAACTTCTGCAGAGCCGCGACCAAACTTCTGCAGAACCTCAAGCGTTTGTCAAGCCGCGATCATCTTTTGTCGACCACTCAGACCAACTTCTGCCGACAACTCGTATTTATGGATCAGATTTTTTGCGACCACCTTCTGTGGTACTGTTCACCACAGAGCCTCTGTAAAACCTGACAGAGCCTCTGTGGACTGAACCTCTGCAACCGAACCTCAGAGCCCATAGCACAACGTCTTAGTTCTTGCTGTCAGCTTTGCGCACCTGTCGTATTTTCAACAGAACTCCCTCCTCGAAGCTCCAAATTTGATGAGTCCAGATGCGTTGGATTCCTAAGACATAGATGAACACTTTTCGTGTTTTGATCTTGGTATGAATCAGTGTTCTTCTTGGTCAGAATCTCTGCTAAAGTCAGTACACATCTGCTGGACAGAAAGTTGTGTTTCACTAAAATCATCATCAGAGCTCCGTCGGCACTGTGATCAACCTCTGCCGCCAAACCTCTGCCGAACAACCTCTGTGGTACTGTTCACCACAGAGCATCTTTGAAATCCAACAGAGCCTCTGTGGACTGAACCTCTGCGACTCAACCTTGGAACCCGATTTTTGTTTACTTGCTGTCAACTTTGCGCTGCTTCAGAAACATGCGCATAACTTTTGAATCGGTGCTCCAAATTACTCGATTCTAGTTGCATTGGAAAGATATTTCACAGACGCACGACTTTGAAGTTCTGAGTTTTCTCAAATTATGAGTGCTGATATGCCAAAATCAGCTTCAAAGTCTGCTGTAAATAGTTGGACCGAAAGCATTGCATTTAATTAATGCTCCTTCCGCTTTCAAGAACGGTGTTCTCGATGTTTCTACATAATTCAGTGTAGAACCAGTACCTCACCAGAATGTGCTTCTACACACATCAGTGTAGGACCAGTACCTCAACAGATCAGAATTTGACTGGTATTTCTAATCTCTAACCCCCAGCACCATGTTTCCTTTTAAATTTGAATTAACTGTGTTTTTGGATATTCCTAACAAATGTGGAATCATCAAAGATGATGATTACCAACACTTTTTGATTCTTATAGGATATCTGATTACAAATTGAGCCTAAATGAGATTTAAATGCTCAATTTGAGGGGGAGAATGCCAATCTGACCATGTACATCCGAAGAAAAAGATTCTGACGGCCGCAACCAACCTCTGTCGGATGCAACCAACCTCTGTCGGCTGTGACCAACCTCTGTCGAACAAAGACAAACCAAAATCGCAGGTTAGAAACAAACCTCTGCCAAGCAACGATCAACCTTTGCCAAGCGTTTGTCGAGCCACAATCATTCTGTTGATCCAAAATCAACCTCTGGCGACAACATAAACCTTTGCTCAGAAGTTTGCAACCACCCTCTGTGATAGTGTTCATCTCAGAACCTCTGTAAAATCCTACAGAACCTCTGCGACTTAACCTCAGCTCTAAAGGTAAAATCTCTAAACCTTTAAACTCGTCATTTTTAGAGAAAGGCCATCTTTAAAATAAAAAAAAACTCTTTTTAATTGGTCAAACCACTTCTACATGCTAAAATGTTTTATCTGCTATAGAAGTTTGGATTTTAATTTTTTATGTGTGAAAAATATAAACTCTAGGACAAATTTTTTTGAATCAATGTGTGATCTTTATAACTTCTATGGATCACTTAAACCGGTGTTTCATACCAAAGAAGTAAACCTTGAGTGTTTTTGAGAGGTGAAGGGTCTACATCAAAGAAAGAGTTCGGTTAGATGTGAGCTACATGATAAAAAGAAAGAGGGTGTGAGAACAGAGTCAAAAGAAATATACAACTCTGCACTATCTTTTTCTGAGCCGGGCAAGCCACATTACTGATTTATCACGACTCTTTGGTGATTATCATTGAAACAGGCAATTAGCCCATGCCAACTCTTGAATTAACCCCACTAGCTACTTATTTCCTTCTCAACAGGGAAATACTTCACTTTTCCACGGGGAAGCAGCATATATGCTATCTGATCTTTATTTGGAAGGTTGGATATTGAAAAGAAGGAAATTTGCCCCACCTTCACACTTCACTCATGCACATTGAGTCTATGGACACCTGTTTTGTCCAAACAGTTTACACACTTTTGAGCCTAATAGACAATACTCTATTTTTCTTCCACACAATATCACGAATCTTTGTGATTCCACTTGCATATCTATGTGATAATGCCAGAACAGTTTGAGAAGTTTAATTTTATAATTCTACTTCTATGATAACTGGAAGTCTTATCAGAGCTTCATAAATGTCAACTCTGAACATAGGCCACACAATTATTTTAATTGTTGTGATAACAGTTGCTATGTGCTTCTGTGTTAGCTGTTACCCCTGGTTACTTATTGTCTTTTGAAAACAGATCTTCATGAGCTGACTATGCTTGCTACTCAACCACCTTATCAGTTTATCTACCAACGATTTTTACTCAAACTGGTTATACAAGCTTCCGCACTTTAAATCATTCTCTGATTGTTTGAGTTTAATCTATGGGAAATAACTGGGATCTGAAAAGTAAAGCAACATTCAAGGGGGAGTATGCAACGATCAAGGGGGAGTTAAAGAAAGAATTGAAGCAATTGAAATTGTGGAAGATCAGGAAAAGAAGACTCTTACAAGACTTGAAGATTGACACTCCAACGCCTCTAAAGAAAGCAAGGGGGAGACTACAAGATGATGATTTCTTTATAAAACATTAGGGGGAGATTGTTAGCTTTAATTAGCCCCTAATTTACATGAATGTTTTATTAAGAAATAGTTTCAAGGACTTATTTGTATTTGTTGAGTGTCAAGGGCTAAATGTGTAAACAACCAATTATTGTATTGGTTATAATATCTCATTTATGAGATATTTTAGATAATATCTCTTAATATCTCTTTTAAGAGATATTTTAGATAATATCTTAAAATATCTCATTTAAGAGATATTTAGATAAAGTATTCAAGTTTCTCTTTTCTATATATACGTAATTGAGAGAAAGAGCTTTTTTAAGCAAAAAAAAAGGAAAGAGTGAGAGCTAGTTAAAAGAGAGAGTTGTTCTTCATTTCAAATATTGTAAACTCTTATCTTTATCAATCAAATACAAGGAATATTGCTATTATTGTTGTTACTTGTTATATCTGGGTTCCAACAATTGGTATCAGAGCCGTCTCGGTGATTTGAAGAAATCGAACGGAAGCGGACAAGGCAAGAAAATTTCGTATTGAATTTTCTGGAAAACGCAGCGAATCGTTTTATCTATTCCCGGAGTTCGCACCGTCGGATCGTTGCGATATTTGGACAGAAGTTTCACAACACTCTGTTCTACATTCTGAACGGTGGGATTAATCGTTTAAGGTCCAGAAGGTACTCGTTTTATTTTCGTCGTAGTGCAGTAACATTTTGGGTAAAACGATCATCAATCGGATTTAAAGATTGATTTTTCTTCCGCAAGATTTATTCTTCAAAGTAACACCGATTAACGATCATTCTTTCAAGTAACAACATGTTGAAAAAGTGTCTAAGTTCGATGGGTGATTTTCACTACTACTCTAAACTCAGTTCAAACTTTCAAAAAGTGATTATTACTCTTGATAAAGAGTCAGAAGAAAGGAAGATAAGCCTTCAGATCGATTCAGACAAGGTTACCAAGCTAGAAGAGGCAGGTAAACTCTTAACCAATGAAAATATCGATCTTAAGATGAAATTATATGAATCTGAAACAAAGTTTGACGAAGTTAAGACTATTTTTGATGAAGAAAAGAAACGACTTGAACTTAAGTGTTTAAGTTTTTCTAAACTAATTTCTAACTTTGAAAAACTTATGATTTGTGAAAAGGAGAAGATTGAAAAAAGAAGACTACTTTTGAAACAAATTCTATAGAGCTTTCTTACAAAATCTCATAATTACAGAAAACTCTTGAAAAAGAGAGGAACGAATCTGATTTTGAAAGAAAAGAATCTGAACAGTTAAAGGTTCAAAGATTTCAAGAAGTAAGTCAAAAGGAGGATTTTGAAAGAGAGAGATTGAATCTTAGATCTGAAGTAAAGAGACTAACAAAAAGATTCATCAACTTATCTGCTGAAATTAGAAAAGAGCAGAAGTTAAAATCTGATTTATCTTTACGGTTTGAACTATGCAACAAAGAACGGAATTCTTTAATTTTTAAAATAAATTCAAAAAATTCTGTTAAAACAAAAGAGTTCATTAAACCAAACAAATTGTCAACAAATCAGATTTTTACTTCTCCTTTTTTCTATGATCAGAGGATAAACCGATCAGCTATTCAAACTTTTAAAAAGATAAAAATGGTTTGGATAGTGAAAGGCTCTTCTCTTGTTCAAAATATTCTCAAGCAATCTGTCTCAGTTGTGAATGATAAGATCAACAAAGCACTTCATGCTAATCCTAACAAAATAGGACCCATTTGGAAATGGGTACCAAAAATTGTTTGATCTGTTTTGCAGGTACTATTGGACTCCTTAATACATCTGTTAAGGACTCAGGCTTCAAAGTTCAATATGGACTCTTAAACACTCAGTTTAAGACTCATCCTTCAAAGGCAATTGATTTCGGTGCACAACAATCAAGTACTATGACAGCATGGTGGCAGATTTGCGATGCCGTAGTAAATTGATCATATCTCACTGATTAAGACACCGATTGATTCGATTCAAAAAGCCCTGGATTCCTAAGACACAGATAAATAAAATCGAAGTATACAAGAGATTGGAAAAACATACAGATAAATAAAGAGAGTTGTGGTCGTCAAAAATGATAACAAACCAGGTCGTCAGCGACAGAAAGGGCTAAACAGGTGGTCGTCGATTGGAGATTTGGAGGCGATCGGAGATGAAAAAATGGTGAAAGAGTGAGGCAAGATGAAAAATAAGTAAGTAACCTGTAACCAGGTCAAATAAGATAAAACGAAAGGAATCGATAAATAAAATCGAAGTATACAAGAGATTGGAACAACATACAGATAAAGAAAGAGAGTTGTGGTCGTCAAAATGATAACAAACCAGGTCGTCAGCGACAGAAAGGGCTAAAACAGGTGGTCGTCGATAGGAGATTTGGAGGCGATCGGAGATGAAAAAATGGTGAAAGGGTGAGGCAAGATGAAAAAATAAGTAAGTAACCTGTAACCAGGTCAAATAAGATAAAACAAAAGGAATCGATAAAAAACCGAAGTATACAAGAGATTGGAACAACATACAGATAAAGAAAGAGAGTTGTGGTCGTCAAAAATGATAACAAACCAGGTCGTCCGCGACAGAAAGGGCTAAACAGGTGGTCGTCGATCGGAGATGAAAAAATGGTGAAAGAGTGAGGCAAGATGAAAATATAAGTAAGTAACCTGTAACCAGGTCAAATAAGATAAAACGAAAGGAATCGATAAATAAAATCGTAGTATACAAGAGATTGGAACAACATACAGATAAAGAAAGAGAGCCCTGGTCGTCAAAATGATAACAAACCAGGTCGTCAGCGACAGAAAGGGCTAAAATAGGTGGTCGTCGATCGGAGATTTGGAGGCGATCGGAGATGAAAAAATGGTGAAAGAGTGAGGCAAGATGAAAAAAATAAGTAAAGGTCAAATAAGATAAAACGAAAGGACTCGATAAATAAAATCGATGTATACAAGAGATTGGAACAACATACAGATAAAGAAAGAGATATGTGGTCGTCAAAATGATAACAAACCGGGTCGTCGACGACAGAAAGGGCTAAAGCAGGTGGTCGGTGATCGGAGATTTGGAGGCGATCGGAGATGAAAAAATGGTGAAAGAGTGAGGCAAGATGAAAAAATAAGTAAGTAACCTGTAACCATAACCAGGTCAAATAAGATAAAACGTAAGGAATCGATAAATAAAATCGAAGTATACAAGAGATTGGAACAACATACAGATAAAGAAAGAGAGCTGTGGTCGTCAAAATGGTAACAAACCAGGTCGTAAGCGACAGAAAGGTCTAAAACAGGTGGTCGTCGATCGGAGATGAAAAATGGTAAAAGAGTGAGGCAAGATGAAAAAATAAGTAAGTAACCTGTAACCAGGTCAAATAAGATAAAACGAAAGGAATCGATAAATAAAATCAAAGTATACAAGAGATTGGAACAACATACAAATAAACAAAGAGAGTTGTGGTCGTCAAAATGATAACAAACCAGGTCGTCAGCGACAGAAAGGGCTAAAACAGGTGCTCGTCGATCGGAGATAAAAATGATGAAAGAGTGAGGCAAGATGAAAAAATAAGTAAGTAACCTGTAACCAGGTCAAATAAGATAAAACGAAAGGAATCGATAGATAAAATCGAAGTATACAAGAGATTGGAACAACATACAGATAAAGAAAGAGAGCTGTGGTCGTCAAAATGATAACAAACCAGGTCGTCAGCGACAGAAAGGGCTAAAACATGTGGTCGATCGGAGATTTGGAGGCGATCGAAGATGAAAAAATGGTGAAAGAGTGAGGCACGATGAAAAAATAAGTAAGTAACCTGTAACCAGGTCAAATAAGATAAAACGAAAGGAATCGATAAATAAAATCGTTGTATACAAGAGATTGGAACAACATACAGATAAAGAAAGAGGGTTGTGGTCGTCAAAATGATAACAAACCAGGTCGTCAGCGACAGAAAGGGGTAAAATACGTGGTCGTCGATCGGAGATGAAAAATGGTGAAAGAGTGAGGCAAGATGAAAAAATAAGTAAGTAACCTCTAACCAGGTCAAAAAAGATAAAACAAAAGGAATCGATAAATAAAATCGAAGTATACAAGAGAATGAAACAATATACAGATAAAGAAAGAGAGTTGTGGTCGTAAAAATGATAACAAACCAGGTCGTCAGTGACAGAAAGGGCTAAAACAGGTGGTCGTCGATCGGAGATTTGGAGGCGATCGGAGATGAAAAAATGGTGAAAGAGTGAGGCAAGATGAAAAAATAAGTAAGTAACCTGTAACCAGGTCAAATAAGATAAAACGAAAGGAATCGATAAATAAAATCGAAGTATACAAGAGATTGGAACAACATACAGATAAAGAAAGAGAGTTGTGGTCATCAAAATGATAACAAACCAGGTCGTCAGCGACAGAAAGGGCTAAAACAGGTGGTCGTCGATCAGAGATTTGGAGGCCATCGGAGATGAAAAAATGGTGATAGAGTGAGGCAAGATGAAAAAATAAGTAAGTAACCTGTAGTTGCAGGTCAAATAAGATAAAACGAAAGGAATCGATAAATAAAATCGAAGTATACAAGAGATTGGAAAAACATACAGATAAATAAAGAGAGTTGTGGTCGTCAAAAATGATAACAAACCAGGTCGTCAGCGACATAAAGGGCTAAACAGGTGGTCGTCGATCGGAGATTTGGAGGCAATCGGAGATGAAAAAATGGTGAAAGAGTGAGGCAAGATGAAAAATAAGTAAGTAACCTGTAACCAGGTCAAATAAGATAAAACGAAAGGAATCGATAAATAAAATCGAAGTATACAAGAGATTGGAACAACATACAGATAAAGAAAGAGAGTTGTGTTCGTCAAAATGATAACAAACCAGGTCGTCAGCGACAGAAAGGGCTAAAACAGGTGGTCGTCGATAGGAGATTTGGAGGCGATCGGAGATGAAAAAATGGTGAAAGGGTGAGGCAAGATGAAAAAATAAGTAAGTAACCTGTAACCAGGTCAAATAAGATAAAACGAAAGGAATCGATAAAAAAACGAAGTATACAAGAGATATGAACAACATACAGATAAAGAAAGAGAGCTGTGGTCGTCAAAAATGATAACAAACCAGGTCGTCCGCGACAGAAAGGGCTAAACAGGTGGTCGTCGATCGGAGATTTGGAGGCGATCGGAGATGAAAAAATGGTGAAAGAGTGAGGCAAGATGAAAAAATAAGTAAGTAACCTGTAACCAGGTCAAATAAGATAAAACGAAAGGAATCGATAAATAAAATCGAAGTATACAAGAGATTGGAACAACATACAGATAAAGAAAGAGAGCTGTGGTCGTCAAAATGATAACAAACCAGGTCGTCAGCGACAGAAAGGGCTAAACATGTGGTCGTCGATCGGAGATTTGGAGGCGATCGAAGATGAAAAAATGGTGAAAGAGTGAGGCAAGATGAAAATATAAGTAAGTAACCTGTAACCAGGTCAAATAAGATAAAACGAAAGGAATCGATAAATAAAATCGTAGTATACAAGAGATTGGAACAACATACAGATAAAGAAAGAGAGCCCTGGTCGTCAAAATGATAACAAACCAGGTCGTCAGCGACAGAAAGGGCTAAAATAGGTGGTCGTCGATCGGAGATTTGGAGGCGATCGGAGATGAAAAAATGGTGAAAGAGTGAGGCAAGATGAAAAAAATAAGTAAGTAACCTGTAACCAGGTCAAATAAGATAAAACGAAAGGAATCGATAAATAAAATCGATGTATACAAGAGATTGGAACAACATACAGATAAAGAAAGAGATCTGTGGTCGTCAAAATGATAACAAACCAGGTCGTCGACGACAGAAAGGGCTAAAGCAGGTGGTCGGTGATCGGAGATTTGGAGGCGATCGGAGAGGAAAAAATGGTGAAAGAGTGAGGCAAGATGAAAAAATAAGTAAGTAACCTGTAACCATAACCAGGTCAAATAAGATAAAACGTAAGGAATCGATAAATAAAATCGAAATATACAAGAGATTGGAACAACATACAGATAAAGAAAGAGAGCTGTGGTCGTCAAAATGGTAACAAACCAGGTCGTAAGCGACAGAAAGGTCTAAAACAGGTGGTCGTCGATCGGAGATGAAAAATGGTAAAAGAGTGAGGCAAGATGAAAAAATAAGTAAGTAACCTGTAACCAGGTCAAATAAGATAAAACGAAAGGAATCGATAAATAAAACCAAAGTATACAAGAGATTGGAACAACATACAGATAAAGAAAGAGAGCTGTGGTCGTCAAAAATGATAACAAACCAGGTCGTCAGCGACAGAAAGGGCTAAACAGGTGCTCGTCGATCGGAGATTTGGAGGCGATCGAAGATGAAAAAATGGTGAAAAAGTGAGGCAAGATGAAAAAATAAGTAAGTAACCTGTAACCAGGTCAAATAAGATAAAACGAAAGGAATCGATAAATAAAATCAAAGTATACAAGAGATTGGAACAACATACAGATAAAGAAAGAGAGCCCTGGTCGTCAAAATGATAACAAACCAGGTCGTCAGTGACAGAAAGGGCAAAAACAGGTGGTCGTCGATCGGAGATTTGGAGGCGATCGTAGAAGAAAAAATGGTGAAAGAGTGAGGCAAGATGAAAAAATAAGTAAGTAACCTGTAACCAGGTCAAATAAGATAAAACGAAAGGAATAGATAAATAAAATCGATGTATACAAGAGATTGGAACAACATACAGATAAAGAAAGAGATCTGTGGTCGTCAAAATGATAACAAACCACGTCGTCGACGACAGAAAGGGCTAAAGCAGGTGGTCGGTGATCGGAGATTTGGAGGCGATCGGAGATGAAAAAATGGTGAAAGACTGAGGCAAGATGAAAAAATAAGTAAGTAACCTGTAACCAGGTCAAATAAAATAAAACGTAAGGAATCGATAAATAAAATCGAAGTATACAAGAGATTGGAACAACATACAGATAAAGAAAGAGAGTTGTGGTCGTCAAAATGGTAACAAACCAGGTCGTCAGCGACAGAAAGGTCTAAAACAGGTGGTCGTCGATCGGAGATTTGGAGGCGATCGGAGATGAAAAATGGTGAAAGAGTGAGGCAAGATGAAAAAATAAGTAAGTAACCTGTAACCAGGTCAAATAAGATAAAACAAAAGGAATCGATAGATAAAATCGAAGTATACAAGAGATTGGAACAACATACAGATAAAGAAAGAGAGATGTGGTCGTCAAAATGATAACAAACCAGGTCGTCAGCGACAGAAAGGGCTAAAACAGGTGGTCGATCGGAGATTTGGAGGCGATCGGAGATGAAAAAATGGTGAAAGAGTGAGGCACGATGAAAAAAATAAGTAAGTAACCTGTAACCAGGTCAAATAAGATAAAACGAAAGGAATCGATAGATAAAATCGAAGTATACAAGAGATTGGAACAACATACAGATAAAGAAAGAGAGATGTGGTCGTCAAAATGATAACAAACCAGGTCGTCAGCGACAGAAAGGGCTAAAACAGGTGGTCGATCGGAGATTTGGAGGCGATCGGAGATGAAAAAATGGTGAAAGAGTGAGGCACGATGAAAAAAATAAGTAAGTAACCTGTAACCAGGTCAAATAAGATAAAACGAAAGGAATCGATAAATAAAATCGTTGTATACAAGAGATTGGAACAACATACAGATAAAGAAAGAGAGTTGTGGTCGTCAAAATGATAACAAACCAGGTCGTCAGCGACAGAAAGGGGTAAAATACGTGGTCGTCGATCGGAGATGAAAAATGGTGAAAAAGTGAGGCAAGATGAAAAAATAAGTAAGTAACCTGTAACCAGGTCAAAAAAGATAAAACAAATGGAATCGATAAATAAAATCGAAGTATACAAGATATTGAAACAATATACAGATAAAGAAAGAGAGCAGTGGTCGTAAAAATGATAACAAACTAGGTCATCAGCTACAGAAAGGGCTAAAACAGGTGCTCGTCGATCGGAGATTTGGAGGCGATCGGAGATGAAAAATGGTGAAAGAGTGAGGCAAGATGAAAAAATAAGTAAGTAACCTGTAACCAGGTCAAATAAGATAAAACGAAAGGAATCGATAGATAAAATCGAAGTATACAAGAGATTGGAACAACATACAGATAAAGAAAGAGAGATGTGGTCGTCAAAATGATAACAAACCAGGTCGTCAGCGACAGAAAGGGCTAAAACAGGTGGTCGATCGGAGATTTGGAGGCGATCGGAGATGAAAAAATGGTGAAAGAGTGAGGCACGATGAAAAAAATAAGTAAGTAACCTGTAACCAGGTCAAATAAGATAAAACGAAAGGAATCGATAAATAAAATCGTTGTATACAAGAGATTGGAACAACATACAGATAAAGAAAGAGAGTTGTGGTCGTCAAAATGATAACAAACCAGGTCGTCAGCGACAGAAAGGGGTAAAATACGTGGTCGTCGATCGGAGATGAAAAATGGTGAAAAAGTGAGGCAAGATGAAAAAATAAGTAAGTAACCTGTAACCAGGTCAAAAAAGATAAAACAAATGGAATCGATAAATAAAATCGAAGTATACAAGAGATTGAAACAATATACAGATAAAGAAAGAGAGCAGTGGTCGTAAAAATGATAACAAACTAGGTCATCAGCTACAGAAAGGGCTAAAACAGGTGCTCGTCGATCGGAGATTTGGAGGCGATCGGAGATGAAAAATTGGTGAAAGAGTGAGGCAAGATGAAAAAATAAGTAAGTAACCTGTAACCAGGTCAAATAAGATAAAACGAAAGGAATCGATAAATAAAATCGAAGTATACAAGAGATTGGAACAACATGCAGATAAAGAAAAATGATAACAAACCACGTCGTCATCGACAGAAAGGGCTAAAACAGGTGGTCGTCGATCGGAGATTTGGAGGCGATCAGAGATGAAAAATGGAGAAAGAGTGAGGCAAAATGAAAAAATAAGTAAGTAACCTGTAACCAGGTCAAATAAGATAAAACGAAAGGAATTGATAAATAAAATCGAAGTATACAAGAGATTGAAACAACATACAGACAAAAAAAAGAGTTGTGGTCGTCAAAATGGTAACAAACCAGGTCGTCAGCGACAGAAAGGGCTAAAACAGGTGGTCGTCGATAGGAGATTTGGAGGCGATCGGAGATGAAAAAATGGTGAAAGAGTGAGGCAAGATGAAAAAATAAGTAAGTAACCTGTAACCAGGTCAAATAAGATAAAACGAAAGGAATCGATAAATAAAATCGATGTATACAAGAGATTGGAACAACATACAGATAAAGAAAGAGTTCTGTGGTCGTCAAAATGATAACAAACCAGGTCGTCGACGACAGAAAGGGCTAAAGCGGGTGGTCGGTGATCGGAGATTTGGAGGCGATCGGAGATGAAAAAATGGTGAAAGAGTGAGGCAAGATGAAAAAATAAGTAAGTAACCTGTAACCAGGTCAAATAAGATAAAACGTAAGGAATCGATAAATAAAATCGAAGTATACAAGAGATTGGAACATCATACAGATAAAGAAAGAGAGTTGTGGTCGTCAAAATGATAACAAACCTGGTCGTCAGCGACAGAAAGGGGTAAAATACGTGGTCGTCGATCGGAGATGAAAAATGGTGAAAAAGTGAGGCAAGATGAAAAAATAAGTAAGTAACCTGTAACCAGGTCAAAAAAGATAAAACAAATGGAATCGATAAATAAAATCGAAGTATACAAGAGATTGAAACAATATACAGATAAAGAAAGAGAGCTGTGGTCGTAAAAATGATAACAAACCAGGTCATCAGCGACAGAAATGGCTAAAACAGGTGCTCGTCGATCGGAGATTTGGAGGCGATCGGAGATGAAAAATTGGTGAAAGAGTGAGGCAAGATGAAAAAATAAGTAAGTAACCTGTAACCAGGTCAAATAAGATAAAACGAAAGGAATCGATAAATAAAATCGAAGTATACAAGAGATTGGAACAACATGCAGATAAAGAAAAATGATAACAAACCAGGTCGTCATCGACAGAAAGGGCTAAAACAGGTGGTCGTCGATCGGAGATTTGGAGGCGATCAGAGATGAAAAATGGAGAAAGAGTGAGGCAAAATGAAAAAATAAGTAAGTAACCTGTAACCAGGTCAAATAAGATAAAACGAAAGGAATCGATAAATAAAATCGATGTATACAAGAGATTGGAACAACATACAGATAAAGAAAGAGATCTGTGGTCGTCAAAATGATAACAAACCAGGTCGTCGACGACAGAAAGGGCTAAAGCAGGTGGTCGGTGATCGGAGATTTGGAGGCGATCGGAGAGGAAAAAATGGTGAAAGAGTGAGGCAAGATGAAAAAATAAGTAAGTAACCTGTAACCATAACCAGGTCAAATAAGATAAAACGTAAGGAATCGATAAATAAAATCGAAATATACATGAGATTGGAACAACATACAGATAAAGAAAGAGAGCTGTGGTCGTCAAAATGGTAACAAACCAGGTCGTAAGCGACAGAAAGGTCTAAAACAGGTGGTCGTCGATCGGAGATGAAAAATGGTAAAAGAGTGAGGCAAGATGAAAAAATAAGTAAGTAACCTGTAACCAGGTCAAATAAGATAAAACGAAAGGAATCGATAAATAAAACCAAAGTATACAAGAGATTGGAACAACATACAGATAAAGAAAGAGAGCTGTGGTCGTCAAAAATGATAACAAACCAGGTCGTCAGCGACAGAAAGGGCTAAACAGGTGCTCGTCGATCGGAGATTTGGAGGCGATCGAAGATGAAAAAATGGTGAAAAAGTGAGGCAAGATGAAAAAATAAGTAAGTAACCTGTAACCAGGTCAAATAAGATAAAACGAAAGGAATCGATAAATAAAATCAAAGTATACAAGAGATTGGAACAACATACAGATAAAGAAAGAGAGCCCTGGTCGTCAAAATGATAACAAACCAGGTCGTCAGTGACAGAAAGGGCAAAAACAGGTGGTCGTCGATCGGAGATTTGGAGGCGATCGTAGAAGAAAAAATGGTGAAAGAGTGAGGCAAGATGAAAAAATAAGTAAGTAACCTGTAACCAGGTCAAATAAGATAAAACGAAAGGAATAGATAAATAAAATCGATGTATACAAGAGATTGGAACAACATACAGATAAAGAAAGAGATCTGTGGTCGTCAAAATGATAACAAACCACGTCGTCGACGACAGAAAGGGCTAAAGCAGGTGGTCGGTGATCGGAGATTTGGAGGCGATCGGAGATGAAAAAATGGTGAAAGACTGAGGCAAGATGAAAAAATAAGTAAGTAACCTGTAACCAGGTCAAATAAGATAAAACGTAAGGAATCGATAAATAAAATCGAAGTATACAAGAGATTGGAACAACATACAGATAAAGAAAGAGAGTTGTGGTCGTCAAAATGGTAACAAACCAGGTCGTCAGCGACAGAAAGGTCTAAAACAGGTGGTCGTCGATCGGAGATTTGGAGGCGATCGGAGATGAAAAATGGTGAAAGAGTGAGGCAAGATGAAAAAATAAGTAAGTAACCTGTAACCAGGTCAAATAAGATAAAACGAAAGGAATCGATAGATAAAATCGAAGTATACAAGAGATTGGAACAACATACAGATAAAGAAAGAGAGATGTGGTCGTCAAAATGATAACAAACCAGGTCGTCAGCGACAGAAAGGGCTAAAACAGGTGGTCGATCGGAGATTTGGAGGCGATCGGAGATGAAAAAATGGTGAAAGAGTGAGGCACGATGAAAAAAATAAGTAAGTAACCTGTAACCAGGTCAAATAAGATAAAACGAAAGGAATCGATAAATAAAATCGTTGTATACAAGAGATTGGAACAACATACAGATAAAGAAAGAGAGTTGTGGTCGTCAAAATGATAACAAACCAGGTCGTCAGCGACAGAAAGGGGTAAAATACGTGGTCGTCGATCGGAGATGAAAAATGGTGAAAAAGTGAGGCAAGATGAAAAAATAAGTATGTAACCTGTAACCAGGTCAAAAAAGATAAAACAAATGGAATCGATAAATAAAATCGAAGTATACAAGAGATTGAAACAATATACAGATAAAGAAAGAGAGCAGTGGTCGTAAAAATGATAACAAACTAGGTCATCAGCTACAGAAAGGGCTAAAACAGGTGCTCGTCGATCGGAGATTTGGAGGCGATCGGAGATGAAAAATTGGTGAAAGAGTGAGGCAAGATGAAAAAATAAGTAAGTAACCTGTAACCAGGTCAAATAAGATAAAACGAAAGGAATCGATAAATAAAATCGAAGTATACAAGAGATTGGAACAACATGCAGATAAAGAAAAATGATAACAAACCACGTCGTCATCGACAGAAAGGGCTAAAACAGGTGGTCGTCGATCGGAGATTTGGAGGCGATCAGAGATGAAAAATGGAGAAAGAGTGAGGCAAAATGAAAAAATAAGTAAGTAACCTGTAACCAGGTCAAATAAGATAAAACGAAAGGAATTGATAAATAAAATCGAAGTATACAAGAGATTGAAACAACATACAGACAAAAAAAAGAGTTGTGGTCGTCAAAATGGTAACAAACCAGGTCGTCAGCGACAGAAAGGGCTAAAACAGGTGGTCGTCGATAGGAGATTTGGAGGCGATCGGAGATGAAAAAATGGTGAAAGAGTGAGGCAAGATGAAAAAATAAGTAAGTAACCTGTAACCAGGTCAAATAAGATAAAACGAAAGGAATCGATAAATAAAATCGATGTATACAAGAGATTGGAACAACATACAGATAAAGAAAGAGTTCTGTGGTCGTCAAAATGATAACAAACCAGGTCGTCGACGACAGAAAGGGCTAAAGCGGGTGGTCGGTGATCGGAGATTTGGAGGCGATCGGAGATGAAAAAATGGTGAAAGAGTGAGGCAAGATGAAAAAATAAGTAAGTAACCTGTAACCAGGTCAAATAAGATAAAACGTAAGGAATCGATAAATAAAATCGAAGTATACAAGAGATTGGAACATCATACAGATAAAGAAAGAGAGTTGTGGTCGTCAAAATGATAACAAACCTGGTCGTCAGCGACAGAAAGGGGTAAAATACGTGGTCGTCGATCGGAGATGAAAAATGGTGAAAAAGTGAGGCAAGATGAAAAAATAAGTAAGTAACATGTAACCAGGTCAAAAAAGATAAAACAAATGGTCGATAAATAAAATCGAAGTATACAAGAGATTGAAACAATATACAGATAAAGAAAGAGAGCTGTGGTCGTAAAAATGATAACAAACCAGGTCATCAGCGACAGAAATGGCTAAAACAGGTGCTCGTCGATCGGAGATTTGGAGGCGATCGGAGATGAAAAATTGGTGAAAGAGTGAGGCAAGATGAAAAAATAAGTAAGTAACCTGTAACCAGGTCAAATAAGATAAAACGAAAGGAATCGATAAATAAAATCGAAGTATACAAGAGATTGGAACAACATGCAGATAAAGAAAAATGATAACAAACCAGGTCGTCATCGACAGAAAGGGCTAAAACAGGTGGTCGTCGATCGGAGATTTGGAGGCGATCAGAGATGAAAAATGGAGAAAGAGTGAGGCAAAATGAAAAAATAAGTAAGTAACCTGTAACCAGGTCAAATAAAATAAAACGAAAGGAATCGATAGATAAAATCGAAGTATACAAGAGATTGGAACAACATACAGATAAAGAAAGAGAGCTGTGGTTGTCAAAAATGATAACAAACCAGGTCGTCAGCGACAGAAAGGGCTAAACAGGTGGTCGTCAATCGGAGATTTGGAGGCGATCGGAGATGAAAAAATGGTGAAAGAGTGAGGCAAGATGAAAAATAAGTAAGTAACCTGTAACCAGGTCAAATAAGATAAAACGAAAGGAATCGATACATAAAATCGAAGTATACAAGAGATTGGAACAACATACAGATAAAGAAAGAGAGTTGTGGTCGTCAAAATGATAACAAACCAGGTCGTCAGCGACAGAAAGGGCTAAAACAGGTGGTCGTCGATCGGAGATTTGGAGGCCATCGGAGATGAAAAAATGGTGAAAGAGTGAGGCAAGATGAAAAAATAAGTAAGTAACCTGTAGTTGCAGGTCAAATAAGATAAAACAAAAGGAATCGATAAATAAAATCGAAGTATACAAGAGATTGGAAAAACATACAGATAAATAAAGAGAGCTGTGGTCGTCAAAAATGATAACAAACCAGGTCGTCAGCGACATAAAGGGCTAAACAGGTGGTAGTCGATCGGAGATTTGGAGGCGATCGGAGATGAAAAAATGGTGAAAGAGTGAGGCAAGATGAAAAATAAGTAAGTAACCTGTAACCAGGTCAAATAAGATAAAACGAAAGGAATCGATAAATAAAATCGAAGTATACAAGAGATTGGAAAAACATACAGATAAAGAAAGAGAGTTGTGGTCGTCAAAATGATAACAAACCAGGTCGTCAGCGACAGAAAGGGCTAAAACAGGTGGTCGTCGATAGGAGATTTGGAGGCGATCGGAGATGAAAAAATGGTGAAAGGGTGAGGCAAGATGAAAAAATAAGTAAGTAACCTGTAACCAGGTCAAATAAGATAAAACGAAAGGAATCGATAAAAATACAATCGAAGTATACAAGAGATTGGAACAACATACAGATAAAGAAAGAGAGCCATGGTCGTCAAAATGATAACAAACCAGGTCGTCAGCGACAGAAAGGGCTAAAACAGGTGGTCGTCGATCGGAGATTTGAAGGCGATCGGAGATGAAAAAATGGTGAAAGAGTGAGGCAAGATGAAAAAATAAGTTAGTAACCTGTAACCAGGTCAAATAAGATAAAACGAAAGGAATCGATAAATAAAATCGAAGTATACAAGAGATTGAAACAACATACAGATAAAGAAAGAGAGCTATGGTCGTCAAAATGATAACAAACCAGGTCGTCAATGACAGAAAGGGCTAAAACAGGTGGTCGTCGATAGGAGATTTGGAGGCGATCGGAGATGAAAAAATGGTGAAAGGGTGAGGCAAGATGAAAAAATAAGTAAGTAACCTGTAACCAGGTCAAATAAGATAAAACGAAAGGAATCGATAAATAAAACCAAAGTATACAAGATATTGGAACAACATACAGATAAAGAAAGAGAGTTGTGGTCGTCAAAAATGATAACAAACCAGGTCGTCAGCGACAGAAAGGGCTAAACAGGTGGTCGTCGATCGGAGATTTGGAGGCGATCGGATATAAAAAATGGTGAAAGAGTTAGGCAAGATAAAAAAATAAGTAAGTAACCTGTAACCAGGTTAAATAAGATAAAACGAAAGGAATAGATAAATAAAATCGAAGTATACAAGAGATTGGAACAACATACAGATAAAGAAAGAGAGTTGTGGTCGTCAAAATGATAACAAACCAGGTCGTCAGCGACAGAAAGGGCTAAAACAGGTGGTCGTCGATCGGAGATTTGGAGGCCATCGGAGATGAAAAAATGGTGAAAGAGTGAGGCAAGATTAAAAAATAAGTAAGTAACCTGTAGTTGCAGGTCAAATAAGATAAAACGAAAGGAATCGATAAATAAAATCGAAGTATACAAGAGATTGGAAAAACATACAGATAAATAAAGAGAGCTGTGGTCGTCAAAAATGATAACAAACCAGGTCGTCAGCGACATAAAGGGCTAAACAGGTGGTCGTCGATCGGAGATTTGGAGGCGATCGGAGATGAAAAAATGGTGAAAGAGAGAGGCAAGATGAAAAATAAGTAAGTAACCTGTAACCACGTCAAATAAGATAAAACGAAAGTAATCGATAAATAAAATCGAAGTATACAAGAGATTGGAACAACATACAGATAAAGAAAGAGAGTTGTGGTCGTCAAAATGATAACAAACCAGGTCGTCAGCGACAGAAAGGGCTAAAACAGGTGGTCGTCGATAAGAGATTTGGAGGCGATCGGAGATGAAAAAATGGTGAAAGGGTGAGGCAAGATGAAAAAATAAGTAAGTAACCTGTAACCAGGTCAAATAAGATAAAACGAAAGGAATCGATAAAATTACAATCGAAGTATACAAGAGATTGGAACAACATACAGATAAAGAAAGAGAGCCGTGGTCGTCAAAATGATAACAAACCAGGTCTTCAGCGACAGAAAGGGCTAAAACAGGTGGTCGTCGATCGGAGATTTGGAGGCGATCGGAGATAAAAAAATGGTGAAAGAGTGAGGCAAGATGAAAAAATAAGTAAGTAACCTGTAACCAGGTCAAATAAGATAAAAAGAAAGGAATCGATAAATAAAATCGAAGTATACAAGAGATTGAAACAACATACAGATAAAGAAAGAGAGCTATGGTCGTCAAAATGATAACAAACCAGGTCGTCAATGACAGAAAGGGCTAAAACAGGTGGTCGTCGATAGGAGATTTGGAGGCGATCGGAGATAATAAAATGGTGAAAGGGTGAGGCAAGATGAAAAAATAAGTAAGTAACCTGTAACCAGGTCAAATAAGATAAAAGGAAAGGAATCGATAAATAAAACCAAAGTATACAAGAGATTGGAACAACATACAGATAAAGAAAGAGAGTTGTGGTCGTAAAAAATGATAACAAACCAGGTCGTCAGCGACAGAAAGGGCTAAACATGTGGTCGTCGATCGGAGATTTGGAGGCGATCGGAGATGAAAAAATGGTGAAAGAGTGAGGCAAGATGAAAAAATAAGTAAGTAACCTGTAACCAGGTTAAATAAGATAAAACGAAAGGAATCGATAAATAAAATCGAAGTATACAAGAGATTGGAACAACATACAGATAAAGAAAGAGAGCCCTGGTCGTCAAAATGATAACAAACCAGGTTGTCAGTGACAGAAAGGGCAAAAACAGGTGGTCGTCGATCGGAGATTTGGAGGCGATCGTAGAAGAAAAAATGGTGAAAGAGTGAGGCAAGATGAAAAAATAAGTAAGTAACCTGTAACCAGGTTAAATAAGATAAAACGAAAGGAATCGATAAATAAAATCGATGTATACAAGAGATTGGAACAACATACAGATAAAGAAAGAGATCTGTGGTCGTCAAAATGATAACAAACCAGGTCGTCGACGACAGAAAGGGGTAAAGCAGGTGGTCGGTGATCGGAGATTTGGAGGCGATCGGAGATGAAAAAATGGGGAAAGAGTGAGGCAAGATGAAAAAATAAGTAAGTAACCTGTAACCAGGTCAAATAAGATAAAACGTAAGGAATCGATAAATAAAATCGAAGTATACAAGAGATTGGAACAACATACAGATAAAGAAAGAGAGTTGTGGTCGTCAAAATGGTAACAAACCAGGTCGTCAGCGACAGAAAGGTCTAAAACAGGTGGTCGTCGATCGGAGATTTGGAGGCGATCGGAGATGAAAAATGGTGAAAGAGTGAGGCAAGATGAAAAAATAAGTAAGTAACCTGTAACCAGGTCAGATAAGATAAAACGAAAGGAATCGATAAATAAAATCAAAGTATACAAGAGATTGGAACAACATACAAATAAAGAAAGAGAGTTGTTGTCGTCAAAATGATAACAAACCAGGTCGTCAGCGACAGAAAGGGCTAAAACAGGTGGTCGTCGATCGGAGATAAAAATGGTGAAAGAGTGAGGCAAGATGAAAAAATAAGTAAGTAACCTGTAACCAGGTCAAATAAGATAAAACGAAAGGAATCGATAGATAAAATCGAAGTATACAAGAGATTGGAACAACATACAGATAAAGAAAGAGAGTTGTGGTCGTCAAAATGATAACAAACCAGGTCGTCAGCGACAGAAATGGCTAAAACAGGTGGTCGTCGATCGGAGATTTGGAGGCGATCGGAGATGAAAAAATGGTGAAAGAGTGAGGCACGATGAAAAAATAAGTAAGTTACCTGTAACCAGGTCAAATAAGATAAAACGAAAGGAATCGATAAATAAAATCGTTGTATATAAGAGATTGGAACAACATACAGATAAAGAAAGAGAGTTGTGGTCGTCAAAATGATAACAAACCAGGTCGTCAGCGACAGAAAGGGGTAAAATACGTGGTCGTCGATCGGAGATGAAAAATGGTGAAAGAGTGAGGCAAGATGAAAAAATAAGTAAGTAACCTGTAACCAGGTCAAATAAGATAAAACAAAAGGAATCGATAAATAAAATCGGAGTATACAAGAGATTGAAACAATATACAGATAAAGAAAGAGAGTTGTGGTCGTCAAAATGATAACAAACTAGGTTGTCAGCGACAGAAAGGGCTAAAACAGGTGGGCGTCGATCGGAGATTTGGAGGCGATCGGAGATAAAAATATGGTGAAAGAGTGAGGCAAGATGAAAAAATAAGTAAGTAACCTGTAACCATGTCAAATAAGATAAAACGAAAGGAATCGATAAATAAAATCGAAGTATACAAGAGATTGGAACAACATACAGATAAAGAAAAATGATAACAAACCAGGTCGTCATCGACAGAAAGGGCTAAAACAGGTGGTCGTCGATCGGAGATTTGGAGGCGATCAAAGATGAAAAATGGTGAAAGAGTGAGGCAAGATGAAAAAATAAGTAAGTAACCTATAACCAGGTCAAATAAGATAAAACGAAAGGAATTGATTAATAAAATCGAAGTATACAAGAGATTGAAACAACATACAGATAAAAAAAGAGCTATGGTCGTCAAAATGATAACAAACCAGGTCGTCAGCGACAGAAAGGGCTAAAACAGGTGGTCGTCGATAGGAGATTTGGAGGCGATCGGAGATGAAAAAATGGTGAAAGAGTGAGGCAAGATGAAAAAATAAGTAAGTAACCTGTAACCAGGTCAAATAAAATAAAACGAAAGGAATCGATAGATAAAATCGAAGTATACAAGAGATTGGAACAACATACAGATAAAGAAAGAGAGTTGTGGTCGTCAAAAATGATAACAAACCAGGTCGTCAGCGACAGAAAGGGCTAAACAGTTAGTCGTCGATCGGAGATTTGGAGGCGATCGGAGATGAAAATATGGTGAAAGAGTGAGGCAAGATGAAAAATAAGTAAGTAACCTGTAACCAGGTCAAATAAGATAAAACGAAAGGAATCGATAAATAAAATCGAAGTATACAAGAGATTGGAACAACATACAGATAAAGAAAGAGAGTTGTGGTCGTCAAAATGATAACAAACCAGGTCGTCAGCGACAGAAATGGCTAAAACAGGTGGTCGTCGATCGGAGATTTGGAGGCCATCGGAAATGAAAAAATGGTGAAAGAGTGAGGCAAGATGAAAAAATAAGTAAGTAACCTGTAACCAGGTCAAATAAGATAAAACGAAAGGAATCGATAAATAAAATCGAAGTATACAAGAGATTGGAAAAACATACAGATAAATAAAGAGAGTTGTGGTCGTCAAAATGATAAAAACCAGGTCGTCAGCGACAGAAAGGGCTAAAACAGGTGGTCGTCGATCGGAGATTTGAAGGCGATCGGAGATGAAAAAATGGTGAAAGAGTGAGGTAAACTGAAAAAATAAGTAAGTAACCTGTAACCAGGTCAAATAAGATAAAACGAAAGGAATCGATAAATAAAATCGAAGTATACAAGAGATTGAAACAACATACAGATAAAGAAAGAGAGCTATGGTCGTCAAAATGATAACAAACCAGGTCGTCAGCGACAGAAAGGGCTAAAACAGGTGGTCGTCGATAGGAGATTTGGAGGCGATCAGAGATGAAAAAATGGTGAAAGAGTGAGGCAAGATGAAAAAATAAGTAAGTAACCTGTAACCAGGTCAAATAAAATAAAACGAAAGGAATCGATAGATAAAATCGAAGTATACAAGAGATTGGAACAACATACATATAAAGAAAGAGAGCTGTGGTCGTCAAAAATGATAACAAACCAGGTCGTCAGCGACAGAAAGGGCTAAACAGGTGGTCGTCGATCGGAGATTTGGAGGCGATCGGAGATGAAAAAATGGTGAAAGAGTGAGGCAAGATGAAAAATAAGTAAGTAACCTGTAACCAGGTCAAATAAGATAAAACGAAAGGAATCGATAAATAAAATCGAAGTATACAAGAGATTGGAACAACATACAGATAAAGAAAGAGAGTTGTGGTCGTCAAAATGATAACAAACCAGGTCGTCAGCGACAGAAAGGGCTAAAACAGGTGGTCGTCGATAGGAGATTTGGAGGCGATCGGAGATGAAAAAATGGTGAAAGAGTGAGGCAAGATGAAAAAATAAGTAAGTAACCTGTAACCAGGTCAAATAAAATAAAACGAAAGGAATCGATAGATAAAATCGAAGTATACAAGAGATTGGAACAACATACAGTTAAAGAAAGAGAGCTGTGGTCGTCAAAAATGATAACAAACCAGGTAGTCAGCGACAGAAAGGGCTAAACAGGTGGTCGTCGATCGGAGATTTGGAGGCGATCGGAGATGAAAAAATGGTGAAAGAGTGAGGCAAGATGAAAAATAAGTAAGTAAACTGTATCCAGGTCAAATAAGATAAAACGAAAGGAATCGATAAATAAAATCGAAGTATACAGGAGATTGGAACAACATACAGATAAAGAAAGAGAGTTGTGGTCGTCAAAATGATAACAAACCAGGTCGTCAGCGACAGAAAGGGCTAAAACAGGTGGTCGTCGATCGGAGATTTGGAGGCCATCGGAGATGAAAAAATGGTGAAAGAGTGAGGCAGGATGAAAAAATAAGTAAGTAACCTGTAGTTACAGGTCAAATAAGATAAAACGAAAGGAATCGATAAATAAAATCGAAGTATACAAGAGAGTGGAACAACATACAGATAAATAAAGAGAGTTGTGGTCGTCAAAATGATAAAAAACCAGGTCGTCAGCGACAGAAAGGGCTAAAACAGGTGCTCGTCGATTGGAGATTTGGAGGCGATCGGAGATGAAAAATGGTGAAAGAGTGAGGCAAGATGAAAAAATAAGTAAGTAACCTGTAACCAGGTCAAATAAGATAAAACGAAAGGAATCGAAAAATAAAATCGAAGTATACAAGAGATTGGAACAACATACAGATAAAGAAAGAGAGTTGTGGTCGTCAAAATGATAACAAACCAGGTCGTCAGCGACAGAAAGGGCTAAAACAGGTGCTCGTCGATCGGAGATTTGAAGGCGATCGGAGATGAAAAATGGTGAAAGAGTGAGGCAAGATGAAAAAATAAGTAAGTAACCTGTAACCAGGTCAAATAAGATAAAACGAAAGGAATCGATAAATACAATCGAAGTATACAAGAGATTGGAACAACATACAGATAAAGAAAGAGAGTTGTGGTCGTCAAAATTATAACATACCAGGTCGTCAGCGACAGAAAGGGCTAAAACAGGTGGTCGTCGATCGGAGATTTGGAGGCGATCGGAGATGAAAAAATGGTGAAAGATTGAGGCAAGCTGAAAAAATAAGTAAGTAACCTGTAACCAGGTCAAATAAGATAAAACGAAAGGAATCGATAAATAAAATCGAAGTATACAAGAGATTGAAACAACATACAGATAAAGAAAGAGAGCTATGGTCGTCAAAATGATAACAAACCAGGTCGTCAGCGACAGAAAGGGCTAAAACAGGTGGTCGTCGATAGGAGATTTGGAGGCGATCGGAGATGAAAAAATGGTTAAAGAGTGAGGCAAGATGAAAAAATAAGTAAGTAACCTGTAACCAGGTCAAATAAAATAAAACGAAAGGAATCGATAGATAAAATCGAAGTATACAAGATATTGGAACAACATACAGATAAAGAAAGAGAGCTGTGGTCGTAAAAAATGATAACAAACCAGGTCGTCAGCGACAGAAAGGGCTAAACAGGTGGTCGTCGATCGGAGATTTGGAGGCGATCGGAGATGAAAAAATGGTGAAAGAGTGAGGCAAGATGAAAAAATAAGTAAGTAACCTGTAGTTACAGGTCAAATAAGATAAAACGAAAGGAATCGATAAATACAATCGAAGTATACAGGAGATTGGAACAACATACAGATAAAGAAAGAGAGTTGTGGTCTTCAAAATGATAACAAACCAGGTCGTCAGCGACAGAAAGGGCTAAAACAGGTGGTCGTCGATCGGAGATTTGGAGGCCATCGGAGATGAAAAAATGGTGAAAGAGTGAGGCAAGATAAAAAAATAAGTAAGTAACCTGTAGTTACAGGTCAAATAAGATAAAACGAAAGGAATCGATAAATAAAATCGAAGTATACAAGAGAGTGGAACAACATACAGATAAATAAAGAGAGCTGTGGTCGTCAAAATGATAAAAACAAAACCCAGGTCGTCAGCGACAGAAAGGGCTAAAACAGGTGCTCGTCGATCGGAGATTTGGAGGCGATCGGAGATGAAAAATGGTGAAAGAGTGAGGCAAGATGAAAAAATAAGTAAGTAACCTGTAACCAGGTCAAATAAGATAAAACGAAAGGAAACGATAAATAAAATCGAAGTATACAGTAGATTGGAACAACATACAGATAAAGAAAGAGAGTTGTGGTCGTCAAAATGATAACAAACCAGGTCGTCAGCGACAGAAAGGGCTAAAACAGGTGCTCGTCGATCGGAGATTTGAAGGCGATCGGAGATGAAAAATGGTGAAAGAGTGAGGCAAGATGAAAAAATAAGTAAGTAACCTGTAACCAGGTCAAATAAGATAAAACGAAAGGAAACGATAAATAAAATCGAAGTATACGGTAGATTGGAACAACATACAGATAAAGAAAGAGAGTTGTGGTCGTCAAAATGATAACAAACCAGGTCGTCAGCGACAGAAAGGGCTAAAACAGGTGCTCGTCGATCGGAGATTTGAAGGCGATCGGAGATGAAAAATGGTGAAAGAGTGAGGCAAGATGAAAAAATAAGTAAGTAACCTGTAGTTACAGGTCAAATAAGATAAAACGAAAGGAATCGATAAATACAATCGAAGTATACAGGAGATTGGAACAACATACAGATAAAGAAAGAGAGTTGTGGTCTTCAAAATGATAACAAACCAGGTCGTCAGCGACAGAAAGGGCTAAAACAGGTGGTCGTCGATCGGAGATTTGGAGGCCATCGGAGATGAAAAAATGGTGAAAGAGTGAGGCAAGATGAAAAAATAAGTAAGTAACTTGTAGTTACAGGTCAAATAAGATAAAACGAAAAGAATCGATAAATAAAATCGAAGTATACAAGAGATTGGAACAACATACAGATAAATAAAGAGAGTTGTGGTCGTCAAAATGATAACAAACCAGGTCGACAGCGACAGAAAGGGCTAAAACAGGTGCTCGTCGATCGGAGATTTGGAGGCGATCGGAGATGAAAATGGTGAAAGAGTGAGGCAAGATGAAAAAATAAGTAAGTAACCTGTAACCAGGTCAAATAAGATAAAACGAAAGGAATCGATAAATAAAATTGAAGTATACAAGAGATTGGAACAACATACAGATAAAGAAAGAGAGTTGTGGTCGTCAAAATGATAACAAACCAGGTCGTCAGCGACAGAAAGGGCTAAAACAGGTGGTCGTCGATAGGAGATTTGGAGGCGATCGGAGATGAAAAAATGGTGAAAGAGTGAGATAAGATGAAAAAATAAGTAAGTAACCTGTAACCAGGTCAAATAAAATAAAACGAAAGGAATCGATAAATAAAATCGAAGTATACAAGAGAGTGGAACAACATACAGATAAATAAAGAGAGCTGTGGTCGTCAAAATGATAAAAACAAAACCCAGGTCGTCAGCGACAGAAAGGGCTAAAACAGGTGCTCGTCGATCGGAGATTTGAAGGCGATTGGAGATGAAAAATGGTGAAAAAGTGAGGCAAGATGAAAAAATAAGTAAGTAACCTGTAGTTACAGGTCAAATAAGATAAAACGAAAGGAATCGATAAATACAATCGAAGTATACAGGAGATTGGAACAACATACAGATAAAGAAAGAGAGTTGTGGTCTTCAAAATGATAACAAACCAGGTCGTCAGCGACAGAAAGGGCTAAAACAGGTGGTCGTCGATCGGAGATTTGGAGGCCATCGGAGATGAAAAAATGGTGAAAGAGTGAGGCAAGATGAAAAAATAAGTAAGTAACTTGTAGTTACAGGTCAAATAAGATAAAACGAAAGGAATCGATAAATAAAATCGAAGTATACAAGAGATTGGAACAACATACAGATAAATAAAGAGAGTTGTGGTCGTCAAAATGATAACAAACCAGGTCGTCAGCGACAGAAAGGGCTAAAACAGGTGCTCGTCGATCGGAGATTTGGAGGCGATCGGAGATGAAAATGGTGAAAGAGTGAGGCAAGATGAAAAAATAAGTAAGTAACCTGTAACCAGGTCAAATAAGATAAAACGAAAGGAATCGATAAATAAAATTGAAGTATACAAGAGATTGGAACAACATACAGATAAAGAAAGAGAGTTGTGGTCGTCAAAATGATAACAAACCAGGTCGTCAGCGACAGAAAGGGCTAAAACAGGTGGTCGTCGATAGGAGATTTGGAGGCGATCGGAGATGAAAAAATGGTGAAAGAGTGAGATAAGATGAAAAAATAAGTAACCTGTAACCAGGTCAAATAAAATAAAACGAAAGGAATCGATAGATAAAATCGAAGTATACAAGAGATTGGAACAACATACAGATAAAGAAAGAGAGCTGTGGTCGTCAAAAATGATAACAAACCAGGTCGTCAGCGACAGAAAGGGCTAAATAGGTGGTCGTCGATCGGAGATTTGGAGGCGAACGGAGATGAAAAAATGGTGAAAGAGTGAGGCAAGATGAAAAATAAGTAAGTAACCTGTAACCAAGTCAAATAAGATAAAACGAAAGGAATCGATAAATAAAATCGAAGTATACAGGAGATTGGAACAACATACAGATAAAGAAAGAGAGTTGTGGTCTTCAAAATGATAACAAACCAGGTCGTCAGCGACAGAAAGGGCTAAAACAGGTGGTCGTCGATCGGAGATTTGGAGGCCATCGGAGATGAAAAAATGGTGAAAGAGTGAGGCAAGATGAAAAAATAAGTAAGTAACCTGTAGTTACAGGTCAAATAAGATAAAACGAAAGGAATCGATAAATAAAATCGAAGTATACAAGAGATTGGAACAACATACAGATAAATAAAGAGAGTTGTGGTCGTCAAAATGATAACAAACCAGGTCGTCAGCGACAGAAAGGGCTAAAACAGGTGCTCGTCGATCGGAGATTTGGAGGCGATCGGAGATGAAAAATGGTGAAAGAGTGAGGCAATATGAAAAAATAAGTAAGTAACCTGTAACCAGGTCAAATAAGATAAAACGAAAGGAATCGATAAATAAAATTGAAGTATACAAGAGATTGGAACAACATACAGATAAAGAAAGAGAGTTGTGGTCGTCAAAATGATAACAAACCAGGTCGTCAGCGACAGAAAGGGCTAAAACAGGTGGTCGTCGATAGGAGATTTGGAGGCGATCGGAGATGAAAAAATGGTGAAAGAGTGAGGCAAGATGAAAAAATAAGTAAGTAACCTGTAACCAGGTCAAATAAAATAAAACGAAAGGAATCGATAGATAAAATCGAAGTATACAAGAGATTGGAACAACATACAGATAAAGAAAGAGAGCTGTGGTCGTCAAAAATGATAACAAACCAGGTCGTCAGCGACAGAAAGGGCTAAACAGGTGGTCGTCGATCGGAGATTTGGAGGCGATCGGAGATGAAAAAATGGTGAAAGAGTGAGGCAAGATGAAAAATAAGTAACCTGTAACCAGGTCAAATAAGATAAAACGAAAGGAATCGATAAATAAAATCGAAGTATACAGGAGATTGGAACAACATACAGATAAAGAAAGAGAGTTGTGGTTGTCAAAATGATAACAAACCAGGTCGTCAGCGACAGAAAGGGCTAAAACAGGTGGTCGTCGATCGGAGATTTGGAGGCCATCGGAGATGAAAAAATGGTGAAAGAGTGAGGCAAGATGAAAAATAAGTAAGTAACCTGTAGTTACAGGTCAAATAAGATAAAACGAAAGGAATCGATAAATAAAATCGAAGTATACAAGAGATTGGAACAACATACAGATAAATAAAGAGAGTTGTGGTCGTCAAAATGATAACAAACCAGGTCGTCAGCGACAGAAAGGGCTAAAACAGGTGCTCGTCGATCGGAGATTTGGAGGCGATCGGAGATGAAAATGGTGAAAGAGTGAGGCAAGATGAAAAAATAAGTAAGTAACCTGTAACCAGGTCAAATAAGATAAAACGAAAGGAATCGATAAATAAAATTGAAGTATACAAGAGATTGGAACAACATACAGATAAAGAAAGAGAGTTGTGGTCGTCAAAATGATAACAAACCAGGTCGTCAGCGACAGAAAGGGCTAAAACAGGTGGTCGTCGATAGGAGATTTGGAGGCGATCGGAGATGAAAAAATGGTGAAAGAGTGAGATAAGATGAAAAAATAAGTAAGTAACCTGTAACCAGGTCAAATAAAATAAAACGAAAGGAATCGATAGATAAAATCGAAGTATACAAGAGATTGGAACAACATACAGATAAAGAAAGAGAGCTGTGGTCGTCAAAAATGATAACAAACCAGGTCGTCAGCGACAGAAAGGGCTAAATAGGTGGTCGTCGATCGGAGATTTGGAGGCGAACGGAGATGAAAAAATGGTGAAAGAGTGAGGCAAGATGAAAAATAAGTAAGTAACCTGTAACCAGGTCAAATAAGATAAAACGAATGGAATCGATAAATAAAATCGAAGTATACAGGAGATTGGAACAACATACAGATAAAGAAAGAGAGTTGTGGTCTTCAAAATGATAACAAACCAGGTCGTCAGCGACAGAAAGGGCTAAAACAGGTGGTCGTCGATCGGAGATTTGGAGGCCATCGGAGATGAAAAAATGGTGAAAGAGTGAGGCAAGATGAAAAAATAAGTAAGTAACCTGTAGTTACAGGTCAAATAAGATAAAACGAAAGGAATCGATAAATAAAATCGAAGTATACAAGAGATTGGAACAACATACAGATAAATAAAGAGAGTTGTGGTCGTCAAAATGATAACAAACCAGGTCGTCAGCGACAGAAAGGGCTAAAACAGGTGCTCGTCGATCGGAGATTTGGAGGCGATCGGAGATGAAAAATGGTGAAAGAGTGAGGCAATATGAAAAAATAAGTAAGTAACCTGTAACCAGGTCAAATAAGATAAAACGAAAGGAATCGATAAATAAAATTGAAGTATACAAGAGATTGGAACAACATACAGATAAAGAAAGAGAGTTGTGGTCGTCAAAATGATAACAAACCAGGTCGTCAGCGACAGAAAGGGCTAAAACAGGTGGTCGTCGATAGGAGATTTGGAGGCGATCGGAGATGAAAAAATGGTGAAAGAGTGAGGCAAGATGAAAAAATAAGTAAGTAACCTGTAACCAGGTCAAATAAAATAAAACGAAAGGAATCGATAGATAAAATCGAAGTATACAAGAGATTGGAACAACATACAGATAAAGAAAGAGAGCTGTGGTCGTCAAAAATGATAACAAACCAGGTCGTCAGCGACAGAAAGGGCTAAACAGGTGGTCGTCGATCGGAGATTTGGAGGCGATCGGAGATGAAAAAATGGTGAAAGAGTGAGGCAAGATGAAAAATAAGTAACCTGTAACCAGGTCAAATAAGATAAAACGAAAGGAATCGATAAATAAAATCGAAGTATACAGGAGATTGGAACAACATACAGATAAAGAAAGAGAGTTGTGGTTGTCAAAATGATAACAAACCAGGTCGTCAGCGACAGAAAGGGCTAAAACAGGTGGTCGTCGATCGGAGATTTGGAGGCCATCGGAGATGAAAAAATGGTGAAAGAGTGAGGCAAGATGAAAAATAAGTAAGTAACCTGTAGTTACAGGTCAAATAAGATAAAACGAAAGGAATCGATAAATAAAATCGAAGTATACAAGAGATTGGAACAACATACAGATAAATAAAGAGAGTTGTGGTCGTCAAAATGATAACAAACCAGGTCGTCAGCGACAGAAAGGGCTAAAACAGGTGCTCGTCGATCGGAGATTTGGAGGCGATCGGAGATGAAAATGGTGAAAGAGTGAGGCAAGATGAAAAAATAAGTAAGTAACCTGTAACCAGGTCAAATAAGATAAAACGAAAGGAATCGATAAATAAAATTGAAGTATACAAGAGATTGGAACAACATACAGATAAAGAAAGAGAGTTGTGGTCGTCAAAATGATAACAAACCAGGTCGTCAGCGACAGAAAGGGCTAAAACAGGTGGTCGTCGATAGGAGATTTGGAGGCGATCGGAGATGAAAAAATGGTGAAAGAGTGAGATAAGATGAAAAAATAAGTAAGTAACCTGTAACCAGGTCAAATAAAATAAAACGAAAGGAATCGATAGATAAAATCGAAGTATACAAGAGATTGGAACAACATACAGATAAAGAAAGAGAGCTGTGGTCGTCAAAAATGATAACAAACCAGGTCGTCAGCGACAGAAAGGGCTAAATAGGTGGTCGTCGATCGGAGATTTGGAGGCGAACGGAGATGAAAAAATGGTGAAAGAGTGAGGCAAGATGAAAAATAAGTAAGTAACCTGTAACCAGGTCAAATAAGATAAAACGAAAGGAATCGATAAATAAAATCGAAGTATACAGGAGATTGGAACAACATACAGATAAAGAAAGAGAGTTGTGGTCTTCAAAATGATAACAAACCAGGTCGTCAGCGACAGAAAGGGCTAAAACAGGTGGTCGTCGATCGGAGATTTGGAGGCCATCGGAGATGAAAAAATGGTGAAAGAGTGAGGCAAGATGAAAAAATAAGTAAGTAACCTGTAGTTACAGGTCAAATAAGATAAAACGAAAGGAATCGATAAATAAAATCGAAGTATACAAGAGATTGGAACAACATACAGATAAATAAAGAGAGTTGTGGTCGTCAAAATGATAACAAACCAGGTCGTCAGCGACAGAAAGGGCTAAAACAGG
Organism: Saussurea involucrata; assembly: GCA_033807775.1. Classification (NCBI taxonomy): domain Eukaryota; kingdom Viridiplantae; phylum Streptophyta; class Magnoliopsida; order Asterales; family Asteraceae; genus Saussurea; species Saussurea involucrata. The sequence continues at coordinate 66,571,624 of CM066321.1, read as the reverse complement.
TGCTCGTCGATCGGAGATTTGGAGGCGATCGGAGATGAAAAATGGTGAAAGAGTGAGGCAATATGAAAAAATAAGTAAGTAACATGTAACCAGGTCAAATAAGATAAAACGAAAGGAATCGATAAATAAAATTGAAGTATACAAGAGATTGGAACAACATACAGATAAAGAAAGAGAGTTGTGGTCGTCAAAATGATAACAAACCAGGTCGTCAGCGACAGAAAGGGCTAAAACAGGTGGTCGTCGATAGGAGATTTGGAGGCGATCGGAGATGAAAAAATGGTGAAAGAGTGAGGCAAGATGAAAAAATAAGTAAGTAACCTGTAACCAGGTCAAATAAAATAAAACGAAAGGAATCGATAGATAAAATCGAAGTATACAAGAGATTGGAACAACATACAGATAAAGAAAGAGAGCTGTGGTCGTCAAAAATGATAACAAACCAGGTCGTCAGCGACAGAAAGGGCTAAACAGGTGGTCGTCGATCGGAGATTTGGAGGCGATCGGAGATGAAAAAATGGTGAAAGAGTGAGGCAAGATGAAAAATAAGTAACCTGTAACCAGGTCAAATAAGATAAAACGAAAGGAATCGATAAATAAAATCGAAGTATACAGGAGATTGGAACAACATACAGATAAAGAAAGAGAGTTGTGGTTGTCAAAATGATAACAAACCAGGTCGTCAGCGACAGAAAGGGCTAAAACAGGTGGTCGTCGATCGGAGATTTGGAGGCCATCGGAGATGAAAAAATGGTGAAAGAGTGAGGCAAGATGAAAAATAAGTAAGTAACCTGTAGTTACAGGTCAAATAAGATAAAACGAAAGGAATCGATAAATAAAATCGAAGTATACAAGAGATTGGAACAACATACAGATAAATAAAGAGAGCTGTGGTCGTCAAAATGATAACAAACCAGGTCGTCAGCGACAGAAAGGGCTAAAACAGGTGCTCTTCGATCGGAGATTTGGAGGCGATCGGAGATGAAAAATGGTGAAAGAGTGAGGCAAGATGAAAAAATAAGTAAGTAACCTGTAACCAGGTCAAATAAGATAAAACGAAAGGAATCGATAAATAAAATCGAAGTATACAAGAGATTGGAACAACATACAGATAAAGAAAGAGAGTTGTGGTCGTCAAAATGATAACAAACCAGGTCGTCAGCGACAGAAAGGGCTAAAACAGGTGGTCGTCGATCGGAGATTTGGAGGCGATCGGAGATGAAAAAATGGTGAAAGAGTGAGGCAAGATGAAAAAATAAGTAAGTAACCTGTAACCAGGTCAAATAAGATAAAACGAAAGGAATCGATAAATAAAATCGAAGTATACAAGAGATTGGAACAACATACAGATAAAGAAAGAGAGTTGTGGTCGTCAAAATGATAATAAACCAGGTCGTCAGTGACAGAAAGGGCTAAAACAGGTGGTCGTCGATCGGAGATTTGGAGGCGATCGGAGATGAAAAAATGGTGAAAGAGTGAGGCAAGATGAAAAAATAAGTAAGTAACCTGTAACCAGGTCAAATAAAATAAAACGAAAGGAATCGATAGATAAAATCGAAGTATACAAGAGATTGGAACAACATACAGATAAAGAAAGAGAGCTGTGGTCGTCAAAAATGATAACAAACCAGGTCGTCGGCGACAGAAAGGGCTAAACAGGTGGTCGTCGATCGGAAATTTGGAGGCGATCGGAGATGAAAAAATGGTGAAAGAGTGAGGCAAGATGAAAAATAAGTAAGTAACATGTAACCAGGTCAAATAAGATAAAACGAAAGGAATCGATAAATAAAATCGAAGTATACAGGAGATTGGAACAACATACAGATAAAGAAAGAGAGTTGTGGTCTTCAAAATGATAACAAACCAGGTCGTCAGTGACAGAAAGGGCTAAAACAGGTGGTCGTCGATCGGAGATTTGGAGGCCATCGGAGATGAAAAAATGGTAAAAGAGTGAGGCAAGATGAAAAAATAAGTAAGTAACCTGTAGTTACAGGTCAAATAAGATAAAACGAAATGAATCGATAAATAAAATTGAAGTATACAAGAGATTGGAACAACATACAGATAAAGAAAGAGAGTTGTGGTCGTCAAAATGATAACAAACCAGGTCGTCAGCCACAGAAAGGGCTAAAACAGGTGGTCGTCGATAGGAGATTTGGAGGCGATCGGAGATGAAAAAATGGTGAAAGAGTGAGGCAAGATGAAAAAATAAGTAAGTAACCTGTAACCAGGTCAAATAAAATAAAACGAAAGGAATCGATAGATAAAATCGAAGTATACAAGAGATTGGAACAACATACAGATAAATAAAGAGAGTTGTGGTCGTCAAAATGATAACAAACCAGTTCGTCAGCGACAGAAAGGGCTTAAACAGGTGGTCGTCGATCGGAGATTTGGAGGCGATCGGAGATGAAAAAATGGTGAAAGAGTGAGGCAAGATGAAAAAATAAGTAAGTAACCTGTAACCAGGTCAAATAAAATAAAACGAAAGGAATCGATAGATAAAATCGAAGTATGCAAGAGATTGGAATAACATACAGATAAAGAAAGAGAGATGTGGTCGTCAAAAATGATAACAAACCAGATCGTCAGCGACAGAAAGGGCAAAACAGGTGGTCGTCGATCGGAGATTTGGAGGCGATCGGAGATGAGAAAATGGTGAAAGAGTGAGGCAAGATGAAAAATAAGTAAGTAATCTGTAACCAGGTCAAATAAGATAAAACGAAAGGAATCGATAAATAAAATCGAAGTATACAGGAGATTGGAACAACATACAGATAAAGAAAGAGAGTTGTGGTCGTCAAAATGATAACAAACCAGGTCGTCAGCGACAGAAAGGGCTAAAACAGGTGGTCGTCGATCGGAGATTTGGAGGCCATCGGAGATGAAAAAATGGTGAAAGAGTGAGGCAAGATGAAAAAATAAGTAAGTAACCTGTAGTTACACGTCAAATAAGATAAAACGAAAGGAATCGATAAATAAAATCGAAGTATACAAGAGATTGGAACAACATACAGATAAATAAAGAGAGCTGTGGTCGTCAAAATGATAACAAACCAGGTCGTCAGCGACAGAAAGGGCTAAAACAGGTGCTCGTCGATCGGAGATTTGGAGGCGATCGGAGATGAAAAATGGTGAAAGAGTGAGGCAAGATGAAAAAATAAGTAAGTAACCTGTAACCAGGTCAAATAAGATAAAACGAAAGGAATCGATAAATAAAATCGAAGTATACAAGAGATTGGAACAACATACAGATAAAGAAAGAGAGTTATGGTCGTCAAAATGATAACAAACCAGGTCGTCAGCGACAGAAAGGGCTAAAACAGGTGGTCGTCGATAGGAGATTTGGAGGCGATCGGAGATGAAAAAATGGTGAAAGAGTGAGGCAAGATGAAAAAATAAGTAAGTAACTTGTAACCAGGTCAAATAAAATAAAACGAAAGGAATCGATAGATAAAATCGAAGTATACAAGAGATTGGAACAACATACAGATAAAGAAAGAGAGTTGTGGTCGTCAAAAATGATAACAAACCAGGTCGTCAGCGACAGAAAGGGCTAAACAGGTGGTCGTCGATCGGAGATTTGGAGGCGATCGGAGATGAAAAAATGGTGAAAGAGTGAGGCAAGATGAAAAATAAGTAAGTAATCTGTAACCAGGTCAAATAAGATAAAACGAAAGGAATCGATAAATAAAATCGAAGTATACAGGAGATTGGAACAACATACAGATAAAGAAAGAGAGTTGTGGTTGTCAAAATGATAACAAACCAGGTCGTCAGCGACAGAAAGGGCTAAAACAGGTGGTCGTCGATCGAAGATTTGGAGGCCATCGGAGATGAAAAAATGGTGAAAGAGTGAGGCAAGATGAAAAAATAAGTAAATAACCTGTAGTTACATGTCAAATTAGATAAAACGAAAGGAATCGATAAATAAAATCGAAGTATACAAGAGATTGGAACAACATACAGATAAATAAAGAGAGCTGTGGTCGTCAAAATGATAACAAACCAGGTCGTCAGCGACAGAAAGGGCTAAAACAGGTGCTCTTCGATCGGAGATTTGGAGGCGATCGTAGATGAAAAATGGTGAAAGAGTGAGGCAAGATGAAAAAATAAGTAAGTAACCTGTAACCAGGTCAAATAAGATAAAACGAAAGGAATCGATAAATAAAATCGAAGTATACAAGAGATTGGAACAACATACAGATAAAGAAAGAGAGTTGTGGTCGTCAAAATGATAACAAACCAGGTCGTCGGCGACAGAAAGGGCTAAAACAGGTGGTCGTCGATAGGAGATTTGGAGGCGATCGGAGATGAAAAAATTGTGAAAGAGTGAGGCAAGATGAAAAAATAAGTAAGTAACCTGTAACCATGTCAAATAAGATAAAACGAAAGGAATCGATAAATAAAATCGAAGTATACAAGAGATTGGAACAACATACAGATAAAGAAAGAGAGTCGTGGTCGTCAAAAATGATAACAAACCAGGTCGTCAGCGACAGAAAGGGCTAAACAGGTGGTCGTCGATCGGAGATTTGGAGGCGATCGGAGATGAAAAAATGGTGAAAGAGTGAGGCAAGATGAAAAATAAATAAGTAACCTGTAACCAGGTCAAATAAGATAAAACGAAAGGAATCGATAAATAAAATCGAAGTATACAGGAGATTGGAACAACATACAGATAAAGAAAGAGAGTTGTGGTCGTCAAAATGATAACAAACCAGGTCGTCAGTGACAGAAAGGGCTAAAACAGGTGGTCGTCGATCGGAGATTTGGAGGCCATCGGAGATGAAAAAATGGTGAAAGAGTGAGGCAAGATGAAAAAATAAGTAAGTAACCTGTAACCAGGTCAAATAAGATAAAACGAAAGGAATCGATAAATAAAATCGAAGTATACAAGAGATTGGAAAAACATACAGATAAATAAAGAGAGCTGTGGTTGTCAAAATGATAACAAACCAGGTCGTCAGTGACAGAAAGGGCTAAAACAGGTGCTCGTCGATCGGAGATTTGGAGGCGATCGGAGATGAAAAATGGTGAAAGAGTGAGGCAAGATGAAAAAATAAGTAACTAACCTGTAACCAGGTCAAATAAGATAAAACGAAAGGAATCGATAAATAAAATCGAAGTATACAAGAGATTGGAACAACATACAGATAAATAAAGAGAGTTGTGGTCGTCAAAATGATAACAAACCAGGTCGTCAGCGACAGAAAGGGCTAAAACAGGTGCTCGTCGATCGGAGATTTGGAGGCGATCGGAGATGAAAAATGGTGAAAGAGTGAGGCAAGATGAAAAAATAAGTAAGTAACCTGTAACCAGGTCAAATAAGATAAAACAAAAGGAATCGATAAATACAATCGAAGTATACAAGAGATTGGAACAACATACATATAAAGAAAGAGAGCTGTGGTCGTCAAAATGATAACAAACCAGGTCGTCAGCGACAGAAAGGGCTAAAACAGGTGGTCGTCGATCGGAGATTTGGAGGCGATCGGAGATGAAAAAATGGTGAAAGAGTGAGGCAAGATGAAAAAATAAGTAAGTAACCTGTAACCAGGTCAAATAAAATAAAACGAAAGGAATCGATAGATAAAATCGAAGTATACAAGAGATTGGAACAACATACAGATAAAGAAAGAGAGCTGTGGTCGTCAAAAATGATAACAAACCAGGTCGTCAGCGACAGAAAGTGCTAAACAGGTGGTCGTCGATCGGAGATTTGGAGGCGATCGGAGATGAAAAAATGGTGAAAGAGTGAGGCAAGATGAAAATTAAGTAAGTAACCTGTAACCAGGTCAAATAAGATAAAATGAAAGGAATCGATAAATAAAATCGAAGTATACAAGAGATTGGAACAACATACAGATAAAGAAAGAGAGTTGTGGTCGTCAAAATGATAACAAACCAGGTCGTCGGCGACAGAAAGGGCTAAAACAGGTGGTCGTCGATAGGAGATTTGGAGGCGATCGGAGATGAAAAAATTGTGAAAGAGTGAGGCAAGATGAAAAAATAAGTAAGTAACCTGTAACCATGTCAAATAAGATAAAACGAAAGGAATCGATAAATAAAATCGAAGTATACAAGAGATTGGAACAACATACAGATAAAGAAAGAGAGTCGTGGTCGTCAAAAATGATAACAAACCAGGTCGTCAGCGACAGAAAGGGCTAAACAGGTGGTCGTCGATCGGAGATTTGGAGGCGATCGGAGATGAAAAAATGGTGAAAGAGTGAGGCAAGATGAAAAATAAATAAGTAACCTGTAACCAGGTCAAATAAGATAAAACGAAAGGAATCGATAAATAAAATCGAAGTATACAGGAGATTGGAACAACATACAGATAAAGAAAGAGAGTTGTGGTCGTCAAAATGATAACAAACCAGGTCGTCAGTGACAGAAAGGGCTAAAACAGGTGGTCGTCGATCGGAGATTTGGAGGCCATCGGAGATGAAAAAATGGTGAAAGAGTGAGGCAAGATGAAAAAATAAGTAAGTAACCTGTAACCAGGTCAAATAAGATAAAACGAAAGGAATCGATAAATAAAATCGAAGTATACAAGAGATTGGAAAAACATACAGATAAATAAAGAGAGCTGTGGTTGTCAAAATGATAACAAACCAGGTCGTCAGTGACAGAAAGGGCTAAAACAGGTGCTCGTCGATCGGAGATTTGGAGGCGATCGGAGATGAAAAATGGTGAAAGAGTGAGGCAAGATGAAAAAATAAGTAACTAACCTGTAACCAGGTCAAATAAGATAAAACGAAAGGAATCGATAAATAAAATCGAAGTATACAAGAGATTGGAACAACATACAGATAAATAAAGAGAGTTGTGGTCGTCAAAATGATAACAAACCAGGTCGTCAGCGACAGAAAGGGCTAAAACAGGTGCTCGTCGATCGGAGATTTGGAGGCGATCGGAGATGAAAAATGGTGAAAGAGTGAGGCAAGATGAAAAAATAAGTAAGTAACCTGTAACCAGGTCAAATAAGATAAAACAAAAGGAATCGATAAATACAATCGAAGTATACAAGAGATTGGAACAACATACATATAAAGAAAGAGAGCTGTGGTCGTCAAAATGATAACAAACCAGGTCGTCAGCGACAGAAAGGGCTAAAACAGGTGGTCGTCGATCGGAGATTTGGAGGCGATCGGAGATGAAAAAATGGTGAAAGAGTGAGGCAAGATGAAAAAATAAGTAAGTAACCTGTAACCAGGTCAAATAAAATAAAACGAAAGGAATCGATAGATAAAATCGAAGTATACAAGAGATTGGAACAACATACAGATAAAGAAAGAGAGCTGTGGTCGTCAAAAATGATAACAAACCAGGTCGTCAGCGACAGAAAGTGCTAAACAGGTGGTCGTCGATCGGAGATTTGGAGGCGATCGGAGATGAAAAAATGGTGAAAGAGTGAGGCAAGATGAAAATTAAGTAAGTAACCTGTAACCAGGTCAAATAAGATAAAATGAAAGGAATCGATAAATAAAATTGAAGTATACAGGAGATTGGAACAACATACAGATAAAGAAAGAGAGTTGTGGTCGTCAAAATGATAACAAACCAGGACGTCATCGACAGAAAGGGCTAAAACAGGAGGTCGTCGATCGGAGATTTGGAGGCCATCGGAGATGAAAAATTGGTGAAAGAGTGAGGCAAGATGAAAAAATAAGTAAGTAACCTGTAGTTACAGGTCAAATAAGATAAAACGAAAGGAATCGATAAATAAAATCGAAGTATACAAGAGATTGGAACAACATACAGATAAATAAAGAGAGTTGTGGTCGTCAAAATGATAACAAACCAGGTCGTCAGCGACAGAAAGGGCTAAAACAGGTGCTCGTCGATCGGAGATTTGGAGGCGATCGGAGATGAAAAATGGTGAAAGAGTGAGGCAAGATGAAAAAATAAGTAAGTAACCTGTAACCAGGTCAAATAAGATAAAACGAAAAGAATCGATAAATAAAATCGAAGTATACAAGAGATTGGAACAACATACAGATAAAGAAAGAGAGTTGTGGTCGTCAAAATGATAACAAACCAGGTCGTCAGCGACAGAAAGGGCTAAAACAGGTGGTCGTCGATAGGAGATATGGAGGCGATCGGAGATAAAAAAATGGTGAAAGAGTGAGGCAAGATGAAAAAATAAGTAAGTAACCTGTAACCAGGTCAAATAAAATAAAACGAAAGGAATCGATAGATAAAATCGAAGTATACAAGAGATTGGAACAACATACAGATAAAGAAAGAGAGCTGTGGTCGTCAAAAATGATAACAAACCAGGTCGTCAGCGACAGAAAGGGCTAAACAGGTGGTCGTCGATCGGAGATTTGGAGGCGATCGGAGATGAAAAAATGGTGAAAGAGTGAGGCAAGATGAAAAATAAGTAAGTAATCTGTAACCAGGTCAAATAAGATAAAACGAAAGGAATCGATAAATAAAATCGAAGTATACAGGAGATTGGAACAACATACAGATAAAGAAAGAGAGTTGTGGTCGTCAAAATGATAACAAACCAGGTCGTCAGCGACAGAAAGGGCTAAAACAGGTGGTCGTCGATCGGAGATTTGGAGGCCATCGGAGATGAAAAAATGGTGAAAGAGTGAGGCAAGATGAAAAAATAAGTAAGTAACCTGTAGTTACAGGTCAAATAAGATAAAACGAAAGGAATCGATAAATAAAATCGAAGTATACAAGAGATTGGAACAACATACAGATAAATAAAGAGAGTTGTGGTCGTCAAAATGATAACAAACCAGGTCGTCAGCGACAGAAAGGGCTAAAACAGGTGCTCTTCGATCGGAGATTTGGAGGCGATCGGAGATGAAAAATGGTGAAAGAGTGAGGCAAGATGAAAAAATAAGTAAGTAACCTGTAACCAGGTCAAATAAGATAAAACGAAAGGAATCGATAAATAAAATCGAAGTATACAAGAGATTGGAACAACATACAGATAAAGAAAGAGAGTTGTGGTCGTCAAAATGATAACAAACCAGGTCGTCAGCGACAGAAAGGGCTAAAACAGGTGGTCGTCGATAGGAGATTGGGAGGCGATCGGAGATGAAAAATGGTGAAAGAGTGAGGCAAGATGAAAAAATAAGTAAGTAACCTGTAACCAGGTCAAATAAGATAAAACGAAAGGAATCGATAAATAAAATCGAAGTATACAAGAGATTGGAACAACATACAGGTAAAGAAAGAGAGTCGTGGTCGTAAAAAATTATAACAAACCAGGTCGTCAGCGACAGAAAGGGCTAAACAGGTGGTCGGCGATCGGAGATGAAAAAATGGTGAAAGAGTGAGGCAAGATGAAAAATAAGTAAGTAACCTGTGACCAGGTCAAATAAGATAAAACGAAAGGAATCGATAAATAAAATCGAAGTATACAGGAGATTGGAACAACATACAGATAAAGAAAGAGAGTTGTGGTCGTCAAAATGATAACAAACCAGGTCGTCAGCGACAGAAAGGGCTAAAACAGGTGGTCGTCGATCGGAGATTTGGAGGCCATCGGAGATGAAAAAATGGTGAAAGAGTGAGGCAAGATGAAAAAATAAGTAAGTAACTTGTAACCAGGTCAAATAAGATAAAACGAAAGGAATCGATAAATAAAATCGAAGTATACAAGAGATTGGAACAACATACAGATAAATAAAGAGAGTTGTGGTCGTCAAAATGATAACAAACCAGGTCGTCAGCGACAGAAAGGGCTAAAACAGGTGCTCTTTGATCGGAGATTTGGAGGCGATCGGAGATGAAAAATGGTGAAAGAGTGAGGCAAGATGAAAAAAAATAAGTAAGTAACCTGTAACCAGGTCAAATAAGATAAAACGAAAGGAATCGATAAATAAAATCGAAGTATACAAGAGATTGGAACAACATACAGATAAAGAAAGAGAGTTGTGGTCGTCAAAATGATAACAAACCAGGTCGTCAGCGACAGAAAGGGCTAAAACAGGTGGTCGTCGATAGGAGATTTGGAGGCGATCGGAGATGAAAAAATGGTGAAAGAGTGAGGCAAGATGAAAAAATAAGTAAGTAACCTGTAACCAGGTCAAATAAGATAAAACGAAAGGAATCGATAAATAAAATCGAAGTATACAAGAGATTGGAACAACATACAGATAAAGAAAGAGAGTCGTGGTCGTAAAAAATGATAACAAACCAGGTCGTCAGCGACAGAAAGGGCTAAACAGGTGGTCGGCGATCGGAGATTTGGAGGCGATCGGAGATGAAAAAATGGTGAAAGAGTGAGGCCAGATGAAAAATAAGTAAGTAACCTGTAACCAGGTCAAATAAGATAAAACGAAAGGAATCGATAAATAAAATCGAAGTATACAGGAGATTGGAACAACATACAGATAAAGAAAGAGAGTTGTGGTCGTCAAAATGATAACAAACCAGGTCGTCAGCGACAGAAAGGGCTAAAACAGGTGGTCGTCGATCGGAGATTTGGAGGCCATCGGAGATGAAAAAATGGTGAAAGAGTGAGGCAAGATGAAAAAATAAGTAAGTAACCTGTAACCAGGTCAAATAAGATAAAACGAAAGGAATCGATAAATAAAATCGAAGTATACAAGAGATTGGAACAACATACAGATAAATAAAGAGAGTTGTGGTCGTCAAAATGATAACAAACCAGGTCGTCAGCGACAGAAAGGGCTAAAACAGGTGCTCTTCGATCGGAGATTTGGAGGCGATCGGAGATGAAAAATGGTGAAAGAGTGAGGCAAGATGAAAAAATAAGTAAGTAACCTATAACCAGGTCAAATAAGATAAAACGAAAGGAATCGATAAATAAAATCGAAGTATACAAGTGATTGGAACAACATACAGATAAAGAAAGAGAGTTGTGGTCGTCAAAATGATAACAAACCAGGTCGTCAGCGACAGAAAGGGCTAAAACAGGTGGTCGTCGATAGGAGATTTGGAGGCGATCGGAGATGAAAAAATGGTGAAAGAGTGAGGCAAGATGAAAAAATAAGTAAGTAACCTGTAACCAGGTCAAATAAAATAAAACGAAAGGAATCGATAAATAAAATCGAAGTATACAAGAGATTGGAACAACATACAGATAAAGAAAGAGAGTCGTGGTCGTAAAAAATGATAACAAACCAGGTCGTCAGCGACATAAAGGGCTAAACAGGTGGTCGGCGATCGGAGATTTGGAGGCGATCGGAGATGAAAAAATGGTGAAAGAGTGAGGCAAGATGAAAAATAAGTAAGTAACCTGTAACCAGGTCAAATAAGATAAAACGAAAGGAATCGATAAATAAAATCGAAGTATACAGGAGATTGGAACAACATACAGATAAAGAAAGAGAGTTGTGGTCGTCAAAATGATAACAAACCAGGTCGTCAGCGACAGAAAGGGCTAAAACAGGTGGTCGTCGATCGGAGATTGGGAGGCCATCGGAGTTGAAAAAATGGTGAAAGAGTGAGGCAAAATGAAAAAATAAGTAAGTAACCTGTAACCAGGTCAAATAAGATAAAACGAAAGGAATCGATAAATAAAATCGAAGTATACAAGAGATTGGAACAACGTACAGATAAATAAAGAGAGTTGTGGTCGTCAAAATGATAACAAACCAGGTCGTCAGCGACAGAAAGGGCTAAAACAGGTGCTCTTCGATCGGAGATTTGGAGGCGATCGGAGATGAAAAATGGTGAAAGAGTGAGGCAAGATGAAAAAATAAGTAAGTAACCTGTAACCAGGTCAAATAAGATAAAACGAAAGGAATCGATAAATAAAATCGAAGTATACAAGAGATTGGAACAACATACAGATAAAGAAAGAGAGTTGTGGTCGTCAAAATGATAACAAACCAGGTCGTCAGCGACAGAAAGGGCTAAAACAGGTGGTCGTCGGTAGGAGATTTGGAGGCGATCGGAGATGAAAAAATGGTGAAAGAGTGAGGCAAGATGAAAAAATAAGTAAGTAACCTGTAACCAGGTCAAATAAGATAAAACGAAAGGAATCGATAAATAAAATCGAAGTATACAAGAGATTGGAACAACATACAGATAAAGAAAGAGAGCTGTGGTCGTCAAAATGATAACAAACCAGGTCGTCAGCGACAGAAAGGGCTAAAACAGGTGCTCGTCGATCGGAGATTTGGAGGCGATCGGAGATGAAAAATGGTGAAAGAGTGAGGCAAGATGAAAAAATAAGTAAGTAACCTGTAACCAGGTCAAATAAGATAAAACGAAAGGAATCGATAAATACAATCGAAGTATACAAGAGATTGGAACAACATACAGATAAAGAAAGAGAGTTGTGGTCGTCAAAATTATAACAAACCAGGTCGTCAGCGACAGAAAGGGCTAAAACAGGTGCTCGTCGATCGGAGATTTGGAGGCGATCGGAGATGAAAAATGGTGAAAGAGTGAGGCAAGATGAAAAAATAAGTAAGTAACCTGTAACCAGGTCAAATAAGATAAAACGAAAGGAATCGATAAATAAAATCGAAGTATACAAGAGATTGAAACAACATACAGATAAAGAAAGAGAGCTATGGTCGTCAAAATGATAACAAACCAGGTCGTCAGCGACAGAAAGGGCTAAAACAGGTGGTCGTCGATAGGAGATTTGGAGGCGATCGGAGATGAAAAAATGGTGAAAGAGTGAGGCAAGATGAAAAAATAAGTAAGTAACCTGTAACCAGGTCAAATAAAATAAAACGAAAGGAATCGATAGATAAAATCGAAGTATACAAGAGATTGGAACAACATACAGATAAAGAAAGAGAGTTGTGGTCGTCAAAAATGATAACAAACCGGGTCGTCAGCGACAGAAAGGGCTAAACAGGTGGTCGTCGATCGGAGATTTGGAGGCGATCGTAGATGAAAAAATAGTGAAAGAGTGGGGAATTGATGAATTATGGTCGACGATAAGTCGGTTAGTTTTGGGTTGTAAAGGATATAGATTTCGAGGACGAAATCATTTTTAAGGTTGGGAGGATTGTAACACCCGTAATTTCGGTAAGCAAATATCACCCAAATGTTTTGGATCTTGAAAATGGTGGGATTTATGTTTGGAAGACATTACGTACAGCCTCTAAGAGTATCGGGAGTTTGGCATTGAAAAAGTTGAGTTTCGGGGCTTGGTACGTGGGTCGCGACATTGACCAGCGACATTGACCATGTCATTGTCGCGATGGCATTGTCGCGATGGGTGTCAAACTGAGCAAATCAAACAGAAAGTGGTACATGGGTCGCGACATTGACCAGCGACATTGACCATGTCATAGTCGCGGTCGGGGTGCTGGTGGCTGTTTAAGATCCGATTTTTCCCATTTCCACCCCATTTCATTTCCCTCTTCTCCCACTCCACTCCCTTCTCTCCCAAACCGAAACCCTAAGCCTCCAAGACCTATTTTGAGCCATTTAACTACAAGATTCAAGATTTCAAGTGGGTTTCTTCATCTATCATGGTTTAGGAAACAAATCTTGAAACCCCCTTTCATTTCATCTCATATTACCTTGAAGGTTTCTTAATTTTGGGGTTCCATTCAACTCTCTCTTCAAACCCTTTCACATTTTGGAATTCAAGACTCCTGTTGGTGACATAGAAGTGTTTGGTTGATGGATTCACTTGATGGTTGAGGTAATCTTCTCTTCTCTTCATTTTGGAAACTAGGGTTTCGACCTATTGGTGATTTTGGGTGTGTTATGTTGGGGAAAATGATTCTTAGTGTTTGAGGATGAATGTTTATGGTTGGAAATTGTGGATTTAGGTTTTTGGAAGATTTGGAGCTTGAGGATTCGGTTTTCTCAAAGGAGCTTACGTTTGGAGAACCCTAGATTTAGCTAAATCTAGCTAAGGTGAGTTCAAGTTACTTTGCGAAAACTTTGTACATGCCAAAATGCTATTTTCCAACTATATGTGTTTTACTTGATAATGGTTATGTAGAGTCATTTGACTAATTTAACTCCTTTGAAAATGTGTATCTTCATAAAGGTGTAAAACACCCATATTTGGTGCTTTTGGATACTTGAATGGTTATAACCCGTCATTTGCCTTTAAATGATTAATTGTTCAAAATGAAGTTGTTCGATGGTTTAATCATGTAGTGTAAATGATTTTGATGAAACGTTTGGGAAAATACACTTTTAAGTGTTATGTGTTATTTTAGAAATGAAAATGTGAACTCTTTGGAAAGGAGGGCTTTCCCGATCCAAGATGTTAGTTTGGGATTAAAGAATGGTTGTGGCCCTTTGTTTATCTAAATAAAGTCTAAATGGATTTTTATGCAAGGATGGCCGATATTGTGGGTCAAGCATGGTCGGAGCATTTTACTTGGTTTAACCTTGAGATGGTTTTGGGACGTATGTTCCCTTTGATAAATTAAGTTTGAGTTTTGTTGATGAACTATGTCATTGGGGTACTACCCATTTGTATGTGACTGTTTATATGTTTGGGGTCTTAATTGAGTTAGACCTTGTTAGCCATGGATCAATAGGCATTGTTTTACAATAAATCTGGAATGATTGAGTCAAGTGGCACGGAATAGGCATCGGGATCCATGATAAGTAAGGCGTGGGCCTATATGGTCGGGCGTCGTCTCATGGACAGCAAGGTGTAATTCCATTTATGTGCTTAGCACGAGATTGGCAGCTAGACTCATGATAAGTAAGGCGTGAGTTGTTTGTCGGGCGTCGTCTCGTGGACATGGCGTTCCATGATAAGTAAGGCGTGGATCTCTGGACTGGGCGTCGTCTCATGGGCAGTAAGGTGTAATCCCAATGTGCTGTGTGGTTTGGAGCGACTCAACGTATAGACCTGGAGTGGTTGAAGTTGGGAAGCTCCCTAGTCGCGCGGGCAATAGATCTGGAGTGATTGAGCTCAGTTACGAGGCTAGCCACGTGAGGATGCGTTGTAGGTGGCTCACTTTGGTGTTGTCACGTGCAATGCATGTGAGACTCCCCGTCATCGAAAGGTGTTATTTGGATATATGTGTTTATCCGTGTATTTGATGGCGCATCGTGTCTTTATAAATTATTTCCCACATGTATGAATTAAAAGATTATGTTTCATCCTAATGGGTGAGTCGTGTATACAATGTCAACCGTCTTGGAAAGTGCGGTTTAATTGGGTTTACTCACGTATTTTGGGTGAGCTGGATTGTGATTCCGTTGCAAGGTAATTACAATTATTCGGATGGTTTCCATAGATTTTGAATACCGAGAAATGAGTTATTTATACCATTTGGGAAACTCTTTGGAAACGGTAACTCGGGTCACAAACTTTTATTCAAAGATTTACTCGATTCATGACTAACACTATTACCTTCCGATTTATGTTTTTATATAGTCATGATAAAATGCTTGAACTCACTAGGAGTAAGCCTAACCCTTTTCATTTGTCGGCATGTGCAACAGGCTCAGGTTGGGGTAGCTCTAGCTGCACGTTGAAGTGGTGAGAGTTAGTAAAGTGCACGAGAGGTGATTCACTTAGGAAAAGTCTTCCGCCAGTTTTGGGAATTAGCAACTTGTACTATGTTAAATGACACCAACTAGGTTTATTTCAATTGGGGAAACTATGTTGTTTAAATTATGAGGCATCATGAGGTGTGAATTGTGGTATTAATTTATATGGTCATGTTTATTCTAGCAAAATTTTAATTAGTTGCTCGTTCCAGATTTGAGGGTGTTACAAGTTGGTATCAGAGCATAAGTTTGAGAGATTTAGGTGTTGATTTTGAGATACCTAGACTCAAACTAGCGTTGGATTAAGTAAATGAGAGCGAAAATTCACCTTAGGCACTTTAAGATAGGATGTGTACGAGCAATAAAGGTTGTTAGAAACGAGAATCACGTCGAGAGTAACAAGGATAATCGTGTACGGTGCGTTCATAGTGACACCTAGCCAGTGGCACGGTGAACTTACTAGTACATGTGCATACTTGAACTACTCTAGATGCGGTGATTGTTGGGGTTGTAAAGGAAGTTCTAAGCGAATAACCATTGGAATGATGGGACGAACCTAGTATCGGTCACTTGGAGTGACGATAAGCATGATAGTGCTTGAAGTGGACCATGTCGGGTCAAGCATGAAGGTTGGAGGAGAACCTTAGATCTATTGAACCGAATGTGATTCGAGGGAAAACTATGAGGCTAATGGATGTGATTGCCCAAACTGCCTTAAGAGGTTGTTAATCCGGATGACAATAGTGGACCGGAGAGATTTTGGAAGAATATGAGTTGAGTTGTTGCTTTCCGACTAAGTTGTGCACAAATTTAAATTTAAAACTGAATTGCACAAATTATTTCTCACGTTGCAGATCCTTCCATGGATCGTGTTGTAAGGTTTGGAAAATGTTTAGCACACACAAGATTTCAAATTGTGGTTTGGATATACATGAACCATCTATTGTCGGGGGTTGCAAACTCCGACGGAATTTGGTTCATTCTGTTATTGTCCAACGTTTCTTTTGAGCATGACGTGGTCCGCGCGTTATGATGTTTAAAGGTTGACAAGTAGTTATGAATCACAACTTTATTAGTGGACCTCCTCCACATATGTTGAAATTTGGATGAAAACTATCTTCTGTGGGATCCGAATAAAAGTTTTGAGAATTTGTTCAAATACGAACTTGTTAAATGGTGTCGTTTGAATCGTACTACGACAATGGGAGATTTTCAGGATTTTGTCATTTTGCCGTAATTTTGCTTAATGCAAACTTGGTTTTGAAAGTACACCGTTTGGTGCTATTTTGTGGACTTAGAGTCATTAAATCATGAAATTTTATGGGATTGTGGTATTTTGACATTTTAGTCATAAAATTGCTTATTACAAATTGACTTGTTGGAAGCACAATTTTGGTGCTCTTTTGTGGTCTGAGGTCATTGAGTTCATCAAATTAAATTGAGTTTTATTTCATGACATGTTGAGTCGTGTGAGTTTAATTTCACAACGTGCATACTCCATTTACTTATGAAGATTTATGAGTTATGTTGGGCGTTTGGTCCCACTTAAACTTTGTTAAGAAATAACTACTTGTATGTTATAATGCGATCAATTGGATGAGTTTGAAACTTAAATGTCACATAAGTTATCTTTCAAAGCTTTGTGTTTAATATATTTTGCCGTAACCTGTTCAGTATGTGGATTGATTTATACATGACATAAGTAATGCCCGAAAATACACTTTGATAGTGTTTCTTAACAATTTGTTTAACGTGCGTTCGGTTGATCAAGTGTTTTATTATCATTTTCATGTAAATGCATTGAATCGACTAGGGGTATGCATCGCTTGGTAACCATTGCCTCTCAACATTTTGATATGTGAATCGTGCATAAAACCGCTTTATTTGTTCATTGCACCAACGAAGGTCATTTAGTCAAAATATGCGTTAATGTTATAGAAGTCATTTATAGTTCACAATGAACTATATTTTGAGAACGCAAATGTGTGAGTTATTTGCATGTGGCCAACTGTAATTTGAAAAGCACTTTGGAAAGTGTAAACCCTTTTGAAAATAGGAGAAAATATATTTATGCCAAGTGTTTTATAACAAGTAAACTTTTAGTTGTTGGCATTTTGACATTTTATATTGCGGATGCAAAACCTTTGATTTACATGCTCCGTAATTGGGAGATTTTGGGAGGGTCAATTTTCTAAACCTTGAGTGCATGAATTGATTTTGTTTTAAACACTAAGGCGCACTGTTTGTATGATTTAAAGTTAAAAGTTTATTTGCACCCTTACTGGTGTCAGCTATTTTATAAACATCAACTTTCTCCTAAATCTCGGAAAACATGTGTCGTTTTGCGACCAGATTTGGAAAATAGATTTAGAAAATTGTTTGTACAAAACTACGACGCGTGTAACTTCTTATGTCTGAACATTGGTACGTACCGTTGGTACAAATTCGAGATTTAAAGTCGGGTTGAACCCTTTTATCGCCAATCATTTATTATCTCTTATTTTCCACCAAGTTTTTGGGACGCACCTTGATGTGTGCAAAACTTATCAGGGACGTTTTCTCATGTGCCACTACATGACCAAAGGGAAATTTTGGAAAATTGATTTAAAGAGTTTCATTTTGAAATTTGGTTGCGAACCATTTAATGTGCTTTTGTCATTTTAAGAAACTCTAAGAAAGTGTTACGAGCCTGCATGCCTACCCCAATGCGAAGTTTTATGATATTTTAGTCGATATCCTCAAATGGTGAAACGCATTGATTTTTGTCTTTAAATTTAGAATGTACACAAGTCGTTTTGTGTTTTGACTAAAGTGTATTTATGAATCGTTTCATCGTTTTTGTATAACAAACTGACGCGCACGAGTCTTATTGGTAAACCTGGCTCCATGTCATTTTATGGTTGAAAAGAACTTTAGAGCCAAACATCATTGGAACTTCTTTTAGAAGCACGTGCGAAGTTTTATTGCACACAACTTAAAATGGGCAATTACTTTACGTGCATGTCACGAGTCAATCAATACTGGGACTGGAGCGGTTCATATTAAAAGAAATTGTTTAGTACGCTTTTGCGTCTTGTTGATAACCTGAACCGTGCGGATGTTTTCAAAATAATTTTCGTATGTGGGACGAGCGTGTCCATTTTGGCTTAACTATCAAGCTAATGATAGTAGTTTTCTATGCGTACCTTTTGTTTGATATGAAAATCATTACGATAAAGGTTTTATGAACTTTTCAATTTGGCATATTTGTTTTACATCTCGCTTGAAGAGACTTGAACTCATAGGAAGTTTGGAAGGATAAGTGACCTGGTTAAGGGTGAGTGCGTGTAGCACTTTGTTGGTGGATAGCTGAGTATCCCGCACGTGATATGACTACAGGCCGATTGGTAACGGTATCAAAGTTTTTGTGCTCGTGGTAATTGAAGTGGGTTAGAGTACAATAGTATGTTTTGGGTCTTGGGAAAATTATCGCAAGAAGAAACCTTTAGTCATGGGATGGATAACCCGGGTGGCATGGAATTACTCAGGGAATGGAACTCGTATATGGGGTCTAGTTAGAGTTCGAAGCTGGTGGTGTAGCTAAGTGTCAACTCTTGTCGGTTTGGAATTGCTTTAGGGATGAATTCTTGGAGTAGATTGCCACTGGTTGGTTGTGGATGGTCGGTAATGTCAGGGACAATTGGAATTGGAGTTCGATTGGTCTCGGTTATATTTAGGCCTTGAAGTGACATAGAATCTGAACTGTAATTGGAGGGGTATGGAACCTCCTAAGGTTGGGAGACAACCGAAGTAGTCCGATCTGGGGTTACCCCAGTGGAAGAAGTAATCACTCGAGCGGGGGTACAGTGTACCTGAGAGGATGTTGTTGGTAAGAAATTGCCGAGAAATTATCTTTACAACTGTGTGGGGGAAATTTAGATCCCGGTTAGGAATTGATGAATTATGGTCGACGATAAGTCGGTTAGTTTTGGGTTGTAAAGGATATAGATTTCGAGGACGAAATCATTTTTTAGGTTGGGAGGATTGTAACACCCGTAATTTCGGTAAGCAAATATCACCCAAATGTTTTGGATCTTGAAAATGGTGGGATTTATGTTTGGAAGACATTACGTACAACCTCTAAGAGTATCGGGAGTTTGGCATTGAAAAAGTCGAGTTTCGGGGCTTGGTACGTGGGTCGCGACATTGACCAGCGACATTGACCATGTCATTGTCGCGATGGCATTGTCGCGATGGGTGTCAAACTGAGCAAATCAAACAGAAAGTGGTACATGGGTCGCGACATTGACCAGCGACATTGACCATGTCATAGTCGCGGTCGGGGTGCTGGTGGCTGTTTAAGATCCGATTTTTCCCATTTCCACCCCATTTCATTTCCCTCTTCTCCCACTCCACTCCCTTCTCTCCCAAACCGAAACCCTAAGCCTCCAAGACCTATTTTGAGCCATTTAACTACAAGATTCAAGATTTCAAGTGGGTTTCTTCATCTATCATGGTTTAGGAAACAAATCTTGAAACCCCCTTTCATTTCATCTCATATTACCTTGAAGGTTTCTTAATTTTGGGGTTCCATTCAACTCTCTCTTCAAACCCTTTCACATTTTGGAATTCAAGACTCCTGTTGGTGACATAGAAGTGTTTGGTTGATGGATTCACTTGATGGTTGAGGTAATCTTCTCTTCTCTTCATTTTGGAAACTAGGGTTTCGACCTATTGGTGATTTTGGGTGTGTTATGTTGGGGAAAACGATTCTTAGTGTTTGAGGATGAATGTTTATAGTTGGAAGTTGTGGATTTAGGTTTTTGGAAGATTTGGAGCTTGAGGATTCGGTTTTCTCAAAGGAGCTTACGTTTGGAGAACTCTAGATTTAGCTAAATCTAGCTAAGGTGAGTTCAAATTACTTTGCGAAAACTTTGTACATGCCAAAATGCTATTTTCCAACTATACGTGTTTTACTTGATAATGGTTATGTAGAGTCATTTGACTAATTTAACTCCTTCGAAAATGTGTATCTTCATAAAGGTGTAAAACACCCATATTTGGGGCTTTTGGATACGTGAATGGTTATAACCCGCCATTTTCCTTTAAATGATTAATTGTTCAAAATGAAGTTGTTCGATGGTTTAATCATGTAGTGTAAATGATTTTGATGAAACGTTTCGGAAAATACACTTTTAAGTGTTATGTGTTATTTTAGAAATGAAAATGTGAACTCTTTGGAAATGAGGGCTTTCCCGATCCAAGACGTTAGTTTGGGATTAAAGAATGGTTGTGGCCCTTTGTTTATCTAAATAAAGTCTAAATGGATTTTTATGCAAGGATGACCGATATTGTGGGTCAAGCATGGTCGGAGCATTTTACTTGGTTTAACCTTGAGATGGTTTTGGGACGTATGTTCCCTTTAATAAATTAAGTTTGAGTTTTGTTAATGAACTATGTCATTGGGGTACTACCCGTTTGTATGTGACTGTTTATATGTTTGGGGTCTTAATTGAGTTAGACCTTGTTAGCCATGGATCCATAGGCATTGTTTTACAATAAATCTGGAATGATTGAGTCAAGTGGCACGGAATAGGCATCGGGATCCATGATAAGTAAGGCGTGGGCCTATATGGTCGGGCGTCGTCTCATGGACAGTAAAGTGTAATTCCATTTATGTGCTTAGCACGAGATAAGATTTTTAAGGGATTTTTCTTACTATTATAACTTTAAACGAATATCTGACTTAACTGTTAATTGTAATTATCCTAATTTTCAAAACTATTTTTCATTTTTTATTTATGATATTTTTTAGAAGATTATGTGGTTTAAATTATTTGTTACTTTCTTGTAAATTAACCATCTTTATGTATGTACTAGATACGTACCCGCGATGCGGAGCGAAGTATCTTGAATTTAAAGGCGAGAATTCGAAAAAATAATTTTGTTTCATGTTCATATTTATTCGCTTTTAAATCGCATATCAGATGTATAAAATTAAAGGTCAATATGATTAATTGGTCAAAAAATTTGAAAAATATTCGTTCGATAGTGGGGTCTTCAAACCCATAACATATGTGTGCTCATTTTGAAGGTTTTGATGAACGGTTATAATGGTATAATTTATAAAAAGGAAAAACATATTTGTTGAATGTATCTTAGTTATGTATGTTGATATGATAAGGATGTAACATGAAAAATGAAAGAAAAAGAGATATAAAGTAAATTAAATAACTAATTATAATGATATAAAATGTAATTTAAAAATAAAAAATAATTTTATTTTTAATTATCATGTTGAACGTTGGAGGTTTTAAAGCTTTTAAACTTGTACATGATGTATTGAGATTTGTACTTCTTAAAAATTCAAGAATAAACGTAAATGAAATTATTTTTAAAGGGGTATAATAGATAAATATAGATAAGAGTGTAAAATGTATAAATTTTAAAAAAATCTCAGTACGTCATTTTGAAAAATCTTGATACGTATTTATGATATTTCATAATATTATTAAGTTAAAAAAATATTCAATAATAAATTTATTTTGAAATTATTGATGAGATTATTGTAATATTATAATTTGTAAAAAAATGCATTTATTAATATGTTTTAGTTAAATTATGATTATGTATTTTTAATATTATAAGGGTGTAAATGAAAATGAATAATGTAAAGGATATAAAACAAATTAATTTGTACATGTTCATGATATTTAATAATATGATTAAATCTAAAAATATTCAATATTGAGCTCATTTCGAAGGTATTGACGAGACGATTACAATAGTATAATTTGTAAAAAATGAAATGTATTTTTTTAATGCATTCTTGTTCATATACGATTATTTATGTTAATATGATAAGGGTGTAGAATAAAAAAATAAAAAAGTAAAAGATTAAAAGTAAATTGGATAATTAATTCTAAGGGTATAAAGTGTAATTTAATAGTATACGGGTGTAAAATGAAAATGAATAATGTAAGGGATATAAAACAAATTAATTTGTACATGTTCATGATATTTAATAATATGATTAAATCCAAAAATATTCAATATTGGGCTCATTTCGAACGTATTGACGAGACGATTAGAATGGTGTAGTTTGTAAAAAAGGAAATCTATTTTTTTAATGCATTCTTGTTCATATACAATTATTTATGTTAATATGATAAGAGTGTAAAATAAAAAATGAAAAAGTAAATAATTAAAAGTAAATTGGATAACTAATTCTAAGGGTATAAAGTGTAACTTATAAATTGAAAATTGTTTGATTTTGAGAAGATCGTGGGAGATAGTGGATTTCTTAGTAGCTTGAGAGTTGTACATATAGCTTAAAAAGTGATATGTTTAGAAAAACGGTTTTTTAGAAAACACCGTTTTACAATTTTTATAAAGTAGTATAGATACATGCTATTCATCTTTCTTTAATTTTTGGTTCATTAACATCATGAAAGTAGTCTCAACAAATGATGGAAGTAGAAGATGTAGAAGGGTTTGAATGAAAAAGATAACACTACTATCACCTCTAAAATTTGTTGATGGAATTTTTTTGATGGGTAATGTAAATCAGTTACATATTATCCATAGATTCTTTAGATAATACATGGGTATTTTCTTGAAAGATATCGAATTACATCAAACTATTGGTATTCTCTGTGAACGATAACCGACGAGAACTTTTCTAAATGAATTTTATAGGTAAAAGTCATTTTTGTAGAGAAGGCGAACGAAAGATGAGATTTTAGGAAGAGGAAGGGTACTTCAATTTTTTTTGAAATGAACAAAAAAAGAACGCTCATATTTCCTATTACCAATAATGACTTATTATAGGCATCTAAAAACTTCCCCATGGCGCATTTATTTTGTTAAATGATACAATGGCCCAACAACTAAATGCTTCTAAAGAGTTGATTTGTTCTAGGGTCGAAAACTATCTTAAAATAATATATAATTATATTAAGATTTTTTAGAAGCTCATTATTGGTTTTCTTTCTTAATCTAAAACAAATCTTTTCTAAATAAGATTTCAACTCTTATTTAAAAGATTCTAAATTTGAGAGAGAACGAGATCACACAGTACAGGGGTATCGGGTCCAAGTAAGACTTCTTTCTCAAACGAACTAAAAAGTACAGACTCGGTAGGATTGGAGGGATTTGGTGCGAAAATAGGAGTAAACTGGGGGGGGATAACGAAGAGAGTAATGTGGGAGGGGCTGCCTCTAGTCAGTAAAAGGGTAGACTGAGCTTTGTGTTGCCAAAATGCTTATGAAGATTATTTCTCTAAACGTTAGAGGATTGGGGTCGGGGCGGAAAAGGGAATGGGTGAAATCGATCTGCAGAACAGAAGAACCATGTCTCATTGGTTTGCAGGAAACAAAATTAAAGACAATAACTATTAGCTGCGTGGAGAACTTATGGGGATCCAACGATGGTGATTTTTTGCACGTGAAAGCTGCGGGGAGGTCCGGTGGATTTTTGATGATATGGAATAAAAACATTTTTAAATTTGAATTTGTAATAGAGGAGGAGAATCTCGTGGCGGTGGTGGGTAAATGGGGAGTGATGGAGGGGTTGGTAGGGTGTGTAAACGTCTATGGACCACGCGAACATAAAGAGAGGGTAGAATTGTGGGCTAAACTAGATCGTTTGTGAGAAAAGGAGGAAGTACGATGGGTATTCTTTAGGGATTTTAATGAGGTGCGGGGGGACAATGAAAGATTAAATTCCGTCACAAACCCTAAAGGGGCCGAGGAATTTAATGATTTCATTCGGAGGAACAAACTAGAAGAAGTGCGGTTGGGGGGTCATAGATATACTACAAGATTTAGCGACGATGGGAAAACATTCAGCAAGCTTTACCGGTTCTTGGTGACAACCTGTGAGTTCCAGATCAGTGCAACGAACAGTAGAAATCAATAGATGTAAAACAAAATAGTATGATTTCCAATGGTCATCCAATTCACTTTGAATGTTGAGAGAATTACAATATGATTTCCAAAGTGTAAATTGACAACTAGCTTAATTTTCTAAGCTAAAAGTCTAAAACTCATTATATACTAATGGGCCCATGGCATGTGATCCCATGGCCCGTTACACATAAAAGGCTCAAAATGATTAATTAACAGTTTAGCCCTTGAACTTCTATTCAATCTAATTTGACCCTAACAATCTCCCCCTTTGAATTGAAGTTCGAGTTCGCGCCAATTCTTGACGTATCTCTTTCGGAGCGCAAAGTGGATCTCGAACATTCTGATGGCTCGACGGTAGTCGATGCGTTCTTCAATCACTTCTAAGGCTTTTTGAGCAGTTATCTCGTTGGAGTTGGGAACATACGAGTGCTTTCGATTTTCGGATTCGAACGTGATGATGTTTCGAAGAACATCTCTGACTTTGAAGAGTGTGCCATCACAGAATCTGTCGACCTGGCTGAAGCGGAGAAACCTTTTTTTCTTTCTGATCGTTAAGGTATACTATCCCAAATTCTGGTTCTAGAAGTAGTGCGTTCTCGGGATACATCTTCAGCTCGGCGCTTTCAGATTCGGTTCCAGCAGGTTTACCTTTTTTGCTCTGTTCTCGATTCCCATTTGAAAGTCAGTAAGGTATGACATCATGATTGTGCGAATCAGGAATCGATGGACAGCCTTGAGCGGTTTAGTTACACGAAGTGGTTGGATGGTTCTGGTTCAGAGGTCTTTTAGTATAGCGAGGAAGTCGAACGGTCTAAGGTTCTTAAAGTCATCTTCAGAAATTCTCCATTCATTACCGTCTTCGCGGCAGACGGTGAAAACTGGAAACATGACTCTAAGGATTCGGCCGGTTTGGATGTTGAGCACTTCAAAGATCTTGTGCTTGGTTCGGACTTGGCTAACTGGCAGACACCGCTTCATGGTATTTATGTACTGACCTTGATATTCCTTGTCAAAGTGGGAAATCCCAAGGCAGAAGGTTGGCTCGATGGGGCGTAACCTTTGGACATATAGCTTCTTCAGTGATTCCTCCAGGTGAGGAATTAGAATCATGATCTTCTCCCATCGGATTTGTTGCTGTGGAGGAGGAGGATGATCTGAAGCTGTTGGATGTTGAGGAGATGTCGGATTTGCAGCAGTTGAAGTTTCGGGTATCGTAGAAGTCTCGGGGGCCTGAGTAGTGTGAACGGGTGTACCATATAGTTTTTGTAGCAGAAACTGGTCATAATCAACATTGTCGTCTTCATCCGTAGGAAATATCAGGTTTACCTGGAGATTTATTGCACTGGCGGCTTTTTCGTACAATGCATTTTCGGTCTCGGGGTCGATCTCGGAATCTGGATCAATCAGTTGCAGTGCGGTCCTATCTGATGCATCATAGGTGACCAATTCCTGTGTTTCTCCCTCGGGCTTTTCAACCGTCGGGTCTTCGTCGTCAGAGATGTCCATATCTATGACCATCTCGGCTAAGCTCAACTGGGCTTCAGGTTCGTCTTCGGTTGCAGTTGCCACAGTTGATGGTTCCGGTTGAACCACGATTGTTTCAGGGATGATTGGGACGGACTTAGACAATCGTAGTCTCTTGTTCTCCCCCTCATGGTGATCAGGATCATCCTGGTCATCGTGCCGTCTCTTGAGTCCGCCAGCTTGACTCTTGTAGGTGTCTTCGAGTGAACCGACTCTTTCGGACAGCGTTTTGAGCGCTTGTTGAACGTCCTTGAGAGTTGTGTCAAGTTGGTCCAATCTTGTGGTAATGGATGACGAAGGAACAGTTACCTGTGATCGTAGAACTGAGATCAAGTCTGCTTCGATAGAGGCATCGGTGTTGGTGTGCTGGAGCAGTTGAGCTAGAAGCATAGTCTTCAGGGTGTCCACCGTGTAAGTTGGCTGAGTGGGAGCCGGTGGAGGTGTTGGTGCGATTTCAGCTTTGACTACCTTCTCTTTACCTTTGATCAAGCTCTTGAGTTTGTCGAGCTCGGTGGTGAAATTTTGCTCCATTGCCTCGCGGACAACCTTTCGGGCGCCGTCCAGATATTCCCTTGACATTACGTCGGGTGACTTCACTCCGGGATCACTTAGATTCCCAGTTGAGGGATCTACCTTAGAGGTAGAGCCACCTACGTTCACGGTTGGCGATGGTGTGGTCGTGGTAGGATTTCCTTCCGACCCTCGCGTTCCGCTTAAAGGCAGAGACACTACGGAAGTTTCGATCGGGTCACGAAGAGCACCGATTTGTAGAATCTCATCTTGTGTCCTAGCCGAAGAATGTACTATGTTAAGTGGCTCTAGACTTGATGGTGCTTTGAAAGAAGGCGAGACCGGGGGTTGCTGGTCTCTTGTTTCAATACCAATGTTCTCCGATTGAGAGACCGGTAGATGTTGTGCTATGTCCCCGTGTGAAGTTGAAACACCCGTCTTTTGAGAGACGGATGAGTGGCTTGGGGGGTTGGGCAATTGCGCCGCTAGGTCCACGACGACTTCTTCAATACCCCATCCCAACATATGAGATGGGATAGCAGATGTGGCTACCTGGTCGACGCTGATGATTTGTTTTCGATCTCAATTCCCTCCGTCTCACATGTTCCAATTCTTCAACTAATTCTCCCTCCGCTCTCCTTGTATCTCTCGTAATAGGCTAGGTAGTAGGGATGAGTGGGGGTGTAGGTGAGTCAGATGGGGATTCTTCGATCAATGGTGGATGACCTCCGACACTTGCTGTAATTAGGGAAAGGCGGATTGCGCGTTCCGTATCGGAGTCAGTGGAGTCGGATTCCGCTGCTTCAACCCGTCTGGGTGGCGAAGGTGGATCAGAGATGTATGCCTCCGGGTCACGGTGAAGCATTGTTCTAGACGACGGTCCTGCTTCGGTCGAGGTCCGGGTGCTGGGAATGGAGGGTTGTTGGCTTGTTCCGGCTTGGCTGGAATGGGTAGTACTGGATTGCGTATCCAATGCACCGCCCGCGCTTGTTCCCCTCCCATGCACTCTCAACACACCCCATCCGGGAGCCCCAGCTACCCGAACTCTACCACCTCTCATCCGTGGACCCTCACGTCGCTCAGTTCTATGTCCCTGGGGGGTCCCTCCGGCTCTGGCTGGACCATGGGATTCCCTAATTCTCTCTTATACTCTATCACATCGTTGCATTGGGGTTTGCGTGTGCCAGTAGATGTTCTGGTATAGACATGGTTGGGGTATCAGGTGGATTACGAATCACTAAATACTGCAAGTTGAACTGAGGACATACCGGATGATTGATCCGTCTCGGGATAAGTTGATTCGCCTCCATGTGTTGGCGGATGGCCAGAGACAAGTAGCACGTAAATGGGAGGAACTTCTTCTTGGATCCGCCAGTCTGTCGGATGGCTTGCACCAGCTCACGCCAAATGACTGTTGAGTAGTCTACGTGCCGATTGTAGCACACAGCGTGAAATAAGCGTAGGAAGTCTATGGTGCACTGGTCTATCCCCTTCCATCGGAAGGACAAGCATCTGTTCAAGATGGTGAATAACGTGTACCATACGGGTGCGATGTATTTGCGATTGAAGGCTGAGGGGCGGTCGAGCTCGTGATGATACCCAAGAGCGCGGATGTCAGTGCATAGTGTTACATCATCGATGGTGGGGACATATGCGGCATGTCCGGCAGTTGGTTCCAGAAGTGATAATAGACGTCAGAAGGATTCCGGTCTGAGTGTGAATGGGTGATTGTCGATGTTTGCGGTGATGGTCTGGGTGTTGTTGGCAGAGACAACTCTGGCTGTGCGCCACACTTGGTAAACGTAGAGTACTGGCATGTCAGTTGTTACAGTGAGTGCTCGGCGAAGTGGGTGGCCGAGCATGATATCAACGACCACTCGAGGTGTGGGTTGGAATTCGGTGGCATCCAGATGGTGGTTGTTCGGTGAGATCTCAATGCCATGGTCCTCGGGAACCAAAGCATTGTCTGCCTCGTCGTCGATAATTTCTTCCCGAGGAGGAATGTTCTGCTGGTGTTCCTCTTGTTGATCCGCCATTTAGTATACCTTTGATTTGGATGTAAATGGAGCACGATTGAGCAAGATCTGAGAGTTACCGCACGCTAGCAAGTCGAGAGGGTTTAGAAGGGGTTTTTCGCGAACCTTTCCAGGTAAAATGAAAGAGGAGTTTCTGAATTGCTATATATAGTAAGGCACTTACCGGATAAGTTATCCGGTAACTTACCCGGTCCGGTAAGTGTACCCGGTCCGGTAAGTGTACCCGGTCCGGTAAGTGTACCCGGTAACAATGGTTACCCGGTAACTTACTGGGTAAGTGTCCGGAAAGTCCAAAACATCCAATTTCATCCCTTTCTTTGAAAAAAAAAATATTTTCCTGCTCCCCCTCGACCTTAGCATGGGTATTTCCCTGCTCCCCCTCAGAACGGGAATGCGCCTCGTGTTTGAACTGGTGTAGAGGGATCACCGATATTCTGGTGCAGGGGATGAGCTTTGGTCCATTTGATGGTGTGTGGAAGCGGCTGCTGAGTGGAGTGTGATGTGTCTAGATCCACATATCCACCAGAGGGAAGGTATTGAACGGCTTCAAGTGTAGCAGGTTGGTTTCTCGGAGGAGATGGTGGTAGATTCGTCGAAGGCTGAGCAACTTCTGGTTCCGAGGAATGCAGAGGATGATCATTGATTGTTGTAGAGGACGAATCTTCAGGAGTGATCTCCAGGTGTTGTACTGGTTCCTCCGGGGGATTGGTTGTATCAGATGATGTGGATGATGAAGGTTGAGGTGTCTCCACAGTGAGTGTTGGACTGCTGGTCGAAGGCGGCGGACCAGAGAGATTCGCCGAGACCTAGATTTGAGCAGCTTCAAGTCTTGGCTGCACTGAGACACGAGGGGTAGAAGTATTAAACATATCATCATAAAAATATTGAAACAATAAATCTAAATCAGAAAGATTAGCATTCGACGTAGATGCGTGATTCGGATTTACTGCCGTTTGCGCAGATCCCGAACGTAAAAGTTCGGAAGCTAGCACACCAGTTAAACCGGGTTATGAACTGATGTGTTCAGAAGCCAATTCCGCGGCTTCGTCGAATGTCACGTTTACACTCTCAGTAACGGTTTTGGTCCGTTTGTTGTAAACTCGATACGCCTTAGCCTGCATGGAGTATCCTATGAAAACTCCTTCATCTGCCTTCGGGCTGAATTTGCCGATATCATCTTTGTCATTGAGGACGTAACACGTGCATCCGAACGCGTGAAAATACTTGATATTCGGAACGCGGTTGTTCATGATCTCGTACGGTGTCTTGTTGAACCGCTTATTGATTATGGAGCGGTTTTGCGTGTAGCATGCAGTTGACACCGCTTCGGCCCAGAGAAATAAAGGCAGCTTTGATTGTGACAACATTGTGCGAGCGGCTTCGACGAGGGTACGGTTGCGTCTTTCCACTACTCCGTTTTGTTTAGGAGTACGTGCGACCGAGAAGTTATGCGAGATACCGACTGAGTGAGGTATTCGTTCACCGTTTGATTCTTAAACTCCGTCCCGTTGTCAGTCCTGATAGTCTGAACTTGTTGTCGAAGGTTCAGTTGTATAGTCTTCAGGTGGTTGATGATCAGCTTCGAGGTTTCGTCTTTCGAGCGTAGAAATTTCACCCAAGTATAACGTGAGAAATCATCCACCATCACCAGGACGTACTTGCGCTTGTTGATGCTCTGAACATGCATCGGTCCACACAAATCCATATGGATGAGTTCGAGGGACCTGGACGTTCTCGAAGCGGCCTTAGGCTTGTGCGTCGCTCGCTTCATCTTTCCCATTTCGCATGCCCCGCAGAGTCGGTCCTTCACGAATTGAAGGTCGAGCATGCCTTTCACGTGTCCGCCAAGCACCAGTTTGTTGATACTTTTGAAGTTCAGGTGCGAGAGACGTCGATGCCAAATCCACGCTTGTTGGGAATTGGCCTTTGACATCAGGCAGATAGAATTATTGGTCTTCAGGGCTGCGAGGTCGATGGTGTAGAGGTTGGTCTTTCGCATTCCAACTAGTAGTCTGATCCTGCGTCAGTGAGGATGCTACACCTTTTCGCTTTGAATCTGACCTCGAGATCTTTATCGCAGAATTGGCCGATGCTGAACAGGTTGTGTCCCAATCCCGCGATGTATGATACTTTCTTTATCGTGATCTTGTCATGGACAATGTCGCCGTAGCCCAGAATTGGCGCCTTGTCGTCGTTTCCAAATCTCACGTCTCCGCAATATTGTTCCTTGTAGTTTGTGAGAATCTCCCTCCTTCCGGTCATGTGCTTGGAGCATCCAGAATCTAAGTACCACACATGACCGTCCTGCAAAATGAGATTAGCGGACTTTAGGTACCCATATTAAAATGGGTCCTGGAGGGTTAGGTTTTACACCTTTCAGAGGAACTTGTTTTGAAGCAGGTTTCCTCTTGGGTGTAGGTTTAACCTCAGTAGGAGGAACCCGTTTTGAATTGGGTTTCCTTTCCTGCTTTGGTTTAACCTCTGATTGGGAACCCCGCTGTGTATTTGGTTTCTTTTTGTTTTTACAAGGTTTGCGTTTGGGTGCAGAATTATAGACATGGTAGGACCCAAACCAATCAGGTGAATTTCTAATATCATCGAAGTCATTCCAACCACAACTAGAACAACAGATGCAATCATGCGATAACTGAATTAATTGCTGAATAGAATAGAGTTTAATTGGAAATTTAACATCTTGTTCAACAAAATCATTCTTATGGTTCAAAGCACAATCATGCATGTTCATTCTAGGATAGAAAACAGTATTAAATGACTTCGACGCCTCTTTCTTGATAGTTTCCTTAGCTAGCCACTTGTGTTTGTCTTGTTTAGCTCGACCGGTTTTATCTGAAACAACATTGACGACATGGTCAGTGGATTTTGAGGAAACGGGATTTTTATCAGTCGATCGATCGGTCTTTTGCCTCGGCTGTGATTGTTTTTGAGAATGTGACTCAGTTTTAGAAATCTTAATCACGGTCGGGGTCTTCGGTTTGGAACATTCTCCCTTTTGAAAATTGACCGGTCGATTAACTACGGGTGAAAGAAAATCAGTATGACTTAGAAGAGGTTTGTCGAAGGGAAACGATTCAAACTCTTCATCAGAATTACCCTCGGAAGTCATAAATTCTGAAAAATCTATATCTGGAATAGGTGGACTTGGATTGGCCGAGGAAGGTGAGGAACACTTTGTGCCTGTGTGTTTCGGGGAACTCGGTGCAGAAGCTAGGAAAAAATCAGAGTTTAAATTCCTTAAAACATACTTATCCTGAGATTCTTTACCGTCTTGAGAAGAGATTTTTCCAATGAAAGCTTTACACGAGGATGTCTCAGATGAGTTTGAGGAAAGTTCGGGTGAAATTTATTTTTCATTTTGGAGTAGCTCAATCTTCTCTTGGAGTTGACCATTTCTCGTATGCTTGTACATCGCTTCTGTTGCCAAGGCAGACAATTTTGCGGTGAGCTTAGTGATTTCACACCGAAGGATTTCCTGTCCCTCATCCTGACACAGCTTCGGTTTTTACGGATTTGAGATTCTCAAGTTCTGTGAGAAGCGCTTTCCTTTCCTTTTGAAAAATGGACCTTCGCTTCTCGAGTGACTCCTCTAACTCGACTATTTTTGCTTCCAAAACTAGAGGGGGAACATAGAGTTTGAACTCATCCGTATTAGTCTTGGGTTTGGTTGTTTGGACCTCATCCTTTTTGGAGGAATCTTTGGGCGTCACAACCTTATAGCAGTCAAACTAGTCATTCGAGAGGTATTTCTTTTGATTTTTCTCATAATAATAGTTCAAAAGCTCATAACAAAAAGGAAGTTGCATTTTTGTTGTGTGTTTGCGCTTATATCCCTCAGTTTCGTCTTCCTTTTCAGGTTCAAGAGGACCAATCCATTTTATCCCATATTCTGGATACTTTTTTTGTATTCCAAGACAACCAAAATCATACAGTGTAGGTCTTTTGAATATACCCTTTTTCAAGTACTGTGGGTTATCGTATCTGATTCCCCATTCCTTGTTGAAGTAAGTGAACTCCTTGGGTTTATTCATATGAATGGTTTTGTCAATTTGGCCTCTTTTGTGGAGTTTGGTTTCAAGATCAGTAATTTTATTGACAAACTCCTTGTGTTGAATTTAAAGAGCAGAACATTGATAAACAATTTCTGCTTTCTCATTCTCACACTGATCAAGCTGTGACTGTAGTTCAGATATTTTGGCCCTTAAGTCCTTAGGTGCTATTGAAAGATTTTTGCAATTTTCTTTTAAATTAGCATTTTCAGACTTGTGTTTCTCAGTTATACGCTTTTGAACATCTAGCTTTTCAGATGGTGATTTAATCTCAAACAGTTGTTCATTAGCGGTGGCCTTATAGGAATCTATCCGTTCAACAAGAGGTTGTGTTCGGTTATAAAGATCTTGATAGATAGGTTCACATACCTGACACATATTTGCCTTTTCCTCTACAGCAGGAGAATGGTAGCCCATAAAAGCACCAGCACCTTCAGAGTCGCTTTCACTATCAGATCGACCCAACCAATAGTCATCTTCAACAAATAGAGCCTCTCCTGCTTCTTTTTGTTCTGCCAAAACGAGCTTTGCCTTGTAATAGTGTGCATTCTTCATAACAGGCCTTCTACAGTCTTTGGCAAAGTGACATAACTTCCCACAGTTGTAGCATGTCACAGGTTCATCTTTCTTCTTTTCTGGCTTGCGGTCTTCTTTCTCAGTCTTCTCCTTCTTATCGGAATGGTCGGGTTCATCAAACTTTTTCTTGCCTTCGTATTTATCCTGATAATCATGGCGCTTGTTGGAGGAAGTGGAGTAGCGTTGATTATTGGATGTGGGCTTCGTATAGAACTTCTGTTGTTGGAAGGATCTGGAGAGCAGAGCCATTGCTTTCTTCACAGCTGTTAATTCAGGATCAAAATCACTGCCCTATTCTTCCTTAGGTTCTGGCTCAGATTCACTTGGCTTTTGGGCACGTTTGGAATGACGGCCAGAAGATTTGCCTCGTTTTGAAGACATAAGAGCTAATGGGTCAGCAGCTGGCTTGGACACAGACTTCTTTTCGTTCAGAATTTCATTCGCTTCATCTTCGTCTTGGAGAAGCATCTCGTAGAGCTCATGGATGCCAACGTTCTCCATCAGGTGGTTGTGCTTGACATGAGATGCGAATACTTTCCATTCAAGTAAGAGATTGTTGAGGAACTTGAGTGCTTTCTCCATGTTAGATCGAGTGATGTGGTTTTTGTGTAGATCGTTGAGAAGGAGACAAAAACGTTCATAGGTCTGGGAGAGCGATTCGCCGGTGCGCTGCTTAAACGCATCAAACTTGGTTATACAACTGTTATTCTTCAGTTGGTTCCCGACCTTGCTCCCGCGCATCATTTTCCCCACCTGATCCCACATGCCCTTTGCTGTATCTTTGTAGTTGTCTATGGCTGTGTAGATCGTGTTAGGTAGAGCCTGAACAATGTATCTCTTGGCATGCTTTTCTCCCTCAATCATGCCTCGTTCGTCAGCAGTCATGTCTGAGAGTGTTTTGTATTCATAACGAACTTCACCACCTTCTTCAGTTGCTGGTATAGTCTTTCTGGGTTTAGGAATTGGCCCGTCAGTTATAGCTCGCCAGATGAACTCGAAGTTGTCTTTCGACTCGATGAAGATCAAGAATCTATCTCGCCACTGGTTGTATTCACCTTGGTAGAGGCAAGGCAGCTTGGAGTCGGTGCCGATAGCGAGAGCGTCACGCGAAGTCATCTTAAGTTGCACTAAAGTGATTGTCAGACGATTGGTTCGATTCAAAGTGATATCTTAACGCAAGGCACTAAGAGTGATATCCTAACGCAGGTTCTAAGAGTGGTTTATGCTAAAATAGGTAAGAAATTGACTAAGCAGAACTTACCGGATAGGAATCCGGATGAAAGGAATCTGATCTGGAAGTGC
Organism: Saussurea involucrata; assembly: GCA_033807775.1. NCBI lineage: Eukaryota > Viridiplantae > Streptophyta > Magnoliopsida > Asterales > Asteraceae > Saussurea > Saussurea involucrata. The sequence goes on along the minus strand of CM066321.1, from coordinate 66,537,289 downwards.
CCGGATCAGATTGTGAAAAACAGGTAAATTTGCACAGGTTACCGGATAAACTTGAGTTACCGGATAACTGAGGGTTACCGGATGAGACAAGTTTACCGGATGAAGTAATAATAAGCAAAAACAAACTTACCGGGTGGAAGTACTTACCGGATGAAGAGCTTACCGAATGACTTGATGATACCGGATGATAAGGTTACCGGAAGAATTAAACAAATGAGAACTTGCTGATTAAAATAAATAACAAGCTTACCGGGTGAGATAACTTACCGGATGAAAAGAACTGACCGGATGAAATGGTAGTTACCGGATGTGGTTACCGTATACTCTTACTGGGAACTTGTCCGGAAAGTATAAGTACCCGGAAAGTGGAAGTTACCCGGTAACTTTGAGTTACCCGGTAACAAAGGAAATAAGATGACTTACCCGGTAACACGATGATGTACCCGGTAACAACGGATGTGGTGTCTGGTAAGTACGGTTGTGGTTTCCAAAAACGCAGGAATTCGATTAGGGTTCTTTGGAGTCGTTCCTGAAAGGTTAGAACTTGACAATACACAATGCTAACAATACCCAAATCGGATTTGAAGCAAAACAACAAGTTTTTGATGGAAACAATTAGATTTTTGCAAGAACAGAGACCAAAAACTTGTGAATTTGATTTTGCTTAAAACCAACTAAGATGATCGAATTGAGTACTGAAAATTTGCAGAAACGCTTACTAAGATGATACGAACAGAATGTGATAAGCGATAACAATCAATTTTTATCGAATCAAAAGATGAGTTTCAATGCTAAGAACACAGTCGAATGTTTTTAATAGAATTCTTACCAGAAATCCAAAAGTCACTTTGAATCGATTCGTTCGCTTGCTCTGATACCAATTGTGAGTTCCAGATCAGTGCAACGAACAGTAGAAATCAATAGATGTAAAACAAAACAGTATGATTTCCAATGGTCATCCAATTCACTTTGAATGCTGAGAGAATTACAATATGATTTCCAAAGTGTAAATTGACAACTAGCTTAATTTTCTAAGCTAAAACTCATTATATACTAATGGGCCCATGGCATGTAAGCCCATGGCCCGTTACACATAAAAGGCTCAAAATGATTAATTAACAGTTTATCCCTTGAACTTCTATTCAATCTAATTTGACCCTAACACAACCGAATTTGGAACACTTTGGAAGAAGTTGGGGGCCAAAGCACTGGAAAGAAAATGGTCGAACCATATGCCAATCATGCTTAGTGATGAATGGGCCGACTTTGGCCCACGACCGTTTAAATTTTTTGATGTGTGGCTTAAAGACGACAATCTTCAATGAGTAGTTAAGGAAGCGCGGGGAAAAGAGGTAACATCTTTGAGACCGGATTGCCGATTCTGGGATAAGCTCAAGAACGTAAAACTACCTTGAAAAGTTGGAGTCATTCAAGATGCGGGGATATTGACACAGAAGTGAAGATCCAATGGGAGGAGGTGAAAAAACGGGAATAAAAGGCTGGCTTAGTAAGATTGGAAGAAGAGGAAAGGAGGAAATGTGTAAATGTGAGGACGAAATGGCTAGAATTGGAAGAAAAAAGTGTGGATATGGCTTAACAAAAAGCCAAAGTCATATGTCTTAAAGAAGGCGACGAGAACTCGAGGTTCTTCCACTCTATGGTTAGAAGTAGGACAAGGAGGAACGCTATACTCGGACTAAACATTGATGCGGTGTGGACAGAGGACCCGAAGAAGATAAAGGATTACGTATTTGACTTCTTCAAGAAGAAATATGAAAGTGGAAGGAAGAGGGGTCCAAAATTAAGATTGGACCGTACGAAGAAGTTATCGGTGGAGGATGCGAACATGTAAAAGAGAAGGATAACGGAAGAAGAGGTACGGTGTGCAATCAAGGAATGTGGAAACAATAAATCACCGGGATCGGACGGGTTCACAATAGGGTTCGTTAAGAAATTTTGGGAAGACTTGAAAGGCGATCTAATGGCGGCATTGGAGTGGTTTTGGGAAAAGGGGGAGATCCATGAAGGTTGCAATGCGTCATTCTTGACATTGATTCCAAAAAATGAAAATCCAATTGGATTAAATGATTTTCGCCCCATTAGCCTTATTGAAATTCTATATAAGGTGATTTCGAAAGTGTTGGCGAAAAGAGTGAAGATGGTCATGGGAAAGATAGTTAGCAATGAGCAAAGTGCATTCATCAAAGGGAGATCAATACTTGATGGAATCTTAATAGCGAATGAAGTGGTAAGCTACTTAAAGAAGGCAAAAAAGAGAGGATTGATCTTCAAAGTGGACTTTGAGAAGGCCTATGATACCGTCGAATGAGACTTCCTCTTGGACACTTTGAAGGAGATGGGATTCGGGGTAAAATGGAGACAATGGATCGAGGTGTGCTTAAAATCGGCTAGGATTTCCGTGTTATTCAATGGAGCACCAACTAATCAATTATAAATGGAGCGGGGACTTAGGCAAAGGGAACCTTTAGCCCCTTTCTTATTCTTGATAGTGGCCGAAAGTCTCCACAATATGATGGAGGAAGCGAAGGATAAAGGCTTGTTCGAAAGCATCAAAGTGGGGAGGGAGGAGGTTTCCATATCCCACTTACAATTCGCGGACGGTGTCATTTTTTTGGGGAGTGGAGAATGGGGAACTTGAAAAATCTTATGAAGATTTTACATTGCTTCCATGCAGTTTCCGGATTAAAATTGAACTTGTCCAAAAGCAAGCTATATGGAGTAGGAGTATCGGATGGAGAAATCCAAGCATGGGCAAGTGGTCTAGGGTGCAGTTATGGGCTTCTACCGTTCGCCTATCTTGGACTTCCAGTCGGGTTATAAATGAAAAAAGTTAACCGTTGGACGCCGGTTGTGGAAAGAATGAAGTCAAAACTTGCTACGTGGAGAGCTAAAGTCTTATCATTTGGAGGCCGTTGGACGTTGGTAAGGTCAGTACTAGGTAGCATCTATTTATACTACTTTTCGTTGTTTCGTACCTCGATAGGTGTATTAAAAACACTTGAGTGTGTCATAATTTCTTTTGGGGTGGGAAGGGTCGTGGAGTGAATGAGAGTGGAAAGAGGGGTTGTTCATGGGTTAAATGGGATTCGGTTTTGGGATTAGAATTGAGAAGGGGGGGTTAAACATAGGGTGGCTTCGTGACATGAATCATGGGTTGCTTGGGAAATGGTGGTGGAGGTTTTTTAAGGAAAAAGATGCATTGTGGGTTAAAATAATTAAAATCATTTATGGGTGGGATGGGGGACTAGTGGAGGAGACTCGTAGGGGAGGGACGGGGGGAGGTTCGGTGTGGGAGAGCATTATAAAATTGGGCAAAGAAATCGATGGGGAAGGGATTCCATTCTCGACCTCTTTTGGGAAGAAAGTGGGTAATGGGAGAACACTCGTTTTTTGGATGAGAGGTGGACTTCAAGAGGTAGGTTAATGGAGGCGTTTAGTACGATTTACAGCTTAGAAGTAAACAAAGGGGTGTTGGTAGCGGGAAAAAGAGGGAGTTGTGGTGAGACTCGGGTTTGGGAATGGGGGTGGAGGAGGGAGGCGAGTGGAAGGGAGGGAGGCGAGTGGAAGGGAGATAGGCGAATTGGAGGAACTAAGAGGTGTTTTGGACCATCACTCCCCTATAAGAGATGTCGCGGATAGGGTAACATGGATCGTGGACCCTCAAGAGGGATTTACAGTAAAGAGGTTGCGGCTTTTGCTAGAAGACAAAAGAATGGTTGGGGGAGAAAACGCAGCGACTACATCGTGGAGTAGCTTAGGGCGATTCCGAAGAAAGTAAGTATCTTCTTGTGGAGAGCGAAACGAGGAAAGATCCCCGTATGAGCGGTTTTGGACAAACTGGGTATCGACCTTCACTCAACCCTTTGTCCGAGATGTAATTGTGAAATTGAAACGGTGGACCACGCGTTAGTGACGTGCGTGGAGGTGAGGAAACCATGGGACCAAGTGGGGAGGTGGTGGAATGTGGATATGGGATCGTTCAACTCCTTAGAGGAAGTAACGAATTGTACGGTAAACTCGGGACTTTCTCCTAGGGGGTCAAGACGATGGCAAGGCTTAATTGGATGTTTACTATATCTAATTTGGGCTGATCGGAATAAATTTGTGTTCGCCAAGGAGAATGGTAGGCTGGTCGATAAATTTTACGAGTTCCAAATGAAGACGTTTATTAGATATAATGTATGAGTTATGAGATATTAATGCATTTATTAGGATATATCCTCTTGCCTTATATGGTTCCATGCATGTAGGGTATGTACCTATGTTTATGCCTTGTGATTTGCATAACTGATCATGTAATCTATGTATATAATGATTGGTATCTCAATACAATGGAGGCAAGGAAAACATTTTCATGGTATCAGAGCATACCCACCTTGATCTTCATCTTTTTCTTTAGCCTCCTATAACACCTCGTCAATATGACTAACCCCAATAACAACACAGACCAAACCAACTCCAACAATACCCAATCACCAACCTATCACCCCGTTCTCAACGTCTCCAATATAAAATCTTTCATCCCTATTATGTTGGAGGTTGAAAAGGTTCAGTATTCTTCATGGGCTGAACTTTTTAAAATCTATGTGAGAGCCTACCTTGTGCTTGATCATATAGTACGGCCTTAGATGATTCAATGGACTCCGATCTATGGCGCCGTTTAGACGCATTGGTACTCCAATGGATTTATGGTACAATTTCTAATGATCTACTTCTCACTATTCTAGAACTGGATTCCACCGCTCAAATCGCGTGGAATCGTTTGAAAGACATTTTTCAGGATAATAAAAGTTCTCGTGCCGTCTATCTCGAGCAACAATTCTCTCGCAACCGACAAGATGATTTTCCCCCGGTTACGGCTTATTGTCAAGCTCTAAAAATGCTTGCCGACCAACTATCCAATGTTGGTTCTCCAGTTTCTGAACAACGTCCCGTACTACAATTGGTTGCCGGACTAACCGGAAATTATGATGGTGTTGCTACGATCATTCAACAAACCGGTCCATTACCTCCATTTTATAGGGCTTGTAGCATGCTAGCACTCGAAGAAGCACAAAAGACGAAACAAACGGAGGCTACAATCGGTAGTCCTACACCCCTTGTCTCCGACACTGCTTCGACACCACCTTCCCCACAACCGGAACAATCGGCCTCCTCGACTCCTTCTGGTAACTATCAGGGACGTGGCCGCGGTAACTACCGCGAATGTGCTAACTACCGTGGTCGTGGTCGTGGACGGGGAAGTTCGTCTTCATGGCACCATTATGGACCTCAATATTGGAATCAACCCCAATGGACACACTGGCAGCCTCCCCCTTGTCCTTATCCAACATCCGGGTGGACTCCTCGCTCACCTCATGCTCAGCGCCCAACTTCCGGTCGTGGTATTCTAGGTTCCCGTCCGCCACAAACGCATCATGCATCGGTCACGCCATCCTACGCTCCTACCGACATTGATGCAACATTTCAAACTATGTCGTTACACCCTCCCGATGACCAATGGTACATGGATACCGGGGCAACATCTCATATAGAGTCAAATCACGGTAAGTTCTCTAATCTTTTTAATTTATGCAATCCTCGTCATACTATAGTGGGTAACGATGATTCTATTCCTATCATCGCATATGGCAACTCTAAATTACCCTCACCTTATCCTCCTCTTTCTTTAAATAACGTTCTTCTCGTTCCTAATATCATTAAAAATCTATTTCGGTTCGTCAATTTACGAAGGATAGTTATGTTTTTGTTGAATTTGACCCTTTCGGTTTTTGTGTAAAGGATCTTATGAGATGTAACAGTACAGGAGATCTTTATCCTATTTCATCTTTCGATCGACCGTCGTCTACGCCATCAACTTTTCTAGCTGCCACCGCCTCTCTTTGGCATGCTCGTCTTGGCCACCCCGACTCTACTATCCTTAGCAAATTACGTAGCAATAATCTTATTTCTAGTCATAGTTCTCATTTTCCGGGTATTTGTGTTTCATGTCAAATTGGTAAACATAATAAATTGTCTTTCTTTCCGTCTATGTCTAACTCTATTGCACCCCTTGATATTATATATAGTGACTTATGGACCTCGTCGACTCTAAGTACAAGTAGCCATAGGTACTATCTTTTGTTTTTGGATGACTATACAAACTTTGTATGTGTTTTTTCGATGGCACACAAGTCTCAAACTTTCTCATTTTTTCTACGTTTTCGACAATACATTCGAACACAATTTGCCAAAGAAATCAAAACCTTTCAATGTGATAACGGGCGGGAATATAATAATTCCATGTTTCATCAATTTGTTAACCAACATGGCATCCATTTTTGTTTTTCTTGTCCTTATACTTCTTCACAAAACGGTAAAGCGGAACATAAAATACGAACCCTCAACAACATGTCTCGTACGTTACTCTTACATGCTAATCTCCCACCCGCGTTTTGGCATTATTCGGTCAATATGGCCACATACCTTCATAATATTCTTCCATTGCAAGTCATCAACTATTGCTCTCCAATATCTCTACTCTATCGGAAAATCTCGTCCCATTCTCATCTACGCGTTTTTTGTTGCTTATGTTTCCCTCATAACGCCGAACCCCACCATAAACTCCTTCAACGATCTACTCCGTGTATTTTATTGGGTTATCCGACTCACCACCGTGGATACCTTTGCTACAATATTTCTCAAAAACAAATAATTATCTCCCGACACGTCACTTTTGATGAAAACATATTTCCTTACTTCATCCCCAAAATACACTCCCAACCTTCGCCACACACCTTGTATACCCCTTCCTTTAACCCATTTATAAACCCACATGCCAATTCCACATCCACACTACCCAACTTTACCGACAACCCTTCTCCATCTACACCTTCATCTATGCCACATGTTTCCTCTCCATCTACCACCACTACATCTACAACGACTAGCCCTTCCCCCCTAACAGTCCACTCCTCCCTCTCCTCCTCACCACCCGATGACCACTCGAGGACGTAATGGGATTATTAAACCAAATCCAAAATACACTTTCGTTGGTGCCTCTTTCGATATCTCGCCTCTTCCTAAGTCTCACATCGATGCCCTATGCGATCCTAATTGGCACAAATCTATGATTGATGAGTTTTATGCACTTATTAAAAACGACACATAGGAATTGGTTCTAAGACTTATGAATGATAATATTATTCGTTGTATGTGGATTTTTACACATACATATCGCTCTAACGGTGATATTGAGAGATACAAAGCTCGTTTGGTATGTAATGGCAAGTCTCAACAGGTGGGCATCGATTGCATGGAAACTTTCAGTCCGGTAGTTAAACCGGCTACCATTCGTTTTGTTCTTAGTCTTGTCCTATAAAAGAATTTGGAAATACACCAACTTGATGTGAAGAATGCCTTTCTTCATGGGACATTGGAAGAGACGGTTTATATGTATCAACCGTCAGGTTTCCGCAACGAATCCTTTCCACATCATGTTTGTCGCCTCAAGAAGTCCCTATATAGTCTTAAACAAGCACCGCGAGCCTGGTACCAACGGTTCGCTGGTTTTATTTCGTCAATCGGGTTTTCTCAGAGCAAATCAGATAGTAACTTATTCATCTACCATCGAGGGAACGCAACCGCGTACTTGTTACTTTATGTAGATGACATTATCCTGACAACTTCATCTGACGACCTTAGGGATTTCGGTTTTGCATACCACTTCGGGACTATTTCTCTCTCAACAAAAATATGCTCGAGAAATCCTTACCCGGGCAAACATGACATCTTGTAATTCTACCAAGACCCCAGTAGACACCAAAGCCAAAATAAGTGCGTCCTCCTGTCTCTGATCCTACATTATATCAAAGTTTGGCCAGGGCCCTTCAATACGTTACATTTACGCGGTCGGACATTGCATATGCAGTACAAGAAATATGTTTATTCATGCATGATCCACGGGAACAACACCTGCATGCTCTACGTTGGATTTTGTGGTATATTAGTGGTACTCTACATTTTGGGTTACAAGTTACACCGTCATCCACCTCAAGGCTTATCCCTTACACGTATGCAGATTGGGGCGACTGCCCCGATACTAGACGGTCGACGTCTGGCTTTTTTGTGTTCTTTGGGGACAATCTTATTGGTTATAAGCCAAACATCCTTTATAAGCAATTATTATAAGAAGTGGTGGTTATTACAGTTATGATAAGTGTTAGTCCCAGATGGCTATAACAAGTATTGTAGAAGGGGGGGGGGGGGGGTTGAATACAATACTCAAATTTTCACAATTTTAATTTTATTTGTAAAGCCCGTGTCCCGGTACGTTTTTGTTTATTTATTTAATTAATTAAAGTGTGTACCGTTAATTGTTTTGGTTTGGGGTTTGATGTCGTTAAGGACCAAAATGTTAAAATCCATATCTTTTAGTGTAGATGGCGAGTCAAGTAAAGTTGAGGGGGCTAGAGTGAAATGTTGGAATTACTTTGCATGGGTTTTGGCCCATGGCCGGTTTCCCCATCTTTCCGTTTCTTGTTTTCGTGAAAGCCAAGCAAAACCCAAAACACTCCCAAACTAAACGAACCCTACGACCCCCTCTTCTCATTCTTTTGTTCTTTGTGTTGTGCGGCTGGGGTGAGGGAGTCGTAGAGAGAGAGAGCGATCGCAAGAGAGAGACTAAAGAAAGATCATCAGCGACTGCTGTAACCGGAACTGCTGCAGCTGTCGGCGTTGTCTTCGCGGGTTCGCCGGAGAGAGAGTCCAGCGAGAGAGGGAGGGATCGAGAAAGAGAGAGTCGCCGGAGTGGGCGCCGCTGCCGTGTCGTCGTCGTAGAGGTAAGACCCGTTTCCTTGTCCTTTCTTTCGCTGTTTTCTACCCGCCACAACCCTACCACCGCCGGCACAGCAGTGGCTGCCGCCGGCGGGTGCCGCCGGAAGCCACCAGCGGTGGTCGTGAGGGAGGGTTCGGTGTGGGGGGAGGGGTGGATGTGTGGTCTAGTGTTTTGTCGTGTTATTTAATCGTCTCGTTATGCTTCGTAAATCACCGGTGGCCTCCGCCGCCGCCGCCGGCCACCACTGCCGGAGGTGGCAGTGGGTGGTGCTGGTAATCGTCCACCTCGTGGAACCTTAACCTTAATCGAGGAATCTACAACCGATCGCTTGACCCGAATCGTTTAAACTTTGAACCATTTATAAATCGTCATTCTATGTAATTTTAGTGTGCTGTTCAGTTTTCGCGCAACCATAACTTTTCCGTCGTAACTCCGATTGAGCCGAAACTGGCGCCCACGCTTCGAGCTTGGGACCGGGCACGTTTTCTGTGTTTTAGCGGAAAACTGGTTCGGCCTCGAGTTGGGAGAAAAAGTGGTCGCAAGTTCTGCGGTTCGTCATTTTATGTAAAATTTCCTGGAATCTGTCTCGGTTTTGCGAAAGCCGTAACTTTCTGCTCGTAACTCGTTTTGAGGTGATTTTGGTGGCCATAGTTCCCTATTCGAGTTGGGAAGGTTTTTCGTGTTTTGCCGAAAGTCTGATTTAAACCGTAGCTAGGCTGTTTTGGACTGTTTATGCAGGCTGGACTGAAACTGGCAGTTTTGGTAACCGTTCGTATTTAACTCATAATAAATTGTAGAAAAATCGTTAGGAGGCGTATAATATGTCCTTGGAACCCTAACTCAGAGGACGTTCTAGCCATGAAATAATACTGGGATTTTTCTGGATTTAAGGGGGTCGAAGCAGGTCCCGAACAGACCTGTTTTGTGTGAACGGAAATTAGTTTTAGTGACGGTTTAAGCGTGTGTCGTGTCATAGGGTCCGGGTCTCGTATTGACACGTTTTATCATGCGTTTAGGTGCTGGAAAGTGACCGTAATTGTGAAGCTTGATTCGTGTTGATTAAGCTAGGCGCGCATTTGAGGTGAGTTCTCTCACTGTGTAGTTAGGGGTTGTATGCATGTCATAATAGTCTACATGTACTACTGTCTTTGTGGTGTGAACTAGTTGTTGTGGTGTGTAATATTTGATTGGTTGGAATGCTTGGTATAAATGTGTTACATTATAATTCGGTGGGACCGAGGCCTCGATGGTACTGAGGTGTTGGTTACATTATAATTCGGTGGGACCGAGGCCTCGATGGTACTGAGGTGTTGGTTACATTACAATTCGGTGGGACCGAGGCCTCGATGGTACTGAGGTGGTTGGATACATAATTACCTGTAGATGTTTACTCGTTTTATGTATCTGTGATGTTGTTGCTTATGTGCGGGTAGGGGTGATGTGTATATAATTCCTACCTGCGCATGTGTTTGAATTCACTAAGCTTCGTGCTAACCCATTCCCAATAAACCGTGGTTTCAGGTACGAGTGGCTCTAAGGCGTGACGGGTACACACTGGCGCGCGGGATGAGCTGGCTGATATTGGTTTTATTTATTGAACATTGTTTCCGCTGGTTTCTGACTACTTGAACGACATTTATGATTTTGCAATTAATATGTTGGGATTATTTAGTGAGTTTTTATATATAAAACGTTTAATTAAAATTTTAAATTTCCTTGAAATTTTGGGACGTTACAACTTGGTATCAGAGCACAGCTTGAGTGAATCAAACGCACCTCGGTGTGTTTGGTCTCAAGTTGCGGCTGGGAAATTTTCAAATTCTTTATTAAATTTTTTTGGAAATAAAAGAAAAAGTAAAAACCCGTTCGAGGAACGGTGATCGAGGGCGCAGTGTGTACAGTCAGCCGGAGCCGAAGGGAAAGGTACAATGCTTAGTGTTTTATTGCTTTCTAGATCATAGAGTATGCATGCTAGATTGCCTGTTGTTGACACTATGCGGTATGTTGAATTGCTTGCTATTAGGAGTTTATGCTAATTATGATAGGTTACTAAGTGAATGCCCTCTAGGTTGTATGCAGTAAGAGACTTATAGCCTTAGAATATTCGATTTAGTTCTATTGCGCAGCTCTTGTTTGAGTCCAACCGTTCTAGGATAGAATCTTGTATTCGACTGTCTATTTGTTTTGCACTGCATGTAATCGGGTATTCGCGAGGCCACTTTTTATGATTAGTGAGGATTCTTTAGTAGCAAGTGACATGTGTGAATGGTACATGCGAAATAAACCACAGCGGGTTGTAATCTGTCCACAGTGGGCAGCGCAAGTGTACACTGTCCACTATGATCGTCACGGCAAGTAATAATCGGTAAAATACCGGAATCGTATCCACAGAGACTGGGCTATCATGACAATACGGCTTTTGTGAGTTCCTTTCACGAGTTTCAATTAGAGAGGAAACAATATTTTGAGTTGGATTGGTGAAATAACTACTTTTAACGATTTTTACTAAAGATTTAAAAGATGGAATGTAGGTTAGATTTTCCCTAGATTTTATAATAAATACTTGATCTCAAAAGATGATCCTTGTAATTGAAGTCGGTCTTTTCGCTAGAAAAGCCCGGTTACAAAATACTCACACCGTTAAGCAAAAATCCCATACTAGTCGTACTTGTTGTTTTGTCAATGGTAATCTCAGAATGGACCCTCTCGGGCCTCGATGGAATGTGTAGAGACAAATACTCTAAGTGTTTTAAATACACAAATTAGCTTGTCTACTACTCCAGTGGGGAGAGATTAGCTCACTGTGCTGACCTCACTCTCGTAAGTGTCATAAGAATTCTTTCGAACTCCCTAGCATTATCCAAGCTCGTGTCACTGCGTTCTACCCATTTCTGAGTTGAGAACTAGACTTTTAGATCCTTACAAGTGATCGGCTTGTTCGCATCCTTGGGGTATTATCGAGAATGAATAACCAAAACAACAAATATTCCAAGTATAAAGATTACTCAAGAATTTTCTCTAAAATCTAGGTACTTCTCTTACCTACATCCCAAGGGATGTTTAACCTAACATAACTGGAGAAATTAAAACGAAAGATGAAGATTTAAACATGATTGAAAATAAAAGTGACTTTGAATTACCGCTCACAGTGGGGAACGTAAGCGGCCCACTGTTCGAGAATTACAACTGAAAATTAAACTAAGAATTTAAAGTGCTAGAAATTTAAACTACAAAGCTACAGAAAATTAAATCTAACTATGAAAGCTTTAGAGGAAATTAAATGCTAAGGATTAAGGTGCTTGCTAAAATTAAAGATAGATGATCTCATTAAATGACCCAAGCCCTTCCTTTTATACACCAAGGAAAGAGCTTGGGTAATACCCAATGAGATCTTTTGACTTTGCATCAGCTGAGTTATGGGAGCACAAGGACCATTTGTGCCCCATGTTTCTTCTTTAACCAAGGGCTTGATGCTTCTATCCATGGGGTTCTTCAAAAAGTTGACTTTTAGGCTCTTAGGTATGAATATTAAATTCACTTTGCCATCTTCTTTAGGAGCAAGCCTAGAATAAAATAATCCCCATGCTTGTACTTGTTGCTGAACCTTCTAACTGCTCCCACCATGTTGTCTAACTCAGATTTCTTCTTTTTGTCTTTTCCAGCGGCAGCAGTGGGGAACCGGAGTGAGCACTGTTCACGTCACTGCAGATAAAACGTGAAAACTACCCAAAATCCACCAACTAATTTATTAAAGACCATGGTTCACTCCTTTTGCTTGTTTTCGTAAATCATACCAAGAATGGGGGTTTTTAGAAGTGAAATGGCTAAAATTGACAAATTAAAGTGAAAAATAAATGGAAATAATAACTCTAAAAATAGAGTTATCACAACCTCAAACTTAAACTATTACTTGTCCCCAAGTAATAAAAAGAAAGAAATAAAGTAGACAAAACGCACTAGAACTTTTTAGGGACTTACATACTTCTTGACTTGAATGGGCGTTGATCTCCTTCCTTCAATACTTCCTTCGGTTCAAACTTGAAAATTTCACTTTTGTGTTTGACGAAATCTTTTTCTTGTATTCCATTAATCAATAGGGCTTTCTTGGGTTTTATGGGTTTATGGCTTTGAATATTTTCCCAAGGGTTTTTGGCAAGTATTTTCAAACATGAACCGAAAATCTCGCTTGGAGATTTTTATTTCTAGAAGTGGCTGTTTTGGATTTTTCATTAGTATGTACGCACACTTTCAGGCTTTATTTTGGGTATGGCTATTTTTGTGAGAGTGGGTATTCTGATGGTCCAGAATAGGCACACCATCCTTTTTCTGGGAGTGAGCACTTTGATGGTCCAGAAAAGGCACACCATCAATTTTGTTAGTGACACTCCGTTTTTCTTCTGTTTTTGTATTTTTGTATTTTTTTTTTTGGGAGGGGGTATGGCTTACCCACCTCAAACTTGGACTTCACAGTGTCCTCACTGTGGGCAAACTGGAAGTTCCCACCTCAAACTTAAAATCTCACAGTGTCCCCACTGTGACATTGAATTAACGAACAAAGGTGGTGGTTTGGGGTAAAAAGGATCGTGTTTGGATGCGAAAAACGGCCTATATCATTTCATGGTATCAAGTTGAGATTCGTACTTACAAAAGGGACCTTTTTAAGTCGGAAGCCGAAAGTTGTACCTTGAAATGGAAGCGAGATCAAACAAGCATTCAAACAACAAATACGTTAGTACCCAAAAGTACCTACCCAGTGGTAGGATTTCATGCATTACAAACCAAAATAAGAATTCAGCAAAGTGTCAAAAGCCTAGCCAAAGGCATAAAATCAAACCAAACAGAAATTAAAATTGTTTTTTAGAGCAAAAGAGTGGAACCAAAGTTTTAACAAACCATTCAACGGGTCGGGGTGGCCTCTGGTGAACTAGCAGGAACGTCTTCATCAAATTCGTCCTCACTGTCATAAACTGGGCAGATATCCTTCGGAAATTCTGGTAGCTGAGCAGCTAGCATTGGGTTGGCCTCTTGCATCATCAGGCCCGTCACCTCATCCCGTTCTCTTGTATACATCCAAAATTTCTGCGTGGCCCGGTTCTGATATCGCTGCTCACTCTCTAGCAACTCGATCCTGTATGTGAGCTTCTTCAAAGCTGCCAAAATCTCTCCCATTTGGTTGCTGGACGAACCTGCCTCAGTCTGACGCCTCGATGTATCCGCAGTCCGCACATCATGCTCCTCAGCGATGATCACAGTGGGGTTAACAGTCCCCACTGTGGGGATATCTTCTGCCTGCTCGGGTGGAGGAGTGGTGACGTGCCGTCCCATCTTTCGGATGGTACCCACATTGATATTACTCGTGGAATCTAACCACTGGTCCTCCACAGCCGACGGTACACCTGCGTCTATCATCAATGAAGTAATAAGGCAAGGGAGGGGTAAAATTACCTTCTTCCGGGTACGTGCTTGATCGATGGCTCCATGCATGACAGTGCCTATGTTGATCCTTTTTCCCGTGAGGATGCAGTACAACAGCGCACACTTGTGCATCGACAAAGTGGTGTCGTGCGAAGTTGGGGCTAATGAAGCACGGAGAAACTGGAACCAAACGGCAGCCTCGGTAGTGAGAGAACTAGCGTTTAGGCACCGTCGTTGACCGTCCTTATTCCATGGTTTCCCTACAGCGGCTATCTCTCTTAAAATGAGGTCCTCACTTGCTGGAGTCATCTTCTTCAAGAATTGCGCAAACTCACAAATACCCGCATTTCCTCTCCCCAATACTCGGTTAATTTCCCCTGGATTGTAACAAACTTTCCTACCTCGAACTACCACAATTGGGTCTTTACTTTGAGAGGCCTCGGCGTAAAATTCACGCACAAGTGAGGCATTGGCACGTCGATTAGCAGCAGAAATAATCGACCAATCATGCACCACAATTCTATCCTTGACAAATGAATTAGCTTCAACGAAATCGGGGTCAAAACCCCTCTCTAATTTTAACTTTTGCTTGGCGATGCAGTCAAAATGGGCAGCCACCTCCGGAGAGGTGAACTGCCTGGGCACCCCACTGGGGGCATACTCAGTACCTACGATGGATTGATGTGGGTTTTGGGTTTGAATTTGTTCATCCCCACCATCAGTTTCCATAGACGATGAACTTAAAGAGGTTGCAGGGTTTTTACCTTTTCGTGAATCTTGCTTAGCAGGCCTCTTTGTCGGTGTTTTTCGTGCCCTGGCTACCGTGGATCTGGTAACAACTCTTCTCTTTTTTTCGGCTTGGGGAATAAGGTTCTCCCCACTGTGGATATCTCCTGAAACAGCACTCTTCTCCCTATCAAACTTGAACTTCTCATACTGACTTTGATAATTTTCCTCCACCTCTCTCTGCAACTTCTCATTCTCAGCAAACAAGTCTGCCTCAGCCTTCTTCCTCTCTTCCTCGAAGATCCTCTCCTTTTCTGCCCTAACTCTTGCCTCCTCTAGTTTCTTTTCTTCCTCTTCTTTTCGGACCCTTTCTTCTTCTTCTCTACGCCTTCTCTCGGCATCCTCCTTCCTCTTTCTTATGGCTTCCTTTCGTTGAATGTACTCCTCCTCCAATCGTCGCTCTTCCTCTTCGGTTTGCAGAGCCTCGGTGTCAAAAAGACTGGTGCTCGTGGTTGAGACGCGTGGAGAAGAAATAGCCTTCGGGCTTCGTTGTTTGGAGGAGCCTTCGTCTGGTGCACCAGATGTCATCGGTGCACTGGAAGTCGCCGGATTTTCGCCGGAGACCGGCGGCGGTTCGTTGAGGTCACCAGTGATGGTTTCTGGTGGGTTTTCGGTGTTACGACGGCGGACCGCCGCCCGGTTGGGTGCCTGAGGGTTTGAAATCGGCCTCTTGCTTCTAGCCATTGGAGGGAATTTGCTTCTGGTTCGTGTAAGAGAAATGGGGAAGAAAAAGATGGTTTTTGAATATTTGAAGTTAAAGGTGGTTTTTGGGAAGTTAATGGTGGTTTTTAGGATTTTTGCAATGGGTTTAGGGTTGGACCGTCGGGTTTTAGGAGAGAGAGGGAGAGTACAATGATGGTTTTCTTGGAAAATGGAGAACTAATGACATGTGGCAGCAAAAGTTGATTAGTTGGCAGAAAAGGTGAAAGCTTGTTATCCTTGGGCCCCACAAATTGTCCCATCAACCGTCAGATTCCAGAGTGGGGAACGCAGTGATCAGCTTCTGCCCACTGCGAACCACTTTATTGACTTTTGCTTTAAAGCTCGGGATTTTCGCCTACACACATACAAGTAAACTACCCTTGCAATATTAAAAAGAACAAAAAGAATAAAAACACAGCAAACAACAGAAATAAAATATTTACAATTGGACCTGATGTTTCTTAACCATAGTGAGGTGGAGAGTGGGCAGGGATGTGGGCACTCTCATGCAGAAAATGCTTTACCCTTTGCCCGTTGACTTTAAAGGTCTGATCAGACTGTGGAGACTTTAATTCCACTGTTCCAAAGGGACTTACCTTGACAATGGTGTATGGTCCAGTCCATCTTGACTTGAGCTTACCCGGAAAAAGTTTTAGACGAGAGTTGAACAATAATACCTGCTGTCCTTCAAAAAATTCCCGATGATTGATCCTTCGGTCATGCCACATCTTGGTCTTTTCCTTGTATAACTTTGCATTTTCATATGCGTGATAGCGCATTTCCTCAAGTTCATGCAATTGCAAGGTTCTTTTAATTCCTGCGGCATCTTCACTCATGTTGAGCTCTTTTAAAGCCCAAAAGGCTTTATGTTCCAATTCGATTGGTAAATGGCAAGCTTTGCCAAATACCAACTTAAATGGAGACATTCCCAAAGGGGTCTTATATGCCGTGCGATACGCCCAAAGAGCGTCATCAAGCTTGCTGGACCAATCCTTTCGATGGGGTTTCACCACCTTTTCCAAAATTCCCTTGATTTCTCGGTTTGAAAGCTCCGCCAAACCATTAGTTTGGGGGTGGTAGGCGGTTGCTACCCTATGATGAATATCATATTTAGCAAGGACCGCGGTCATGACTTTGTTAACAAAATGGGATCCTTCATCACTAATTATTGCTCGTGGTGTTCCAAAGCGAGTGAAAATATTTTTTTGCAAAAACTTCACCACAGTGTTAGCGTCATTAGTGTGACAAGCAGCAGCTTCTACCCATTTTGAAACATAATCTACCGCTACTAAGATGTAGAAATTGTTGTTGGAATTTGGAAAGGGTCCCATGAAATCTATTCCCCACACATCAAAAATTTCCACCTCAAGGATATTGTTGAGGGGCATTTCATTTCGTTTTGATATATTCCCAGTGCGCTGACACTGCTCACAGTGACGAACAAACTCATGAGAGTCTTTGAACACAGTGGGCCAAAAGAACCCACTCTGCAAAATTTTCGCAGCAGTGCGTGTTCCTCCGAAATGACCTCCATAGTGGGATGTGTGACAGCCTTGGAGTAAATGTTGTTGATCACTCCCATGAACACATCGCCTCAACACTTGGTCCGTTCCTATCTTATATAAGAAAGGATCGTCCCAAATGTATTGACGAGTATCATACAAGAATTTTTTAAAAGGCTGTCCACTCATTCCATGGGGTCGTAATCCACTTGCTAAAAAGTTAGCAATGTCAGCATACCAAGGAATATCATGATGTTGGGCGACTAACAATTGTTCATCAGGAAAATTTTCTTTTACCGGAGTGGGATCTACAGTGCCCACTGTGGGCTCAAGTCTGGAAAGATGATCAGCGATCTGGTTACTTGTTCCTTTTCTATCGATGATCTCAAGGTCGAATTCCTGCAGCAACAGCACCCATCTGATCAACCTCGGTTTAGAGTCAGCTTTGTTGATCAAATATTTGATGGCTGCGTGATCGGTGTGTACTATGACCTTTGCTCCAATTAAGTAAGACCTGAAACGATCAAAAGCAAAAACTACTGCAAGTAATTCTTTTTCGGTTACAGTGTAGTTGATTTGAGCCTCGATCAAAGTCTTGCTTGCATAGTATATTGGATGAAAAATCTTATCTTTTCGTTGGCCTAGTACTGCACCTATAGCCCAATCGCTGGCGTCACACATGACTTCAAATGGGAGTGACCAGTCAGGAGTGGTCACTATGGGTGCAGTAACTAAGGCATTTTTGATTATTTCAAATGCGTCTCTACATTCTTTGGTAAAAACAAACTCTCTTTCATGTTGCAGCAGGTTACATAGGGGTTTAGTTATTTTGGAAAAATCTTTTATGAACCTCCTATAGAAACCTGCGTGACCTAAAAAACTGCGAATGCCTTTTACCGTTGTGGGCTCGGGAAGTTGGGAGATTACTTCTAGTTTTGCTTTATCAACTTCCAAACCCTTTTTCGACACAAGATGACCCAAAACAATGCCCTCTTCGACCATGAAATGACATTTTTCCCAATTTAGAATAAGGTCGTGGGTTTCACATCTCACCAAACTTTTTTCTAGATTCCTCAAACAGTTATCAAATGATGTGCCGATCACAGAAAAATCGTCCATAAAAACTTCTATGGTATCTTCTATCATATCAGTAAAAATGGCCATCATACAGCGTTGAAAAGTAGCGGGAGCATTACATAAACCAAAAGGCATTCTCCGGAATGCAAAAGTACCATATGGACAAGTAAAGGTGGTCTTTTCTTGGTCCTCGGGTGCGATGTGGATTTGGTTATATCCGGAGTATCCATCTAGAAAACAATAAAATTCCTTTCCCGCTAATCTATCAAGCATTTGATCAATAAAAGGTAACGGGAAATGGTCTTTCTTTGTTGCTAGATTCAGTTGCCTATAGTCCATGCATATTCTCCATCCCGTAACAGTCCTAGTTGGAATGAGTTCGTTCTTTTCATTTGTGACCACTGTTGTTCCTCCCTTTTTAGGGACACATTGAACGGGGCTCACCCAACTACTACTGGCAATGGGATAGATAATACCAGCATCTAACCACTTCAAAATCTCTTTCTTAACTACTTCCTTCATGATGGGGTTCAACCTTCTTTGAGGTTGGACTTTTCCTGGGCGGTCACTCTCTAAGTTGATCTTATGTTGACATAAAGAGGGGCTAATTCCTCTAATGTCTGCTATGGTCCAACCAATTGCCTTCTTATGCTTCATCAACAATTCGATTAAAAGTTGTTCTTGATTTTCGCTAAGTTTGGACGAGATGATAACAGGAAGTTTGTTATTCTCGGCGAGATAAGCATATTTCAAATGAGGAGGCAATGGTTTAAGCTCTAACTCGGGAGGTTGTTCGATGGATGGTGGTTGGATCGTCCTATCCTTAAAGTCCAAAGGTTCAATAGATGCCACCATTTCGTTACACTCATCCTCAAAAGTATCTTCTGAGTCAGAGTGTTCACTCTCACTGCCCACTGTGGACAGTGAGTCGAAACAGTAGGATCTATGAATCGCACTCACAGCAAGGCAGTCCTCGGTGTCTATGTATTTAAGAGATTTGAAAACATTAAACTTTACTTCCTGGTCGTTGACTCTCATGGTGAGTTCTCCTTTGTGCACATCAATCAAAGTTCGTCCTGTCGCAAGGAAAGGACGTCCTAGAATGATTGGGATGTCTTTGTCGGCCTCATAGTCTAAAATCAGAAAGTCGGCAGGGAAGATGAATTTATCCACTTGGACCAAAACATCTTCAATCTTCCCTCTTGGATAGGCAATGGATCGATCGGCTAATTGTAAGGTCACGGTGGTGGGTCTAGCCTCTCCAATACCTAATCTCTTAAAAATTGACAAAGGCATCAAATTTATACTAGCGCCTAAATCACAAAGTGCTTGACCTACTTCTTGTCCTCCTATCGTGCATGGAATTGTGAAACTACCCGGGTCTTTCAACTTAGGTGGAATCTTGCTTGTGAGAAGGGCACTACATTCTTCGGTCAATGCCACAGTTTCAAACTCACCCAACTTTCGTTTTTTGTTCAAAATATCTTTTAAAAACTTAACATAGCTTGGCATTTGCTCAAGAGCTTCTACCAAGGGTATGTTAATGTGAAGCTGTTTGAAAATGTCTAAAAACTTTTTAAATTGAACATCAACATTTTTAGGCTTCATTCTTTCAGGAAAAGGTACACTTTTTGGGTCGATGTGAGTCTGAAGCGGAGTTAACCTTGGAATGGTAGGTTTAGGCAATGGCCCAAAAGTGGGGAGTTCAGGGACTTCCGTCCCCACTGTGGGGATCACAGTGACTTGAGGAGTGCCCATTGTGGGATGAGGTACAGCGGTGATTTGAGGCGATTCTTCATAATCGAAAACGATATCTTTCAGATCCTTTCCACTCCTAAGTGTTATGGCTTTGATTTGTTCTGGTCCCTTTCCTATTACCCTAGCATTTTCGGTATCACTAGGTAATGTCCCCGGTGGTCTATTCTTGACTTCGACGGCTAGTTGTCCTACTTGAGTTTCTATGTTCCTAATGGCCGCTTGAGTTTGGTTCATGAATCCTTTGAGCATTGATTCGAGTGATGGTTGAGCCTCAGCATTATGAGATGGTCGTGGTTGGAATTGTTGGGAGGATTGACCTTGGTGAAAGTTTTGTGGGTGCTGCCCACTGTGGTGTGAGGATTGCCCACTGTGATGTGATTGAAATCCAGGGGGGTTGTGTGGTCTTTGAGCATGACTCGCCCCGTGGGGTTGGAGTCCTTGGTTTCCAGACCACGAGAAATTTGGATGATTCCTCCAACCTGGATTATAGGTCTGTGAGTATGGGTTGTTGCGCGGGTTGGTTCCTATGACATTAATAGCCTCTGGATTTGCTGGACAAAAATCAAAAACATGCTCGTCCCCACAGTAAGAGCAGTTCTCAGTGAGATGTGCAGTACCCACTGTGGGATTAAGTTGTCCTCGATTTTGGTTCAACACTATTTTTGTTAAGGCCACTAACTGTGCATTCATTGTTTTAAGCGCCTCATTATCAATGTTGGTGGACTTTGGTGCAGGCGTTCTCGGGTTGGACCAGTCGGTGTTGTTATTGGACACTTTCTCTAAAATTTGATATCCTTCATTATAGGTTTTGCTTGTGAAAGTTCCTCCTGCTATTGCATCTAAGATGATTTTGGCTGCGTTGGACAGACCATTGTAAAAGGTCTCCAACTGAATGCAATGTGGGATGCCATGGTGTGGGCATTTTCGGAGTAAATCTTTAAACCGCTCCCATGCATCCGAAACAGCCTCATCTTCGTCTTGTCTAAACAAAACAATATCATTTCTCAGCCTCATGTTTTTGGTTGGAGGAAAATACTTTTGTAAAAATTTATCCGCAAGCTCTTGCCACATGGTTATTGAATGAGGTGCATGCGCATTTAGCCATGACTTAGCCTTGTCCCTTAAAGTAAAAGGAAAAAGTCTTAGCCTTAAAGCTTCCTCACTCACACCTTGTAGCTGAAAAGAGTCGGTCATTTCCAAAAATGATTTTAAGTGCGAATGCGGATCCTCAGATGGTGATCCTCCAAACTGACCCATGGCTTGGATCATTTGAAACATCACCGGTTTGAGTTCAAAGTGTGGTGTTTGAAGGTTGGGTCTTAGAATCCCGGAGCTTAAATCACTAACTCCAGTAGTTGCATAATCCCTTATCCCTCGATCTTTGCTATCAGCAATCGTCACTGTGGTTTCCACTAATGGAGGTGGTGGTGGTTGACCGCCCACTCCTGCCATATTTGCGGTGGGGTTCACAGGGAGTTGTTGATTTTTCTTCTTGTTTTTACGTCTTTTTCGAAAAGTCCTTTCTATTTCAAGATCGATTGGTTCCAAAGGTCCGTGTTGTTGCCTTGGCATACAACACGATCGGTGCTAGAAAAACGAGTTACTTGGGCTCAAACAAAAACTAATGTCTTGAGATTTAAAAATCACGCCAGTCCCCGGCAGCGGCGCCAAAAACTTGACATGTGTGAATGGTACATGCGAAATAAACCACAGCGGGTTGTAATCTGTCCACAGTGGGCAGCGCAAGTGTACACTGTCCACTATGATCGTCACGGCAAGTAATAATCGGTAAAATACCGGAATCGTATCCACAGAGACTGGGCTATCAAGACAATACGGCTTTTGTGAGTTCCTTTCACGAGTTTCAATTAGAGAGGAAACAATATTTTGAGTTGGATTGGTGAAATAACTACTTTTAACGATTTTTACTAAAGATTTAAAAGATGGAATGTAGGTTAGATTTTCCCTAGATTTTATAATAAATACTTGATCTCAAAAGATGATCCTTGTAATTGAAGTCGGTCTTTTCGCTAGAAAAGCCCGGTTACAAAATACTCACACCGTTAAGCAAAAATCCCATACTAGTCGTACTTGTTGTTTTGTCAATGGTAATCTCAGAATGGACCCTCTCGGGCCTCGATGGAATGTGTAGAGACAAATACTCTAAGTGTTTTAAATACACAAATTAGCTTGTCTACTACTCCAGTGGGGAGAGATTAGCTCACTGTGCTGACCTCACTCTCGTAAGTGTCATAAGAATTCTTTCGAACTCCCTAGCATTATCCAAGCTCGTGTCACTGCGTTCTACCCATTTCTGAGTTGAGAACTAGACTTTTAGATCCTTACAAGTGATCGGCTTGTTCGCATCCTTGGGGTATTATCGAGAATGAATAACCAAAACAACAAATATTCCAAGTATAAAGATTACTCAAGAATTTTCTCTAAAATCTAGGTACTTCTCTTACCTACATCCCAAGGGATGTTTAACCTAACATAACTGGAGAAATTAAAACGAAAGATGAAGATTTAAACATGATTGAAAATAAAAGTGACTTTGAATTACCGCTCACAGTGGGGAACGTAAGCGGCCCACTGTTCGAGAATTACAACTGAAAATTAAACTAAGAATTTAAAGTGCTAGAAATTTAAACTACAAAGCTACAGAAAATTAAATCTAACTATGAAAGCTTTAGAGGAAATTAAATGCTAAGGATTAAGGTGCTTGCTAAAATTAAAGATAGATGATCTCATTAAATGACCCAAGCCCTTCCTTTTATACACCAAGGAAAGAGCTTGGGTAATACCCAATGAGATCTTTTGACTTTGCATCAGCTGAGTTATGGGAGCACAAGGACCATTTGTGCCCCATGTTTCTTCTTTAACCAAGGGCTTGATGCTTCTATCCATGGGGTTCTTCAAAAAGTTGACTTTTAGGCTCTTAGGTATGAATATTAAATTCACTTTGCCATCTTCTTTAGGAGCAAGCCTAGAATAAAATAATCCCCATGCTTGTACTTGTTGCTGAACCTTCTAACTGCTCCCACCATGCTGTCTAACTCAGATTTCTTCTTTTTGTCTTTTCCAGCGGCAGCAGTGGGGAACCGGAGTGAGCACTGTTCACGTCACTGCAGATAAAACGTGAAAACTACCCAAAATCCACCAACTAATTTATTAAAGACCATGGTTCACTCCTTTTGCTTGTTTTCGTAAATCATACCAAGAATGGGGGTTTTTAGAAGTGAAATGGCTAAAATTGACAAATTAAAGTGAAAAATAAATGGAAATAATAACTCTAAAAATAGAGTTATCACAACCTCAAACTTAAACTATTACTTGTCCCCAAGTAATAAAAAGAAAGAAATAAAGTAGACAAAACGCACTAGAACTTTTTAGGGACTTACATACTTCTTGACTTGAATGGGCGTTGATCTCCTTCCTTCAATACTTCCTTCGGTTCAAACTTGAAAATTTCACTTTTGTGTTTGACGAAATCTTTTTCTTGTATTCCATTAATCAGTAGGGCTTTCTTGGGTTTTATGGGTTTATGGCTTTGAATATTTTCCCAAGGGTTTTTGGCAAGTATTTTCAAACATGAACCGAAAATCTCGCTTGGAGATTTTTATTTCTAGAAGTGGCTGTTTTGGATTTTTCATTAGTATGTACGCACACTTTCAGGCTTTATTTTGGGTATGGCTATTTTTGTGAGAGTGGGTATTCTGATGGTCCAGAATAGGCACACCATCCTTTTTCTGGGAGTGAGCACTTTGATGGTCCAGAAAAGGCACACCATCAATTTTGTTAGTGACACTCCGTTTTTCTTCTGTTTTTGTATTTTTGTATTTTTTTTTTTTGGGAGGGGGTATGGCTTACCCACCTCAAACTTGGACTTCACAGTGTCCTCACTGTGGGCAAACTGGAAGTTCCCACCTCAAACTTAAAATCTCACAGTGTCCCCACTGTGACATTGAATTAACGAACAAAGGTGGTGGTTTGGGGTAAAAAGGATCGTGTTTGGATGCGAAAAACGGCCTATATCATTTCATGGTATCAAGTTGAGATTCGTACTTACAAAAGGGACCTTTTTAAGTCGGAAGCCGAAAGTTGTACCTTGAAATGGAAGCGAGATCAAACAAGCATTCAAACAACAAATACGTTAGTACCCAAAAGTACCTACCCAGTGGTAGGATTTCATGCATTACAAACCAAAATAAGAATTCAGCAAAGTGTCAAAAGCCTAGCCAAAGGCATAAAATCAAACCAAACAGAAATTAAAATTGTTTTTAGAGCAAAAGAGTGGAACCAAAGTTTTAACAAACCATTCAACGGGTCGGGGTGGCCTCTGGTGAACTAGCAGGAACGTCTTCATCAAATTCGTCCTCACTGTCATAAACTGGGCAGATATCCTTCGGAAATTCTGGTAGCTGAGCAGCTAGCATTGGGTTGGCCTCCTGCATCATCAGGCCCGTCACCTCATCCCGTTCTCTTGTATACATCCAAAATTTCTGCGTGGCCCGGTTCTGATATCGCTGCTCACTTTCTAGCAACTCGATCCTGTATGTGAGCTTCTTCAAAGCTGCCAAAATCTCTCCCATTTGGTTGCTGGACGAACCTGCCTCAGTCTGACGCCTCGATGTATCCGCAGTCCGCACATCATGCTCCTCAGCGATGATCACAGTGGGGTTAACAGTCCCCACTGTGGGGATATCTTCTGCCTGCTCGGGTGGAGGAGTGGTGACGTGCCGTCCCATCTTTCGGATGGTACCCACATTGATATTACTCGTGGAATCTAACCACTGGTCCTCCACAGCCGACGGTACACCTGCGTCTATCATCAATGAAGTAATAAGGCAAGGGAGGGGTAAAATTACCTTCTTCCGGGTACGTGCTTGATCGATGGCTCCATGCATGACAGTGCCTATGTTGATCCTTTTTCCCGTGAGGATGCAGTACAACAGCGCACACTTGTGCATCGACAAAGTGGTGTCGTGCGAAGTTGGGGCTAATGAAGCACGGAGAAACTGGAACCAAACGGCAGCCTCGGTAGTGAGAGAACTAGCGTTTAGGCACCGTCGTTGACCGTCCTTATTCCATGGTTTCCCTACAGCGGCTATCTCTCTTAAAATGAGGTCCTCACTTGCTGGAGTCATCTTCTTCAAGAATTGCGCAAACTCACAAATACCCGCATTTCCTCTCCCCAATACTCGGTTAATTTCCCCTGGATTGTAACAAACTTTCCTACCTCGAACTACCACAATTGGGTCTTTACTTTGAGAGGCCTCGACGTAAAATTCACGCACAAGTGAGGCATTGGCACGTCGATTAGCAGCAGAAATAATCGACCAATCATGCACCACAATTCTATCCTTGACAAATGAATTAGCTTCAACGAAATCGGGGTCAAAACCCCTCTCTAATTTTAACTTTTGCTTGGCGATGCAGTCAAAATGGGCAGCCACCTCCGGAGAGGTGAACTGCCTGGGCACCCCACTGGGGGCATACTCAGTACCTACGATGGATTGATGTGGGTTTTGGGTTTGAATTTGTTCATCCCCACCATCAGTTTCCATAGACGATGAACTTAAAGAGGTTGCAGGGTTTTTACCTTTTCGTGAATCTTGCTTAGCAGGCCTCTTTGTCGGTGTTTTTCGTGCCCTGGCTACCGTGGATCTGGTAACAACTCTTCTCTTTTTTTCGGCTTGGGGAATAAGGTTCTCCCCACTGTGGATATCTCCTGAAACAGCACTCTTCTCCCTATCAAACTTGAACTTCTCATACTGACTTTGATAATTTTCCTCCACCTCTCTCTGCAACTTCTCATTCTCAGCAAACAAGTCTGCCTCAGCCTTCTTCCTCTCTTCCTCGAAGATCCTCTCCTTTTCTGCCCTAACTCTTGCCTCCTCTAGTTTCTTTTCTTCCTCTTCTTTTCGGACCCTTTCTTCTTCTTCTCTACGCCTTCTCTCGGCATCTTCCTTCCTCTTTCTTATGGCTTCCTTTCGTTGAATGTACTCCTCCTCCAATCGTCGCTCTTCCTCTTCGGTTTGCAGAGCCTCGGTGTCAAAAAGACTGGTGCTCGTGGTTGAGACGCGTGGAGAAGAAATAGCCTTCGGGCTTCGTTGTTTGGAGGAGCCTTCGTCTGGTGCACCAGATGTCATCGGTGCACTGGAAGTCGCCGGATTTTCGCCGGAGACCGGCGGCGGTTCGTTGAGGTCACCAGTGATGGTTTCTGGTGGGTTTTCGGTGTTACGACGGCGGACCGCCGCCCGGTTGGGTGCCTGAGGGTTTGAAATCGGCCTCTTGCTTCTAGCCATTGGAGGGAATTTGCTTCTGGTTCGTGTAAGAGAAATGGGGAAGAAAAAGATGGTTTTTGAATATTTGAAGTTAAAGGTGGTTTTTGGGAAGTTAATGGTGGTTTTTAGGATTTTTGCAATGGGTTTAGGGTTGGACCGTCGGGTTTTAGGAGAGAGAGGGAGAGTACAATGATGGTTTTCTTGGAAAATGGAGAACTAATGACATGTGGCAGCAAAAGTTGATTAGTTGGCAGAAAAGGTGAAAGCTTGTTATCCTTGGGCCCCACAAATTGTCCCATCAACCGTCAGATTCCAGAGTGGGGAACGCAGTGATCAGCTTCTGCCCACTGCGAACCACTTTATTGACTTTTGCTTTAAAGCTCGGGATTTTCGCCTACACACATACAAGTAAACTACCCTTGCAATATTAAAAAGAACAAAAAGAATAAAAACACAGCAAACAACAGAAATAAAATATTTACAATTGGACCTGATGTTTCTTAACCATAGTGAGGTGGAGAGTGGGCAGGGATGTGGGCACTCTCATGCAGAAAATGCTTTACCCTTTGCCCGTTGACTTTAAAGGTCTGATCAGACTGTGGAGACTTTAATTCCACTGTTCCAAAGGGACTTACCTTGACAATGGTGTATGGTCCAGTCCATCTTGACTTGAGCTTACCCGGAAAAAGTTTTAGACGAGAGTTGAACAATAATACCTGCTGTCCTTCAAAAAATTCCCGATGATTGATCCTTCGGTCATGCCACATCTTGGTCTTTTCCTTGTATAACTTTGCATTTTCATATGCGTGATAGCGCATTTCCTCAAGTTCATGCAATTGCAAGGTTCTTTTAATTCCTGCGGCATCTTCACTCATGTTGAGCTCTTTTAAAGCCCAAAAGGCTTTATGTTCCAATTCGATTGGTAAATGGCAAGCTTTGCCAAATACCAACTTAAATGGAGACATTCCCAAAGGGGTCTTATATGCCGTGCGATACGCCCAAAGAGCGTCATCAAGCTTGCTGGACCAATCCTTTCGATGGGGTTTCACCACCTTTTCCAAAATTCCCTTGATTTCTCGGTTTGAAAGCTCCGCCAAACCATTAGTTTGGGGGTGGTAGGCGGTTGCTACCCTATGATGAATATCATATTTAGCAAGGACCGCGGTCATGACTTTGTTAACAAAATGGGATCCTTCATCACTAATTATTGCTCGTGGTGTTCCAAAGCGAGTGAAAATATTTTTTTGCAAAAACTTCACCACAGTGTTAGCGTCATTAGTGTGACAAGCAGCAGCTTCTACCCATTTTGAAACATAATCTACCGCTACTAAGATGTAGAAATTGTTGTTGGAATTTGGAAAGGGTCCCATGAAATCTATTCCCCACACATCAAAAATTTCCACCTCAAGGATATTGTTGAGGGGCATTTCATTTCGTTTTGATATATTCCCAGTGCGCTGACACTGCTCACAGTGACGAACAAACTCATGAGAGTCTTTGAACACAGTGGGCCAAAAGAACCCACTCTGCAAAATTTTCGCAGCAGTGCGTGTTCCTCCGAAATGACCTCCATAGTGGGATGTGTGACAGCCTTGGAGTAAATGTTGTTGATCACTCCCATGAACACATCGCCTCAACACTTGGTCCGTTCCTATCTTATATAAGAAAGGATCGTCCCAAATGTATTGACGAGTATCATACAAGAATTTTTTAAAAGGCTGTCCACTCATTCCATGGGGTCGTAATCCACTTGCTAAAAAGTTAGCAATGTCAGCATACCAAGGAATATCATGATGTTGGGCGACTAACAATTGTTCATCAGGAAAATTTTCTTTTACCGGAGTGGGATCTACAGTGCCCACTGTGGGCTCAAGTCTGGAAAGATGATCAGCGATCTGGTTACTTGTTCCTTTTCTATCGATGATCTCAAGGTCGAATTCCTGCAGCAACAGCACCCATCTGATCAACCTCGGTTTAGAGTCAGCTTTGTTGATCAAATATTTGATGGCTGCGTGATCGGTGTGTACTATGACCTTTGCTCCAATTAAGTAAGACCTGAAACGATCAAAAGCAAAAACTACTGCAAGTAATTCTTTTTCGGTTACAGTGTAGTTGATTTGAGCCTCGATCAAAGTCTTGCTTGCATAGTATATTGGATGAAAAATCTTATCTTTTCGTTGGCCTAGTACTGCACCTATAGCCCAATCGCTGGCGTCACACATGACTTCAAATGGGAGTGACCAGTCAGGAGTGGTCACTATGGGTGCAGTAACTAAGGCATTTTTGATTATTTCAAATGCGTCTCTACATTCTTTGGTAAAAACAAACTCTCTTTCATGTTGCAGCAGGTTACATAGGGGTTTAGTTATTTTGGAAAAATCTTTTATGAACCTCCTATAGAAACCTGCGTGACCTAAAAAACTGCGAATGCCTTTTACCGTTGTGGGCTCGGGAAGTTGGGAGATTACTTCTAGTTTTGCTTTATCAACTTCCAAACCCTTTTTCGACACAAGATGACCCAAAACAATGCCCTCTTCGACCATGAAATGACATTTTTCCCAATTTAGAATAAGGTCGTGGGTTTCACATCTCACCAAACTTTTTTCTAGATTCCTCAAACAGTTATCAAATGATGTGCCGATCACAGAAAAATCGTCCATAAAAACTTCTATGGTATCTTCTATCATATCAGTAAAAATGGCCATCATACAGCGTTGAAAAGTAGCGGGAGCATTACATAAACCAAAAGGCATTCTCCGGAATGCAAAAGTACCATATGGACAAGTAAAGGTGGTCTTTTCTTGGTCCTCGGGTGCGATGTGGATTTGGTTATATCCGGAGTATCCATCTAGAAAACAATAAAATTCCTTTCCCGCTAATCTATCAAGCATTTGATCAATAAAAGGTAACGGGAAATGGTCTTTCTTTGTTGCTAGATTCAGTTGCCTATAGTCCATGCATATTCTCCATCCCGTAACAGTCCTAGTTGGAATGAGTTCGTTCTTTTCATTTGTGACCACTGTTGTTCCTCCCTTTTTAGGGACACATTGAACGGGGCTCACCCAACTACTACTGGCAATGGGATAGATAATACCAGCATCTAACCACTTCAAAATCTCTTTCTTAACTACTTCCTTCATGATGGGGTTCAACCTTCTTTGAGGTTGGACTTTTCCTGGGCGGTCACTCTCTAAGTTGATCTTATGTTGACATAAAGAGGGGCTAATTCCTCTAATGTCTGCTATGGTCCAACCAATTGCCTTCTTATGCTTCATCAACAATTCGATTAAAAGTTGTTCTTGATTTTCGCTAAGTTTGGACGAGATGATAACAGGAAGTTTGTTATTCTCGGCGAGATAAGCATATTTCAAATGAGGAGGCAATGGTTTAAGCTCTAACTCGGGAGGTTGTTCGATGGATGGTGGTTGGATCGTCCTATCCTTAAAGTCCAAAGGTTCAATAGATGCCACCATTTCGTTACACTCATCCTCAAAAGTATCTTCTGAGTCAGAGTGTTCACTCTCACTGCCCACTGTGGACAGTGAGTCGAAACAGTAGGATCCATGAATCGCACTCACAGCAAGGCAGTCCTCGGTGTCTATGTATTTAAGAGATTTGAAAACATTAAACTTTACTTCCTGGTCGTTGACTCTCATGGTGAGTTCTCCTTTGTGCACATCAATCAAAGTTCGTCCTGTCGCAAGGAAAGGACGTCCTAGAATGATTGGGATGTCTTTGTCGGCCTCATAGTCTAAAATCAGAAAGTCGGCAGGGAAGATGAATTTATCCACTTGGACCAAAACATCTTCAATCTTCCCTCTTGGATAGGCAATGGATCGATCGGCTAATTGTAAGGTCACGGTGGTGGGTCTAGCCTCTCCAATACCTAATCTCTTAAAAATTGACAAAGGCATCAAATTTATACTAGCGCCTAAATCACAAAGTGCTTGACCTACTTCTTGTCCTCCTATCGTGCATGGAATTGTGAAACTACCCGGGTCTTTCAACTTAGGTGGAATCTTGCTTGTGAGAAGGGCACTACATTCTTCGGTCAACGCCACAGTTTCAAACTCACCCAACTTTCGTTTTTTGTTCAAAATATCTTTTAAAAACTTAACATAGCTTGGCATTTGCTCAAGAGCTTCTACCAAGGGTATGTTAATGTGAAGCTGTTTGAAAATGTCTAAAAACTTTTTAAATTGAACATCAACATTTTTAGGCTTCATTCTTTCAGGAAAAGGTACACTTTTTGGGTCGATGTGAGTCTGAAGCGGAGTTAACCTTGGAATGGTAGGTTTAGGCAATGGCCCAAAAGTGGGGAGTTCAGGGACTTCCGTCCCCACTGTGGGGATCACAGTGACTTGAGGAGTGCCCATTGTGGGATGAGGTACAGCGGTGATTTGAGGCGATTCTTCATAATCGAAAACGATATCTTTCAGATCCTTTCCACTCCTAAGTGTTATGGCTTTGATTTGTTCTGGTCCCTTTCCTATTACCCTAGCATTTTCGGTATCACTAGGTAATGTCCCCGGTGGTCTATTCTTGACTTCGACGGCTAGTTGTCCTACTTGAGTTTCTATGTTCCTAATGGCCGCTTGAGTTTGGTTCATGAATCCTTTGAGCATTGATTCGAGTGATGGTTGAGCCTCAGCATTATGAGATGGTCGTGGTTGGAATTGTTGGGAGGATTGACCTTGGTGAAAGTTTTGTGGGTGCTGCCCACTGTGGTGTGAGGATTGCCCACTGTGATGTGATTGAAATCCAGGGGGGTTGTGTGGTCTTTGAGCATGACTCGCCCCGTGGGGTTGGAGTCCTTGGTTTCTAGACCACGAGAAATTTGGATGATTCCTCCAACCTGGATTATAGGTCTGTGAGTATGGGTTGTTGCGCGGGTTGGTTCCTATGACATTAATAGCCTCTGGATTTGCTGGACAAAAATCAAAAACATGCTCGTCCCCACAGTAAGAGCAGTTCTCAGTGAGATGTGCAGTACCCACTGTGGGATTAAGTTGTCCTCGATTTTGGTTCAACACTATTTTTGTTAAGGCCACTAACTGTGCATTCATTGTTTTAAGCGCCTCATTATCAATGTTGGTGGACTTTGGTGCAGGCGTTCTCGGGTTGGACCAGTCGGTGTTGTTATTGGACACTTTCTCTAAAATCTGATATCCTTCATTATAGGTTTTGCTTGTGAAAGTTCCTCCTGCTGTTGCATCTAAGATGATTTTGGCTGCGTTGGACAGACCATTGTAAAAGGTCTCCAACTGAATGCAATGTGGGATGCCATGGTGTGGGCATTTTCGGAGTAAATCTTTAAACCGCTCCCATGCATCCGAAACAGCCTCATCTTCGTCTTGTCTAAACAAAACAATATCATTTCTCAGCCTCATGTTTTTGGTTGGAGGAAAATACTTTTGTAAAAATTTATCCGCAAGCTCTTGCCACATGGTTATTGAATGAGGTGCATGCGCATTTAGCCATGACTTAGCCTTGTCCCTTAAAGTAAAAGGAAAAAGTCTTAGCCTTAAAGCTTCCTCACTCACACCTTGTAGCTGAAAAGAGTCGGTCATTTCCAAAAATGATTTTAAGTGCGAATGCGGATCCTCAGATGGTGATCCTCCAAACTGACCCATGGCTTGGATCATTTGAAACATCACCGGTTTGAGTTCAAAGTGTGGTGTTTGAAGGTTGGGTCTTAGAATCCCGGAGCTTAAATCACTAACTCCAGTAGTTGCATAATCCCTTATCCCTCGATCTTTGCTATCAGCAATCGTCACTGTGGTTTCCACTAATGGAGGTGGTGGTGGTTGACCGCCCACTCCTGCCATATTTGCGGTGGGGTTCACAGGGAGTTGTTGATTTTTCTTCTTGTTTTTACGTCTTTTTCGAAAAGTCCTTTCTATTTCAAGATCGATTGGTTCCAAAGGTCCGTGTTGTTGCCTTGGCATACAACACGATCGGTGCTAGAAAAACGAGTTACTTGGGCTCAAACAAAAACTAATGTCTTGAGATTTAAAAATCACGCCAGTCCCCGGCAGCGGCGCCAAAAACTTGACATGTGTGAATGGTACATGCGAAATAAACCACAGCGGGTTGTAATCTGTCCACAGTGGGCAGCGCAAGTGTACACTGTCCACTATGATCGTCACGGCAAGTAATAATCGGTAAAATACCGGAATCGTATCCACAGAGACTGGGCTATCAAGACAATACGGCTTTTGTGAGTTCCTTTCACGAGTTTCAATTAGAGAGGAAACAATATTTTGAGTTGGATTGGTCAAATAACTACTTTTAACGATTTTTACTAAAGATTTAAAAGATGGAATGTAGGTTAGATTTTCCCTAGATTTTATAATAAATACTTGATCTCAAAAGATGATCCTTGTAATTGAAGTCGGTCTTTTCGCTAGAAAAGCCCGGTTACAAAATACTCACACCGTTAAGCAAAAATCCCATACTAGTCGTACTTGTTGTTTTGTCAATGGTAATCTCAGAATGGACCCTCTCGGGCCTCGATGGAATGTGTAGAGACAAATACTCTAAGTGTTTTAAATACACAAATTAGCTTGTCTACTACTCCAGTGGGGAGAGATTAGCTCACTGTGCTGACCTCACTCTCGTAAGTGTCATAAGAATTCTTTCGAACTCCCTAGCATTATCCAAGCTCGTGTCACTGCGTTCTACCCATTTCTGAGTTGAGAACTAGACTTTTAGATCCTTACAAGTGATCGGCTTGTTCGCATCCTTGGGGTATTATCGAGAATGAATAACCAAAACAACAAATATTCCAAGTATAAAGATTACTCAAGAATTTTCTCTAAAATCTAGGTACTTCTCTTACCTACATCCCAAGGGATGTTTAACCTAACATAACTGGAGAAATTAAAACGAAAGATGAAGATTTAAACATGATTGAAAATAAAAGTGACTTTGAATTACCGCTCACAGTGGGGAACGTAAGCGGCCCACTGTTCGAGAATTACAACTGAAAATTAAACTAAGAATTTAAAGTGCTAGAAATTTAAACTACAAAGCTACAGAAAATTAAATCTAACTATGAAAGCTTTAGAGGAAATTAAATGCTAAGGATTAAGGTGCTTGCTAAAATTAAAGATAGATGATCTCATTAAATGACCCAAGCCCTTCCTTTTATACACCAAGGAAAGAGCTTGGGTAATACCCAATGAGATCTTTTGACTTTGCATCAGCTGAGTTATGGGAGCACAAGGACCATTTGTGCCCCATGTTTCTTCTTTAACCAAGGGCTTGATGCTTCTATCCATGGGGTTCTTCAAAAAGTTGACTTTTAGGCTCTTAGGTATGAATATTAAATTCACTTTGCCATCTTCTTTAGGAGCAAGCCTAGAATAAAATAATTCCCATGCTTGTACT
The DNA here is from genome assembly GCA_033807775.1 of Saussurea involucrata. NCBI lineage: Eukaryota > Viridiplantae > Streptophyta > Magnoliopsida > Asterales > Asteraceae > Saussurea > Saussurea involucrata. Next base: position 66,503,534 of record CM066321.1, on the reverse strand, counting down.
TGTTGCTGAACCTTCTAACTGCTCCCACCATGCTGTCTAACTCAGATTTCTTCTTTTTGTCTTTTCCAGCGGCAGCAGTGGGGAACCGGAGTGAGCACTGTTCACGTCACTGCAGATAAAACGTGAAAACTACCCAAAATCCACCAACTAATTTATTAAAGACCATGGTTCACTCCTTTTGCTTGTTTTCGTAAATCATACCAAGAATGGGGGTTTTTAGAAGTGAAATGGCTAAAATTGACAAATTAAAGTGAAAAATAAATGGAAATAATAACTCTAAAAATAGAGTTATCAGCAAGGGTAGTGATTGGGATGGAAATTCCTAGGGAGCTAGGAAGAGTGAGTATATATGCCGGTGCGGGCATATGTGTGTAGTTGCGGCGAGAAGCTACTTGGACCCCTCGGGATGGGACTCGGAACGAGCGATGATAGGCGTGGAAGGTAGTAGTAGAGCTCCTACTACCGGAAGCACAGGATCAGTGCTCGAGTCGGGAAAGTCGCGAGGATTCCAAGGAGCTGAGCGTGAGTGTTGTTGATGTGAGTTATTAGGTGCTAATAACTCGTTGTATGTTTCTTCTTTATAGAATGGCCATCACTAGGAGGAGCAACGCGACTGAGCCGCGAACTGAGGCGGGAATCACGGAGGAACAGATCCGAGAGATGATTGCAGCGGAGGTAGCGCATGCGGTCGGGGAGGCAATCCCCGAGATTATCACCGCCATACAAGATCAGGTGACGGTTCTGCTAGAGGAGCGCATTGCAGCGATTCCGCCGCCTGCTGGGGGACAGCCCCGTAATCGAGAGTTCCAGTACCGGGATCTCTCTGCCTGTTCTCCCCCGGAGTTCAAGGGAGACTCGAACCCAATTGTTAGCATGCGTTGGGTTTCTGATATGGAGTGTGCCTTCTTGACCTGCGGCTGCCCGGATAATCTGAAGGTCCGTTTTGCTGTGAATTTGCTTCGCGACGGGGCGAAGGATTGGTGCGCCTCAGCGCTGACTCTGGCCGAGCGTACTACCCTTACGTGGGAGGAGTTCGTTACTCGTTTCCGTGCTGAATACGTGCCACCGGTAGAGATGGAGCGGATAGCGAAGGAGTTCTTGGAGCTAACCCAGACCACGAAGACTGTTAAAGAGATGAACAAGAAATTCACTGAGATGGCGCTGTTTTGTCCTCAATATGCCGCTTCGGAGGAAATGAAGATGGCCCGGTATAAGGATATGTTACGTACCGAGATCAGAGAGTTCGTGAGCACGGTACCGTACGCTTCTTTGTCAGCAATGATGGACGCAGCCCGGAGAAGGGAGCTGGAGTTAGAGACCCAAGCCAAAAAGAGAAAGGCAGCATAGGCTGTGACGCCAATCTCTGCGGTGCAAAAGAAGTCGAAGTTTTCTGATTCGCGCGAAAGTTCGAGGAGTGGTGGGTTTAAACCCAGGGATTCTGGTGGGAAGAAGACTGGCGGGTGTTTCAAGTGTGGGCAGTCCGGTCATCACAGCCGGGATTGCAAGTCGCCATTGATGATCTGCTTTAGCTGCAAGCAGACGGGCCACGTGAGGGCCAATTGTCCGAATGCGAGGGCAACTGATGGGGGTGGTGCACAGAGGGCTCCTGCAAATGCCCCACTGCGCATCACTGACGGTCGTACGGGTCAGCCGGGGACAGAGGCAGTCCGAGGTAGAGTCCACCAGCTGAAGGTGGAAGAGGCGCAGGCGACGCCTAAGGTGGTGACAGGTATGTTTTATCACCCTCTTTCTTTTCGTCCTTCCTTTTCATGCCTTGTTTTTTTTTATATGTTGTTAATTGTATGTTAGGTACGTTTCTAGTTAACTCGGTGCCTGCGGTTGTAATGTTTGATAGCGGGGCTACTCATTCATTTGTGTCTCGCACCTTTAGCGAGAGGTTGGGCCGAGTGGTGGGACGGTTAGGATGTCCTTTGGTAGTCGAGGTTGCCGATGATCGAACCTTGACGGTTACGGATGTGTGTCGGGGATGCACGTTGGAAATCTCGGGTGTGAGGTTTCCCATAGATTTGATTCCGATAGCTATGCGAGAGCTTTGTGTGATTGTGGGCATGGATTGGATGGACGCGTTTGATGCAGAAATTGTTTGTCGCCACAAGCAAGTGCGGGTTCGAACCCCAAGCGGGGGGAGAGTTGTTGATTCAGGGAGACTCGCCCAGGCGGACTACGGCAATATGTTCCGCGGCGAGGGCTCGGAGACACCTTCAGCATAGTGGTCAGGGGTACTTGGCGTATGTGATTGATACGCGTATTGACGAGGCGAAGAAGACTGTCGAAGATGTGCCAGTCGTGAGGGAGTTTGCCGATGTGTTTCCCGACGAGTTACCGGGGATACCTCCCGAACGACAGGTGGAGTTTCGAATCGATCTGATTCCGGGTGCTGCTCCGGTGGCCAAGGCACCCTATCGCATGGCTCCACCGGAAATGAAGGAACTGTATGATCAGTTGCAGGAACTTCTCGAGAAAGAGTTCATTAAGCCGAGTTGTTCACCGTGGGGAGCTCCGATCTTGTTCGTGAAGAAGAAGGATGGATCTCAACGAATGTGTATTGATTACCGGGAGCTGAATAAGCTTACGGTAAAGAATCGTTATCCTCTGCCAAGGATTGACGACTTGTTTGATCAGTTGCAGGGAGCCTCGTGGTTCTCTAAGATTGACCTAAGATCCGGGTATCATCAGATGCGGGTACGAGGTGAGGATACGGAGAAAACGGCCTTCCGAACGCGGTATGGCCATTACGAGTTCGTGGTGGTGCCTTTCGGGCTCACCAACGCACCAGCAGCGTTCATGGACCTCATGAACAGGGTATGCAGCCCGATGTTGGATCGCTCGGTGATCGTATTCATCGACGATATTCTCGTATATTCGAAGACGAGAGAAGAGCACGAGGTGCATTTGCGGGAAGTTTTGGATGTTTTGAGACGGGAGAAACTTTATGCTAAGTTCTCCAAGTGTGAATTCTGGTTACGAGAGGTCCAATTCTTAGGACATGTCGTGAATCAGAACGGTATCATGGTCGATCCGGCCAAGATCTCAGCGGTAATGCGGTGGGAGGTGCCGAAAACTCCTACCGAGGTGCGGAGTTTTCTCGGGTTAGCAGGATACTATCGGAGATTTATCCAAGATTTCTCCAAGATTGCCTTGCCTATGACTCGACTGACGAAGAAAACTGCAGCTTTCAGTTGGGGTGAAGAGCAGCAGAAGGCATTTGAGGAGCTACGCAGACGTTTATGCGAGGCTCTTGTGTTAACTTTGCCCGAGGGTATGGAAGACATGGTGGTCTATTGTGATGCTTCATATCAGGTGTTGGGCGCCGTGCTTATGCAACGCGGCAAGGTCATAGCTTACGCTTCGAGGCAGCTGAAGCCTCACGAAGCGAACTACCCGACTCATGACTTGGAGTTGGGAGCAGTGGTGTTTGCTCTGAAGATTTGGAGACACTATCTTTATGGTGTCAAGTGTACTATCTACACTGATCATAAGAGCCTTAAATACCTGATGGATCAGCAAAATCTTAATATGCGACAGCGAAGATGGCTTGATGTGGTCAAGGATTACGACTGCGAGATACTTTACCACCCGGGTAAAGCGAATGTAGTCGCGGACGCACTTAGCCGACATCCGGTTGGGGGATCACTGAAGGGTCTGTGTCAGCGGTTGACAGTGGTTGCACCTCTTTTGGAGTCGATAGGTGTCGCTCAGGAGGTGGCCGTGTTGGCGGAAAATGCAAAACGTGAGAGGGTTTCGGGAGAGATTCCGAAATTAGTACGGGATAGTCGAGGATTATTGACCCGATATGGTAGAGTTTGGGTCCCATTCACCGGTGGGAACCGACAGATACTATTGGACGACGCGCATAAGTCCAAGTTTTCGATTCATCTGGGAGCTACCAAAATGTACAGAGACTTACGGGAAGGCTATTGGTGGCCCGGCATGAAGCGGGATGTAGCCAAGTGTGTGGAGGTATGTTTGACCTGTCGGAAGGTCACGGCGGAGCACCAGCGACCGCACGGGAAATTGCAGCCTTTGGAGATTCCGGTGTGGAAGTGGGAGCAGATTACGATGGATTTCATCACGAAGCTTCCCAAAACTCAGCGAGGGAATGATACCATCTGGGTAATTGTGGATCGTCTGACTAAGAGCGCTCACTTCTTAGCGATTAAAGAGAGCTTCTCGGCGGATAAGCTCGCGGAGGTTTTCATCCGAGAGATTGTAACTAGGCACGGGGTGCCAGTCTCGATTGTCTCGGATCGGGATACTCGTTTCACCTCCCGGTTTTGGGAGAAGTTTCAGAATGAAATGGGTACGCGGTTGCATTTCAGTACAGCATTTCATCCTCAGACCGATGGGCAGAGTGAGCGTACTATTCAGACACTTGAGGACATGCTGCGAGCATGTGTGATTGACTTTGGTGGTAGTTGGGATCAGTATCTTCCACTAGCTGAGTTCTCCTATAATAACAGCTATCACGCTAGCATCGGTAGAGCGCCGTACGAAGTGTTGTATGGCAGGAAGTGTCGGACGCCCATTTGCGGGGGCGAGGTTGGTCACAGAGTGCTGGGGAGCACCGATGTTGTGCTAAAGATGACGGAAATGATCTAGATGGTGCGGGATCGGTTAGTCACTGCTCAGAGTCGACAAAAGAGTTACGCCGATAAGAGACGATCGGACTTGGAGTTCCAAGTCGGGGATTACGTTCTTTTGAAAGTGTCACCCTGGAAAGGGGTAATCCGTTTTCGCAAGCGGGGAAAGTTGGGTCCCCGATATATCGGACCGTACAAGGTCATCGCGCGTGTGGGGAAAGTAGCTTACCGATTGGAGCTACCGGAGGAGCTGAGCCTGATCCACAACACGTTCCATGTTTCTCAGTTGCGGAAGTGTGTGATGGATGAGTCTGCAGTAGTTCCCCTTGAAGATATTCAGATTGACGAGCGACTCAACTATGTGGAGAAGCCAGTAGCCATAGTCGAAAGGAAGACGAAGACTCTGCGGAACAAAGTCATTGGATTGGTGAAGGTCCAATGGCAGCACCGGAAAGGTTCAGAATGGACGTGGGAACCAGAAGCCGAGATGCGGGAGAATTACCCGGAGCTGTTTGCGGGCGTGGACTTCGGGGACGAAGTCTAATCCAAGCGGGGGAGAGTTGTAAAGCCCGTGTCCCGGTACGTTTTTGTTTATTTATTTAATTAATTAAAGTGTGTACCGTTAATTGTTTTGGTTTGGGGTTTGATGTCGTTAAGGACCAAAATGTTAAAATCCATATCTTTTAGTGTAGATGGTGAGTCAAGTAAAGTTGAGGGGGCTAGAGTGAAATGTTGGAATTACTTTGCATGGGTTTTGGCCCATGGCCGGTTTCCCCATCTTTCCGTTTCTTGTTTTCGTGAAAGCCAAGCAAAACCCAAAACACTCCCAAACTAAACGAACCCTACGACCCCCTCTTCTCATTCTTTTGTTCTTTGTGTTGTGCGGCTGGGGTGAGGGAGTCGTAGAGAGAGAGAGAGCGATCGCAAGAGAGAGACTAAAGAAAGATCATCGGCGGCTGCTGTAACCGGAACTGCTGCAGTTGTCGGCGTTGTCTTCGCGGGTTCGCCGGAGAGAGAGTCCAACGAGAGAGGGAGGGATCGAGAAAGAGAGAGTCGCCGGAGTGGGCGCCGCTGCCGTGTCGTCGTCGTAGAGGTAAGACCCGTTTCCTTGTCCTTTCTTTCGCTGTTTTCTACCCGCCACAACCCTACCACCGCCAGCACAGCAGTGGCTGCCGCCGGCGGGTGCCGCCGGAAGCCACCAGCGGTGGTCGTGAGAGAGGGTTCGGTGCGGGGGGAGGGGTGGATGTGTGGTCTAGTGTTTTGTCGTGTTATTTAATCGTCTCGTTATGCTTCGTAAATCACCGGTGGCCGCCGCCGGCGGCCACCACTGCCGGAGGTGGCAGTGGGTGGTGCTGGTAATCGTCCACCTCGTGGAACCTTAACCTTAATCGAGGAATCTACAACCGATCGCTTGACCCGAATCGTTTAAACTTTGAACCATTTATAAATCGTCATTTTATGTAATTTTAGTGTGCTGTTCAGTTTTCGCGCAACCATAACTTTTTCGTCGTAACTCCGATTGAGCCGAAACTGGCGCCCACGCTTTGAGCTTGGGACCGGGCTCGTTTTCTGTGTTTTAGCGGAAAACTGGTTCGGCCTCGAGTTGGGAGAAAAAGTGGTCGCAAGTTCTGCGGTTCGTCATTTTATGTAAAATTTCCTGGAATCTGTCTCGGTTTTGCGAAAGCCGTAACTTTCTGCTCGTAACTCGTTTTGAGGTGATTTTGGTGGCCATAGTTCCCTATTCGAGGTGGGAAGGTTTTTCGTGTTTTGCCGAAAGTCTGATTTAAACCGTAGCTAGGCTGTTTTGGACTGTTTATGCAGGCTGGACCGAAACTGGCAGTTTTGGTAACCTTTCGTATTTAACTCATAATAAATTGTAGAAAAATCGTTAGGAGGCGTATAATATGTCCTTGGAACCCTAACTCAGAGGACTTTCTAGCCATGAAATAATACTGGGATTTTTCTGGATTTAAGGGGGTCGAAACAGGTCCCGAACAGACCTGTTTTGTGTGAACGGAAATTAGTTTTAGTGACGGTTTAAGCGTGTGTCGTGTCATAGGGTCCGGGTCTCGTATTGACACGTTTTATCATGCGTTTAGGTGCTGGAAAGTGACCGTAATTGTGAAGCTTGATTCGTGTTGATTAAGCTAGGCGCGCATTTGAGGTGAGTTCTCTCACTGTGTAGTTAGGGGTTGTATGCATGTCATAATAGTCTACATGTACTACTGTCTTTGTGGTGTGAACTAGTTGTTGTGGTGTGTAATATTTGATTGGTTGGAATGCTTGGTATAAATGTGTTACATTATAATTCGGTGGGACCGAGGCCTCGATGGTACTGAGGTGTTGGTTACATTATAATTCGGTGGGACCGAGGCCTCGATGGTACTGAGGTGTTGGTTACATTATAATTCGGTGGGACCGAGGCCTCGATGGTACTGAGGTGTTGGTTACATTACAATTCGGTGGGACCGAGGCCTCGATGGTACTGAGGTGGTTGGATACATAATTACCTGTAGATGTTTACTCGTTTTATGTATCTGTGATGTTGTTGCTTATGTGCGGGTAGGGGTGATGTGTATATAATTCCTACCTGCGCATGTGTTTGAATTCACTAAGCTTCGTGCTAACCCATTCCCAATAAACCGTGGTTTCAGGTACGAGTGGCTCTAAGGCGTGACGGGTACACACTGGCGCGCGGGATGAGCTGGCTGATATTGGTTTTATTTATTGATGATTTGTTTCCGCTGGTTTCTGACTACTTGAACGACATTTATGATTTTGCAATTAATATGTTGGGATTATTTAGTGAGTTTTTATATATAAAACGTTTAATTAAAATTTTAAATTTCCTTGAAATTTTGGGACGTTACATTATTATTGAAAACTTTCAGCAAGAATTACACATAGAAACTAAAGACTGTTGCGGAAAAGAACATATAAACTATTCTAACAATCTTTCACAAAGTATACTAAACAGAACAACTTAGAACACTTAGAACAAAGTTATAAAGTTCTTAAGCAAAATGGAGAATTCTTGCACTGAGAGAGATTTCCAGAAAGCGTGGTTTGTATGGGAGCCTTCTACTCCCTTTTATAGTGAGGCGAGCATTAAATGCTTGGTACACATGTCATCAGAGGACTTGCTTCGTACCAATAGACTTCTGAAAAGTTGATATGTCTTTATCATCTTTTTCTTGGTACAAGGAATAGAACCCATGCTGAAAGGGACTTTATCTAAAAATAGATAAGATGACAAAAAGTCACTTTTACCTGGCAATAGATATTGTCCCAAAATAAATGATCTTCTTGATGTGTATTCCAAGACAATTACACCGATGAAGTTTCACCGATATATTTGACTTGAGTCTTTAAAACAATCTTCAAAGAAAACCATTCACACAAAGATCCCACCGATTTGAGCATCCTTATCGGTGGGATAAATTTGGCCGACGTGTGAAGACACAATCGGTGGGGAGGATGTCCACCGATGTGTGAAGACACAATCGGTGGACAATGACTTGTATGTATCTTGAGAATCTCTTCAAGCTTGGTTTCGGTTGATCTTCGACTTCACCGAACAGTTGCTATCTTGTACAAGTCATTTAAAGAACCATGATAAAATATTCTAAGTAAGATATGGGGAAGAACATCGGTGAGTCAATTTCAAATCTTGGTGACCCAACAATCTACCCCTATTTGAATTTGAGCTCTATCCTTAGAATATTTAAGAGTATTAGAAAGTAAAATGCATTTTGACCCTTTTTACTCTTTTTGGGTTCTTTTCACATAGACCATTTTTTTTCTTTTTGATCTATTTTTCTTTTGTATGAGTATGTATACTATAGACAATATTTACAAGTAAAGTAACTATGGGCAACAAGGAAATTTAAATAGAAGAGTACTTGCATTGCCGAAATTTTCATACATTTGGAAATGAAAATTTTACAAGTAGTGAAAATGAAAACACGTAGATCATTTTCTCATTTTTTGTTTGTGCTGGATTTCGGTAAGGATGTTCTGGTAGAAAGGTTTGTGCTTCGGGGATGTACGACATCAGATTGGATATGCCTTCAAGAAGAATAATGTCGTCTAAGGGGATTTGAGAAAACCTGAAGAAGCGTTGGTGGCCGAGCCCATCATTGAAGTAGAGTCCGAGAATCGGTGAAAAACTTATCGTGGTTGAGGGATAAGTGGTTAAAGTGGGAAGAGACAAATTGAGATTTTCCACATAGGGAATTCTTCCTCTCGCGGCCAACTCTTTGAAGATGTGATCGGTGACCTTTTGGTTCTTGGTATTCGGTAGGCGGATGTCTTCCTTGAGGGATTGAAGTTTGGCTCTTTCATCGGTGGAGATGATGATGTTATGTTTCCTTTTCACTTCTTTCATTTTATCCATCAAGCCTTCAATATACTTGATGAATACATCTTTCTTTGGATTTACGCTCTTCACTAGAAGTTTGGAGAGTTCAAACCATTCGGAGAGGCCGAATTGTTTCAAGTGGTAATCTATAATACTTCTCGAAGTGCCATCTTCTCTTTCAATGATGAATCTAATGTCGGCAGGATTGGCTTTGGAAGTGGCAATTTTGATACCCGTGATTGGAGACTTGTTGGTTCGGTAATGCATTGCCTTTTTGTACCAGGATATTTCATCATCCTTTTCTTCCTGAAGAGCACTCAGTGCCGATTTCTGAGTTTTGATGGCATTGGTAGACTTTACTTTTGCTGCTTCCTCCTTAGCCGCTTTCAAAGACAGAGCTTTAGACTCATCCAAAGCTTTTTGAGCAAGTCTGGCTTCCTCAAGCTCTTGAGGAGTCAGACCGAGGTCGGTGATAGATACTTGGGATGAAGGCTTGAGTTTTAGAGTTTGGGCATCTGCAGGTCGGGACCCACATTTGGCTAGCTCTTTCTTTTTCTTTTCTTCTTCGGCTTCTTGTTCGGCAGAAATTGTTTTCTTTCCTTTATCTTTAGGGGTTTTGGACACTTGCTCCCCCTTAGATAGTTCTAGGGTTTTCTCCACAGATGGAGAAGGAATCGGTGGTGGAGATGTTTTCGGTGGTGGTGACGACCTCGGTGGTGGAGATGTTTTCAGAGAAGCAGTACCAAAAGGTTTCGGTGGAGTACCTGGAAGATCGGTGGCTTTCTTTGAGATGCGGATGTGTGATTGATCGGTGGAAAGTGAAGGCTGATTGCTGTTTGTTCGTTTGACCGAAGGCATTTTCGGTGGTTCATCAGATTTCTCCCTCGCAGCAACAGGCCGAACTGTCAAACCCAATAGAGTGAAGACCTGATCAAGTTTGGAGTGAAGAAGGTTGATACTGGCAGGATCAACACTAGTCAAGGTAAAGTCACCCATATCTAAATCCCAATCTAGACTCCTCTCAAGGAGATCAACTTTTTGATGAAGTGACTCAAGGGACTCAGAGAGACGGGTCCGAAGATTTTGATGCCGACGGGCTTCACTATTAAGACGGAAGAGCTCAGCATCTTTAACTGTCGTTGATACTTTGAAGGCACCGAAAGAAACTGCAAGGTCAGAATGAGAGGTGGTCAAGGATTCCACTCTGTTGGATAATAAGGCCAAGTTTTCAGAGACTGGCCGAAGAGCTTCTCGAAGAGCATCTGCCAAGAGTTGTGGTTGCCTGAACTCGAGCATAGATACCCGATCATTGTTTTGAGCTATAAAGGAGACCGTAGCTTGTTTGAGCGATTCGCGCTGAGTACCAACCAATCTACACTGACGAGCACTTTCTTGAACCTCCACTATCAATTCACTCGGTAGCCGAATACCTGTGATGGGAGGAGCACGGTCTTCGTGTAATTGGAATCGGGGATGTGTCGGTGATAATCGGGAATGAGGTAGTATTCTTTCCTCAATAAAATTAGATGAGGTTGGCTGAGCCCATGAAGGATCGGGGTAAAGAAACCTTTGTCGGGGAGAGGGTGGCATCGGTGGGGGAGATGGTGGTCGTCGGTGAGATGAAGAAGAGCTACTCTCAGATTGGTGGGGGGTTGGGGAACGGTGAGGTGATGCGATCGGGGTGGGTATTTTCGGTGTAGAAACCCTTAGTGGAGATGGTGGATCGATGAGAGTGGTGTCGTCGGTGTGAATCGTAGTTCGGGGAGAACCGGTGTCTTCCAATAGAAATTCAAAGAAGTCTCTTGGGGGGGATTTTTCTATGGGGGAACCCTCAGTGGGTTGTGCATTATCGATCTCATAAAGATCGGGTGTAAGGCTGTGTAGTGAAAATTCTGTACCCTCGAGGGGAGAGACCTCGAGGTCATCTCCACCACCCAAAGAAGCGAGTGGGGAGGTAAGTTGTGGTTCCTCCAAATGTACAACCGAAGCCTGTGGAGAGGCATCCGAGGAGTCGGTGGGGTGATAACAAATTCCCTTGGCCCGGAGGGGTGAATTTCAACAACTGTCGATTTTTTAGAATCGACGGTTGGCTTAGTTGGTTGGGCCGAAGGTTTCCGAGACCTCTTTAAAGGAGATCTCGAAGGAGATGTTGAGTGCCTTCGCTTATGAGACGGGTTTTGAACCGGGGAAGCCTCCGAGGGATCTCTCGGTGGCGTGGTTCGAGAAGCGGGTGCGGAGGTGTCAGTGGCATTTCGTTGTTTCTTTTTAGCGCCACCCGACGTCACTCGAGGACGGGGAGAAGGGGCCACTACAGCTTGGGGTTCCATGGGAACTTCTGGGTGTTAAAACCCGGGAGCTTCCGCCTCACCCCAGTGAAGATCGGGAGATATAGCAAAAGAGATCATACCTGGGCGAAGTGGTAGATCGGTGGCACGTGGTGGAATATCGAGTGTTTTGTTTCCAACTACCGGAGAGGACCAGTCGTAGACAAATCTTGGTGTGGCAGATTTGCGATCAGTGTCCAGGGCCGCACCAAGTTTGTGTTGAAGGATCATAGAAATAAAGCGCGGGTAGGCTACCTGACTGCGTTTCGGGTGTCGGACTACTTCAGTCAACTCAGTAAAGAAGTACTGAGCAAATTCTATCTTTCGTTGGAATAGCAGAGCATGGGCGAGAGATGTGATGTAAGAAGCAGATTGATTGTGCCCACTCGTTTTGCGAGATAGACAATAGATGATATGAGCGAAGAAGAAATTCCAAATACCTCCCATGTTGCTACGAATCAGAGTTCCGGGACCCTTGGACGATTTGGAAGATGAGGTAGATTGTTGAGTGTAGCCAATGGCTTGGACTAGTTCGTCTAGAGCATTGTCAGGATGCATAAGATCATAAGATGGAAAGGCTGTGATCCTTAGAGCATGGCGAATATTGTCGACGCCAAATGTGAGATCATGATCACCTTCTTCAGTGGTAAGAATCGAGGCATGGATGGCTTCGTTTGAGATGTCATAAACACATGTTAGCCAGAACTGGACGATGAGAACTTTGCTCATTTTCGGGTTACAAGTGAATGCATGAAGGAGGGGAGATCAAGACAAGAATTTGGAGACGATGTTGAACTCCGGGTGATGTGGATCCGCTTTGAATCGTGCAACATGATTGCATGGATTAAATTTGAGGTCTTCAAAGCAAGTGGGAATGTTCTTTGCTACCTTGGTGGGTGCCATTGTTGCAGGTGAGAAGAGAGAAGTCTTTGGATGGTTGCAGGTTTCGAATGAAGAAGATAAGTGAATAAGGTGAAGTGTTGTATTTATAGGAGAAATAAAGAGGGGTGATGAATTCAAAATTGAGAGGGAACGGTTATGTGGGTGTGAGAGAGAGGTTTAAATAAACTAAAATAGTTTAAAAATGGTAATGATGAAAATTTGGGGATGTGTGGCTGAAAAAGGAGTTACACGGAAGGGGAAGGGTCAAGCATCACTGACACCTAAGGTTTTTAGAGTGATGTAAGCATGGGGAAACATATGAGATAAGTTTTGAAGAATCGGTGGTAGATTTCGGTGGGGAAACCTTACTGATGAGTATGGATTAGTAGACGAGAATCGGTGAAGGAGAAGTACTATCGACACAAGAGTGTGAGGATCACGCCGATGGAAAATGTTCTACCGATGAGAAGAGTGAGAACGCAGTTGAGTGTATTGGTAGGGAATATGATAAAGGCGTCGGTGGACTCAGGGTGAACACCGATGTGGAGGTCGGTGTTGTAGATTCGATCGTCGGTGAAGATAGTGACTTAGGTGGAGATCACCGAAGGATAGAACCTACCGAATTGAGACTTCGGTGGGGTAAAACATACCGAAGAGAGATAAAAGGGTTTATACCACCAAGAAATGTCGGTGTAGGGTTTGATCACCGACATTGGCACAATCGGCCACCGATATATTGAGAGATCGGTGAGCTGGATTATTTATACCACAATTTTTTTTTAATTATCTAAGTACAACATTCCAAGTTCACTTATTAGAAAATTGAACCAGGTTTCATCTAAGGGTTTGGTGAACAAATCGGCAAGCTGAAGATCTGTAGGAATGAAATGCATCTCAATGTCACCTTTTGAGATGTGGTCCCTGATGAAATGATATCTGATGTCTATGTGCTTTGATCTGGAATGTAGAACTGGATTATTTGCAATGGCTATTGCACTTGAATTATCACACAGAATTGGGACTTTGGAGTAGACTTGAGCATAGTCCTGCAGTTGATTTTTCATCCACAGTATTTGAGCACAGCAGCTTCCAGCAGTTACATATTCAGCTTCAGCAGTTGATGTAGAAACTGAGTTTTGTTTCTTGCTAGACCAACTGACCAATTTTCCACCAAGAAGTTGGCAGCTACCTGTGGTACTTTTCTTGTCAATTTTGGAACTTGCATAGTCTGAATCTGAATACCCGATTAGGTCAAACCCCGAGTCTTTGGGATACCAAAGACCCAGGTGCAAGGTACCTTTTAGATACCGGAAAATCCGTTTTACAGCAGCCAAATGAGATTCTTTTGGATTGGCCTGATAACGGGCACATAGACAGGTAGCAAACATAATATCCGGTCTGCTGGCAGTTAAATAAAGAAGAGAACCAATCATCCCTCGATAATTGGTAACATCCACAGATTCACCATTCAGATCAGCATGAAGTTTCAAAGGTGGTGCCATGGGAGTTTTCATAGGAGAGCTATCTAAAAAGTTGAATTTCTTCATAAGGTCACGAATATATTTACTTTGATTTATAAAAATCCCTTCTGAAGATTATTTGACTTGAAGGCCTAAAAAGAATGTAAGCTCTCCCATCATGCTCATCTCATATTCACTCATCATGAGAGAAGCAAACTCATCACATAGTGATTCATCAGTGGCACCAAAGATGATGACATCTACATAGATTTGGACAAGAATGAGATTACCTGAAATCTTCTTAATAAAGAGAGTGTTGTCAATTTTGCCTCTGGAGTATCCATGTTTTAGAAGAAAGTTGGCAAGAGTGTCATACCAAGCACGTGGAGCTTGCTTGAGACCATAGAGAGCCTTGTCAAGTCTGTACACATAGTCTGGATGAGCTGGGTCTTCAAATCCAGGTGGTTGTTTCACATAGACTTCCTCTGCAAGTTCCCCATTGAGGAAGGCACTTTTGACATCCATCTGAAAGACCCTAAAATTTCGGTAGGCAGCATGGGCCAGAAAGATTCTTATGGCTTCAAGTCTTGCAACAGGGGAAAATGTTTCATCATAGTCAATGCCCTCTTCCTGTCTGTATCCTTGAGCTACTAGTCTGGCCTTGTTTCTAATAATTGTGCCCTCTTCATCCATTTTGTTTCTGAAGATCCATTTAGTTCCAATGATTGTCTTCTTTGAGGGTCTGGGAACCAATCTCCAAACTTTATTTCTCTTAAACTGAGAAAGCTCCTCTTGCATGGCAATGATCCAACATATTCATCAATCTTCTTGGGTTCAATAAAAGAGAGAAAATTCACATAGAGACAAATATTTCCAATTCCTCTGCGTGTTTGGACACCAGCTTGTTGATCACCAATGATTTGATCTATGGGGTGATCTTTGGTCCATTTTGTGGCAGGAGGTAAAGGTGGTGGAATATTTTGTATGGGGAATGTCGGTGGAGTGTGATCAGAGGTTCAGTGAAAGGCATAATTTTCGGTGGAAGGCATAGGATCGGTGGAAGGCATAGGATCGGTGGAAGGGTGCATATCGGTGGGAGGATTCATGTCGGTGGGGAAATTCATGTCGGTAGGAGAATGCGTATCGGTGGAAGGATGCACTATGGAAGATGACCCAACTTGGTTATTTGATGGATTTAAAGGAATGAAGGATGCATCGGTGGAGTTGACTATGGGAGCATCACCTATGCATGAGGAAATCCACCTGTGCAATTCATCATCATCATTTGAAAGAGATGATGATCTTAGATCATCAAATTTGACATGAATAGACTCATCAATGCTTTTTCTCCTGAGATTGAACACACGAAATGCTTTGGAGGATAGGGAGTATCCAACAAATATTCCTTCATCAGCTTTGGGATCAAATTTCCCAAGATTGTCACGATCATTTAAAATAAAGCACACACAGCCAAAGACATGAAGAAAGCCAATATTTGGTTTTCTGCCATGGAAAACTTCATAAGGAGTTTTATCATGTCTTTTGGAGATCACCGACCTATTTTGGGTAAAGCAAGCATTATTTACAGCTTCAGCCCAAAAATAGGTGGGAAGATTTGATTCACTAAGCATTGATCTGGCAGCCTTACATAGAGTTCTGTTTTTCCTTTCCACGACTCCATTTTGCTGAGGAGTCCTGACAGCTGAGAAATTCTGAGAAATTCTTTTCTCATTAAAGAAGTCTTCAAGAGCACTGTTTCTGAATTTAGTACCATTGTCACTTCTCACCGAACGTACAAGTTGTCCATTTAGAACTTCATTTTTCTTGACAAAGTTGATGATTTTTCTTGACAAAGTTGATGATTTCCTCAGTTGTATCACTTTTATACCTGAGAAAAGATACTCAAGTATATCTAGTAAGTTCATCAACAATAACAAGAATGTACCTTTTGCCACCAAGACTAGGAGTGTTGACTGGTCCACATAGATCCATGTGCAGCATTTGGAGAGGTAGAGTGATGGAAGAGCATTGCTTGGTTTTGAAAGATGTTTTGGTGAGCTTCCCCTTTTCACATGCATCACACAACTTTTCTTTAACAAAGTTCAACTTTGACATGCCAGTCACCAGCTCTTTGTTTGAGATTTTATGTAGTGTTTTGAAGTTCATATGAGATAGACGTTTATGCCACAGCCAGTTCCTTTTGGCTGTGTCATCTGACACAAAGCATACATTGGATGAACTGTTGTTTTGTCCCATATCAATGATATAGACATTTTCCATTCTTTTTTCGGAAAGAACCACTTTCATGTTTTTGTCAACAACAGTACAGATACAAAGTTCGAAAATAACTTTATATCCTAGATCACACAGTTGGCTAATGCTGAGAAGATTATGCATGAGGCCTTCAACAAATGCCACTTTATTGAAGGTGACAGATCCATTAGTGAGAGTTCCATATCCTTTGGTGTAACCTTTAGAGTTGTCACAAAAAGTTATAGATGGACATTTTCCAGACACATAGTTGATGAGAAGAGATTTATTTCCTATCATGTGGCGTGAGCACCCACTATCCAGATACCATATTTGATGGTGCTCAAAGACCTGCATGCATACACATATTAGTTCTTAGGTACCCATTTAGTGGCGGGTCCTTTGGGGTTAGAAGAGGAAGAGTCCTTAGGTTTGATTCCTTCAATTCTTTCCTTTAGACAATCTTTTGCAAGATGAAAAGTGTCACCACAGTTATAACACTTTCTGTAAACAAAAATCTTTTTAGGTTTTTGTAATTCTTCTTTTCCTTTCCTTATGACATTAACTTGACTAGCTTTAGGACCCAAGGATGAGAAGTGTGGAGAAAATCTTAACTTCCCATTTCCAGAGGTGGAAGCGAAGTTGGAAAGATTTCTTGAGGAGATTTTGACAAGTTCTTTCCCAAGGTCTGAGGATTTTCTTTTTAAAGAGAGATCGGTAGAGTTAGATTTAGCTCTTTTGAAAGACTTTGATTTTGAAAGATCAGAAGGAGGGACATATTCATCAATCGCTAAATCTTTTAAAAGATCATGGATGGGTTTTGAAAAATCATTGGAGTCCTCTTTTTCCATGTTTTGAACAGACGAAGATTCTTTAGCTGTTATGAACATTCCAAACTTTAAAGCTTCACCTAGATCTAAAGAGTTTAAAGAAATAGAGTCACAAGAACTTGACTCTGAGTCATCATCCCATACACTAGAGGTAGGATCAAGAGTTTGAGAAGAGACTTCAGAAATGGTTTTTCCATAGCCTAAACCAAATTTGTTGTTAACAGAAATTTGATCTTTAAAGATTTGCTCAAGATTCTTTGAAGAATTCGTCCATTTCCTAACAGTCTCTTGTTCTCTTTTTAATTTCTTAAAAAGTTTGTTTTTCTCTTTTGAAATCACATGATTAATGGTTTTCAGATCCTCAAGCTCAGCTTTGATTTCCTCAAACTTTTCAAGTTTAGACATACATATTTCAAGTTTAGAGGTGAGGTCTTTAACTTGGACAGATTTTCTTCTCTTACCATCCTTGACAGAATAAAAGTCTTTAGTTAAGGATTCATAAGCATCAATCTTTTCACTGTCAGAGGTTTCTTCTTCCCAATCATGTATTTCGGCCATGAGGCCCTTTCCTTTTCTAAGTAGGCCCTCATTTCTTTCCTTTTCTTTCTTGTATTTGGCTTTGTACTTCTCAGCCCGTTCTTGATGGTCTTGGGGAGAGGATTGATTATCTTTCTTGGCAAGGTTTGATTTGAAAGAGTTATCTTTGGGTTTTTCAAACTTGGAGGAAAACTTGTCAGAAGATGAATTCCTAGATTTCATCACACGCTTACTTCTACACTCAGATGCGAAGTGTCCTTTCTTTCCACAATTAAAACATTCCTCATTTGACTTATCAGTTGAAGAAGTTTTTGTAGAAGAAAAGGGTTTTCTGAAAGATTTGGATTTGTTAGAAAAGAGAGATTTGTTTTTGAAACCGGCCATCATAGCTAGTTCATCAGATATCTGCTTAACCGAGATTTCTTCACCTTCATCATCAGCATCACTTAGATATGCCTCCTATTAGTGAGAAGAGTTGTTTTGGCTTTCATTGTCAGAATCTAATGAAGGATAGGTGATGCGTGGAACACTTTGAGATTTCTTGGAACTTTCACTGACAAGGGCTATAGAAGAGCCCTTTATCTCTTTAATGAAAGATTTCCTTTGTAACTTGGTTTGTTCAAAATTGAAGAGAGTTCCATATAAGACGGTTAAAGGCATGTACTCAAGGTCCTTGGAAGTCTTGATACAAGTGCACATGTTCTCCCAAAATTCAAGGAGACAGTCCATGAACTTGTTTAGAACTTCCTCATTATCATAGACTCTGCCTAGTAACTTCAGATCATTCAGAAGAGAGTTAAAACGATTATAGTAGCTAGGAAGAGATTCACCTTTTTCATGAGTGAAAAGCTCATCCTTTCTGATGAGAGAGATCTTTTTGCATTTCTTTACTTCCTCTGTACCTTCGTACAGAACACACAGTGTGGTCCACATCTCTTTAGCAGTTTCAAAGTTAACCAGAAAATGATAGACTTCATCAGAAAGTGAGAGAGCAATGATTGCTCTAAGCTTTGAATCAAGAGTAACCAGACGTTTTTCCTCATCAATATATTTCTTAGGATTTTTGAGGATATAACGACCAGTAGCCTTAGATTTCTCTTTGTCAAAATGCTCATCAGAATCATCGGAGTCACTAGAGTCCTCCTTATCAGCAGTTTCTTTACCAGGCCTCTGCGTTTCATAGCGAGCCCAGACTCTAGGGATAATAGGTCCCTCTTTGAGAATGGTTGGATATCTAGTATCCACTCCTTCCATGAATAGCATCATACGGCTTTTCCAAAGATAAAAGTTGTTAGGGTTAAACTTAGGAGGTTTGGTAATGGAACCATTTTCAGAAAACTTGTTTTAAAAAGCATTTTCAACAGTTGAAGAAGAAGAGGCAGCCATCGCAGATCAAGTTTATGAGTTAAACTTTCTGCTCTGATACCACTTGTTAGTCCCAGATGGCTATAACAAGTATTGTAGAGGGGGGGGGGGGGGTTAAATACAATACTCAAATTTTCATAATTTTAATTCTATTATTGAAAACTTTCAACAAGAATTACACATAGAAACTAAAGACTGATGCGGAAAAGAACAGATAAACTATTCTAACAATCTTTCACAAAGTATACTAAACAGAACAACTTAGAACACTTAGAACAAAGTTATAAAGTTCTTAAGCAAAATGGAGAATTCTTGCACTGAGAGAGATTTCCAGAAAGTGTGGTTTGCATGGGAGCCTTCTACTTCCTTTTATAGTGAGGTGAGCATTAAATGTTTGGTACACATGTCATCAGGGGACTTGCTTCGTACCAGTAGACTTCTGAAAAGTTGATATGTCTTTATCACCTTTTCCTTGGTACAAGGAATAGAACCCATGCTGAAAGGGACTTTATCTAAAAATAGATAAGATGACAAAAAGTCACCTTTACCTGGCAATAGATATTGTCCCAAAATAAATGATCTTCTTGATGTGTATTCCAATACACTTACACCGATGAAGTTCCACCGATATATTTGACTTGAGTCTTTAAAACAATCTTCAAAGAAAACCATTCACACAAAGATCCCACCGATTTGAGCATCCTTATCGGTGGGATAAATCTGACCGACGTGTGAAGACACAATCGGTGGGGAGGACGTCTACAGATGTGTGAAGACACAATCGGTGGACAATGACTTGTATGTATCTTGAGAAGAGTCTTCTTATTTCCACAATGAGAATCTCTTCAAGCTTGGTTTCGGTTGATCTTCGACTTCACCGAACAGTTGCTATCTTGTACAAGTCATTTAAAGAACCATGCTAAAATATTCTAAGTAAGATATGGGGAAGAACATCGGTGAGTCAATTTTAAATCTTGGTGACCCAACAATAAGTCAGTATCTTAA
This sequence comes from Saussurea involucrata, assembly GCA_033807775.1. Taxonomy (NCBI): domain Eukaryota; kingdom Viridiplantae; phylum Streptophyta; class Magnoliopsida; order Asterales; family Asteraceae; genus Saussurea; species Saussurea involucrata. The sequence continues at coordinate 66,483,920 of CM066321.1, read as the reverse complement.
CCGCTCTTCTCAGAAAAGGTGTCTTTGAAGGGTTGTGTTGTTTCGCGTATTATTTATATAGGTTCCTTGTATTCTGTTTAGTAAGACTTTTCTGTATCTTTATATGAATATAGTACAGAACATACTTTGATATTTAATAAAGTGGTATTAGAGCCACAAAGTTGGCTATGGCTTCAAGTTCTGCGAACAGTTTGCAATCGCAGACCAAATTACCCAAGTTGAATGGGAGGAATTGTTTTCACTGGAGTATTCAAATGAGAGTCATGTTTGAATCACAAGAACTGTGGGAAATCATAGAAGAAGGCATTACAGAACCTGCAAGTCCCACGGCCTTAAATGCACAACAAACAAAGGATTTGAAAGAAGCAAAGAAAAAGGATAAAAAGGCTTTGTTTCTGATCTATCAAGCAGTGAACGAAACTATATTTGAAAGAATTTCATCCTCATCTTCATCTAAGGAAGCATGGGATATGTTGTTTAAGTCATATAGAGGAGAAGAAAAAGTTATTATTGTGAGGCTACAAACTCTGAGATGTGAGTTTGATAGCCTAAAAATGAAGGAAACAGAATCCATAGAAGAATATTATAATAGAATGATCATTTTACTAAATCAATTGCGTTTAAATGGAGAAAACATTGAAGATAGAAGAGTTGTGGGGAAGATCCTTCGTAGCCTTACCAGAAAATTCGAATATATAGTAGTTGCAATAGAAGAATCAAAGGATCTTTCTGATTTTTCGTTGGAAACTCTTCTGGGCACTCTTCAATCACACAAACTCAGAATGAAGCAATTTGATCCCCCTATTATGGAACATGCCTTTCAAGCACAGTCTTCATGGTAAGCGAGTATAAGTGACAGGGAGAGGAATACATAATCAAGCAAAGAAGATAAGTCATACTCAGGATCTTTCAAGGGAAAAGGGAAAGGTAAGTCATACTCTCAAATCAAATGTTATTATTGTGATAAGTCTGGTCACACTATTAAATTCTGTAGAAAAAGAATAGCAGAAGAAAATAAGTCTTCTAGTTTTATCCATAAGGAAGATTGCAATGATGATGACAATATGTTTTTTGATGCTCAGTGTTTAAGATACACCACATAATGACTTGTGGTATCTGGACAGTGGTTGTAGCAATCATATGTCTGGAAACAAAAGTATATTTCAAAAATTAGAAGAATCTGAAAGAAAAGATGTTAGAACAGGAGATGATAAAAAACTCAATGTATTAGGCCGTGGAGAAGTATCAATAAAAATTAAAGAAAAAGAGAAGAAGATTACCAATGTTTTCTATGTATCAGGGTTAAAACACAACCTTTTGAGTGTTGGACAACTTGTACTAAAGGGATATTCTCTGCTTTTCAAGAATGGAATGTGTGAAATAAGATATCCCATTAATGCTTTAATAGGAAGTGTAAGTATGACATATAACAAAATGTTTCCTATTAAGTTTGATGATGAGAAGTTCTTATCTCTTAATATGAGTACAAAAGATGTGTCCTTACTGTGGCATAATAGGTTTGGACATGCAAGTTTAAACTCCCTTAACTATATGCACAAAAATGATATTGTAAAAGGTTTACCTGCTGTTAACACTTTAGATCAGGTCTGTGAGGGTTGTGTGCTTTAGGTAAACATGCTAGAGAACCATTTCCTCATGACAAAGCCCGGAGAGCCTTGAAACCTTTAGAACTAGTGCACTCTGATATATGTGGACCTATGAGAACAGTTTCAATTGGGGGGGGGGTAGATACTTTCTCACATTTATAGATGACTATAACAGGAAAGTTTGGATATACTTACTCAAAGAAAAGTCTGAAACTTTCAACTGCTTTGTCATATTTAAGGCCATGACTGAAAAACAAAGTGATCACAAAATAAAATGCTTAAGGTCAGATCGTGGGGGTGAATATGTGGGACATGATATGGATGATTTTTTGAAATCAAATGGTATCCATCAACAATTGACTGCAAGTTATACACCCCAACAAAATGGGGTGGCAGAAAGAAAAAAACAACACACTGGTTGAAATGGCCAGATGTATGCTCAAAAGCAAACATTTGCCAAATATATTTTGGGCTGAAGTTAAGAGCATATTTAATTAACAGATCTTTAACCAAAAGTGTGACTGATAAGACTCCTCAAGAAGCATGGAGTGGATTCAAGCCAAGTGTTAACTACTTGAGAACATTTGGCTGTGTTGCTTATGCACACATACCCAAACAAAGGAGAGAAAAGTTGGATGATAAGTCTGAAAAGGTAATCTTTATTGGTTATAGTTACAATACAAAGGCTTACAAACTGTATAATCCATGGTCTAAGAAAGTTGTTATTAGTAGAGATGTAATATTTGATGAAAGAAAAACCTGGAACGGACTGATGTGTGACAAGGATAGAACTTGGACTTTGTCTGAAGACAATCAAGACTCCATAGATGAAACTAAAGAGTTTGATCATGCAGAACCTTCCTCACCAATCAATGTTTCTACTCCCTTAGACAATAGTCAAATATCTTCAAGTCCTGAAGAAACAAATACTGAAAATTCATCTCCTTCGGACAAAATAGAAGAACTTGAAGCCTAAGGTGCCGTTTGGTTCAAGGTTTCTGATGGAATTGGATGGAATTGGAATCTGAAATTCCTTTGACCAAATTCAATTCCTTTGTTTGGTTCATGTTTTTTAAAGGAATGGAATCTTTAAAATTCCATTCAATTCCTTAAAATTGCTACTTTTCATTCCTTCCATCAGGCTTGGTATTGTGAAGGAATTGAATTGAAGATTTTGTTAATCCTAAAATTACCCTTGACCTAAATTTTCTTTTATCAGTCGCACGCAAGCTTCTTCTCGTTCTCTCCACAGTTTACACTCTCTCGATTTCTCTCCACAGGAAACACTCTCTCGATTTATCGTTCTCTCCACAGGAAACACTCTCTCGATTTCTCTCCATCGTCACACGCAAGCTTCTTCTCGACTGACCTGGTAAGTTTTTTGGTTTATCTTTCTTGCTAGCATTATTTGATTTATGTTTCTTGCTTCGATTACTGTAACAATCTGATCGATTTATGTTTATTGCTTCGATTACTGTAACAATCTGATTCGATTTATGATTCTTGCTTCAAAATTTTTTTGAACGGCAATCTGATTTCGATTACTGTACAATCTGCTTTGTAACAATCTTGCTTCGATTTATGTATTTTTGGTACTCATTTTGACAAACATTTTGTCACATGATTTCAAGAAAATCTTCTTTGTGCAGACATTGCCATCAACATTTCTCTCCAATCCACATCTTTAAACATTTTAATTGCTTTTATGTATGTAGCCGCATCCACATTTAGTTGCATTAGTTGATTTGTTTTCTAGATCCACCTGAGTAAGTGGATATGCATCTTTGTAATCTGTGGGTGTATCATAGAATATGATTACTAAATCATTGTACATCAGGCACCCTTTCTTCCTAAAAATTTTTTGAGAATTTTTTTAAAATCATCTAACTAGTTTACTTTCAGATGTTTGAGATTTAAAAAAAAGGGTTTACCTTCAAATATGAATCCCATTATAGGGATGGCAAAAAAAACCGAAACCGACGGTGAAACCCGAAACCCGAAAATTTCGGGTCGGGTTCGGGGACGTCTTAACGGGGACGGGGACGGGACGGGGATCGGGGATAGTTTCGAGGATTTTGACGGGGACGGGGACCATTTTCACCGGCCCGACCCGATATTATATATATATATATATATATATATATGTGTGTAATGTACTGTTTAAACTTGGGCCTTATGTCCAGACAGTCCAGTAAGCTTATAGCGATTTCTGAGTTATGACCCAAACAAAAAGAAAAAACCATGCATCCCCATCTCTCGTCTCGTCAATCGTCTCCAACTCTCCATCTCTCTCTCGTCTTAGGCATCTCTCCGTCTCCATCTCTCTCTCTCGTCAATCGTCAATCGTCAATCGTCAAATTAAAGACTCCACCTGTCTCCGGCGCTACCACAGTCCACAGTCGATTCCGGTAAAACCTCTTCTCCATAAAACATTTTAGGTTTAATTGATGTGGTTGATTGCAATTTCATCCTTTTTATTTGTGTGCTACTTTGATTTTTTATTTATTTATGTGCAATTTGATGTGCTTGATCGGTTAAGAATGGCTTATTTTAAGATTAGGTTACAATTTACATGTTCTGTATCTACTGTATGGTTCGTTTACAACCTATTCGATGAAATGCTTTAGAGAAGCTAGGCAATTTTTTGAGGTTCAACATTCGAGTTAATTGCAATTTTTTTATTTGGTACTACTTTGATTTGTTAAGAATGAGTTTACATGGTTTGAATTTATGTTATGGTCGTCTACTAGACTACTACCTTTTAAAATGCTTAAGAGAAGAAGTAGTTTGAATTGTTTTGTTCATGGTGTTAGCTGATTTTAGCATGTTAGCACCATTTTAATCTAAAAGCTCTCAAGCTAGCTGGTAGTCTGTAGTCTTTTTCCTGTTTTTAGAAGACGAGGAGATTGCAAATTGATTGGTGTTAAGTGCTTTAAATTAGATGTTGTATATGGTACTCAAACTATTGTGTTTGAACTTGCATTTCATGTTATGTTTTGCTAGGCCAAAACGTGAACAACTATTGTTATGAATCTGGTTGAATGAATTATTTTAGTTTTTTTTCATTTCGGGTCGGGTTCGGGGAAAACCAACGGGTAGCGGTGAATTTTACCCTTAACGGGTTCCTCAATGGGGATCGGGGAAACCGCGGGGACCCGACGGGGATCCCCGATAACATCCCCGACGGGGATCGGTACGGGGACGGGGATGCTTATCGGTTTCGGGGACGGGACCCTAAAAACCGGCCCGAAACCGGCCCGTTGCCATTCCTAAATCCCAAACATCATCAGTTGCAATTGCAGTTCGCAAGTAAAGCCGAGTTCGTTCAACAGCTTGGTAAACTGGTTTAATAGTGAACTCTTAACTGGTTGTACTTATTTCTGAATTGCGCGTGGTTGTACATCCTGTTAGTAAACTGGTTTTTTACCTTTTAACTGGGTCATTTACCCAAATTTCATTCCAATTCCAACGCTACATTCTGTGAACCAAACAGACAGATTCCAATTCCTTTAACAGATTCCATTCCAATTCTGTCAACCAGGTCAAACCTGACAACATTCCATTCCAATTCCTTCAAAGTCAAATTCCTTTGACACATTCCATTCCATCCAAAAACAATCTGCTAACCAAACGCTCCCTTAGAGTTTACTCAAAATACAAAGTTAACCCTAGGACTTAGAATAAGCCGCCTGGCCTCACTCTTTCACCATTCTTTCATCTCCGATCGACGACTTGGAGCCGACGAAGACCACCTGTTTTAGCTCTTTCTGTCGCCGACGACCTGCTTTGTTATCATTTCGACGACGAGAGCTCTCTTTCTCTTTCTGTATGTTGTTCCAGTCTCTTGTATACATTAAACTTCGATTTTATTTATCGATTCCTTTGGTTTTATTTTATTTGACCAGGTTACTTACTTATGTTTAGATACATAATTTGCTATATATTTCACTCCATTTGCATTCTACTGTGTTTTTGCTGGGACTTTAAGGGTCAAAGTGTTGGAAACCCATTTGCATTAGGGACTCGTACTTCATTTAGAGTGTGTTTGGGATTGCTTATTTAAATGACTTATCTCCTTATTGCATTTTGTCACCAGATAAGTTATTTCTATTGTTCGGATCGGAGAAAAAAAATTGTTTATGACTTTTTGTTACCTTAATAAGTTTCATTTGAAACAACTTATGACTTGTTTGACTTATAAGCAATCCCAAACACCCAAATAACAACTTATTAGCTTATTACGATTTGGTACCACGATAAGCTAATCCAATTTTTTTTATAAAACTCTTTTTTGTCACCTCATAAGTTGATACACTTTTAAAAATAAAATAAGCATCATTTGTTTTAAATAAGAAATCCCAAACACCCCCTTTGTTTCTGTTTAGAGTTTTTGGAAACCCATTTTGCTTTTGAGTCGAGCTCGAGTTTGATACGAGCTCGGGAATTGGCTTTTGAGTCGAGTTTGAGTTTGGATTTTCACTACTCGCAAGTTTTCGAGTAGAGTTCGAGCACGAGTATTTGCTTTCGAGTATAATGATACTCGAGCTTGACTCACATCATTTACACCCCTAGTTGTTTCTCTTAGTGTTTGGTTTGACGGATACTCGTGGGTGTTGGTGCACCCACCCACACACACACACACATATATATATATATATATATATATATATGTTTCGAACTCTTAAACCGCTGTAACATTTCAACATATTTCACATTTATTAGTTGCATATTTTCATGTATGTTTTTTTTACTGCATAATGTGATGGTCACTCGTGGGTGTTTGGTGCACATATCTATGTTTATAGCTCTTAAACTGTTGCCTCGCCTTACCAGAAAGCAAAAAAGAAAGAGACAGCATGTTGGACATAAATCTATTTAGGGAGGAAAAGGGCCACAATCCAGAAATTATACGTGAATCTCAGCGTCGTCGGTTTGCAAGTGTTGAAATTGTCGATGAAATTATCCATCTTGACAAAGAGTGGCGACAACGTAAGTTTTTTTTTTCCACTTCAGTTTGATTGATTGTTGTTTTGGTTTTATGTGACTTGAGGGATCTGGATTGACAATATATGCAATTATCTGGTTCATTCTTTATGTTTTGATTTACAGGTCAATTTGACCTAGAACAGTTGCGAAAAGACTTTAACAGGATAAACAAAGAAGTTGCTAAACTTACGCTTGTAAGTCTTTGATCTTTAACCGGTTAAATTGAATATTTATCTTTATTTTAGCATGATATATAGCACAGTGGGGTGGTGAATTTGCAAACTACAGCATGTACAAGTGTGTAGAGTTAACACTAAATTGCAAAATTTAATCTTTTGATGGCCGGGGAAGATGCGACTTCCAAGATTAAAAATACGGAGGAAAACAAAGAATCAACTGCTAAGAAAGAGATAGAGGTTCTGGAGGCTCGAACGGCCTTATATTCAAAGTTGGAGGTGGTAGGGAATCTTGTGCATGATTCAGTTCCTGTTAGCAATGATGAGGTCGGCATGCTTTTATTTTATTTTTGCTGAATTGTTTCTTTAAATAATACATACATTGATCATCATCCTCTATCCATTACGTATTTGGTACACGTTTATTATATGACCTTGATGATAAATTTAGGCAAATAATGTTGTGGTCCGGACTTGGGGGGAGAAAAGATCCGAACCAAAACTAAAAAATCACGTGGAGCTTGTGGAACTTCTTGGGATTGCAGATCTGAAAAGAGGTATTACAATAATTTGATTTAATCGTCTCTTTTAAGATACCTATACAATATGAGCATGAATGTTCTATCATGGGCCTCATGAACTGATATGTTCATGGAAGAAAAGATAGTAATTATAGATCATTGGATATTTTACAATGTTACTTGAGAGTTTATTGCATCCGTCTATTCCTTTATAGCACCATAGATGAAAATATAGAGAAAAAAAACTTTACAATCTTACTTGCTTATCGATGTTCAGGGGCTAATGTCGCTGGGGGTAGAGGATTTTATTTAAAAGGAGATGGTGTTCGTCTCAATCAAGCTCTTATAAATTTTGGTCTTGATTTTTTGGAGAAAAGGGGCTATACGGCATTGCAGACTCCATTCTTTATGAGGAAAGATATAATGGGAAAGTGCGCCCAATTAGCACAATTTGATGAAGAGCTATACAAGGTATAATAACATGCTTGCAATTTTGGTAATTATAATCTATATAAAGCAAGATGAAGTTTGCAGTCATAAATCTATTCTTGATCATTGTAAAAAAGTTTGGATTAGCAAGACCAAGTTAGTGGGCCAATTATAGGTATTTTTACTTGCATCACCATATTTAGGTGATCTAATTTAGGGGAAGTCCAAATGAGAATGTTCAATATTTTGATAACCTCATAACCAACTATTTTATGAATTCTTCATGATGAATAACCCTAAAGTATTCATGTATATAATTCATCATGATATCTATCACGATATTCATCAAAATATTTACAATTCTCATTTGGACCTGCCCTATCTAAATTATATGGGAAGATCTGGCAATCTATTCACACACTTGTATATGGTGATCTATTCTATTATGTTACATTATCTGTGTTGTACATTTTGTTGGCCCCATCCTAATGCTTCTGAGAAAGTAAATTGGACCCACATGATCACATTGCCACTTCTCACACCATGTAAGTCAAGAAGATATGCTGAAATGGTAAATGCTTTAATCGAAGATAACAAAACGGTGGAGATGCAAGAGTCTACTGCCATGTAACAAGCAAGATTTTTTTCCACAACTCGCTTTTGAATCTTGATTGCTTTATATATATACATATATCAAGCAATCCCACTTTATTTGGTTAGTGAGTGATGGATGACCACTTAATTCTGCATCTTTGATAGGTAACAGGTGAGGGAGATGACAAGTATCTGATTGCCACTGCAGAACAACCACTTTGTGCTTATCACATAGATGATTGGATTCATCCAACACAGCTCCCCTTAAGGTCTCACTCAACCCTTTTCAGGAAAAAAAAATACCGTCTTAACTGCAACTACATATATATATATATATATATGTTATCTTTTTGGTTTAGTTGATTGATGTTGGAAAACTTGGCAGATATGGTGGATATTCATCTTGCTTCCGTAAAGAAGCTGGTTCACATGGGCGGGACACTCTTGGTATTTTCCGTGTTCATCAGTTTGAGAAAGTGGAACAGTTCTGCATAACTAGCCCAAATGGCAATGATTCTTGGGACATGCATGAGGAGATGATCAAAAACTGAGGAATTCTATCAGATGGCAAGTATTTATTTCTCCACTATCTCATTTTTATATGAATTATATATAATTTTTTCTGAAATTAATTATAATGGAATTGCAGTTGAAATTGCCGTATCATATAGTGTCTATAGTTTCTGGTGCGCTAAATGATGCCGCGGCAAAGAAGTATGACTTGGAAGCATGGTTTCCTGCATCCCGCACTTACAGAGAACTCGTGTCTTGTTCAAACTGCACAGATTACCAATCAAGAAAATTGGAAATCAGATTTGGACAAAAGAAGGTTGCTTTCTTTTTAAAAAAATCATCTTATTTATGGAACATACATGATGTGATGCGAGTATCATTTTTATTGTTATTTTCCAATATTTCATGAAAATTAAGGAATGTTGATTTGTAATTTGCAGAGCAATGAACAAATGAAGCAATACTGCCATCTATTGAATTCTACACTGACAGCAACAGAGAGGACTATGTGCTGCATTCTTGAGAACTACCAAAGGGAAGATGGTGTGGAAATACCAGAAGTTCTACAACCATTTATGGGTGGAAAGACTTTTATGCACTTCCAAGCCCCACCTCCAACCAAAGAAACAACAAAAGGGAAGAAATCAAAACCATAGTAGCTGAATGAATCATTTTATCAAAGGAGATAATTTATATGGTTATTTTTGGTGTTTGTGAGTTGTGACAAGATGAATAGGATTTTTATCATATTATTGTTATGATACTTTTATTAAAAAAACAAATGTACCTTGTGTCAATTTTCATAAAAGAATAACGAATCTGCTGAATATGATGTTCACCTTGACATGTAGTAAGGGTACTCTTTAAAAGAAATAGGTGCCATTCATAGATGTAATTGTAGGGCTAACTATATACAAGGAGTAAAGAGTAAGGGGCCGTTTATAAAACACTTACCCAGATAGGTGCTTATCAAATCATATTAGTTTACGGCAAGGACTAAGAATCTTACCCGGGAAGTAGGTGATACTGTTAAATTTTACCGGTAAGCACTTACCTGCGTAAGTGATTAGGTAAACGGTCCCTAAAACTTTACTTTTGGTCTTTAATGCTCTAAAAATTTCGATGAATATGGGTTTTAAGCTTTAAAAACTTGGTTTTGGTCCCTCATGTTTGTCAATCTCCAATAGTTGCCGTCCCTCCCTCTAATAGCAGTTAATTTTCTCCGTTAATAAAGAGTAGTTTGGTCATGCATTTTCTTTCAATTTTCTATTTTTTTTTTGCCTTTTTTTTGCTTTTTTTTTGCAAAAATGTTATCTTAATTGTTGCAATTGCAAGTTGCAACTTGTAACCCCTAATTAATTTATTATAAATAATATAAAGTCACCAATTACAATAAGATGGCAGGCAAACGAGCAACAAGCTGTGCCGCAACCCCCTTTTGGATGGCAAAACCAATCCTACTAAAAATGAAATTTTGTACTTAGGGGTCGAAAAATTACTTTGCACAACCCGTTGAACCCTAGTCAAAAACTCCCTTGCTTCCGGAGCTAGGAAACCAAAAGTATCGAAAGCAAAAGGGATAAACACGTGTTGATTCTCTACACAGGCTTTCTCGTGTTTAGCAACTTTGCTCGATTCCGCTCTCAACGCAGCTTGGCCCGCCACAAACCCATTTTCCCTAAGCCCAACAAGAGGGGACACTCCAGTAAGATCCACACAAGCATGTTTCCCCCCAGCCCACCCAAACACAAGTATATCAGCTGGCCGTAAGGTAGATCTCCCTTCAAGCGGATCCGTCAGAAAGTTCACCGGGGCCTCCTTTTTAGAAGAAATTCCAGCCCGTTTAAGAACATCATACAGAACATCCCTAACCAAATCATGCCTATATTTGAAACCAGGTAACTCCTTGCAATGGACCGCATGCTCGCCAAAAGAATCCAGACAGGCCTTGCGACAGACTGGGCAAGGCTCATCAGCTGGAAACAGAGGGATCATTAGGCGGTACTTAAGGATAGCCCGGTACTCCAGAGCCGACATATGTTGACCCAGTCCTTCAATGGGGATAACCGTCAAAAAATCCTGAGCATGAGGAGCTCGGAGACATTCAAACACCGCTTTTTGGCGAGGGGATAAATCAAACTTCACTCCCAAACTCTGGACGATTCCACTAAAAAGGGCACACGCCAAAACATTCTGGGCTTTTGGGGGGGCGGTGTCCTTGTTAGAGAAACCGCTAAGATCGAAATCAGGAATGGCCATGCGCAAGCTTTCCATCGCACACCCATAATCAGAGTCCAACCCATCAATACCACATCCCTGAAGAATGTGGTCCTGCAAACTCCAAGATTGCGCCCTCGAGGCCACAAAAGCATAAGTAGATACATCCTCAGCCGAACATAACCCCAACCCACCCAACCGAGCCGGAAGGGATGCTAGCCTCCATTGAAAATCCCCAAAAAAAGGACCCCCACAAACCACAATAGCCTCTATCGCCCTCCGAAGTCCATTGTCAAAAATAGAAACAGCTTCCCCTATATACATAGGTTGGCACGTTCTTTGACCGAACAACAGCTTTGCGACACCCATACATGAGCGGAGCAAAAGGAGCTCCGATTGAGGGTCCCGCAGACTTGGGAGGCAACTCATTAGTTCCACAGCACGAGATGCCCTTTTCACGACCAAACTACTAATAAACCCCGCATCCTGGCTAACAGCGCCTCCAAGGAGTTTCACACCCAACGTCGGCCTCCCGATCCCTCGGGGAAACAATCCATCCTGCACCTTCACCCCATTGCATGACGGCCAAAAAACTTCTGTTTTCTATTAAAAGTTTTAAAATAAATTTAGACATAATATATGTGCATGTGTAGAACACACGCCACAAAACGAAATCACATCTCCCTGTTCATCTTGTTCTAAGGGGGTGTTTGGGATTGCTTTTTTTTTTACTGTAATAACCCAAAATAAAGTTTGAGATCTAAATAGAAGTTAGGGGTGGAATTGGATTATTGTGGAAAAGTTAGAGGGCAATATGTGAAAAATGGGGAAATCAATTCCCTTTCTTTTTGGGGGTGCGCCGCACCTGTGGTGAGAAGAGGAAAAGAAAAGCAAATAATTGATTTTAGGGTTGTGTGGGTCTTTTTGCTGCAAATCGAGAGAGAAGAAAAGAGAGATGAGATAATTAATTTTAGGGTTCTTTGTGTGGTGCTTGGTGTGTGCTGAAAAGAAAACGAAGAGAAGAAAGAGACAGCGGGATGGAGACATCTAGAGAAGAGAAAGAAATGAATGGGAAGGTGTGTGTGTGTTTAGTGTGTGTGCCGAGAAGAGAGCAGCGCAGGGAAGAGAGAGACGAGCGAGAGAGAGAGAGACGGCCGGAGAGAAAGAGAGACAGCCGGAGAGAGAGAGAGATACAGTCGAGAGGGAGAGAGACGACGAAGAGAGAGAGAGCTGAGAGAGAGAGAGAGAGATTGACGACGAGATAGAAAGGGGCAGCGGGATGGAGGCGACGGCAGGAGAAAGAAGAAGGAGGAGACCGGCGGTGGCCGGCGGTGGCCGGCGGTGGTGGTCGCCGGAGTTTGGGCAGCAGTTTTCCGTTCGTGAGTTTTCGTTCGGGTAAGAAACCTTTTTCCTTGTGTTTTTCTCTTTTGCAAGTGACGTTAGAATTGTTAGGTTCTAGTTGCCTTGTAAGTTGAGAAATCAATAGGAATGTTATTATGGAGTTTTGATTTTTATTGTTATAGTCAAGTTAAATCAAATGTTTAAAATGGGTAAGTTTTGGCTAAGAAAGTAATTAAGATGGTTGGATTTTTATAAAAATCCTTATAATCGTTTATGTTGGTCTATTTCTTCGCGTAATAAATGAATTTGGATTTAATCGAGACTGGTCAAGAACCTGAGTTTTGGTTTGAAGTCCCGGTATAATGGATTTGTAGTCCCGGTTTTGGGCTGGTGATGCCGACTTGCATTTTGGGCCAAGCACGGGGACAAGAGGATTAGATTTTTGATGTTTGGGCCGAATTGGTGTTGGGCCGAGAGATTTATTAAGTCCATTTGGGCTTAATTATTCTTTTGGGCTTAATTATTCTTTTGGGCTTAGTTATAAAAATTGGGCCTAGTTATTTATTAAAGTCTATAATTATATAATAAGGGTGTAATAGGCTAATTATTAATTTGGGCCATATTATTATTAACGCGATCCGGTTTTGTTATTTAGGATCAAGTGTTATAATTTTATGTTGAGATCCTAGAGCCGGGTAAATTAATGGATCCGGTATAGTAAGTCAATTGGATGGGTAAGCAAAGACCATTAATTATGATTTGGATTAGAAGTGTAATCTGCCAACTTAGATAAGTTTGGGTTGAGTTCGGGATTTAACTCGAGTAATAATTGAACAAATTATGACGTACATTATGAATATAATAGGTGTTCCGCCTAGAGATCGGAAGTGTAAGTGAGGAGCTTTGGAGCGAGCAAGCCAGGTGAGTTTTCTAAATTAAAACATATGGCTTTTAAAGTGTTTTCAAAATGTGTTATGAATGTTGAGAAATTGCCATGCTTTATTATTATGCTTGTTTGCATGAAAGTTGTTTTAAAGTTTATGTAGAATGTATGCATACATCGAGGAGACGTAAACTGGCAAAGACGGGAGAGTCGTTCCGTCAGCTCTCGTGCGGGAAGGGAGGTCCCTATATGCCAGGAGCGAGGCTCCGCAAGGCAGCATGAGGCTGACTCGTTGTCACCTTCGGGTGGCTTCAGGGTGTCAGATTACGAGGAGGCGGACTTTAGTCCGTATACGATTTATTTACTGTGTTGAGTATAAATGTTTTATGCTGAAAAGATGAACTGTATTTAAATGCTTTGATAACTGTTAGGAGGGACTCACTAGACCTCATGGTCTAACCCTCGCATTTTTCAAATAAAACCCTTTTCAGGTAAGCAGGTACAGAAAGGCTCTAGCAAGTAAGCAGGGCGTTAGCAAGAGAAAGATGGATAGTGTAGCGACACTATAGCTTTTCTTAGTTACTTCTCAGTTGTGTAGGTTGTTTCCGCCAACCATTTTTGGATATTATGTAAGAAATTTTAGAGATGCGATTTTGGGATATTTAATTTAGATGAAACGAATTGTTTAAAAACGTGGGTTGTTACAGTTGGTATCAGAGCCATAGTTTAAGGGATTTAGGTGATCGGACGGGCCTAAACTTAAACTTGGGACTAGAAATCACAACTGAGAATCAGGAATGCGCTAGGATGACACTATTGTAGAAATAGGACTAATAGGGTACTGAGGACTGTCATGTAAGGTAAGTTTGAGATTCCACCTGGCCAGTGTAATTGCAAACTTACAGGTACATGTATGTGCTTAACCTACCTTATTAACCTACTAGTGTTTTTGTCGTGTTTCAGTACGTTAGAATGTCAACAAGATCTCTGAGGTGTAGACCGATACCCCTTGTTGGGGAAGTTTCATGGGAAATTTTTATGAAGTGAATAATGTATACATCGTAGAGGCGAAATGCGTTTAGGATGTTATGAATTGTATAGAGATAGATCTTCGTGGGTTTGAAGAGATAAAATGATTGAATCTGAGTAAGATTCTTGTTCTAGAAAGTCTCAGTTTTAGAAATAGTGGGAGGAGATCAGTTAGAATGATAAGGAATAACAGTGTTGAAATTTTGAACGTATCAGTAGAACCCCGACTTCTTAGTCGAGCTTTCAAAGGCAGTGAAAATGAAATAAGATATTTATTGTGAAATGAAAGCATGTAGAAATAGGAAATGAGATAGTGATTAAAACGAAATAGTGTGAAAGGGATTGAGTAAGTGAGAGGTGGAAAGTGAGTTCAGCAAGTTGTTGCGTGACCGAAGGGGGTGCGACCGTTGGTCGTAGGTAGAATGTCAAGGATAAGCTAAGCGAGTAAAGCAGTTGACCTTGTTAGAGTGAGTAGCCTTCAAATGCAAGTAGAGTCTCATGCATGGTGTCCTTTTTTTTATGTAACATGAAATTTTCACGTTTTAAGTTAAGTATGTAAAGATAAATTTTGATCGAAAATGGGTCAGAATGTGCACGCGTACGTTTAAAGAAAAAGGTGATTTCAATCACATGGTGCCATGAAGTTTCGAGTTTTATGATTTGTAAAGTATTTCGCTCTTTTCATGATGAGTTAAATTATTGCAAAAGTCAAGAAAACGATTAAATGCAGAACTTTTGTAACCAAAGTGAGTAATGGCATGTTGGAGTTATTTACGAGTACGAAAACCAACTGATTTACCTGGCGACGGTAATTCTTTCAAAATTGTGCCAAATAAAAAGATTTTCATGCAATATATCACTGTCGTATTGACATCGTTCAGTAGGAGTAAGATTAAGTTTATGGAAAGTTGCATGCGAACGATTCTCGAGATCGTTGTGCAGGGCGTTGAATTTATAAAAGTGATGGGGGCATGTGTACCCAAGATGTTTTCAAGTGTCGTTTATTTAAAATGATAAAGTGTGCGAAATGATTTATTTAATGCGTTGTCATGCATGAAGGCTATGAACTCACTAGGTCATAGAGTATTACATTTTGAGCCGAGGAAGAACTCCGAGAGTGAAGAGATATTGGTCAAATCAGGAAAGAATGATACAACTTTAGTAAGAGTGCCCAAGAGGAAGGGTGGACAGTGATAGAGTCAGTAGTGGATTATAGTATCGGTCGAATGAGGGTTTGCACCCTTATTCGGTAGCTGGATGTGCGGTTGTCAAAAGACAGTTGCGTCCGGAGGGAGGGTTTGAAGTCTTCAAGGTGATGGTCTTAGCGACTCGTTAAAGAGTAGTGTGGCAAGGAAGAATGAAATATCCGTGAGGTGGAAATGTGAGTCTTGAGGTGAGTTTGTAAGATCGATATTACAGGAGTGAGTCCAGAAAGAGGGAGACGTATTGCGAAGTAATTATGATATGATGGTAGGATTAGGTTCCGTAAAGGAACCCATGTTTAAGAATAAGTTAAGAAAGTAATTGCAAGTTGTCTGTTATCATAGAAGTCGATAGCGGTGTAAGATGGCCGAGTCCGAAAACGTGAATCAGAAGGTTGGAAGGTGATAGAACACCTTGTAGGAGCGTTAAGAGGATGGGAAGTGATCATTTTGAATAAGCGTTCTATTTACGAAGTACGGAGGGATACGTAGAAGGATGAGGCATGTAGCACAAACGAAGCGAGTGTGTAGACTTTATCAGTCGGTAAGAGATGCGTTGTGGTTGTAAGGGCTCAGATCGCGACGAGCTAACTGAAATGGTTGTGTGTGAGTTAATTTGAGAACTCATGGAATATAGTTCAACAAGTTGGAAAGGACTACGTAGTGAGATAGACTCGGTGGTGTATGCAAGAAAATGTGAAGGCAAGTATGAATTAGGTATAGATGGCCATGAGAGATATGGTCTGCAGTATGATGTGTTGAGTAAGGAATGTACAGATACGTAAAGGCATTAATTGCCAAGTTAAGTGTATCAGCTAGTATCGCAGTGAGGTGATGTTAGAGAGAGAAAGCATCAAATAGAAGCTTTTGAGGTTTTCGGATGAGATGTGCGATCTATTAATGAGAATGTTGGAGCTCATAAAGGGTAAGCCGACCTTATGTTGTGATCATGATCAGGATAGAAGGACGGAGCAATGGTGGGATATTACCCAAACGAGAAGCCAAGTATCTCAGTTGTAATAGTCACTAAGGAGATATATGTTGGGATCATTGGAAGTTTAAAGAAGATGAAGAGTGTATTAGCCAAACGTGTTATAGTGAATGCTAGATTCTTGCAGAGCGTGAATTGTTTCTTATGAGAGAGAGAATGATCCTAGAAGGAAACAGTTAGAAATTTGGTTATGTTTAAAGAATGGTGTTTTTGGTTGAAATGGTAGTGTAAGCGTTAATTGATTGGAAACGTTATGTTAGATGTATAAGCCTTGGGTTTATTAAAATTTATGGATTTGTTAAGTAATGACATTTATTCGTTATTACAGAATGCGTTATGATTCTACCAAGACTCTTACTAAGAATTAATAGGAGAGAATCGATCTGTTGAAGTGAAAAGTTGATGATAGTGCGATGGAAGGAGAAATTTTCAAATTATTTCGAAAATTGCAAGTTGTTGGGTTACTTAGTGGAGTTGTTAGTAAGAAATCAGTTTTGACTGATGGATTTTGTGAATACCAGCATATCGAGATGTGATGCTAAGTTATGATGTGAAGTGATTAAATATGAAAATTTATGGTTGATAGAAAGAATGATTTGCGTCTAACTTGGAGATTAACTTTTGAAACAAGTGGATAATTAAAAATTGAAATGAGTGGGTCGAGTTATAATTGCTTGTGATAAAGAGGAGGAATTGCACTGTTGGGTGCGGCAAGGGTCAGTAGTTTTACTGCACTATCCAGGAGAGACAGTTGAGTTCGGAAACTGTAATGTGGTCGCGAACCAGATAAGGATAATTAGGGAGTAGTAAGCCTTGAGATGCTTACAAATTCTGACTGCATGATATGATTTATAAGATGGATTACGAGAGTTCGTGAGGAAGTGCTATTGAGATTTACACTTTGATCGTCAAGGAATCATTTAAAGTAATCTAAGTAAGAAAGCCGAGATGACTTTATTTATTTACCTGATTTTATGGTCGTTGCGGTTAATCGAAAGAATCATAGAACTTGAGTTTCGTTTATGTTGGTCTATTTCTTCGCGTAATAAATGAATTTGGATTTAATCGAGACTGGTCAAGAACCTGAGTTTTGGTTTGAAGTCCCGGTATAATGGATTTGTAGTCCCGGTTTTGGGCTGGTGATGCCGACTTGCATTTTGGGCCAAGCACGGGGACAAGAGGATTAGATTTTTGATGTTTGGGCCGAATTGGTGTTGGGCCGAGAGATTTATTAAGTCCATTTGGGCTTAATTATTCTTTTGGGCTTAATTATTCTTTTGGGCTTAGTTATAAAAATTGGGCCTAGTTATTTATTAAAGTCTATAATTATATAATAAGGGTGTAATAGGCTAATTATTAATTTGGGCCATATTATTATTAACGCGATCCGGTTTTGTTATTTATGATCAAGTGTTATAATTTTATGTTGAGATCCTAGAGCCGGGTAAATTAATGGATCCGGTATAGTAAGTCAATTGGATGGGTAAGCAAAGACCATTAATTATGATTTGGATTAGAAGTGTAATCTGCCAACTTAGATAAGTTTGGGTTGAGTTCGGGATTTAACTCGAGTAATAATTGAACAAATTATGACGTACATTATGAATATAATAGGTGTTCCGCCTAGAGATCGGAAGTGTAAGTGAGGAGCTTTGGAGCGAGCAAGCCAGGTGAGTTTTCTAAATTAAAACATATGGCTTTTAAAGTGTTTTCAAAATGTGTTATGAATGTTGAGAAATTGCCATGCTTTATTATTATGCTTGTTTGCATGAAAGTTGTTTTAAAGTTTATGTAGAATGTATGCATACATCGAGGAGACGTAAACTGACAAAGACGGGAGAGTCGTTCCGCCAGCTCTCGTGCGGGAAGGGAGGTCCCTATATGCCAGGAGCGAGGCTCCGCAAGGCAGCATGAGGCTGACTCGTTGTCACCTTCGGGTGGCTTCAGGGTGTCAGATTACGAGGAGGCGGACTTTAGTCCGTATACGATTTATTTACTGTGTTGAGTATAAATGTTTTATGCTGAAAAGATGAACTGTATTTAAATGCTTTGATAACTGTTAGGAGGGACTCACTAGACCTCATGGTCTAACCCTCGCATTTTTCAAATAAAACCCTTTTCAGGTAAGCAGGTACAGAAAGGCTCTAGCAAGTAAGCAGGGCGTTAGCAAGAGAAAGATGGATAGTGTAGCGACACTATAGCTTTTCTTAGTTACTTCTCAGTTGTGTAGGTTGTTTCCACCAACCATTTTTGGATATTATGTAAGAAATTTTAGAGATGCGATTTTGGGATATTTAATTTAGATGAAACGAATTGTTTAAAAACGTGGGTTGTTACATTTACTTATTTGCTTATAAATTTTCGTCGCTGTAAATAAGTTATTTCTAGTGTTTGGATTGAAAAAAAAATGGTTATGACTTTTCCTCACTACAAATAAGTTGTTTTTGATAAGTTACTCCATACTAACTTATTTGCTTCTTCTTATCAACTTATTTATCCAAATTACATTTTTACCCCAACTTTTTTTTAAACTTACACAAGACACATTAGAAGAATGTCTTTTTGGTCATTTTACAAATATAAGTAAAATTTGTCAAACACTAAAAAAAACTCTTTATTTGCTTGTTTTCACACCACATTAAAAAAGCCAAGGGTCCAAACAGTTTTAAAAAAAAATATTTGTCTCACCATATAAGTTGATAAACACTTTTAGAAATATGCAATCCCAAACACCCTTAGAAACTACAGGAAACCATATCTCTGTACTGTACACCCTTCACTCTTCAAAATAGATGATGAAAACCCCAATCAAAACCCACTTCAAGTTCTTTGTATCTTTCTTGATTAACTTTTATATTTATCTGCTGCATCTTCGGCAACACAGGGATTTAACCCAGATGATCCGAATGGGTTGGGGGATGGGGGAAGGGTTTTTATTGTTTTTTCTTTTAATATTCTATAGATTATAATATATAAAATATATACTTAGGGGCCGTTTACAAAACACTTACCCGGGTAAGTGCTTACCAAGTCATATTAGCTTACCGGATGAATATGGCAAGGACCAAGAATCTTACCCGGTAAGAGCGGAAACAAGAACCGAGAGTCGAAAACAAGGATCGAGAGTCTTCCCCGGTAAGTGAATACGACGACTCTTACCACTGTTAGCACTTACCGGCTAAATTGTAGTATACGATGCCATTTTGATGGACTAAAATCTCATCCGGAAAGTACGTGATAGTGTTGAATTTACCGGTAAGCACTTACCCGGGTAAGTGATTACGTAAACGGCCCCTTAAACTTTTAGAAGAGAGAATAATAGCAAGGACTAAAAACCCCCTTTATTAAACTGGATTTAATAGACCAAATTGATGTTATTTAACCATTGAAGATTGATAAACGTGAGGGATCAAATCCAGGTTTTTAAGATTTAGGAGCAATATCCATACTACTTTATTAAAAAACTATTATAATTATTTTTAAGATATGATTATTTTAGGAACAATATCTATACTATTTTATTAAGAGACTATTATAGTTATTTTGAAGACGCTGTTAGTTTAAGAGCAATATCTATACTATTTTATTAAAGGCTATTATGGTTATTTTCAAGAGGTACAATAAACTAACCATGACATACAACCTTAAAAGATCACCTCTCCTACCTCTCAAAAATCAAACAATGTTCAATTTCTAAGTTATATTGTATACACTTAGAATTAGTTATTCAATTTACTTTTAATCTCTTATTTTTTTCATTCTCTCTTTTACACCCTTATCATATTAACATAAACTAGTTGTGTACCCGCACAATGCGCCAGCAGGATGCAATTTTTTTTGTAAATTGAGTATGACGTTTATGATCTTTATAAAATTTAAAGTTCATAATTTTACCGTGGTAAGAGTCGTCGCACTCATTTACCGGGTAGGACGCTCGGTCCTTGTTGTCGACTCTCGGTCCTTGCTTCCGCTCTTACCGGGTAAGATTCTTGGTCCTTGCCATATTCATCCGGTAAGCTAATGTGACTTGGTAAGCACTTACCCGGGTAAACGTTTTGTAAACGGCCCCTAAGACAAAAATAGATATATCAATCTCAGGTGGTTTTTATGTCTTTTAAAATATTAAGATTATGATTAATAGTATAGATATGCTAAAAATCGTATTATTTATTGTCTGCCAGTTTCCAGAAATAAGAATGTTGCAATTAGACCATCCACGCACCTACAAGACCTTACTCCTTTCACAAGTGCCACATCAGCTTTGCAATAACACATTCCACACACATGCAAGAGCAAACTCCTTTCTAAACTAATAAATTATAATATAAATAATATAAATAATATAAATAATTATAATATAACTAATAAATTAATTATAAAATATAGATAACTAAAATTTTACTTTTGTTTTCTTTTATTATATTTTGTGTAAATATAATTTAGCAGTTTAAATAAAAAACATTGCAAAAAATATCATTTTTTTAAAATAAAGCATGGGTGAGAAATTTTAATATAACGTATTTAAAAAAAATAATGTTCAAATAAACTAATAAATGAATTAAATTTAATAAATATATTAATAATAATTAATGTTTAAACAAACAAACAAACTAATTAAATTAAAAAATGTGTTTGTTTAATATATTTAATTTGTCGAAAGACCTTGCAAGTTTAGCAAAATAGAGATGATCTTGCAAGGTCTTGCAAGACACATGGCATGTCATGTCATCTTGCAAGACGTGTATGGAACTTTAGATGCTCTTATGCCCTTTCATCATCACCCTCGTAGGATTAGTTTTGAATAATAATTGTCATTATTTCATTTATTAATATAAATGATTTACAAATAAGTGTTCCATTCCATTTCCATTTGGTGGTGCTTAATTGATACTAAAAAACAAGTCCAGTGGGTTGCAGCCCAGCCCAACCCAAACTCACAACCCATCATTTTAATGTGCTAATCTTAAGTTGATAGATACCACATATTACACATACACATACATACAATTGATATTAATTAAAGGGAAATTAATTAAAATACCCTAAGTTTGACCATGTGTTATCAAAATACCACAAATCTCTCCCACTTTGCAAAAATACCCTAAAAATCTGCGATGGGAGCCCGCGATCGCGGGCCAGGGACCTTTCTAACACTTTTTTAAACTTGCAGGGACCATTTTTGAAAAATGAAATCCCGCGATCGCGAAGGAATCCCGCGATGGGACTATTTTTGTGACTTTTCAATTGCAAGGGACCATTTTTGAAAAATTCCAGGGACCATTTATGAAAATTTTGGTATTTTTGACACTGTTCACCCCGCTTTCGTCCATTTTTACGAATTTAAAATGAAATGTTACACTTTCAACCCCTATACTTATTTACTAAATTTACTTTCATTATTTTAATTTTACATTTAACACATATAATCGTTTATTAACTAAAATACGTTAAAAAAATACGTTTAAATTTTAACAAATTACACCATTATAATCGTCTCTTCGATACGTTCGAAATGAGCCCAATCTTGATTTTTTTGGATTTATATATTTTAATATATATCATATACAGTTATACACTACATAAAAAAATTATATTTAAAATTCATACCCTTGATCTTGAACCTCCATCCATTGTGTTAAAAAAAGCGAGAGTGTGTTTGTATAAAAGATAGATAGGAAGTTGTGAATTACTACTTCATCATGCCATCTACTTATAGCCGTGAAAATGTATGTTCTTCATCAGATATGGTCAAAGATTTCGTCTGAAAAAGTTGCCTGCATGATTCGTCTGAATAGTTCACTGCAAGATTCGTTTGAAAAGAGCCTGTACGATTCCACTGAAAAAGTAACTGCAATATTCGTCTGCTCTTGAATAAAGGTCTTTCATTAGACAGAAAATTAGTCTTTAAGTAGTCAAACATAGCTAATTAATGAGAATTTAGATCAGATTTATATGGTACTATCAAATGCAAGTTTCTATAATATAGATATTGTTCTACATTACATGATACCAATTTTTGCATCATATGAATCACTTCCAGACAACAAGAACCAATACCCCAATAATCAAGAAATAAATGCTTGTTCATCCAATAATCTCTGTATTAGGATTATCGCAAGTTTCATAAACCTACTTACTAGGTGTTGGAAATATGGGTTTTACTAAACTTTGGACGCATTTAAATTTATATATATGTGTTATATATAACTAACTTTTAGTAGGTTTATGTTCTTCTATATGAGATCTTCGAAATGATATATAATGCGTCCAAAATAGAGTATGTGTGAAAGAGATATCGATACTCAAAGTTGAGTAAATGGATGAAATTAGCAAAAACCAAATGAAGTAAACAGTAAGTCAATCACAATACTTTAACAAAATAAGTTAATACTAAAAATAACAATTATTTAATGTTACATAAACAACCTAACGTGGCCCTATTTGACAATGTTCATAAATGGACTCCGCCATATGTATGCGGAAATCTTTGGCAACAACCTCGGCCTCGTCAGGGTGTACCCATACCTCATTTTTATTTATCAACATTTGGACATTACGGCATACCCAGACACCGCAATCTGCAGTTATCCCGGCCTGCTGGGGTGCATTCTTGGCGAACTTATAGCGAAAGGCACCTGTCATTTCGCGACGTCTAACATCCTTGACCCGGCAAAAGAAGTCATATAGCACAGCTTTAAACTTTGTCATTTGCTCTTCCAATTGTTGTCTGAAGAGATTGGCACTGTCGCTATCATATATGGTCAAGGTCATAGCGTCAAGTTCAAACACTCCAAGCAGCCAATGTTGGGGATTAATGCATATTGGGATGTACACCTGAAATATTACAATATTAGACAACTTAGTTAGCAACAAAACAAGTTAAATAAAATAAGAGTAAAACGATTTACATACCACATCGAGGAGAGCCCAAGAGGTCCCTTCCACGCCATTGCATGAATTAACCACGGAGGCGGGACCTAGATGCTCAATCAACAAGTAATGAAAGAACATACTGAACATCATGGTCCACCTCGTGTCTGTTCCACGATGTCTTTGCAACAGCGAGACCCAACAATCGATGTGCTATACATAAAAAATAGATGGTTAGACATGTAAAATAAATATATTTGATTATATGACTATAATTAAACTTCATACTAACCACATCCAGTAAGTCAGACTCCAAAGGGTCAACGGCCAGCAATACATTGAAAAACGAGGGGGTGATTTCCAAGTTCAAGTGAGGGATGAAGATCAAGGGGGGAGGCGACCAGTCCGGCACATCCTCAATATTTCTGATGCCGGTTGAGGCTCCGGTGAAGAAACCTTTCCCTTTTTCTTTCCTCCCTTCTTTCCCCCCGCTTTCTTTGCTTGTTTTTTAGCGGTCGGTGGTGTCGTAGATCCTTGTTGGCCAAACGGGTGACGAAATCATTGTGAAATTTTATGCGACCGCTTTTGAGGGAGCGGGGTCACCTGTGGTGGTGGATCTACAACATCCATCGAGTCATCGTCAGGCTCCGAGAAGTGCTCCGAGAAGTGATCCTGGATAATAGGAGACCCCGTCTGAAAATTACGTTACTCAATGTTTTAAGTACAATTTAGGAAATGTTCACAATTAAACCAAAACTACCAAAATAACTTACAGTATGCATTTCCGGCCTGTAATAGTCATCGACCGAACCGCCAAAGATGTTTGTGATTGCTGTGGTGGCGAACGACGGCATGTGCTGTGCCCCCGACATCCCGGCCTGCGTGACATTGATCATTAAAATAGTTACAAAATTAGGATTATCGATATATAACTATAATGGTTACTCAGTGTCACTAACACTCTCCGGGATAGTAGAATATGATGTGGTGGCGAACGGCGGCGGCATCTGCGAGGTGTATGCCCCCGACATCCCGGCCTGCGTGACATTGATCATTAAAATAGTTACAAAATTAGGAACAAACATATAACTATAATGGTTACTCAGTGTCACTTACACTCTCCGGGATAGTAGAATAGGATGTGGTGGCGAACGGCGTTTGGGACATCCCGGCCCCCGACATCCCGGCCTGCGTGACATTGATCATTATAAGAGTTACAAACTTAGGAACAAACATATAACTATAATGGTTACTCAATGTCACTTACATTTTCAGGGAATGACGGATAGGATGTGGTGGCAAACGTCGCCTGTGCCCCATGTCCGAACGGAGCGGGGATCGGTGTCGTACTCGACAGCTAAAACAAATTTAGAACGTAATATTAATATACAAACTAAATAAACGTGGCCAACAAATTAAGTTAAACACTAACATTGACAGCGCTAAACTGTCTGTAGACCCCCTCCAGAAACTGTACACGTGACTCTAGCGGCCCGTGGACGTAGTCCCACAGGTGCTCATGAGAGCCACGCTGTGGCTCGTAGGAAGGGCCCGCCTCATATGGATTGTAGGAGGAATGGGGCGGCTGGTAGGAGGAGGAACGGGCCGGCTGGTAGGAGGAGGAAGGGGGCGGCTGGTATCCACCGGAAGGGGGCCTGTCGTCGTCTTCCTCATCTTCGTCAGATGTAGAAGTAGGGGGACGTCGAGCCCTTTCCGCCTCTGCGTCAATAAAGGCCACGCTGTCTCTGTACCAATCTGTGCCCATCTCGTCGACAGTAGGCACAAGGCGATCGAAAGGCAAGAGTGGCTGCTAAATATATGATAAAACATAAAAGAAATTAATAAGCGGGACTAACGTATGCAAATTGTAAACATAGTAAAAGAACTTACATTTCTAGACGCATTGAAGAACTGAATCCAAAGCGACCTACTTAGGGTAACACGCTTGTCCCAACGGGTTCCCCTAAGTACTCGATCGTCGCGCTTGACAAAATATCGGATTGATGCGGGAAACATCTCCAAGATCCATATCTGGAATTAGACAAGAAGAGCAAGTACGTAAAAAGAAAAGCCAAACAGTTTGTATGTATTATTAACAATTGTTATACTACGTATCTAACCTTGAAGGCGTATGTAAAACCACAAAGATTCATCTTTGCATGTCGATCAACGCGTCTGGCTATGGCTCGGTGCAGAATAGAGTAGCAATGTGTCCAGATATGGCTACCCCACGGGTAGCTGTTAAACAGCTCAAGGTCCTCGACGGCCCTAAGGACCGTCGATGAAGCATACTGGCTATACTCACGGCCCAGGAAGCCCATATCCACGATCACCACCAAGCATACACGGACAGCATCGTCGTCGGTTAGGGCACTAAGGCCCTCTTTCATCTTGTCCCGGGCTGCCTTCAGCTTCAAATGAGATGCTGAAATGCCCCAAACCCTAGGAACGAAGGAGCAGTCTTCTAAGGGAGGAAGGGGGGAGCCTCTCCAAAACGTAGTCCTGTAATTAGACAGAACTGACGACGCCCAAAATGCAATTGAGAGCCGAAGAAATCAAAATGCATCTCCTCCGGCTCAGCGTTGGCGTCCTCGACCTCCAACTGTAGAAACATGTGTACTAGCGTAGGGTCGCCACCAGAGTAAGACACATCCATCCATGGCCCGAACGGTGTCCCTCTATAGATGGTCTCAAGGGTATCCGCGCGATCACCTAATCCCCTAAAGAGCGCTCCTAATTCCTCGATGTAGGAAACTTTGCACCTTAGCGTCAAGTCGATGTTAAAGAAATCCTTCTACATAGTCATTCACAGATGTTATAGTTAGTGTTATATATAGATGCTGCGTTTATTTTATTTTATATAGATGTTGCGGTTTATTTTATTTCAACGTATCATATTGTTATATATAGATAAAGTGCGGTGGTATTTTATTTCAACGTATAATAGTGTTATATATAGATAAAGTGCGGTTTATTTTATTTCAACGTATCATATTGTTATATAGAGATAAAGTGCGGTTTATTTTATTTCAACGTATCATATTGTTATATAGAGATAAAGTGCGGTGGTATTTTATTTCAACGTATAATAGTGTTATATATAGATAAAGTGCGGTTTATTTTATTTCAACGTATAATAGTGTTATATATAGATAAAGTGCGGTTTATTTTATTTCAACGTATAATAGTGTTATATATAGATAAAGTGCGGTGATATTTTATTTCAACGTATAATAGTGTTATATATAGATAAAGTGCGGTGGTATTTTATTTCAACGTATAATAGTGTTATATATAGATAAAGTGCGGTGGTATTTTATTTCAACGTATAATAGTGTTATATATAGATAAAGTGCGGTTTATTTTATTTCAACGTATAATAGTGTTATATATAGATAAAGTGCGGTTTATTTTATTTCAACGTATAATAATGTTATATATAGATAAAGTGCGGTTTATTTTATTTCAACGTATCATATTGTTATATATAGATAAAGTGCGGTTTAGGGACCCTAGTTGTCATTCTTAAAAGTTTAGGACCTAATTGGCATTCTTAAAAGTTTAGGGACCTAAGTTGTCATTCTTAAAACCGTAGGGACCTAAGTTGTCATTCTTAACATTTTTTTTATAAAAAACACATTCTTAACATACACATTGTTAAAAGTGTGTTTTTATAAAAAAAAACATTTTTAACAATTTTTTTATAATAACACACTCTTAACAATTTTTTTATAAAAAAACACTCTTAACAATTTTTTTATGAAAAAACACACTATAACAACATACACATTATAACATACAAATATCACATTCAAACATAACACCATAAAACTATAACAATTTTTTATAAAAACACACTCTTAACAATTTTTTATAAAAAAACTGTTTTTATAAAAAATTGTTAAGGGTGTGTTTTTATAAAAAAAAAACACACTTTTAACAATTTTTTTATAATAACACACTCTTAACAATTTTTTTATAAAAAAACACTCTTAACAATTTTTTTATAAAAAAACACTCTTAACAATTTTTTTATGAAAAAACACACTATAACAAAATACACATTATAACATACAAATATCACATTCAAACATAAAACCATACATATCATGTTAAACATAGAACATATTCAAACATAAGTTATAAACACTATAACAACCTACAAATCATATATCTTAACTTAAAATAACATACAAAAAATAACAAAAACATAAGGAAAACATACCACAGAGGTAATACGAGACATCTTCACAAAACCCGAACGCGTATTCCACACGAGAAAATTGAGAGAGTGGGAGAAAATTGAGAGAGTTTGATTAAAAATTGAGAGAGTTATTAAAAAAATGAGAGTGGCCGGTTTTTGGTTCCCCCCTTATATAGTGCGGCCGAAAAAAACATTTAGGGTTTGGTTCGTCAAAGTGATTTTAGGGTTAACCCTGTGCCGACACGTGGCACTTTTGCCCGCGATCGCGGGGGGTCAAAGAAAGTCAAACGCGGGCAGGGACCAAAACTGCACACGCGGGCATTCTTGAGGGGGGAAAGCTGGACCGCGGGCATTCTTGAGGGACCAACGCGGGCAAAGTGGGCAAACTTTGGTGACACGTGTAGCCCGCGATCGCGGGGGTCAACGAGAGTCAAACGTGGGCAGGGACCAAAACTGCACACACGGGCATTCTTGAGGGGGGAAAGATGGACCGCGGGCATTCTTGAGGGACCAACGCGGACAAAGTGGGCAAACTTTGGTGACACGTGGCCTGGGGCCGGCGATCGCGGGCTCCATCGCGGATTTTTGGGGTATTTTTGTAACATGGGAGAGATTTGTGGTATTTCAGTAAAACATGGTTTGACTTAGGGTATTTTAATTAATTTCCGTTAATTAAACACTCAAATAATATCTATAATACACACATACATAACATATAGAGGCCTATGTTGCATATTAATCCAACAGTTAAATCATCAGGGTTTCTACAAAAATGTATCTAAGTTTCTAAAACATGGTTTCACAAAGTGGTGTTGATTTAAAATTTTAGCCACCAAATTAAATAATTTGGAATTCTTTAAACGCTTGTTAAAATAAAAGTATGTTATCTTTTTCTTTTGGTTTGTAAACCATTCCAACCTGGTCCCAACCACTACACCCATATCCCAACCCAATGCATTGCCTCATCCATCCACTTTTATTTATCTCTTTTTTGCCAAAAAAGATTTTTGAAATTTAATAAATACCCATAAATTTGAAAGTTATGTATCGTGGTGATCATGATGTCCTCCTTATGAAAAACATGATCTTGTCGTCATCGGTCTCTATAATGATATTATACCGATATGATTATTACATTTAAAAAAAAGTCAGAAATAAAGCAAGAAAAAAGATAATTTGACAACTAAATCAGATAAATACACCTCGACCTACCAATTCAACCGGTCTCAAATCAAGTTTAATTTAATTAGAGAAAATTAAGACCATAAATTCTCGCGTGTCCTATTTGGTCTTAACCTCTCAGTTTCTTTTTATGTTTTTTTTCCATTTTCTTTCAGTCTTTACGTTTTTTGCCTTTTATTTTTCATTCTACTTTTGTTTACTTTCAAAAAGAACGCGCCAACCTTGTTTGTAAGTTCAAGAATTACAATACAAATTTTATAACGAATGTGCATTATATTTGGGCATTAACTGTTCTTGAACCTTAACCAAAACTTGATTATGCCTAAAAAAATATTGGACGAATGATAAGTGCTTACTTAAACCGATTCTGATCTGGAAAAAATCCTAGTCCTGATTGCTTTGATCACTGCTTGTAAGTTTGGTTCGAATTTGACTCAGAATAGTTGAAAATAAAGTTAGTAGTTGTCATATCTTGCATGGTGAAGGAAGAACATTAAGGAAGGTCCATGGAAGGGCTCCTAGTTAAGCATTCTATTCTATGTCTTTGATTTGATTTGTTTTTAATTTTTCTTGGATTGGATAGTGTTGAATTCAATTTCTTGTTGTAAAAGTATAAGCAGCCAGATGATCAATGGATTCCTTGTTCAAAAATACCTTAAATTCAAACTAACATTCAATTCAATTCCTTGTTTCTAAAGCAGCCCAATTCTTGTATCAACAACTACATAAAATAAAAATATCCACCAACTTGTCTATGCAAAGTCCACTAACTTTCACTCACCATATCACAAAAAAACACACACATACAAACATACACACATCTATATATATATATATATATATATATATATATATATATATATATATAGACAAAGGATCGTATAAGAATATGAGGTTAACGTGAGAAGTGTGAGAAGGGAATTAATTTGGTGCATCTCATCCTACTGTGCACCCATTTCTCATCCAACGGTTGTTAACCACTTTTCACCCTTATCACATTAATCTTAACTTCTTACCAGAACGCAAGACTAATCAGATGAGAACTGTAAGAAGAGATATGGACTAATGAATCAATCCTAATTAAAGATCAAAATTAATCAGATGCACCGGATCAATTCCTATGAGAAGCATAATTCATGGGTGAGAGTAAGATTAAAAGTGATCAATGCTCCCGAGAGGGGAGGGGACTGGATTTGGTTATGATGAAAAAGACCCGTTTTCATTTTCATGAGAATGCACGAAATGACAACCTTCACAATATGATGTAACGGTATCTTCAAACGTCTAAATATGACATTATATTGAGCGAGGGAAGCTAAAGACAACAACCTACCTACAAAGATACTGTAACCTTACATACATATTTTTAGGTTATATAAAGATCGAAACTTTCATAAAATATAATGTAACATTTGCACAATATAGAAATACCTTTACTTATCCTTATATTCTCACGAAAAAATTATACGATATATCCTACTTATATACGAAATATAATTGGGATATAATGAAAAAAAAAACATTGTATTTTTTAAATAATTCAAACAATGATTTTCATTTTTGCATCCATACTTCAAAATTGTTTCCATATATTCTTTTAAAAACGATTTTTGGAAGGAATAACATATCCTTTTTATGAATTAATTAATACATCTTATATATTTTCCCCTTAGATTCACTAAAATATTTGATATTTTATTGAACAAAAAAACAGAAATAAGTTTTAAAAGTGGGCTCAACTTATATGGGCTTGACTCACAAGCTAAAAATTCTTTTGGGGGCTAAAAAGGTAATTAGTGGAAAGAATAGGTAGGGAAATTGTAAGTTTGGAGATTGGTTGTTGACTAGACTTGAAAATGGTAGTTTGAAATACATGTGAGCGTGTATCACTTGTCCTTAATGACCAATTAGAGGGTGTTTGGGAGTGTGTTTTAAAAGGGCTTATTGACTTATTGGCTTCTCAAGAAGCCAATAAGTTAAAAAGGGTGTTTGGGAAATGCAAAAGTGCTTTTGAAACAGCTTTTGGATTTGCCTACAAACGTGATTTTTCATAAGTCACATAATCCTGACTTTTGGATTATAAAATGACTTTTGGATAGTAAAATTACAGAAATGCCCCTCATCCTAATGGATTAGTTTTTTTTTTCTCAATTGACTTTGGATTAGTTTTTTTTTTCTCAATTGACTTTTTGATAGCAAAATCGTATTTTTAGACAATATTTTTTTTAACAAATATTTTTTTTAACAAATATTTTTTTTAACAAATATTTTTTTTGTATAGATATTTTAAAAATAAGGAAAAATGGTTAAATAACAAGGCATGTCCTTTTTGGTCATTTTACATGTATAAGCTAAGCCAAACACTTTTTAAAAATTAACTTATTAACTTATTGACTTTTATAATCTCAAAAGTTAATCCAAACACTTTTTTAAAAACTCATTTTCCAAAAACAATAAGTCAATAAGCACTTTTGGACTAAAAAAGCACTCCCAAACACCCTCTTAGTCCATCATCTTTTCGGAGCTTTCCTTATACCTTCCCTAACTACTTTCTTATAAAACTAATATAATCAATCAAATGATCAAATAAGATATTTACAAAAATGACCAGAAATTATTATTATGATTTGAATATTTATAAAAGATTATCAAAATTTATTTATTATGATCAGTGATTTATATAAAAAACAATCAAGATTTTTATAAAATCAGATATTCATTAAAACTAGATAGACAGTTGAGCTTGTTTTATACTAATTACAAGTTATGGATTTAAAACTCCCTCTATCAGTATATTTATACTATATTATAAAGTATTTAAGTTTTATTGCTTTATGACTCTTAGTTTTTCATGAGTACAAGTAGGGATGTTCATCTAAACCGTCCACACGGTTTGCGGTTTCATTTTTACCAAACCGCACTACGCGGTGCCGTTTGCGGTTTTGAGTCATCAAACCGTGGTTCAAATTGCACCTCATATTTTTATATTTTTTATTCTATATCGTATATATATATATATAGAATAATTTAATATTTACGTAATATTTTTTGACTTTGTGTTTTGGCCCAAAGTCCCATCTTAATAAAGAGTTGGGCAACTAGGGGTCGGGGCTTAAGGATCGAGATGAAAGAAAAGGTTGGACACATCACAACTCACACATCTAATTTAGTTTGAAGTTTATTCTTTTTACTTCTTAGACTATTTTTAATTATGCAATATGTATCTGGGAATCAGATGTATTAGAACTCTTTATGTTTTTATACTACGGTCACATTAACGTTGGGCTTTTAATGTATAATTAAACTTATAATTCTTAAATTGTAGGCATAAAATGCAATAAAGATAAACACATAAATCGCACCGTATCACACCACATTTTGCGATGCGGTTTGAAGTTTATGCGTGCGGTTTGCAATTTGGTCCTAAACCGCACTATAAACACCCCTAAATAAGTATTAAAATATAATTACTAATCAATAATATATATATATATATATATATATATATATATATAATATCTTTCTATTTTACTTTGCTTATAAACAAAAAAATGGAATTTGACGAGTTTTTTTAAACTCAAAGTTATCTTCATATACAACGAAAACCATAATATTTTTATTTTTTAACCTTTTCGAACGAATCAAGTTTTTTGCAATCTCATATATTTATATTCATTTAAAAAACCAACTTAAATATAAGGGAAATTAATTAAAATGCATCAAGTTGACCAACGACTTGCTGAAATGCCCAAACTCTCTCCAATTTCACGAAAACACCCAAAATTTCCGTGAAAAGATCCGTGAACATGGACTCCTTTTGTGAATTGGATTTTTGTCTGTGAAATTGATTATTGGTCCGTGAAATGATAATTTTTTTTCCCTTGAATGGCCCAAAATAGGTGGGTCCCATCTTAAAAAGGAGCATTGGAAAAGTGGTACATATGTAAAAAAATGACATTTTAAGGGTTTTAATTTAAATAACATGAAAAGTCCGTGAAAAGTGATATGTATGACCCAAAATAGACATTTGGAAACATCCGTGAAAATAAATGGCATTTGGAAAAGAATGTCATTTTTTACATATAGCCCAAGATACA
Source organism: Saussurea involucrata (assembly GCA_033807775.1). NCBI lineage: Eukaryota > Viridiplantae > Streptophyta > Magnoliopsida > Asterales > Asteraceae > Saussurea > Saussurea involucrata. The sequence continues at coordinate 66,451,078 of CM066321.1, read as the reverse complement.
TGAAAAGTCCGTGAATTGGAAATTTTTTAATATATATATACTCTTTTTCAAATTTAAACACCGTTTTTAAAATTTTAATTATAAGTATATTCATACAACATTTATAACTTATAATGCATTTTTAAATTTTATAAAACTTACTCATATCACTTGATAGACATGTTCAAACACAAGATAAACGTTGAACTCTACTAATACAGGAAAATACTCCATAAAACTGATAACCAACAAAAAAAAATCTCTTATCTTATCTAAAAAACACACAAATTCATAAAATAATAATTTTACAAGGAAATTGTTGATTAGCACTGCCTGGGTAAAAAAATTCATAAGTTTGATCGTCGAGGATATTATCTTCGACGAAGATATCATCAACGATCGATTGTCTATGACATCGATATCCTCGACCAGGGACCATTGAACATAATTATCATCGACTAGATAATAACAACTTATATGTGTTAACCTTTGTTATTTATTGCAAGTATTACCATACATGAAGAATTGTTATCGATATAAAAGCTAATTAAATATTTCTAACGTATTTCACGACCAACATTCAAGACATGACCGTTTTCAACATCAACATAAATGACATATTAAAGATAAAGTTGTTCTCATTTAAGGAGGCTTGTAACACTCATATTACCATGAGAAATGTTAAAATCTGGACAAATTCTCCAAAAACGTTCCAAAATTTCGACTAAATTAAAATTGTTTACACTATTTACAACAGAAAACTTTAAAGCAATAAATATGTAACTTAATGTTAATTCGTCCCATACCAGATTATAAATCATTTCACATCATACATATCAACTTATAAATCTCAGTAAATTCATGGTTTGTGTGAATAAAATCATTTCACATCATACATATCAACTTATAAACTTTGTACCAAGTAGTATGCATTTTGTGAAAACATGCAACACTGAAAGAAAAGAGATCTCATAAATTGTCTGGTTGGGTATGGGTCATTTTGTCACTGTTATTCGATAGGTTGTCCGACCTGTAGATGTTTGGGCACCCATTATGGATTCTTGCTACTTGTCGTGTATCTGGTCAAATGTTTACCCCATTAAAACTAATCATAAGACTTTCGTATGAAATAGTGTTACACCTGAAGTTGTTGCTGAAGCTGTCGAACAGTCCGAAGAGCTTACGACTAAAACGAGATGTTCCAAAAGAATCCCGGTAATACCCGGTTGGCACACGATTACGTGATGGGGTGAAACTTTGTCTTGGTATAGGATTATTATTAATAGGTGGATAAGCTTAGCTTGGTATTTATCTTATTGATCTTATTTATCTTTTTTACTAGTTTGTAGGTGATAGAGTTTAAATAGGATTCCAATAGTGTAGTATTTTTTTTGACCGGCGTATTCTCCTTTGTTCGATCCCCAGATACGGAATCACAACCGTCCATTATTATTTGACGCTCTCAGGGATCGAACCTCTCCCCTACTCCGTAGAAGGAAACCCCTTAGGGGGAAACCTCCTGACCAACTGAGCTAGGCCCAGTTGGCAATAGTGTAGTTATATATAGGTATGCTTTCTTTGATTAAATAACAAATTACTTTTGGTTTAATCCATTCTCTTCTTCATCTTTTATTGCTGAGTTAGCACTCACTCGAAGAGTGTGGGTTCAATATACTCGTTTGATCGTAACAAACAGGTGCTTTCATTGAGAGAAACCATAAGAACAATTTACTCATGGCAGGGGAAGCTGAATTACGATTGTTGATGAAACAATAGATCGATATGTTAACCCAAAAGATAAATAGCTTAGCCACGGAATTACAGGCGGCAAAGGCACGAGGACCGGTGGGTGCACCGGAAACTGATCATACAGGTGTGATCCCGAGATCGATGCGATTAGATGTGCCACATTTCAATGGTACCGAACTAGAAGCCTGGATTTTTTCGTTGGAGGAGTATTTCGATCTACATGGGACCCCGGCTGATCAAAGACTCTGAATTATAGGGTTTAACTTGGATGGCGATGCGGCTGAGTGGTTTCGATGGATGCGTCAAAATAACTTGATTACTACATGGGACAACTTTATGGAGAATGTACGCACTCGGTTTGGACCCTCAAAGTTTGAAGACCCACAAGGAGCTCTTTCTAAACTACTTCAGCGTGGCACGGTTGCAGAATACCAAGCCGATTTTGAGAGGATGATGAATCGCGTGACCGGTATAAATGAATCCTTACTAATTTCGTTTTATACTTCGGGTCTGAAACCTCCATTACAACGAGAGTTATTGGTCGCCAAACCAACCACGTTGGGAGAAGCATTTGCATTAGCCCGTATTTCTGAAGCCCGGTTTGAGGATAGTTGGTCTTCCCTGCCTACGCTAACCGTAGCCGACTACCAGGAACCAATCACACACTTCCAACCACCATCAACAGGACGCTTACTACGTCTACTATCACCGGTAACTCAACTTTCACTCGTCATACTTTTGCACCTCCAAGCCAGACTAAAACGCCTCTATTACCAACACCGGTCACCAACACAAAACCCACCCTGTCACTTCCAATCAAATGGGTTTCACCTGCAGAAAGGAAATAACGAATGAGCAAAGGGTTGTGTTTTAACTACGACCAGTAATATACAAAGGGGCACAAATGTCCAGGACAGTTTTTTCTACTGATGACCTCAGATAAGGATGACACGGAATACTAAGAACTCGAACAGATGACCGAGGTGGGGGAGATGAATGAACCACTAGAAAGCGGGGATGTGTCGATCTTGAACTCATTGGTTAGCCATGGCAGCCCACGTTCATTACAATTATGGGGTATAATCGGCAATAGTAAAGTGCATGTGCTAATAGACAACGGTAGCACACATACTTTGTGCAACCAAGTGTCGTGGAGAAACTACATCTATCGATTCAGACAACCAAAGCCTTCAAAGTGTACATCGGTAGTGGCGATACCCTATTATGTGAGAATGTGTGCTCCAAAGTTACCATAAATATGCAAGGCCTACAGTTCGAGATGGATTTGTTCGTGTTACCAATGAAGGGGGCATAAATTGTCTTAGGGATCCAATGGTTACAAAAGTTGGGTAAGTAACCCATGATTATTTGAAGCAATCCATGGAATTCGAGATAAGCGGGAAGAAACAAGTATTGCATGGAGACGAGACTTTTCGAATGAAAAAAATGAGTTTCAATCAGATGCAAGCTCTAATGGACAGCGATGAAGTATATGGGATATATGAGGTGCATTCAGTTCCAACGGAGGCGATCGACCGAGGCGAAAGGATAAGAGGAAAACCATCAGAATTGCACCCGAAAATTAACACGTTGATTGATCACTACCAAGATTTGTTCAAAACCCCTACTACACTACCCCCACATCTCCTTATTGACTATAAAATTCATCTACTACCCAACACTAAGCCGATCAACGTACGACCCTATTGTTACCCACACTATCAAAAAGGTGAGACGGAGAAACTAGTTGCCGAAATATTGGAGCAAGGAATCATACGAATAAGCCAAAGCCCTTTTTCTTCCCCGGTTCACTTGGTGAATAAGAAGGATGGATCTTACCGTTTTTGTGTAGATTATAGGGCTTTAAATGCAGCTACCGTTAAAGACAAATTTCCAATTCCCACAACGGACGAGATGTTTGACGAATTAGGGGGAGCCAAGGTATTCAGCAAACTGGACATAAGGGTCGGGTATCATCAGATACGTGTTCATGATATAGATATCTATAAAACGGCTTTTCGCACTCACCAGGGACACTATAAGTTCCTCGTGATGCCATTTGGGCTCATCAATGCACCATCGACGTTCCAAGCAACAATGAATCGAGTTTTCACACCTTATCTTCGGAAGTTTGTCATCGTTTTATTCGATGCCATATTAATATATAGCAATTCGATTGCGTCTCACGTGGAGCATTTGAGGAATGTTTTCCGGTGTTTGCAAGAAAACCAATTTTTTGTGAAGATGTTGAAATGTGTATTCGGCACCGAATCGGTGGAATATATGGGACACATCATCTCGGGCCAATGTGTGGCAATGGATTCTAAGAAGGTAGAAGCTGTCAAGGGGTGGCCAAATCCAAAAATTCAACGACAGGTTCGTGCTTTCTTGGGTCTCGCCGGGTATTATAGACGATTTATTAAAGGATATGCCACAATAGCTGCACCGTTAACCGATCTTCTACAAAAAGATGGACTCAAGTGGGGTGAGGTGGAAGAAAAGGCTTTCAATGAATTAAAAGACATGCTGTGTAACGCTCCATTATTAAGACTACCAAATTTTGAAGAACAATTTATAGTGGAAACCGATGTGTCGGTTGTGGGGGTCGGTGCAGTATTGCTTCAAGGTGGACGCCCTGTTTGTTATTTCAGCAAAAAGTTAGGAACCCGAATGCAAGCCGCGTCTACGTATCAACGTGAATTGTTTGCAATTATTGAAGCCGAATACAAATGGCGCCAGTATCTACTAGGGAGGAAATTCATGATTCGAACGGACCACAAGAGCATTAAAGAATTAATGCAACAAGTAGTCCAAACGCATATTCAACAACTCTATGTTAGAAAGCTTCTGGGATTTGATTTTGTCATTGAATATAAGTCGGGGAACACGAACCAGGTAGCTGATGCCTTATCACGAGTACACGAAGAAGATGAGTTGATTTACTCAGCTTTTATGGCGCTGAGTAAACCCGTCATCGGTCTGCTAGAAGAACTACGACATGAGAACTTGTCCTTGGAGGAGTTGCACAAACTGAATGAAAACATGTCCCAAGGTAAATTACCACCAGAGTTCCAACAACACAAGGGCATTTTGAGTTACAAAAGTCGTTATTTAATTGGGGAACATTCTCAACTTAAGCAAAAGCTACTACAAGAATTCCACGAAACGCCAAGTTATGGACATTGTGGAGTAAAGAAAATGTTAGTCTGTCCGCATTATTTTATTGGAAAGGGATTGCGAAAGTCAGTAGAAGAATTCATCGCCCAATGCATAGTTTGCCAACAAACAAAGTATTTCACTCAAGCTCCAGGAGGACTTTTACAACCATTGCCAACCCCGACTGCAGTTTGGGAGGATGTGACCATGGATTTTATAACGGGGTTACCTCTATCGAAGGGAAATTCGGTCATACTTGTAGTGGTGGATAGGTTCTCTATGTATGCCCAGTTTGGTGCAGTTCCTACTCATTATAACGCCAAAAAAGTTGTCGAACTGTTTACCGAGATAGTGATCCAGCATCATTGTTTTCCAAAGACCATCGTATCCGATCGTGCCGCCATATTTCTCAGCAAATTTTGGAAGGAGTTATTTGAATTAAGTGGCACACAGTTAAAGCATAGCACATCGTACCACCGTCAAACAGATGGACAATCTGAGGTGGTCAATAGAGGCCTAGAGCAATATCTACGAGCGATGGTGCTCGAACGACCACAACAATGGGCATCGCTACTTAACTGGGCCGCATATTGCTGTAATTCAAGCTACCACATCAGATGTGATTTGTACAAAATCACATGTATTTTACAGTACCTAGATTTTGTAGATAATCACATGTGATTCACGTCCAGATTTCCTGGTAGTGTAAAATCACATGTGATTTTGTACGTGAATCACATGTGATTTTGTACATGAGCGGTCGTTCTCGTGTTCTCGTAAATAGTTAGCGTTATATATATATATATATATATATATATATATATATTTGTATGTGTGTTTTTTGTGTATGTTTTCTTTAATGTTCCATGTGTATTTTGCTTAGGAAAAGCGTGGAAGAAAGAAATTCCGTGGACATTTACCAATTGTTGCTCTCAACCTGCGAGTGTAGTTTCTACGTGCCACCCCAAAAGATATTTCACATAATAAAATAAAAGTTATATATATATATATATATGAGTGGATTCAAATGAAAACTCAAATTCAATTGTAAACATGAGGACAAATCACAACCATTGATCAAGATTTGGAAAACTAATCAATGGTTAAAACTTAATTAAACCAATTGAAAATTGATTAGAGGCAAATTTGGAAATTTGAATCAACGCATACCATATTTGACTTTTTATTTTCTTTTTTAATTAAAAAACTTTTACCTCCTTAAAGTTTAAAATAAATTATCTTAAAAATTACTAATATTTTAATCAAACAAATTACATCAAAAAAACGAGAATTTCGTGCTCTTCGATATGACATCCATCTCGATATAGTTTTTCTTCATTTTAACCCTTTCTACGTGAAATGCTATGTATGTGTTATATTCAGTCTGAATATGTATGCACGTTTTCTGCTGTTCATATTCAGTATGAATAACAAAGGAGAACGTTCATTCACTATTCATGACGAATAACACAGTATTCAAAATGAATAATACAACATTCAGGATGAATAATACACGAATTCCTGATTCATGTATTATTAAACATGAATCGTGTATTATTCATCCTGAATAACACATTATTCACCCTGAATAACACATTATTCACCCTGAATAACACATTATTCACCCTGAATAATACATTATTCATGTTGAATAATATATGAATGAACTGTGAAGGTTGAACACATGACGCACTCTCTTTGTTTTCCGATTCACAACCGAAACATGGTTTTATTCTTTATGAACACGTATGCACATCTTCAGGTGTCCACATTCAGTATGAATAACAAAGGTGAACGTTCATTCACTATTCATGATGAATAATACAATATTCAGGATGAATAATACAATATTCAGGATGAATAATACAATATTCAGGATGAATAATACATGAATTCATGAATCGTGCATTATTCATCCTGAATGATGTATTATTCATACAGAATGATACATTATTCATACAGAATAATACATGAGTGACTCGTGAAGGTGTGGAGACGTGACACACTCTCTTTTGTTCATCGGTTCACAATCGAAACTCGATAGGTTCCCGATTCATCTCGATAGGTGTTGGGTTATGGTAATGAAGAACACGATACCTTAGGACGCTGAAGAAAGTGTTGTAGAAGGTGATGTCGAGTTACGAACTTACAGTGTCGAGATGTTGTACGCACTTGAACATACATAAATATTCATACCGAATATAACACGTATATGACATTTCACCGCGTAAAAACGGTTAAAACAAAAAAAAAACTATATCGAGATGGATGTCATATCGAAGAGCACGAAATTCTCGTTTTTTTGATGTAATTTGTTTGATTAAAATGTTAGTAATTTTTCAGTTAATTTATTTTAAACTTTAAGGGGGGTAAAAAATTAATTAAAATAAAATAAAAAGTCAAACATGGTAGGCGTGAGTTTTAATTATCTTCCATTTTTATCTCTAATCACCTTAATTAATAATTTCAATTAAAAACTGTATTTAATATGAGTCATTGGATCAATATAGATGGAAGGGCCAAGATTCGTCCCCATGTTTACAATTGAATTTGAGTTTTCATTTGAACTTTCCTCTCTCTCTCTCTCTCTATATATATATATATATATATTGTCAGGTTGAGGAAAAACCTCAAATAACTCTGATAGCCTTCATCTGGACGCTTGTGTATACAAGTAATTTGTATCATGCACACGTACATATGCACAAATGCATAAAAACCAAAAAACAACTTAATTTACCTGTATGCACAAATGCATACCGTGCAGATGAAAGACTAACAAAGTGTTCCTTAGTTAATTTTCCATTTTTTTGAGGTTTTCCCTTGAACCTCCTATATATATATATATATATATATATATATATATATATATATATATATATATATATATATATATATATATATATAGGCTGGGTATCAAATACAAACTAGTTAGTTTGTACAAACTCGTACAAACCATACCTAGCTTCATGATTTTGTAAATTTGGCTTCATGAATATATATATATATATATATATTTTTTGGCTTCATGAATATATAATTTGGCTTCATGAATATATCATTTGGCATTTTTAACTAATTTTTTTTACAAAAATACCCTAAAATACCCTTAATTTTGTAAAAAATTAGTTAAAAATACCAAATGATATATTCATAAAGCCAAATTATATATTCATGAAGCCAATATATATATATATATATATATATATATATATATATATTCATGAAGCCAAATTTACAAAATCATGAAGCTAGGTATGGTTTGTACGAGTTTGTACAAACTAACTGGTTTGTATCCGATACCACCCCTATATATATATATATATATATATATATTGTATATCATCTACATCAAACTTCCTAAAATGTAAAAGATCGAGATTGCATCGGCTTGTTTGCTTGATTGGTTAAAGCTTGCTTAGAATAGTTAAAACTTAATACTTATGAACAATTTACTGATTGTTAGTTAATAGACGATAAAAGATGTTGATGATCGATCTATTCATATTTAAACAAATTTATTCTCTTCATTATGGAAAATTTATTCCAAGTTGGAAGACTCGAAACGAAAGACTATTACGAAAAACCAAGTTTTTAATTGATTTGATAATATTCTTGATTCCGAATTGGTTAATACTGATAAGTTGTGGTCAATGTGATTTGGGAAAGGAAGTACTACCTACGTTAGACATATGTCGTGTTGGGGGAAGTGATTTGGAATTGTATGTCATCCAACGAAAAAACTCATAATGGTGAGTTAGTAATATATACAAGGTTGACCTTGTGCTAAGTTGACAAATTGAGTGGTCATATGTTTTGGTAAAAGATTCATGTTGTTGGTGTGGAAATCAGCAAAGTTTCTTCTTTTAAGGAAGTGAAGTTGTATGAGAAAAATCTTGATTAGACACGTTCTAAAAACCGTGAGTCCGGGTGTGTGGACAAAGTAGACATTTTGGTACTGTTGACCTAGGATGTTGTAAATAATATATGGTGTAGTTCGGAGATGTTGCAAGTATATTGTACAAGGTATCCTGACATAACATGTTGTGGCTCATCGAGGCGGTTTCGAAGGATTGGGTACGACTATGATTTCAATCAGAATGGTTCGGGCAACCGAGTGGAACTAAGTTGATTGGATTGAAAAGCATAATACTTCTGAACCTCGAGTTTGAGAAGGGGGCAGTTTGATGCGGAAGACTTCCCCATAGAATGGGGTGGTGCATTCGAAAGAAAAGTGGAGTTGATCCCGTTTTTGGATCTGTCGAAATTATGGAGAGAGTTGGAGAGATAGTGCATGATATGGTTGTGCTTGATGAGATTTTGGAAGAATTCATAGTGTGTTTCACGTATGTGTTATAGAGAGCAGATGTTGGAAGTTGAGACGACGATACCCTTACAAGGAATGCAAGCGATAAGGAGTTGACCTTTGTGATAGGGTTGGGGACAATCTGTTACCATAGAGTGAAGAAGTTGAGAATCAAAGAAATTGACCTTATGCAAAAACAGTGGCAATATCACGAGGGACAAGAGGCAACTTGGGAGATAGAGTCGGATATGAGGTCCAAGTACCCAAACTTGTTCGATAATGGAATTCCGTGGACGTAATTCTTTTAAGTGGGAGGTATTGTAATAGCCGAGACTTGGATGTTCAGAATTTAGTTGTTAAAGAGATTTTGGTGGAAATACAAGTTCAAGGGTCTAAGTGCAAATAAAAGAAAAGGGTCCATTGTGCAACAAAGGAAAGTAATAAAAACCCTAAAACCCTATTTTATGTCATTTGGTGCAAGTGGAGGCTGGAAGAGCGCATAGAAGAACTTGGTGAATTGATCGATATTGCAATTGGAAGGAATCAAGGAGGTGATGAATTTGGAGATAGTTTATACATCAATTCTTCAAGGTAACCTCTTATACTACCTCTCGTTCTTTGATTTTAATAGAAAGATTGGGTTATTTGGGTCTTTGTAGAAAAATGGTAAGATTTGTTGCTGACAATGGATTTTCGATGATGATGTTGGGATTATCGAGTATTGTAGCATTAAGAAAGATTATACATGAAATTATTTCGTTAAAATCAAAATGTGGAACGGATTGGTGAGGTTTCTGGGTGTTTCGTTCGATAAAACCCCCTACCCGGATAGTTCTATTAGGGAAGTTGTCAGGGAAGTTACCCGGGTAGTTCTATCAGGGAAGTTACCCGGATAGTTCTATCAGGGAAGTTACCCGGATAGTTCTATCAGGGAAGTTATCAGTGAAGTTAACAGGGAAGTTATCAGGGAAGTTATCAGAGAAGTTATCAGGGAAGTTACCAAGGAAGTTATCAGAGAAGTTACCAGAGAAGTTATCAGGGAAGTAATTAGGAAAGTATCCTGAAAGTAGGTAACCAGACTGTTATCCGAACTGTAATACCCGAGAGCACTTTCTGTTCTGGTTGACTTCATTCCCTGAGTGAGTTGAGAAGTAAGCTTTTGAGGTTTGAGTAAGAGTTGAGAGAAATTATCAAGGATTATTCGGGTGGCTTATTTTCCTTGTTATTTTCGTAGGTGTTCCGTTTAGAGATCAGAGGCGTATGTGAGAAGACCTAAGCAAGGACAACAGATGAGTCTTTCTAACTGGAAATATATTGACTGATACATTATAATTTACGCATGAGATGTTTGAAACCGCATGCTCTATTTTAATATGAAATTGCATGTCTTTTTATATGTTGGGGAAGTCGAATTATTTGTATGCATACATTGGAAGTAGACGTGTTATGGCTAAGTCGGGGGGGGGGGGGGGTGTCTCGCCAGTGCTCATACCGGGGGGTGTGTCCCGTTTATGCCATGGGAGGTGTGACCCAGTAAGACAGTGTGAGCCAGACACGTTGTCACAAGTGTGCGTGACTTCAGTGTGTCATTTTCACGTGTAGTTCTTGAAATTGAAAGTTTAACATGCTCAGGTTGATTTTTATTATAAATGCTTTTACATTATTGTAAAGATCATTTGCGGCGCGGATGTTTTCTTAGAGGGAACTCACTAGACCTTATGGTCTAACCCTCGTTTTTTAAAAACTAAACCATTTGCAAGGAAGCATTTAGTAGGAGGCTCGGGCAAGGGCAAGGAGAAGATGTAAGTTTAGAGTGATGGATAGAAGATAATTTTGCCTATTTTCTTAAGATAGCAGACTTTATTTAGTAAATTTCTCAGTTGTGTAATAGGTTGTTTCCGCAAACCTTATGATGTACTGGTTGGTTAAAGCTAATATTCAGGGTCGTTTTGGTGAGATATTTATAATAAAGTCGGTTATGCTTTATTTGATGAGTTGGGTTGTTACAATTGCGATATATAGTTTAGAAAGAATCGATAATAAAATCGTTAACGGATTCATCTTTTAAAGAAACTAGCACACTATTATCTGTCAGATCAAAACAAAACAGACCACCGTTCCAAAGTGTTCCTATCGTTTTCAACAAAAAAAGTTTTATATATGTATATATATAGAGAGAGAGAAAGGTTCAAACGAGAACGCTAACTATTTACGAAAACACGAGAACGGCCGCCCATGTACAAAATCACATGTGATTCACGTATAAAATCACATGTGATTTTACACTACCTGAATTTTGTACGTGATTTGTACAAAATCACATGTGATTTTACACTACCTGGATTTTGTACAAATCACATGTGATTCACGTCCAGATTTCCAGGTAGTGTAAAATCACATGTGATTTTGTACGTGAATCACATGTGATTTTGTATATGGACGACCGTTCTCGTAAATAGTTAGCGTTCTCGTTTGAATCCATCTCTCTCTCTCTCTATATATATATATATATACATACAAATATATATATATATATATATATATATATATTTGTATGTGTGTGTTTTTTGTGTATGTTTTCTTTAATGTTCCATGTGTATTTTGCTTAGGAAAACCAATTGTTGCTCTCAACCTGCAAGAGTGTAGTTTCTACGTGCCACACCAAAAGATATTTCACATAATAAAATAAAAGGCGTTTCTTTAATTTTGACTTTCTATGAATATTTTCAAAAGGGAAATTAATTAAAATGCCATAAGTCAAAGTCAAACTTACCAAAATGCCACAAATCTCTCTCAGTTTGTAAAAATACCTCAAATACCCGTGATAGGAGCCCGCGATCGCGGCCAGTGGCATTTTCGTAATATTATTACCCGCGATCGCGGGAAACCGCTAAAAATACCCGCGATCGACACTTTTGTTTGTATTTCATGATTTTTAAATGAAATTTTACACTTTCACCCCCTATACTTATTTATAAACCTTACTTTATACCTTTTACTTTCATTATTTAATTTTACATTTAACACATATAATCGTTTATTAACTAAAACACGTTAAAAAAATACGTTTTAATTTTAACAAGTTACATCATTATAATCGTCTCTTCGATACGTTCGAAATGAGCTCAATCTTGAATTTTTTTTATTTATATATTTTAATATATATCATATATACTACATAAAAATATTTTTAATATTTACAATTCATATATTTATAGTTAATTATTTAATTTATGGTACTCTTATAGTTAATGCGATAGAAGTGTAAAACAAAATTGAGAATACATTAAAAAAATGAATTTCCGCAGATAAAAAATATTTTTTAGATAGTATATATGATATATATTAAAATATATAAATCAAAAAAATCAAGATTTGGCTCATTTCGAACGTATCGAAGAGACGATTATAATGGTGTAACTTGTTAAAATTAAAACGTATTTTTTAACGTGTTTTAGTTAATAAACGATTATATGTGTTAAATGTAAAATTAAAATAATGAAAGTAAAAGGTATAAAGTAAAGTAAGTAAATAAGTATAAGGGGTGAAAGTGTAAATATCAAATCAAAATCATAATTTTGTCGAAAAATTGAAATGTTACACTTTGTTTGATTAAAATGTTAGTAATTCTCGTTTTTTTGATGTAATTTGTTTGATTAAAATGTTAGTAATTTTTCAGTTAATTTATTTTAAACTTTAAGGGGGGTAAAAAAATTAATTAAAATAAAATAAAAAGTCAAACATGGTAGGCGTGAGTTTTAATTATCTTCCATTTTTATCTCTAATCACCTTAATTAATAATTTCAATTAAAAACTGTATTTAATATGAGTCATTGGATCAATATAGATGGAAGGGCCAAGATTCGTCCCCATGTTTACAATTGAATTTGAGTTTTCATTTGAACTTTCCTCTCTCTCTCTATATATATATATATATTGTCAGGTTGAGGAAAAACCTCAAATAACTCTGATAGGCTTCATCTGGACGCTTGTGTATACAAGTAATTTGTATCATGCACACGTACATATGCACAAATGCATAAAAACCAAAAAACAACTTAATTTACCTGTATGCACAAATGCATACCGTGCAGATGAAAGACTAACAAAGTGTTCTTTAGTTAATTTTCTATTTTTTTGAGGTTTTCCCTTGAACCTCCTATATATATATATATGTGTGTGTGTGTGTATCATCTACATCAAACTTCCTAAAATGTAAAAGATCGAGATTGCATCGGCTTGTTTGCTTGATTGGTTAAAGCTTGCTTAGAATAGTTAAAACTTAATACTTATGAACAATTTACTGATTGTTAGTTAATAGACGATAAAAGATGTTGATGATCAATCTATTCATATTTAAACAAATTTATTCTCTTCATTATGGAAAATTTATTCCAAGTTGGAAGACTCGAAACGAAAGACTATTACGAAAAACCAAGTTTTTAATTGATTTGATAATATTCTTGATTCCGAATCAAAATACTATTAAAATGATTAAAATTAATGTTGGTTGTTGATTAAAGTTACGTGAGAAACATCGAGTATTTTAAATGAAAATAAGATTTTATAATTTTACTTAATAAGTGTGAAATAGAAAAAAGTCGAACAAAATGCAAGATAACGTAGAAAAGTTCTCCAAATCTTTTGGAAACAAATGGTCGGCATCCAAATTTAAACACAAAGACTATGTATGAGGCAACTTTTATTTGGAATTCCTTTGCTTCACACATAGTTTTAAAGTGGTCAAGTGTAAACCGTAAAGATATGTTCTTTTCTCCTTTTATTGATTTATTTGTCTATGTCGGTGTTATAGTTATAATAAAAGTGAGTTTATAGGACGTCTAAATAAATAAATATTTTAATAGAGTGTTTTATAGGACCTGATTTTATAAGACAAAACAAAAAAATGTCTTATCTAAAAGTTACAATAAGTTGACAGGACTTTATTGGACGTCGTAACAAGTTTTTAGAACATTTTCAAATAAAGCGTCGAATTAACTATTTTATAAGACACTATTTAAAAAACGGTCCTATGAAGACAAGTGTTCTCTAAAAAGATAGGTTTATGGGCCATTTTTCTCAAAGGCGTCCTATAAAATTAGCTAATATGACACTATATTTTGAAAACTTCCTAAAATACTTGTACGACGCTCAAAAGTGTCCTTCAAACTTATAATAACACTTTTAGATAGAAAACACATGGTTGTCTTCCAAATTTAAACACAAAGACTACGAGGAACCTTTTATTTGAAATTCCTTTGCTTCACACATAGTTTTAAAGTGGTCAAGTGTAAAACTATAAAGATATGTTCTTTTCTCTTATTAATTTATTTGGTTGTGTCGGTGTTGCTCACTAACAAATAAAATTAAGTTTATAAGACGCATAAAATAAATAAGTGTCCTAACAGTGTGTTGTATAATGGAGTGATTTATAGGACTAAAAAACATATATTTTGATTGGTTTGTATATTCAAATGCATGCTTTTTAGCACCATAGATTAAACTTTATGTAATGATTACTAATATGTAATTTTCTTTCTAATCTATACATGTTTATGAGGTTGTATATGTATATGTCAAAAGTTACACAAATATTATTTAAGGATTGGAATGCATGCGGATCATAATGAATTATAGATAGATCATTTGAAATAAACAAGACAAATGACACAAAAAAAATGAGACAAAAGCCTTTGGTGATGCGAAAAACCCCGTCGAGGGTAAAAACGCAGACGATCGTTGATATCGTCGCTGCACTATGGACGTCAATTAGGGACGTCAGCCTTAATAATAACAATTGTTGTTACAAGACGTGTATGATGTAAACTAAACGTAATAAACTGATGTGTTGTAACACTTGGAATTTCGATAAGTAAATCATAAGATTTTATATTATCTTTTATCGTTAAAATAGTTATGAGTTGCGACAACCCATAAAAGGGTAAATAAATAAATATAAAAAAAGAAAGTGAAAAATATGAAAATAAATATGAGTTGGACCAAAAATGAGAAGAAAAGTGTGAAAACGGTCAATCATGTCAGTTAGTGAAAGTGAGAAGTGAAAAAAGAAGTTTTAAGTTTAATCGGACTAAAAATGAAAGTAAAATGTTAGATTGGGGTGAAAAATGTAAGGTTGGCCAAAGTATTAAAGCCAAGGGGCTAAATGTCATTTTTTGCAAGTTCAGGGGCAGTGTCAGCCGTTAACCGGTCCAAATCAAAGAGACTTGTTATGTAAATATGACAGGATTGAAGATTTTCAGATTTGAAAACGACAGTCGATCTTTGAGGCTTGTTATTGACTTGTTTAGTCAACTAATGTACCAAAGTTCCTAAAGATAAAATGTAGAAGGCGTTTCTAGCAACATTTTGACTCGAAAAGGTTAAGTATTATTGAGTTTCGAGAGAGATATCCGAGTTCAAATTCCCAACCTGAAATCTCAGTTTATCATCGTTTTAAGGTAACATAATCGACCAAACTTCAAGTTTTTTTTATATGTTTAGCTTCGTTTTCAAGTCCTCTATCAAAACTTCATAGCCTTATGTCTCATATTTTAATTTAGAATGATTGAATGACCAATTTTGAGTTTTTCTTTAAGATTTTTAAGTTATGTAAAAACCAAAAATTTAAATGAGAAAATGAGACTCAATACTTGATTATTTTTTGTTGAGTCTTCTTCTTTTGGTTGAGGAAAATTATTTTATAGAGTTTTGCAAAAAAAATCATTGAAAACGACATAAACGAGGCCAAACGGCCGTTTTTTCAGTTTGTCGGCGAGTTATCGATTTTTTGACGATGGACTTCTCCCGTGGGTTGAGCCCTTAAACTTGTTAAGGTGGAGGCGAATTGGAGATGTTCGGGTCGAGACATGATGTGATGGAGGCTAATGTCGATGTAGGCGATGAGATCTAAGCGATTTAGAGGAAAATTCAGAGATTAGGTTACCACTTTTTTATTTAGATGCATTTAAGAGTTTCTTCCACTGAAACATTTGGAAAAACAAACGGTCTGAATCGTAAAATGTCAAACTGAATCAGACATAAGAGGTTATTAAGAGCTGAATATAAAAAAAAACAAACAACTCTTAAATGTTTTATTTATGCCGAAAAAATGTTAGTTACAAATCAACCCTTACTTTGAGTTGTTTTGGAATGACCACAACTTATTGTTCTTAAAGG
The DNA here is from genome assembly GCA_033807775.1 of Saussurea involucrata. Classification (NCBI taxonomy): domain Eukaryota; kingdom Viridiplantae; phylum Streptophyta; class Magnoliopsida; order Asterales; family Asteraceae; genus Saussurea; species Saussurea involucrata. The sequence goes on along the minus strand of CM066321.1, from coordinate 66,434,712 downwards.
AATCATTATCCTTTTAAAAGTTCCATTTTTGAGATAGCCTATTTTAGGTTTAAGTTGATTAAGGTATAACTATTTGGATTATGTTAACTAATTACCGTATTATTTTAAATTGTTATTTGAATTAATATATAAAATAGATATATGAAACAAATATTGATCAAACGGAGATATTTGAAACATTAAGAGATTCGGTTTTGGAGTTTGACTTTATGTCGGGTCAAGTTTGATAATAGTTGACTATTGTTGACATTTAGAGAAATTAAGACATTAATCGGATTATGGTATGAAATATGTAGGTCTTCGGTCAAGAGTTATCAGTAGCCGATTTACACACAATTAGGTGAGTCTTCATGTGATTTACAATGGGATGCATACCTACGTACAAATTTATTTTGAGAGTAATACGATTTGTATGGTGATGTGTACGTATGCATGATGTTTTAGTTTACATAATGAAATAGCTATATTTTACATATATGTTTATTATGATTATTTTCATGTTATGTATTTCTTTGTTTTCAAATAATTCTAGCATGCTATTTGTTACGATCAAACGGGTATATTGAACCCACACTCTTCGAGTGAGTGCCAACTCCAGCAATAAAAGATGAAGAAGAGAATGGATTAAACCAAAAGTAATATGTTATTTAATCAAAGAAAGCATACCTATATATAACTACACTATTGGAATCCTATTTAAACTCTATCACCTACAAACTAATAAATAAGGTAAATACAAAGCTGAGTTTATCCACCTATTAATAATAATCCTATACCAAGACAGAGTTTCACCCCATCACATAATCGTTGTGCCAACCGGGTATTACCGGGATTCTTTTGGAACATCTCGTTTTAGTCGTAAGCTCTTCGGACTGTTCGACAGCTTCAGTCCCATCATCTTCAGGTGTAACACTCCCCGCACCTTCTGAATTCGCCTTGTCCTCAAGGTGGTAATGAGGATAAGCTAGTTGAAACTCTTGCAACCATTCCCAAGTGGCATTTTCGGTGAACTTCCGTTCCATTGAACCAAGACCTGTACCTCTATTTTTTCGTTTCTCATCACATGTCGCTTATCGCAAATGGCTAGAGGTCGTTCGATCAGCTGTCCGTTTTTCAACTCGGCCGGTAATTCTTCAACCATATTCACGTTGGACCCTTTGAATGGTTTAAGAACGGACACATGAAATATAGAGTGAATACGACTCGAGGCGGGTAAGTCGAGTTTGTATGCCACAACCCCAATTTTCTCTATTATAGAAAATGGACCATAAAATCTCTGGGCCAACTTGTTCGACAGTCGAGAAGCAACTGTTATCTGTCTGTATGGTTGTAGCTTGACTAATACCTTATCTCCTACTGCAAATTCGACTTCCCGACGCTTACGATTAGCTATCACTTCCATCCTAGTTTTTAGGCTGTTAAGTTCACCTTTAGTCGGCGCATCAAGGCATCTCGTTCCATTAACGTCTCTTCGACCGCTGCGATTTTAGACGCCCCTTGTACATATGGAATTAATGATGGAGGTATCTTACCATACAAGGCTTGATATGGTGACATTTTAGCTTTAACCAAAATTTAGCTTTAACCAACCAGTACATCATAAGGTTTGCGGAAACAACCTATTACACAACTGAGAAATTTACTAAATAAAGTATGGTATCTTAAGAAAATAGGCAAAATTATCTTCTATCCATCGCTCCAAGCTTACATCTTCTCCTTGCCCTTGTCCGAGCCTCCTACTAAATGCTTCCCTGAAAATGGTTTAGTTTTTGAAAAGCGAGGGTGATAACGCCACTTTCTGGCGTTATTTTCAGTTCTCAAACCTATGAGATTGGCTTGTGTTCAAGTAAAAAGGCGTGTATTTTACGGTTTATCTAGTGAATTATACAGGTTATCTAAGAGGCGGCAATCATCGAGAAAAGAAGCTAAAAAGAGCCCAAATCGAGTCCAAAACGAAGCCAACAAAAGCCCAAGAGCCAAGCCCAAGACCCACGACCGAACCAGGACCCGAACCGCGAACCAAACGACGACCCACGCAACCAAAATGACACGCGCAACTTACCACGCGACTTACACAAAAACTTGATACGAGGTTTTCACACCCCGAGAATCTTACCGCAAGTGTACGGGTCGAAGTCAAGTAATAGTACTTAGAGAAGTACGATTATCGAATCATGGGGAACTAGGAACTAAATATCACAATCACTATAATTGCTATTAACTGAACTATCGAAAATTGAGAGGTTGGTATTAAACTACTATTGCAGAAAATAAATCAAACACAAGACAGACAATGAACAGCTTTGGAATTCAGATGGAGAAAACAGTTGAGGGTTGGAAATCCTTAGGTTTTCACATATGAACATCAAACTTAAAACAAATACCAGTTATTCCTATCAATGAATACCCAATCTTTATCTAATCATTGTTCTTTTTCAAGCTACAACGATTTTATTTGCAAAGCATGGTTCTTTTTCAAGCAACCGTGATTTCTATTTTGAAAACATAAGTTTTATCTTTCGATCTCAACATATAGGGTTCAAAATGCATTAAGCTTAAGATTCAAACGGGACTAAGATTTACTCGGTATATCTCTATCCTTTCTTACCTTAGGCATGCAATTCCTAATTCTATTTCTCAATTACTTCTCTAGAACATAAATTGAAAGCAATAAAACAATTGTAAGGTAGCTAATCTCACAAAAGCATTAAACACCAAATTGCATTCATTCATTAAAATAGGAAAACTGATAAAGGTCTCAGGTCATCTGTTTACAAGCTTAAACCATATTCATTCCAACCCCCAACATGAACCAGTTAGTTCATGTCGGTGGTGGATTCAAACACAATAGAAAAAGATGGAAACAAGTCTGTAGACATGATAATCGTGGTAACTGTAAATGGAATGGTTACTCCCTTCTATCGTGCTCACCTCTACTTCGCGTGATGAACGTGTATCTGATCCTCCCTCTATCGTGGCTCCAACGGGTGTCACTCGACTCTGAAAATCGCCCCCGGAACTGCTCTGGCCGTCGTGTGAAAGTTGCGTATCGAATAATGACCTAAAACCCGAATTAAAATACTGAAAATCGCGAAACAGTGGGTTACGCCACTTGCCACGCGACTTGTAAGTCGTGTGGTAAGTCGCGCGTGTCATTTTGGCTGCGTGGGTCGTCGTTTGATTCGCGGTTCGGGTCCTGGTTCGGTCGTGGGTCTTGGGCTTGGCTCTTGGGCTTTCGTTGGCTTCGTTTTGGACTCGATTTGGGCTCTTTTTAGCTTCTTTTCTCGATGATTGCCGCCTCTTAGATAACCTGTATAATTCACTAGATAAACCGTAAAATACACGCCTTTTTACTTGAACACAAGCCAATCTCATAGGTTTGAGAACTGAAAATAACGCCAGAAAGTGGCGTTATCAACAACCCCAAACCGAGCGTTGCTTGTCCCCAAGCAAATTAGCGATAAAAATAGAATAAAAGCACACAGTGAACTAATAATGACTGCACAATTCCCAATCGGTACCAAGTGGTGCATCGGTGATTTCCCATACCCGTGAATATCTATCTCACTCTCGCCTTATCCCTATTTTGTTTGATCTATGACTTTCCATTGAGAGTTGAACTCGTGACAGTTCCGATTACATTAAGGTTAAACTAGGGCCGAACATACTAGGGAAAACATTTCGCCTCGACCCTACCTCACGGGATACTCTCTTTGCACTCGAACCTAGGTTATCGCACATGTTGTCATGTTATGGAGGTTATGTACAAGAATACGCAATAATTTCATGACAACTAACATGAAAGACGCACAAGTGTCCAAAAGATTGATCTCAGAAGGAATCAAGTAGCAAGACAGGGAATATCAGTAGAGGTATTCGTAGACTCTAATCACGTTTTCCAAAAGATCATCCAGGTCTTTACAAGGGTTATAACGGGGCTATGGTTAAGGCTTAGAAACGAAGGGTAAAAGGATCAAAGGTCCTCGGTGTGTCAATCATTGGCAATTATGAACTTTCTCCTCCACTTTCTATCACTTGGCCCTATTTGTTACTCTTGGAGTCACTTTGACTCACTTATTATGCAGCTCTAAGTGCTATCTAAGTACTGTATTTATTCTCTCTTTTTTTTCTCTCGGGTTACATTGACCCAATTTTGTTCTCATGACTGGCCTGTTCTATTCTTTTCTGCTCTGTCTTTCGTACTTCATCACTGCCTTTGATTTATACTCTTTCGGATAAGGGTTGGCTAAGGCTTTTGGCTAAGGTTTAATGGTGGGTTTAGAAAGAATTAAGGTGCGTGTTTGGCTGCAAAAGGGCTATGGATACACACAAAAGGGGTAAAAGGAAACGATAGTTAAAAACAGGTTAAACAAAACACACAATGCCTGGAATTATATCTTAAGGTTCACACGATGTGGTCTACTATACCCTCACCTAATATCCCGATGGTCGTCTTTGCTACTCAATGCAATAATGTAGCGAGATCATTCTACATTCACGACAAGGAATTCAAAAAAGTGTATAAGAATTAGGTGTATGAATCCCTCGAAATGAAAAACGTCTTTTAGGCTCAAAACTCACTTATCGGGTGGTCTCCACTAATGTCCCTAGTCATGTCCTTTCCCGGTCCTTCCCTAACGGTCACGTCACTTTCACAAGATTCTTCCCACAATGGTTGGTCTCAATCATTCAAAACAAAAAATTTAGCTATTATGATCTAGATACTCAGAAGTGCAGGAAATCTACGTGCATAACTTGGGCCCGATGGGGCAACCCCAAACCTTACCCACACATTGTCCCCAATGTGCAAGTAAAGTCGTAGGTGATGCGACTCGAATCATTGTGCAATTATTACAGATATCAAAAGGACGGGCAAAGCATTACAAAACATCAAAAAGAAATCCCAAAGTTTCTAATATGGGCACCCCAAACCTAGGCCGTGGCCTAGGTTTGCCAAATAAAAGCCAACCCCAAACCTCGGTAAAACCGAGGTTTGCACAGGGTCTAAAGAATTGAGTGTGTAGATGTGAAAGATGAGGCACCCCAAACCTAAGTGAAACTTAGGTTTGTTGCATCTCGTTTAACTAGTACGAACAAACATCTTACACCACTCGTTATTATGCAAAGTTTAGAGCGTACCTGTTTTGCCCGAATGAAGGAGGATTCTTGAAAGGTTGAGCATCAATCGGAGGAGATACGGAGAACATGCAAAACAAAGGAAATCAAAGCACAAAACACATGACGAAAAAAAACATGAAAATGAAACACACAAAGCAAGAAAGGAATAAAAACTGCACGAAAAACGAACAGGGCACAAGGGACTCCCGCGGTTTAGCCCGCGACTTGTAAGTCGCGTGGCAAACCGTGTAACCTACTGTTTCAGAAAACAAACAGAGGGTCCCGCGGCTTGCTGCGCGGTATGCAAACTGCATGGCAAGTCGCGTATGTCCCTGTTCCAGCTATTTTTGATTTTTCAATTTTTCGATTTTTATGGTTTTTTCGGAAAAAAAACACACTCAAACTAAAAATAATAAAAGGAAACAAACTTTGGTGGGTTGCCTCCCACCCAGCGCCTTATTTAAAGTCGTGGCACGACTGTGTGGCTTTCAGCTTGGCTCAGTATCCGCAGAATTGGATCGCCCACACTTGCGATTCTTCGCGGATTCTTTTTCATTTGACTTGCCTTTACCATCTCCAGATCTACACCTTCCACTCTCTACTTGACCTCGCTCCTTCTCGAACATTTTGAAGATGACCTTCTCGCCACCAACTCTGAAGGTAATCTCTCCTTCCTCCATGTCTATCAGTGCTCTACTCGTAGCCAGGAATGATCGTCCCAAGATCATCGGGACCTCTTTATCTTCGTCTATGTCAATGACCACGAAGTCGACTGGAAAGTAAAACTTACCGACTTTGATCAACACGTCTTCGATCACTACATATGGGTATCTGATTGATCGATCGGCGAGCTTTAGCGTCATGTATGTCGGACTCACCTCACCCAATCCAAGTTTCCTGAAAATAGAAAGAGGCATTAAATTGATACTAGCTCCTAAATCACACAACACTTTTTCAAAATTAAACTTCCCAATTTGGATAGGGATAGAAAAACTCCCTGGATCATTGAGCTCTTGGGGAAGCTTATTCTGAAAGATTGCGCTACACTCTTCAGTGAGTGCAACGGTGGATTGGTGATCAATTGCCCTCTTTTTGGAGAGGATCTCTTTCATGAATTTCATGTAAGAGGGCATTTGGGAGAGAGCATCTGCAAAAGGAATATTGATCGTTAGCTTTTTAAATACTTCAATAAATTTTGAAAAATTGACCTTATCCTTATTCGCTTTCAGCCTGCTCGGGTAAGGTACTTTCGGTGTCACCGGCTTGACCGGTGGTTGCTCTTTTTTCGTCTTTTCACTCTTCTTTCTCTCTTCAGATACCACTTCTTCTTCATCATCCAACTTTTCCACCTTTTGCTTTTCGGGCTCGGTCTCTCTTGATGATGGTTCTCTTGTAGGATCCTTGATCAGCTCCTTGCCACTTCTTAGGTAAATGGCATTACACTCCTCCCTCGGTTTCCTTTCGGTCATGCTCGGAAATGTTCCGGAAGGTCGGGTTTGTAGGGCTTCAGCGATTTTCCCTACTTGTCTCTCCAAGATCTTGATGGATGCGGTGTTCTGATCAGTAGCCGCCTTGACCGTATTCACTGTGCTTGCTAGACCTTCAACCGTGTTGTCCATCTTTGTCATGAACTTCATCATCATTTCTTCTAAGCCCGGCTTCTTCTCTCCGGATGGTCCTTCGTTCCTTTGGTTGAAACCTGGAGGACGATAAGCATTATTAGTATTGGAAGAATTTGAAGAGTTAGAAAAATTACCTGGTTGTTGACCGGGTTGACTCCACGAGAAATTTGGGTGCTTTTTCCACCCTTCGTTATACGTGTTGGAGAACGGGTCGTTCCTCGGCTGATGATTCTGGTTTTGGAGGAATTGAACTTGCTCGGGATCTTGTGAATTGCCTCCCTTCAGATGGTTCGTGATCATGGCTAATTGAGCCTTTATCTCTTTCAGCTCGTCCGTCTCTTGAGCACTCGCGACTCGTCTAACGGCTGATCGTGGAGTGGAGAAACTGTGTTCGGCCAAGTTGGCTTATAGAATGTCTGGATTATGACCCATCCGTGCAACCCGTGGTGAGGACATTTCTTCAACATCTCCTTGTATCTCTCCCATGCCTCGTATAAAGTCTCTTGTTCCCACTGAGCGAAGTGGGTGATATCGGCCATCAATTGAGCAGTTCTTCCCGGTGGAAAGAATTTTTGAAGAAATGCGGCTTTCAATTGTGCCCAGGTAGTGATCTGATCTGACGGTAAACCTTCTATCCAAATTTCAGCTCGACCCTTTAATGAAAAGATGAATAACCTTAGTTTGATTGCGTTCTCCTCCATCCCATTAATTTTGAAGGTGCTGCAAATCCTCTCGAATGCACGGAGGTGTGCATGAGGATCTTCGGTCGGTGCTCCTCCATATTGGTTTTGTTGCACCATTACGATGGTGCTCGGCTTTATCTCGAAGTAGTTAGCCGCGGTGGTAGGAGGTTGGATCCCTATACGTGTGGCTGCCACATTTGGATTGGCAAATGACCGCATAGGTACCCTCTCCGGAGGTGGTGGAGGATTATTGCGAAGAGGTGGAGGCTCGTTGCGCGGTGGTCTCTCGTTGACAGGTCTCTCGTCACCCATTTGTAATTGTCGCTTAGCTTTGGTCTCTTGACGTAGGCGACGAGCGGTTCTTTCAATCTCCGGATCGAATTCTTCAATCTCTTTCCCTCGGGTCGTCCTTGGCATAAACCAAGTGGTACCTGAAACGAAAGAAAGCAAAGTCAGTAATCCAAAAACTGAAAGTGATAAGGTAAAATAACAAAAATAAAAATGCTCAATCTAATAGCGCGTATAGCTGGTAGTGCTATTAGTTACAACTAGTTTCCCGGCAACGGTGCCAAAAACTTGATACGAGGTTTTCACATCCCGAGAATCTTACCGCAAGTGTACGGGTCGAAGTCAAGTAATAGTACTTAGAGAAGTACGAGTATCGAATCACGGGGAACTAGGAACTAAATATCACAATCACTATAATTGCTATTAACTGAACTATCGAAAATTGAGAGGTTGGTATTAAACTACTATTGCAGAAAATAAATCAAACACAAGACAGACAATGAACAACTTTGGAATTCAGATAGAGAAAACAGTTGAGGATTGGAAATCCTTAGGTTTTCACATATGAACATCAGACTTAAAACAAATACCAGTTATTGCTATCAATGAATACCCAATCTTTATCTAATCATTGTTCTTTTTCAAGCTACAACGATTTTATTTGCAAAGCATGGTTCTTTTTCAAGCAACCGTGATTTCTATTTTGAAAACTTAAGTTTTATCTTTCGATCTCAACATATAGGGTTCAAAATGCATTAAGCTTAAGATTCAAACGGGACTAAGATTTACTCGGTATATCTCTATCCTTTCTTACCTTAGGCATGCAATTCCTAATTCTATTTCTCAATTACTTCTCTAGAACATAAATTGAAAGCAATAAAACAATTGTAAGGTATCTAATCTCACAAAAGCATTAAACACCAAATTGCATTCATTCATTAAAATAGGAAAACTGATAAAGGTCTCAGGTCATCTGTTTACAAGCTTAAACCACATTCATTCCAACCCCCAACATGAACCGGTTAGTTCATGTCGGTGGTGGATTCAAACACAATAGAAAAAGATGGAAACAAGTCTGTAGACATGATAATCTTGGTAACTGTAAATGGAATGGTTACTCCCTTCTATCGTGCTCGCCTCTACTTCGCGTGATGAACGTGTATCTGATCCTCCCTCTATCGTGGCTCCAACGGGTGTCACTCGGCTCTGAAAATCGCCCCCGGAACTGCTCTGGCCGTCGTGTGAAAGTTGCGTATCGAATAATGACCTAAAACCCGAATTAAAATACTGAAAATCGTGAAACAGTGGGTTACGCCACTTGCCACGCGACTTGTAAGTCGCGTGGTAAGTCGCGCGTGTCATTTTGGCTGTGTGGGTCGTCGTTTGGTTCGCGGTTCGGGTCTTGGTTCGGTCGTGGGTCTTGGGCTTGGCTCTTGGGCTTTCGTTGGCTTCGTTTTGGACTCGATTTGGGCTCTTTTTAGCTTCTTTTCTCGATGATTGCCGCCTCTTAGATAACCTGTATAATTCACTAGATAAACCGTAAAATACACGCCTTTTTACTTGAACACAAGCCAATCTCATAGGTTTGAGAACTGAAAATAACGCCAGAAAGTCTAGTGAGTTCCCTCTAAGCAAGCATCCGCGTCGCAAACGATCTTTACAATAATGTAAAAGCATTTATAATAAAAATCAACCTGAGCATGTTAAACTTTCAATTTCAAGAACTACACGTGAAAATGGCACACTGAAGTCACGCACACCTGTGACAACGTGTCTGGCTCACACTGCCTTACTGGGTCACACCTCCCATGGCATAAACGGGACAACCCCCGGTATGAGCACTGGCGAGACATCCCTCCGACTTAGCCATAACACATCTACTTCCATTGTATGCATACAAATAATTCGACTTCCCCAACATATAAAAAAACATGCAATTTCATATTAAAATAAAGCATGCGGTTTCAAACATCTCATGCGTGAAATATAATGTATCAGTCAACACATTTCCAGTTAGAAAGACTCACCTGTTGTCCTTGCTTAGGTCTTCTCACATACGCCTCTGATCTCTAAACGGAACACCTACGAAAATAACGAGGAAGATAAGCCACCCGAATAATCCGTGACAATTTCTCTCAACTCTTACTCAAGCCTCAAAAGCTTACTTCTCAATTCACTCGGGGAATGAAGTCAACCAGAACAGAAAGTGCTCTCAGGTAGCACAGTTTGGATAACAGTCTGGTTACCTACTTTCCGGATACTTTCCTAATTACTTCCCTGATAACTTCCCTAGTAACTTCTCTGATAACTTCCCAGGTAACTTCCCTGATAACTACCCGGGTAACTTCCCTGATAGAACTATCCGGGTACGGGGTTTTATCGAACCAAACACCCGAAAACCTCACCAATCCGTTCCACAATTTGATTTTAACTTCTTTTAACGAAATAATTTCATGTCTAATCTTTCTTAATGCTACAATACTCGATAATCCCAACATCATCATCGGAAATCCATTGACAACAACAAATCTTACCATTTTTCTACACAGACCCAAATAACCCAATATTTCTATTAAATCAAAGAAAGAGAGGTAGTATAAGAGGTTACCTTGAAGAATTGATGCATAAACTATCTCCAAATCCATCACCTCCTTGATTCCTTGCAACTGCAATATCGATCAATTCACCAAGTTTTTCTATGCGCTCTTCTAGCCTCCACTTGCACAAAATGACATAAAATAGGGTTTTAGGGTTTTTATTACTTTCCTTTATTGCACAATGGCCCCTTTTCTTTTATTTGCACTTAGACCCTTGAACTTGTATTTCCACCCAAATCTCTTTAACAACTAAATTCTGAACATGCAAGTCGCGGTTATTACAATACTTCCCCCTTAAAAGAATTTCGTCCCCAGAATTCCATTATCGAACAAGCTTGGGTACTTGGACCTCATATCCGACTCTATCTCCCAAGTTGCCTCTTGTCCCTTGTGATATTGCCACTGTACTTGCATAAGGTCAATTTCTTTGATTCTCAACTTCTTGACTCTGTGGTCACAGATTGTCCCCAACCCTATCACAAAAGTCAACTCCTTATCGCTTGCATTCCTTGTAAGGGTATCTTCGTCTAAACTTCCAACATCTACTCTCTATAACACAGACTTGAAACACACTATGAATTCTTCCAAAATCTCATCAAGCACAATCATATCATGCACTATCTCTCCAACTCTCTCCATAATTTCGACAGATCCAAAAACGGGACCAACTCCACTTTTCTTTCGAACGCACCACCCCATTCTATGGGAAAGTCTTCCGCATCAAACTGCCCCCTTCTCAAACCCGAGGTTCAGAAGTCTCATGCTTTGCAATCCAATCAACTTAGTTCCACTCGGTTGCCCGAACCATTCTGATTGAAATCATAGTCGTACCCAATCCTTCGGAACCGCCTCGGTGAGCCACAACTTGCTATGTCAGGATACCTTGTACAATATACTTGCAACATCTCTGATAAACTACACCAGATATGATCTACAACATCCCAGGTCAACAGTACCAAAATGTCCACTTTGTCCACACACCCGGACTCACGGTTTTTAAAACGTGTCTAATCAAGGTTTTTCTCATACAACTTCACTTCCTTAAAAGAATAAACTTTGCTGATTTCCACGCCACAACAACATGAATCTTTTACCAAAAAATATAACTACTCAATTTGTCAACTTAGCACAAGGTCAACCTTGTATATATTACTAACTCACCATTATGAGTTTCTTCGTTGGATGACATGCAATTCCAAAATCACTTCCCCCAACACGACATATGCCTAACGCAGGTAGTACTTCCTTTCCCGAATCACAGTGACCACAACTTATCAGTATTAACCAATTTATACACTCTCACCACGTCATCACCCCTCACTTATACATAGCTAACAACATGAAACCTCCACAATCCTTCCTTTGGTGTGTCGACCTATCCAAACCAAACCAAACCTGCAGACACATTCCAATTCTCACTGCATCCCACTAGCGTCCAACCATATATGAAATAACTTCAAGTTACACTTGCTCATCAAGAATGAGTGACCATGCTCACACTAAACTATTCCCATTAGCATAACATTGAACGGAAAGTTCACTTGAAACATTTCTCACAATAACGCCAAGTCAAATCCAATGGTCCTTCATTCTGAGTACTACATCCAACTTTTCCACTTCCTTCTCGAAACATAAAACATGATTTCAACGAATGGCTCACTAGCAGGTGCACACTTTCGACCAACCCCATAAGTTAGTTTTCCACAGCCCTTGAACCATAACACACACAAATCCCCTTTCTCATACTCTTACGAGGAGTTCATGTACCCTCCAATGACAATTTGTACACACTATTCTACATTTTCGGCGTCACTTGCCAAACTTCTTACTTCCAGCTTACTCACTCATTCCGACACATTATCTTCACCTCCTCGCGTTAGCATGGAGCACTGCCCACCAAACATTACATACCCCCTCTTCCGATTGCTCGAAATGCGCCGATAACACATTTTCATTACTACACTTAACCAAACGGTTTCACCAAAATTCTCACTTAGGGTATTCAACCAATTCATCCTGAAATGACACCTAGTACACAAAGCCACCACACACTTCTTGTTCCCCAACTGGGTTTAGCCTATTTATGATAATTTCTTGACATACGAGGAATAATTCAACATTTCCAATGATTTCGTAACTACTATAAAACATCGCAAGCTAACCCATCCAACATCTTTATCAATTTCACAATGGTACAAGATACACTCGTCCATCAGCTCATTGCAACCAAAGAGCACATGGTTCTTCTTTTAAGTAGCCACCAACTATCGCTCCACCCTTCATTCTGCAACAGCAATACCAAAATACCAACTTAAAATCCATACAATCCACCAACATACTTAACACTTTGAATAACTCATCAAAATTCTCCGAACAAGGACTTTTGTCTATGCTTATCCTATTTTTAACAACACATTACCACACCAATGACTTGCACGTCTACATTAGCAAAAATGCCACTAACATATCCACACAATCATCATCCATAGCATCACACCACAGACAAGGTTCTCACGATTAATTGCACACATGATAAATCTTGCCTTCATACCCGCCAACATATAGATATGGACTAAAGCTATCTCATGAATTTGTCTTTATCGAATCTAGATGAATCACAAAATCACGATCACCCAATTTACTCAAACAAGTCTTCGTTCCTTGTCGGTTCATTGCGATCTCCAAGAAATTAGTCCAAATGTCCAATAAGATAGGGTGCATTCCCTTACAGACCAATATAATCAATGCACACCCACCTAAGTTGTGCGATATACTTCATTCCTATCCGGATCATCAAAATCTCATAGGAAATCACCTATCCAAAGTAGCGATTTTCCAATTTCGTAGCTCCCACACAAAATAGTCCAACATCATGCTAGCATCTATCTTTTCCAAACGACCTCTTACGTTGTAACACCCTCAAAATTGGAACGAGCAACTAACTTTAATTTCAATAAAATAACCAAAAGTAGATAAAATCATTTCTACAATTCATTCCTGAAAATACCTCGGAATTTAAACATTATAACTTTCACAACTAAAAACTTAAGACGGACGTTACTTAATACAACACAAGTTACTAGTCCCAAATAAATGCGGAAGATTCACTAAATCAAAATCATCTCTCGTGCACTCTACTAGCACTCGTCACTTCACAGTGTAGCTAAAGCTACTCCCAACCTGAGCCTGTTGCACATGCCGACAAATAAAAAGGGTTAGGCTAACGCCTAGTGAGTTCAAGCATTTTATCATGACTATATAAGTTCATAAATCGAGAGAAATGTAGTTTTAGTCATGATTTCAAAAGAGTTTACTTTAAATGCAAATCACCCATTTTCCAACTCACACAATTCCCATGCTGAAATCTTTAATATAACATGATTTCCGAAATAGACTCATTTCCAAAACCCACGTGAAAAGTGAGACAACATTTGATTCCCAAAACGATTGAGTTCATAAATATTCGCCATTATTCCAAAACATCCCAAAACATGGATGAAACATAATCCACAACTCATATAACGTGGAAAAGCAATTCTCATAAATATGATACGTCACCGAAAACATGGATAAATACAAATACCAAAACAACACCTTTCGGTGACGGGGGAGACCCGTATACATTGCATGTGACGGAACACAAAAGTGGGTCACCTACTATGCAATAAAAAACACCCACGTGGATTACTCTCGTAAACTGAGCTCAATCACTCCAGATCTGTTGCCCGCGAGACTAGGGAGCCCCCAACTTCAACCACTCCAGGTCTATACATTGGGTCACTCCAAATCCACAACAGCACATTAGGGATTACACCTTACTGCCCATGAGATGACGCCCGACCATCTAGGTCCACGCCTTACTTATCATGGACCCCGATGCCTATCCCGTGCTAAGCACATATATAGAATTACACCTTACTGTCCATGAGACGACGCCCGACCATCTAGGTCCACGCCTTACTTATCATGGATCCCGATGCCTATTCCGTGCTACAAAAGAAAACTAACGTCTCGTAAACTGAGCTCAATCAATCCCGATCTCTTGCCCGCGAGACTAAGGGGAAACTCAAATGCCTATGGATCCATGGCTAACAAGGTCTAAGATATTACACGACCCAAAACATATAAACAAATGCATTTCAAAACATGCAATTCCCCAATAACGTAAATCATGATCAAAGCTCAACTTTGAGCTATCAAAATGGACAAATGTCCCCAAAACTTGATAAAATCCAATACCGAGCCACAAGCTCAACTAACTCAAAAGATAGTTCATGAAAGTCATAAAGTGACATTAAAATAACAACACACACCGGTTGCCAATAAATACTTCAAATCCATGAAAACCCGAAATAAAATCTTGGATCGGGAAAACCCTCCTTTCCAAAGGACTCACACCTTTACATTTTCAAAACATCTCATGATGTACTATATGCATATTTCCAAAATATCCACAAATGCATTTTCATAACAAATAGACTCCATTTATCACATAAATCAATATCCCATTTTCATATAGGATTTATCTATCACATTTTCCAAAATATTCAAAGCAGTGTTTTACAACATTTACCACAATTAATACCTCAAAAAGTAAAATCCACCAATTAACTCAACATTGATAATTTTCAGGTAAAACACATAATTACTAGGAAAAATAACATTTTGGCATGTACAAAGTTTTCGCAAAGTAACTTGAACTCACCTTGCTAGATTTAGGCTAAATCTAGATTTTTCTCAAACGTAAGCTCCTTTGAAGAAACACGAATCCTCAAGCTCCAAATCTTCCAAAAAAACTAAATCTACAATTTCCAACCATAAACATTTATCCCCAAACACTTAGAATCAATTCCCCCAACATATTACACCCAAAATCACCAATGGATCGAAACCCTAATTTCCAAAATGAAGAGAAGAGGAGATTACCTCAATCATCAAGTGAATCCACCAACCAAACACTTCTAGTGTTACCAAAGTGAGCCTCAATCTTCATTTCATCCAAAGAAAGGGAAAGGTTTAGGTGAGGGTTGGGTAAAACCCTAGAAAACTTGGAATCTCCAAACAAGAGAGCAAGATGAAGAGCCACCAAGAAAGCTTCAAGATCCGACTTTGGGGTTTTGGGTTCGGTCTTTGGGAGAGAAAAACGAATTGGTTCAAGTGGAAATGAGGACAAAAGGGAAGAAAACCGTAACCCTTCTTTTATGCTCAGATGACCCTCGGCGATAGTGACATCGTGATAGTGACATGGTCACTATCGCCGGGGCACTCTCGCCCGCTACCTCCTGGACTCTCGGTACAATTCGCGCGAGTATGACACATGCGATAGTGCCTTGGGCATTCTCGCCGGGCACTATCGCCCCATATGTACCGAGCCCAAGTGGCTCACTCTTCCAACCCAAATCTGATTTTATTTAAATTCTAAACTCCATGTGGCTTGGTAAATATCGAATCATGCAAAAACAATCAGTGGTTCATTCGTTATACCAATTTTCGGGGTGTTACAATCCTCCCAACCTTAAAGAGATTTCGTCCTCGAAATCTAGTCCTCACACAACTAATGGTCACCACGCCCAACACATTCCGAATTCCCTCGGTTTCAACTAGGTTCAAATTTCTTTCCCACAGAATTACCCACAACGGCTTCTTGGTGTTACTCCCAACGAATCCCCGCTTAGGTATAAAACACCCACATCCAATTGAAGGCCTAAGCTGCTAGAGTGGCTTTCGACCACCATACTTAAGTTGTCTCCCAACCTTAAGTGATCCATACTTTCCCAACGACAGATTCGAACTTCCCAATCATACCACATTCACATGTTCTTAATTTTTCTCTCCAAACCAACTCAACATTGAATCACTACCAACATCAACCAAAACTTCAGAATCCCCAAATAATCCCGCTACTGAACTAGCATTTACTCTCAGCGGATTCCATCGATTCAACACCAACGGTCATTATTGACTCGTCCATTACACAATCCCAATGGTGTGTCTAATTATCAATCATACAATCGACAGATTCTCTTACCCCACAAGGGAAGTCATTCACTAAATTCTCTTATCACAATTGAGCATCTTAAGATTTCTACAACCATTACCATCATTTCTATAAAATCGGACTACAACCCTCCGATTACACTAACGATTCTCGACCTTGGAATCAAAATTGACACCTAGTCATACCACCAAACTTTGAGTCACAACAGACTCAACACCCGAGTTTCACTCGTCGAGCATTCTTACAAAACCAAGGTTATCAATATGGCGCCTACAGGGTACTACACGTCCCTTATGTGAAAATTTGGTCAAGACCCAAAACAAGGTTGCCAACAAGGCGGTTACCACCAACCTCAATATAAGATACCGTGAATCAAATCTTTCAGTTACAAAAGTGCATCATCCCCACACCCGATATCATTTGGCCTACATCGCTATCATGCGTGGAATACTCAAACCTTCCACCATCAAAGTGCTACACGCACTTACTCTTAACTGGGTTACTTAACCTTTCAAGGTTCCTATGAGTTCAAGGCTTCTCAAGTGAAATGTTTAACAAATATGCCAATCGAAAAGTTCATAAAAAACTTTTAACATACAGGTTTTCATATCAAACTAATTGCACACACAAAATCTACTACTATCAATTCGGCAGTTGTGCAAAAATGGGCATACTCATCCCATGGATGAAAATCATCTTGAAAACCATTTCACCAAAATTTATATCGTTACAAAGCACAAAAGCACCACAAATAACTTCTCTGAAAGAAACCGATACGGTCCTAGCATGGATTGATCTATGTTATGCACGTAAGGTAATTCCCACATTAAATATTGTGCAACCAAAAGGTCTATACGTGTCTCAAAAGGGTTTGAATGTCACTCGATTCCGAAAATTCCATTTTTAAATCATGAATAGTATGAAATAAAATTTACCACTAAAGTACGCACACGTCTGTTTATTTCACAACCGGTGAAACAATCCCATAAATGTACTTTGGTAAAAACATAGAGTGATTTGCGTCAAATCCAAGTTTAAAGACAAAATCAATATGTTTTCATCATTCAAAGATGTCGACCAAAACGTCAAGAGGAGGTTTCAAATTTGGGATATGTATGCAAGCTTGTAACACTCTCTTAGTGGTTTTCTTGAAACGAAATTACACGTATCAAATCATTCGTAACAAATTTCAAGAGATGAAATCATTTAAATCAATATTCAAAATCTTCTCATCTAGTCATATAATGACATGCGAGTGAAACACTCTTGACCATACCCACGCATTAATGCGTTTTCCCAAAACTTAGGAAAATAAGTGTTTGTAGTTGATTGACACCAAAAAGGGTTTAAATCGACTTCAAATGTCGACTCATACAAACGGTGCGTATTAACGTTCCAAATTTTAAGCAATCCCACGCACCCTAGTTTAAGACAATTAATTTCCCAAAATCTCCATCACGGAGCCTTTACACCAAAATTTCGCATTCGCAATACAAAACGTTGAATTGACAATGTTTCAAATTTACTCGTTAGGATACTCAAAATACCCATTTTCTCCAAAACCCAAAGCGGCTTACCATTTTCCAAAATATCCATTAAGCCCAAAATTGATCAAAGGTCGACGACTCACACGTTCGTGTTTTCAAAAGGTCCTGTAGTGTAAACCATGCATTACTAACACGGCATTAAAACATATCTTGGTCCAACGACCCTTACTTATGTAATGAATTCATCAAAACATTTCCATTCACGACACATTTATCAAAGCCTTCGAGGGTTAGTGATTACCAAATTATGCACACCCTTAGATCAATACCATGCGTTTGCAAGAAAGGACATTAAAATATTCAACTAGCCGGAAGCACATAAAGCAGATTGTTCAGAAATACAACATGCATATTCTTTCATGCATTACTTATGCCACGTATAAATCAACTCGTACAATTAAATAAGTTGCAACAAAAGGTGCTAACACAACTCTTTGAAAGAGAAATTACGCGACATCAAAGCTCCAAAAACATTCCGTTTGGTCGCCTTACGTCATAAATAACACTTCTCAACAAAACCCAAATGAGTCAAAATGCCCAATATAATCCAAAATCAACACACGCAATAACTAAGGTATGCACCTTACAAAATTTGTACTCACACGACCCAACACGACGTAAAACGAAACTTCGTAAAACTCCATGGGCTTAATTGCCTCAACTCAACCAAATGGTGCCAAGCCTTTCGCTTCCAACAATCAAATTGCATAATGCAAAACCGTGGCCGAAATGCCAAAACTCCCAAAATTCCCTTTTGTTGTAATACGATCTAAACAACACTCTCGATAAAACTTCCGTTAAGTAAATTTCCCAATAAAACCCAACATAGACATAATAGAAGATAACTTTCCGTCCAAACTTTAACATCTGTGGAGGAGATCCAATGTTAAAGTCATAAGCCGTAGTTACTTGCCCAATAACTTAAACATCATGAAAATATGGACACCACTGTATCCGAAAGTAACGTTGGACAATCATGAAATAATACAGTTCTGACGAAGTTTGCAACTCTCGCAATAAAACAACTTTCATGCATGTTCAAAACCACGACTTCAAATCTTGTGTGTGTGTTAACCATTTTTTTGAGATTTTGTAACTCAATCCACAAGAGGATTCGAAACACAAGAAATAACTGATACAATTTATTGCAAAATGAGTTATGTGCATGAATTTGGTCGGCACTCAACATCTCAACCCATGCTCCTCCAAATCACTCCGGTCACACTACCGTCATCCGGATGTCCAAACCTCTTAAGGAACAGTTGGGAATCACATCAATTAACCTTACGATTCTTCCTCGAATCAAAGTCGTTTCAATAAGTCCATGGTTGTAATCCAACCATCAAATTTTGACCCGAAATGGTCCACTTAAAGCAATTATCATGCTTATGGTCACCCCAAGTGACTAATACTAAAATCGTCAATCTTTTCCAACAACTATTCGCTTAGAAACTTCTTAACTACCCCAAACGGTCATCACATTAGAGCATTTCAAGTAAGCACATGTAACGAGTAGGTTCACCATGACACTGGCCAGGTGTAATTATGAACGTACCGTACATGCTTACCCTTGCTACCCTCAATGTGACTCTCGTTTCTAGCGACTCATTCAACCTCAAAACATCTTATCTTAATGTGTCTAATAGTGCAATTTCACTTTCTCTCACTTAAAAGATCGCTAGTTTGAGTCTAGGTATTCAAAATCAACACCTAATTCTCTCAAACTTATGCTCTGATACCAACTTGTAACACCCTCAAAATTGGAACGAGCAACTAACTTTAATTTCAATAAAATAACCAAAAGTAGATAAAATAATTTCTACAATTTATTCCTGAAAATACCTCGGAATTTAAACATTATAATTTTCACAACTAAAAACTTAAGACGGGCGTTACTTAATACAACACAAGTTGCTAGTCCCAAATAAATGCGGAAGATTCACTAAATCAAAATCATCTCTCGTGCACTCTACTAGCACTCGTCACTTCACAGTGTAGCTAAAGCTACTCCCAACCTGAGCCTGTTGCACATGCCGACAAATAAAAAGGGTTAGGCTAACGCCTAGTGAGTTCAAACATTTTATCATGACTATATAATTTCATAAATCGAGAGAAATGTAGTTTTAGTCATGATTTCAAAAGAGTTTACTTTAAATGCAAATCACCCATTTTCCAACTCACACAATTCCCATGCTGAAATCTTTAATATAACATGATTTCCGAAATAGACTCATTTCCAAAACCCACGTGAAAAGTGAGACACCATTTGATTCCCAAAACGATTGAATTCATAAATATTCGCCATTATTCCAAAACATCCCAAAACATGGATGAAACATAATCCACAACTCATATAACGTGGAAAAGCAATTCTCATAAATATGATACGTCACCGAAAACATGGATAAACACAAATACCAAAAACAACACCTTTCGGTGACGGGGGAGACCCGTATACATTGCATGTGACGGAACACAAAAGTGGGTCACCTACTATGCAATAAAAACACCCACGTGGATTACTCTTGTAAACTGAGCTCAATCACTCCAGATCTATTGCCCGCGAGACTAGGGAGCCCCCAACTTCAACCACTCCAGGTCTATACATTGGGTCACTCCAAATCCACACCAGCACATTAGAGATTACACCTTACTGCCCATGAGACGACGCCCGACCATCTAGGTCCACGCCTTACTTATCATGGATCCCGATGCCTATCCCGTGCTAAGCACATATATGGAATTACACCTTACTGCCCATGAGACGACGCCCGACCATCTAGGTCCACGCCTTACTTATCATGGATCCCGATGCCTATTCCGTGCTACAAAAGAAAACTAACGTCTCGTAAACTGAGCTCAATCAATCCCGATCTCTTGCCCGCGAGACTAAGGGGAAACTCAAATGCCTATGGATCCATGGATAACAAGGTCTAAAATATTACACGACCCCAAACATATAAACAAATGCATTTCAAAACATGCAATTCCCCAATAACGTAAATCATGATCAAAGCTCAACTTTGAGCTATCAAAATGGACAAATGTCCCCAAAACTTGATAAAATCCAATACCGAGCCACAAGCTCAACTAACTCAAAAGATAGTTCATGAAAGTCATAAAGTGACATTAAAATAACAACACACACCGGTTGCCAATAAATACTTCAAATCCATGAAAACCCGAAATAAAATCTTGGATCGGGAAAACCCTCCTTTCCAAAGGACTCACACATTTACATTTTCAAAACATCTCATGATGTACTATATGCATATTTCCAAAATATCCACAAATGCATTTTCATAACAAATAGACTCCATTTATCACATAAATCAATATCCCATTTTCATATAGGATTTATCTATCACATTTTTCCAAAATATTCAAAAGCAGTGTTTTACAACATTTACCACAATTAATACCTCAAAAAGTAAAATCCACCAATTAACTCAACATTGATAATTTTCAGGTAAAACACATAATTACTTGGAAAAATAACATTTTGGCATGTACAAAGTTTTCGCAAAGTAACTTGAACTCACCTTGCTAGATTTAGGCTAAATCTAGATTTTTCTCAAACTTATGCTCCTTTGAAGAAACACGAATCCTCAAGCTCTAAATCTTCCAAAAACCTAAATCCACAATTTTCCAAACATAAACATTTATCCCCAAACACTTAGAATCATTTCCCCCAACATATTACACCCAAAATCACCAATAGATCGAAACCCTAATTTCCAAAATGAAGAGAAGAGGAGATTACCTCAATCATCAAGTGAATCCACCAACAGAACACTTCTAGTGTTACCAAAGTGAGCCTCAATCTTCATTTCATCCAAAGAAAGGGAAAGGTTTAGGTGAGGGTTGGGTAAAACCCTAGAAAACTTGGAATCTCTAAACAAGATACCTACAAAGCTATGCACAGCGATCTCGAGGATCGTTCACATACAAATTTTTGGTAAAAACTCGACCTTGACCACTTAAATGAACGTTGGTACAAATGAAAGTATCTTCAATTACCTTTTCTCATACGATTAAAATTTTTGAGCAACAATCCCATACACTAAGCGAATCAGTTAACTCTCACACTCTTTGATATGACAACAGAATATCCATACCTGATTCAGTTATAAAACCATGCAATCAAACATTTTTCATGATTTTCACAACGAAAATTATCTTAACATGAAAGAGGTGAAGTAATTCACAAATCACTACGTTCGAAATTTTATTGTGTAACGTAAACAGGTTTGTCTTTTTTTAAACACATGCTTACATGCGAAGACTTATTTCCAAAACAAGAAATTCGATATGTATGCATATACTTTTAACATGAAAGACCTCATGTAACACTTTTAAAGACACAATGCATGGAACTCAACTTGCAATTGAAGGCTATTCACTCTAACAAGGTCAACCGTTGTACTCACAACAACTTATCTTTGACACACTGCCTTTGGCCATCGGTCGCTTTCTCACCCTTGCAACAACTTGTGGTACAGGTGCTTCACACCCTACCTGATTGACCACTCCAAGTAGTTTTTGCCTTGACCAATTATCTCACATATTACTCATGTGCATATTTCAATCCAACATTGATATCTTTCCTCCATTATTCTTTCCACTGAATCGCTTGACTAAAGAGTCAAGGCTCAAATCCCCCACTCACTCTTGAATTTGAAGCTTTCAAGATTCCAACATAGTTTTCCCTTACCATCCCAACTTATCGACACATCAGCTCTGAGAATGGGGACTCATTAGAAACTAGGAGTTTTCTCTTAATCAGTCATTCACCCTTTTCGAACTCAAGAAGTTCTACCTCTAATAGGCTTAATAACATTTCGAACAACACTTCTTCTAGAAGGTAAAAACATTGCATCATATGCGATCTTTCACGATACATCAACCCCTTTGCTATCACTTCAAGACCAGAACTCACTACATACTACCACACCCACTAATTTACTCAACAAGAGCAACTGAGCACACTCATGCACCTGTAAAGTCGCAATTACATTGGCCAGATGTAATTTCAAATTTACCTTACATGACTGTCCTCACCTCCCTATCATTAGTGCACTTAGAGTGGTCTTCCCTAAAGGCATCCTATATCTCAGTTGTGTGTCCCTCTACTCCACAATTTAAGTTTAGGCTCATCCGGTCACCTAAATCCCTTAAACTATGGCTCTGATACCAACTGTAACAACCCAACTCAGCAAATAAAGCATAACCGACTTTAATATAAATATATTGCCAAAACGACCCCAAAATTTAGCTTTAACCAACCAGTACATCATAAAGTTTGCGGAAACAACCTATTACACACCTGAGAAATTTACTAAATAAAGTCTGGTATCTTAAGAAAATAGGCAAAATTATCTTCTATCCATCGCTCCAAGCTTACATCTTCTCCTTGCCCTTGCCCGAGCCTCCTACTAAATGTTTCCCTGAAAATGGTTTAATTTTTGAAAAGAGAGGGTTAGACCATAAGGTCTAGTGAGTTCCCTCTAACCAAACATCTGCGCCGCAAATGATCTTTACAGTAATGTAAAAGAATTTATAATAAAAATCAACCTGAGCATGTTAAACTTTCAATTTCAAGAACTACACGTGAAAATGACACACTGAAGTCACGCACACCTGTGACAACGTGTCTGGCTCACACTGCCTTACTGGGTCACACCTCACATGGCATAAACGAGACACACCCCCGGTATGAGCATTGGCGGGACACATCCCCCGACTTAGCCGTAACACATCTACTTCCAATGTATGCATACAAATAATTCGATTTCCCGAACATATAAAAAAACATGCAATTTCAAATTAAAATAAAGCATGCGGTTTCAAACATCTCATGCGTGAAATATAATGTATCAGTCAACAGATTTCCAGTTAGAAAGACTCACCTATTGTCCTTGCTTAGGTCTTATCACATACGCCTCTGATCTCTAAACGGAACACCTACGAAAATAACGAGGAAGATAAGCCACCCGAATAATCCTTGACATTTTCTCTCAACTCTTACTCAAGCCTCAAAAGCTTACTTCTCAATTCACTCGGGGAATGAAGTCAACCAGAACAGAAAGTGCTCTCGGGTAGCACAGTTCGGATAACAATCTGGTTACCTACTTTCCAGATACTTTCCAAATTACTTCCCTGATAACTTCCCTAGTAACTTCTCTAATAACTTCCCAGGTAACTTCCCTGATAACTACCCGGGTAACTTCCCTGATAGAACTATTTGGGTAACTTCCCTGATAGAACTATCCGGGTACGGGGTTTTATCGAACCAAACACCTGAAAATCTCACCAATCCGTTCCACAATTTGATTTTAACTTCTTTTAACGAAATAATTTCATGTCTAATCTTTCTTAATGCTACAATACTCGATAATCCCAACATCATCATCGAAAATCCATTGTCAGCAACAAATCTTACCATTTTTCTACAAAGACCCAAATAACCCAATCTTTCTATTAAATCAAAGAAAGAGAGGTAGTATAAGAGGTTACGATAATGTTGATAGTTGCGATAAGTATGAATGTCGCAACTTTGGGTTGCGACAAGATGGATTGAATCGCAATATTTGGTTGCGATAAGGTGTATATCGCAACAGTTGGTTGCGATAAGATACATGTCGCAACAGTTGGTTGCGATAAGTACTGTGTCGCAAGTAGTAGGTTGCGACAAGTGTTATCGCAGTTAGTGGGTTGCGACAAGTGTCGAGAATTTTGGTTATTTAGGATTCTTAGTCTTTAAGAGTCATGTTCAGTAGTTTGATATCAGTACAATATGTATTTGGATGTTTCAGACTCTAGGAAGTTTAGTAGCGGAAAGTCTTTACAACTTTAAGAAGTGAAGTAATAGCGACGTTACTGCTATCAGGTGAGTTCATTCTTACCTTACCCTTTTATAACGTTTTTAAAAATTTGGTAAGGTGCATTTTTATAATGAAATGTTTTGGATGGATTTTGGAAGAATGATTTTATGAAGTAAAATCGGTTATCTTAAATTAATGGTTTTGCTTAATTTCATTAACGTTATTTGAAAATGATTTATATTAAGCAATAACCTGCACGAGTATAAATAAGTGTAATGGATCCATAGGCACTAGTTTTATGAACACATGGAATAGGGGTGGATTAATCGTAATTCTAGTGTGTATGATAAACGTGGAATAGGCATGGACTAATCGTAATTCCCGTTTAGGTGAAATGAGGAATAGGCGTGGACTAATCGTAATTCCTATTTCACATTGATGAGAAATCGTGGGATAGGCGTGGACTAATCGTAATTCCCGATTTCTAAGGAAGAATAGGGATTGACATGTGTAATTGTAATCTCTACTTCCTTTCCAAGAAATTGACATGTGTAATTGTGATTTCTTGGATATGAGCATTAATCTAGAATCTGTGGAGATTCGTAGTGGGCTCTTGAACATGGTATTATGACTGACTTGGTGTTGGTCATATGCATGGAATCGGGTATAACCCCGTCATCGTAAGATGTTGAAACATATGGTAAGAAAAAGGTAAACCAGGTTTGTTATGCCTTGATTACATCGATCTTTAAAGTATTATTTTGAAACCGAATGTTTTCACTAGGCGTTAGCCTAATCGTTTCAGATTATATTTTCTTACCAGGTACTAGCTCGGGAAAGTAAAGGGATGTGGGACGAGTGCTTTCGAGTTTTATACTTTTGTGGAAATTGAAGAAGTTAGCCTTAGTGAGGAGTTTTTGGTAAAACACTATATAACCGGTTTAATCTGGTCTTAGTTGACAAGATTAGATTAATAGGTTATTTACTTTGCATTGATGTATATATGAATTCTCACGGTTAATTCTTTGTTATGTATATAAGTTTGGAAGGTTTACGTTTAAATCTTGTTACAAATTAAGGTTTAAATTAGCCCTGATTTTTAGGGTGTTATAGATAACTTCCCTGGTAACTTCCCTGATAACTTCTTGGTAACTTCACTGATAACTTCCCTGATAGAACTACCCGGGTAACTTCCCTGATATAACTACCCGGGTAACTTCCCCTGATAGAACTATCCGGGTAACTTCCCTGATAGAACTAACCGGGTAACTTCCCTGACAACTTCCCTGATAGAACTATCCGGGTAACTTCCCTGATAGAACTATCCGGGTACGGGGTTTTATCGAACCAAACACCCGGAAACTTCACCAATCTGTTCCACAATTTTACTTTAACTTCTTTTAACGAAATAATTTCATGTCTAGGCTTTCTTAATGCTACAATACTTGATAATCCCAACATCATCATCGAAAATCCATTGTCAGCAACAAATCTTACTATTTTTCTACAAAGACCCAAATAACCCAATCTTTCTATTAAAATCAAATAACGAGAGGTAGTATAAGAGGTTACCTTGAAGAATTGATGAATAAACTATCTCCAAATCTATCACCTCCTTGATTCCTTCCAATTGAAGTATCGATCAATTCACCAAGTTCTTCTATGCGCTCTTCCATCCTCCACTTGCACCAAATGACGTAAAATAGGGTTTTAGGGTTTTTATTACTTTCCTTTATTGCACAATGACCCCTTTTATTTTATTTGCACTTAGACCCTTGAACTTGTATTTCCACCAAAATCTCTTTAACAACTAAATTCTGAACATGCAAGTCTCGGTTATTACAACAATTTTAGGTTATCAAAAATATTAAGTTTTAATATGTGAATCAATTAAATATTTATATGTAAAGGACTTAAAAATAGTTCATGTATAAATCGTTCAAATAGTTCATTTGTGAATCGGATAAAAAGTTTGTATGCGAATCACACGGGTTCACATACGAACATATAGTTCATATGTGAATTACACGGGTTCACATATGAACATATAGCTCATATGTGACTCACACGGGTTCAAGTATGCACTTCTTTGCCGCCTATTTTTAAAAGTTACGAAACAACCTCTCTATCTTCCTAATAGTTGTTACCATGCGACTGAATTATCCGGTGCCTCACAGTCAAAGCCACGAATCTTGACCATTACTTCTCTACTTCACACACATTTAGCATCTCAAATGAACTTATGGCTATATATAGAATAAGGTTCAAACGAGAACACTAACTATTTCATAAAACACGAGAAAACAAATCATATGCAAAATCATATGTGATTTTACATTAACGGAAAAAATTGGACGCGCTCGACTTTGGCAGCGATTTAAGTCACAAGACAAAGTCGCGTGAATCATATATGATTTTGTACGTGAATCATGTATGATTTTGTACATTAAGGTTGCGTTTGGTACATGGGACATGACGGGACATGACATGACAAAACTTACTGTCTCATGTTTGGCGTGACATGAGACATGACAAAAATTCATCGTCCCACGTTTGGCGCGACATGGGACTGGGAGTCTGGGACAGCATGGGACAAGATGGGAAAAAGGCTTTTTTTCTTGTTCCACCAAAATAGGCAGAACAACATGGGATAAGAGTGGCACAGAAACTAAAAACTTATTGATCTTCCCTTATTTGATATATAACCCCAATATGGTGTTTCTTCCCCCACCACCTCCACAACCACCGCCTATAACCACCACCACTACCATCATTGACCACCTCCACTTCTAACTCCGTAACCAACGCCCATCCTCACCACCACCACCACCATCACCATCGTTGACCACATCCACCTCCATCGGTAGCCACCACCAACCACCGTTGGCTACTTCCACTTCTTCCTCTACTACAACAACCTCCACCTCCATCGATCACCACCACCCATTGCCGACCACCACCACCGACAGTCACCGGTAGCCACCGCCAACCACCGGTGACCACTATGTATTTATGGGGTTAGGTTCCGCTGAGAAAGGAAGTTATGGTGAAAAGTGTAAGAAGGTATCTGGACCCTTGGATCAATCTTAATTGAAGAACAACACCACTGAGATGCACCTTGTATTCTTATTTAAATATATATCTAATATTCTTATTTAAATATATACTTTATTTGTGTCATTTATAACTATTATGTGATATATAAAATCATCAAACAACTTTTAGGGGCAACTTATCTAGTCTTGTTTCATCCAGTCCTAGTCCTACCAAACACGAGACAGTCACTTGTCCTGTCCGATCTTGTTCTGTCCCGTTCTATCCTACCCTCTTGTTTGCTATGTCCAGTCCAGTCCTATCGAATTATGTCTGCGTACCAAACGCTACCTAACAATCGTTCTAGTGTTTTCTTAACATTTAAACCCACCCCTATATATAGGCCAATGTTAAATTGCAACCTACACAAATCTAACAACCTATACAACCTTATTATTAGCTGCTAAATAACCATATGAATTATTTTTTGCTTAATTAATAATTAAAACGGGAATATTAGGTATTTTATTAAACCCCATTATTTTTGGAAATTTTTTTAATCATTGATTATGTGCACGGATTTTTTGGAAGTTAAAGACTTTTTTGTTTTGATTTTTTAAATTAGGTAGTTATCTTTTAATAATCATCTTCATGTTCATCAGGGAAAAGAACTTTCATGTTTTTGCAGTTTGGTTGAGACGGCTTTTTTCGATTGTGATAGTCGTTCACCTTGGTTTAAGGTTTTTGATTTTTTTATTTTACAATGGATTAATCCGATGGTCGTAAATCGTAATGATGTTTCTTCTTGTGTGGTTTTTGAGTTTGGTTCATCATCTGGTATGCCGATGAATAACATGTTTGGTTTTAATGATGCATACCAAGGTAGTCCATGTCTTCTTGACGATTGAATTGGCAGCTAGAGAAAATGTATCGAAAATAAGCATTGGCAGCAAGGTTAGATTTTCGATATCAAACAAAAAAACATGGTCCGATTTCAATTCATGAATCCATTTTTCATGGATATATAAAGGTGTCATGAATTTCAATTCATGATTTCAGTACATGAATCTGATACGTACGCGTGTTTAATTGGTCAAGGTTTCATGAATGTACTTTCCATGGAATGCAAAGCATGAGACACTTGATGATTCCTGAAACCTTCATGTATGTACTTTTACTGACAAGCATGTTGCTAATTATCACAATTAAAATTATTAATTAACAAAATACAGTTTTTTGAAATTAAAATCGTTCATAAATGGATTATGTTGAAATCAAGTTATCATGAATAATCTTAATCGTTCATCGTTTTAATAGGCAATGTCATCTTCATCATCGAAGTCTATGAGAATGGGCGTAGAAGCAGTGTACGTAAACTTTGAAAACGGGTGCAGCAGTGCAATGCACGTCGCTTCTCTTCCAAACTGAAAATCATGAAAACTCTGATGAATATGATTTCATTGATGAAATTTCAATATGAAATAGAAGAATGAAAAAAAGAAACCTCGATTACGTCCCACCATTGAAGACGATCAATATATATACATTTTTGCATAGGGTTTTTGTTGATGAACTGAAAACCGATTGATTGTGTGTCAGGATTTTTTGGCATTTAATTGTGATTAAGATTAGTTGTCTTCATTAGGCGGGCCTCGTTATATTTTTTTTTTCTTACTGAAATGCCCCCTTAACACAATGGTATATTTTGATAAAATTTTGTTTTTTTATTAATAATTTAAATGTAGGTATAAATCAAGATGGGTCGTCGATTTTAAGATGGATGGCTAAGATAGGGGTTGTAAGGGTTGTTACTTTTGCTACTTGCACAATGAAATCGTGGATGTTGAATACTTGAATTGTTGATGATAATTGATAAACCAAAATCAGTAAAGTTTCTCAGATTTTGAAAAGTGATATCTGAGAAATAAACCAAACATATTATACAATAATACCCTAAAATCGAACTGTTGCCGTTGCCATTGAGTATCTAAAACCAAATCATTAGGCATCTCTGTATTTTAAGCTCTTGGGGATTTCAGTCGATTGAATCGGGAATAGATATGGGAAGAAGATCGAAGCATATTTGATTAACAAGTTAGGGGGAAGGGATAAGGTAGGCTATAAATCAAGCCCGAACAAATGTGAAAATTAGGCCCCAAAATTTTGGGGGCCTCTTCTGAAACCCACATGTAACAGGCCAAGGGATGGGTCTGCTATGGGCCACCCATTAAGTGAGCAGTAGCGGACTGAAGAAGGTCTGGTAGGGGTCCTGGACCCAGTCCATGTCCAGACAAGGGAATTTTTTTAGCTACTATTTTATGAGAAATATTGGACTGGCCCCCAACAATCTTCAACTGAGCCCCCTAGGTAAGGTAGCTCTCGGCTCTTGCCTAGTCCTCTCAACCTCTCACACGGTCGACTGCTTCTGCTTGCAAACGAAATTCGAACATATCATAGAGAACTCAGGGCCTGTTTGTTTTTGACTTAATGAGCTTAATGGCATGGATGGCTTATTCGGTCAGCCATACAGAGGTGTTTGGTAGTGGCTTAGTGAAAAAACCCATGACTTAGCCATTAAGTTTTCAAGGGATACACTTATGGGGACAGACACCATGTTTCCCAATTTTACCCCTTAAATCTCTCACCACCGTCCTCCCTACTCTTACCCCCTTCTTCCTGCCGTCGCCTCCCTTCCTCCATCTCAAAACCCTAAAAACACACATAAGAGACACACAGGAGATCAGCGATGCAGATAAATCATCATCATCGTGTGGTTCTGTTACCCTCTTCATCATCATCATGTGATTCTGTTACCATCTTCGTGGATGGGGTTCTGTTACCCTCTTCATCATCATCATCATCGTGTGGGACAGGTGCGAGAGAGATCCATTCCATTCCATCGAAGAAGAAGAGGAGGAGAAATGATTTCCAATCTCTCCGTCTTCTTATGCCTCGTATGGTCGGCCACCATTTTTTACGGCGAGAAATTCTCCTTTCGCCTCCCTTCTTACATCACCTGCAACTAGCCTTCTCCTCCGGTAATTTCATTTCGATTTCATTTGCTCTTTCTATACATATATGCTTACTACATTTCTTGCTATTTTGTAACTTAGCTTCCTGATTTAAAATCAGATTCGTAATTAAGGGTAATAGTTATCAGAATGGGTTTTGTTTTGCTCACAATGGTGTCAAGAAATCAATAAAACAATAAACAAATAAAAGGGCAAAATGGTCATTGTAATCGTTCAGACACTTTATTAAGCACAACAAACAAACAACAAAATATCATAATCAATACAGACAGATAAATCCAGACAGACATCTATATCCATACATGACTTAATGAAAAACCAACCAAACAGCCCCCCAGTCCACTGCTGCACGACTGCACCTTCTTCTTGGCCTCACGAGTCATGCCTCTGTGCCTACGCCTGAGCGCCTCAGTCCTCAGTCCTCACGACCGAGTAGCCGACTGCTGCACCTTCTGTCACAACTCACTGCCTCACTTCTTGGTAAAAAACTAAAAACCTAACCTTTTTAGTTTTTAATTTCTATTCTCAGGCTTGAATACATGATATTTGGTATTTGTTAAATGGTATTTGGTATTTGACTATTTGGTAATTTGTTAGGTTAAATGGTTAATGTTTGTTGGTTTTTTTGAATTAGGTATTTGGACATTTGGTAATTTGTTAGGTTTATGTTTGTTGGTATTTTTGAATTTTGTATTTGGTAATTTGTTAGGTTAATTGTTAACACTTAACTATTGTTATTGCTAGAAAAAATGGAAACATTTTACAAACGTAAAGCATCAACATCCGAATCAAGTTATGCTCCTTCAATGCCTTGTGAAATTGACTTGAATGATCTTCCTTGGGATCCCGCCGATATAGGAAAAAAAATTCAGAGTATCATCCGAACCAAAGAGATGAAATTAAGAGAAAATATTTAATTAGAGGACCTTGTCAACCACGGAGCCATGCCTTTCCAAAAAAATATGTCGGGAGTAAGGGAAGACATTTTTGCCCGACTTGGTTTGATCAATACTCTAGTTGGTTGGAGTATAGTGTAAAAACAGATAACGCTTTTTGCTTGTGTTGTTATTTGTTTAGAGATCATTACATAGGACAATGTGGGAGTGATGCTTTTGTGAAGGATGGATTTAATAGTTGGAATAAAACAGAGAGACTTGGTCTTCATGTCGGTGACGTTAATAGCTTTCACAATAGAGCACTTAAGAAAAGTGAAGATTTAATGAGACATTAATCAATCTATTGTCGTTGTCTTTCATAAGCAAACTGAGATGGAGAAGACTGAGCACCGCATTCGATTAAATGCTTCAACTAAGGCTTGTAGATTCGTGTTGAAGAATGCATTACCCTTTCGTGGTCACGATGAAATTGAAATGTCTATTTCTAAAGGGGACATTTGGTTTGATGGAATGGTTTTAAGGGTTTTGGATTTCATGAAAAGATTTGGAATTGGAGGGATTTAGATTTGGAAACTTTGATGTGTTTGGTTTGTAGAATTTGGAATGAAATTAAAGTTCAGTTTTTATAAGCAATTTAGAAAAACAAACTATTTTTTATATATTGAATGTTAAAACAAATGTCGTTAACATATATTAAAATATTATTAGATGCAAATCATACAAAAACTCGTGAAATACCAACAAACCCCATGGGATTTCTAAATTTTATGTGTGTGGGATTTCAAATGCAAGCAATCGTTCAAATCAAACATTGGACTAGAATGGTATTGAATTCCATTCTAATTACTTGTTTGGCTTGAAGGATTTCCTGGATTTGAAATCCCACGAACATAAGATTTTGAAATTCTTGGGATAGTTGGTATTTCACGGAATTTCGTAGGATTTGTATGTAATAATGTTCATAAATATATTAAAATCATTTGCTTTGTGTCATCCAATTAATAAAAAAAGTAATTTAATTATTTTTATAATTATTTCTAATTTATTTTTATAATTTATTTATATAGAATGAGATTCAATTCTATTCCAGATCCTAGAAACCAAAGATTCCAAAATTTTCCAAACCCATATCCTTCCAATTTCAAATCCTTCCACCAAATCCAAATCCCTCAAAATCATTCCATTAGACATACCCTAAATTTATGCTCCTTCATGAGCAAGAACACCATCGTCTGTATTAGCCTCTTTGATCATCTCAGTGAGCTCATGGTACGTAAATGGCAGACCAACCTTGGCCATTGATTTCACGACCTCATCCAACATGATGAACTTGTTTTCGTCTCAATCGAAAGAATATAAGACCTAGAGAAGTTGAGGTTGATTGACGAGGTTATGTTCCATCATCATGTCCGGTGACATGGCGTTTATTAGAGACTAGAGTCCACATTATTGGAGCACAAATAGTGTTGATTGTCGGATGGAGGATAGTTCGGGGTGGGTGAGGGACATGTTAGTGTTCATATCGAACTTGTTAGATATATATCCCAGAGCTGGTTTAGTTAGTCAATCACCATTAATGTCGACATGGTGGTGGCACCTTAAATTCCTTGTCATCCTTCAGTGACGGTGATGAGTGAAGGAACTATAGGAGAGGTGGTTCAAGGTAGTTAGATCATATAAAAGAAAGTGAGTCGTGTTTTAGGGTAAGGGTTAAATAGGAGTTTAGGGTTATGGTTTTGAGTTGGGAAAAACCTATAAAGACTAAATTGACCACATGTGAGGGGCACATGTTTCCATCTAGCAAAACATTTTAACTGGGTTGGCATCAAGGACTCAATCTGTATGAAATTCAAACCATGGTAACCGCCATTGTAAATAATGTGTTTGGGGGATCCAAATGATGATTTCGCCAAAGTTCCAGGACCAAATATGTAATTCACTCTTTAAAATATAATCAAAGTTGAAATTCAACAAATTATGAAAAACAAGAATTGTGTTCTTTTTAATTTGACACTCATATATTTTCATCCATTTAATATATTTTGAAATTTGTGTTGTGCAATTTCATAAGAAGTTGTGTTGGGAATGAGGACTAATACATTTTCGACATGTGAAGTTGTGCAGCTTCACATGTAAAATTGTATTTGTAAATGGATAAATGATGAGATTTCATATGTATAGTTTCATATGGGTTGAAAAGATGGTTAAAATGATGAAAAACTATAACACAAATACACAATGACTTTGTAATGATTTGTATGACTCCAAATTTGATTATATTTAGTATATGTTAGAGGAGAAATCAAACTATTTTAGTTTTAAAACTTAAGTTTTGTGAAATTGTAATTTTCCATGTCTTTTTGATGCAATTTTGAAAGGTTAACCTCATCCATCAATTTAAATTGAATTGACGGTATAGATGTGTTTTCACATTGTCAACGTTTATATACTCCTTATTTAATCTCCATCATATATCACAAAAATATGTAGACGTACACAACTATGTGTGCAAGTGCAAATGTACCTTTATCATAAATATATTCCTTAGTCTTTTCTAACATCACGATAAGAAGCATATTTCAACAATCTATACTTAAATAGCATGTGATACAACATGTGAAATGATGGAACCGTAAACAAAAAGATCTCATTTTCGTCTTTGTGTTTTAAGTTTATTATTGACAATATTGTTTTCAAAAGTCATGCAGAAATCGTCTACAGACTGCAGGTTGTGTTTTATCACTTAAGGTCGTGCTAATTCGTCGTTCATTGAATCACTTTGTCAAACTTTACAACTTCATTCGTTTTCTTAGATAGACTTATGTTTAGAAACATCAAACTCAAAATGATTTAATTGATGAATTTATTAAATTTCTTCACACAAAGAAAATCAACGAAATGGGCTTAGCAACATACGTTAAATTTTTAATTTCATTTTTTAATATCAGACAAATCCCAAGTTAATATATAATTAAGAGATTGTTTGGTTGGTTTCTCAGTAAGTCCTGTATAGATAAAGTTGTATGTATAGATTAATTTGTCTGTATAGATTGAAAAAAGGTTTTGTTTGGGAAAGTTTTTTCACAAAAGGAAGAAGTGTGTTTTGTAATTGGGAGCGACGAATTTGGGGAAAAAACTGGCTAGCTTTCTGCAAAAAGCTCCCTCGAGAAGCTTGCTGAATAAACAAATTTTTATATCATCAAACAACTACCAAAACATGCATGTATAGCTAACCGTATAAGCTATGGGTCTCATTAAGCTCACTAAACCACTAACAAACAGGCCCTAAGTTGAACTTCTAAATCCAATATACAGACTTGATTTGATTTAAAAATACTGTAAAAATTAAATCAATTATTTGATATACGGTAATTCTTGGAGTTTATTTTCACTACTAAACGAAAGACTTTTACCTACGAACTTTTCCCTGAAAAATCTGTCGCTAAAGAGTTATTCGTTACAAAATCGTCACAAAAGTTAGTGGGTAAATTTTTGGTGGGTAATGCAAATCAGTGACAGATTACCCATGGATTCTCAAGGTGGTCCATGGATATTGTTTAGAAAAACATCGGATTCTATCAAACCATTCATATATCCTGGGTGATATTTCATGGGTAATCACAGACGAAAATTTCCCTGAGTGAATTTTGTGGGTATAAGTCATTTGTTTTGTAGTGTTTCTTATGTTATTTTTTTATTTATAGACAAATGGTCTTGTGAGAAAAAGAGTTAAGGTGAGATGTGTAAGAAGAGATTTTGATCCTTGATCACTTTTAATTTTAAAACAACTCATGAATTGTGTTCTAAAAGAGAATGATTTGATACATCTCGTTAATGTTGATCTCCCGTTTAAGTTAATTCAAGTGTAAAGATCCATTATTATTTTTATTATCATAACTTTTATTCTCACCCAAACATAACCATATATTTATAATGATTAAAAAAATCATTTTAAAATAATAAAAAATGAAATGTGGTTAAACGTGGGGCATTGAAAATGGTGGGAATTTAGAGACAAAGAGACCAAATGTTTCCATAGAAAAGAAAGCATTTGAAAATAAACGAGTGAGGACGGTGGTCTACTTTCACTTGGTTTTGACTTCTTTTTTCTCATTTAGAGTGAATTGTGGATTTGTTCAACGTGGTTTTATGTTATCTTTATTATGATTCTCATTCTATGTTTATTATGAATATAGTCCTTGTGGTATGCAATATATTGTGGCTAGGGTCCCTCAACATTAACACCGTTAGGTTTGAAAGCAGGGGCGGAACACAAGCATTATAACCGAGGGGGCCAAACCTAATTTTATATAACGTGTCTTATAAATGAGTATAATTTGTTTTTAAGACACATAAAGTCACCCAATGTGTTTTTAGCCGAATTTCACCGTTTCGATGGATTCATTTAAGTTTTTTGGTTAATTTTGATAAACTTTTTCCGTTTTTTGATTAATTTTGAGAGACTATTTCAGTTTTTGGGTTGATTTTTTAGGGGGCTTTTCGATTTTTTTGTTGATGTTCTTTGTATTTTTTACTATCCCGGATTCCCGGTACACCCCTCAAAGTTATCCAATGTATTTTTTTGCCGAATCTCGCCGTTTTTTGGTTGATTTTGAGCTAATTTTTGAACTTTTTTTTTGTTGATTTTGATAAAAAAAATTAGTCTTTTGGTTGATTTTGATGAACTTTTTTAGTTTTTTGATTCGTTTTGAGAGACTTTTTCAGGTTTTGGTTGATTTTTTAGGATATTTTTGATTTTTGATTGATGTTCCTTGTGTTTCTTTTAATATCTCAATGCACCCCTTAAAGTCTATATTACACATTGGGCTTAGAACATCTCCAATGGAGGTTTTAATATAAGAACCTTATTTTTGTACTTTTTGGTATCATCTCATTTCCATCTCATCAAATTAAAAATTGATATAGAAATCTATGATAGTTCTTATAAAAACTCTCCACAATAATAGTTTTTACAACTTTGCAGATGGCTATGGGAGATAATGTTATATCTGAGATTGTGTCTGAAAAGACAGTTGCATGTATTTGGAGCAAGCTTGAGAATCTATATCTCAAGAAAACTTTGACCAACAGATTGTTACTGATGCGGCCGTGTCTCTTCTTCAAAATGAAGGAAGGCACAACAATTAAGGCGCACATGACCGAATTCGAAGACATCATCATGAAGTTGAAGGCAACGGATGCGCTTCTTGCAAAAGATGAAGAAGCGCTTGCTATGATCTTGTTGTATTCACTTCCCGAGAAATATTCCCAATTCACTAACAGTTTTATTTATTGAAGAGAAACTCTTTCTTTGTCTGATGTGAAAACAAGAATGATTTCTGAAGACCAACGAATTCAGATGCAAATCGGTAACAATCAAATAGAGAATAATTACAGTCAAGGCCTATTTGCTGACAAAGGCCGAGACGATCAGCATTCTTCAAGAGGAAGAAACCGTGGGCGCTCTCCGTCTCGCCGACCTGGTTCTCGAGGGAAATCAAAGACGCATGGCAACTGTAATTATTGCCACAAGTTAGGTCATTGGGTTAAGGACTGTCCGAGTCTTAAAAACAAAGACAACGCGGACACCTCAGCCGTTGCAACCGAAGAGGAGCAAGATGGCTTCTCTGCCACAGTTACACCACCGCAAGGTGATAGGCGATGGGTGTTAGATACCGGTGCATCTTGCCACATGACACCATTCCGGGACTGTTTCTCTACCTTCGAAAAAGTTGAAGGTAATAGTATTTATATGGGAAACAGTAATTCGTGTGTCACTCAGGGTATCAGTACTGTGCGGATCAAGATGTTCGATGGATGTATTCGGACATTGAATAATGTCAAATTTGTTCCATCCATGACTCGTTCCTTGATCTCTATTGGACAACTGTCCAAATTGGGTTGCAACATTCGTATTGAATACGGGAGTTTGCGCATCTCCAGAGGGAGTATTATCGTTATGAAAGGCGAACGGGCGGAAAATAATCTTTTCCATTTGATTGGCGAGACTATTTCATCTG